>OW386547.1:1289880-2579761 GCA_936435175.1 Glyphotaelius pellucidus
AAACTATATAAACATTCTCGACTTGTTCGGGGTTATGGACGGTTTTATTTCATATTTAAGATTATTGTGTTATGTTTCTATAGTTTTATATAATATTATCCAGTTTTAATGACTGACAGTAGTATTTTTAACGGCGTAATCCGACAACTTGCCTAAAATAGACGCTACAATGAGTAACAGTAATTTTCTAAGCCCTAAATTTCGGGATTCTAAGACAATATGGTAATGAAAACATTTTGTTTACACAAACTATCATACTATTTACGTTACATACTGGTTTAAATATTTTGACAGAATAGAGTTAATTCCGGCCCTTTTAAAATTAAATTGCAACAAAACAGCAAGTGTCAGTTCATCACATAACTTCCCTGTCATAAAATGACGTTTAAAACTTTGGCCATTCTACAAGTAAATTTCCTTATTTTAAGTGAATACCACACAAAAGTACCAACTGCTCCCAAACATCTGGAGCCAGTGAGACTATGGCATCTCATTTGGGATATTTTGTGAGTTTGAAGGTGATGGGGAAGAAAGAAGATGCGGTAGAGGAATGTGGTGAAGTACCTGGCTATTCAGATCTGGTCACTAACCATGGCTAAAGCCGAAGCAACGTTTCAATTCTGAAAGGTGGTCTTACACCAGGGCGATACTGAAAATATCGTCCACTCTGGAATGTGCCGCAAATATAGTACGTATTATTTTAAACGAATGAATTGTGAAATGCAAAACAACTTATTCAAAGACCGGTCAGTGGCTGATTTGGCATCGCGTTTGGGTTCTCCATCACGACACAAGCAACATTATCCTGTTTCCTATGTGGTGGTAGTAGGAGATTTTCACATATTGTCAGATCATTCGTAACTCAGGAATGTTTGTCTTGATTTAAAGTAAATAAAAAAATATATTTTTTAAGCGTTTATTATAAAATTTATATTGTTTATTATATACATACATATATACATATTAACGCCGGGATTGCTAGTCGAGAGCCTTACCCCTCGACCACGGAGGCAGTCATTATTGTGTAGATATCCATCTTACGACTGTATACAACGGTGATTCCACGTTTAAATTATGAATTTAAATAGTCAATAACGAAAGGTTTTTTTTGTAGTTAAAAATTTAAATCTGAAAAAAAAAGGCACTGGGGCTCCATCGAAGCCTCCTTCTTCTTCTTACTGTACTATAGGGCCAAAATATACTGCAGATAGTACACAACTGCTGACCCTGTACAAATCGCAAGTCTACCTGTTGAATTTGATAGCCACCTTTGGTCTAGAGTCCCAAAATACTTGAAAATGTTTAGCGCGCAGGTTTCAGATGGGAATGGTGTCCTTGTTCTACCGGTATTTCAATAGAAGATGCTCCGAGGACCTAGCGTCATTGAACCCTTCGGCGCTGGTGTCAAACACATTAAACGCACGCCCAACATTTGTACACAGTCGACATTTTTTGTCGCCTTAGAAAGGGTCGTTTAAACATCTTATTTTGGGTTTTTCTTGTAGTATTTGTAAACATGTGTACCAAACTATACATGTTTTGCAAGTGGGAAAATATAGGATAAATATAAAGATATAATTCGAGCAAACTGGAAGTCAATAAATAACACCGAGTACAACTTACGGACTCACCACAGTAACCTACGGGCGGCGATCGCATGATGAGAGGCGCCTGTGACGTCACAGAGTGAATGGGGGCAAAAACATCGTTTTGGGGGCATTTTAAAAAGGCGTATTTTAAAACGCTATTGAAAGTTAAGTTGTCGTCATAAAAATAAAATAAAAATTCCGTTATCATCGCAATTTTTTGTTTAATTTTTTTCAATAATAAAAAAAAATTGTGGAAATACCCCATTATGGAGAGCAGTGACGTCAGCACTAAAAATCCAATAATACCAACTTGACAGTTAAATAATTTTTTTAAAACTCTACGTTAAATACTATTTAATAAATCTTATTTATTCAGAATCAACGTTTATTGGTCTACATGAACATATTTGTTTAAAGCCATAATATTTTTCACTAGAGTTCTTTATTACGCACCTAGAATCGGCATTTAACTGGGACCTTCATATTTGGTTCGTCGTAGATACCTCTTGTTTTCATACTTCTATGGGGTGGGTTTTTAAGTTCGCGGAATGGGGGGTAAGGAGTGAAAATAAAAATCCAAAATTATTTTTCCTTTTCAATATATTCATTTTCTACCCTAATACATTTTTCGAATCTTTCAATTAACTTATGTATACCGTCAAAAAAAAAAGATTTGTCATTGTCTAAAAAATACAAAAAAATAGCATCTTTCACTTTTTCATTACTTGAAAACTTTTTCCCACGAGTTTTTTTTTCATGTTTGGAAATAGATAATAATTACTAGGAGCCAGGTCAGTACTGTAGAGTTGGTGCGGCAAAACTTGAAGCCCACCTTCTGCAGGGCAGCCTTCGCAACAGGGCTCTTGTGAATAGGCGCGTTGTCGTGCAGAAGCAGAACTTCTTTGGTCAATTTACCCCTTCTTTTCTCCTTTATGGCTTCCTTTAATTGGTCTAGAATTGAAGCGAAGTAATCTCCGGTTATGGAAACACCTTTATCTTTGTAATCGATCAACAGGATTTCTTCTGAGTCCCAAAAGACTGTCTCCATGATTTTCCCGGCCGATTGTGACACCTTAAACTTCTTGGTAGTGGTGTGCCTTTTTGTACCACTGTATTGATTCCAATTTAGACTCAGGTTCATAATGATAGACCCAAATTTTATCACCAGTAACAATTTGAGCAAACACTCCATCTTTGTCTTCTCTACAGAGGTCCAAAAATGCACAAGAACACTCCACACGCTGTTGTTTTTCGCGGCGTGAGCATTCCCGGCACGCATTTTGCGCTGACTTTAGTCATGCCAAGATGGTCGTGAAGAATTTTGAAAATGGTTGCATCTGATACTCCAATCATTTCTACGAAATGTTTTTTCTTCATTTGAGCATCTTCTAATATTTATTTTTCGACTTTTTGAATAATTTCCGGAGTGGTCACCTCGATCGGCCTTCCTGGCCGTGGGCCGTATACAAGTGACCCCCTGTCTTATTTAAAGAGGGTATGCCACTTGTAAACCATAGTTTTACTTGGACAAGAGTCCCTGTAAACGGATGACATCGTTTTCAGTATGGTCTGAACTGATTTTCCTTGCTTGGTAAGGTACTTTATAACAGCGCGGAACTCGATTTTCTCCGTTTTTCACAATGTCTTCCCGATTGACTTGTTTGGTCGACGATAGCTCAAAGACTAATGACCTAATAACGATAAAACCCGGTGTTTATACTTGTAATGAGTTGTTCAATTAGCACCCAATTCAGCGACACCCCCACTACTCACCAACCTACCCATTCCGCGAACTTAAAAACCCCCCCTCGTATCTTGAATATGAGCTTTTACGATGCCATTTTCAGTAAGCAGGTACTGGTTAGAAAGCCAGTCTATTGCTTTCTAAATCAATGCATTTTTAGCAGTGTATCTTCTAGAGCCGACCTTAGTTGGCATTGTGTACCTTGTACAGTTATTTGATGTAAATCTCGCCTGCTTTAAATGGACCAGAGGGCCAGCAAACCACAATCCACTCAATCGCACTACGGCCTGTGATAGTGGACCTGTGGATTTCTGCACTTTATGGACACTGTACAACTATCATAGACTATACACATTGTTCCTTTCATGTTATACTTGGTAAAAACATGTAGGTTTCACCATGATCCGAACCAACAAATTATAACAATAATTTATTATAATGACATTTATTTGTCAATAAATTTTTACAAATTTATACATCTTTTTATTTATTTTTGTAACAGCTGGTTTTCAGAAGTGCCTCTAATATAATGTACATCTTCTTCTTATACATAAAAATCAATATTTGTTTGTTTGTTCGTATTTTATGCGCTGCCATACCGTTCATCCGATTGCGATGAAACTTTGGTGATTTGTTGTGCGCACGCCCGCAAAATTTATAGGCTATATTTAATGGTATGCTCTAGCGATACGAAATTTGTATAAACGAAAACGTGTGTATTTCATATACTTTAGCGGCAGGGAGGGGTAGGGAAGGAGGTGGGTTTTGTGGGTGACGGGGGAGGGGGAAGGCGGGGAAGGTGGAAGGGGAACGCGGGAGGAGAAGGGTACGCGAGAGGGGAATGAGGACGAATGGAAAGGACAAGCAGGGAGAAACAATTTGTTTATTTGAATGGCATTGCAAGGCATGCCGCTATCAGCTAGTAATAAATGATTTAAATGAAATTAATATATTTAAATTATATCAAATAAACCAAATTTAAAATTAAAACAAATAATATTAAAATTTTAAATAAATAATGTGATCACAAACACAAGTAGATATTCCTTTCTTGTAAATTCTATCAATTAAGATTTGCGGTTGACTGTGCAGTCAGCAACCATTCGCCGCAGAGCTTCTTGAAGCACTACAACTATGTCGATATTCGAATAGACAGAGGTACTTAATTCCAAAGTTTTGATGATAAATAGCTGAAATTACCCTCAAATACAGGAGTTGTATGTCTGGGGAGAACGATTAACTGGTCCTTTTGGCGTGTACCGTGTGCATGAGAGTCACGGGGCCACCGCAGTCTGTCAAACAGATAGACAGGAACCTTTGAATTCATCAAATTGCATATATATGAAATTTAATTTCGGGAAAAAAAAGCGGAGTTTAGCTCCGTTTGCGGTTGCTTCGTTACCTTCCCATAATTCATGACTCGGTTCATACCTCGGTTTGCACATATATACGCAGCTTAACTGCTGGAATATGTACATTGCCAGGAAAAGTAAGATCATTGCAAAGATTTAGAAAGCACTGAGGCGCGAATTGTGATTCTGGGCAGAATTTGGGTGTATCTGTAGCACTAAAGAAATTAATCCATAATATCTAGGGAATTTTTCAGATTTGTTCACAAATCCAACTATTTCAATTTACAATCAACTCACAACTTAAATTAGAATTATTACTTTCTATCATATAAATCACAGATACATTAATCCTGATACATAAAACTTATGACAAATAAAGTGAAGAGACTTCAAACAACATACATTATACAACGGCATGACGTTCTTTTTCCAAATAATTATAAAGCAATCAAATACTTATTTAGGTTGTCGGGACATGAGTGTGTGTATACGTGATTTGAAATTGTATACGTGATTTGAAATTGTATTCCGGCGTAATGTGTAAAATTATTCAAGTTCAATGAGCTAGTAATTTTCAAATTTAAACTGATAAGTCAAATCAGGTGAGCTATCAAATAGAAAACAAAGTAATTATTTTGGAATTTGAAATGAGTATTTCTGTTATTTAAAAATTGACAGATCTGAATCCGAATCACTGAATATTCTTAAATTTTATTAAATGTGTTCATTTGAAAGACAATTTCTCATCTCTCTAATTATTTGTCAGCAAAAATTTTATATAAATATTTGTTTTTGATAAACAATAATCCTGAAGCAAATATTGTATGAACAATTTCAACTTTACTACTCCTACAATTAAAATATCTCGTAGTTTTTCGCGGGTTTGCGTTGGTACACAATAAATTATAAATATTACTTATAAATTCATTGAAAATATTGTTTAAAACTTTTCCAAGTCGGGTTGGGGAACCATTGCTGCAAACCAGACACAACCGGCAATGTGTCATTTTTAAATCAAATTCTAGATGTATCGACTCTTTTTTACAAAAAATATAAATTGATTTCGAAAGATTGTTATTTCATCTATTAAGTTATGTTTAAAATTTTGCAAAAATATGTTTTTTTTATTATAATAAGGTTGTGCCGTTGGTCGTCGGCAGATTTGTCAAATTTCAAACAAAATGTTGTTTAAAGCAATACGCATTTCAAATCGCGTATTCTTACAGTAAAATTAATCAATAAATTTTCTAGGAAAGCTACTTTACAGAATTTTATTAAAAAAATCCGCCCACGTGTTTTGCGACGAAAATACCTCAGTTCGTCTATTTATTTAGGGTCTTACAAACTAATGTATTTCAGATTTTTTTACACACTTATGTTTCTTTATTGAAAAAATATAAATATAAATTTTGATCAAAAAATAATTACAAAAAGTAAATAATTTTAAAAAATTTAACATCGTGCGTTTGAGCACTTTTATTGCTAATTTGAATTTAGGTATATATTAGTAGAGTAAATTAGTATGAAAAAAATCGATATTGAGTTATTAATTAAACATGACGGCCTCCGTGGTCCCGAGGCAAGACTCTCGACTCACAATCCGAAGGTCGCGGGCTCGAACCCGGCGTGCGCAAATAAATTTTATTTGATTAATTTGTGTTATTTCACAATTTATTCATTTAAAATAATATATAGTATATTTGCGGCACGTTCCAGAGTGGAAGATACTATCAGTATCGCCGTAAGACCACCGTTCAGAATTGAAACGTTGCTTGAAATGGCTTTAGCCGTGTTTAGTGACCAGATCTGAATAGCCAGGTACCTCCCCACCTTTCTCTTACCTGTCTCCTTCCCCTCCCCACTACCTTCAGCCTCACAACATATCCCGATTGGGGATGCCATAGTCTCACTGGCTCCAGACGGGAGCAGTTAATAATAATAACATTACATTTGTATAGCGCAGTTTTGTGTCACTTCACTTCAAATGCGCGTTTCTTCAGTTGGGACTCTTGTGCGGTATTAACTGTAAAAAAAAAACATGCTGGAACGGATAATAATCAATCTTTCTCATGGGAACCGCCCTGTACGATCGCAAGATCATCTTTCGACGAAATTTGAATTCTCGGCCGCCTGAGGTATCCAAGTCACATTGTCAGTAAAATAACGTGTTATACTGCTCAACAATATTTCATATTCGGCGTTATATCGAACAATGAATAATTATAGTAACAGGATATCAAATTTTCAAATAGATTGAAAACACTGAAATTAAGTCCAAATTCTAAATCCCTCCCTGTTAGGATCATCGGGTCACCGTGTCAGTAACGGAATGGCCGGAGTAACCAAACGGAATAATTTCATTTTTATTGTTCTCTCAATTCCACGAGTTGCCTGTATTCTGTGTATTGAGTCCGTATCGAGATCTCGTCTGTTATTCAGTGATTGTGATGGTGATGGCTGATGGCTCCATTCCCTGAGAACATCAATGTCCGCGCATTGTCTTCAAATCTGTTATTGTTTTGAAGTGTATTCTGAGTAGGATAAACTGCTTTACTGTTAACTTGCAGATGCTTTTTATATTTAACTATTAATTACGGCTATTTTGATGAATTGCCAAATAATATGGGAATTTTTCTAAACCAGTAATTGTTTTTAGAAATTACCTGTCTTTGGTTTTTAATTGAAGCGAATTTTGAAGATCATCCGCCTATTTCGTTATTTTACGAAGCCATTTCTTGGATTTTCTAAGGGCATGAAAAAATTCTGTTTAAAGCTTTAAGGCTATTTAATCAATTATTAACAAATAGCAGAAATACAGACACCTAGCTACTATAACAATGGGAATTTTTAGGTCAATGCAAATTTTCAAAAAGCTTTTTTTCAGCTTGAAATTATTTCACTTTTTTTCATTTTTGAATTTTGAATTAAAAAAACTGTTTTGACATCTAGGATGAAGCTTACGGCATAGAAAATAAAAATAAAACTATTTTTAGTACCTAGATAAAAATCAGTATATAAGTAACTCATCGAAATAATGTCATAAGTTCTCGTCAAATTGGTTCACCTGGAATGCGAGACCAGCGCGTGGGTTGCAATGAACACAAAAAGAGTAACTGAACTAGTAACGAACCGTGTTTTTTTAAAGGTCTCATCATAATTTTCTTTGACCTCACTTAGCTGAGACCCAAATCAAAAAAACGACAAGACAAAAAACTAACCATTATGTTTTCGTAATAACAAATTGTGCCATTATTTACAACAGGGTTACCGAAAACATTAAACTTACATTAAATAATAACCAAATTGATTTAGATTGATCATCACAGTTGTGCCAACTTCTTGTAGGACAATTGTGGAGACGGTGTACGAAGAGTTCCCGTGGGCAATCAGACCATGGGCCCACTATCGTATCTCCCATTTCACCTCATTCCTTTGAGTTTGTTTCCAGGTCCTGAGAAAGTCCTGTAGCGGTAAGGAAGTTCCCCTTAGTTTCGGTTCTCCAAAGGCCCCTCGAGGTGGTCTCAGCTCTCCTCTTCACTCCCCCTTGGTTCACCGAAGGCCTCGAAAGGGAAGAGTCCATCGATATAGCTCCTTAGCTCTTCTCTCCATTTCTCCGAGGTTCGCCAAAGACCCCTTGTTTTATTTGGATGAATGGTTCATTTTTGGTCCCATGGTATCAAGAAAAATAGAAGGTCTAGCCCAGCAGAGCCCCGAATGCTGGGGTAAAGTTTAATCTCTTAGATGCGACCGGTATCTCAAAGGCAACGTTCGTGACATTGACATTCAGCCTGAGCACGGTTAATAATATTGATTTTTGAAAGGCAATGATCCTGAAGCAAACATTTCATGAATACTTTCAGCTTCATAAATCCTACAATTATAATATCATGTAGTTTTTCGTGTATTATTTAGTATGTTGATGGTTCCATTCCAAGAGAACATCAATGCCCGCACTTTTGCAGGTCGTGTTTCCACTCCGGATGGATTCGCCAAACTCCTACGCGAATCTCTATAAATAAATTGACATGTGAGAGAGGTGCACTAGGAGTAAAATATCACTAATTGGAGCAATGTAAATATTTGACTGTCATAACTGCAAGTTTCAATTGAAAAATTTATGTAAAAGTTCGGAAACAAATATGTAATTTGAAAAGATGTTTTTTTTCAGTGTAGGTGTGTTATATCCTTTGCATAGTCTGCATATCATAATTTGAATTGCAGGTGATGGTCATCTCAGAAACTCAATGCCTATATTCGTTGTACATTTTAGTAATTTGTATCCGTTATTCGTTTTATTCCAGTTGAAGTGTGTGGGTGGTTAAATGCTCTTTCTGCTATATTACTTTGATTAATTATGTTTGCTGTGATTTATGTATCTTGGATAAGCTTACAAAGATTTATTTGGTGTACAAATATTTGATAATTTAGGAGAAAATATCATCTTTGAATCACGGCATTATCAATCAAATGAGAAAACATGGTTTAGAAGACTCACGGTGATCTCTGAAGGCATAGGTATAACCATAGACTAAAGAACAAAACTAGAAGTGCCTTAAAAATTTGAATGGAAACAAACGTTGTATTACGATAGACGCGCTGTTGGCACCACCTTACCAGGGTAGCTATTCCCGAGCAACGATCAATCGTTACTCGCCATGCGCCAGCAACGACTGGTCTACCCCACTCGTTGTTGTGTCGAATGACTTCTGGCGTTTGGCGTCTAAGAATGTTCCGGTCGACTAGGCTCAAGAATAACCACGTCGACCAATGTACGCACTTTCGACGGCGATTGCGAGCGACGAGGGCTTGGAGAATAGCTACCCAGGCTTAGAGTGGGAACCAAATGTTCACTCTACGCCAGCAGTGTCTGTGAATCTCAACGAAGCATCTGCATAAACCAAATAAGTCACAAAGATACTCACGGGTGTCCTTGTTCACGATTAATTTATATAACAAAGACCCGATATGCATATACTATCTCATCAGTTTGAAACAAGAATTGAGTGAGAATACCCTGTCCTAACGCCAACTAGGATAAAAACTTTATTTTATTTTTTTACGGGTAATATCTCAAATCTAGCAGATTTCCTTACATGCCGTGTTTATTCATAACTCTCTGTTGTTTTATCATAACATCATACTGTGTTACTGGTCTGTTACTAGAGTAATGAAAAATGTCTACAAAAAATGACAGAAGCGTACCAAATTTTCAGATGTCTGTGAGATCCAACTTATAGAAATTATAAAAATAAAATAATTAAGTTAAAATAAAAAAGTCTCTTCCTTCTTTTCTTCTTGGATAATTAAGTCATAACGATAAATGCAGCCCTTGTATTCACAATATCGCTCTCATTGTCAGACATGGTAGTGAACACTACCACTGATTATTGAAGAATGAACAACGAACATTCGCTTGCCTGATCTAAAACATCCCATGAGCATCTGCAAGAATTCTAGTACTTATCTTTCTAATTCTAGTTTGTTGGTATTCTTTTGGCGTAAGTGGTGAAAACGAATCACTCTTTAAACTAAATATCAAGAAAGAACGCTCTCGTTCCAGCTTCTTCTTCTTCAAGATAATAAGTTAATTTACTTATTATCCTGAATTGTAGTTAATTAACTTATTATCTGGTATAAAACTGTTACCTGGCGAAGAAAACAGTATTTGAAACATGTCCATATTGTTAATTAACCCGTCTAATCACAGGAGACCCAAGTTGTCCCAAAACATCATATGCCGTTATAATAACAGGAGACCCAGATTGTCCCAGAGCGACCGTGCATTATTAAAAGTTAGATATCTCTTTTACTGTCAGGCAAACATTTGTGATTTCTTTAGTTAGTAGTTCTTCGTTAGAAAGCGAATGAAATAATGCTTCTTATTTCTTTAGGAATATACGAGCTATATTGGTCAAATATTTTACAAATCCGATCATAAGTGACAATTTTATTTTGCGCCAATTTGTGACGTAACAAACACTTAATTTAAAAATAAAATTGTATGAATGTCATAAAAAGTGAGGTAACAGTTTTATCACAAATTTTATTAAAAAAACGAATCTGTATTTAAAATTTTCGGTTTATTTTATTTTTTGTACTTTTTTGAGGAATCCCCAGGTAAGTATTTTTAAGCTTATTTACATTTTCAATTACAAAATTTTAATATTTTAAAACAAAAATGTTGATTTGTAATAAATACATCGAAAAGTTTATTTTATCTAGATTTTAGAAAAATTTTTGTTTTTGCAAAAAGGTTAAAAAATAACCAATAAAAAGTAACATTAAAAATGCATGGGAAGAACCAGGAATTTTGTGCTCAAATCTTGACAGGCAAAAGTTCATAGATATTATTTTCTCATTATTCGAAGGGTTTTCTCATTATAGTGGTTTATTTTCTCATTATAGTGGTGTACACAAAGTTATTTTTTCTCATTAAATTAAGATATACTAATTTCACCTTTACGCCTAGGGACAACTCGCGACGGGACCCGGTGTGTGCTGGAGCAGCCGGTGTGAGTACTGCAAACGGATAGATGCATGAATATTCATACTTACCCAAACAACAATGAGCAACGGGCACCGGTCCGTTGTAAAAAACGGAGTGTCCCGGTTGCCGTCAAAAAGATCACTTCAGGTATTTAGTGCTGCAAGTCTACTAAATATAATATTCATCGCGTCAGCTCGACTTTTTAATATGCATTTATTCCTTTTCACATTTCATGACATAACCTGTAATTTTCTGTCATGTTCTGAATACGTTTATGGACACAATAGCAATTTCAAACAAAGTGGTTTTCTCTTTTATGGTGAACAATAAAACCTTAGGTCGCAGGACGATACAAATCAGATTACGCCATAAATAACCCTCTCTTATTACGCTACGTTTACTTTTATTGTTATTGTTTACGATATTATTATGTTTTGTGTAATCAAGTTAGAGAAGTTAGTTTTGTTACGAGCATATCAGTCCATCGTTGCGATCTGGCAGGCGTATCTTTCAACTTCATCTAATATAATGTCTCAATAATATCGCGTTAAATTATTTCAGATTAAAATCTTAATCCATAAATGTATTCGCTATTTCCAATATACCCAATGATTTCTTCATATTCTATAATAATATAATTCGCAGGTTTAAGCAATGGTTTTTAAAGATAGTTGTAGTGTATTGATTACTCATGTAGTTTGAGCTTCTTTCAATAGATGTCGATAGCTTTGTTTTTAATACGAAGTTCTGCTATATCCTAACAGTCGGCAGATGAGTAGAATATCAGAAGAGTATCATCTAACGCCGTTCGTGTCTTAGTTACGAACGATTATGATGATGACTGAAGGCACCAGGGAGATTGGGCGGGCCCCCACAGTCGTATGTTCAGTTTAATATTCATTGTAAAATATTTACGATAACTAAATAAACCAACTAATAATCACTCGAAATAAAATTTATTTGGTAGACACCCAAGACGCATAAAGTTGTCTTTTTACTGGAAATTAAGAGACATAAAGTGATAATTATAATGTTTGTTCTGAACATCTGCCACCTGCTTTTAGTCAATAAATACACGTGCCAAGTGAACTATTATAAAAACATTAACAATTCAAATATTATGTGCATTTCATTCCAAGTATGGTTTGCATTCCACAACGCAACTTTTACCCAGCCTTCCAGGGACGGTCCGTTGAAGGTGCAATTGGAGCAGTTCGCTCCGGGCGCCAAATTATCAATAATAATAATAATATTTGGATGAGTTTTGCATAGCGCCGTTTTGATGAAAAATCACCTCAAGAGATAAACAAATTTATGACATATTTTTACTATCTTACTTCTAACTACAGACCAGACAAACTATTATAACAACTTATGGTTAACAGATTACATCCACCGGTTCGTCGATCACTAATACAAAAACTATACAAGACCGGTCAGTGGCTGAGTTAGCATAGCGTTTACCCACCCAAAAAACGCGTGTTTCATCGGCGGGCTGAGTCCTCCATCACAACATATAAAACATTTTCCGCTTACTGTGGTGGTAGTAGGAAATTTTCAAATATTGTCAGGTTATTCGTAAACCGGAAATGTTTGTTTTTGAAAAAAGTAAAAAATATGTACAATGCATTTGACCAATGAACTTGGTGCTGCATTAAAATGTAGAAAATATACTCAATTCTCTCTAAAAAGAGTACTTTGTTCCGATAAGTTAAGAATTCAAACTTCATAAGCCGTATGAATTATGGACTGCCTATTTCTACATTGTATACTTAAAAATGATGGTTAAAATTTTGTACATCTTTATGAATAGTTTAACTTAAACGATAATTTGGTGTAGGTAGGTACATTGGCAGAATATCAAATTTCATGTCCCCTGTTTTCTTTTTTTAACTAAAAACTAAAAAAAACTAATCTAAATATTCAAAAATCATTGAATCTGTACAAAAAAATTCCTAACACTGATATAATTTAAACTTGGATTCAATGCCTCACTCCTATCTTACGAGGAACGACTCCAACAATTTCATTTTACAACCCTGGAAAAAAGAAGACAATTTGCTGACTTAATATGTTTATACAAAATTATTCATCATAAGCTTCAAACCACTCATTGTCCGAGCAATACATATTCGTATTAAAGTTCCTAACAGACGCAATTTCAGGAGTCATAAAATATTCCACCTTGAATTATTTAATAACAATATTGCATACTTCAATCCACTGTCTCGAATATGTCGTCTATATAATACCATTGAATGTGACCATACAGATATCTAAGCAAACAATCTCACATATTTCAAAAAACAAATTATCAAACTCCTACCATGAAAATTCGGGGAGAACAGTTATGTAGCTGCATTATTGTCATACCCTTTCTTTCTTTCTCTCTTTTTTCTCTTTCTCTGCAGGTTATATATTATATTTGACACTACTATGTTTTATATTTTATTATCATTGTATATCATTATTTCTGTTATCACTACAAGCATTTCCGTCTAGTAACAACTAAAGATTGATTACTCATGCTGTGAATATTTCTAATTGCAGTGTTAATATCTATGGGATGTATGTACATAGATATTAACACTGCACGGTAATTCTATTATTGTAATAATTGTAAGTGTTTCAAACAATAAATAAATAAAAAATAACTCGTAACTCTAAATTTGTTAACTCTTGCGCATTTCATTGTTTTACAATTATTATTTTTCATGCTCTTATGAAACATGACATGTACTATTTTGTAAAAACCCTCTGGAAGTTTAAATAAATCACACAATTTATTCTAGTTTTCTTAGAGAATCAAATTCGTGAAAGTCGATATTTTCAATGAATGTGAATGCTCTTTCAATTACTATGAATTTATGGCGGGATTCTGTCGATTTTATCTAGACAACATAAAATCACTTAATAATTTTGTTAAAGTGGCATCGTTTCAAGTAAACAGTTTCGTCGTAAAGTTGAGAAGTCGACCTCGGTCAAATCGGTCGTGATCGTCTTTGTGACTCCAATTCTAGGAAGTCACTGTCAGTGGCAGCGCAATGTGAACTGTGAACGTAACTGTATCTGCTGTGGTTCCCTCGGATTGTCAACAACAAACTGCCTCATGGAGCTCTAGCTCGGTGATGAACAAACATTCACACTTATCTAAACAACAATGAGCAACGATCACCGGTCATCAACGATCAACTCACATCAATAACTTTACAATATCGGAACCAAAGCTGTAACTTCCGATGGTTTTATGTCGATATCCCGAGCACGTTAACAGCCGAAACGATATTGACAGGGAATAAATAAGAAATCGATATACGCTGGCAACACTGAAGGTATTTTATTTATTATTGGACTGAACTGTTGAAATGTCAAACGCTAAGCAATTACGTAAAAACATTAATAAATTGGCAATGTTAAATTGAAATACAAACCTACATATAAATTAGCATTAGCAATCCGCATTTTTAATTTTTTACACCAAAATGGAGTTAATTAGTTAATGAGGTCTTTATTCATGTTTCAACCATTTTCATTTCTCAGAGATCGAACGGAATAAATTAGATGCGTTATTTAAGTTTATGGATCGCGTATCACTTCTTTCATTTCTAAGAGCTTCGTTAGTTCAATACGTTCATTAAATAAGCTAGTAATTTTGCATAACGTACGACATAATTAAAAAATATGTGTGCCAATAGTGAACCGAAGCTTATCTTATACCGAGGCATAAAAGGAGCTAAACTTTATCAATAATTCGTCGGAATAGTCGTAGGCCGTTCTTTCAAATATTGATAACTGACTATAGATATAGGGTTTTATCTAATTTTAGACCTCCTGGAGTGCAAAATTTAGGTTTTATGTAAGCAAACACGAAATACATTTTAGGTAGATGATATTTTTGTCCAATTAGATTCAATTTTCACGGGAGTTTTCGTAATTTACCAGATTTTCTCACTATCTACTGGCCAGTGTCTCACTGGCTTCAGATGGGAATAGTTGGGACTCTTGCGTTATTATCAATAAAGTATTTGAGTATTCAAATCCTTATACTCCAATTACAATAAACATGCGTAAGCAAGACCGACGGTGGTTTCTCAGTGACGTTTAGCAAGGCGGCGACTAGCGGTCGAACAAACTAGTTCTATATTATGAACAATATTTTGTAATCACATTAAAAAAGCGTTTTGGTACAAAATTGGTGTTGGTATTATACACGCGTGAGCTGTGCGCGTGAGCTGTGCGCGTGAGCTGTGCGCGTGAGCTGTGCGCGTGAGCTGTGCGCGTGGGTCGATCCAATTGGTAATAATTAAAAATACACCTCATAGTTACCATTATTACTTTGGTGTGAACAACACTAATGCAATGTACACGGTGTGAATTGGGATGAAGATGGATATTTCTTCTGTCATCGTTGCTTCTGCCGATGGCGTTTTTATGTAAATTTGTATTTCTCGTTACTTGTAGGCATTGTGTTACCCAATGTATGAATAACAAAGAGTAAAAAAACAACACTAAATTTGTTAAATAGCACAATAGAAAAACCGTGACTTCAACACGTTTTGTAGCTGGTAGATAAATATATATAAGAGTTAGTTCTTTCCTAAAAATTGTAAAAAAAAAATTATTTAAAAAAACAGAGAGTAAGGTACTTCACACCCGGTAGAAGTGAAACCTTCAGAAAATTAAAGTAGACAAGAGTGGGGAGGCTACGAAGCACCGCACAACGAGGAGATCGATTATACTATATCATTTTCTCGTAGGCTAAATCCTATAGATATATATATATATATATGTGTTTGTTGAATTTTTATTTCAGCAATCTGCGTAAGGAATACTATTGTTAGTTAGTTAGGTATGATCCAGAATTTTGCACGATGTAGTGTATCACCTTAAGGCCCGGCTTCCCGCATTTCTACCGATTTATTACATATTTTCCTTAAATACATGTTTAAAAAAATGTATGTTTTTCTTGAAGATAATCGCTCCGATATATGCTCCGAAAATTATTATAAACACGTTTTTTCAGTTATTTTACAAGTCATATATGTATGAAAAAATCCCAAAATCTTTAAATGCTGTTTTAGACAATCCCCATGAGATTTTTGCTCAATTTTAAACGAGTCGTAACTTATTACAATTACACAATTTTCGATTAAATTTTCACGTTTTTAATATTAAGGCGGCGCTATTCGGCTGAAAAAGAAGAAGATGGAGAGATGTGTAATTACGAATGTTGGACAGAGCGCGCCAATATTTTAAGTGATGAAATCGCAGCGAAAATGGCGAAAAAGCTTAATAAAACATGACTCGTTTAAAATAGAGCAAAAATCTCGTAGAACGTATCTTAAGTATCATTTAAAGAAACATTGTGAATTTTTTCACAAATATAACTTGTAAAATAATAAAAATAGACTTGTTTTAAATAATTTTCGGAGAATACTTTGCGATTTTTTTCTTTCGAGGGAATTTCATATAATTTGCGTTTCGGCGTGGAACGTATCTAGATATTATCTTCAAAAATAATATATTTTTTTTTAAGAGCTTAAAAACTTCAAATGTTTAAGGGAGATAGGTAAGAAATCGGTCGAAATTCGAATAGCGCTCTCTCTAACATTCGTATTTACATATCTCTTCATCTTCTTCTTTTTGTGCGGATATATCGCGCCTTAAACGGAAATTAAAAAGCTATAAAATCGTTGATGCCGCCTTGATTTCATTGCACACTCGAGTACTAGCCATTTCAGTGACCGTAAGAATGGTGCATTTGTTGATCCATTTACTAAAGTACCTCACAGAGTGAGTTTATAGTTCTGCATCCATTCGACAGGAAGTAATTCGAAATGACAGCCTCAGTGCACGCTGCACGCTGCACGCTTGATGTATCTTTTTTATAGATCCAGATATCATTAATGGAAAAAAAAATCAACCCATTCGCATGCTTTTTACTACCATTTTGCAGTGATATTCTTGACTTGTTCCTTTTTAATTATTTTCTATTGCAGATGGCACGCTTGAACGTACATTAAGGAGAAGTGTTTTAGGAGAAGATTTTCAATCCAAAATCATACGTTTTTGAATTGAAAATTTGATCGGTTAGAAATATGTTAGATGCTTTAATTAAATACAGTGTGAAATCGAGTACTTTTTGACAAGCCTCTTTACATTTTATTAAGATGTATTTTCTTGTCTTTTACTCCTGACAAATGACTAAATAATAAATCAATATATTAATACGTGAAGCCAAAACTTTGAATCCCTTTTTACGAAAATTGCGCGGACGGAGGAGTATGAAATTTCGCACACTTATAGTTTATATAGAGGAGGAGTGCAGAATGCTAATATATTTTTTAAATTATGCATAAAAATAGATTAAATCAATAACAAAAACATTTCACACACTACCATGTATTTGACACACACACTCGCGTCTTTACTCTATTGTGTATTGAGTCTATGGTCAAATTGAGAATAGATTAATATTGTTTGTCTTTAATATTATTTGTCTATGGTCTTACTGAATGTCAAACATAAAAAAAACATTACAATTATGGTCGAATTTCGACCATTGGGCGACCACTAGTCCTAATAAACATACCAATTAAAACATTCTTTCCAAACATTAATACAAAAATGGCGGCCAAGACGGGGGAAGCGGGCAAGGGGAGTGGGTAGAGGGAAGGCGGAGAAGGCGGAGTGGGAACGCCAGAGAGGAAGGGAGGCGGAAGGGAACGGGACGAATAGGAAAAGACACGCAGGGAGAAACAATTTCTATATTAAGCCGCCGCTACCCGAATTTCTACCGATTTCTTGCATATCTCCCTTGAACATTTCAAGTTTTTAAGCCTTTAAAAAATATGTTTTTTTTTAAGATAACATTCCTCACGCCGAAACGCAAATTATATAAAATTCCCTCCATGGAAAAAAATCGCAAAGTATGCTCCGATTTTTTTTATTTTCAAGCCTGTCTCTATTATTTAACAAGATATATGTATGAAAAAATTCACAGTGTTTTTTTTTAACGTTTTTTTAGACAACCCCACGAGATTTTTGCTCTATTCTAAACGAGTCGTGTTTTATTAAACATTTTCACAATTTTTGCTTCAATTTTATAGTTTTAAATATTAGCACGCTCTCTCCAACATTCGTAATTACATATCTCTACATCTTTTTCTTTTTGAGCGAGGATACGGCGCCTTAAGTGGCATAGCAACGCATGCCGGGAACTCACTAGGAGAAATAAAACTCTTCAGAACAAAATGTCTGGAAATTGTTACATAGTCAATGCCAGAGAAATACAAAAAACATTTATAAATCTTTATTCAAATGTTATGTATCACATCATTATAATACATTTCACGCAAAAGGTACCTATTTTTTACAAGGTTTTTTTTCGAGAACAATCGATAATCAGATTTTATTTATTCGTACCAAACAATCAAATGTGTGGGCTTTCTCACACGTCGGACAATGAATCCTTGTGAATTATTTTCGTGAAGCGTTGTTTTTTCTCAACGAGGCGAGGGTTCGCCATTCGCATCCGGGTTTTTATCACGGCAAAGTAATAATTGCAAAAAGGGAGTAAAAAAATATTTAATGGTGGTTTTAGAGCGACCTCTCGCGTGTGGCCATCTTTTGCCGTTCATTGAATAAGACTTAGGAATTTGTGACGCCTCTTTAACTTTATTTCATGTAAAATAATTAGGTGTTAATGGTGTGGTGCTACCTAATTACCTCATCCGCTATCCGTATGTAATATTAAAGCATACATTAATAGTTGAGAGGAAATCGGGCGGCCATTTTTTCAGTACAAATGTATTCTCCAATTTCCTCTCTTAATTTTGAAAGCACTGCAAATATTTTTCTTAATATAATATAGATATCAACCACTACCGTGTCGGTAAGTTTTGTTTTCTTGATAAGTTACTTCTTACAGAGTTGGGACCCTCTAAAAATCGTTAAAATTGCCTGTTCAGTATCCAAATTAGACAACTTTTTTTTTAAAAGTAAACGTACATAGATGTAGGTATTTTACCCAACCATTGCCGTCACTATCGCTCGTACTTTCCCGAATACTGAGCTAAAGGGACAACTATCCCTCAGGCTGATAATCTTGATTTATATATATATATACGAGGGGCGGCTGAAAAGTTTTGAGCCTAAGGTATTGAAAATGCTGACAGAAATGTATAAAAAATTCATTTTTCAATATAATCTCCCTCTAATTCAATGCACTTCCTACATTTATTGAAAAAAGCTTTTAACCCTGTAAAAAAATATTCGCCGTCTTTGCCTCCAAAATGTTCATTTACGGCCGCCTTCATTTCCTCGTCACTTGAAAATCTCCGTCCTCGGAAGTCCTTTTTCAAATTGGAAAATAATCGCTAGGGGCCAGATCTGGACTGTAGGGTAGGTGGTTTATTTCTTCAAATCCTATTTCGGCGAGGGCACGCCTTGCAACTCTGGCAGTGTGGACGGGCGCATTGTCTTGCAAAAATAGGACTCCTTTTGCCAGTTTGCCTCTCCTTTTCTCGACAATCACTCGACAAATCTTTGTCAACAATGCGGCATAATAGTTGCCATTCATTGTAGTATTTTTGGGAAGGTAGTCGATGAACAAAATCTCTTCACAATCCCAAAAAACAGTGGCCATGAGCTTGGATGCCGATCTTTCCACTTTGAATTTCCGTGGCGGCTTTTCTCCCTTTTCTATCCACTGCATTGATTCTTGTTTTGACTCCGGATCGTATTGTCTAATCCATGTTTTATCGACAGTCACAAGGCGAGAAAAAACATTGTCAGGATTATCGCCACAGATGTCCAAAAACTCCTCCGAAGTTGTGACGCGACGCTGCTTGTCAAACGGCGTGAGCATTTTCGGCACCCATCGCGCACACACCTTTTTCATGTGCAAATGATTATGCAAAATGTCACCGATTCGTTCTTTGCTAATGCCTATGGCTTCAGCTAACTGCCACAACTTGATTCGCTGATCTTCCAGGACAACTTTTTTCACTTTTTTAATGTTTTCTTCGGTAACGGCGGTGTTTGGGCGTCCCGACCTGGGATCATCTTCAAGCGACTACCTGCCGTGTTTGAATTCACGGCTCCAACGTTTTACGGTGGCAAACGAAGGTGTTGACTCCCCATAAACTGCAGACATCTCTTCAAATATTTCCGTCGGCGTTTGGTTTTTCTTTGTGAGGAATTTTATGACAGCTCTGTACTCCAATTTCGTAGAAAGCGCCGATGAGTCGGACATGGTGATGTTTAAGGTTCAATTACTAAAAATGTAATGATGCTAATGACATGAAACTTGGTATTTATATTATTTAGAATACCCTCAATTAGTGGTGTGCAGCGCTACTCATTAGTGATGTTCATAGGTACTTAGGCTCAAAACTTTTCAGCCGCCCCTCGTATACATATATATAAATCAAAATCTGTTTGTTACTGGGTACTTGTATATATATACGTGTATATGCTATGCGTTGCTAAACCATTCATCCGATCGCAATGAAACTTTGGGAATTTGATACGTGCATGCCTGCGATGGTTTCTATATACAATAGTGAGTTCTGTCATCATGAAATTATGCACTGCTAACCGTTCATCCGATTGCGATGAAACTTTGAGGATTTGATGTGTTTTCGGGAGAGGGGAGGGGAGAGGAGAACCAGGGAGGGGGAGGGGGAACTTGAGAGGAGGGTTCGCACGAATGAATAAATGAAATAATGAAAAAATGAAAGAATGAATAAATTAATGAATGATTGAATGAATTAATGAATCAATGAATGAACGAATGAATGAATGAAATAATGAAATAATAAATGAATGAATGAATGTATGATGAATTAATGAATGATGAATGAATGAATGATTGATTAAATTAATGAATGAATAAATGAATGATGAATGAATGAATGAAGGATGAATTAATGAAATAATGAATGAATGAATGAATTTATTTATTAAGTTGCATGGCAACGCATGCCGGAAACTATTGTATGTAAATGCCTACGTCAGAATTTGATAAATTTAATAAAAATAAAATCCTAAATAATAATATAAATGGAGCGACCGATCGACGTGATGTTTTGCTTAGAAATAATTAGAGGACTGGGAAAGACATAGGCTACTTTTAATCCCGGACAAAACATTTCATTCCGATGGGAAAATTCTTTCCCCTAATACCATGCAAGCGAAGCCGCGGGTAAAAGCGAGTACCAAAATAAAATCATCAAAATCGTGGTTTTGTATTCTTCATTTTTCCCTTCGAAAACCATTTTAATACCCATTTTTAAGATTTTTTTAATATTATTTTAAAAGAAAATTCTTTATGTCTGTAGGTTTTCATTTTTTTAATGTATTGTTTGGTTTCGTCTGTTGATGGCGTTCAAACCAGGTAATTTTAACTATTTTTGAAGGGACCTAACTCCTGTAAGAAGTAACTTATCAAAAAAGCAAATCGTACCGACACCCTAGTGGTTGATATCGAGAGAGGAAGTTGGGGAAAACCTATGTATGGTCAAAACGCCTCCCGGTTTCCTCATAAGAATTTTTTATTATGCTAAAAGTAAGGTGTTTTATATATTTTAAGTTAGATTGTTTATTTTGCAGGGATATGAATGTCCGATTATGGCTCGTTGGCGAAACTAGATTGCCGTGGGTGGATTGACCATTCATTGAGTCAGCACGCTAAAGTATATTTGGATTTCATACCGTCATTAGTGCCGTCACTGCGAGAGTGGGAGGATAGACCGCCAGGTTCTGCCCGACATTCTTACTCCTACTGCCCATCACGTCATTCTTAAAAGTAAATGTAAAAAAAGCTTCATTTCTTCGAAGGGTTAGCCTATATTCACTCTGGTTATGTAATTAAGACCTATATGAATATCAGTTGAAGTGTGTGCCCACAACACGCGTCTACGAATTTAGATATTTTTTATCATGCCTATGAATGTGTCAAGAAGTGTGATTTTTCGATATAAACGAAAACGAAAGACGGTGTTTCCATTTTAAATATAAATATATTTAAGAGCTTATATCTTCCGTGACAATGCTTGGTTGATGGTCGAGCTTTTCAAACTTATGCAGGAAAACAGACAAAAAGTTGAAATCGACCTCTCTTTACTCTTCATTTTAGTTTTAAGTCACGGTTATACAAAAGCGGAACGTTCATCTTAATAACTGTGTTTCTAGCCAGCTTATTTTTGAAAATAAAATTGTTTACATCCTTATAAGGAATGTAAAGTGAAGATAACATAATAGACAACTTTCAGTTGTTACCTACCAACTCGATCGTAAACCTTGTTTTTTTCTGGAATAAAACATATTTACAAGCACAGTACTTACCTACGTTCTTATAAAGCTCTTACATTTGATGGAACCTTTACGAGATTGAGATGAATGACACGTCAGAATTGAAAGTCACGTATCTCTTTACACAGCTGCTGTCGTTTTCGTTAGAGATTCGTTACGTTCTGAACTCTCGTTTTTATGTTTCTACAGATTAACTACAACGAGTTTATCATCTGTGAGATACTGGGCCGGGTGATTATCGGTAGAGAGGAAACCCGACATCAGATCCGGTCAATTAAAAGGCAATGAGAATAATATAAAGAATGAATGCAATGTCCGTGGTTGAATCTTCGTTTCAAAATGATTATAGTATTAAAGATTGTTGACTCAACTATGTATATCTACCTTCCTCCATCCAACCTATCATCCCATAGCTGGCCTGTCTGACAATATGTGCCAATATTAGGTACGTGTAGATTATTTACCTGTGACATTGTGAAACAATAACTACCAAGGAAGAATCAGTCTGTTAAAGTAAGTTGTGCCATGATTTCTTTAATATTTACCATTCTAAGAAAGCCTATATGCAATGAATACCAATCTAGTGATCTCTCAGTGTGTGAGACCTGTGCCACACACCCTATAAAAGATGTGGCTTGGCGTATTGGCACATTCCCAATTGGAATATATGGCGAGCGATAATATTACAGGAATTTAGAGGGGTCATTTTTTAACTACTTTGCTGCAGATCAATTATGTAATCCAAGTTAAAAAGCTAACAAATGTTTAAAATTAAAATTACCGCGATGGGGGGTGGCAAAATCTTGTTATTAAAACATTATTTAGAATTCTGTTTATTGAAGTGCTTTTGGATCCACAATAGTTTTGGTTTTTCCGTCTGGTGCGTACACGAAAAGTAAGATTTTCCGATGCGTGAGCAGACTACACTGCCCGTGTGAGAAGCGTGAATTTTCCAAATTTTACCCTCCTCCTACCTCTACTGTGTTCCCCTTCCCCGCCTTCGCCCTTCCCTCGTTCCTCGTCCCTCCCGCGTTCCTTCCTTTTTATTCCCCCCCGTCCCGCAATCCCCTTTCACCTTCCTCTCCTTCCCCCTCCTGCGAACCCCCCTCGTTCCCGTTTCCCTCCTTCGTTCTTCGTTGTTCGTTCGCCTCCCTTCCTACCAGATTCCCTTCCCCTCTCGCCTTCCCTGCCTGCCACTAAACTATACGAAATACACACATATTTCAAACAACTCGCGCGCAACACACTGTAAATCTTCAATACACATTTCATAACACCAGAGCTCACCATTATGTCTAAAAACGTTCGAGGGCGTGTGTACAAAAAATAACCCAAGTTTCGTCCCAATCGGATAAACGTATAGGAAAAAAAATCATAACGCCAGAGCTCACCATCATATATATAAATCCTCGGGGGCGTGCGCACAACAAATCACAAAAGTATCATCGCAACCGGATGTATGGTATAGGAACGCATACTGGACAAACAAAGAAACTTTTATTTTTACAAGAACGCAACAAAAATACAAACATCATTAGGCTTTTTCCACACCGGGAGCAAAAAATACCATTAGCGACAATGATTATAGACGATTATTGGTTGAAAAAGATTCTTTTCGGTTTTGATTCTGTATGAATGCAGCGTAATCAAGGCAACCATTCGACACATTTGTATTCAATCAATGCTTCGGGGAACAAAATATCAGAAATATAGCAGAGATGCCCATAATGATAAATAGATGCTAATTAGAGGCAGAATATTTTTTTATAGAATGTATTCCCAACTGGCAGGAAAGTACTTCCCATCTATCTCATATTTATTTTCATGTATATAGGTACCTATTTTTCTCGTGATTAACGACTTGTCAAAAAATGTTATTAAAATAATTTGTGAAGAAGGCACAAACTTTATTATAATCTTCGAAACACGATTAGTTAGTAGGTAATGTAGTTGAAAACTCCGTTGTAACCTATCTTTGAGAAGGTCTAGCATGGACGATCGATAAAACTCTGTATCAACACGACATTGACTAAAACCGTCATCAATGGTCTTTTATCAATATTTGCAAACATGGTCATCAATTGATGAGAGATATTCTGACAGACAATTGATAAATTTTAGCGCGGACTCCATAGTATCAGATAAGTTTCGGTCAACTATCAATTTACACAATTTTTATAATAATATCGTTCTTTATGCAAAATTACTAGCTTATCAATGAACGGAGTTGAACTAACGAAGCTCTTAGAATTGAAAGAAGTCGTATACACGCAGTGAGTTGAATCCGTTCAGACCAATGACGCTGCCCTGGTTCGGGCTTGCAGATCCGAAAGTTGCTCACACATTAAGTTGTGAAGACCTCATTAACTAATTTACTTCCTTTTTAGTGTCAAAAAGAGAACGCGGATCGACAATGCATTTTTAAGTTACTATTTAAACTGAACATTTCCATTTACTAATAATTCTACGTAATTGTTTGGCGTTTGACGTTTCGAAATGTCAATTCTTACAAAACACCTTCAGTGTTGCCAGCTTATATCGATTTCTTATTTATTCCCTGTTGATATCGGTTCGGCTATCAACAGTGAAACCGTGCTCGGGATATCGATGTACAATCGTCGAAAGTTAGTTCTGTCGATCCGCTGTGAATGGTGTTCTCTCACCATTGCGATACACATCTGGAACATGCCGCAAACATACGTTAAATTATTTTTAATTATTAAATTGTGAACTTCTTCTTCTTCTTGTGAACTTCTTCTTCTTCTTGCCCTATCAGGTCCCCCCGACGTTGGCGATCACTCTGGAAAATGTCTCTCTATCTCGTGCTGCCCGGAATAGCTCCTCCGCACTTCTAATGCCGGTCCACTCTCATATATTTCGTAGCCAAGACATTTGTCTCCTACCAGGCCCTCGGCGACCTTCTATTTTTCCTTTCAATATTAACTGGAGCAAGTGATACTTTTCCCGTCAAAGTACGTGACCCAGATATGAAAATGTGAAAATTGTGAACTAACGCAAATCAATCAAATAAATTTTATTAGTACACGCTGGGATTTGAACCCGCGAAATTGCTAGTCTAGAGCCTTTTACCCTTCGACCACGGAGAACGTCAAAAAGACCTGTGGGAATTTGTTTGTTATCATTGCTCAGATACCTTATGTTACGTAATGTTCCGCCAGATGATTAACACTGTCCAAATCGGACATGTGTTTGTCAGCAATCGTGTTACTTGTGACCGGCTAGTGGTATATCACAAGGAATGTTAAAATTACATAGCGGCCGAAAAATTCCCGAGGCCACTGTTCGAAGTATTTTTCAAAACAATTAGTTATGACTGTTAGAAATGATATTTTATGGAATAAAGATGTGTAACATGCAGGTTCGTACATCACTGATGGAACTTTATGGACAAATAAAATTTATGGCTCTCATTTGTCCATAAAGACAGGTTCATCATTCATGGCAACATTTTGAGGTAAATTTTACGAATTATATAGAAAATGAATTATGTCAAATTACACACCTACCTATGTGATTACATTCCAATGAAGTATCAGCTGCATTATTGTATTAAACGTATAAGTGCAATGAAATACATGATTGAGGGATAGTCTTTGATTGTATATTAATTTATTTGTTTCTTATAAATATTATTACGAAAAAAGCAATGAAAATGCTTGGTTTCGTAAGAAGAATTGCCAAACACTTTTGTAATGTATCTACTTAAAAATGTTTGTATACTTCATTATTCCGCAGCCAAATTGAGTATAACTCTCCTATTTGGTCACCGCATTACAGGGGTTACGCTGATTATATTAAAAGTATGTAGCACAAATTTTAAAGACATAAATAATAAACTTAATATACCTATTGAAAATATGATGACAATGCTAATGACAATGCTAATGACAATGCTAATGACAATGCTAATGAAAAAATCTCTTTTTTTGCATTAGCTCCACACAGGGGCCCTGAGAAAAATAATTTCCATCAAGGCTTTGGAATTTTAGGGGATGTCGTGTGGGGGGGTATTTTTAAGGAAAGGAAGGAGAGGAAGTTCTGGGAAGGAAAAGATATGAGGGTTGGGTGGGAATCTGGGGTCAATGTATCCAGAAGTGATGAGCGTATGAATACATCCCTACAACTGCGGTGTAAGGCGATGGGTCGAGGAAGTCTAGCTGGAGAGGTCAAAAGGCCTCCCTCAACTGGCCTCTCTGGATCCGGCCCGCCACTAGCAGATGGACAGATGCATCCGCCGCCAAGATATCAAACCTCATTAATCCGGGCACCCCTGCTAAGTCACCAGATGTAACGAACCACTTTAGGTGATCTGTGTGGCAGTACCCATACCCGCCTCCCAAATTCTTCTAAAATTAATAAAGCTGTCCTACAGAAGATTGGTATCTGATGTCATTTTCCTTTTTAAAATCATAAATTCTCTTATTGATAGTCCTGGATTAGTGCAATTGATTTCATTTTATGCTCCTAATAGAGTCACATGAATTAAAAATATCTTACTCAGCAAGATTAATGTCAATGCCAATTCGTTGAAGAACTCTCTTATACCACGCAAACAGAGCTTAGGTAACCAAAATGCAGAAGAAGCAAATATTTTCAATAGCATTTTACTGTTTTTTTTAAACTATTATTAGCTTCCTTTTTTTCCAAAATTGTAATTTTTTGATAATTTGAATAATATGTTTACACTGCTTAAGTTTGTCTTAAAATAAATAAAAAAAGGTTCATTCTGTATTTAAAGGTATTTGTAATTTATCAATTAAAGGTATCGTAAATAAATAATGCATAATAATATTCCTGTAATATTCAGAAATCTGTTTCTGAAAAAATTAGAAAATATACAGATTTAGGAAATGAGATTAAAAGAATTTGGCATTCTCGGACTATAAAAATATTACCATTTGTTATTTCGGCTACTGGCATTATACCTAGCTCTCTAATTAAAAATTTAGGCTTATTAGATTTATCAAAGAATCTTTATATAAAGATGCAAAAATCAGTCATATTAAACACATGTAGGATTACGAAAGATTTTTTAAATATTTATATTGAGGGATCAGTAGGATTTATCGGTCCAGTTAGGAGTTCTATTGAGCCGAACCCTCTGAAATGAAAATATCTGGAGTCGGTGAAGTATTTTCCCATATGGTCTCAGGTAGGTTGACGTGTTGTTATTGTATAGTTTTGAATTTTATTATAATTATACAATGCAATTACATCGCGTGGATTAACTAGATGATCATTTGTGGAAAAGTGTGTGGAAGGGTTAAATTTTTCCTGTGGGGAAGATTTAACCCGGACATAAAGTCTAGATAACAACAATTAAAGGTCTTTATTCCAGGAGGGGAGTGCAATCCCACACATCCCATATAGGGTATAATTACATCTGTTGCATAAATAGTCTGTTTTGTTTTAAACTCGTCGTAAAAATTTTATGACACAAAAACCATTAGAACCATTAAATTTAAACTATCAGCATTAAAATCATAAGTCTCCTTTGGTATGCACATATTTATGGTTAGTAGTTATATTACATCTGTCGTAAACGAGCGTAAATGCAATAAATTTGAAATTCGAAGGGTTATTTTTTGTACTTTTTTATATACCTAGCACTTTTTAAACTAAAATTTTTATTAACAATGCCTTATAATAGTTTATAAATAACTTCTCTCTTGCTCCACACGGGAGGCCCTGTAAGTCTTCTTTAGGATTGTTGTTTCTGGAAAGGAAAAATTATTGAGGGTTGGGAAGAAATCTGGGGAGTAGCAGACATAAATGAATCTATCCTTCCCACTACGGTGCAAGGCGATGTTCCGAGAGAGTGCTGCCGGAGAGGACAAAAGGTCTCCCTCAACTAGCCTCTCCCGATCCGGCCTGTGAGACAAGTGGACAGAAGAATCCACCGCTAAGACCACACCCCATGAACCCAGGCACCCCTGCTAAGTCAACAAACGTAGTAAACCACTTGGAATAACTTATGGCGGAGGTGTTGGTTATCCAATAAATGTTTCTCGGGGATGTGGTACTCATACCCGCCTTCCAAATTGAAAACTAAATATCATTATTAAAATAATGTTTGGACGTAATTTTTTACATTTCTTTGTTTTTTTTTCTTTTTTCTAACCATAAAAGTGGCACACGCTTTGAGTGGTATCTTTTCATGTGCTTGTTTTGTTTTTCCAATATCTACGCATATAATTATTGTATTAATTATTGTGTTACTCACATCATTTATATTTGAATGTATGTAATGTTATTAAGGAGGTATTCTAGTCTGGAAAAAGAAAAAAAATAATCTTTAATATTTCGATAGTTTACATATTATTCAAAAATATCTCCTTAGAAAGATTTTTCGAAATTCGAATTATTTTAAAAGTTAAAGCCATTTTAGTGTCGCGGTGTAGATGGAATATAACTAGAATCTAAATAGAACAATTCTTTAAACGCGGTCTTCCCGAAACTACTTTTTTGGGACGGTTATCATAATATTTCAAGTTCCACTGAACCAATTTACTTGAAATTTGGTGTGGGCCTTCTCTATACATTACTCTATCGCACTAACAAAAATAAAAACAAAATTTCTATTTTTACTATTTTTGAAAAATTCGGAAATTCAAAACAAGTGTTAAAAAAATGTCTTTTTATTTCAGAGAGCCGCTGTTTTGCGAAAAAAAAATACTTTTCCTTGGTTCGGGCAAATGCAGCATTTGTAAGGATTAAGAATTAATTTGTGTTTTTTTTTTCAGATAACTAGGGAGGCTGCAATCGTGTCAACCAGGGTGCGCCATTTTTTTGAGACACTTCAACACTCTGTAATATTTCAATTTTATTTTTCCTTTGATTTTTTTAATGTATTTTTCAAACATTAATAAATATTTGGTAAAATAATGGCTACTAAAAATATATTTTTTTTTTAATTGCACGTGAAAAAATATCTACAATTCATGCCCCTATAAACTAGGATACCCCCTTAACCTGTGAATGTTTCTAATAAAATAAAATAAATAATAGTCTCGTTATGCCCCGGATCATTCATTCCTCTCCAAACTTTGATCCTCTTCAAAGCATCCACAGAGATTTCACAGACCCTCAGGTAACGAGAAAGAAATAATTGATTCTTAAAATCATTATTTCTAGTGTGAGAAAAATGATTAGTACCTCGCAGCATGTTTATGTGAGTCCTATTTTGGTCCGATCTAATTGACGATAAAATAACGAGACGATTTCGTAATCCAGCCTTCGCGTCATAAATACGGCGTGAAAACACAATAATGATGGCCCGCAGCCCGAGTCACATGGACCAGCTTTTCCTCAATAATTATTATTTATGGCACTCCCATAAAGTCCAAATTAAATTCCCATGCAGAAACATGGCGATGAGTTGCTATATTTGTTGCCAAGACCCCGGAGATGTTCCGGAATAATTATTATTTTTATTACTCCAATATCATTGATGGAAGTCGATTCGTGAATTCCCTGTAACGTCCTGAGAGTAGATCTTTTTATTCTTCAAATTGTGTTAAAAAATCTATTACATATGACTTTTTTTCTGAAATTTCTTCGAAAACAAACGAAAAATCGAACTTTTAACCCCCCGGTTAGGATCGGTCAGCATTTCAGCAAAAATTTCATTTCGTCCCCAAACTCAGAGGGATCTGGGCTAGGCTCGAAACAATACACATTGCGGACAAAGTACTACTTCACATTTTTATTTAAGCGGAAAATATTGCCTGATAGAGGAATTAGCTAACCACTCGGCTACTATCCGGTTAAGTTGATATGTTTTGAAGACTTACATTTTAAACAATGCCAAAAGATTACTATTGAAGATAATACTAAAATATTTCCATTTAAATATTGTTAGGATTGACTTTCCGAAAAACGAAAACCGAAAGCATTTATTGGTTTGCCCTCCGACCGGTCGAAGGGCAAACCGATAAATGGATACCTATAAGGTTATAACCTAGAAAAAAATCGCCAGCTGCGCTTTTTCTGTTTTTTGTGAATGTAATAATTCATATTCCACTCCCTTCTTCCAAAACACATAGGTACCTGACTCAATTGGGGATATCATGTAAAAAAAATTACCTGCGGTTCTTTTCCGTGGTTTTTAAACATTATATCACGTTATACAGTCGCTTTGTTCTAGAAAATGTATTTTTGGCGCAGACATTACAATAATGAGCTATATGCTCTATTTAAGGAGCTAAACGTCACAAAATTCATAAAACTGGGAAGACTTTGGTGGCTGAGTCAAGCGGAGAATGACCGAGCATCTAGCACCAAAGTCCCTGCTGAACTCAGGACCGATAGGGCAAAGGAGCCTGGGAAGGCCAAGATTAAGATGGAGCGACAACGTCCTCAAAGATATATCTACCTTGGAGCTTCTAAACTGGAGAGAAGAGATGAGTGGAAGAAAACTCTTGAGGAGGCCAAGACCCACCAAGAGTGTAGATGATGATACAGTCGCTTTGTTCTCGTCACTACTATTCTAGTTGGAGATGCCATCGTTCCACAGGATTCGAGATTATTAAGGGACCGTGACCCAATTTTGGGTTTCGATTCTGAATGGTGGTCTTTCACCAGCGTATTTCAAAGTATCTACCACTCTACAACGTGCCGCAAATACGACACATATTATTTGAAATAAATTAATTAGCGAAAGTTAACACAAATTAAACATTTGATTTGAACTCGTTGCCCGCCAAACAGTTTCAGTTTCCCACCAAATTTGACCTGATCCTGTTTCGTCTTGAAGGATGACCATTGACCTGATCTGTGATTTACATAACCAATTTAAAATTAACATATCTCATTAACGAAGCAAAATACCTTTGGCGTGACTTATATGTGCACGCTCCATTAGTTCTTTAGATTCTAGAATATGTTATGCAAACCTTACGTCCTTGGCAGACACTTTGATGGATGTGATGTAAGAAAGGGAAGGTGTAGTTTAGAAATAATACCAAGAAGTAATGAAGATAAATGATTTGCCAGTCAACGCTGGCCATGCCTTATTTTATGAGATTAATATCTACAGTGATGCTTGTGAAACTACCCTCCTAATTCTTCAATCAGTCGACCCTCCGAAGAGACATGTGCACTAGCACGGTGATATCAATAACTTTACAATATCAGATAGACAGGCGTAATTTCCGATAATTTTATATCGATGTCCCGAGTACGGTTTCACTGTCGACAACCAAACCGGTATTGACGGGGAATAAATAAGAAATCGATATAAGCTGGCAACACTGAAGGCATTTTCTACTACAAAATTCACACTGCGAAATGTCAATCGCCAAGCAACTACGTAAAAATATTAATAAATTGGCAATGATAAATTGAAATACAAAAATCAGTCATATTAAATACATGTAGAGATTTTTTAAATATTTGTATTGAGGGATCAGTAGGATTTATCGGTCCAGTTAGGAGTTCTATCGAGCCGAACCCTCTGATATGAAAATATCTGGAGTCGGTGAATTATTTTCCCATTTTGTCTCTGGCAGGTTGACATGTTGTTCTTGTATAGTTTTGTATTTATTATACTTATACAGTGCAATTGCATAGCGTGGATTGACTAGATGCTCATTTGTTGAAAAGTGTGTGGAAGGGTTAAGTTTTAAGTGGGGAAATTTAACCGGACATAAAATCTAAAGAACAAAAAAAATCTAAATATGAATTGGTAATCCGCATTTACTTTTTGACACTAAATGGAAGTTTACTAGTTAATGATGTATTTGTTCATATTCCAACTATTTTCTCAAAGATAGAACGAAATAAATTAATTACGTCTTAGATGCATTATTTAAGTCTGAGGATCGCGTATACGACTTTTTTTCATTTCTAAGAGCTTCGTTAGTTCGGTACGTTTATTAAGAAAGCCGGTAATGTTGCAAAATACTAATGGAAGGAAACAATTACACCAAGTCCGTGGACATCTTCAGTTTATCTTTAAACAAATATAAATCAGTTACAATATTCTCCTGAAGAAGGAAGGGTCTTCCGAAACCGGTAGAGTGTAATAAAATAAAAGTGGTCTACAACAAATTTATGTGTTTTTATTGTAAATTATGGCGAGCCACAAAGTCAATGCTTTTTACAAATATGTAAATATAAAATATTGTTACTGAGGCAGTTCAGTTTTGTACAATAAATATTGTATTTATTAACATTCATATGTAAAAGCCCTGAAAAGGGGCGTTGATCAATAAATAAATAAAACGAACGACATAATTAAAAAAATGTATGTTAACCGAAACTTATCTGATACTAAGGAGGCTGTGCTAAAATTTATCAATCGTCGGTCGGAATATGTGTTAACAATCGTAGACCGTGCTCGCAAATATTGATATCTGGCGGATTTGGTAAATATCATATTGTTATAGGATTTTATCGATCGTCTACGCTAGACCTCAAGAAAAGCTTAGGAACTTGGTGAATATAAAATAGAATTTAAAACATGAAAATCAATAGAAAAGTGTATTTACTAGTAAGTATATTTGGGTTAGCGGCGGCATTCTAAATAATTTAAGGGTCCACTATTCGAATTTCGACCGATTTCTTACATATCTCCCTTAAACATTTGAAGTTTTTTAGCTCTTAAAAAAATATATGTTATTTTTGAAAATAATATCTAGATACGTTCCACGCCGAAACGCAAATTATATGAAATTCCCTCGATAGAAAAAAATCGCAAAGTTTGCTCCGAAAATTATTTAAAACAAATTTTACAAGTTATATTTGTGAAAAAATTCACAATGTTTCTTTAAATGAAACTTAAGATACGTTCCACGAAATTTTTGCTCTATTTTAAACGAGTCATGTTTTATTAAGCTTTATCGCCATTTTCGCTGCGATTTCATCACTTAAAATATTAGCGCGCTCTGTCCAACATTCGTAATTACACATCTCTCCATCTTCTTCTTTTTCAGCCGAATAACGCCGCCTTAAGCAATTTGATCGAATCTTATAATTCTTAAAACATTTACAACAATTAGTTTCACTACAAAATAATTTAAAAACAATTATCAATCATGCTAAATGAATTTTTAATTTTCAAAATTGTAACTGATTTTGGGAACAATTCAGACAAGGTACTCACCAAAAGTATTTGATTTTATTTAATAGGAAGTGGAAGATTCTCTCAGTATCGCCCTGGTGTAAGACCACCATTCAGAATTGAAACGTTGCTTGAAATGGCTTTAGCCGTGTTTGGTGACCAGATCTGAACAGCCAGGTACCTACTTCCCCAGCCTCACAACATACCCCAATTAGGGAAGCCATAGTCTCACTGGCTCCAGACGGGAGCAGTTGGGACTCTTCTACGGTGTTAAAAAAATTAAAGAAGCATTATTGTAAATTTAAAATGTGTATTTCTCATGCTTAAAATTTTTACGGATGATTTTTCAAGTTTAACAACGGTGTTCATTCCAAAGGTAAATTTCTGCCATGTTTCTAAGTTGTCAACAAACAAATGCCATTCTACAAAGAAAATTGACAATATTAGGTTTTTGAAGGCAATGATTCTGAGTTAATATTGTGTCTTCACAAATATTACAATTTATAATATCCCGTTATTTTTCGCGGGTCTATGCTAGTAAACAATATAATTTCGGTTGTGACATGATGTAGTATGTGACGATCTAAAATTGAAAAATAAATAATTCTTATATTTCCAGTACAGAACAAAATGTGAATTTGTCAAGCAGCAACTCAAACTTGTAAACTAAAATCGTATGTAGGTACATAAGGTAGGTTTTTTTTTTCACAAATATTCTACAAAGTTTAAATAAAATTAATAAACTAGAAATAATATAATATGAAGGTCCATAAAATAATAAAAACCTTTTTTTTTATTTTAACCTTCAGAAAAAATTCTCATCCACTCTAAAACGCGCATTCCGAATTTCTACCATTTTATAACACATTTCTCTTGAACATTTTAAGTTTTTTTTTTTTTTAATATGTGCTATTTTTGAAGAAAGCCGCGGATTTTTTGGACACGTTGGATTTTGGACTGGTCAAGCGGAGGCTGCCGAGCCACGCGGAATTTGATTCGTTTACTCTGCCCTGTGTATTCAACTTTAGACATAGTTTTTTCATACTATTAGTCATCATCATCATCTTCGTCCCCTTATCCTATTCGGGTCGGCAACCCATTGCATCGACAAGGCTCCTCCATACGTCCCTGTCTTGAGCTGACTGTTCGGCCTCCGTCCATGGCAGTCCCATCCTCTCCTCACAGAGTTTCTTCTTTCGTAAAGTGAAGTTATGGGTTATAAAAGAACAACCAATTTGTATGAACTTGGTCCACCTTTTTTTAACCTTCATAAGGTCAGTAGACGGCCAGCGTAGTCCAGCGGTAAAGCTCTAGACTTGCAATCCGAAGGTCGCGGGATCGAATCCCGGCGTGGCAAATAAATTTTATTTGATTAATTTGTGTTATTTCACAATTCATTAATTTAAAATAATATACAGTATATTTGCGGCACGTTCCAGAGTGGAAGATACTCTCAGTATCGCCCTGGTGTGAGACCACCGTTCAGAATTGAAACGTTGCTTGAAATGGATAGCCGTGTTTGGTGACCAGATCTGAATAGCCAGGTACTTCCCAACTACCTCTTCCCATCTCCTTCCCCTCCTCACTACATTCAGCCTCACAACATACCCCAATTGGCATAGTCTCACTGGCTCCAAACGGGAGCAGTTCTTTTGGGGTATTCATATAAAAAATAATATGTTTAAAAAAAATGTTAAAAAAAAAATTGTGAAAATATTTCTCACTCCCAATTTGAGCAATCGACCCCCGACCCCTGAAAAATCATTCATGTGATATCTCCGTCTCGTAAAGCCGAGTTCACATTGTCAGTTGTTAGTTATGCAATCATTAAATACAGTCGTGTTTCCGACAATAATTGGCATCCAACTTGCACCTGACCATTAGCATGAATAGTTGATTATTCATGAGAGATGAACCTTCACCCAAGATACAATATTAACACTTCTTTTAGAAATCTGTTTTCTTAAGCAGCAAAAACTCGTGGTGAGCTTTTAGGCGTTATGATATTCGTTCACAGTTTTCTTTCTAGAAAATTTAATTTCTAGAATTTCGTTTTAATATTTTATTTCTTTTACACTTAATTTTATTATTTAATTTATATAAACAGTTTATTTTTAAACATGTTCTGCTATGTAATTATTAATATGCGTGATATATGTTTCGCCCTCTGGAGGCAACAGACAGTCCACTCACAGACGAGATATTTATATTATTTTTGTCTTTTAATACAAAACTTACAGGTTTTTTTATAATCTACGCCCGTAGTGATTTCCAAATAAAATGTCGGAAATTATTAATGGTCAAACCTTACAGCCTTACTAAAAACCCGGTGAAATGTTTATTCAATTGGTAATCGAGCGCGGATGTGAAAACATAACTAATTTTAAAAAAAATCATGAAAAGGAATAAACATTGCTTACACAGCCTGAGTGGGTAGTTTATTTTATTGTATACGACTGTTTTGTTAATAATTTCTGAACAAATTTTGGAATTTTTCCAACGTTTTGTCTTCAAAAAAAAAATATCTTTATAGAAACTAGTTAAAATTACCTTTGAGATTTTTGTATCTGAAAAATACTTTCGTTTTTAAAAATTGCTGTATTTTAAGCTTCAAACATGAAAAATGTAAAAAAAAAACAGCTTACCGTAAACATATTCTAATGCTCGAAAAATTTCGGAAAATTCTAAATTTAAAAAATACAGTCTTCTTATTTTAACTTTCACTTCACTTTTTATCTCGTTCACACAAATAAAAATTTATAACAATTATTCCAAGAGAGTAATTGAAAAATTTTGATTTTTTGTACCACGCAATTGTGTTTGCTTTTACAAACCAACAACATAGTTTTGTCCGTATGCAAACTTAATTCTTTCAAGAAAGGCAAACAAATACAATGGATTGAATCGTAGATACAATATTGTATTTATATCTCTTTCTTGAAAGAATTGTCTTTGCACGACAAACCATTTATTCAAATTCATATTGTGTGTTGTGTACGGGCGCAAACAAATATAGCATAACTTTTAAAAGTGTTTTTTCCTCAAAATAATTAAATTTGCGCCATCTACGAAAAAGCAGAGAACTTAACGACCAAATATGAGAATACCCCGGGGAAAAATACTTCACGTAAATTAATGTTGTAGTTACCTTTTTCTACAATACCACATTGTAAATGTATATTGTACATAGTGTTCAGATGGAGATGGGTTAAAGCGATACGCATGTTTGTCATGGTTACAAGATACCACAGATGCCACGGACAAAGGTGATACAACATTCGCTTCTTTGATCCATTCATCTTCCTTAGCACGCGTTGCCTGGAGACCGCGACGTGTTGCAACTATACAAAACCAATACCTTCTCTCTTGAAGAAATGAAGCAATTCTGGGTTCTCCGCCTACCACGTACCTTCAGTTAACACCAAATCTTTAACAGTGGATCAATAGAAAATTAATATCATTTGATTTTTAATTTACACCGGTACGATCAATCTACACCGGGATGAAACATTTCATTGTAACATTTTAACGTTTGCGAATCACAGTTCCTGCGTTTATCATATATATTGCTACACCTTCCATTCAGCTGAAAATCGGCGTGTTTGTCTGAAGCATCTAAAGCAGTAACAGCTCTTTAATTGTGTGCTTTTTTTGTGCGTTGTGAAAATAGCATAGCTCATTCTGCTTGAAACATCTTGGTCCATACCACTATTTTCAGCTCATTTCGTAATTTCTATCCTGAGCTTAAAAATAAGGTATATATGTATAAATCGTTTAAAACGACATCGGGCGAAGCCTGGTAGTAAAGTTAGTGGGTAAATACGTAACCAAATCGAACTAATCTGTAGCCAAATTGAATATAACTCACCTATTTGGTCCCCGGATTAGAGGGTTCATTCAGATTCCGTTGAAAAAATATAGCACAGTTTTTTAAGACATGTTAATTATAAACTTAATACTAATAACGATAACTCTCTAATGAAAAAACTAAAATTAATAAAGCTGTCGGACAGAAGATTGGTATCTGATGATTTTTTCTTTTTGATATCATTAATTCCTTCAATTGATTTCATTTCATGTTTCTAAGAGAGTCGCACGAACTAAAAATTTCTTTCATTGCAACAATCATGCCAATACCCATATGTTTATGAAATCCCTTACATCACTCAAACACAGCTTACGTAATCAATATGCAGAAGTAGCGGATATTTTCAATAGCACCGAAAGAACTTACAAAAAAGTATTTCAAACATTTTTCCAGCTGTTATTAGTGTTCCATTTTGTTTCCAAAATTGTAAATTAGTGTTAATTTTAAATCAGAAATGTGTTTGCACTGCATAATTGTTTTTTTAACTCATTATGTTTAAATTAGATTTAGAAATATTTTTTAATTAGACTGTAAATGAAGTAATAAACAGAGAGTATTCTATTGCGTTTTATCACTAGGAAACAAGGAAGACTGGATAAAGCCTTACATTCAAATTATTGATGATTTGTTTTTTAACATTCACACTGTTTATTAACTTTAAAAAGATTATATTTATAGAAAACGATGTTTTAAAGCGATTTAGAAAGATTTTCAATAGCTGATGTGATCACGGCAACGACAATATTTCAACTAATAAAGTTGGTACTTTTACATGTATGTACAAAATTAGAACTGACATCGGTTGGTAGTATTTAGAAATATTCTTTTTCTTCTGCTTCCCAGGTAAGGCTTTGTGAGGAAGGAGAAGAACAAAGGAGATGACATTATTTCGAACAGGTCCTTGGTATATATGGAGTAGTCCCAGTAGTTCCAGTAGTCCCAAAGCAATCGCTTCTCGGCCTGTTGGCTAAGATCAAAGTGTAGTCCCAAAGCTGTTTCAATATTAAACACATATTCATGTTAAAAAAAATTGTTTATTTTGTATTTAAAGCTATTTGTATCGTAAGTGAATAAATTTGAATGGGTGCCAGCTTACTTGAAGATATCTTCATAATATCATGCGGTGTTTCGATACGTAAACCGTAAGGCAGCGCAGTTACTCAAACAAGCCTATCTCCTCTCGTTATCAGCAATAATTAATGTCCGATCGCGTGCTGTCTGAATATTTTATCCAAATATGAACCGATGCATAAGATAATTTCTCCATTATCGGTTCGCCGACTTCACTGTTCAGCGACTGCGTCCCGACTATCAGACCGGGGAACCGGGACGACAAGCAATTTGAAATAGCGCCTCACCGTCTCATTGAAATGTCACATGCGTCCCTTCATGTCTTTATTATCTCGTCCCGTATCCCTTTTACATTTGCGGGATCGTTCGGCGGATCATTTGCGGGATATCCCGGCCGAGTGACGGGGGAAGGACGGGAAAGGACAGCCGCTAGGAATGCCTGTCTGCGCTTGTGGGATGTGCAAGAGTCTGCCAGACACTGGACAATTCTGCGGTATTCCGCAGCCAACTAACTCCGGACTGCCGCGACGTTCAAGCTAAGCTGGAACAATGGATAATTGACAGGGATTCGTATTTAAATCGATAAACAATGGGCTTGGCTGTTGGCAGAATATTATTGTTTGTGGCTGGCACGGTTCTTTCGATGAAAATGATCATTCCACGATAATGTGCTTTAGTTCATTTTCCTCAAAGTACGTGCATTAGTTAAGATTTATTTCCAGCCATTTTCAGACCTCCTTAATACTTGTATCATCTCTAAACCATAAATTAAGGTTCAAAGGTATTTTTTTCAATAATAGATAAATTACTTTGTGACGTAATTATAATAAAATACTCACCCCCCCCCCCCCCCTCTTTCCCTCACCCCTAAACAATCAGTGAACAAAAATGAAAGTCATTTAGACAGCATTTGCCGAAAAGCTGACTAAATGTAATTCGGTGACCAAAAATGCTATTATTGCGAAACCGCGACCTTCAGTGCTAGAAGGCATTAACTGGCTATGCATGCAAATCAGGTCAGTTGCATTCGTTCTTCCGAAAATGTTCGGAACAAATATACTGTTTGGAATTGATTTGCGAAAATAAGGGCAGCCGTACGCCTGGCCCTTCTCAAGCAATAAATCAAAAACCCCGTCGAGATTCCGAGGTCTAATAACAAGAAAGTTATTATTTTACAAAATATATAAATATGATAAATTTAAGTGACCGATTTTTCCTTTTAGTGTGAATACCAAAATCGAAAACGTAGAAAGCTGAAAACTTTATTTTGGGCCTCCAAAACTCTTCACTTGAGCCGAAGTTTGGGCATGCCTGATTTAAATGATTCTAACATGAAGATGAGCGAAGACTCTTTTAAGGCGACGCTTCCCGGCTCAAAAAGAAGAAGATGGAGAGATATGTAATTACGAATGTTGGACAGAGCGCGCTAATATTTTCAATGACAAAATTGGTGCGAAAATTGGGAAAATGCTTAATAAAACATGACCCGTTTAAAATAAAGCAAAAATTTCATGGAAGATATCTTAAGTATCGTTTAAAGAAACATTGTGAATTTTTTCACTTGTAAAATAATAGAAATAGACTTGTTTTAAATAATTTTCGGAGCATACTTTGCGATTTTTTTCTATCGTGGGAATTTCGTATAATTTGCGTTTCGGCGTGGAACGTATCTAGATATTATCTTCAAAAATAACATACATTTTTTTAAGAGCTTAAAAACTTCAAATATTTAAGGGAGATGTGTAGTAAGAAATCGGTAGAAATTCGGGTAGCGGCGGCTTAAATGGATTACATAAATTCAATTGTGCAGAGTTATTGACGTCAGTCACGACGATGGCGAAGGTATTGCCGAAAGCTTTTAATGCTCCACGAATACGGCGCTGCAATGAGCAATATCAACAAACGGAATCAACTTCAAATAAATAAACCTTTAATTGTCAGTTGTCGAATCATGGCCCGAGATTCTCGTTGCGATTCTAAATGATTCTACAATAAATTGCGCACCGTCCTTCTCCACTGAAGCAATCCACAAAATGCAATTAAGTCCAGTGTAATTTCATCCCAAATTTATTTCGAGCATATATAATTAAGTGCACGATAAATCTTTTTCCTTACCAGGAAGCCATCGCACGGACTGGTAAAGCGGAATACCAAAAGAGCCCTGGCATTGTTGGATTTAACACGAATACATTGGTCCTGGACTTGTGGTGTACGAAAGAACCTCAAAACAACTGTGTTAAATAAATTGAATCGCAAAAAAAAGAAAGATGGCTTATCTAAATATTGTTTTTCATTCTCAAGCGATTGTCATGAAAACAAATTTAAATAGGGTAAAGTGATTTCTCGTTCAAAATGTGTACTAATATTTAACGTAAATATTATGAATTTTCATATTTATGAACTAACCAGTATAAAGTTTTTGTTTTAATTCTGTTTATTGGAGGGCGCACAATATTTCATGAATTTGCGTTAGGTGCGTACACTAATAAATCAGAAGATTTTCCGACGCACGAACAGACCACACACAGCTGTCCGTGTGAGAAGATTGGATTTTCCAAAATTACACCCTGCTATTCCCTACGGGTACTATGCCTCCTTTGCAATCCTACCCTATACTCTTCCCTCGTCCTCGTCTTCGTTCCCACCCCCGCTTTCGCCGTCCACTTTCCCCGCCTTCCCCCTTTCCGAAATCCCTCTCCCACCTTCTCCGCCCCGCGATACCTCCCTCTCCTCCCCCCAGATCTCCATCCCAGATTTCCCTCCCTCCTTCCCTCCCTGTCACTAATTCTATGTCTCCTTTGGAATCCCTCCATCTGCCCCTCCCTCGTCTCCCACCCTACGTCCCTCTCCTCCTCCATATTCCACGCCTTCTCCCCTCTCGCGTCCCCCCGTCACCATCACCCCAGTCCCGTGGTCCCCACCCCCACTCCCGCGTTCCCCTTCCACCTTCTCCGTTCCCCTTGCTCCAAACCCCCACACATCCTTTGTTCCTCTTCCTCCCTCCCGGATTCGCCTCTCCCTCCCTGTCGCAAAACTATATGAAATACACACATTTTTCAAACAACTCACGCGCCAACTATTGTAAAAATCTTGTACAAATGCCAGAGCTCACCATTATAAATAGAAAACTTCGCGGGCGTGCGCACGTCAACTTACCAAAGTTTCCTTTCAATTGGACAAATGTTATAGGATATTTCCTATAACATTAATTACTATAAGAGACGAACAAAGAAGCATTTATCTTTATATGTATATAGATAAAACCACATAACCAAGACTCACGACTCCTCTTTTATTATATTGTACTTATTAGTTTTATTTTGTTATCGATTACTTCTGTAGTAAAACTAAAAAAGGTTGGGATTTAAAAACAACACGTAATTATAATGACAATAAAAATGCATAATAGTAAATTAAAATATGGACAACCCTTATTTTTAACAAACCAACGTTACAGTCATTTTACAGTTCTTGTTTTAGGAAACCACTCTGTAAAAGAGACTTTATTTTTATTATTTTATATTACTCGAATATATCTCACCTTGACAACTAACAGTTAACAGTAGGTAAGCACTAAGAAATTATTTAACAATAATTCAAACTTGATAAAGGTTTATAATTCCTGCATAAAGGATAATAATCCAGAATGAAGATGGAAATGAAATGAAACGAGACTCGTTCCGCCCATTAGTGAGTATTTAGTTTGACATGTCAATTTTGCAAATTCTGCAGGACTGTGGGTAGTCTGGCTGTTGGTACACTGACTGGAATTCGAGCCATAATGGGAAATATAATGTCTTCTGAGCACGCAACGAAACGACCTGAATCTGAAACCCATCACAAAAATTCGTATTCAACTATCAACCAATCATCTTTCGGACCTTGCCTTTTGAGGTAGTATATTAATTGGCATATTTCATTTGCTGAGAGCTTTGTTGTAAGCTTTATTTTTGGTATATCAGTATTTTGTGACAAAGAAGCAATGAAGCTTCGAATGAATCAACGAAGCAACATAGCAACGAAGCTACCAGTAGTTAGTTAAGTAAGTTTTCAGTAATTGGTACTTCGGTATGAGCATGTAACAAAACAAAAGAATCTGAAACGCATCACAAATTTCTTATTCAACTATCTCGGTTTCGTTTTTCGGCCCTTGCCTTTTTAGTTTGTACAGTAATTGGCGTAGTCCTGTTGCTAAGAGTTCTTCTGTTAACTTTCTTTCTGGTTAATCGATATTTTTTGAGAAAGAATAAAGAGTTGCAACTTGTAACGAAGCTGCCAGCAGTAAATTTTCAGTAATTGGTACGTCGGTATGAGCATGCAACAAAGTGAAAAGAATCTGAAACGCATCGCAAAATATCTTATTCAATTATATTCTACCATCTTTCGGCCCTTATATTTTGAGATGGTTTGTGGTCCTGTCATTGAGAGTTCCATTTTGGCGGATTTTCCTTATTAATGCGTTGTTTATGAGAAAGATGGATAATTTATAAGGCTCGAAGCTATCAGCGTCATGCCTTTAATAATTGGTGGGTTGTTCTTATTTTTAACCTACATAACTTTTACCACTCTTACATTTCCACCACTCTGTCACATGTTGTTTTTACTATAAATGAATCTCTCTGGATCTCAGAGGGGATATTGTAGCAAGGGGGAAGGAGGCCTAAAATGCCTATTGGGGATGACAAACACGAGCTGCGAGTATACCTATTTCGAATGACAACCCACGTGACAGAATTGTCGTACGACATAAAAATTGTAAGAGACAAGTTTTTTAGATTTTTTAAAAATATTTTATTAACCCGTTTAATCACAGGAGACCCTAGTTGTCCCAAAACATCATATTATGCCGTTTAATAACAGGAGACCCAGATTGTCCCAGAACGACCGAGCGTCATTAAAAGTTAGATATCTCTCTTCCTGTCAAGCAAAAATTTGTGATTTCTTTTATATTTGAAAGCGAAAGAAATATTGCTTCTTATTGCCTTAGGAATAAACGAGCTATATTGATCAGATATTTTACAAACCCGATCATAAGTGACGATTTTATTTTGCGCCAATGTGTGACGTAATTAACAATTAATTTAAAAATAAAATTGTATGAATGTGATAAAAAGTGAAGTGACAGTTTTATTACAAATTTTCTTAAAAAAAGTAATCTGTATTTAAAATTTTAATTTTCTTTTATTTTATGTACTTTTTTGGGGAAACCCCAGGTACGTAATTTTTAAGCTAATTCACATTTTCAATATAAAAATTTTAATATTTTAAAACAAAAATCTTGATTTTTGATAAAAACATCAGAAAGATTATTTTATCTAGATTTAAGAACATTTTTTTTTTCAAAAAGATTAAAAAATAACGAATAAAAATGAACGTTTGAAATGCATGGGAAGAACCGAGAATTTTTGCGTGCAAACTTTGACAGGCAAAAGTTCATAGATATTATTTTCTCATTATTCGAAGGGTTAAACGTCATAAAAAATAATAATCGCTGTTACTTGATAAGTTACACCTTTTGTAGTTTAAAAATAGTCTTATATTTTATGTAGTTATATCATTTTTTGTTACATTATAGAATACGCGCAAGTCGAGGTGGCAGAAGACAACTGTGATTTGTATGAAATACACTTCTATCACGAGGAGTTACTACCCTTTCACGTAATTTTTACTATAAATATAAATATAAGAACACATATTTTTTTAAAACGCACACAGTCGTTACGTCTTTAGTACACTAGATTTTAAAGTAAATATAAAATAATAATATTTGTAATTCTGTTGAATTTTTCTCCACTAACTGGTGGAGACAACTTTATGTAGGTTATAAAGAAGAACAACCCAGATGCATTAAATTAAACATTTCAAATTTTCTGCCGCGCAAACAGGGGTATTATTCAATTTTAGTAAAAACGGGTTATCAACAAAATTTAAAACTTTCAATGGACAATAGTGAAATATAAAAAACCGAGATTTCAAGCACGTTGATGTAGGTTTTACATTTTAAAACCATTTATAAAAGATATCCAATACATTTTTGTTGAACATATGAATTCGCTACTACGTCTACTACTATTAAAAAATAGGGTAAACTTGATTGTTGACGGCTCCAACTTACCATAAAAAGATATCTATAGTTAGTTACTGGTCGATGGGGCTGACACAAAACTTAAATTTTCTTCAAAATATATATTTTTTTTACACACAGGAGGCCCTGAGGATATTAATTTTCCTATGTCATCTGGGATGCTGTGTGGATGGTCTTTTTGAGGAGAGGAAGGAATGAACATTGGTCTTGAAAAGACCCATGTTGTAGAAGGGAGGAAACACAGAGGCCGGCAAATCGTTCGATAGCCGAGCTGTTGAACTCAAGAACAAGTCGAAAAAACGACCGATTCTCATGTGAAAAATGTCAACCGTGTGCATATTTTGGGCGCACGTTTGGCGTGTTTCCCGACTATGCACCGGTGCCGAAGGGATCAATGAAGCTAGTTCCTCAGAGCATCTTCCATTGAAATACCGGTAGAACATGGATAGCATTCCCACCCGACGCCTGTGCTCTAAAGATTGCAATCCGTTCGTTAAGGTGGGTGAATCGATCAAACGGACCGCCCGTTTCTGCACAGAGTCGAGGGTATTTTTCAAGTATTTTGGAGCTCCAGACCAGAGGTGGCTGCCAAATTCAACCGTGGGGTGTAAGTAATGCAAAAACACATTGCCAGAAATTAAAAGTTGGTATACTTAGGTAGAAGTTTGACAACAGGTTTCGGCGAAATCTACATATTCAAGATAGGATTTCAGGAAGCCTTTAAAAATCAACAGGAACATAACTAAACGAAACATAAACTTTAATTAATTGAAGACAATATAAGCGAAACTCGATCGAAAATCTGTTCCAGAGGTGTCAATATCTTTTTCTAATTTTTTTGTTTTCAGATTTTCGATTGAGTTTCGCTTATATTGTCTTCATTTAATTAAATATTACAATTTGAGGTTTTTTATTCATTTTTATTTATTAATCATTAACATATAAAAAAGCCCATATATATATAATACATTAATATATATGGGCTTTTACATGCATAGTTACATTTTTATGATTTAGTGCATACTAGTGTGTTTAATTGACAAAGATAACATAAATAGGTTTTACACATGGTACATAGAAGTAAAGATGGTAGGTAAAAAGTATAACGTTATACAATAAGAGAGATTGAAATAATAAGATTTTGAAAATAAATTAAAAGATATGAAATGAATAGTACGAGATGTACTTACAAAAAACTAATATAATTCAACTTAAAATATTTATACATATTATTAATAATAAGACCTGAAATAAAACAAAGTGTAATGTAAAGTTTTACTCGTAAAGTTAAAATAAAAATTAAATAAACATAAACTACCTAATACAAATATTATTAACTGTACAGGAACGGTTCATTATCACATTTAGCAGCTTCCTTGTGAGTTCTAAATCGACATAAATTCTAACAATGGACGGTTTGGTATAAATATCTAACCGGAATTATTAATAATGAGCAAGGCTTCATTGATTGGATATGCCCGAGTGTATGGCGAGGAGGTATTGGGATCGATTCCATTATTCAGTGGTTCGATCTGGTGTTATGACTGAGAAATAATTGGGATGTGGCACGAATCTTCAGCTTCTACATTTTAAACGCCCACCTATTATAACCTGGCCTGGAGAAGAAATAATTGTTTTAAATCTAGAGGATTTCTTTACCACTTCCATTTATTTTACCATTGTTCTTGCAATCATGATCTGCAAAAAATAGAAGAGTCAACAAAGCAATGACAAGAGAAAAAATAAACAATAATAAATTGCTTTAATGAAAACAAATTATTTTTTACACACCACTTTATTATTAACATTATCGACATGTTTCAAAACAATGTTTTCTTCGTCAGGATAAGAGATCATGTATTAATTATTATGTTAATTTCTTATCCTGACGAAGAAAACATTGTTTTTGAAAAATGTCGATAATGTTAATAAAAGCTATTTGTTTTCATTAAATCAATAATGACGCCACAAAGTGTATTTGCGATTATTGAAGAAGTAATTATAAATTGTCCAGTTTTGGCACAGGATAATAGACAATGGTAAACAATAACGATGTTATTAAAAGAAGAACTAAATCTAAATATTATTAAAATAAAATAAAATAAATATTATTAAAAAGAGCCATTAAAACAAGAAATAAAACTAAAATATATTATAAAACAGGAGGGAACTTGAAAGGTAGTTGTAATATTTGAATGTTATTATATCCCGTCCCAATTTGGAGATTCCCTGTTGAACCTGTTCCTTTGATTGAGGATGCTACATTAATTGTCGCAGTTACAGATGGGCTCGATTAAACTGTAATTGCCAATTAAAATTATTCCTTGTCGAATGATATTACATCGAACCTTTAATAATTCATTTCTATTTTTCATTACCTAATAAATGCAACATGTAATAGAATAAAGATTAATGGCGTGGCTTTTTCCATCATTTATTTTTATTTTTTATTATGCATTCATTATTCAGGTATTGGTATATTTGTGAGATTGGTAATGAATAGCGCCGAAGGGGAATGAAGGGAATGGTCATAAATCTTTGCACAACCAACACTCCTTAGATTTGTTTTCTTTATTTATTGATAATAAATGTAAATCTTTTTTAACGCCACGCTTCCTCTTAAACTTCTGTTTCTAATTTTTCTAGATTTAAAAAAAATTCGAATATGGAACATATTATTCCATTGGTTTAAATACTTGTTTTGCAAATATATTTGGGATAGGGTTCTAATGTAGGTTTCTAATGGATAGAGTTCTAATGTAGGTTTTACACCATCTCTTTTTTCAGCCCGATTCCCGTATAGAGACTAAAGACAAAGTTTTTCGCTTTACACTATCGCTATTTTCATCTCTATTTTCATTTCTACGATTTCAATTGATGGCATCACGGCAAACAACATGGTTCGTGTTTTGTTTGCAGTGATGCCAATTTAAATCGTAGATATGAAAATAGCGATCGCGTAAAGCGAACATTTTTGTCTTTCGTCTCTATACGAGAATCGGGCTGAAAAAAGAGATAGTGTAAAACCTACATAACTTCGCTTTACCATGTTCTGAGGTTTCAGATTTTGTGAGGACGAATTTTCGTTGTTTATTTTTTGTTTAGTTAATTTTTATTGTTTAGGAATGTTCTGAAATGGTAAGTGTACGACCTATTTAAATAATTTCCTTTAAAAAAGAGAGTACAAAAACAATGTAACATAGTTGTGAATGATGAATACTTGGAGCAAGTGGATGAGTTTGTGTATTTGGGAAGTATGTTGCGAGAGATGTAAAGACTGATAGAGATATTGAAAGAAGGGTAAATGCCGGTAACTCCATTAATGGTGGACTGAACGCCGTTGGCGCCAACAAAAAACTGTCAAAAAAAGCGAAGCTAGACGTCCATAATGGAGTGCTGGAACCTACCCTGATGTATGGCAGTGAGGCATGGAACTGGCAGAGGAAGGATGAAATACTGAATGATGTAGAAATGCTGAGGTTTATGTGTGGTAAAACCACGTATGATCGCGTGAGAAATGTGGAGATCCGCAAAGAATGCAAGGCTGATGTAAGCGTAATGAGTAAGATTAAGAAAGGGACACTCAGATGGTTTAGGCATGTAGAGTGAATGAATGAGAAAAGGAGTGTAAGGAGAATATATGACGCAAATGTGAATGGTAGATGAAGTCGGGGACGCCCGAGGAAGACATGGCACGACCAAGTGAATCAGATACTTGAGCCGGGCGATGTCAAGAGTCAGAATAATAGAAGAGCATGTATGAGATGATGTATGAATGTTAACGAGGCAAGTAGCCGTTTAATGTGCGTCGTCTAATGGGCGTTTTTCGTGATGCCTTTTGACGTGATAACGTCTTATAAATCGACGAACGTCGGCTGCACTTACGAAAAATAGCTATTTGATAGTAGGTAGATATATACTCCAGCATCCCTTAATCAAAAAGTCACCGACCGCTACTGTACGGTACGGTAAGTCCCTCCTTGTATATCAAACTAAGAAAATTTCGCTTTATACTAACGCATGTTCGTGCCAAAATTCGATATTCCAAGCACGCCATAACCTATCATGTGCTGAGATCATAACTTACTCTTACTAACCAATAAAAGTAGACGATCTTGACAAATACAGGATTAAGAGCACGGTGGGTAAACGACCTCCACGCTTATCCCATAACTGTGTTTCAGCATAATTGCTTCTTCCACATGCAAAGGCCGGACCCGACCAGATCCGCTGGGATGCTGCTGGGTCCAATAGGCCGGTTTAGCTCAGAGCGACCTGTGCCAGTTAATCAACTCTGCTTTATAGGTAGGTACTACCGCCGATAGTTCCGGGGCGCTAAGCAATAAAGCGAGAGATGAACCCGTGGACCTTGAGAAACCAGAACCCTGACATATATTATCTATAATGCATACCGCGTTCAACGGACATAGGATTAACACTGATAAAACAGAGTCATGATCCATTATAATATAGGTGTATCGCGTTCAACGGACATTCAATTCAATTCAATTCATTTTTATTCTTTCAAAAACATTACAAAATTTTACATTTAATTCGTTTTTAAAATACATTTGTAACAGTGGTAGATACAAACTATACAAGCATTAATAGAGCTTGCCTTTTAAAAGCAGCCTCACTAACGCTAAATATGTCGATATCCGAATTAATTCTGTTTAAGAGTAAAATTGCTCTCCCGACCGGCATGACCATTGGCAAGTTAATCCTGCAGGCCGGAAGATAGAACAGTCTATGCTGTCGGTGGCGAAGATACCCATCGGGAACATAGAAATGAATGCTCTCCATGATAGCTGAGTTTTCAAACCATCCGCGGATCAATCTGAAGAAATGCGTAGCAATGTGTACATCCCTTCTGACCCGTAGATGGTTCATTCCGAGCATACCCAAAAGAAAGTCGGTAGGATAGAGCCACGGATAATAGCCATACTCCCTCATGTACAGAAATCTTAGAAATTTCTTCTGAACCGTCTCCAACATGAGGGAATATTTTACTTGGTGTGGACTCCAAATTACCGACCCACTTTCAAGTCTACTCCTTACTAAGGAATTGAATAAAATTTTGAGAACCCGGGTGTCTCTAAAATTCCTTGCAGTACGCAGAACAAAGCCCAGCATTCTCAATGAAGCGCTACAAGTCATCTGAATATGAGTATGAAATGTCAGCCTACTATCAAACATGATTCCAAGATCTAAGACATAGGGATTAATGCATGTGCAAGGAACTCCCATTAATTTTTTTAAGGAAATAAAATAAAATTGTTGTAATGTATCACAATATCAGTCTGATTAGTTCTAACATTGTTTCCCGTTGTTTACGCTATACTCGGGTCACATGGTGTCGGTTACGATGTGTGCCGAAGATAGCTGAGTACAAACAGGATCACAGGCACCTCATGCATTCAATCTTTTACCGAAAAATATTCAAGTGACAACTAAACTTCCTCAAAACACAAATGAGTTGAAGTTGTGGCTTGAAAATGTAGATGTTTAAGTGTTTTTTGTTTAATTTGTGTCACACTATACACTTACTATTACACCTATTATTACACTATGCACTTACTCTTGCACTGTACACTGTTGTATGCATATTTTGTGCGAGCTGTTTAGACAAATTTGAATCATGTTTTTGCTCAATAACAAAATATATTTAACTATATTACCCACGCACAGGCTGCGCCTTATTGGGTTCCCATTATTCTTATTATTTTCATAATATTGTATATATAAAATTTAAAATTTGAGAAAATAAAGGGAAAAAAAATCATTATTTTGCGAGAGCTCTTGAGACAAAGTCTAGCTTTCGAGTTACAAGGATGCCTTAAAACATATTTATATAGTACGAAATAACAATAAACTGTCACTGTGATCTCAAAGAACTACAAGTCTTTCAATCAATACAGAAAAGTACTGAGATACGATCAGTACTAATAAAACACAATATTTCTGTAGAGGACTACAGAAAAACTTTACACTTGCATTACCAAACTTTTAGCAGCGCGCTATTGAAATTCCTTGCTAAAAAATCACCCATACTACTCAAGAGAGTCTCAAACGAATCCCAAATCCCATAGGTGCATTATAAACGTCATATTTCTTAGGTTCATACAAAACATTCTAGTGGCGCCAGAGTGACAGACCTGCAAAACTAGGGAATCTAATAGCTGCCTGAGTGCGCAGTACCTTTGAACCAAATTTATACGAAAAAATATTTTGAAAGAATAGTAAGATTTTCTTCTGTGATTATTGTGTTTTAAGTTGTTATTGAAATAAGTGAATTACTGAAGTTTTAACTTTTTTATATTGATAAATGAATAATTTCTAGCGTAAATTGTGATTTCCGTGTTTAACACTATTTTTGTAACCTACAACATTATATTATTTAGTTACTTGCATTCTGATTGATTGATCGATGTGATGAAATTCCTTTGGGGAAAAATACCACAAAATTGAAAAGACCAATACAGTATTTTTTATATATCTGAGGGAACTGTCAAGTGAACTAAACTGAAGTGGCAAATACAGAAAACCACAAATGCAATATATTACGTATAAACATAAAAATAATACCGATATTAAATACCTGGGCATAACAATAGGCAAGGGTTTAAAATGGTCCCCACATATAAATATTCTGAACGACAGAGTAATGAAAATAATGTACATATTTAGATGTTTAAGAGATATTTTAAACGAAAAATTACTTAGAACCACATACTTTGCTTTCTGTCAATCAACTATACAATACGGCATTATAGAAGGGGGCTGTACATGTACAAATCAAACCCAAACAATTTACATATTACAAAAACTAATAATAAAAACAATTTAAAAAAAACCCTATTCATATTCGTCGAGAACTTTTATTCAAACAAATTAAGGTCAGAAAATTATTTGCGTTATGCTTCTACCACGCAACACTACAAATTTAAAAAGATAATATTCAAAATAAAGTTACGCCCTTTAAAAATAACAGAAATCTTAGACAAACGTTAATACTTCCTACTCCAAAATGTAAAAAAAACAATAGGACAGGTTAAATCCTAATATCTCGGAGTTAAAATTTTTAATTCATAACCAGAAAAAATTCGAAACATGAATACGAATATAAAAGAATTTAAAACTCACCTTAAAAATTATGCTGAAAACTTGAACTGAATCATGTCAAATAAAACCAATATAATACCCACAAATCCTGCTTATTTAGGGGATACTTCTGTAATTAATTACTGTATGAAATTTATTTGTAATATATCGTCGCCTAGTTCGTATTTGTACAACAGACCATTAGAAAATTTTACAATAGGAGAAGATGTTCATTCATTATTTCAATGACACATTATGATGGTGTTTAAGATAAAGGAATTTCCGTAAAGGTTAAGGCCTCATTAGTTTAAATAATTCTTAGTTAAATGATTAACTATCATTTTCCATACTTTTTTAATTTTAAAGTGGAGAATGAACAAAAACTAAAATGGTCTGTTGGACAAATAAGAACTGAGGTGACGAATATGTATCTTTTTATGACTAATAAAAAATGAAAAATAAAACTTTGTCTCCCTTTCATTCTCCGATTATACTCCCAATGAGATAAGCCACGAACCGCCACTGACTATGACATAATATGTATGTATACCACGTCTCCTAGACGACTCCATGACGATATATAATAATAATAATAATAATAATAAGGTCTTTATTCCAGGATGTGGGGAGGGGAGTGCAATCCCACACATCCCATATAGGGTATAATTACATATGTTATTATATATGAATATTAATTACATATGAATAAATAAAAAGATAAAAAATTAACAAAATAAAAAATTAAAAAAGAAAAGCATCATTAGATACACTATTCACAAAAAATATAGTTAAGTCTTTAAATCAGGTACTTGTTGTTCCATCGGATCTCAGATTGTAGGAGCCAGTGTTTTTCTCCAATATTCATCTATGCTGGATCCTGGAATCAGACGGGCTTCCATGATGAGGATATTACTGGAGTGGTTCATCCTTCCCCTCAGTCCTACAATCCTGGTTCTTAATAGAGCTTCGAATCCTGGAACTCTCCCTTCTGTGAACATTGAAGAGGCACTACAGTACCTGGGAAGTCCGAACAATAGACGGTATGCATTATTATATTGCACCCGAAGCCTTTCCATGGTCCTTTTTTTGAAATTTGCCCAGAGCTCGCACGTGTACAGGGTGGTACAAAAGGCTAGGAAGAGCGTCCTTTTTACCCGTGGGCTGCAGAGTCGAAATCTTCTGCTGAGCATATTGCATTTTATGCTAAGTACTCTCCTCTGCCTGTCGATGTCTTCATCATCCGTTAATTTGTTATTGATGACATGTCCTAGATACTTTGTAGATTCTATTATTTTCAGAAGCTCACCGTTCAGAAAGACGGGTGGAATATTTTTTGGGCCTTCCCCGTGTTTTATGACCAACAGTGCTGTCTTTTTCGCATTGTAAATCATGTTGGTTTCGTGTGCGAATTCTTCACATATCTTCAGGAGGATTCGTAATCCCCTTATTGACGGTGCCATCAAAACCATATCGTCTGCGTAGCTCATATTGTTGACACATTCTCCTCCTATGTGGCAGCCCACTCCAGCATTATTTAACCTGTGGGTTAGTTCATCCATGTATATGTTAAACAGTACTGGGGACATACATCCTCCCTGTCTGACCCCGCTTTTCAGGTAATAAGGTTCTGAAAATCCATCTTTCCACTTTACAAGGTTTTCCTGTTGACGATGCCAAGTTTCGAGAATTTTTACTACTTTCCATGGTATACCTCTTTCCTTTAGTTTTTTCCATAATAAGGGGTGGGAAACACGGTCGAAAGCCTTACTAAGGTCCAGAAAGCATGCATAAGTAGTTGTTTTCTTCTTCCTGTAGTATTCCAACGTCCGTTTTACGCAATATATAGCCGAGTCCGTAGAGCACTCTCTCTTGAAACCCATCTGATTGTCTTTAGTTTTCATGTGGGATCCGACTTGGTCCAAGAGTACTCGTTCAAATATTCTAGCGATGGCCGTGGCGATGGATATTGGTCTGTAGTTTTCCTGTAGAGTTATATCTGTCAGTTTCGATTTTATTATCGGAATGATAATTGTTTTTGTCATGTCTTTAGGTAGATAGCCACTCTTTATAATATCAGTGAACAGTGTTGCCAATAATTCGATAATCGCTGCCCCTGCATGTTTGACGTGTTCGATGCTTAAACCGTCATGCCCCGCAGACGTTCCAGATTTCATGTTACTAATAGCCGATGTTATCATGTTAGTTGTGACGATGGGACCGATATCATCATAAGCGGTCAAATGCGTTTCGTTTGAATCGATAGTCGGCGTGGTAGTTGCGAAGTGTTCTTTAAAAATGTTTGCAATTACTTCCGGATTCGTCTCTCCGTTTATGTTGCACGAGATTTTACAGCGCAAATTTAACAGTTTATTAGACTTGTTCCAAAATTTTTTGAAGTCCCGATTATCTAAATCTCCTGCTATTTTATCCATCTGAAGTTGAGTCGAGTTCTTTTGGCATTGTTTAAGTGCTGTTTTAAAGGCAGCACGCTTTGCTCTTCTATCCTCTGCAACAGGACCCTCGCGCGGTCTCCCGTTAATTAGCCATGTGTGCATCGCTTGCCTAGATTCGTCGTATTTGTCCGCTACAAATTCATTCCACCCACATACTTGCTTATGTTTTTGGGATATACACTTGGTAAATACAGATATGGCACTGCTTCGTAGGGCTTCTACTATACTCCCATAGAGGTATTTTATTTTGTTGCATACAGGGGTGCCACCGTCCTCAGGAAATGTATTTTTTGACCTGATTTTGACGAGACAGCTTTGCGAGCATGAGTTATATTGTCCGATATCCCGTATATTATTCGGATTCCATAAAGCTGGATCTCTCAATACAGAATTAAATACTTCCGTTTTAGCTATCCCTCCCGTTTGTAAGATTAGCTCGAGAGGGCGGTGATCTGTCCAATCTATATCGTAGTGTATTTTCATACCGACAATTTGCTTCAAAATATTTTTTGTAACTAGACAATGGTCTAACCACCTAGTTGTACTGTGTGCGTCACTGATATATGTGTAAGAATCCACAGGTAAAATTTCGATGTCTGCACATGTGTATTCAAATTCTTGACAAAAAGATAATAGCTCCATTCCAAAGAGTGAATCGGGATGGGCGTTGAAGTCACCGATAATAATTGTATTTATATAATCTTTATCGTCAATTATTGTTTGTAGGGAAGCGGGGCAGTTAGAATATTCCTCAAAGTTATCAGATGTACAGGTTGGCATATAGATTGTAAAAATGCTTAATGTTTCAGTTGTCAAACTCACCTCAATTCCGGCGATCCGACAATTATCTATTGGGATTGCGGTAACCCTTAAGTTTTGTCTGTAGATTATCCCCACTCCACCATGCGGTCGTCCGATGATTGGGCCATCGGCAATGTTCACGGCAGATGTTCCCAAGCTGTTAAAATCGGGGTGAATATGAGATAGGAAGTCAATATCTGTAGGAAGTAACCATGTTTCTTGGACTACTATAATATCGTTCAATTCGCAGAGATCATGAATAAATTTTTCAGAGCTGCGAACCGATCTGCAGTTCACGGATATTATTCTTAAGTTATTATTTGTCATTTTGATGTTTAGTAGGTATGCGCGATTCTATGAATCTTCGGAAAACAATTCCCTCCGGCCACAGTTCTTCTACTAAGTAATTCTTTAATTCGTTAGCTTTAATCGCAAGTTTGAATGAATTAAATGGAGTTGGGTGGAAAGGCTTAATTTGTTCTACTCTGAACCCATCTAAGCCGTTATCTTTTAGGTACTTAGTTACGTCATTCTCTGTTGTATTAATCGCAAACCTCGATACATATAAATACTTATATTTCTTGTATACCACATTCCCTGGACATTAGATTAATACTGGGAAAAGAGTATGGTGTTTTTTTTACAATAGCTCCACACAGGAGGCTTTGAAAAATATATTTTATTTCAGGGCCTGTGTCATCTTTGGGGATGCTGTATGGAGGGTTTTTTTAAGCAAAAGAAGAAGACGAAGATCTGGCAAAGAAAAAGTTATGATGAGTGGGTAGGAATCTGGAGGCCAGTGAGTCCAGTTGTGGCGGAGGTTTGAATTCATCCCTCCCCCTGCAATGCACGGGTGACGGGTCGAGAGAGTTATGTTGGAGAGGTTTAAAGGTCTCCTTAAACCAGTCTCTCCAAATACGACACGCCATACAGTTGGCACTTAGGTAGAGCCGTGTGCTAGTAGTGGGCAGACGCATCCGCCGCCAAGACCTGGACAAACCTCACTCCATAAACCCGGGCACCCCTCCTAAATCACCAAACGTAGCGAACCACCTCCCAAATTTATATCATATCCATTAACGTCCACCAATATTCATTAAAATATATGACATCCACTATTATTTGCTTTTCTATAATTTCTAGAAACTTTGTAGTAGGTAGGTACGTATCTTTTTTTATGTAAATACACTAGTCCCAACTGCTTCTTACTGCCCAGAGCCAGTGAGACTATGGCATCCCCAATCGAGGTATGTTATGAGCCTGAAAGTATTGGGGGAATAGAAGGAGATGGGTAAGAAAAAGGTGGGGAAGTACCTGGCTATTCTTTTCTGCTAACCAAACACGGCTAAAGCTATTTCATGCAACTTTTCAATTCTGAATAGTGATCTTATCCCAGGGAGATACTGAGAGTATCTTCCACTCTGGAGCGTGCCGCAAACACTCCTTATATTATTTTTAATGATTAAATTTTGAAATAACACATTTCATTTTTACCGGTCGGTGGCTGATTTGGCATCGCGTTTGGTCCCATCCGGGCGTCGTGTGTTCGATTCCTCGTCTGGCTAAGTCCTCTATCACGACACAAGCAACATTTTCCGCTTACTGTGGTGATAGTAGGAGATTTTCAAATATTGTCGGGTTATTCGTAACCTGGAAATATTTGTCTTTTAAAAAAATAATAAATCAAATAAAATTTACTTGCGCACGCGACTTTCGGATTGCTAGTTGAGAGCCTTACTCTTCAACCACGGAGGCTGTCAAACTGGTTGTAAAAAACACACCAAAGCTTTTCAGGATGTCAATCTACAACTAATTACAGATTTGCTAACGGAATCACGTCGTAATAATTTAGTAATGAAATAGGTACATTTAGTGTCTGTTCCGTTACACCGCGTGTTGATGCAGTACCTAGTAGTTTGTAGTGTATTTATAGTAGGTAGTAGCGACCATCAGCATTAACGAGGACATCGTGATATCCTGGACAGAGAATAGATGACAGGGGAGAGGGGACAGGGACAGGGGGCAGGGGACACCCCGTTCCTGGAATATATTATTATTAGTACCGCTAATACACTTCCTGATCACCAACACCCGTTTCCCGTATCCAGTGTCACTTCTACACTCATTGTTCATCAACCTGATCTACTTCATTTATAGCCCTGATTTTTCAAAGGAATTAAATTATTATTTTAACCTAGCAATTGCATTCATCGTAAAATAAGTAGGTACCTATGTATAGCTATTGTTGCATCCAAAAACTGCTTACGAATTGCAGTTTCAGATGTACTTGTAATGTACTGTAAATACTTAAAATGAAATTAGACGAAATTGTTGTTTGCTGAAATTGGGTGAAATATGTGTAGGAAAAACAAGGTATGCAAGGAAAATGGGTAACCAATTACTTAACACTGTATTTTTGCAAAGGGGCCATCCATAAATTACGTCACACCTTAAGGGGGGGGGGTGTACAGAAGTGTGACATTCTGTGACAAGGAGTAAGGAGAAGGGGAGGTTATCAGCTCTGTGACATCACATGTAAAAATCTAAATTATTAAAACGCAAAACTAAAATAATAAAAAATAAAATTTTGAAGTACTGTTTTGTTTATTTTTAGATGTAAAATTGCAAAATATGTGTGACGTCACACTAGTGGGGAGGGGGTCTCACAAATTTGACGTGGGGGGGTCAAAAAATCAAGAAATTCGTGTGATGTAATTTATGAATGGCTCCAAAGGAGCACACAACACAACCACAATATAGTTATTTAGTTCTACTGCGATATGTCGAGGTAATTACTGCCACAACAAAACGAATAAGTACTATTTGCTTCCGAGATAGTCAAATTTCCTTTATTACTTAAAAATGAGATTATTTACACAAGAAAAACAACATTGACTTGTTTCCAAGGTAGTTCCAAATCTCCTTCTGTTTTCAAAACAAAAGCACTCGAATTTGCACTATATTTATTGCCACTGTACCAAATTTAAAATACTTTTCTAACAAGGTTATGGTTAGGGAGTGGAAGGAACTGGATAACTTTCGAAACCAACCAGCTATGCTACGGATCATTTACGTGTTATATTTCTTTAAAATCAAAAAATATGGTACTGTCTGTAATAGTTTTACTATCGACTTTGCCTGAGTTTTTCGACACTCTATATTCTTATTGCATTTGCAATTACAAAATATCTATTATGGAAGTCTGATTTTTGACAGTTAATTAATATTCCAAAGAAAAGTATGACTGAACAACCTTAAAACATTATTAAAGCTAAATTTTACCGACTGGTATCCCTGAGAGTCGCTCTCCGGTCCAGTACATGATATTGCAAAATTATTTCGGTTCCCTCGTTCGCCTAGTTCAGCTGCTTTACATTCCCTCCCATGTCACTCTCTTTGTAACGAATTTAATTTTGTATCAAATTTTATTTTAAAATATAACGTTACTTGTAAATATGTTTGACCGCATAATCAAGTGTTCTTATTGGCAAATTTTCCCTGCACACGCATTTCAGTTTATAATGAGCGGAAAGGCTATAAGCTGCAAATCCAAATCAGCATAAAATACATAATTCACCACCTTTCCAAAAAAGCTTTAAAATATTTGAGCTGACCTAAACATTTCACAGAGAAAAATCTGTGCAAATGGCACGACGCCACAGCTCACCGTTAGAAGGTTCTTGTTTCTTCCGAAACAGACCAGTTTCTGTCAAATCAGTAGACTACTGGATCCTAAATTCTGAAAGTTAAGTTTGTTGTTAAAAATAATGGCTTTAACAGCGAAAATATAGAAATTTATCGTGGTGTTTTATGCTAGTTTATGTTGGCATGCATAAAAGCAATCCATCACATTTAGACTAATTAAATTAATATAAGTCCACTCGGAACCGGTAACCAGTAACAGGTAGGGAAGCCTTTTTATTTCCTGTCACAAATGAATATGGTCGCGGTAACCGCCAACCGGTACCAGTAAGCCGAGAATATAAATTATTATGACGAGTTCCTGCATTTTATATCATTACCCACACTTAGTAGATTTACTGGCACGTTCCAAATTACCATCTACCTGAGACCTATAAGGCTTTTACTTACCTATGTTTAATTTATTTATTATGCATTCAATTGCATTTTGATTTATTTGTTGATGGTACATAAATGTACCTTATATGTATAGCGGTAACAGTAAGTTGTTTACAGTATAGCTCAAAGTTCTAAGTTCTGTTCAAAGCTCAAAGCTCACAGCTCAAAGTTCGATAGTCAAAGATCAAGCTCAAAGCTTAAAGTTCAAGATTTACAGATGGCAATTAGATCGATAGCTTAAAGCTAAAGGCGCATAGTTCAAAAATCGAAGTAAAACTTTTGAAATTTTTTTTTTACTAAATCCACACAGGAGGCCTTGGGGAAAATAATTTCCCTCAGAGCCTATGTCATCTTTGAAGATGCTGTGTGGAGGGTGTTTTTGAGGAGAGGAAGGAGTGAACATGGGTCTTGAAGAGACCCATGTTAACCCAGAGGCCGGCAAATCATTCCATAGCCGAGCTCTTGAACTCAAGAACGAGTCGTAGAAACGCCCCGTTCTCATGTGACTAATGTCAACCGTGTACAAATGTTAGGCGCGTGTTTGGCGTGTTTCCCGACTATACACCGGTGCCGAGGGGATCAATGACGCTAGTTCCTCGGAGCATCTTCCATTGTAATACCGATAGAACAAGGATAGCATTCTCACCTGACGCATGTGTTCTAAAGATTGCAGTCCGTTTGTTAAGTTAGGAGAATCTATCAAAAGTCTGCAGAGTCGAGGGTTTTTATGTATTTTGGGGCTCCAGACCAGAGGTGGTTGCCAAGTTCAACCGTGGGAGGCACTTGCGATTTGTACAAGGTTAGCAGTTGTGTACTATTAATTATATTATACTATTAATTGTATTATTAGATATATAATTAAATTGTTGGTATATATATATCGATGGCCCAGTATTTAACTGCAACGAGTCCCAAATCTGTTGTTTTGAGGTTATCAATATTTTGTTCTTCCGCACGGCACGGTTGCAAAATTGTCAATTTTCCATAATTTTCACTGAAATTTCTACATTATCTCAAATGTAAACCCCTATTTTAAAAACAATCTCGTCAGTTGTAAATGAAAATATTTTAAAATAGTTTGTATACAATTAAGTTCATCGAATATTTGGATATTTTCAAAACAGGTTTTTCGACTCTTAAGAGCCAAAAATTTTTATTAATTTTGTTGCTGTTTAAAACTGGGCATAGCCCCTTTTGGCGAATCTTTTGATACCCACATCATATTTTATGGTTTTTCGGACTTGTTTCCGTTTAATACTGGGACATCAATGTTTTGTTGTGATACACAAAATAATTGTATGTTATTTTTAGGTTTCAGTTTTTAAGTTTTTTATTTTTTCCATAATGTAACTTTATATACGCAATATGGACATGTTGAAATGAAATGATGATATTTCTCATTTTTATTTCTTGTTATTTTTTGTTGTGATACACAAAATAATTGTATGTTATTTTTAAGTTTAAAACTACTATTATGTAATGATATTATTTTTCTTACTTTTGTACTCTATTATGTGTTTATTTATAAAAGGCAGTATAGCCGTTTATGTATTTAAAATTAAAATTAAAATAAATATAATTTACCTTAGACGCATAAGGTGGGTAATAAAATAATGCCTTTTTTATTCGTTTCGGTGGCGATTTCGCGTCCTAGGGGATTTTACGAGTAGATGGGTACTTACACCAATTACATGCATTGTTTGGCGTCAGCGCTGCTTTTATATATTTTCTATAGAGTGTACAAAACTTCTGGAGCATTCCATAAACTACTAATAAAAAGCATCACTAACAGTTCAATTTCCTTATAAATACACTAGCTGATGTTTATAGAACGAAACAGTGAATATATGTTAAAGTAGATAATTGGTTTCAAAATAACCTTCTCAAGTAAGAAAACCGTAAAATATGGCAATTGTTTATAATATCTACCGAACAGGTCAGAAGAAACCAATTTCCTAACCTCCTGCCTCTCCGCGTATCCTCTATCTATCCCGATCTCCAGGAGAGGCTGCCATTAAAATTAAAGATGTTATTTATTCCTTTGGAAGATATACTTCCTGATCTTCCCGTGTCTTACCCAGGTATCTGTAATGCCTCCCAGGAAACAACATCACTGACGTTATATATAACTAGTAGAACATTACCTACTAGAACTAGAATATCAAGGTAGGAGAGTAAAGGAATGGGAAAAAACGTAATGCATAATAACAATTGAGAGATAACTTCTTTTTTTTTAACTCACAACTGCATACTTTAAAAATTGTCAATCCCGTTTATGGATTTTTATATATTTAAGGAGTCTTTTATTCGTGTTTTTTTTGCTTCGGTAGGGCTGTAATTGGCTGGAAATAGATCCAAGGAGCTGTTTGACTACCATTATGGACAAGAAATTATTTGAGTTCATGTTTTGTTCTTGTTTTATGTTACGAAAAATACCAATTTTTCCAAAAATCGATAAAACTTAGAAGACATTTTTTTTATTTTTTATTATGTTCTTTTGACTATAAAATAAAAATATTTATTTAAAAAGCATGTCGATGGGTGTAATTTTACAGTATAAAAGACCGATTTAAGTTGGAGCACAATTTTGTCATGCATAAATTAAAATTCCACTCAAATAACGCCTTTTTTACGGTAAATTTTTATTTATTTTATATTTCATTAGATATACTAACTCAGAAGGTAGGGCAAGATTACTTTTTTAAATAATTACAATTAACTCACAAAAAATGCCAAAGATGCCTCTGAAATCATGAAAAATTGAATTATTTAATGATCTGCACTAAATACCTATTTGTTTTATCTTTTGATCAAACAAATAACTTTGTGTACACCACTATTTATAATATTTAAATAGTGGTACACAAAGTTATTTGTTTTCATTAAATTAATGATGACGCCACAAAGTGAATTTGCGAATTTTGAAGAAAAAAAAGTAATTATTCAGTTTTGTTTGATATTTTGGCCTCTAATCCAAATTTTTGTTTACTATGAAAAACCTCTTAAGTGTAATAAATAATATTATTATTATATGTATTCACTCTGTAGCGAGAATCCCCAAATCAAAAGCGTGGACCATTGCACTACGGAGCAAAATCGAAGTAGTTAATTGCTTACGTCAGAAACAAATAAACTATCTTGTGAAAATCTTCCTCTTCGTTAATATGTAAATGTTGGTCGTTCAGTAATTTATTAGTGTCAAAGGGAAAGATAAAGATCTTGACATCCAGTGTCCAACTGTCTACCTACCTCTGGGTTATCTAATGCAGTAGCGTTATCTTTACCCAAATTATAGGTAATAAATTTAAACTTCCAAATTGAAATAGAAGTTGTTTATTTAAATATTTTTAATGGTAGTAATTAACCCATATAAACCTGTCGAGCTACCTTTTCGTAGATATTTAACGGAGTTGTGCATACTGCATGTTTCCCTGCACCTAATTAAGTTAATATCATACTCTATTAATTTATAATTGTATTTTACAAATGCAATCAATTCCAATCACACGTAGGTACTTTTACGCGTTAAAAAATTAAACCTTTTAAGGCACCAGACCGGTGTATGCGCGGTACAAGGGTATATTTTCGTAATTATTTTCAAGCAAACCTTGAATGAAATTTGTTTTAGGCCACTTGGGTCTATCACCTTTGTGTATATAAATGTGTTAATTCCGTTTTGCAATTAAAGCTCAATAAATGAAAACAAATATTGCTAAACGAAGCCAAATAGGTACTAAAAACTGTTTTTGAAAGGTGATGAAATATGTTTTCAAATTATTTTATTAAAAATAAATAACAAAAATTTGCAAATAATAAAATTTAGAAAGCAAAAAAAATGGAAAATTGTAAAAATGTCTCAAATGATGTTTTTATAAGAAAACGGTACTAAAATCACGGATAACGTTAAAATATACTTATTTTATCATACAAAAATGTATTTGACAATTTTATCACCTCACTTTTTTACCATTTCATACAAAAATATTTAATAAAAAAATAACTAAGTCTAACGGCGCGTATGCGTTTTGGCGGGTGAAAACTGTATGTACAAAATTTGTATTTTTATCTATTTTTATGGACAGCTTTGAATAGAGATGTGAAGATGTGGTTTATTATAGATGTTCTCCTTTTTGTTTTAGGGTTATCACTAGAACAAGAACGGAGATATTACGATTTCTGTGGGGACACACGCGTTGCAAACAAGCTTAATGTACTTGACTGCTCTTGATATATTGTCGTGAAAACAAGCTAAGGAGTCGGGGAGTTATTTCATAATCAAATATACATATACACGACTGTTAACAATGTTTTGTACTCGAATCTAAAGTATAGTTTGCGGTGTACGCCGCTTTCAACAGGGCACTCCGACGAAATTGCAGCTCGGTGGTTGACAGCGATTAAGCCATACGGTTCATTTGAAAAATAAAAAAAGGACTCTCTCGACCCATAGCCTTGCACCGCAGTGGGAGGGATGGATTCTTACGTTCGTAGCTCCTGTACACATTGACATCCATCTCATACCTTTTTCCTTCCCAGAACTTCCTCTCCTTCTTTTCCCTAAAAGGATCATTCCCACAGCCTCCCCAAAGATGTCAGAGGCCCTGAGGGAATTTTTTTCCTCAGGACCTCCCGTGTGAGATAATGTTAAAAAAAAGCATTGTAAAACAGTTCGTATGCATTCAACACCTTTATCCATTTAACCGTGTCAGACATTGTTGAGTGATTGACTTTTGCTCCCTGTATCGTGTCTCGTGATTCTCCTCCTGTATTTTCTATATTATATAATATAAGTACTTATACACGGCATCCGGAAACTAGTGGTGAATCTTCACAGTCACACATAAAACCAAAAAAAAACAATGAAAGCAAAAAATCAATTCAGATTATTTAAGAGCCATTAACCAGCGGCCGAGAATTTAAATTTCGTCGAACGATGATCTTGCAATTGTACCCTTTCAACGGTACAGGGCGGTTCCGATGAGAAAGATTAATTATTCTACATACCAGCATTTTAACAAATGACTCAATATCGATATATAAATACCCACATTCAAAAATGCTCACACTCGTGATGATAAAAAATTTAAATTATGTACTTAATGTAATTATCGTTTGATCATAAGTATTTAAAAATTTTAAAAAAGTCTTAGCATAATAAGAATGTAATTTTTTTTTAAATATATTCGTTTGTAAGACCGTAAATAAATAGACAAATTAAAGTATTTTCGTAACAAAACGGGCACAGGTCTTTTTATGGTTTTATTTGAACTAAAATTGAAATTCTGAAAAGTATATTTCCCAAATAATTTATTGATTTATTTTACTGCATGATTATATGATTTGAAATGTATGTTGTATAATACAAAATTTTGTTTGAAAAGTTAATAAATCTGCCAACGACCTGCGGCAACAATCAAACGAACAAAAACCTTATTGTACTAAAAATAAACATATTTTCTCAAAATTTAAAAAAAAAGCTTCACTAGATAAAAGAACAAACAGTCTTTCGAAATCAAATTATAATTTTTTGTGGAAAAGAGTCAATACGTCTAAAAGTTGATTTAAAAATGACATATTTCCTGTTTTGTCTGGTCATTCCCTCTTAAAAACTTTTATTCGCCAACCAAAAGGTTAAAAATACTTTTGGAGTAGGATCTACCCTTCGACGCACTTTGAAAGACAATAAAAATTATGTTTTTTTTTTTCAAAATTTAACCTAAAAATTCAAACTTCTGACTCGATTTACTCGAAAATAAATGCTCAAATAAAAAAATTTAATGCTTCAAAATTGCGTACAGATGTAGATAAACATAGATTCACCAGTTTCCTGTTTGTACCATTAGTTTCCAGAGACTGTGTAGGCAGGAATAGCCGAATCTTCATCTCCTGACAACGCCGGTTGCGCCGTGCTGGAGCCGGAACGATAATGCCCGCTACCCGCTATATTATGCTATAAGTTACAGGTACACGATCATTACAGCCACTTTTTACCGTGTTCTTCCTCCTCGCTGCAGACTGGACTCTTCCGCGTTGCCGGGAAACTACTTCCTACTCCAGGACTCATAATCGCTCCCCGTCCTGCAGTACCTAAAGGATTAACTGCAGTTCTTGGGATGCAGCGGGGGGATGACGGGATTTTTAAATGTCAAAATTAAGTCCCCGACTGCGATCTTATTCAGTATATATTTTTTATTTTTGATTTACTAGATTCTTATTATTTGCAATGAAGTGGAAATCATTTTTTTTGTACTCACCGAATTGAATAGACTTATTAGGCTAATAGAATTCTTGAACAGTTTGGTTGATCTTACAATAAAACCAAGTAATTTATTTGATGTACTCACAATGTCAATGTATTCAATGTGTTGGTTGAAGGTTAGTTTGTTGTCAAATATAATTTCTAAATCTTTTATCGATTCAACTGTCTATTTGAATATAGAGTTTTGTTGGTGTTCTTGGTGAAATTTATAACTTTGCACTTAGCTATATTCAGTTCCATTTAATTGTCAATACACCAGGCAGATACTATGTTAAAGTCTTGTTGTAAGAGTTCAAAATCTTCCATAGATTTAATTGCTTTATATTATTTGAGATCATCAGCATATAGAGAAAAATTACAGCGGAGTTTGTATGTAAAGTGGTTAGTAAAGATTAAGAAAAGCAAGGGTCCAAGGTGTGATCCTTGTGGTACACCCGACGTAACTAATATTGGGAAAGAGTTAAAACCGTTAACAGTAACTAATTGACTTCTATGTGATAAATTACTGAATGTAAAACTACTGTTCTGTATACAAATAGAATGGCGTCATATGCGGCTAGCATTTTTTTCCTCGGGTGGGTATTCAAAATGTTACCTGGCTATTACAGACTTAGAGGCCTCTCGATAGTGAAAAATTGTCACCCAAAAACCCTACCAAAATCGCATGAATCATCATCAGCAACCAACAACCAGCGACAGCCTACTGCGACCATATATACATATATGTCTGTTTGTGTTATGTAGGGAGTGGGAAGGAGTCGGTTATGTCCTTTTTGTTTGGAATTCTTCTTCATTCGCCTTCGAGAATAAGGGAACCCATAAAAAAAACCTTTTCCAGGAAGGAGGGGCCCGGCTGTCAACGTGAAACATAGGCGGCCTTCAGTGAATTTTCCAACAACCAATAATATAAATTCATGATGAAAGAGAAAGGGGCCTTTTTGGCCCGGAGCTCTGTATGCCAATATTTCAAAAAGTCAAGCCTTCAGTGACATTAGTAAATGAAGTCCTGCATTGTGAGATGTGTGTTTGCTTTTTATGTTAAATAAATACCTTTGGGAAAATATACCAATGGGAATAAACATACACATCTACTGTAAATGGATATATTTTTATTATTTTTTTATTGTTTAAATTATAACATTGTAACAGTAATAAACATAACTATGGCAAAAACAAAATAGTGAAATACACATTTTCAAGGATTTCTACGCCAAGCCGCACTCTTGAAACGCACGGAGCTGAAAAAGAAGAAGATGGTGAGATATGTAATTACGAATGTTGGACAGAGCGCGCTAATATTGTAAGTCGTAGAAGAGCAGCGAAAATTGCGAAAAAGCTTAATAAAACATGACTCGTTTAAAATAGAGCAAAAATCTCGTGGAACGTATCTTAAGTATCATTTAAAGAAACATTGTGAATTTTTTCACACATATAACTTGTAAAATAAAAGAAATAGACTTGTTTAAAATAATTTTCGGAGTATACTTTGCTATTTTTTTCTATCGAGGGAATTTCATTTAATTTGCGTTTCGGCGTGGAACGTATCTAGATATTATCTTCAAAAATAACATATATTTTTTTAAGAGCTTAAAACTTCAAATGTTTAAGGGAGATATGTAAGAAATCGGTCGAAATGCGAATAGTAGACGCTTAAGAGAGCTAGCTCTTGAGCTTGGCGTAGGAGTTATTTCATAAATTATAGTGTACTATAAATATAATCTTAAGTACTTGGTGTTGTGTTAAAAATAATAATATGGCATGAAATGAAGTCAAAGCATTTTGATTGGTGATGTTATGGTTGTTAATTTTTTAAGAATAATTTGACCTTTTTCTTGAATGGTACCAGATCTGTTATTTTTTTTTCTCCGGGAAGACTATTAAAATATGTTATGCCTTTGTAAATATAATATATGAACATATGTTTTGGGGTGGGAAGTCAGGAGATTAGGGATACCTGGCTTTTTCGTTGGTGGAATCTGGTGTACGCCAGATATGGCCTAGATTCATCAGTAAATTTATCAAAAGTTCAATATATGTTTTGGTAATCTGTGTATGTATCCGAAAAAAAATCAGTTGGTGCATTGTATTGACTGATTTCTTGGATGAGTTTATTTTAACTTTGTATGACCTGGTCCTATGTAGGAAACATGTGAAAACGGAACTCCGTGACGATTTTTATTTTTACGATTGTCAGAAATGTAATATTTTTTCTTCTAAATCCTTTTTTTTCAGAAATTCTAGATATTTCTGTTGATGTAAGTTGGAATACGAGTTTTTCTTAATGTAATCGTATTATATTTTAAAAAAAAATCAATTTTTGTTTGTTTGTTCGTGTTCACGTTATGCGCTGTCATACCATTCATCCGATTGCGATGAAACTTCGGTGATTTGTGTGCGCACGCCCGCGAAGGTTATAGGCTATATATAATGGCACATAAGCTCTGGCGTCATGAAATTTGTACAAATGAAAATGAGTGTATTTTATATATTTTAGCGGCAGGAAGGGAAGGCATGAGGGGAAGGGTAATGAAGGAGGTAGGGTTAGCGGAAGGGATGTCGAGGGAGGGGAAGGCGTGGGAGGCGGAAGGGGAACGCGGGGTAAAGGGAACGCGGGAGGGGAACGGGGATGGGGGAATAAAAAGATTCATAAATATAGTTTTCAGAAAAAATGAATACAACGCAATCATTTCATAGTACACACCAAGCTTTAATGCAGACCTGAACTTGACACGATCAGGTACAGTCACTTTACTCACTTTACAACGATCGTGAGCGAAAGAGAAAGATTCGAGGCTTTTCGGACCTTCAACTCGCCTATTGCGACGTCAGGTCGGCATCAAAGCGCTGGTTGCCGCTTCCCGTCCATTAAATAATGGTTTTTGTAGCGTGGTCCTACAGATTTTTGACAAACATTATCGAACGAAACGGTTATAGACCAAATATCGGTGTTTTTAATTGGATTCTTAATGAAACATTTTTAAATTATTTTCCCCACATTTTTTCTCTGGAGCGTTATTCATTTATACATCTAAAAGGGCTTTTTCTTTATTCGTGATTCTTTTGCAGCGCAAAATTATGTTAGAATTCAACTCAGCTTCGTTGAATTTTTCATCATAGACTATCAGTTCCCACAATGGTTTACTAACGGATAAGGAGATATTGGCAAAATGAAATGCTTTGCCGGGTTTGCCTTTACCCGCGAGGGTAATTTTACTGAGCACGCACACCGCACACCGCACACCGCACACCGCACACCGCACACCGCACACCGCACACCGCACGCCGCGACCGCTCCGGATTTGTACAGCGAATTGTTGAAACCATTTAGATTGATTCCTGATTCCACGATCTCTCATTTTGTTATACTTTCTATCTGCTTTCCTTCCGCCTTGTAGGTTCCTCTTCTTCGTGACTTAATCGAGACAATCGATAGGAAACTATAATGAAGCTAGTAAGTATATCATTATGCAGGTAACTCTATTAAGGCGGTACACAACCCTAATAATTTTTGTTTGCTCATTTTAATCATTTCCGGCGAATTCGTAACTATAATAACTTTTTTACTCCAACAAATCCCTGGGGGTGTAAGATCTTTATCTTCAAAACAAATAAAAACAATTCCTAACCATTAATATATTTTACAACTATTTTAAAACTTTATAACCAGTTTTTCAACTATAAAGTTAGAGGTAAGTATTAGATTTTATTTTTCTAGACGATGAATTAATAACGTCGGGAGGTTATTCATTTAGAAACATCTTAAATATTTGTAACACGTTCTTCAGAATTAATTCAAATGAACGCGGCGGAAAGGTCGAATCTCGAGGCCGAAATCTCGAGTCGAATCTAAGGCGATTTCAACCATACGTTCGTCTAATACGCCGTGCCGCGGGCGTATATTTGTTTACACGCTTTCTTCACTTACGTCGTTAAGATTCCCACATTATTTGTCTTCTTTTTCTTTTCTTTGATAGGGCAAATTCGACAGTAGGTCCTTCCAATACACGAGTCGCGAGTCGTAATTTGTATACACGGCTTCTTTACTTACGTCGTTAAGATTGTGAATATATTTTAGGGTATATTGTCGTCTTAATGGAGGACTGAATGCCGTTGGCGCTAACAAAAAACTGTTCAAATAAGCGAAGCTAGCGGTTCACAATAGAGTGCTAGTACCTACCCTGATCCATGGCAGTGAGGCATGTAACTGGCTGAGGAAGGACGAAAGTAGACTGAATGCTGTAGAAATGAGATCCCTGAAGCGTGTATATGGTCAAACCATGTATGATCATGTGAGAAATGTGGATATCTGCATAGAATGCAGGGCTGATGTAAGCTTAATGAGTAAGATTAAGAAAGGGACCCTCAGATGGTTTGTGAAATCTAATATGAAAGTTGACGTCACAACCGTATATGACGTTTTTTTAAAGAAAGACAAAAAAATTCGAATTTATTTTACAATAGCTCCACACAGAAGGTCCTGCAGAAAAATATATCTTAGGGCCTATGTCATCTTTGGGGATGCTGTGTGGAGGATCTTTTTAGGGGAAGGAATGAGAAGAAGTTCTGGGAAGGAAAAGGGTATGAGGTCTAGGTTAGGCCTCTCTCAACCAATCTCTCCCGATCCGGCCAGCAACCAAGTCTTAGATAAACCCCACCACATGAACCCGTGAACCCCTGGAAAGTCACCAAACTTAGCGAACCGGTTGGGGTGACCTATGGCAGGGATGTTGATTATCCAATTAATGGTTCACGGGGCGGCCATACCCCCCTCCCAAATTGGGTTTCGAATACCCTGACAATATTTTAAAAACTACTGCTATGCAAAATGTTAATTGCGCAATGATGGACGTGTAGAGATTTCTCAGTTTTTGTTACTATTTTTCAGATTGAAAAAGACAAGCTGCTCGAGGCTGCACCAGGGTACCCAGCGTGGTCGATCGATATAACCCTGCATCAATACGATATTGCCCAAATCCGTCATCTATGGTCATTTAGCACTATTTGCGATCACGGTAAACAATTTAGTAAGAAAAATTCCAACTGACCGACGATTGACAAATTTTAGCCCGGTTTCCATAGTATCAAATAAGTTTTGGTTTGCTGTCAATATATTCATTTATTTGAATTATATCGTTCGTTAATCAAAATTACTGGCTTATTTAATGAACGCATTGAACAAATGAAGATTTTTGTATTGAAAGAAGTCAAATACGCGATCCATAGACTTTATAATTCAACTAAGACGCGACCAAATTATTCCGTTCGAATTTTGATAAACTAAATTGGCTGAAATATGACTTAAGAAATGATTAACTAATTAACTCCCGTTAAGTGTCTAAAAAGTAACTACGTACTGCCAAAGCATATTTAGGTTAGTATTTCAATTCAACATTGCCAAATTATTTATATTTTTACGTATTTGACTGGCGTTTGACGTTTCTGGATGTGAATTTATGGACAGATCCGCCAGTGTTGCCAGCGTATATCGAGTTCTAATTTATTCCCCACCAATATCGGTTCGGCTATCAACAGTGAAACTGTGCTAGGGATATCGATATAAAATCATCGGAAGTTACTCCTGACGATCCAATATTGTAAAGTTATCGATTTCAATGGTGAAATTTGAATTGGCTAGAGCCCCAGGTACACAAAACACGGGGTATGTTGTATTATAAATCAGAGTTAAAATTAAAATCTAAACATGGAAAGCGCAGGCACTTCTCAACTTTCAAGAACATAGTAACATGTGAAGTAATACGCCATCTTGCATTAAGCAGCCCTGTTGCTTGATTATTATTATTATTATTATTGTAAACGGCTGAAGGACGCAGATAGATGCAGTGGCGATCCGGTAACGGATTTCACCCTCGGGACATCTTCTGATTGGATGTCTACAGCAGCGGAAAACAACTACCAACTCATAATGGAATATTAAATTGCACCTGAACTCTCGGTATATTATTATGCAGCGTCTCTATGAACATAGTTTATGGCTGTTATCGTTGTTTGAAGGGATGAACATGGAAATTGACGGGGAATAATTTTATATAGATATTAGTCTCCCCCACACGTAGAGTTCGGAGCGGGACGTGCCCCGCGCCACTTCAGGCCGCCGCGCAGAAAAGTCTCACAGTGAACTGCGCTGTAAGCCGTTATCTTATTTTCGGTCTTTACTTTTCTGCGCGGCGGCCTGAAGTGGCGCGGGGCACGTCCCGCTCCGAACTCTGCGTGTAAAGGGTACTATTGATGTAAATCTTAGTGGCTTGTCAAGTATTTACAGGGGAGCGAAGCTAGCAGTGCCCAGTGGAGTGCTGGTATCAGTGGCGTAGCTAGCATGGGTGGCACCAACGAAACTTTCGACTTCATAAACAATAACATTACTAGCTAGTTAAATTTGTAAAAAAAAAATCGAAATCTTCAAAATTTATATTATTTATTCCTTAATTATTTATTTATGTACACATAACAATGAAATACAGAAAAACATACCGATGATTGATCATTTTTTCAGTCAGTTATCGATCGATTCTGCTTTATTTGTATTCGGGTTTTGTGTTTATGAGTTATCGTTTATACCAAAAAAAATAGCAATCCAATCCACTTACCTTGCATTTTTTTATAGATATCTTTCAATATAGTGTTTTTAAGTGTTGAAAGATATCTTTCAACACTTAAAACACCAACAGAATAACAACTTTTTCAACAACCAATAGGTAATAATTTCCTTCACAAGTTTACTTCTTTTACAATGTACTCGTAGGTACGAAAGAGAAAATGAAATTAGAATGACACAGTTGACAAGCGAGGAATATTTCAGGGGAATCTCCAACCAACCAATTAAGTTACTAATATTTTCCTCTTCAATAATTTATGTAAATAAACTTCTTCTTCCAAAGTTGGTTCCTCATTTCTGAATACCGTGATCCCTACTCCGATTTCCGTGGTGGACAAGGCTCCTATACTCCTCGAGGTTCTGCGCTTCATGGAGAGCCAAGGAAACCGACGGCGACGTTCCAGTTGCCAGTGACACTTGATCATTCTAGCGCATTGGTGACCATCCTCTGCTTCTTCTGCCATATACTTTGCGAGTGACTATAAAGTTCTTCAAGTTGGATTCCTCAATTTGGCGAGCAACGTGTTCAAAATATCTAAAAATACGTTGTGATCAGATAGGTGACAGCCTATTGTAGATGTCTAGCTCTTCCAGAATGGACACATTTGGCTGTCCATGGAATCCTGAGCATTTTTCTCCAGCATCATTTCAATGGACATCTATCCGCTTTCTTTCCTAGCTCTTAGTGTCCATGTTTCCACACTGTATAGAAATATGAGGAATATCATCGCCTGGACGATTCTCATTTCGGTGGTCTTCGTTATGCCTCTGTCACACCATATCTTTGGCTTTTAACACCTTAAATCCCCCACCGCTCCCCCCTAGCTACACCATTGGCTTGTATATGCCCTGATGCACGGCAGTGAGGCGTGGAACTGGCAGAGGAAGGACGAAAGTAGACTGACTGACTGACTGAAAGACGACGTGTGGAAAAGTGGAGATCCTCAAATAATACAAGGCTGATGTAAGCATAATAACAATTACCTAATAAGTAAGATTAAGAATAGGACTAAGATGGTTTGGGCATGTAGAGCAAATGAAAGAAGAAAGGAATGTCCTTACAGAAGAATAAATGACGCAAATGTGAATGGTAGAAGAAGTCGGGGACGCCCGATGAATACATGGTACGTTCAAGTTAATCAAATACTAGAATCGGACCAAGTCAAAAGTCAGGATATGTATAAGACGATGATGAGGCAAGGATCGTGTGCCAAGCCCGAGTTTTTTGGAGGTCCATCCTCTTTGCCTACCCCTGCAGGAAACGGCGTGGTAGTTAGTTATTAGGATTTTTTCTGAAAATATTAGTAAATCTTTTTGTAATTCTAGGGTAATTTTAGTTCAAACAAGCTGTTTCAATAATATCAATTTAGGAAATTGACACCCAACTCCCAATCCCCTCCTGTCATATTTAACTAAATACATAATAGGGTCGAATTAGCTCAGTGGTTAGAGCAGAGCTCCAAGGCTAAGGTTCTAGGATCAGTTGCGCAGCTGTTCCCCTTATCCGTGTTGAAACAGTAGAACACTTTTACCTATTACCTATACATTGTAATTCTTCCAACTCTGGTTAGAAGTTTTGAATCGAATAGTATTAATAGGCTTGCGTCTGCATGATTGAATTTCAGAACCCGGCTTCGAGTGCATGTCTGACGCCACGCCATAAGCGCCGCGACACAAATAGCATATGTTTACGTGAAATTTCAAACAAAGCTACCTTGTAATTCGTTTTCGATTTCAATAATTCGTCACAAAATGTCACCACTTCCATCAGAAGGTCGGATGGGGATGTGTCGCTCCTAGGTATAACTGCTATGAATTTGTGAATACGCAGTATCTCTCCGGATATGGAAAGATTGACGGTAATACATAATTGCATCAAGCGGCTGTATATTACATATTATGACATCGTTGCCTGTCTCGATTACTATGTCCCGGTGGCCAGCTACACTGGATGACAGTGGAACCGAGAAACGGGCTATTTTTGGAAGCAGTTCTTATTGGATTTATAAAATGGTGTCCAACACTAACTGGGCGAAGCCGAAACAAAAGCCGCCCGCGGGGCCTAGCATCAAAAACCTGCGGAGCGAGTTTTTATTGAAGTAGAACAACAACTTTACTAAATTGATCAAACATAGTTTCGCCTTTTTGTCATGACTACAGAACTCACCATAGCAACAGTGTCAAACAGACCAACACATTTTAGTCAATCAAATTGTTTTGTGATAAGTTTAGTGTTTTGATAGTTTCCTTTGAACTAAACATGATAAAGCTGAAACTGCTCATGATTGGACCTCCTGGGGTAGGAACTTCAAACATATTTATTCAGCTATAATATTTTTTACCCCAAGTTTAAAAAAAACTGTGTTTTCCGTATCAAAACCCTTGTGATTCAAGTGAATACCGAGTCGGGTTATGTCAAGAGTCACAAGAGAACAGTAACAGAACAGAATGTATGAAACGATTAACCAAATTGTGTGGCGGTCTATCCTCTGTGGGTTAGTTAAAAACCTGTGGGTTAGTTAGTTAGTTAAAAACCCTCGTTTGAAAACACATCTCATGTTTAACATACTTCTTTCGTAAAGTGAAGTTATGGGTTATAAAAGAACAACCAATTTGTATGAACTTGGTCCACCTTTTTTTAACCTTCATAAGGGCAGTAGACGGCCAGCGTAAAGCTCTAGACTTGCAATCCGAAGGTCGCGGGATCGAATCCCGGCGTGGCAAATAAATTTTATTTGATTAATTTGTGTTATTTCACAATTTATTCATTTAAAATAGTATATAGTATATTTGCGGCACGTTCCAGAGTGGAAGATACTCTCAATATCGCCCTGGTGTAAGACCACCATTCAGAATTGAAACGTTGCTTAAAATGGCTTTAGCCGTGTTTGGTGACCAGATCTGAATAGCCAGAACCTCCCCACCTTCCTCTTCCCTATCTCCTTCCCCTCCCCACTACCTTCAGCCTCACAACATACCGCAATTGGGGATGCTATAATCTCACTGGCTCCAGATGGGAGCAGTTGCGACTCTTGTGCGGTACTCATATAAAAAACAATATAAAAAAGTATATTATCAACAAAAAGATATTTATGATAACATTTTTGATTAAATGTTCCATAAGCGCCACACTTTAAAGCACAGATTATGGAAATTAAACTTCATTTCAACAATTACTACAAGAAACAACTATTTACGTACACAAAATAGGTTAATAAGTTCTTAGTTTAGGTAAACTTCGCAAATGTTAAATCCATACAAAAAAGGCGGCAAAGGAGATGTTTTATATGGGAATTTTTTAACTTCGTTTAAATGCGATAACTTTTCTCTTATCTAATTTATTTTTGGGTTATTATGCCGTGTTGCGCTACCTCCTTATTTAGCCAACGTTGCGGACAGCGTTACAGTGTCCATCACCAGAGCAGATGTGTAATCAAAGATTGTGACTAGAAGTTTGTGTGAGTTGTGTGTAAAGAAGAGGTAACGCAACACAGCAAATTTCGGCGTATTTTTCAGATGGTCAAAATATTTCCGCTTTACAATAAAATTCAAATAAGTGGAATATTTCTGATGATATTCCAAAATTAAAAACTGTTTTTGAAAGGTGATAGACTTTCAAATTTTATAATTTAAAATAAACATAAATTTTTCAAAATATAAAAATTTTGCGAGCAAACATAAAAAAAGTTTTGAAAATGGCTCTCCTCACGTTTTTTCTAACTAAAATTACTGATTAAGAAAAAAAATAACAACACCTAAATATTTTATTAGACAAATGTATTTCAAATGTTATTGTCACCTCACTTTTTTGCCTTTTCATATAAAAATAATTATTAAAAAATTATCAAAGTTTCAATTTTTTTTTTTCAACTTGCGATTCAAAACTTTGGTTTCATAAAGGTGTACATTTTAATTTTATGGTCGTTATTTTTTAGATTGGACTATAAAGCGTCGTGTTTTGCCTTTCTTACACAGTTTAAAACATAATTCTCACTTTGATATCAAGGGAGTTACGGCAATTTATATGTGACGCATATGAGCTGGGACAAATATGGTCTCCTGCCATTCAAGGGGTAATAACATGGCTTTTTCTTGGGCATGCCCGGTATGAACCATCTACGGGTCAGAAGGGATGTGCTCATTTTAACACATTTCTTCAGACTGATTCGTGGATGGTTCGAAAACTCCATTATCATGCAGAGCATTAGTTTCTATGTTCCCGATGGTTATCTCCGTCACCGAAAGCATAGACCGTTTTATCTCCCGGCTTACAGAACTAACTTGCCAATGTTCATGCCAGTCGGGAGAGCTGTCTTGTTGTTAAATAGATTCGCTTCGAATATCGATATGTTTAACATCGATGAAACACAATAATTTAAAGGCAAGCTTTGTTGCTATTAGTCTGATTGTGCTTCATTGATGTTTGAATTGATATCTGCTTATCTAATCTTAATATTTTCTCTCCTTAAAAACTCTTTTAAATTTAAATTTTGTAATGTTTTCAAAATAAATAAATTGAATTAAATTGAAATAACCCAAAAAAAATGGTTGTCTATAAAGTCGGTTTACGGACGATGATTTTACGTGATAACGTCATATAAAAACGATGGAGTGGAAGAGAGATAGATGCGTCATTGGAGGGGACCCCACCACTTTCCCAACGGCGTTATAAGGAAACATATGGTTTCCTCCTTCACCGCACACGTCAAGACTCTATTTTTGATTAAACGAAGCTACATTTATTTGAACGACTCTAGACCCTCCAATGTCCATGCATACGGGGTTAGTAAGCAGTATGCAAGAAAAGTAGAAGTATCAGCCCGTGAATTCCTCTGAAATCGGTAACATTAAAAAAAAATAGAGATAAAAGTGTTAGTAAGAAAAAAATAAATAAGAGCTGCACCCAGTTGAAGATAGATGCGTCAGAAGCCAAACTCTTGTTCCGCGTTCTCGCTTGTACGCTCGGCTCAGGCGGAACGTGGCAATGAGTCATGCTTTTTCATGCATGCAGCCGGCCTTTATCGATTTATAAGACGTTATCACGTCAAAAAATCAAGATGATGCTTTTGGCCGTAAAAACTTTAGGTACTTTGTTTTTCTTTCAGAGTGGTAAGACTGTAATGGCGAATTTCTTGTCGGAATCCGTGGATGTAGAATTCAACAACGAAGTTCGCCCAACGCAGGGAGCCAGGATATTAGAATTTGAATCAGGGAACCTAAATATCAATAATCAAACTACTAAAGCTGACATAGAACTCTGGGACTGCAGCGGGGATCACAGGTGACGTATGACAACAATTGACGACCTAACCTTAAACTAGAATTAGTTAGATTTTATTGGATTTGGTTTTAAACCGAATTTATATTATGCAACTAGTAGCGCCCAAGTTGTTTCATGACATTAGTTACCCTTTTTTTACATTGTGGGAACCACTTGGGATGACCTATGGCAGAGGTGTTGGTAATCCAATAAATGATTCCCGGGGCGGCGGTACCCATACCCGCTTCCCAAAATGATAACTGCACTGCTGGTTTCATGTGTATACACATAGTTTCATCATAACGCATTAGTTGTATGCCACAACATGCAACTCATTGGATAGTGTAATAACGTGATGCAACTAATGTCGCGAAACCATTTCAGCTGAGCGAAAGTGTGTTTCTTATCACTGCATGAGGGTTTTGTACAAAAACATTGTGTACATATTATTACCTACATAAAAAGCTTTGATGTTGATGGTGCCATGGTTACTATACTGAAGGTTGCACGACACTAAATTTGCGCAATTCACGTCAACTTTTTGGTGTCGTGCAATTATTTGGAACAAGCATTCAGTTGCGTAATGTAAATTCGGCTTAATATTAGTGTTCCTCACAATAATTTAACTGTTTTCGAAATAATGTAGATAGGAAGTTACTTGACAAAAATTTGTGATACCAGCCCTGAAAGGAAATGATAGAGGAATGGCGAAAGTGTTGAATGCAGTCAGTATGAGAACCCTGAGGCATGTGCGGTAATATATCGTAAAGACGATAAAGAACTGAAGACTAAGAAATGCACGCTCAGAAGAGTTACTCTCTCTCTCTCTCTTGTGAGATCGAGATAGATCTCAGGCGAGATCTCCTATCCAATTTGTGTGATTTTCTATGGCTGTTAAATGAATAAATAATCGTGTTTAAAACGACCTAAACTAAAACACGTGACAGCTCACAGCTGAAATTCTGACATCGGCCCATAGAAAAAGCAAATAACAACCGTAGAAAACCATACAAATCTGACAGGAGATCTCGCCTGAGATCTATCTCGATCTCACAAAAGATAGAGAATAGCTCTTCAGATGGCTTTTGGACCTGTAGAATGGATGGGCAGAGAAAAGAGTTTGTGATATGACCCACAAATGGATGGAAAGTGCAAGAAGACATCGTGCGATCAAGTGGATCAAATGTTTGTGTCAAGTCATGCAGAGTCAGAATAGGTGTGCAGCTGCCCACTTCTGTTGAGAAATTGAAATGCTTTGAAGATTTTTATTTCACTTGTACTGTACATTGTTTGTTACTTAATTTTTTTTATTTATTCACTAGCAATCTTGAAACTGCGAAAAAAAAAGTATAATCAAATTTGTGTTCAACAAAAGGTGGGTACCTACACTTATGAAACAAATAATGTATGAACGTGATTGAAGTTATGATTTTGAGTCGAAAAGGCGTGATAATAAAATTTTCCGCATTTATTTTTATAATAGGTACAATCATTCACATTTTTTTACACATATTACTGTTTCAGGTTTGAGTCATGTTGGCCGGTATTCAGGAACAATATCAACGGAGTGATCCTGGTCTGTGCCATGAACAATGTGGCGAGCGCCCCAAGGGAACTGGAGTTGCTCTACAATTATTTCGTTCTGCAGCCAGGTCTCGGTCCCAAACAGTGCGTCGTGTTTTACAACACCATGGGTGCCCAACAGGATACCAAAGGACTGAGATTATGTGACTATAATTTTTTTTTTATCTCATACTTACTTTAAAAAGTGCATTGGAAACTTCTTTTGTTGGTTTCTCACACCTAAACGGAACGTCTACCGTCATCTGTTATCTTATTTTGTAAGCAAAGCAAACGAACATGGTTTGCGTCTTTACTTTACTTTATCTCTGCCATCAATTTTAAATTTGCCGCCGTTGAAAGGACGTCAACATAAATATGCTACACCAGCGCCTCTATCGGCCAGCGTTGTTGATAGTAAGTGCCAAGATTATTTTACAGGAGTTGGACGTATTTTTAATATTTGGGGTATTTTGTGCCATCTATCTCTGTAGTAGAATTATTTAATTTCTAAATGATTCGTTTTTTTCAATTGGTATGCGTCTTTATATTTTATTACCGTCATCTGTTGTTAAAATGAGCAACTCTTATTATTAAATGGTTTGAACCTCATCTTAATTACTGCCACCTATTGGAGATTTGCGTAAGATTTTTATATCGATGCATGGTAAAAGGTTTGCGCTTTGGCTACAAAACTAGCTAACGCCATCTCTGTTACAAGAGAGTTTGCATTTTGGTTATCAAAATTGGTGTGAGGGATCGCTGAAAGTGTTTTCTCATCTATTTTACAGATGTCAGTAACACTAATTTAATTAATCTTATATTTTATTTTCAGCTTCAACTTTTGCAAAAATATCCCAAGTACCTGTAAACATAGCAGACGCTGGAAACAAACTAAGGAATGACTTTACTAACTACGTTACTACTATTATAAACAATATAAAGGTTGATTGAAAACCGAATATTGTGTTCTACTGGAAAGTAGAGATACAATGTGGTTACAGAACTGTAATGTGGATTCTAATTAATTAATTGTGTTGAATAAAATTTCTCTTACATGACGTTTTGAAGAGAGGGTGGTTTTAATACTGTTGTTTCTCAGCCCATCCCGAGAATTTCAGTGTGTTTGAACTCTGAATGTGTGATATGAACTCCAAACCTTGAGATACCTACATATTATGGTAAACTTACACGCTTAGTTGGACTTGGCTACCTAATACTCAAAATCATACTACAAAAAGTTATAATTTTTTAAAGAAAGCTGTAAAATCTAAGGTTTATAACACTGTCCTTTTCACTTTGTTAAAATGCTAAAGTTTATTTTGGAGTAAGTCAGTATCCGCAGTGGTAATAAAAATTATTTCATACAACTGGGCCGTGAAACATCTCTGTAAGAGGAAAATTGTGAAAAATACCTGAAATAATAATAATAATATCTTTATTCAATGAAATTTGGAACATTATAACTAAGAAAATACATATTCAGTGTAGTTTACAATAGATTATATCAGTACAAAAAGTTTACAAGTAGAAAGTAGTATACATATGAACAGTAGGTTAAAGGTAAATTAAAGAATACTAATGTGTAGTTAGTTATTTAGTTGAAGATTCTTATAACCTGCCTCACTAGGCTAGCCTGTGTTGAGGCAGTCATTTTGTACATCAATCTAAAATACTTACTAACATACCTACATTGTATGTTACAATTTAGTATATTCACTTACTTTACTTATGATTGTAACCTTTTCTTATTTATATAATGAACTGCACACGGAAAGCCCTGAAATCTCCAGTAGGACTTAGGTCATCTTTCTTAGAATACTGAAGAGTTCGATGTTGTAGGAGGGAGGAAATACCTGTAAATCATTTCACGGCAAAGTTGTTGGGAACAAAATGAGTCTTAACAATGACATATTTTCATGAAGCAAATGTTATCCTTGCACAATTATTCAACTTATGTTTGGATTTGTAATGTTTGAGTTAAGTTTTTTTAGGTATCTAGGGGGACTGCAGACCAGAGATGGTTACCTAACACAATAGTTGCTATTTGTACATCGTAATCAGTTGTGTGCATATGTTCTGCAGACAGGCACAAAATTAATAATAGAATATGCTCGTCTGAATTTATTAGACAAGACACATTTATCTTAAGTAAATATGGATTATGCGTCTACTTAAGTGAGTGTGTGAGCAATTAAATGATAAGAAAAGTCATAAATACATAGTTTAACTTTGTACAAAAGTGAAGCAATATAACCACCCAAATTATACTTCAAAATAAAATTATAATCATACAAAGGTATTGTATTATACAGGGTGTTAAGGGACCTGCTTGACGTACTTTAACCAGTGATTCCTGACATTATTTGGAATAAAAAATGTAAATGAAATTTTGGTCTCCGATGACTTTTTTGACGATTTATTTAATTTTTTTTTTTTTCTTCAAAATCAATAAATATTTTTTTTCCTCATAATGTTGTAGAAAACAAAAAACATAAAAATGTCACCGGAGACCAAAATTTCATTAAGTACATTTTTTACTCCAAATAATGTCAGGATCATTGGTAATACCGGCGCCAGACAGAAGTTCAAAGAAGTGATCACTTGTTTGAAGACTTTGCTCACACATTTGGTCACATATTGTTGTACCTGCCAGATATGTGTTCAAAGATTTGTTCACTCCTTTGAGCACACAGTTTTCAAATGGACTTCAACTGGGCCCCGCGCAGTGTGGCAGGCACACAAACATGTGTACACTGATCCCTTTGATGTGCGCTAAAAGACCGACACGGAACGGCACAGCGCACTTAAGTGTTCAAATGTGTGACAATAGTATCAAATGCCCGTGCCACACATGTGAACACTAATTTGAACACATCTTTGAACACATGTCTGGCGCGGGCATAAAAGTAAGTCAAGTATGTCCCTTAACACCCTGTTTATTGATAGAGTGCAATAAAAATTAAATATATTTCAATGAAGTAACTGAACATGAACCAGTGCAAATTATATGGGTGCAACTTAAAAACAGTTCTTTTTTCAGATTAGAACAAATTAATTTATTATTATAAGTTATATTATATTCTTCAGTACATGAATACAGTGATAAAACTCGCAACAATCCGTAAATCTGGAAAAGGAAGCTTAGATCCTAAACTGGACGCTAGAAGGTTCATGACAACGAAGTGACCCATACAGTTCACTATGCACAGATAATGATATTACGAGCTTGACTCTGGAAACTGGGGGACCGAAAAAATTATGTTTTATTCTTTTTATGACTCTGATTAAATTGAATAATCCAGAATACAACGCAGGTAAGTGAAATTTACTCCCAATTAATTACCATTTCAGTTCAAGAAATTTGCTGAGAAAAAATGCTCTATAACATTATCTTGTACAACGGTGTAAACATGTTTTACTCTAAATTTTGATAACATTTTCGTAATAATTTATCGAAGGTTAAAGATAAGACATCATCATAATATTGCATGAATTTCTTTATATTCTCTCAGTCATTCAAATAGGTGTTCGCTACATTTATTAAAGCAGCCAAAGTAGTGTTATTATCAGAGAGAGATAAAGTAGAAGTCAGCTGATGCTTGTAGGGTTTTCAGTAAAACTATCAAATTATAGCAAAATATATCATATCTGAACACCATCAAAGTAATTGTAAGTTAGTGAGATTATTTTCTATTCTCTTTTTAAATTAATTTAAAACTTTTTCTTTTAATGTTAGGTCCTTCTTTGATCATTAAATTAATAATGCCACCAAAGGATAGCCAGAAAGCTATAAGCTTAATTAATTAAACATCTAACATTAGGGTTGGCAGTTAGGTAGGGGTTGGCAGGGAGGATAGACTGGCACCCACATTCGTTCTACTTGGTACACATTCAGTGTTTTATTTGCATTAATATATTCTGCATAATATTATTATTCATAGCGATGCCTTGTTATGCTATTGTGTCGACATAGTTGTTGTTTTATGATAAGGTTAATAGATTAAAGTCTTTAAATATATATATTTGTAATGTTATGATAGGAAGATAGTCATTTAATTTTATCAGCATTATGATAATTAATCATAATCTTGAAGGACGTCATTGCTTGAAGCAGGTAGTAACTAGGTTTGATTAAAGTATCTTATCTGAAATTATGGACTGCAAGGAACATGTCCGATAAGACATCGATAATCAGGATTTTGATAGTAAATAATCGCATAATTAAAATTATGAAATAATGTTCGCGGCGCACTTGCTAACAAATTTGAAAGTCCCGCATTGTGAGGTGATTCGTACCCGCCGCCGCCAGGAGGCAGCACTGAGCACGCGCATCACGGCCGCCATTGCGAGCAAGAGGCAAGTCGAGCAACGAGCGGGAGGGAAGACTCGAAACAAGACAACGCCCGAATAATAAAATTCAATAGTTCCCGAATCACCGACCTGTTGCTACGAAAATGCTTCAATGCTATGAAAATTTTACTTGTAATATGGAAAGATAATAGTCGCCTTTAGTGAACTGTTAATGAAATACTGGTAATTGTCATTTGCTAACCATTATTTGTAGAGGGATTTATGTTTATGCGTGATTATGTCCCTCGATAATCGTCTACGTAGAAAAGTGAATGCTACATCGTACATCGCAACATGGCCGTTATGAGAATGCTTAAAATCGTTCAAATATGGTGACAATGCAAGCTGCAAATTTGTCTGCAATGACACGATTTTGGTCGCGTGTTTCGACGTTATTTCGGCTGCAGGATTCGGTAAAAAGACGAAAATTGATTGTTGTGAGATCCAAAATGGCGTCCCCCCAACGATCAGGCGTTGCCTTTTTGGCTTCGTTGTATTTTCGTTAATTTTTATTTAAATCTTTTAATATTTGCTATACATAGTTCTTATATTTTATTTGTTCTGATAAATTTACATTTCGCTTTCATATTATCCGAAGGGCCCTTTGACCTCAATATTCTCAAGGTCACCTTGTCCAGGGGCGTACTTGGGTTTTTAAATTCTTACAATGCATGAGTTTTTAAAAAAAATTATTTATGGTTGTGGTAGCTTATTGATCAACATTATTATAATGAGTTCCTTTACTTCATTAACTGAAATTAGAAGCTTTTTATGGGTTTATAATTTACAGAACCATTTTTAAGTGTGTGCTCTTGTACAAAAAATAGTTATTTTTTTAAACGTTTGTTTTCCCAATCTGTTATTTTAAATTTGTTTACTTTGTTTTCACAATTTAAAATCACCTTTTTAAGGTATTTTTAGTCAATTTTTTTTTATCCATACTATTAAAATGTTAGTTTTTACTAATAATAATTCTCTTTGGATCGAAGTCGCATTGAGTTAGTTTATTTTATTTTCGTGATTTCGGGGCAATTTTTTTATCCGTACTTTATTAAAATGTTTGAAGGTATTTTTAGTTAATATTTTTTTATCCGTACTTTATTAAAATATCAATGTTTTTACTAATAATTAATTCTCTTTGAATCGAAGTCGCATTGAGTTAGTATATTTTATTTTCGTGATTTCCGGGCAATCGAATGTCTGATTCGGTCGCGGCCGTTCCTGATTCGTGATGTATTTTAATCAGATGACGTCACCGGCGACTATATTATGTGTCGATAGAGTGGCTCGCTGTTGATCCAATTTGAAGCGAGGATTTGTTGGTAAAGTTGTTACCACGAAACACACTACTCACATGTTTAAATCATCATTGTGATTGTTAGCCGATTCATATTTTCAAAATGGTGTGATATTCGTTTACATTGTATTTCCTAACATAATAGAACGGCATTATAGCTGTCTATTCAGCGAGAATTTAGACAGTAGTAAATATTATATCTCGATATTTCTAACTTTGAATTTACCTATAAATCATTGACGTCTGTTTCTCATGTCTATATTGCAAATCGATTCGCTGATATTTTGAACTTATTATCCGTTTTGCGGAAACCAGTGCAAAAAATACGTAATCAATCGATCCACTCGATTTCAGTATTTGCTGGCTTTCCACCATTATCATTCCGCCGCGCAAAACTGCGGACTGCAACGCAATCTGCAACGTCGCTTCTTGAAGGCTTCTATTCCAACAACGAAACTCACTATTATTGCATTATTTGCCAGTAAAAAGTACTATTTAAGATGTGATAAAACTTTTCTACTTATTCTAATTATTTTTTTCCATTCTAGGCGGTAATTTTATTGCAAATAAATATTTATCCATCATTTCAGTCAATCAAAAGCGTTCCCAAATGTTGAATGTGACGTACTGAATGTTTAATTTTATATTTCCTTTACTCGTGACTCAGTAAAATTATATGCATTGGGTATATTTTGAAAGAAAGTGCATTCATAGTTGCATTGTTATGATTTTGAAAAGGTTTCTTTCTTGTAATAAATATGCCGTCAGTCATTGGTTTTACAACGTTGCCGGCGCCGGCGCGCGTTGTGAAATATAGTCGTCTCTTTCTATCCCACAATGCAAGCTACACAAGGTAGCCACAACTACTACGTGTAGCTATTTTTGATGATACCTAGGTACATGCAAAGCAAAAGTACGCTCTAAATAAAATACTGGCACGCTACGGATGCGTAAAACTGGGAAACTGTTTTGAGTACTAGGTACAACGAGTGTATGTAGTTTGTAGCTACGTTGGAACATACTCATTATTTTTTGTTTACATCGTATGAAAATAAAATGCAAACCATAAATGATAATACCACGACTCCATTCCTTCCTATTTATGATTAAAAATGAGTTTACCTACTTTATGGCATTGACCTTTACAATAAAGTGTTAATTAAAATATTATTCAGCAACGATTTACAATATTCAACATTTAGCACATAATTATTCTCTTCCAAAATTGTGAATAATCATTTCGAAATGCAGTATAATTTTTATGACACTTCTTCTTACATGTGATGCATATTTCATACTTTTTTTTAAAAAATAATTGCAGGAAGCAAATATTATAATACGGACGTATATTTTGTTACAGGAAGATCATTAATAATTATCCAGTTTAAAAGTCGATGAAACGTAATAAGAAATCTAGGAGAGATATTGAGGACAAAAAATGGCAGACGTAGAAATGCTAATTATGGATGATCTCGAAGATGGAGAAATTGAATCCGATTCAGAACAGCAAAACGAGGAAACTGTCAGTCCACCGGCGGCTGCTGAGACCCCCCCGGAGCCTCCCTCCTCTCACGGTGAGTCCCACAACAAGCCCGACAAGCCTGATCATAAATCCAGCAAAGCAGAAAAGCAGGAGAAGAAAAGGCACAAGCAGCACCACAAAAGAGCGGACAGAAGCTCTCAGAAGAAAGATAAGAGTAGAAAGTTTCTTCTGCCAACCCCCGTGGAAGATGACTTTGCGGGAAATATTGAAAAAGCCATCAGGTTGGCTCTTAAAAAGGGAGCCGAACTGCCTGGGGACTTTCCCCTGGACGCAGAAAGGTTCGATAGTGGTATCGATGATTTAGACTCAAAGCGAAAACATAAGAAACGTAAGAAGCATGACCAACCTGACAAGGAAATTTCTAAGAAAAAAAAGAAAAGGGAAGACAGGGGAAAAGGCGATGAAGAAATGGATGAAGATGAAATGATGTGCGTGCGAGGAGCTTCCCCCGTGTTGAAGCAAGGCACCCTGGACGAGGAGCCCTATGACAACACTTACCAGAGCGAGGAGGAATACGATTCGGAGGGCAGCGGAGGCTCGCGGGGCCGGGAGAGAGGCGGGCGGGGAGGGCGTGGACGCGGGGGCGGGGGCCGCGACCGCCGCACCGACCGTTCCCGCATGCGTGCCACCCACCGCCGCCAGGACATGCACCCGCAGCAGGACCCTGACGGGGTGTGCCTCTTCTTCATGCAGGGCAAGTGCTACAAGGGAGACGAGTGTACCTTCTCCCACGATGCTCAACCCCCCAGAAAATTAGAGCTTTGCAAATTTTATCTCATGGACTGTTGCGCAAAAAGAGATAAATGTTTATATTTGCATTCCGATTTTCCCTGTAAATATTACCACACTGGTTTAGCTTGCATTTACAAAGATGAATGTAAATTCGCCCATGGCAAACCTCTGTCTGATAGTTTAAAAAATATTTTACTCAAACATATTGAATCCGCCCCCAAAGAAATTCTAGGAGACTTTCCCCGTCTGAATCGAGAGTCTGCAGCCAAGATGGTGGCTATCACTCAGAACAACCTAATGCAGCAATTTTCACCCACTAAATCTAATGCCAAGGAGAAACTTAACCCGATACCGTCTATATTTGAATTGAATGTTCTGAAACCCCATGGTTATGAGGAAAATCAAATTATCAATCCAAATGAGCATTCCCATCATAATGAACATTTCCAGCACAATGATAAAAGTAAGAACATGTCCAAAGTCAGGCAATCCAGATGGTGCGACTCTCCGCCCTCCGGCCCTTCCCTTACACCTGGCACACCTTCTCCCGGCAACCCTGCAACTTCCAGTATTCTTAACATTCACAACTTGAACGGTGTTCTGACCCAGCACCAGATTTCCGAATTAGTCAACTTGGGTATCGATAATTTGAATCAGTTAAGTCAACTTACGGTCAACCAGTTGAATCAGCTCGGTCTGACTATGCACCAGATACACGAAATCCAGTTGAACACTATGAGTATACAAAAGTTAGGCTTAATTCAAAACCAGTCTTCCAATTCAAATGCTTTCCTAAATAATGCCAAAATGAGCAAAGATCTCGACATGAGAGTATCTCCAATATTACCGGATTTAAAACCTAATACCATTGTACCGGAAGTTGTTGGGCAAGATGTGGATATGAGGTTTCAGCAAAACTCCTTACTCCCAAATCCGATGGGCGATACGGACTGCAGAACTATTGAAAGGGAAACTTTTCCTACTGACCCGCGGAAACAAAAGAATTCAATTGACATAGATCAGTACACAAAAGATGCTCTTAAGTTTAGTAAATTTGAAAAGGAAGATACTAGTGCTGAAAATGAATACCAAAGTACTCTTAAATTAGAAAGTAAAAAAGATGTTGATATTGACCATCGTCTTCATCAATACATGCAAGATGCCACCTTGGCCAGTGTCCGGCTATCTCACGAGGAGAGTGAAGAGATCAAAGCTGAATCAGACACCGATATCAGAATATCTTCCCTTCCAGCCAAACCTCAGGACTTTTATACACAGAAAAAACCAGAACATAAAGCCCGACGAACAACGACAGACGATGAAGAAGAAGACAATTTGCAAATTGATGAAAAGTGGTATTCCAGTGATGAGGACCGCAATGATAAAATCTTTTCAAAAATTAAATCACCAACTCAAGTGGATCTGCCTAAAGTTTACACTCCTTCTCTGGCCCCAGAGTCTTTAGAGCCGAGCACTGTCATTACGAAACTTGGTGATCTTTCTAAAATAGATATAAGTGCCGAAGTTTCCAAACTACTCACCTCAATCAAAAATAACACTCCCGTAGAACAAACCAGTGAACCTCCTAAAATAGATATTCCCCTCAAGTCGAGAGATCCCAGAAATATGAAGAAGTCTCCGGAGCGCAAGACTTCTACTGAATCAAACAAGAAAGTCAGCCAAGAATCAAAAGCTCCCAAACCAGGCTTTGTTTCCATTTATAACTGTGTCGAAGGAGGAAGCACTGACGGAAGGAAAAGAACTGATATTGATTTACGACCCATCAAAGATATCGACTTTAGGATGCCATCTTTTGGAGATACTGATTTGAGGCAGACCCCGGGCAGTGGTGATGTGGACTTGCGCTTAGGATTGCCTTTTAAACCTATTCCTAATTATACTCCCGCTACCGAAATAGATGGATCTATTAATTCTCACCCGCCTATAACCTTCAAACTCAGCATCGTAGACGTCCCCCGGCCGGATTATACGGATATTAAAAATAGTACTCCTAAATCCCAAGCAGCATTAGATCCAAGATTAAGAAAAATATTTAGGCTTTCTGTTGACGAGAGCTCTCTGGAATCAGTTGAAAAAACACCAAAGCCCGCTGTTGTTCGAATAGATCCACGAAAACGAGCGCAAGAACCTGCAGTTGAAAAAGTGGCTACTGCAAAACCAGCTCCCCTAGACTTGCAAGCAATCATCCAAACTTCCAACTGGTACAGAGATCTCGGCTCCAACCAGAAGATACTTGTGAATCAACAATTGGCTTCAGTCTCCACGACTGTGAAGAAATTTCATCAAGATAATTCTTCGGGACGACTATTTGACCTCTCGGAAATTAGATCCAACAATGTGCTCACTAACATTTTTACCAATCTCGGTATTACTTTAAATGAGAAAGGAGAATTTACTCCGATATTGCTAGAAAACAACCCTCCTGTAATGCCCCCGATGAATTTCAACCAAAATGAAAACTTCATAGGTGGCAACATTGGACTAATGGATCCTACTGGAATGATGGGCATGAACCCCATGGGACCTCCTAATGTGAACTCCATGCATGCTCCCGGCATGAATCCTATGGGACCTCCCAACATGGGCCCCATGGGACCGATGGGAAACTTCGACATGAGATTCCAAAGTGTTGATCCTCGAGGTGCCCCTGGGTTATTGGGAAGAGCCCCAAATGTTCCACACAATTTTGACAATGGTAATTTCAACGGAATGCCAAGTTTCAATAACGATAATAATACTTCCCGAATGCCCAATTTCAATAACGATAACAATTCTCGAATGCCTAATTACAATAATGATAATAATCCTCGAATGCAGAATTTCAACAATGATAACTTCAACAGCAACTTCAATGACAATGCTCTGGGACTGTACAACAAGAATGCTGGTGGGAATAATATGAATGAGTTCCGCGGAGACAATAACTACGATGACAAGTATTACAATAGGAATCAGAAGGGCAACGACTTCAAACCGTACCGAGGAGGACGTGGTGGCAGCGGGGGCGAGAGGTGGCGCGGCTCTCGGGGGCGGGAGCGCCGAGGGGGTTATTCGGAGCGCGGGGGGACGTACTCGGAGCGCGGCGGAGGGGGTGGGGGTGGCTGGAAAGGGGACCGGCGGTGAAACTTCTTCCACAGAGCCTCGAGTGAACCGGCTTGTTGCTTAGACTGACAAGTGTGATTTTAAATTCTCCTCGTATAATTCTTTTGTAGTAAATTTACCTCGCTGTAGGTATGACTGGTATTATTATTTTGTCTTTCTTACTAAGACGATATCTTGTAAAAGAAAACTATTTAGCAATAATGTAAATTATTAGGCTGTACAATACCTATTATTATCTTTGTAAATTTTACAATTTTTAGATAGATGAAGCATAATTATGTTTGTGGAACTTTAATCCTGATTAAGAATAATTTTAATTATTTGTACAAAGTGAAATAACTTAGAATTATTTTTTTTTAAATTTTTGTTAACAACGAAGCATCATTAAATTATTATTCACGCTTACGTAGGTTCGTCAATAAAAATGATTTATCTTACATTTTTATTGCATCGTTACTTTCTAAAAACAAAAAATAGATTTATTTTTTCACCTGTAACTTTAAAACTGGCAAAAGAACAATCCTTCAGCTGTAAAATAATTATGTTTAGGGAGGTTTCTTTATTGTGTATAAATAAGAATGAATGTTGAATTAGTTTTAAGTGAAAGAATGATAAGCAATACATTATTATAAACCTGTTTAATCCGAGAGATGCGTTATTTGAATGTTTCTCTTTCATGGAAAGTTTATTTTAGTTATTTCGATATAGATTTTGCTGAACAAAAGCTGAGATATCGTGTAAATTATTTTTTGTACGTAGGTTTAATTTTACGATATATGTATATTGCCAATAAACCATTTTTAAATATTTCTCCATGTTCCTTTCTTAACCACATGAGATAAAAATCCTTATTTTCTGACAAATCAGAAGCCTTTTTCATTGCAAAGCTGTCTCTTAGCGTTTATTGCTTTGGATGAGTTTTATGTAAGAGAGGTATTTTTTTTAGTTTAAATTTGTTTTATTTAATTTGATAGTGAGTCATATTATTGCGGAATAAAATAGGGCTGGCATTTCAATACGTTTTAGTAATGATTTCAGTCGGCTTATCTTGTCAGGGCTCGTGCCAGAGAGCAACTTGACAAACCTAAATATCTCTCTTAGTAAGACTTGAATTTCGTGCCGTAATAATATTGTAAAGGAATTATTAAATAAATGAAAAATTTTAACAGGGAACAAAGTATTTAATTTGTGTACAATCAATTTGCAAGTACGACATGTATTTATAGCAGTTCAAAAATAGTAAGATAGCGTAATAAACATGAATAATGACTATGGGTTCACTGAGAACAGTGTGTCGGTCCTCCCTTAGTTTTACCAAAAGGGTTTCAACAAGTATTTTCTCCTTAAGTGTTAGCTGAACAAATACGGAAAATGTATTGAAACCTCAAGAAAATTTGCCGTTTTCTGCAAAATATTTTTATAGCACGAGAGGAAAAAAATATTTCTCTGAATATAAGTAGCTGTTCTGAGAAAACTACTTAACTATGACTGATTATGTACTATTTTTTTTATAAATATATAAACTTCTTGTAAGGCGTTAAAATTGACGAAAACCTTTGGCAAAACAAGTAAGGTATTGCAAAAATAGAATCATTTGGCCCACGGGAACTGCGCAAAAATTTGCGCCCGCACGCAATGGATATGTTAGGTGGCGGAAACTCGCTGTTTTCAAAGGTTAATATTTATTTTTTTTAATGAAGATGCAAAAAATGGTTCTATGCCAACTGAGAATAAAGTCAACTCAACACCTCTTTAAAAAGTCAAAAAGCTATGAGAAAAGTAATTTTAAAATAGCCCACCCTAACCTAACTTAACTAATTTTTTATCACTCAATGACTTTTCTGAGGTGGTTTTGAGTTGGTTTCATTCTGAGTTGTCCGGTCACCATTTTTTTCGGTGACCGAACAACTCAGAATAAAATCAATTCAGAACCTTCTCTGAAAATTAATTAAAAGTGTATAAAAAATAGGTTACGTTAGGTTAGGGCTACAGGCTATTTTAAAATAGTTTTTTCATTTAATGATTTTTCAAAGAGGTGTTGAGTGTTGAGTTGCTTGATTCTGAGTTGGCGTGGAACCGAAAGAATACGTGTTTTTGACACAACCTACCCCGCTTTTCGCATTGTATTTTGCAGTGCTGCCAGTTATAAAATATAAATATTCTACTGTCAATCTCAGTAATAATATCATCGACAAAAAGTACCTATCTATGCACAATCTACAAATATTATTTTGTGCAATTTTTGAGTGTCACTCTCGAATCTTGATGACAGCGGAAAATCTTGTTCATAAGATAAATAATAAAGAATGTTATTCACGTAAATTGTATGAAAAAGTGTAAGCAATATTGATCTTTCTTAATTTATAATTATTCAACTAACACTGCTTTTTATTTAATTCACTTCTACCATTATCCTGATATTTTTGTTTTAAGGTTATTAGATTTTAATTTTTTTATAAAAGTAGTAGAAAGCTGGTATTTTATCATAAAAAATCTTGTTCGTACTTATAATCTTAGTTTTATTTTGTGTAGAAACGGTTAAATACCTAAATGGATTGTATGATTTCGTGCTCACCCTCAATTCCAACCCTTTTAGTGTTTTTAGAAAGGATTCTGTAAACTGAAGATAATAAGAAAGGCTGATTTTATTTTATCATACACATGCTTTATTAGATTATCACTTGTATTAACTCTTTGACTAATAGTGCTTTCGTCTAAAATATAACTGATTTGTAAACAATTTAATATGGTTGTCAAAACAGCATCTTGTCATAACATCTCAATTTTTCTAAAATATTAACTATTGACTTGTTTGTTTCCAGAAACATATAATGGCAGAAAATAACGAAGGGAATAATCCTTTCACTGGATTATTTTCACCAGTTGCAGTTGTAAACGAACCAATCATAACGGATGCCATAGCTTCCACATCGTCTGGTAGCACTCTACCCACCAAGCAGCTAGACATCGTACAAAATGCCACAACAGAATCTATCAGACTCACTTTCATGATTGAAAATGTGTTTTATTTTACGCTGAATAAAGATGCAGCCTTGCCAAAGTCAAACAAATACACCGAGAGTGCGATACAACTTGTATATTTGGATGACCTGGCTGCTTCACAAGCTCCCAGGACTGATATGGACCTAGATACATTGGAGCAAGCTTTGTTTGAACGTTTGCTCTTACCTGATCCTACTCAATGTGTTATTCCAAAATCTTGCAAAAATTTCATGGAGCACGTTGTACAGACGAAGGTCATAAGTTACTTGTTCACTGCCGAGCAGAATCTTCTTCAATACGAGTCCACAAATGATCCGTTTCAGAAGAATGCAGTGATGAAAATGAGAGAACTGATCCTGAGGAATGCGGTGACTGCTCTGAAGCAACCTGGTCTATTTGAGAGTCAGAATCTCAGCGATCAGCTGTTTGATTTGTTGAGAGATTTAGATTCTTCCTGCCACAGGTTTATCTTAGAAATTGTACAGGAATTTTTGTCTGATGGTAATAAATTTTCACTTCTAATGTTGTCCGAATAGAGAATTTATATGATGACTTGTTTTGCTAAATGATAAATATTTGTATTCCAGGTGACCTAGACGGCTTGAATCAGTTGAAAGCAATTTTCCAACCTGTTTTGGCAGCAATTTACAAAGACATATCAAAAGCTAGTTTGATGACACTGGACCTGTACGTTTTTCCCGCTTTGCAACTTTTTGTCGGTAATTATATTTCTACTGTTTACATTGCAGGGCATATCAATACAGTAAAAACACGTTATTCACAAGGAACTATAAATTGTGTAGAAGATACATTCCATTATCCATAATTTAAAATGTAGAACAAATCGATCATTGCCTTTTCATCATTTCTTTAACCTTTAGAATGTCAAACTCTATGACCTAGTGACCTATTACTAACTTAGTGCGCCAGTGTAAAATGCCCAACGGCCCACCATGCGCCTATTGTTACTATGTATTTTCGTATTAACTTTCTTGTTTTTTGCAAAATGATGTTTTTGAAAATTGAACCGTCTTACCAAATAATGTTTTTTTAATATTATATATATCTATCCTGTATAGTTTCCCCAGGATAGCTACTTATATTCAGAGAAGTGTTTTTTTTTTCTCACTAATGTTATAAAAAAATATTATATAATGAAGAAATATAAAAATATATTTTTTTAATTTTTATTAAAAAAAAAAGTTTACAGAAAATATGTTAAAATGTAGTCTTCTTATTGTAGGAGTTTTATTATATTTTCTGCATTAGAAAATAAGTCTTATGAGATTTTTCGTAAATAAATACAACTCTATAACTTTTGAAAGTCTATGGAATTTTGACATCAGATGCGGAATTTGAAAAAATAAAATAAATGTGTTTGCAAGTGACGAATCGACAAGCTAGAATAATATTAAGATACTTGTCCGGTCAATGGCTGGATTGGCATCGCGTTTGGGTCCCACCTGGACGTCGCGTGTTCGATTCCTCGGGCTAAGTCCTCCATCACAACAGAAGCAACATTTTCCGCTTACTGTGGTGGTCATAGGAAATTTTTAAATATTTTCAAGTTATTTGTAACCCGGAAATGTTTGTCATTCTTTAAAAAAAATTATCCTTACCAGGCGAATAAAACATTTTTTGGTATGCCTGGAGTATTTTTTGAAGTTCAAAATATCGCAAAATCAAGACAAATGCGGAGAGCTACTGGCGTACCTGCTACGGAACGCTGGCATGCAACGGTACAAAACGTCAGATGTCTGCTTTCAAGCGGTCAAAAAATTTTTTATTTTTTTTACTATTTGAATATTTCATATTAACTAACTAAAAATTTATCATAATATGGATAGTAACACATACATATTATGATAAAGTTTTCATCTCAGAATCTACATGGAATAGATAGCTTTATTCTTATACACTTATTCCAAAGTTTTATTTTGTTCGCAGGCAACACCCACCTGGCCTACATACTCCTGGAGTTGTGTATCCCGCCCGTTAATAAATCAGGAAGGGGGTACCAGGAGACCATCCTGGGGTCCTTGCTGAACCTGTCCGTCCTGCCCAAATCCCAGGCTGGACAGTTTGAGTTTTTTGACAATCCACTGGATCAGGTTTGACCAAATTGTTTTAGCCCGCTATTTTTGCTTTTTTTTACTTGATAATGCGGCTGTCAGAAGAATGACAGCTGGAGAAGTCAAAGGGACTCCCTCAACCATTCTCTCCTGATCCAGCCTGCCACGCAGCTAGTGGGCGGACACATCCGCTGCCAAGACCCAGTTAAACCTCATCCCAAGAACCTGGGCACCCTTGCTAAGTCACCAAATGTAGCTGTTTTTGTTTTTTTTACATTAGCTATAATAGATTCTCCTATCTTAACGGATTGCAATCTTTAGAACACAGATGTCAGACGGCCTCCGTGGTCCCGAGGCAAGACTCTCGACTCACAATCCGAAGGTCGCGGGTTCGAACCCGGCGTGCGCAAATAAATTTTATTTGATTAATTTGTGTTATTTCACAATTTATTCATTTAAAATAATATATAGTATATTTGCGGCACGTTCCAGAGTGGAAGATACTATCAGTATCGCCCTGGTGTAAGACCACCATTCAGAATTGAAACGTTGCTTGAAATGGCTTTAGCCGTGTTTAGTGACCAGATCTGAATAGCCAGGTACTTCCCCACCTTCCTCTTCCCTATCTCCTTCCCCTCCCCACTACCTTCAGCCTCACAACATACCCCAATTGGGGATGCCATAGTCTCACTGGCTCCAGACGGGAGCAGTTGGGACTCTTGTGCGGTATTAACTGTAAAAAAAAAAAAAAAAGATGGATACGCTGTCCCTTTTCTACCGGTATTTCAATGGAAAGTACTCTGAGGAACTAGCGTCATTGATTCCTTCCACAAACAACGGAAACACAACATTTGAACATGGTTGACATTTGTCACATGAGAACGGGTCATTTCTACGACTCGTTCTTGAGTTCAAGAGCTCGGCTATGGAACAATTTGCCAGCCTATGTGTTTCCTCCCTCATACAACATGGTTCACTCCTTCTTTTCCTCAAATAGCATCCCCAAAGGCAATATTTTCCTCAGAGCTTCCTGTGTGGAGTTAATGTAAAAATCAGAGCTCCACTTTATATGTAGGATGTTGTGTGTAAATAAACTACGTTCGTTTTAACAGGTCACAGACCCAGTTGGGTGAATAACATCTCTCCCAACTCAAAATGACTTGCCAAAACAAATGATTCTTTGTTTTCAAATGTGTAGTCTAAATATTTATATGTTTTAAACTTTGAAATGCTGAGCTTACACAAGCAGTGTGCCAAGAGTTAAAATCCTACAAACAAAAAAAGTATTGTTTTCAGATTACCAATTGGATTTGCCAGTGCTCACGGATGCAAATTTTTCATATCCAATGGGTACTTTTGGCGCTTGAGAAGTTAATGCATATTAACAATCTTCTACCATGATGTTTCATGGAGAACAGTTATGTTATGTTATGTTAAGTTATGTTATGTTATGTTATGCTTTATTATCATGTCTTTTCTTTCTTTCTTTCTTCTCTTTCTCTGCAGGTTATGTTTTATGTTTAATTTTGATTATTATTATTTCTGTTATTACACTACTAGCATCTCCGCCTAGTAACAACTAAACCTTGATTATGTATTATGCTGTGAACATTTCTAATTGGAGTGTTAATATCTATGCACATCATTTTTTAAAACTTTTCTTACTATAATAATTGTTAACACTGTTTCAAACAATAAATAAAAAAAACCTCTTGGCTTCAATAATTTAGTATTTTCATGTAGTTGCGAGTATGTAATGAAGTCGTGACACGCTAAAATTAATCAATTAGGAACTTGGGTGATATCAAGATTCAATATAAAGCGTTTTTCACGTAAAGGACTAGTAACTTTGCCACAAGTCACCATTGGTGACACCGTAAGTCACTTACCCTAATTTATAGCAAGTTACAGAAGTCGTATGTTAAGTTTTTGACAGGTCTTGTCTCGTCCGCGCGAACTTCCAACCTTCACAGCTTATGAAATCAGTTTGATAAGTTGAGACGCTTACCATAAGAATTGGTATCAAAATTTGCCAATGCGAGATGTCAAAAATTAAAAGGCAGGTTCTCGTAGGATTTTTTCCTACAAAAACTTTTTTATTAATATTTAAACTAAAATTTGATTACGGTTAATGGATAAGTATGTTATTATCTCCCGTAAACAATATAAAAAATAACACTAGATAAAATAATATTTCTTGCGAAAACTAATGTAAACAGAAAGAAAATTTTATGATTCCAAAAACCGAAAGACATCATTTATTTTTCAGGAGGTAAAAACCTTTCTGAAAGTGATCATTCTTCTTTTTAATTATCGGTCCAATCCTTTCTAAACTCAATGTTTCTGTTTACAACTTAACATATTTTAATTCAAAGTCGGTTACTGCTGTCATCTGGCTGTCATTCGGATTAAATTTAGAAATTAAATTCAATTTTGCCGTTAACGGAACAAAAGCGCATGGAGAATTAATTCTCTCAGGCCAACTTCTATTCCAACATTTTTTTTGGGCCCTTTCGCGCCTTTATTGACAAAATCGCATAAATTTGACAGTAGCAAAACGTTGACAGGAAGGCATTTTACCACAAATAAACTTACAGATGTAATGGTCGCTACAAGCACTTACATAAGTCGAACTTCCGAACAACTTCCCTATGCATTAATTACCATAAGTTGGATGCATGTGTAAACGCTCCTGTGAGTAACTTATAAAAAACTTATGCAAGTCGTAAATTTTATTTTATGAGTGTAATGCTAGCGTAAGAGAAGTATGCAAGAAACAATCTATGAATATGAATGAAACAAGGAGTTTGTATCCTTCCAAACTCTCTTCAGTAAGGAGTTGTGCTTGTATTTGAGCTGCTCATTCTTAAAATGTATTTGGAAAAACTCTTAACTGTAGTTACTTATATTTTGTTTTAGTCTGCAAACTCTCTAGCTGAGAACCGTCTGTGGACAGCGCTGGAGCACCTCACAGACAATCTGCACAAACTATTCCTGGCCCTGCTCAAGTGCAGTCCGGAGACTAAACAGTGCACTCTCAACTGGGTGGCAGGCTGTCTGCACTCCAACGCTGCCAGGGGGAAGATTTGGAATTCACAGGTAATTAGAGGGCCAGCAACAGAAAGATTTATGACTATTATATAACTCTCTTTGGCTAGACCCAGAGTTCTCCTTTCATCTAGAATCACATGTCCAAGTTGGTGAACTTATAACAATAATAATATTTGGATGATTTATACAGCGCCGCTTTTGTGCAAAATCACCTCAAGAGCACTGTACAAACTTATAATATATTTCTACAATCTTACTTCCAACTAAACTAGGCAAATCATTGTAACAACTTATGGCTAAAAATTGCACCCTCCAGTCCATCGACCACCGACACAAAACTATATGTACAATGCATTTGATCAATGAACACGGTATGTACTGCATAAAAAAAAATATATATATTCATTGTTTTATTTAAACTCTACAGGCAGAAAATATACAGCACCATACTTACCTGGGATAACACTGTTTATTGTTTATTTGAAGAAATTTAGATTCGAGGGCGTAATTGGGAAAACATATATTTTAATCCTGACATATATTTTAATAATAATATATTCTTTTGAGCATATTTGAGAAAGTAAAAGCAAAATTTTATAATTTTATGATTTTATTTTATTTTTATCAGAATATTTATCTTCCTAAATATGATTCATCCTTCGGTAAGAGACAGGTTGATTAGTAAGGATTCGAATAATGTTAATCCAAGTGTGATTATAGGCAATAAAATAATGTATTTAATTTAAGAGTATGAGAGCCTAAAAAGGTTGTATTTTGGCTTTTGTATTTTGTATATTATTATCAGTAGGTATTGTTAATTATTTGTTTATTTTTAGATTTCTGATGTCAACCCGGAAACATTGCTGTGTGTTTCGGATGGCTTTATGTTAAATCTTAGTTCTGTATTGCTGAGACTATGTCAGCCTTTCTGCGCTGCTCCAACGGACACCAAGTACCTCAAGATCGACCCCACCTACTGCGCTGTTGAGGTAAGTTTATCTCATCTGTAGACAACCTGTTTCTCTTTCCAAACGAGCATCATGGCCGAGCGGTTGAAACCCTCAGCTACAAATCTATAGATGGCGGGTTTGAATCGCAGTTTGTGCAAATATATTTAATTTTTTAAAAGTGTTTTTACTTTTCCATTTAATTATTATAAAATAAAATATTATTTGCAGCACACTCTAGAGTGAGTCTCTCTCAAGTGAGAGTCTATCTTTTAGAATCTAAAGGTTTATTTAAATTTCTTTAGCTGTGTTTGGTGACCAGATTTGAATAATCAGTTACTTCCCAACTTTACCTTCCCTCTCCACTCAGTCTCACTCATACCCCACAATTGGGGATGCCACAGACCCACCGGCTCCGGGCTGTTGGGACTCTTGTGTGGTATATTTTACTGTGCCTAATACAATGCGACTTGAGTGTAGAGATCGTAACAGTAATGTTACCTTTGCAGCTGTTCTACTTTTTTGTTTTCTTACAAATTAAAGTTGTGCTCTCTATAAGCATTTGAATCATAGACGTTCAAATTGATAGACCAGCCAATCAGGAAAAGAGGACAAATTAAGTACTGTAAACGTGGATAGTGACTTTAATTATTGTAAAATATGTGATAATATTATTATTTTATTTTCAGGATGTAAATAGAGATGCCAAATCAGTTCATATGAAAGGATTGGTGGATGAAACCTGCATCGTCCCGCCCAGAGAAGTGTTTGAGGACAATGCTCCGCCCAGACCCAATGCAAAGACATACAACTTCCTCACTGAATGCTTCTTCATGGCACACAAATCTCTAGACTTGGGTAAAGCCCTTATAACATCGTTCCTTCTCTCCCTATGCACACATAACGGGTGTTTTTTTAGGAGGTATATGGGCTTAGAGAATATGGACTTGGAGAATATGGGCGCCGCGATTGGTTTGAAAAAAGCACAATCTGGAAGTCCATTTATAGAGCTCTCCTTTGACTGTAACGAAATGCCACTTGCGGTTGCTTCGTTCCTTTCCCACGTGGTTCGGCTCATGCTTCAGTTGTTCACGCCTCACTTATATGCACTGTATATGCAGAATTGTGGTTTCTCAATAATGGCTTGTGGATTTTTCTTCACTCCAGAGCGTTACAGTCAATGGAGTGCGCTGTAATTGGACTTCAAGAAAGTCGAAAATTGTACTTCCAGATTGCGCCTTATTCAAGTCTGCCCATATGCTTGAAGTCATATTTAAACATTAATGGCATAAAATTATCTAGCTAATAAATGCAATACAATGGCCATTATCAAAAAACACCCTATATCTCTGGGCATACTCAAATTATCTATACTAATATTATAAATGCGAAAGTGAGTGTGTTTGTTTGTTACGCTTTCACGCCTAATCCACTAAACCGATTTTAAAAATTCTTTCACCGATAAAAAGCTACATTATCAGTGAGTAACATAGGCTGTATAAAATGGTAAGCTCTGAAGTTATGAAATTTGTATAAATGAAAATGTGTGTATTTCATATATTTGAAAGGCAGGAGGAAGGTGGGGTTCACGGAGAGGGAAGAGACGAGGGAGGGGGAAAGCGGGGAAGGTAGAAGGGACCGGGGACGCACAGGAAAGGACATGCAGGGAGAATTAATTTATTTCTTTGAATGGCATTTCAATGCATGCCGGGTACCAGCTAGTTTAAAATATTTTAGGGAAAAAATTGCAAAGATTCATAATTACTGTGTTATAATAAAATGTTTTCTTCCCTTTGACTAGGTGTAAAATCATGTTTTTCTTTCCAAATCAATTAGTTCACCCGGGTTCGTTGGGTGAGGTGTGTAGGTCTTGGCGGTGGACTGCGGGTCGGATGGAGAGAGGCCGGTTTAGGGAGATTTTATTTCACAATTTATTCATTTAAAATAATATATGATATATTTGCGGCACGTTCCAGAGTGGAAGATACTAATAGTATCGCCCTGGTGTAAGACCACCATTCAGAATTGAAACGTTGCTTGAAATGGCTTTAGCCGTGTTTAGTGACCAGATCTGAATAGCCAGGTACTTCCCCACCTACCTCTTCCCTATCTCCTCCCCCCCCCCACTACCTTCAGCCTCACAACATACCCCAATTGGGGATGCCATAGTCTCACTGGCTCCAGACGGGAGCAGTTGGGACTCTTGTGCGGTATTTCATGTAAAAAAAAAAAAAAAAAGATACTTTGACTTCTCCAGCTGGTATCTCCTGACCCATCATCACCATTGTAAAAAAAATTAAAAAGGTTATTATGACAGTATTTGCCTTTTGAAACTTTGCATATTGTTTTTTCAGGTTACCGAGTTGCAATCGACAAGCTCTCTAGATTGAGCCAAGACCTAAGTCGTGCCCAACGAGCGTACGCAGACGCGCTAGCCGGCGTACTCTCCAACTCTGGAAATAATGTTGCCGATGCTCTGCGACAACGCATTGAGCGGGATCTCGTCAGGTAAATTCTTAGTTATGTCAAAACCGATCCATAAAATACACCCCCATTATACGAAAATCTAATTTTTTCATACCTAACCATTGGAGATCAGTTGAATCAGGAATATTTAAAAACACGCATAAAATAGGTTATTGGACTCTTAGTTTGGGTTATTTAAATAATTTGCGCGTAATTCCTTATTTTTAAACTTAATCTATTAATGTTTCATGGCAACGAATAACTAATTAGTCTACTAACTGATCTTAGTCCACAATCATTCATGTTCTCTCCGTGGTAGGCAGGGACATTTGACTGTACTGTACTGTACTTGATACTCTTATAAATGAATTACAATAAACCCCCCACAATAAGTTTTCAATAAGCTCTCAGTTTCCCTCGATATGAATCTTGAATTGAAACCCCATGTTACAAAATGCTTTAATTTAATTCTAGGTTTGTCTCCATGCGATGCGTCCTACTAGAGCCACAGTTCATATCTCTGTTGGGAAACCTCCACTCCGTGACATGCAACTGGTTGGTCCAGGTGGCTATTCATAACATTCCTCACGGTGCCACTCTGGACTCCTATGCTCCTCTCACATTCCAGGAGTTGGCCTTCCCAATACCCAGCGACACACCCGATACCTTGAGGTAAATCTTTTTTTTTTACTCTTTTTTTATTGTATTGCATTTTTTTCTACCACCATCAAATCTTCAAAAAAAAATATTTTTAAATAGGTTAATATTACGAAATATCGATAGTCGGTATTTAAATGTAGTCACGTCCCATCACTAGCTTTGATGGTAGCAGCCATGACAGTTTCATCGGAGAGCTGTCAATAAAAACTTTGAAAAAATTATTAAAAATTGATATCCTATTCTAATTTGGTGCTTACTGGTGAAATGATTTTCTATTTGTTTTGAAGTTCATTTGGCGTGTCATATTTTTACATAGATGGCATTTTGAATAATAAATGGTCGAACTATTCTCGGTGACAGCACAAAATCAACTAAATAAACAAATTCTTTACATATTCAAACTATGCCCGATAGACCGCTGTTCGCCTTTACTGGAAGATACTATCAGTATCGCCCCGGTGTAAGACCACCATTCAGAATTGAAAATTTGCTTGAAATGGCTTTAGCCGTGTTTGGTGACCAGATCTGAATAGCCAGGTAATTCGCCACCTTCCTCTTCCCTTTATCCTTCCCCTCCCCGCTACTTTCAGCCTGACAACATGCCCCAATTGGGGATGCCATAGTCTCACTGGCTCCAGACGGGAGCAGTTGCGACTCTTGTGCGGTATTCATATAAAAAAAATTTAAAAGTCGGGCGGTCATCACAGCATATCTCTTGTATTCTATTATCTTTGGCCTATCCCCTTTTGCTAGCTCAAAGTCAACACCTGGACGAGTCTTTCGTCACTTATTGACGTGCCTAGGTATATAGTCATTCATCGCTTCTAGGTCTGTGATATTATATAGAAAATCCTTTTTTCCGATTGCCTAATGAATTTTTTTTTCTTTTAGATGTGTGCCGGAATTCGTAGTTGAGAACATAGTTGGCTTTGTCAGTTCTCTGCGGAGATTTAGCGCCGTATCCCTGGAGGAGCGTGGCACAGGATTGCTGCAACCCGCCCTTTCCCTGGTGCTGGTGTTCATGGGCTCAGCAGATAGAATGCGCAATCCACATCAGAGGTCAGTTACTTATCACCATCCTAGAACCCTTGAGTCAACCAGCAAATTCTAAGATGCACCCGCACTATTGACGTAAGATGAACCAACCACCTTTGGTAACAGAGTTCCCATGGTTATTTAGTTCAACATTAGAGTATGTATTTATCTCTTTTGGAACCTAGAACTCTAATCTTTTTAGAATCTAACCTTTAAAATCAATCAAAATGTACGACTGATGTATTTTTCTTTGTTAGAGCCCGACTTGCTGAATGCCTCGAAGCTTTGCTACCAAGTCATCCTGATGATGAATCAGCTGTCAGTTCCATTGGATCATTTTACAGAGAAAGACTGTTCAAGGAACATCCACATCGATTGCAGGTACAGCAGTACAGTAACACAGTCATAAATTATTATATTTAAAGAATGAAAAATAAAATTTCTTTTTCCAAGTAACTTTGTTATGATCTGTGTATTTTTCTTTTCAAAAAACTTTAACTTTATTTTTTTTTTTCAGATTGTCCCAAGTCTGCTGGACGTGTTCGTCGGAATAGAAGTGACAGGTCAAAGTGTTCAGTTTGAGCAGAAATTCAACTACAGGCGGCCCATGTACCTGGTGATGGATTTCTTGTGGAAAATCAAAGAACACAGAGATTGTTTCAAGTATGCTAAATAACTATTAACATTTTCTGCATCATTGGAGAGTTATGTATTTATAAATTTCTTTTACTTACATGTATATACGCTTGACTGTATTTCAGGAGGCTATCAGACGAAGCCGAGGCTAACATGGAAGCCGTGACTCCGCCCATCTTCCTGCGTTTTGTAAATCTTCTGATGAACGATGCCGTCTTTCTATTGGACGAGGCTCTTAGCAACATGGCGCAGATACGCACCATGAGAGCGGCTCGGTTAGTACATTACAGAGATTAATTATTTTTCCGTATATCTATTCAGTTTTATAATTAACTCCGTAGCTTTTTGTAAGTTTAAGTTGTTAGTTTTTTTTTTTGCTTTAAGTAAGTTTATTTATGGTTTTCTGCTAAATTTAAATGATCTGTATTCAATAACTGTAACAATAAATCAAATCGCACTCGCATTCCCTTCCCAGTAAGCTCCCAGGCTCCAGACCCAAAAGGCCATAACTTAATAATAATAATAAAAATTAGTATCACATTCTCAACCACTCTCAGTATCTCCTTGGTGAAAAACCACCATTCAGATTCGAAACATTGCTTTTTTATATTCATTTCACACAAGAGACCGTGGGAAAAAAATTTCCCTCAGGGCCTACGTCATATTTGATTGGGGAAGGAAAAGGGTAAGAGCGGGTAGAAATCTGGGGGTCCTTGTGTCCAAAAGTGACTGATGTATGAATCCATCCCTCCCGCTGCGGTGCAAGGCGATGGGTCAAGAGAGTCCAGCTAGCGAGATCAAAGGGTCTCCCTCAACCGGACTCTCCCTGGAGCTGGTTGGCAGGCACATCCGCAGCCAAGACATGAACAAAAAATGAATTTGAGCACCCCTGCTAAGTAACCAAATGTAACGATCCATCTGTAGCAGAGGTTTTGGTTATTCAAGAAATGTTTCTCAGATAGGCGGTACCCACACCCGCTTCCCAAATTGCCTCTTAAATTGATTTATCTTCATAACAGTTTTTGCTATGCCTGTCTTGCAGAACTATGTTTAAAACCAAATCTGCCAGCTGCTTCCCAACTGTCTCCGGACTGTTGGACTCAGGATTCTGGTGCAGTTTTGTAACTATTGTCCTTGTTCCTTAGTGAAAACAACGAATGGGCCGCCTTACCCGTGCAAGAACGGGAGCAGAACGCGGCGAGCCTGCACCACACAGGCACCATCGCGCGCTTCGACAACATCCTGGGCAGAGACACCACGCGTGCCCTGGAGCGACTCACCGGCCACTGCAAGTCAGTGTTCTGTCACCCCACCATGGTCAGCCGCATCGCCTCCATGCTCAACTACTTCCTGCTACATCTGGTGGGGCCCAATCAGAAGAACTTCAAGGTATTCATACGTTGCACCCTATTTTAGTCAATACCATTTAGCCCAATAACCCAGCGCTCAGTCCCACTTACGCCTGACATCGAAGATCTCCTTTCCATTTGAATTTCTTATGCCCAGGTTTGTTATGAAAATTTAAGCCTCGATTAGGCAAATATTTGGATCACCAAACACGCCCACAAGGCGCTTCTTGTGTTAGCAAAAAGTTGTCCAATGAAGTGAAAATAACAGTCCTCTACGGAGTGCTGATACCAACCTTTTGCTGTCAGGCATGGAATTTGCAGAGAAAGGATGCAAATGAAGCAAGGAGTGTGTAATTTTTGTTGATTTAATAATTGTTGATTGTTGACTGTTTTTTTTTTTTAATTTTATTTATATTATTTTATATTTCTTCTTTTAACAGGTCAAGGACTCCAAAGAGTATGAATTTGACCCTGGCACGACAGTGATGGATATCTGCCGCATGTACATCAACCTATCCAATAGCGAAGATTTCTGTCGAGCCGTTACTCAGGATGGACGCTCTTACAGCCCCCAGCTATTTAAATTAGCAGAGGGAGTTCTTGGTAAATATCAGTCTTCTTTGATTTCAAATATTGCCAGGTAGATACTAAAATTAATTTTATAGCCAGCCTACTTTTTTAATGTTGCCATAAGTCAAGCTACTGTGTTATTCAGTTGGCTGCTTGAGTAGGTACTTTCTTGTAATATTTTTCTCTATGATTTTTTTGGATGTGTAGCTTTTAGAAGTTAGGGTTTAGTGTTGCTGACCAGTTAGTGGCTGAGTTGACAAATGCAACAGGTTCCCGCCCTGGCACCGTGGATTCAATTTCTCGTTGTACGAGCAACATCTTCCACTTTCAATGATGGTAATAACAGGAATTCAAATATTGTCAGATTATTTGTAACTTGAGAATATTGGTCTTTCTTTCAAAAAAAATAATGTCCAGGGTATTCCACTGGAGTTTAGAGGCAATTGAAGTTTTAGTTTGGTTATCACAGAAATGGAAAGGAAAACCCACATCTTGCTTTCAATTTTGAATCACGGTCCTTTATTGAGTTAATTGATGTGATTTAATCATATTTGTTGTTTGTTCTCAGCCCGCATTGGAGGGGGAGAGTTAATAGGCCCCCTGCAGATAGTGGAGGAGAAGGTATCCCACCTGGCACGCAAGCAGCTGGAGGACGAGGAGACGCTGGCCGATGCTCCCGAGGAGTTCCTGGACCCCATCATGAGCACCCTCATGTTGGACCCCGTCAACCTGCCCAGCTCCAGGACTACAGTCGATCGCACTACCATCGCAAGGTTGCTTGAATAAACAAATTCTTATTTTATTCTAGTAGGAGTATAAGATATTGTCTCATAAACATAAAATCATATTTTAATGCAGCAGCCAGAAGTATGTTTTTATTTCTCACTTACTGGGTACGGGTCCCTTCGCCCAGCGTATCCAATGACAAGACCTCCTGTGTAGGATTAATATGAAAAGCTTCCTATAATGTTTTAGGCCAGGGTATGCCATTTTAGCCCTCCACATCTTTTTAAATCATTTCTCCATCTCTGCTGCGATCTTCTTGGTGGGATTTTGCCTTCTGGTCTCCAGTCAAGAAGAGTTTTGCATCAACAATCTTATTTCCTTGCGGCACATGCTGTCTATTCCCATTTCAGTTCTTCCGTTCTTTTTGCAAATTTATACATGCATCAATTGATACACCAAACATTTTATCCCAAATTAACATCAACACACCATCAAGAAATTCAACAAGGAGGATGCAAGATATTTTCTATATATCTACCTATCACACAAATACAGGATATTTCTCCCCTATACCATGAACATTAAGACATTATATGTAACACTATACACTGTTCTAATAATGAAATTGATATTTTTAATGACCCACTTAAACACTAAAAATATATTTTACCGTCAATCATATGAAGCTGATATTGTGATAAAGCCCTTTATTCAGAGACATGCAATATTGTACCTACTAAATCATTGTCCCATCAGCACAGGTGTCAATAATATATTGTTGGCGATACTTTTGTATTCTATCTTTTACTCATTCTTGTTTGTCACTCACTTTTGCATATTTAGCTAATTATTTTTGTTATAATTCCTGTATTTAAATCATCCGTGTATATAAATTTTTGGGCAACATGCCTGTTTTATGTACTTAAATAAAAAAATAAAAATAATAAATTCATAAAAATAATCACAGCGATGCACTATTTGAAGAGTTATCTGTTCTGGATGTTAGACAACTGTACATGAGAAAATTAATTTTAAACACCCATAAACAACGCCACCTCTACCCATCTATTAACCACTCTCACGACACCCGACACTCACGGAGAAATCCAATTGTACCACTCACAACCAAAACATCTCTTGCTCAAAGACACTTCTCATTCTTAGGTCCAAAACTATACAACTTAATGCCTGATGCTTGGAAAAACGAAAGCACAAGTGTTCTTCGCAGATTGACCACTACTTGGTTTCATCAATTAGGGAGAAAGGAGAGTGAACTTTTACTACACAAAAAATGAAATCAAACACAAACCAAAAACAATAACAAAAATTCCGACAAAAAATAAACTGTGTAAAAGATACCTTTTATGTTCTAATCGTTTATATTATGTGCATGTATGTATATTTTATTTTATTCTATCACTTCTCTTTTTTTTTACTTCATATTTATACAAAATATATATGTAAGCTTATTATTTTGTAATGCAAACGCCATTTATAAGTAAACTTATTTTATTATTATTTTGATAACTATGCAAAGCATACAACAGTAATAATCATACATTAATTGTTTATTTTATTTTATTGTTTCTGTTCTCTTTATAGTTCTCATTAAAAGGACTATATTATGAAATGCAAAAACCAGTTCCCTTAATGTTTAAGTGTAAAAATATTTTTATTCCTTTTATTTATTATTATTATCATTTTAATAACTGTTGTATGCCATGCATACACGTGAACTATATGTTTAAACCCTTTTTTTTTTCAAGAACCCATACATATAAACCTTTTTTTTTTTTAAAGTAATATGTTAATACGTTTTTAACTTTCCAATTTTATGTTTTATTCTTTCTCTTCTTTTCATTTCCTCAATTTTCCCTCTTTTTTGTATAAATCATGGTCCATATATATTCACACTTATCCTAATTTGACTGTCCTAAAACGGGAATCATCCTGTTGGACAGTCAAAACATTTCTTAAATAATGTACATAAATGTGTAAATATTTTACTAAAAAAAAAAAAAAAAATACCTGTGAGGCAAAAATACCCATTAAATATTTGTTATTAACCATTCTGTATTTGTTTCAGACATCTTCTCAGTGATCAGTCGGACCCATTCAACCGATCTCCCCTCAGCATGGACCAGATCAAGCCCAACGACGAACTCCGGGAGCGGATCCTGGAGTGGGTGGCGCAGCGGAGGAAAAGCCGCAAAGAGGCCGTGGAAGCTGCTGAAGAAGCCGGCACTTCCATATAGAATATTAATACTATTTAAGTTTTGTGTTCACGCAACAAAGTTTCATTCACATAAAACTATATTTCTGTCAGTGTTGGCAAAATAATGAAAAAGTGTACATTTTGTATTATGTGTTACTACACTTATCTAATGAACATACCGTACCGACTTTAAAACCGCAATAATTGCAAAAATCTTATTTTACTCTTGCTAATGAAAATCAATTATATTTAATTATGATGTTGTAAACAGGTTGCTTGCTGATTACGCGCCAGCGCGCACCAAATGCGGGCCAAATTAAATTCTAAAAATAATTTTTTGAAATGCGATTTTAAACCTTAATTATAAAGAAAATGTATGAAGGATAAGGTCAGAATCGCTTGGGGCATTCTTGTTCATAAGGTATAAGAGACCGTGTACCCACCTAGCATAGCGGAATAATTTTTGTGGAATTGTTTATGATTTCCGGCCAAGATTTTTTCTCGCCTTTGAACTGTCACATTGGCTTGCATCACTCTCGCGCCGTTGTCGTGAAAAAAACCATAAAATGTATAAATTTGTCGAATAAACGCAAGTAATGTTGTTTTCAGGCATAGTTTATTGTTCAAGGAATGTGTTTCGGTAAATATTACATAAGATAGCATAAAATAAACCCACAAAATATTACGTAAAAGTCAAAACATCGCGAAATTTACCCGTTTGCTCCGTGGCGTCTCTCGAGGAATAAGTAGACAAAATTCACACATAATTTTTTTAGACCGCCAAATACAGTTGTTAAACTTTAAAATAAAATATACATTTGCACTTACTGCTCGCTCATTGTGCGATTCAACTGTTGAAGATCTTTAGCCTACCTGACGATGCCATTCCACTTCGGACAATCCACGGTCTTATTCTCTCATTTTCTTCAGGTCGGCCAGAACTTTGTCCATAAAGCGTTAAGCCGCCACTACCCGAATTTCTACCGATTTCTTGCATATCTCCCTTGAACATTTGAAGTTTTTAAGCTCTTAAAAAAATATATGTTATTTTTTAAGATAATATCTATACAACCGCCACGCCGAAACGCAAATTATATGAAATTCCCTCGACAGAAAAAAATCGCAAAATATGCTCCGAAAATTTCTATTTTCAAGCCTGTCTATTATTTAACAAGTTATATGTATGAAAAAATTCAGTGTTTCTTTGAAAATTGTTTTAGATAACCCCCGCGAGATTTTTGCTCTATTTTAAACGAGTCATGTTTTATTAAGCATTTTCACAATTTTCGCTTCAATTTTATCATTGAAAATATTAGCGTGCTCTGTCCAACATTCGTAATTACATATCTCTCCATCTTCTTCTTTTTGAGCCGGGAAGCGTCGCCTTAATAAAAGCTCGGTTGCAGATGGCTTGGCTTCTTATAGCCAGACATAATTAATCCATGCTGGTCGACTGGCCCTCTCTTCTGTCAAGGGTTAATGGTTCAAGATATATCATTGGTGTAAGTCCAATACTATGGAAGAACCATTTGTAAAAATGTTCAGGGGGAAAAAACTACCCAGGGAAATTTGCGTTATTTGTCGCTTGTGTACAGGGCATGGTTCATTCGCGGTATTGATTCTGAATACAAGCAGTCTTTTGGTCAATTTTAAAATTTGAAAGCACCAATCAATGCGGCTCGTGTTGTTCAACTGAGGGTACCAAAAAAACATGACCAGCATGGATTAATTTTTGGGTTATTCTGCTTTCTACTTAATGTTCATCCTATCTTTGAAGTCGAAGAATCCTTCAATTTTTGTATATTCATGTTTTCAGTTGCTAAAATATACTAAATGTTCTGTTTAAATGAAAACATGCCTTACCGGGACGAATGCCTTATCAATTCGGCTACTGAGACCTTATTTTTAAGTCATTTTTTGTCAATCTCATGTTTTCAAATTTCAATAATATTATCTTCTATTAACAATACTATCTGTGACTAATTTTTTTCCCATATTATTGGCAGCTACTTTTTTAATTGGAAACAATTGTTCGAAGAACTGGTTTGTAATCTAGATAAGAGAGAAGACGAGAGATCCTGGGTTCGAGTACCAGTTGCAACCGTTATCTTTTTATTTTTCTGTGTCTTGTTCTTTTTTATATTTTCTTCAATGATATGCAAACTCTCTTAACCCTTTAAATGACGTAAGGTATTTGGTGTGGATGTACCGGCAGGCCCAAATTTTTTAGCAAAAAACAAATAAATAAAATATTCTTTTTCTGAAATATATTAAAAATATATATTGAAGACACCGTATAGATGTCACCGTGGGTTCCATATTTTCGATTTTTCTAAATAGTTGAGTTTGACACGAAAATTCGTCATTTAGAACAGCTTGTTAACACGCTAATTTTGTATGGCCATCCTCCTGAGCACGGCTATTTAGAGCGTGTAAACAAGTTTAAGGCACATAAGAGGTTAAGAAGTTTTCCAAGGGATCGGAAAAAACAAACTACTTAAGCAGAAAACTTTTATATGTGAAAAATTGGGCCAATGGACCGAAAAAATCAAACTTCTTAAGAGAGAACTTCTTAAGAGGGTTTAACTGTATTACATTGATGAGAATAACTTTCAAAAGTTATAAAAAGAGAGTTGTTGTAATAAAAATTGAAAACATGATGACTCGTACCATAGCTACACATAGCACATGTATTTGATGCAATTTTTCCGGCCTAATGTTTGCCAACACTGATCTTATTCTATTTTACTTATTCCCAATCTGTACTGCTTATTTTAATGCAATCTTGCTCAAAACTCTAATTTATTATGTAAATTATTTTTATGCTATCTGTTGTTAACCCCTCGGGCTTCTGCCAAACTGACCGTTATATTTCTTAATGACGCTGTCAGAAGGTTAGAGGTTTTATAACAAAATCCAAAGGAATGGAATATTTCTGAATGCATTCGAAAATTAAAAACTGTTTTTGTAAGGTAATGAAATACATTTTCAAATTTTATTATTAGAAATAAACATATAATTTTTTTAATATATAAAAAAAAATGTTTTAAAAATGGCTTACCTTACGTTTTTTTGTCTAAAAACTAACTAAAATTACTGATAACGAAAAAAAAACATATCTTATTAGAAAAAAGTATTATAAACATTATTGTCACCTCACTTTTCTGTCATTTCATATTAAAATAATCAACAAAAAAATTACAGTTTCATAAATTTTTCTCAAATTATGGTCCGAACCTATGGTTTCGTAGACATTTTAATTCTTCCATGGTTAACTTCTTGATTTGAATATAAAGTATGGTGTTTTCTCTTTCCGACCCTGTTTAGATAATATTTCTCATCTCGACAGTAATGCGGGATTTATACTAGTTGATTTTTACCGACCATGTTTTTTCGTAAGGCCGCAGAAGTCTGAAATTGCAAGCGCCAAAGTAGACTAGATCTAGATCACTTAGGTGACAGATCATTCACCGCCATTTTTAAGCAAAATGGGAATCGCGTGCACTATTAATCGGCTGAAAATGTAGTGGCTATTCGGCGAATCACTACGACACGACGGGCCAGCCGCACAGCAAGTCGATAGTGTAATTTTTATATCTTTTATATATTCAATACTATTATTATATCATTTATAAATAAGTCGATAGTGTAAATTCCGTATAAGGGAGGACACAACGATTTCTATGAGACCATTCAAGCTGTTCCAAAAAGTGAACAAATTGACTCTACCACTAATATCTGTTTGTTCACAAAACCAAACAAATTAGCCTGAGGGGTTAATACAGATACATCACATGTACATAAAATAAACAAGCAAGACTGTCCGCTCTTTAGACACTGAATATAAAAATGAAACTAAATACAGTAATACCTCGGTTACCAAAGTATATAACTGTAAAACACTTCTCATACTTAAAACTTCATTATCACATAAAAAATTAGCAAAGGTTAGAGTATTGAGTACAAAAGTCGGTGATAAGTAATACATTTGTACATGTTGTTGTTTGCCTTGCAGTACTGTAAATGTGACATAATATGTATTTTCCAAAATAAATGGATATTTTGATTAAGTTTAAAAATTCTCCCCCGCCCAATTTGGTTTATGGCACATTTGTAATATTGTGTGTCGAACAACAATATTGCATGTATTGATTCATGATCTATGTATGTAATATATAAAAGTGGTTTATAAGCATAAAAGAATCGAGTCCATTATATATTTTTTTTCTAAATAAGGCAAACCTATAATAATATTTTGTAATACAATATCTTCCTCCAGAAAAAAATTCTTACTACAAAATTTGTAAGATTTTCACCCCCGTTCCTAATCCATAATTTCCTCAACAATTTTCCCTTTATTTGAGTCTTCGTTGTCAGGGGTTTTGCTAAACGCAGTTTAACCGACATTAAAAATCGGCAGTCGGCAATTTAGTTCAACCCCTTAGGCCTCGACTGTTTCACAATAAAATACAAATAAAGGAATATTTATGAATGTATCCAAAAACTAAAAACTGTTTTGAAAAGGTGATGAATGTGAATACATATATAAATTTTGCAAGCAAACATACAAATGTTTGAAAAATGGCTCACCTTACGTTTTTTCTAACTAAAATTACTGGTAACCAAAAAAAATTAGAAACCCATACATAAGTTATTAGCCAAATGAATTATAAACGTTATTGTCAAAGTAAATTTTTTGTCGTTTCATATAAAAATAATTAATAAAAAATTTGCAAAGTTTAATAATTTTTTTTTCAAATTGCTGTCGGGAACTTTGGATTCATAAAGGTGTTTATTTTAACTATTTTACGGTTAACTTTTAGATTTGAATATAAAACGTGGCATTTTCTCTTTGTAACGTTTATTTTGTATTTCTTACTATGATAGTAACGGAGACACAATGATTTCTATGAGACCTATATTAGTTGTTCCGAAAACCGTACAAATAGACCTGGCGGGTTAAAGCACGATTTGCAGGAGCAGATCGATAGCCTGAATTAGGTCCATTTTCAGTGCCCCAAAGACCAATCTTGCATATTTTATATAATTGAAATCAGTATTCCTGAAATTAACATTATTTGCAAAAATTCTATTAAACTATATTAGGAAAATTAAATTCTTTATTATTAAAAACTCGTTCAAGGATTTTTTGCAAACCTGATTCAATTATGGTGCTCCTCTTATAATAATTTTTCAGTTTAAGTCGGAGAAAGTAAAATGACAGGTTTTCCTCTGACAGCTACATATTTCATTTTGTATAATTATACATTTTCTCTTTAATTATTGTGGGATGCTTTCTATGATAGATAACTTCAACGCATTTATCAGTTCAAGAAACTACAGTCTTTGGACTATCCTAAAAATTATTCTACTTAGATTAAGTTTTGCTTTATTTTGTAAAAAATGTTTAGTAACGATCCTGTGATTTCTGATGTTAAATTTTATCTTTATTTTATTATTTTGGTGTTATTTTTTTTCAATTACTGATTTTAATTTTAAATCACATAGATAAATTCTTGGTAAATATTTACCTAATAGGGACACGCTTAATACGCACCTTTTATTTAGATAATAATGAGAAGTAAGTATTTAAGTTTCCTGAATTTGAAAATAATGCATTTTAGTAGATATTTCATAAAAAAAAAACAGACAATTTAACATCTTTTCTTTGTGCCATGTTTTGACATAATAATATTAAAATAGTTTTTTAGGCTAATTTTTTTTTCTCCTTTTTTAATTAAACTCTAACCAAGAACCTTTTTTAGGGTCATGTGTTAACATTTTGGATTAAATAAAAGAAGAAAAAAAAACTAACACTAAAACTTTGACACCAATGACAACGGCTGCCAAGCGAATAATAGTTTTTAATTTTAACGAAATAACTATTAAAATTCATTATGTGTCTATTTTAGGGTCATGTGTTAATATTTTGAATTAAATAAGAGAAGAAAAAAAAGTAACCTTAATACTTTGACATCAATGACAATGGCCGCCAAACGAATAATTGTTTTTAATTTTAACGAAATAACTATTAAGATTCATTATTTTTCAATTCCGGAAACTGAAATACTTACTTCTCATTATTATCTAACTGATGTTAAGTGTTTTTGTAATAAAAAGTGCGTATTAAGCGTGTACCTATTAGGTAAATTACCAAATTCTTCACAGGTGGTTTCTCCGAATACTTGGAGCAATCACTTTATAAGAATGAATTATGTGAAATATTTGTTTAGAGATGAAATTAGTTTGAAGCTGTAATACCAATGTGTTATAGGAATCTCATGCATAATCAAATAAAAGGACATATTCTTATAATGTTGAATATTTTTAATATAAAACATTATACCTAATTTATTTAATTTAACTTCGGTTCTGTAAACCGTTAGTTATTGATTGTCAATTATTATGCATGTAAATACTTTCAACACCTTTTCAAAAGGTGGTACATAATAGAATATGAATTAAGGTTTTAAGATTAAATTACACATAAAAACCCTTTTGTTTTTTTATAAAATTTTAGGATAATATTTTTTCCGCAAGGTCTGGTAGAATCCTTTATGTTTTATTTCACATAGATGACGTAAGGTGTTTTGTGATGAATTCATACTGAGATCTCTTTGCTTACCCATTGAATTGGTTTTTGAGGCTATTATTTTTTTTTCATTCACCTTTACCGACTTTCCGTCTGTTTTTGGTTAGGTAGATTTGAGGATGCGTTTTATATTAAATATTAAGTTTAGCAATCTTCTAATTTACCAATGATCACTGAAAATAAATTGAAATGGAATAAATTTTCTGCTGTTTGGTTAGCCTGAATTAAATGCTGTAAAATCATGCTGCCTGAAAATCACCACTGAAAAAAAGACCACCTCCAAGAGTGGTTAAGATTCCGGTATAATCAATTAATACTTCAGACTTAATGAATTATTGAAAATCATTCTGTTGTATCGGTCCTTTATAGAGAGTCTTGTATTATTTACCGAATGTACAAAATGTAAACTATTATTGATGGTGATTTTTCGATGGAAAACTTGATTATAATTTGCAGTGTATTTACAATCTAAATGTTAGCTGTGATGTGAATTGGTTTCAACATTCCTGTCTCAATATAAAAGTATGTATAATATTGAATATATTGTTTTGGGGAATCACATTTTGAATGGTGTACCTATATGTATTTTGTTTAAGTTTTTTTGTGAATATAATTTCTCTAAATACCTATGAATATTATTTGTTAAAAGTTCTGTTTTTATTTTTCCTATCCAATTTTTTCCTTTTTTAATCCCTCTTTTGATAAAACAAAAACCCTTTCCTGAGAATTCTCAACTATTTAAATCAATGATTCCCAAAGTGGGCCGTACGAACCCCCAGGGGTCCCCAGGATCATTCAGGGGGTACGTGGAAAATTAAAATTGAGTTGGGGGTCCCTGAACAACGTCAGAAAGTCACACACAGAGTTTGAGAACCACTGATTTAAATAGATAATTTCTTATTTTTAGAAAGAAAGAAAGACAAACATTCCCGGGTTACGAATTACCCAACAATGTTTGAAAATCTCCTACTGCCACCACAGTAAGCGGAAAATGTTGCTTGTGTCGTGATGGAGGACTTGGCCAGTTGAGGAATCGAACATGCGACGCCCGGGTGGAACCCAAACGCGATGCCTACTCAAATGCGAAGCCACTGACCTACTATCATAAATGAGAATAAAATTTTGAGTAAACCCAAGGTTCTACATCTACAGAATAAAATATAATGAAAATACAGTAAAGAATGTAGCCCGCTGAACTTCACGAGCTGCAATATTCGTCGGCACAGTGCCATCGCGTGCTACCTGAAAAAACGTGTTCCAACTATGAGCAGGTACTATTCTGTACTGCATTTTTTAAATAAAAGCGAATCGATTTTTTTGTAACGAATTTCCCGCTCGTTTTGTTGAGCGTGTTCTTCACGCGGTCCGGGGGCGCTGCTGTCGATTTGTTTACAACTACACTGTGGCTGACTTTCGCCGCCATAGATATCCAACATTTTCCATTGTTTCCCAGTTGGTTTACTTATGGTTTACTCTACGCAAAATCGGCGCAATCTGTTTTGCGCAAGACAGGATTGTAAATTGTAAGTGACAAGTTGAAGTTGATATTCCTGCTGTCGGCGCGGACATGGACATGTATCTATCCATCCTTTGTGCGAGCTCTAAATAATTTGTCGAAAATGAACTGTCAGTGTATGTGGGTAGTTGCGAAAAGTAAAAATTGTTACACATAAAGAGGGCTTACGGAGGCTCCAGATATGTCGGGTCGCGTTCGTCAGCAGTCGGACTGTCCGATTGGAAAACAAGGGCCGATGCGAGCGACTTTGCCGGTATCCTCCCTGATGAAGCAGTCAGGAGGCCTCCGCAAGAGTTGCGGCAATAGTCCGACATTGTCTCCGACCAACAATTGGAGGAGGGCATCTCCAGACCATTCACTATCAGGACAAAGAAGCCCGGGAGCACTTAATTACAAAGGTAATTGTCTGGACTTGTCTGCCAAATTACGATGTTTTCTACTTTTTTTATTGTTGCAAACAAATCTTTTTTTGATTAGTTATTTCTGGTTATTTCCAGCAAATGAATTTGAAATTAATTTTAATTAGATTTTAAATTATGTCCAGTAATTTTTATTGAATTTGAAGCAGGTATTTAAAAGAATATATGTTTAACCTTGACGAATGAATAATTAATAAGTTATTTGTGGTGTTATCAGGACGGATTCGGAATGATACAAATGTGATACGCAGAACGGCTTCCCTGGACGCAATCCACCAGAGAAGCCAATGGCCAAGGGATTGCTTCTATTTACACACTGGCTTACTTCAGGTGGACAAGGCCACGCAGGTATGATTCATATTGCCATTATCCAAATGTTTGTTTCCTAATAATTCAATATCACAATAATTCTAACCGGATCTTTTAGCCTATGCAGCAAATATTATTATTCCTGTGATGATGGCTGATGCACTTGTGAAGAGAATTAGATTAAATCTGTTTTCTTTTTAGCTAGCTGAGCTAGTTTTATAGATAAAACATAAGTTGTACAATAAAATAATAATTGGGTACCTACCTGGGTTCATCTAAGTTTCAAGAATTTTTTTGTTAACAGTATGGAATTGACTCCTTGTTGGTTTTTTGACAGCTAAATGGAAAGCTAATAAAAAAAATAATTTGGACAGTTGAGAATAGACCACCGAAAAAAATAAAAGTCGTAATTCTGTAAAGAGCATCAGTCATCGGTGGGAAGGGCAATCTTGCTGTTGAACAGTCTCAATTCGGATATCCATATAATTAGCAACCATGGAGCTGCTGTTAAAAGGCAAGCTTTGATGCCGCTAGTATAGTTGACATATACTTTATTTTTATTTTATACTTCTGCTACATATATTTAATAATTCTGCTCTATAAATTTCTTGAACGCTTTAAAATGAACAAATTTGTAATATTTTTGAAATAATAATTTGAGTTGAATTAAACTGAAAAAGTGTAACAATTTAATTGCAACACGAGAGTGAAAAATTATTTCTAATTTATTATAAGACTAGCGCAGACTGATGAAAAATCATGAGAAAATAAAAATAATAATACTTGGCAGATTTGTATAGCTCCGTTTTTTTTTGAAAAATCACCCCAAAGGTGGATATTATTATTCCAATTTTGAAAAACACAATTAAAATAATTTTCTGTTAAAATATTATAAGTAGGTATCCACTTTATCGCTTGTCTGAATTGTTCTCCACACATTCAATTATGAAAATGACACTTAAATTGAAAGTAAATTTGAGTTCATTGATGAATTATTTCATAAAGGAATAGCCCACATCACAGACGAGAACCTAAATTAGTATGTTTGATGTTTTTTTTCTTTGATGAATTTTTATAATTATTTTGTTTACTGTTTTTGCTCTTCTCAAAAATAGTGATTTGTCATTGCTCTTTTGGCTTTGTTCAGTTGACATAACGTTTAGTGAAATTTTGTCAATAATGACAGGAACTTGTATACTTGGCACAGCTTCTAAGTAAATACATTTGTGTTTTTATTGAGAAACGTGTTTCATGTAATGTTTCCAAAACCTGAATCTCATGTTCAAAATTAAATTATGGTAGTCTGACTGGAGTAACTATTGTTTTAGAGACAACTTTATTACTCCTCAAAAATTCTTTTTTTTTTCAAAATGACTGAAAATTTTTGAGAACGGATTGCGGAGATTACAAGGTTGTAAAATATATATTAACCACTCCGACCCCTAAGCTTGTTTACACGAAAATGTAACAATAGCAGTCAAGTACAATAAGCTTGTTTTCAAGCTAACGAGTGTTTTCCCACAGAAAACGTTATAACTCCGTTTTTGTCTTAGTTACAACCCTAAAAAAAAAAGGAGAATATCTATAATAAAACACGCTACACATTTCTATTCAACGTTGTCCATAGATATAGGTAAAAAAATACTTATATTTTAGTTTTCACCCGCCAAATCGCATAAGCACCATTAGAGTATTCATTTTTTATTAAATATTTTTGTATGAAACGGTAAAAAAGTGAGGTGACAAAATGGTTTGTTATACATTTGAACAATAAAATAAGTTTTTGCGAAGTTTGAAGAATAAAATAAGTGGTTTTTTTTTTTTTTTTTTACATAATCCGTGATTTTAATATCGTTTTCACATAAAAACATCATGTGAGTCATTATTACAATTTTTTTATGTTTGCATTCTATGTTTTAATATTTACAAATGTTAATATTTATTTATACTACAATTTGAAAGTTTATTTGATAACCTTTCAAAAACAGTTTTTAGTATTCGGCTACCTTCAGAAATATTTAATTTATTGAGCTTTAATTGCGAAGCGGAAATAACACAAAATTTTTACAAATCTGACAGTTCGTTTAAGACAAAAAAATTGTACAAAGGCGATAGACCAGAGTGGTTAATGCAATTTTTAGTAATAAGATAATTTTTGATGATATCCTAATCTAACAAAATGTAATACAGGTTACTTATCGGTATTTTCATTCTAAAGGAGAGCAAAAAATTTGTATGTTGAACAGCAAGTACTCTTAACAGTGAGCTCTGGCGTTATAAAATTTGCACACTTTTTCTGTCTAAAATTTCACAATGTCTTTTCCGTCACCAGATGTGGTTTTGAAATATTAATTTAATTGTCAATAAATAAGGCAACACATCATTTGCATATTTTTAAATGTTCAAGAATAATCGAAAAAATGATGTTGAAATCTACTCTACTCCAGGATACAGATTAACATACTGTATTGAGTAGTGTTGAAATTTAATCTACTCCAGGATACAGATCAACATACTGTATTGAATAATGTTGAAATTTAATCTACTCCAGGGTACAGATCAACATACTGCATTAAATAGTGTTGAAATCTACTCTACTCCAGGGTACAGATCAACATACTGTATTGAATAGTGTTGAAATCTACTCTACTCCAGGATACAGATTAACATGAGGCCCCTAGAAACCAAGACGGAAGTGTCCACTTTGTTAAATTGTTGGCAAACTGAAAAAAACGTTTAATCAATCCGTTATTCATCAATATGGAAGGAACATTTAATATTATGTAAGTAAACCGGTTTCAGAATAATATTTCAAATCATCTATGTATCTTAATGCCCCAGTTTCTTTAAAAAATGCATTTTTTTGATGGACACTTCCGTTTTTGTTTCAATCATTTGGACACTTGCTGTTTTGTTTCACAAACAGTTGGACACTGCCGGTTTTGATTTAAATGTCAATCTTGAAGATGTTGCAGTCAAAGTAAGAAAACAATATTTAAAAAAAACATTTTTTAATTTTAAAAAATTATATGAAATGGAAATGATATGAATAGCTTAAAGTTCACTTTAAGAATTTATCAAGTTTAAAATATTCATAAATTCTGAGAAATAGATATTAGATTTTTTGGTAAATTTGTGTAAGCTCACCTCACGGATAATACGGAACTTTCGTGTTGTTGAAGTTCGATACACGGATAATACGGAATATTCCTCTTTTAACTAATGTAATCAAATATGACATTTGTCGGAAGTACCAAACTTATAAAATAAATTCTCGTCAAAATAAAAACGGAAAAGTACCTATTTCGAATTATTCCTGGGTTGAGATTCTGCGAAAGCTGGATGTCATCATAATTTTGACATACATACCAGGTTTTGAATGGTTTATTTTTTTATATATGAGTACCGCACAAGAGTCCCAACTGCTCCCGTCTGGAGCCAGTGAGACTATGACATCCCCAATTGGGGTATGTTGTGAGGCTAACGGTAGTGGGGAGGGGAAGGAATTGGGAAAGAAGAAGATGGGAAGTACCTGGCTATTCAGATCTGGTCACCAAACACGGCTAAAGCCATTTCAAGCAACGTTTCATTCTGAACGGTGGTCTTACACCAGGGCGATACTGAGAGTAGCTTACACTCTGGAACGTGCCGCAAATATACTATATATTATTTCAAATTAATAAATGGTGAAATAAAACAAAGTAATCAATTAAGATTTATTTGCCCCGCCGGGTTCGATCCCGCAACCTTCGGAATGCGAGTCACAAGCCTTACCGCTTTGTTTAATTATTCTAAAACCTTTCTTTCCTAATCTTCTGCTTTAAAAATACGGGTTCAAACTTGTCAATAATGCATTCACTTCATAACCCGAATAAAGTTTTGTTTTATATGGCAATAATATTTTTCTATGATTGGCAGCATTGATTGATGATTGATTGTCTATGAAATGTAAACCAAAATATGATGAAAATAAAAATGGCGGATACCGCGCGAGTGAAATAATTTTTACAAAATTTAAATGTAACATGCATATTTTATCGTCTCCCCAACGCAAATACTCACTCTTCGTGATAATAAAGCTAAATCTAACTGTTTGAATAAGAAATATTGCGTATTAACCAGTAAGCGGAGTAAGACAAGAATAATGAATTAACTAAATCATTAAAAAGTCTGACACGATTTCTGCCGATCGTCCATTACATTCTACATGGATATAATCATCTTTTTCTTTTTGAGGTACAGACAAAGCATTTGGAAATTTGTAGTAGAAATTTAAGTCAGGAATATTTCTCCAGTCACCGCTAAAGTGATAAAATACTCCAAATATTTTTTTAAATAATCATTTGAAATATTATATTAATCATCTTTATTAAATAATTTATTAAGGTTTAGTTGTCAAAATACACGACCTAGCCCACTCGATCCAGATCCTTAAAAAAATTGTGAACAAATTCAGATATATCTAGAAAATGTCATATTTTGGCATTTGCCTACAACATATGGTGGTTTACCGTTTTTTCTTGGCAATGTTTGCGTTCCTTTTTTGTTGTCGATTGACGCGTTTCCTTGCTGATTCCAGTCGCAATGTATCGGGGAATGGTGCCATTCTTGGAATATGTAACGTCCCATAATAATAAATGGTTATTACAACCCAAAAAATAACTTGTCGGTGCACGTTTCATTGTCGATTCCGCACTAGTTTGTATGAAGAAAGTATGGCGGCCATTACGAATAGAGCGTCCTGATTGGCTATTTGAAAACTGCCGCTTTTGTTTGAGAAGGAGGTGGACACTTCCGTATTTGTTACAACAACAAAACTTTAAAGCCAAAATATTATGGTTTAAGGACATTTATGTTAAAAACAGATATATTATCGAGAAAGAATGAACTTTTCTCTATAAAACTGCATATTCAACTCATTTTCGACGTTTGGTGGACACTTCCGTCTTTGTTTCTAGGGGCCTCACATACTGTATTGAGTAGTGTTGAAATTTAATCTACTCCAGGATACAGATCAACATACTGTATTGAATAATGTTGAAATTTAATCTACTCCAGGGTACAGATCGAAATAATGTATTAAATATTGTTGAGAACCACTCTACTTCAGGGCACAGATCAATATACTGTATTAGTGTTGAAATCTAGTCTACTCCAGGGTACAGATCAACATACTGCATTAAATAGTGTTGAAATCTACTCTACTCCAGGGTACAGATCAACATACTGTATTGAATAGTGTTGAAATCTACTCTACTCCAGGGTACAGATCAACATACTGTATTGAATAGTGTTGAAATCTACTCTACTTCAGGGAACAGATCAACATACAATATAAAATAGTGTTGAAATCTACTCTACTCCAGGGTAAAGCTTGACATAATGTATTAAATAGTGTTGAAATCTACTCTACTCCAGGGTACAGATCGACATAATGTATTAAATTCTGTATCTGCAGTAAAAAGTGAGCTTAACTAGTAGTTCTGTGAACAGTTAGCAGACCTCACATAATTTTGATAATTCTGATTTTGACAATTCAACACGACTACCATCTCTACAGGATTTACCAGACACAGAACATACAAACAAATTTGCAGACAGACGAAGTGCAGGACTTTGCTACGTTCAATCAATTATGTCGAACCACTGGTTATACCAGTCCCAGTGAAAGAAGATTGATTGTATGTGACGTCATCGTTCTAGTATCTTCTCTCGCTTTTGTTTTCAAACAAGACGCATGGGAAGGAAGAGGATGAAGGTTGATGACGTCTGTACGAGCTCTCGCTGGGACTAGTTTACACATGTTTTCGAAAATAGATTTTTATTTTTGATGAACTGAATCATCATTATTAACACATGCAAAGTGCTCTATTTGAGTATAAATGCAGTTCGCAGTAGTCATTTACCTCTGTCCTTTGCAGACTGCCAACTTTCATTATCGCAGCCCAATAATTAATCACAACATGAGAATGAGTACTTCCGGCGGTCCCCTCAATATTAATCCACTTAAGAGACTAGCAGGTTGTGATTGGGTACAGAACAGGGTGTTTGGAATATATTGTGAATAAAATTATATATTTGGAGCCAATTATATTTGGTATCTCAGTCATAAATTTCTGAACTGAACCGATACGGTTCTCTACTGAACGACATGGTCAGGCAGTTTGATGTTTATAAGTTGTTAGATAGTTATGCCTGTTGAGTTTCCTCCTTCTTTCGTCAATGTTCAAACAGCCGCCTTTCAGTATTCTTTGTCCAGTTGAAATGTTGACGAAAGGATGCAAAGCTTGAAACGCCATTGAGTTTTTTTATGTTGCATCACTACTCGTGAGAGTAGAGTTTGCATGAGAACCCAGGCTGTCTCTCAGTAGGGTCTTGTACGAGGTAGGCATTTTCCAAGTTGGCTGATTGCCACTCAAGTTTCTGCAAGGAACCAACTAAACTTGGTTATAACAAGTACAAGGGGACCGACTAAACTTGGTTATAACAAGTACAAGGGGACCAACTAAACTTGGTTATAACAAGAATAATATAAACAAAAGGCCACAAAGAACTGTTAAAAAAAATGATGTCAATGTCAAATAGGTTCCCTAAATCCCTATTTTTCGCATGTGCGCCAGCGTCGATCGCTCACGCCACGCTGAATGCGTCGAGCTACAACCAATCAGAGCTTAGCTAGAGACTCAGAAGTTAAATCACGCGATTTCACAAAGTTATGAACAAAAACAATCCCCTGGGCTACATATGTGGCCCACGCGTGTACTCTAGTGTTAATATATGGCTCCTGGCCCGCGAACCCCCCTTTCAAGTTCCCATCTTCCCCTCCCGCATTCTTCTTCTACCTTCCCCGCCTTCCTCCTCCCTCGTTCCCGCTCCTGCGAACCCCTCCTCCTTCGTTCCCCTCCCCACTCCCTCACCTTACCTTCTATTTCTTGTTCTTGAGTTATGTAGTTTTAATCTCTATTCTGCAATCAACTGTGAAGAAAATTGTGCCTCACTTAAATTTTTCTTCAATGTGTGGGGGAAGTCTGGGGATTAGTGCTTGGTTTTACATATTTCATTATTATTTCAACAACACGCCAAAGTTCATTCTAGAAGTGTGAAATCTTTGCATTATTTGCCCCCAATGTCACACCAACATGAAAGCAAAACAACTACATTTCGTTTGGCCAAGTATTAGTGTTTGTGTGGATGAAACACATATACGTGGATTTGTGACCAGCCCTCCAGTGCAGTGATCGCATACTGCGGCTCGTGAGATGCGGCTCTGTGAAGGCTCTTTATGGATGAAGTGTTTAAAATATATTTTATTTTACTACCTACTATGTTCACACATTGTTTGCGGGAATCGCTTAAACGCGTCTTTTTCATACTGATGGTAGACGGTGGGAAATGCCAAAAGTGTTGTTATTCTGTGAAGTAAAAATTAAGCATCAGCTCCCCCTAGACTACTCTCGTGAGTGTACTAGGTACCTGGCAATTCCTACAATTATTGGTGGCAGACTGTGCTCATAAAACATGCACTGGAAATCAATGACGTTATATAAATAGACTCGCCATTGTCTCACAAACTCAAGATATAATGTGGCAAGTGGTTCCATGCCAACTGAGAATAAAGTCAACTCAACACCTCCTTGAAAAGTCATTAAAAGCTATGAAAAAAGTAATTTTAAATTAACCGATAACCCTAACCTAACGTAAACTATTAAACCAAATTTTTATATATCATATATTGTTTCAGCTAGAATTATGATAATCTACGGCAAAATAATTTCTATGCACTTATAATGACAATTATTTACTCAGATGAATAAATTGGGAATAAATGAAGGTGTGCTCCCTCTCCGCATTTCACTAAGAGTTGTTTATTATTGTTTTCACTTCGGATTGTTTTAATCAAATTGCGACGCGTTTTTTTTATGATGCGATTACTATATTGCGCGTAGTAAATAACAAAAAACATGCGTATTGCTTTCACTGCATCGTTACACTCGAACTGTTTATTGCGGAATCACTCGCAGGCGGGAACGGGAGAGCGGGGTGAACAATAATCGCCATGGAACAACAATATTCTCGTTCCAAAATAACACAGAAATATTAGCCGAGCGCAGTCAAATCATAATTGGCGCTAACATATATAAATTTTTATCAATTTGGGAGGCGGGAATCGGTACCGCCGCCCCGGGAACCTTTATTGGATAACCAACACCTCTGCCATAGGTCACCCCAAGTGGTTCGCTACGTTTGGTGATTTAGCAGGGGTGCCCAGGTTCATGGGGTGAAGTTTGTCTAGGTCTTGGAGGCAGATGGCCAGGACACACTGAACCCCAAATTCCTACCCACCCCTTAAACCTTTTTCCTTCCCAGAACTCTCCTTCCCTTCCTTTCCTAAAAAAACCCTCCACACAGCATCCCCAAAGATGACATAGGCCCTGAGGGAAATTATTTTCCTCAGGGCCGCCTGTGTGGAGCTCATGTAAAAAAAATTTTTTTTTTTTTTTATCACTCTAAATGACTTTTCTGGGAAGGTTCTGGGTTGGTTTCATTCCGAGTTGTCCGGTCACTGTGGCAAGTAAGCAACACTCTTTTGTTTTCAGCGATTTTCAATAATTCTTTAATTCAAAAGCTAAGGATGGGTTGTTTCAAAAAATTTGATGGATTCATCAAATATTTGAAGTTGATTTTCACGATCTGTGTAAGTTCTATTCAAGTTCTGTTATTACATCGTTATAGGACAGTTGCTTCACAAAACTGAAATAATCACAGAACTTGAATAGAACTTACACAGAACGTGAAAATCAACTTCAAATATTTGATGAATCCATCAAATTTTTTGAAACAACCCGTCCTTAGTGATTGCGTAGTTTACTCTCGTTGTTTATGTTATATTTTGACGAATTGTCTTTATTTTTTTTAATTGTCAATATAAGTGTTTGTAAGTACGTCGAGTTCATTAAAAAAAACATATTATTGAAATTTAAATATATATATTTGGCTTTTGTGTTTTTAATAATAAAATTGTAATTTTTATCAACAAATAAGATTATAATACAAAAACGAAAAATTGTATATACAAATATAGTTTTATTCGATATAACCAAAGTCGATTTTTAAAAACAGGATTGTAAAGAAATTAGGCTCTCAAAAGAAATCCCATTGTCTCATGCGTTTGCCGATCACTGTCCTGGTGTATCCTATATCAAGGAGTCCTTTGTAGCGTGACAACAATAATAGTATTCTATCAGCATGTTAACCTCTCACCTCTTATCTCCAGTAAATACATAAAACATGGGAGAACTCATTGTCTACCACACTCAGCAGTGTACCTACGCTAAATACAAGATAAATGATTATTATTTCTTTCCACTTGCATAATATAATACCTATTATGTTTATTTGCCTTATTTGAATTATTTGTCTTTTCATAAATGTATGTATTTAATCATTTAATCGATTCGATATTTATGTTCATAAATTTTCTTATCTTAGGCTAGCTTTACACTTGTAAGTAAAATTTACGACATAACGCAAGTTTTTGACAGGTTACTCACAAGAGCATACTCACAGTTGTTTACATATGCATCCGACTTAAGGTAATTAATGCTCACGGTAGTTGTTCGGAAGTTCAACCTGTGTAAATGCTTACGCGACCGTTATTAATTTATTTTTAAAATATATCGTTTACAGCATTTCAAAATTTGCGTGATCAATATACATTTATAATAAGTAGGCAATATAAACTTAATAAGCTTGAATAATTGCAAATGGGGAACACAGCGCTTTAATCCGATACGTTATTGTTGATATCTTTATATGTATACAATGATTGATCGATTGTGTATATGTATATTCCAGACGGATGACGGCTCGGGCCGCTGGGTAAGCACGCCCCCGGGTGGGGGCTCCGAAGACAAGCTGGACCGCCTGCTGCGCCACCACCGCCTGCAGAGGAGCGCGCCTCGTCCTGCGCCCCCGCACCACGAGCACGCCTCGCAGACCATGAGCCCTGTCTTCTGTAAGTACTAGTATCTATTACATCCTAATAATGTAACAAATATAGTAGAACCAACATTGGCTCACTTTAATAAGGAGGTATCAGTGAATGCCCTCCATGCTAGTGATATCCCTTTGTTGTGATGGGATTATCCTTAGACGGAGCAAGAATATAAATTACTTCGAAAATCAAAGTAATTCAGGAGACAAATCTTTTTTTTAACCTGCCTGTTTTTCGTATTCAGGTAGAGGTGTATTTATTGTTTATATGTGTGTGAATTTGTATGTATGTATATGTAAATGTATGCATATGTGTATGTATGTATTTGTGTGTGTGCATGTACATGTGTGCATGTATTTGTACATTACACTAGACTTCACAAAGTAACTGTATTCCATTAGTCACCATGAAACAGGCAGCCACCTAATATGGTTATTTAAATGTAAATGTTTTATTGTATTTTATGAATAAACTAGCTGGATTACCCGGCTTTGCTCAGGACAACATTCGAGAGTGTTCTGGAATGTTCCACAATTTATTTTATTTATTTATAGCGGACCCGACAGACGTTGTCCTGTACACAACTGTCGGGACAAACTAAAATTAAAATAGAATAATATTGAATATTCAATACTGCGATGGTAGCGCAGTCTGCCGGATCCAATGTAAAACATTCCAAAATCAACAACTCCTTAGAAATAAAAAATTAATTAAAAGAACATTTTCCAGTTGCCAAATTGTGAATGAATCTAAACCATTCTCGAATCGAAGCTTTGCATGATACAAAGAATGATTTTAAACTGTAAACTGCAGGTGAAGCCTTTTATCACCTTTTTAGGTTTCTTTAAAATTATTGAGAAGATGACGTATTTTTAAATTTGCAGTTTCTGCAATAAAGTCTGGTGGAAGTGTTCCACTACGCGCCGCCCGCAGCTCTGTGGAAGGGCTGAACCAGGAGATAGAGAGACTGGTGCTGTGTCCCACGCCGCCTCTGCATCTCGACAGGCACAGGGACAAGGTAACATAACCTCACTCAATCTAATCTAACCTAATACATATTCATATAAAACAACTCTAGAAGAATATTGGGAAATATAGAAATACAATTTTTGCAGAATATTCAAAGAAGTAATAGATACGTCAAATCCAGTTTTCTTACCTAAGTTAACGTTGATCAAAATTTTGCTTGGTCGTTTGTATAAAGTTGTAGCATTGAAGTTTTTTTTTTTTTACTATACTAGAGTCCCAACCGGTTCTGTCTGCAGCCAGTAAGACTATGGCATCCCCTATTGGGATACGTCGTGAGGCCGAAGGTTGTGGGGAGGGGAAGGATATGGGGAAGAGAAAAGTGGGAAAGTACCTGGCTATTCAGATCTGGTCACCAAACACGGCTAAAGCCGTTTCAAGCAACATTTCAATTCTGAATGGTGGTCTTATACCAGGGCGATGCCGAGAGTATCTTCCACTCTGGAACGTGCTGCAAATATACGATATATTATTTTTAAATGAATTAATTGTGAAATAACATAAATTAATCAAATAAATTCGATCCCGCGGATTGTGGAGAGAGTTTACCCCTCGACCACGGAGTTAAAGACCAAGTTGTAGTTAAAGTAAAAATCTTTTTTTATATCAAATATGTGTGCTAAGCTGATATTGCATATGTGACATAAACAAGCTTGTTGTTCAAGACAATTTAAAAAAGTTTAATATTTTAACAATAAAGTTTTTTTTTTACCGCTGTTTTTGTTGCTAAACATTTTATTTTATTTTTCTTATTCTTAATTTAGCACTTTAAAACCAAAATTGTTATTTTTGGACAAATTTTCACACATTCTTTTTTGTTTTGCCTAATATGACTCATTAGCACCACATCGACAAAATCGATAAGCGATGTTGTTCATGTGAAAATGTGTACTTTAAACATTAGAACAGCTCACATTGCAAAAAACAATTTAAGTAACAATAATAATAATTCAATTTGACAGTACAAAGTACACAAAGTTTGTAGGCTTCTTAAATTGGAGTCGGCAAAAACAAGTTAATTGATTGTTTTCAACATACAGTGTAAGTGAGGTGTTAAGAAAGACCTGCCATTATTGTAGTATCAACATGATTTAAGATTGTGAATGTCTTATGAATGATCATTCAAATGAATAGACCAGCCAATCAGGGAAAAGGGAACAAACCATGTTGCGCGAAGCAAGGGAGGTCCCCTTTTTCTATGACTTCTATGTCAATAAATGAATCTGACAGTATATCTCGTCATTTGCCGCTCGTGCACTGGCACACACTCCACAATGTTCAAAAAAATTTATTTTGGAATGCGATTTTAACCCTTATGTATAAAGAAAATTTATGAAGAACAAGGTCAGAATCGCTTGGGGCATTCTTGTTCTTAAGGTATTAAATACCGTGAACACACCTAGGGAATCGGAATAATTTCTATTAAATACTCTATGCCCTCCGGCTGAGATTTTTCCCGGTATTTGGGCTGTCAAATTGGGTAACGTTGTTCTCACGAAAAAGATTTTAAAATGTATAAATTCATCGGAACAACTCATCTAGATCTCATGAACATCGTTGTTCCCTTACTATCATAGTTAGAAACAGAAAACACCATGCTTTATATTCAAATCTTAAAATTAACCATGAAATAATTAAAATTTGCACCTCTATGAAACCAAAATTTCTGACCACAATTTGAAAAAAAATTATGAAACCTTGGAAATTTTTTATTAAGTAATTTACTTTTACATGAAAAGACAAAAAAGTCGGTGATAATAATGTTTCTAATACATTGCATAATAAAATATGTGTTTTTATTTTTTTTTCATTGTCAGTAATTCAAGTTAGAAAAAATATAAGATTAGCAGTTTTTAAAACTTTTATGTTTGCGTTCAAAATTTTTGTTTTTCAAAAATTATATGTTTATTTTGAATTATAAAATTTGAAAGCGTATTTCATCACCTTTCAAAAACAGCTTTCAGTTTTCGGATGCGTTCAGAAATATTCCATTTATTATTAGAATTTTATTGTAAAGTGGAAATATTTTGAACTTCCGACCTGAGGGGTTAAATTGATAGCTTATTGGCCAGACTGGGGCTTTAGTAAAAGTTTTTTTTTCTAATAAAAGAATTTCGGTAACTTTGCTCTAACCCCAGAATTCACTCAATATGTGCAGGTGACTCCAGAAGGCCACCGTGCCCCGCTGGCCGAGCTGCTGAGAAGATCTGTCAACACACAAACTCCGGCCCAGCCTGACAGCCAGTCACACAGCGCTCAATCTTCTGGTAAGACCATATTCTTCTTTGTTACCATTGTGTACAGGTACTCTTTATTTTCAATCTGATGAATTTGTCATATGTTATGTTGTATAAGTTACGATTACATAACTAGAAGATTACTGCTGATTCGTCAAACAACTGTTTGTTTTTTATTTTTTTTTTTAATATGTGATTGTTAAATTTATTCAATTTAATAATATATTTAAGGCGAAGCACCACGAAGTAATGCAAAACCTGGTTTGAAAATTTGATTTCTTAAAAATATTTAGATACTTAAACAACATCTTGGCCTTTAAAATGATTGCGCTCTTTTTTTTGCTAAATCTTATTAAAAGCCCAGAAAAAAAAACAAAGTTTTGGGCATATAAAAACTGCTTTAACGCCTATTGTGCCGGGTGTGCGCCGGCGCACTCGCCAAAATTTTCAAATTTTTTTATTTTGGAATGCGATTTTAATCCAAATTTATAAAGAAAACATATGAAGAACAAGGTCAGAATCGCTTGGGGCATTCTTGTTCTTGACGTATGAGATACCGTAAACACACCTAGCCACTCGGAATAATTTGTATTAAATTCTCTATGGCGTCCGGATATCATTTTTCCCAGAATTTGAGCCGTCAAATTAGTTAGCGTCGTTTTCGTGAAAAAGATCGTAAAACTTATAAATTCATCAAATAAACGTAAGTAATGTTGTTTTTATGCGTAGTTTATTGTCCAAGGAATGTGTTTCAGTAAATATAATATACGATAGCACAAAATATTACGTCAAAGTCAAAACTTCGCGATTTTACATCGTTTCCTCCCTGGCATTTAAAAGGTTAAAGTTCAAAATCTCCTACTTACAAACCCATTTCCGTTTATGAATTTATTGTACAATGTAGCAAATTGAATTCTTTAGAAAATGATCATTAAATAGTTATGCCTGAACTTTGCAAAATACAAAATACTTAAAAACTTTTTGGCAATGTTTTTTCTTGCAAAAATCAAATCAATTCTTGCATAAATCGGTTGGTGTTGCCAGGATTTAAACCTTATCGTCATCTACATAAGGAGTGCTATTTTTAGCGGCCTGATACTGAATGTTACGCGATGTGGTGCATCGCCTTAAACACTTAATTTAAAAAATGGTGCATAAAAAGCCAAGTTAATTTACAAAGGTTTTTTCATATAAAATTGGCATGCATTATAAAGTGTATTACAACGCCTTAAGTAACATGATGTCCTCTTGTGGTGAACATATTATAGGGCCCCCTTCTAGAGAATCTCTGTCCAGCGGGTGTTCTCCGGAGAGGTATCTCAGACCAGGTCACTAGACTCTTTACAACATTAACCCCCCCCCCCCCCCCCCCCCCCCAGCCCCCCAAACCCTTACTAGCACTCCCTAGCCCCTTAAGGCCTATCCACTCATGGAAAAAACCAGTTGGCAACTCAATCGCTTTCCACAGGAAAGCAACTTGCGAATTTCATTGGCGATCTGCACATAGGCAACATTTCAAAGACCAGTTGTCTAGGCCAACGCAATCGGTCACTCGCAACTCGCTGTGCTAGTCGCCGTGGCCAGCGCGTTTCAGTTGCCAAGTTGCGCCTCGTAACCTGTCAAGTTCGAGTAATTTGCGATATGTCCGAGCAGGAAAATATCGATTTTGTTCAGGAAGTTGATAAATTATCATTATATATTACAATCAATAATTGATTAATTATTTAGTTGATAATAATTAATAAAAAATAAAAAAAAATTTAACAGGCTGATTGATTACTGAAATTGTAAAGTTGAGTTGAGAAGCTTTTTTAAGTTGCCAACCAGTTTTAGTTCGGTTTCGGTTTCTCCATGAGCGAAGGGCCTTAGAATATCTTATTGACATCACAGTAATAAATAGTCGGTTGCCGTGACTTTTGTTTCATTTTCAAGTTTTTTATGGAACTTTTTTTTTTTCTATACTAAAAGATTGAAATGAAAAATAAACCATTATAGAAAATAGCGAAAGAAGTCAGGGCACCTGATTATGAACCATTTTATTAAGGAAACACAATCTTGGCATGAATTTAACACAGATTGCATTTTTTGTGATATCTGTGGATGGCCGAGTGCCTGTTTTATTTACATTGTTGAAATAAAAAGAAAAATATCTTTTACTTTAAGCCTCGGTGACATTGAGCGAATTTACAAACTACTATCTGGGAAATTCACTATCTGTTAGTAAACTCGCTCGGTGTCATCGTATTACTTGCTAACTAGCAGATTGTGGACAATCTACAAAAAAAGTTGAAAGGTGGTCAACTTTACTCGCTACTCGCTCAAGATGCCTACCAACAGCTGATTTTGTAACTGTCAGAATTAGTTCGCAAGCCGTAATTCTCGCTACTGGCTAGCGTATGGCGCTAGCTGCAAGCTCAAGTTTTTTTACAAAATGTCAACTGAATTGGTTCGCGCGAGAGTCGTTATTTTAGCTGCTACTGTAGCTACTGAGCGAGTAGACAGTTTTTTGTGTCATCATGACAATTTCACTCGCCGATTCACCCGCTTTTATACTTACCGGCTGGTAGCTTGAAAACTCGCTCAATGTAATCGAGGCATTTATTTAGTAAGTGAACTTGTTTTGTAATTAAAAATCCCAATATTAACTGCTCTTAGTGATGTGAAAATTAGCCACAAAGCATGAAAAAAAAGTTTGCATAATATTAAACAATATCCTGTAAATCTCAGAGTAATAATTTTCAAATGCATGACTATCCCAAATCTAATAAGATAAAAACCATATTTATTTCTGCACAGAATGATTCTTTTAGCATTCATGATTTAGTATAGAATCTGACCGGAGTGTCCCAGTATATATGTCCCAGTATATGTCCCATATAGCCCAGCAGTTTTTGCCTAGATTGCCAGGATGGCTGGCTACTATAAACTCTATAGGCTAAAAGGTAAGCACAGTAGTGTGCAGCTAACTTCAGTTTCAATGGCTGGCATTATTAAAATATAAATTAATTAATTATTAGATTTCCTGACGCTTGAAAATCCTGTTTAAAAAAAATCTAAGCATTGTCAGTATATTCAGAATGTTTACATCCATTGAATAAAGAATAACACAGGAAGTGCTTTGTAGGCTTGTTTCGTAATCAATTATAGGCCTAATTTCAGCCTAGAATTTAAGAAAAGTGTAAGAGAGACAAACCGCATGCTATATGGTCTAGAACCAAAAGGTACTATGTCGGTGCCACACTTGTTTCCAAAAGGGATGAAAATGAAAGTCTAGTCTCCTTCAACGGAAGCAATCTTCCGAATAGACATGCATGCGATTGATATGCTTGGTGTAACTCTAAGTGACCAGCTCAGGTATGGGGGCTCCATCGAAGCCAGAGTTAAGTTAATCTCCCAGAAACTGTGTACCTTACGGGCCCGCAGATACTGCAGATAGTACACAAACTGCTAACCCTGTACAAATCACAAGTGCGCCCCGCGGTTGAATTTGGCAGCCACCTCTGGTCTCGAGCCCCAAAATACTTGAAAAAACCCTCAACTGCAGAAATTTTGATAGATTCTCCTGTCTTATTAAGCGGATTGTAATCTTTAGAGCACAGGCTTCGGGTGAGAATGCTGTCATTGTTCTACGGTATTTCAATGGAAGATGCTCCGTGAAACTACCTTCATTGATTCTCTCAGCACCGGTGTATTGTCACTAAACACATGCACAACATGTGTACACGGTTGACATGTGTCACTGCGACTCGTTCTTGAGTTCAACAGCTCGTTTGTAGAACGATTTCCCGGCCTCTGGGTTTTCTCCCTCTTACAACATGGGTCTCTTCACGACCCATGTTCACTCCTTCCTCTCCTCAAAAAGACTCTCCACACAGTATCTTCAAAGATGACATAGGGAAGTTGGAGGGAAATTGTTTTTCTCTGGCCTCCTGGGTGGAATTAAAGCTAAAAAAAAATCTAATTTCTACAAAAGGCACTTGTAGTGTTATATTCTTTATTCTATGTTTACATTAAACCTGCAGCGCGCTTGTAGTAAAATACATCTGGTGATGATTTGGTGCTTTTGTGAATAGCTGAGTATAGGTCCCAAATATTTAACAACTCCCTGTGTGTGAATGAATTCACCCATTATTTAACATTTGCTTGTAATTTATTTTTGAATCGTAATAATGTAACTGTAATAACTTTTAGGAGGCAGCGTGTGTTCCTCTCCCGACCCGGACAGTAATCGGATGGGAACCTCCCCTCACATCAACCGATTCTTGGCGCGGGAACCCCCGGATGGCTGTGAGAGGGTAAACGACATTATATCATTTTAATAACCACAATGCACTTGCCTACTCTACTTAGATTTCTATGTCCAGCAGCAGAGTTCTAATGCTGATTATACAGGCTTGATCCACTAGCTACAAACTAAGTTTATTTCTCCCAACACTCAATTATACAAATCAATTTGTATAATGGTAAAGTTAACCCCTCATACTAATTTGTTTAACTTTTCGGAACGACTCATGTAGGTCTCATAGAAATCGCTGCGTCTCCCTTACTATCATATTGAGAAATATGATATAAATGGTGTTAGAAAAGAGAAGACGCCACGCTTTATATTCAAATCTAAAAGTCACAAAAGAAGTCAAATTGTACATAATACACCTTTTTGAAACCAAAATTTCAGACAGCAATTTGAAAAAAATTATGCAACATTAGGAAGTTTTTATTAATTATTTTTACATGGGTTTCAACATTTATAATACATTAGCATAATAAAATATGTGTGTATGTGTTTTTATTTTTTCCATTATTATTAATTTTAGGTGAGCTACTTTTAAAACTTTTTCACGTTTGCGTGCAAAATTTTTATACTTAAAAAACTATATGTTTATTTCCATTTATAAAGTTTTTAAACATATTTTATCACCTTTTTAAAACAGTATTTATTTTTGGATGTTCAAAAATATTCCATTTATTTGGATTTTATAGCAAAGCGGAACGTTTTTCAGTCTTCCTGAACATTTTCTGAATACTTACACATCATGCCTACGGGAGCTGTCTCAGTTTAATAATTTTGTAATATTGGTGGTTTCAAAAATGATAAATTGGTATAGCTTTATACACAGTTGTATCTAGTCTGGCAGATGTTTCTTTCTTGATGTGTGTAGTAAGGTTTTATTTATAAGGTTAGGTTCTAAGAGATACAATTCCAGTTCTATATCACAAAGTTTACCATGCTCCAGATATCATAATAGTGGATGGACTGGACTAATGAATGTAATGTGCGCAGGTAAGCCTCAAGTTCACAGACAACGCGGCGGGCAGCGGCATGGAGCTGGGAGAGATCTCCCCCATCCGGCCCAGCGTGGGCTTCCAGCTGCGGCCCTCCCAGGGCTCCGCCTTCCAGCCGCTGCAGCCCCCCACACCCTAACCAAATGTGTAGACTATTTTATTATGGTTTCAAATCTCCTGATTGCGGGGCCATTCTCTAATTTGCGATGGATAGACCAGGTTTCTAACCACTTTCCAATCAGATTGTTCAAATGAGGGGTTCTGAAACAGGTTTTATATTGTGGCATGTAAAAATAAATTGATAATAACATTAATAAAATAATGAACTTCATAAAATTTTTATCTTCAATTTTATCAGCATATTTTACATGATATTTAATTGAGATTGTGTGATCACTACAGTCTTTGTTTCTGAACCCCTCAGAGTGCCAGTTTATATCCAATGATTAGTCTGAATTTTTTTTTTTAAATGTAACGTCAAAGGTCAAAGATGAATCGAAATTGTAGCTTCCACGTCCATACATCTCCATACATGTCTGTCAGTTATGTACTTCTTTTTAATATTCCAATGAAACAAGTTAGCCACCTATAAGGAAAAACTAAGAGAAAGTGGTCTAGAAGCCGGGTTCGCCTGTGTTGGGAATTAGAGAATAGCAGCCTCACTCCGACGTTTATTTCCTTAGGATCCCGTTATGGTATTAAAATGTATTTTAACCGACGACTGTTTGAAAATGTTGAATTAAAATTTTTCTACAAAAAAAAAAGACTTTGACAAAACCAAAAGTGCCCATTGAAATAAGTTGATTTTAAATTTTGGCGACATTTGACCAGGCCCGCCTCACGCCTCTCCTTCACCGTGTTTAAATGACTAATAGAATAAAATTGTTGAGTTTTATTTTTGCATTGTTATACTTGCTTATATTCTATGGGTTTGTGAAGAGGAGCTGAGAGCGGTCCATCAAATAACTTGTAGCATCTAGAGATGTAGTGTTTCTTAATGACTTGAGGTAACTTAGGGAAAATTACACCAATTGACACCCTCTGACGAATAGCTTAAGTGTATTATTACTGTATGTACAGACATATCCAAAATACAGACTGATTATTGAAATGCCCCCCTTTTATTTCAATCCTCTATCAAATGTTTCCACTGTGTATTGACATCATTGCTGTTGTATTTTCCATCATTTGTCAGAGACTTATTTAAAATATGACACTAATACTTTGCACTTTTTAAATAAATCTAATATTGATTTGTTAGCATCGAGTCCATCTTTTATGAACGAACTGGGTAAAGTCCCCGGTGATGAGTTTTTCAAAATCTAATGTATGTACACAAGTGGTGGTCCGTGAGTTTTCAGTGAGCTAAGGTTGAAAAATGACATTATTGTAGCTGAAAATGAATTTTATTGTTCTTCGAAATTTCAACATTTTCTATGATGATTTTCAGGATTCTTTCGGTTTGGGGAATGTGCTGCATCCCAAAAAAAAAATGAAATTAAAAAAAAAATCATTTTCAGCTACAACAACATCAATAACGTTGTATTTTTCAATCTTAGCACTCTAGCTCACTGAAAACTCATGGACCGCCACTGGTGTACACATTGACCTTCCTCTTGTTGTGAAGGTCTGGTGTGCAAGATTTCATCAACCTAATTATGGACAATGCACCCGCCCATTCTCAAGGCCTACAAGATGGATATTCTTGAAGAAATTCATTTCGTTAATATCCTATTTCTGCTTCCCAACACCATTCCGTTACTCCAACCTATGAACCAGCAGATTATTTCTAACTTTAAGAAACTCTAAACTAAAACACTCTTCGGGCATTGTTTTGTGTGTTGAGGTGAAGGGACAAATCTCACTCTCATAGAGTTTTGGAAAAATCACTTTCATCTCGTTGCTTGCCTCAAGATGATTGCCAAAGCATGGGAAGGGTTTACCAGGAGGACCCTCGGTTCTGCTTGGAAGAAGCTTTGGCGAGCATTGTCGAATGTGATTTGAGGGGTTTCGAACAGGAGAAGTCTACAGTCAACGAGACTGTGTCTCTGGCCAATACCATGAGACTGGAGATGGATAAAAGCCATATCGATGTGGAAGAGCACGGTCAAGAGCTGCCACCGAAGAGCTTATGGAGTTGCTTTGTATTTCACAGCAAGAAATCATGGAGCAGAGTTTGTTGGTGGATGAGGAGGGAGTAGCAGAGCAACAATCTTCTGGCGCAATAAGAGAAATGCTGAAAGCAAGGGGAAACTGTTGCATCGTACAGCACAAAAGCTTCACCCTTATAAGGAAGTGGCTATGCATTCTACTATTCAATGATAATGCCATGTCATATTTTCACCAAATTTTGAAGCAAGTGCCTCTAGACAGCTTTCTAGTAAAAAATAATTAATTATTTGTCATATATTCATAAATAATAAACTAGTTACTTCGGTTTTTTATTGTTTTTTTGCAAATCGAAATCTCATTCTAGGTTGTTATGCTCCTTAACATTTTTTAAGTATGTAATTTTATTTGAATAAACATTTAAAAAAAAAATCGAATGCAGTTCACACGCGGTAGAAGCGATACTTCACCAAAACAATCTCAACCAATAGGAGCCTTGAAAAATGAGATCATAATCAAAGTGACCAATGAACGCAGTTTGACACTTAGTAGGTACTATAATGCGTCATTTCCGTTTCATCCGAGTTTTAAATCACAACGGGGCTAAAGAAGTTTCACTTAAACAATTGAGTATTTTTTTGGCATTAAATTAAATTTGTGTCATTAAGTAGGTACCTTAACAACAGTGCTTCTTCGATTTTAATTTTTTTTTCTTTAATTAAGAACAAAATAATGTTTTTTAAATGTGATTTACAGTGTTTTACATATACGGAGTCATTGCACTAAGAATATTTGACAGTTAAATTGGTGTTGCCAGCCTACAAATTTTGTAGTTCCATTTTTTATATTTTCTACTTCTTGACAGACTATATATTTATAAATGTTTTTTAATAAATTTTTCAAAGCCAGGGGAATTTTCTGTGTGCGTTTTTCAACTTCACCACTCAAATCTTTTCAGTACCTACTTGCCAGATTTGACATAAAATAATGTACATTATATAAAAAATATTTTTGAAACATTCCATATTTGTTATTTACCTTTCCCTTTGTAAATATATAAAATGACATTTAGAGCAATAATACATTTATTTTTAGATTTTGATAAATTATTATACATACAATTCTGAAAAAAATTGAAAATTAATAATCAAAATGAGTGAATCAACAATTTCATCAGAAATAAAACATAAAAAGAAAAGGAAAAAGGTTTGTAAAGGCTTACCGCCAATAGCTCCATTGTAACTTTTCCCTCTTTCTTATAAATGGCAGATGTGTCTAACAAGTGGTTTGCACGAGGATAGTGGTAAGTAGTAACTAAAAGAGTTAAATAGAGCCCTACGTAACATTTTTGGCTTGCCTTGGGATACACATGTTAAAGATATTTACCGTCACGCACTTGTATTACCATTTAAGATTGTTCCTAGCTTTGAGATAACAAACACCATCTTAAATATTATTCAATGCAACACCCACACAAATATAAAACTGAACTATAACAACGACGTTCACCAATATAATACACGACAACACAACAAACTACATATATCAAAAATACACTCAACAAAGTTCGGACTGAAATCATTAGAATACATTGCGTACACTAACTATAACAAATTGCCTGAAGAATTAAGACAGGTATATGCCTCTAACAAATCTCAAAACGATATATTGAAATCCTATTTTTTCACATGTTATTTGGAAAACGAGTCATAAGTAGGTACAAACTCTGTTCATGGGCGCAGTTTATATCTTTTTTTAAATCTTATCATGTATTTTTTTATGTAAACATCTTATATTAGGTCTGTGTATTTTTGAGCATGTACCTTTTATTATATTTTCCTGCTTTGTTTTTTTATGCATTTCTATAGTCCATCATGGAGGATACTTTATTTTAACTTTGTGACACCAACAGTACGTAAATCAAATGAGTGGTTATAATATTATTCATAAAATCTTATAAGACATGTTTCTGTGAAATATTTGTAAAGTGATTCTTCATATGTTTGTGTCTGTATGTTGCTTCTGTAAAATGTTTTGTAAAATTTTTCTTCATTTATTGTGTGCATATTGGGTTGGGTTGGGTTTATCTTTTCAAATGTACCAATTGGCGATCCCTTAATGAGTTTTGATAACTCATGGGAATGCAACTTCGTTGTATGTTTTATTAAAAAAAAAAAAAAAAAGTAGATCTGAAAAATGTGGTAGTGCCGTCCTCACAAGCAAATAAATGTGCATTTTCACAACTCCATCGGTTCTCGTGGACTTGATTACTTACAACTGAAATGTGACATAAAGCGCCCAAACGTGTCAAATCTTCAGGATAGTGACCCCCACCAGACTGAAATGATATGCATGTAGCTGTGGGAGGGGCTGTTTAACTGAAAAATAGACAAGATTGTAATTGTTCGACTAAATTGCTACTTAACATTAACTTCTTACTTTGCCGCACACACTTTACTAATGACTTTAAATTAAGTTTACTGATTTACAATTTAGTTACTATTGTCCACCGTCCTCACGTAAACCTGAAGGCCATCTGCCCCCGTTCAAACTTCTTTTTTCCGATCGGCTGTCAAACAACATGGCATTCTAAATTTTTACACACGGTTCAAAGATGGTTGACATGAAATTAATTAGAAATTTAGCTTCTTAATACTTTTTTAGCAAGTATGGAGGACTTCATCTTCCTTGATGTCCATCGAACTAAAATGGCGAGAAGAGGACCACCAGAAATATTTGATTGCTTGTGAAAATTTGTGGAAGGGCTTGAAGGAAGAACATCGTAGAGAAAGGGAATATCGTAAGTATACCAATCAGGCTGGCACAAGAAGGGTGCTTTTGTGTTTTACTTTTTCTCATGATGGCAGTATAGTTGCGTACTTCATAACATAACCACTGTTGGTATTAAAAGATTTGTGTTCCAGACAAGTACTACCTGGCAAAGATGGTGGCCGATGTGGGCCCTGCCTGGTACCAGGAGCTCTCCAACCCTCAACGAAAGAGCTTATCCACCCTGGCCCTCATGATGCACATGGATATCGGTCAGGGAACCCCCAGCCGGGTGATGAGGATCCTGGCTGATCTGGGCATCCTGCCCCGCTACAAGGGCAAGACGGTTATGGGGGCCCTCTACAGAAGCAAAGAGGACCCAATCACCTTCCTTGTGGAACTCTATAACGTTGTTTATGAGAATGATCCCAGCCAGGAACAGGACAGTGAGTTTATAACTGATGTTATATCTTATTCTGGTTCACTCTCCTTTCTAATTGGAGGTCAAGTGGACTTACTTTGTCTCTGAAGCAATATGAAACACTGGTATCCTTTGTTACCCATGAACAGTAGACAAATAGGCCTTGCTGTTCAAATGTGCACCACTGGTATAAGAGAGTGAATCCAGGGCCAGCCCTGAGCCAAAGAGCGCCTAGCGCTTGTAAAAACTTCAAGAATATTAGGTGTTAGATATTATCAGCCCCTTGGTGCCTTGGCAAGTCGGTGCCCGGAGCGGATTGCTCCAATAAGGAACTCCAGTCCAATTTTTTTTATTTTTTTTAATGAAATATAATATATACCTTTACCTTCTAACTTAAATAACTGCATTTTTATTTTTAAAGTTAGTTTTAATAGTTAAAATAATTGTCAAAGTTTTAATTTTTCAAGATCCCCGTAAACCACCGTATCTAGTGTGAATCGTGTGACGTCATCATGACCAAAAGTTTTATTTATTATCAACAGGTGTTGTCGTTTCGTATGGAAGAAGCTATGAAACTATTCAATAATTATTTATTTATTATATTATATTAATTTATTATATTTTTAATATTATTACGGGAGAGTGGTGTAAAAATTGTTTGAAATTATTATTTTTTTATCTTTACGAATCGAAATCAATATTATTATCAATCTTGTAGACAACCAGAATCAGCTGTTCGCCGCCCGTCATTTTGAAATTCAGAATTGGAGCATTGCGACAAGCATCACAATGTTTTTGGACAGTTAAAGTTTTTGAATATTTTAAATAATATAGATAAACTAATAGTAGAGATACTCTATTTTTGATACTGAATTATTTATGCCTAAATAATGTTTCAATAAAAACAATAACTATTATATGTCTAAATCTCTATAAACCAAAAACACGGAATGTTGAATGGCTTGTCATAATTTTCAATACAAATATACCAGGTGACTGGAGAATTATGGACGTGGTGATGTCACACCTCAAAAATCCAATAATACCAACTTGACAGGGTGTTTTAATGACACATTTTAAAATGGACTTTTTAATATTTTTTTTAAAACTCTATGTTAAATTTTATTTAATAAAAGTTATATATGTATTCAGAATCAGCATTTATTGGTCTATAGTCTATATGAACATATTTTTTTAAAGCCTTAATATTTTTCACTGGAGTTCTTTATTGCACGGCCACAGGGCCAGCCCTGAGTGAATCATTTACAGTGGTACTGAATATTTTGATCAGTTAATGTAATTTTATAATACAATAAGTTACAGCCTGCCAGGTGATGATTGTTCTGATGATAACCAACCTGCAATACGCGATAACACCAGAGAAAAATATGTTAAATCTGAAAGTACAATACACTGAAATTGGTAATTAGTTCACGATTTCAGCTACAACAAGTTCTCTGTGCTGTTACAATATCACTGATCTTATTACATTAGTGGAGTATTCAGTTTTTGTGAAGTTATTCTCATTTAGATGTTTTTGTTTTTTATTTTAACTTTATGAGTAAAACCTCAAATTGTAATATTTAATTAAATGAAGACAATATGAGCAAAACTCATATTGTCTTCATTTATTTAGATGTTTTTGTGTTAAATAAACATCTAAAAGCCCAGCTGGGCATATAATTCAAAATATATATATTTTTTTTTTTTTTCAAGAGCGGAGACGGTTTTCATAAATAAAGTTCCCGTGAGCACTTAGGCCGTAGGCCCATTGTGCTATCTCCCATTTTACCTCATTCCTTTGACAGTAATCCAGTCCCTTTTACAAAGTTCACCAGGATTGTCATTGGAAATGAAGCCATGTCTTCTGGTTCGACAATGTGTCTTCCCAGGTCTCATTTCTCCTCTTCACTCCTCTGCGGTTCCCTGAAGGCCCCACGATGGAAGAGGGCTTCATCTCTCCTCTCCACTCCTTAGTTCCCTGAAGGCTCCACGATGGAGAGTTCACCTCCCTTTGGTTCCCTAAAGGCCAACACAAGAGAAGAGCCCCACTCCACCTTGGCTCCCCGAGGGCCCCAGGAGGGAAGAGGACTTATCTTTCCTCTTCACTCCTCCTTGGTTCCCTAAAGGCCCCATAAGAAATAGTTCACGGAGTTGGCCTCATTTCTCCTCTTCACTCCTACATGGTTCCCTGAAGGCCCCACTTAGGAAGAGGACATCATCTCTCCACTTCACTCCTCCTTGGTTCCCCAAAGGCCCCGTGCCGGAAGAGTGCCCTTCCCCTTGGTTCCGTGAAGGCCCCACAAGGGTTCATGGAGGTGGCCTCAGCTCTCCTCCCTACGGCTTCTCCTCTTGGTTCCTCCTAAGGGCCCCAGGAAGAAAGTCCACGGACGTGGCCTCAGCACTCCTAGGTTCCCAAAAGGCCCCTAGTTTTCGAATGGTCCAATTTTTTTGTACCACGAGTGACCAGGGAAATAGAAGGTCCACTCCAGCAGAGCCCCGAATGTTGGAGTAAGGTCTAAATACTCCGAGATGCGACCTTGTTTCTCAGAGGCACCGTTCTTGACACTGTTCCCCAGGACATTCAGCCTGAGCACGGTAGCTCACACCTTGGCTTGGGCTGGCTATTGCAGGTTTGTGTTTCCACTCCCTGAGCGATGGGTTTGCCACACTCCCTACGCTAAGCAAAATATATAAATAATGATGACTACTTGTCCTTTCCAGACTACATACTGGAGCAGAAACTTATAATATCATCCATTGTGTTCCTTGGTATTCAAGATGTCATCGAGATGCTGGATCGACAAACCAAATATGTGTGGCCGCCTTCCAAACCCGTCAAGCCACCACGTATGTACACCATTGCAGACCATATTAATTTCTATGCAAACCCCTTGATTGAACTGATTGAAGTTTCAACCATAATATAACTCAGGGACAGTCTGCAGTCCCATAAGCACTCAGGCCCTGGCAGACTGTGCTATCTCCCATGTTATTCCTTTGACAGGAGCCCAATCCCTTTAACAAAGTTTGTTTGGCCGTGTCTCCTGGTTCCACAAAATGACTCTCCAGGTAAAGTAGTCCCAAAGAGATCTCATATGCACATCCTCGACAACCGTCCTCTTCGTTCTCACCCATTGTATGAAAACAAAAAGATGAAAGATACTAGAATGATGTCGTCACATACAACCTCTCTCTGGGTCTTATATTGGATCCCTTTTCCCAAAGGTCCCACTGAAAAGAATTCGTAATCTACTCTCATTGATGGCACGAGTATAATTATTTTTAGGGAAAAATGTTTTTTACAAGTTATGATTTAACAAATACAATATTGCATTGAACCACCGATACAATATTGTATTTGTTAGCCTTTCTTGAAAGATTTCAGTTTGTTTTTCATATTCATATTGCGTGTGTATGGGCACAAGCAATTAATTCATCTTCATATTTTAAAGCTTCTTGTAAAAAGCGTTTTCCCCTAAAATAATTAAACTTACGTCATCTATGAAAGAAAGGATTCTGAATTCTTTAAAGTATCACCTTCAGTAAATTTCTATCCATACAGAGTAATTGCTTAACTTGCTGGCCTGGGTTTGAGTAGTACAAAATTCTGGTGCTTTCTACCGCAGCGTGTGTTTCCCGAGATGACTGTGTCCAGTTAATAGTAATATAGTCCTACTAGCTCCCTTGGTGGGTTTCTATCAATCAATCAATCTATTATTTTTTATATATTCAACTTTATTAATTACGTTACATTGGTGATGTACTGTGCCTGTCTCACAAGGTCCTGTGTTGAGAGCAGGTGCAGTTTATAACGTAAGCAGCTTATAAAACAAATAAAAATAACAATGTAATATCACATTTGAAATAAAAGACAATCAGCATTATGCCATTGAAAATGCATACTTACAAGCAGGTTTAAAAAAAATCATTGATGTATGATCTGTCTTGGCTGATGATCCAAGACTTGGAGTCTAATTTATATTTCAAATAATTTGTGTTCTGTCTAATGGCCAGTGGAAGAGCATTGTATAGATTATTGCAAAGTATCTAATTTTTTTTTGGCCAAAACTTGTTTTAGCCTAAGGGATAAGTAAGAGATTATGCCCTTTGGTTCTAGTATTACGAGCAGTTTGGACATTGTCAAAAACAGTTTTGTGTTTGAAGAAGTACGCTAGTATGTTTTTGGCTTACAGTTTCCAAATGTCCAAAACACAGATTCTCGTAAAGATTTCATCCAAACTGCTTATGATCGGTGGTTTTAGAATAATCTTTATAATTAGTTTCTGAGCTTTAAAGATTGGATAAATGGCGACGGCATTTGCTCCTCCCCAGGCTATAATACCGTATCCTCCGACTAAGTATTTTGTAGACATGTTAACCTTAAAATTAACACCGAAATCAAATTATTGGTAAAATATATCAAAACGAAAGTGCGTTATTTCGCTGTCGAAAGGTCGGAAAAAGCATTGCTTTTTACCGATTTTCAGTCTGCACGGAGCATATTTGTCTTCCAGCAAGTTCGTCCTAATGCTTAAGCTAATGCTTGATAAAAATCTTACATTTCTCTTGTAGACAACTGTGTCATGCAAAAAATTATGACAACACTTTTGTCACAAAACGAACGATCTTCGCTAGTTTCACATATGTTTTTAGAAGCTTGTTCTACTAGTTTACCTCAATTAGGGTTGTTAAATTCATCTCTTTATCTTGTGATGCGTGTTTTTGGCTGATAAAATTTACAAATTACAATATGGGATTACAAATTACAATGAGCGATAACTTTGTGCTTTGTTTTATATTGTAGGGAACTTGCATTTATATCTAGGCTTTCGAAGAGAGCCTAGATATAAATGCAAGTTCCAGAATTCGATGGGGAGTTGTGTTATGAAATTGCTCTTAAGTGGTGTTATTTTTAGATCGAAATTAGGTATGAAAGGCTAATCTATTGTTATTATAAAATGATTAAAGATAATTAATTAAAAATTGGCATAGTTAGTGTGTAGTTAATTGTTTCGAGTTGATTCATGTTAAGAAAGTTGTGAGTTGCTAAAGAAGTAGTATAAGAATCAAAGTGTTTACTTTCAGGGCGTCCCAAGAAGCCACCGCCCCCCAAGTCGGTGTACCTGCTTCCGGATCCCTACATCCCGCTGATCTCCACCGCCATGTACACCCCGCGCCCCCCTGCTCCTGACCCTCTTCCCCTCTCCGATCAAACCATGAAACAGTTTGGACTGATGACGGTTATTTGCATTTCTTTACTTTATTTTTATCTAAATTTTCTATAAATTTGAGTGAATCTGTTTTCTTATTTTTGAAAAAAAAGTTGATCAGACACAACATCAATAAAGTTGTATTTTTCAATCTTAACACTCAGTTATTATCTGAATAATAATCTCTATTTAATAGATTCAACAATCTCTATGTTGGAGACAGATTTCCAAAATGCTGTAAATGGAAAAAAAATTGTGTTATATTTTGTTGTAATATTACTTTGGAAAACTGAAGAACTATCTACTAATTAGGTTAGAAATGGTTAGGTATTTTTTTTACATCAACTCCGCACAGGAGGAAAATTATTTCTCTCAGGGCCTATGTCATCTATGTGAACGTTGTGTGGAGGGTCTTTTTAAGGAAACGAAGGATAGATTCTGGGGAGGAAAAAGGTATGTGGAGTGGGGAGGAACCTGGGATCAGTATGTCCAGGAGTGGCGGACACATGATTTGATCCCTCCAACTGCGGTGCAAGGCGATGGGTCGAGAGAGTCCGGCTGAAGAGGCCAAGGGCATCTCAACCGCCTCGCTGCAGGTGGGCAGATGCATTCGACGCCAAGACAAATCTCACCCTTGATCCCAGGCACAACTGCTAAGTCACTTGGGGTGACCTTTGGCAGAGGTGTTGGTTATTCAATAAATGATTCCCGGAGTGGCGGTACTCATACCTGTCTAAATACATATATTTAAATTATTTGCGTTCATATTGTCAATGCTCATCAGCTGATCACAATTTGTTCAATAGCTAAAAACGGGCAGAGAACCTATCTTTATCGGGCACCGTTCAAATGTTAAAAATTCAAAATGGCGTTTATCGTTGATTTGATCAAGTTTGAAACACTTCAACCATTTATTTAGAAAATGTTCCATCCAAATATTGTTTGTAGAAGATTATAGGTAGGTACTTAGTTTTAATACAGTGTATAACTGTATAACATTCCTCTTGGAATGCTATGACTTATACATGCCTAAAAACTTCAGATGTGGTCGTCGCCACGATTTGTTCAAGATACCACATGCTAGCACAGCACAACATGACAAGAGGAATGGACCAACCTATGGTCTTGCTTAATTTGTAACCAGAAATTTATTTGTTTTCAGGACGATGAGGATGAAGATGACGAAGAAGAAGTAAGTTTCTTTACTTTACATTTCGTCGCAGTAATAATAATAATAACGTAGTATTTATAGAGCACAGTTTTGTGTAATTTCACTTCAAGTGCGCTTAGCTATAATAAACTTAAGAGTAATCCTATTATAGTGTTCCTTACGAGTCCTTACAAAAAATGATCAAAAAAATATGAAACAAAGAATATACAGTTTATACAAACAACGGTGTTGTTTTGGCACAAGAAAATAGATAATGCTAAAACATAATGGTGCCCTTAAACAAGAATCATTAAACGTTAAATATAATATAGAACAGGAGGCAGTTTCGTTTAGAAATAAGAAAAAATCGGAAGCAGTAAATGGAAAGGGAGCAAAGCCACAAATTTGGCAAAAATTAGTTAAGCATGCAGAAGTGTTTTAAAACCTTCAAAGTTGCCGTGGTCAATGGGTTTGAGCCATAAAACACTTCATCAACACACATAGATGAAAACAGTCAATGACTACAAGCCGCATAGGTCTTTTGATTTTCAAATAATTTAATATAAGTTTAAAGCAGTCCATGACAACAAGCCGCATAAATAATATCACAAAATATTTATGTCCAAAGTTTCACCCTTCTATCTTTAAAAACAAAAAAGTTAAAACGAGAAAATGTGATTTTTTTGTCACCAAAAATCTTTGAGGTTATCAGAGGGTATTTGAGGGTATCATTTTCTCAGCTTTGTGGTTTTGTGGCTTGACACCCATGACTTCTACGGCGACGATTTGCTTCCTGAAAAATTGTTAAAACTATTAAAATGTATGGAAAGAGACCTTTGCTTGTGTAGTGGTGTACTGGATGGATTTACCTTTTTAACGCTTGACGTTTGGATGCAAATTCAAAATTTTAAATCTTTATTGCACAAATAAAATAATAAGTAAAAAGGCTCATTGGTAAATCCTATTTCTTAACTGTTAACCCAATAAACAATAAGTCAAAACTACATAATATATTATTAAGTTGACATTACAAAACACGGAAAGGCTGATAGAGATATTGAAAGAAGAGTAAATGCAAGAAACTTCATTAATGGAGGACTGAACACAGCGCTAATGAAAAATTGTCCACTGATGCAAAGCTTGCAGTCGACAATGGAATTCTGATACCCACCCTGATATGATAGTGAGGCATGGAACTGGCGGAGAAAGGATGGAAGTAGACTGATTACTGTAAAAATGAGATCTCTGAGGTGTATGAACAAATATGATCATGGGAAAAATCAGGGATCCTAAGACGGTTTGGGCATGAAGAGCGAATGAATGAAGAAAAGAATGTAAGGAGAATGTGAATGGTAGAAAAAATTGGGGACTCCCGAGGAAGACATGAAGCAATCAAGTGAAATGAACACTTGAAGCGGGCCATGTTAAGAGTCAGAATAACAGGAGACTATGTATGAGACGATGTATGAATGTGAATGAGGCAAGAAGTGTTTGCCAAGACCAAGTTTGGCAGACCGTCCTCTCTGCCGTCCCCTGCAGAAAAGGTGTGATGGTTAGTTAGTTAGATATACCTAACTAAATTTGTCTAAATTTAAACGTTTTTTTTATTAACAATTTTTTTGGTACAATTGGTATAATTTTATTATACAAGCTTTTTATATAAACAGTTAAAAAAAAAGAGTATAATACAACCAGCAGATTAACCAAAAAATCCCACACAGGCATCACCAGTTTGTATGGGTATACTCGAGTGTTTTTAAGACAGTTAAAATTTTAGTTAAATAATTTAATTTAATTTTTTTTATTTAAATTTTTCTGTTTACTTCTGTACTTGAGTACATACGCTAGGTGAACATAATTAGTTTAAATAATATTTTAATAATAATTGATAAACTTTGCTAGGCATTCAGTAAATTTTGGCATTTGCAAGGATTACTTTGCAGGCAAGTGGTCTAAGCTGGTTCGAAAAACTGTTTTTGAAACTTTCGATACTATCGATGTGCACAAATACATTCAAACATGTTCTCTTTAAAATGATTTGCTTTTACCTTCATTCTTTTAATTTTCAGACCAAAAGCAGTGTTAAAGGTGCCAAAAAGCCGGCCACTACCGAAAAAGGAAATGGTATTTTCTTTGTCTAATCTGCTCAAATCAATTATTAACATAAATATTATGTTTTTATGTAATTGAAGAAATATTTTGTTTGACAGAACCCGAATCAACGCACAACATCATCTCATTACCACTAACTAACCTTGACTTGTGCACCATCGAATGTGAATGCATCAGATGGTCAGTTTCTAACATTTTACCTTTATTGTTTACTAGCTTTTATCCATGGCTTCGCTCGCATGGTATTAGGGAAAATTACTGTAGCACTTGCACTTATCAATTATCCCCCCCTCCCCCTTCCCCCCCTCTCCCCTACAAACATTCATTCCCGGTACATTCAATTTTCAAACACCTCGCGTGCCACCTAAGTTTCATAATGCCAGAGCTCACCAGTAGTAAAAAAAGAATTTTCCAATTTTATGCAGTCTTTCAGAAGTTATGTGCGGACAAACATTTCGGAGATTCATTTTTATTTATATAGATAGATAAATATTAACTACGATTTCCCGCAAATATATCAATATCGTTTCCACGCCAACAATTTGTTTTCTGACGTTAGCAATAACTTGCTTTTGTTAGCGACAGAAAACGTATGATAAATATAATATATTAACATTTATAATTTCATAACGCCAGAGCTTACCATTACATACAGTCCTCGCATATAATGTAGCTTTCTATTGGCGAAAGAATTTTAAAAATCTTTTTATTGGTTAATGAGTGAAAGCGTAACAAACAAACTCGAGCAGTTTCGCATTTATAATATTGGTATAGATTATTAATCCGTGCAACCGTAATATGTCATAGGCCACCACATACGCAAAAATACTTTTGTATCATAAAATTTACACACTAAAAACTTATTTCCACTTAATTTATTTTTTACTGTAACGAGTTTCAGCCTGTTAAAGCCATCTTCAGACTATTACAAATAATTCTTAATCTATAGTTTATATACACAACATACGGGGGAGAGGGAGGGGGATAGACTACAAGGATTTATTTAATTTATATGGTTTTTCCATATTTGTTGCCATGTCATCTTTGACGATTGGATTTTTAGTTATTTGGCTATTAGCAGTATGCATAATTATCTCGGGTTTATAGATTATTTTAATGTTGTCTGGGAAATACTTTTTTATACCCAAATTTTTTCCAAGGTAATCAGTGATCCTTGGAAAAAAATTGGGTTGTCTTCCAGCTGATTTTTCAATTCGTGACAGGCTTGAAGGCGAAGGCTCTCTTTAATCCTCAGAGAGGAGATTTTCACATTTTTGCCGAAAGAAGAAATCTTGATTTACTTAAAATTAAACTTTGGACGAACGCGTGGACCCACAGCGACGCGGCTTTGCACACTGTCCGAGAAAGAGTTTCCGTACAACAGCCGACTACACAAAACTCGTTCCCCTTCCATTTCTCCCCTCTATCGCCTGATTATCATTACTTTTGGATCCCCTCACGTATATGCACCAACCGCGTAGATCAGATTAAACTTGTACACAAAATGAATGCTTTTTCTTTGGTAACAAAATTGCCTTTTTAAATGGCCAGGTATCCCGCCATCGTGAAGTATATCAACCAGAAGAGATTGGAAGCGGAAGAGTTGAGGAGGTTGAATGAGAAAGCTCCGAAGAAGAAGTCCCCGAGGAAGGGAAAGGACAAGAGTTCCGACTCAAAGAGTAAATCAAAGAGTGCTGGTGGAAAAAATAAGGTTAATTTTTAGATACTAATAAATTAACCCCTTAAGCCTAGAGCATATTTTGTCAGAAGGTCAAAATTTGTAATAAAATCCAAATTAATTTAATATTTCTGAACATATCCAAAAAAAATGTTTTTGAAAGGTGATAAAATACGCTTTCAAATTTTATAAATCAGAATGAACTTATAATTTTTGAAAAAATTTTGAACACAAAAATAAAAAAGTTTTGAAAATGGCTCGCTTTATGTTTTTTCTAACTAAAATTACTGATAAAGAAAAAAAATATTCTATTAGACAAATGTATTACAAACATTATCGTCACCTCACATTTTTGTTATTTCACGTAAAAATAATTAATAAAAAATTCCCAAAGTTTCATGATTTTTTTTCAAATTGTGATCCGAAAATTTGATTTCATGAAATTGAATATTTTAATTATTATGTGGTTAACTTTTAGATTTGAATATAAAGAGTGGTATCTAACACCGTTTAGATAATTTTTCTCACTATGATAGTAAGAGGGATACATAAAGATTTCTTAGAGACTTAAATGAGTTGTTCCGAAAAGATAACATCCTAGTGCGACAAGTAGGGTGGGATTAAATTAAAAGGTTATAAATGTTTGTTTTCATGTTGCAGAATAGGAAAAATCCTGTGAAGAAAAGGTTCAGACATCCGATAAACATAAATACATTTTTAAAAGTAAGTGGAATGATTAATAATGTGGCCTTATTTTAAAAGATCCAAAATTGAAACAGGGAAAAGGACTTATGTACATCAACATTGACAATATCAAATATAAATATCATCATTGTATTTTTTGAACCAGTTATAGGTCGCGTAATGAGAGTTGAGGCGAACAACACATTCTTAGGATTTGTATATGTATTCAATTTGTTGTCACATTGTTGCATAAATGATCAATTTCAACCTTTTGTCTTGCTTGAGCCTAATTATTTTAATTACCTAGCAAGAGATAACAAGCGCAAACGACCATCGAATTTGAATATTCCAAAAGCTATATCAGTTATTCAAATCATTTTACAGTGAGTTCATTTTATTATTAAAAAAAAATTATTTTAATTTTCGGTGGTATTTTTTTATCTGAACTCTAATAACAAGTTTGAATCATGCTGTATAAAAGCGATGCATCGGTATAAATACTGTATTCGACTCAACTCTAGTTGCGATGCCTGTATGTTAGAAATTTGGCTCTTTTAGGAATAAAAGTTCAAATAATTTTTTAAACTTTGGTAATCTTAATTCAATATTAGACCACATATTGGTTTTTTGATTAAATGGTTAAAATATACATACCTACAAAGTGAGAACCTTAGAAAATGGGTACAAAAATGAAATTACAATTTGTGATTTTATTTGACAATGAAGTCTCAAATTGTTTTCCCACACATTTAAATTCAGTAAAATTCATAAAATGTCATAATTTCAGGTCCTGCTGGCTGAACAAGCGGATATGGGTGGGGTGGTTGCGTCATTACCAAATGTCTACCAGCTCCCCATCTTGCAGGAGTGGGCCCGAAGACGTCTCCGGGGGGGCAACTCCAATGCAGAGAGCGGTATTCACTCAATTCTATTAACGAACAATTTCAATGAGACAAAAATGAAATACATGCAATTGAGTCCTTATATGAATAAACAGCGTTATCGAAATAGCGCTGTTTTTATTCAAATCCATTCATATTGCACGCCACAATATCCATCTGTGTTCACACATCTATGTTGTTTTAAAAACTCAACCACAGATGGCAGTACAAGGCCTAAAGTGATGGCTGGTAGTGTGTGCGTACTCCTTTTCAGTTCAAATGGGATTAGTATATTTATGGTTCAAATCAAGTCAATTTGATACTGACAGTGTGTGGACGGCGCTTGGAATACTTGTCATTATTTGAACTTTTTCTGCGAACTGAATAGTGCTGATTGCTAATTGGCTGAAAATATATTGCAGTTGCTTCCAATCACTTATTAAAACTATCTACATAAACTCAGCAGAGAAAGTGAAACCAATTGTGTGACAGGTGTTTTGCTTGCAGCAGGCAAATACAAATACATAGTTATTTTTGTTGTCCATATTTTGAATCTTTTTATTAAGTACATACTTATTTTTATACTTTAAATAAATATGATCAAAATGCCTTAGAATAACCATTGCAACATGTTACCAAACTCAATAAAAAATTGTGAACAAATTTTCAGAAGCAGATAGGATGCCTGCTGAAAAATGGTTACTGTGAAAAAGACTCTTTGCACCGCTCTATTTTTCTCTGATTTTCCCTGTACTTTTTTCAGATCCTACATTCATTCGTTGTTGTTTTTATTTTATTTTTTGTATTATTAACTTTTATTTTTTTTTCTTATGTCTATGATTCAAAATAATACTAATAATAAATAATAATATATGTTTAGAACCTAAGTTTAAAAATATAAAGTTGATTGTTAATAAGAACCTCTTGACAAACCGCTATCTAGCAGTTTAACAGGATTTCATTGTAATTATGTATTAATAATTTTGAACATTTAAACAAATAAATTTTAAAATTAGATAAAATAATATTCTTGCTTTGGACGATCCTCTGGTTCCACTGATTCAATGTATCTTGTTATCTAAATTAAATTTTTACCTATTATTTTTATTTTGAGCACATCTGAAATTAATCATTGGACCTGTTTTGGAAATCTGTGCTCATTTTTTTTTTTATTTCAGAAAAGATTCGCCTTTCTCAAAATGCGCGATGGCGATTTTTATTACAAGAACGCACCCGCATCCGACCTCCAAAATTACCATTTTCTGATAAACAACTCTTCACTATGAACTGGAATATGCGGCCAAGAATCAATCAAATCGTAAGACATATATATTTTTTGACTTGATAACGTCTTATAAATCGATGAACGTCGGCTGCACTCACGAAAAAGCATGACTCATTGTCACGTTCCGCCTGAGCCGAGTGTGCAAGCGAGAGCGCAGAACAAGCGTTCAGCCTAAGCGTTCGGCTTGTGGCGCATCTATCTCTCTTCTACTCCATCATTATTATATGACGTTATCACTTAAAATTATCGTCCGTAAACCGACTTTACAGACAACCAATTTTTTTTTGTAAAATTATTATTCATAGATGTGCCCAGTATTTCTCGCGAGAGACCACCAATAAAAATTAAAAAAGTTTTGAAATGGTTTTAGCCATGTTTATCAACCAGATCTGAAAAGCCAGATAATTTCTAAACTTCCTCTTCCCACCTCCTTCCGCTAATTAGGAATGCCTTAGTCCCACTGGCGACAGGCACTAATTGTTTGGAAGTCTTTTTTTGTGTGAATGAAAAAAAAATTAAAATTTTTTTGTTTGTATGTTCATAGGTTGAAGAATTGCACACAGAATATCATAAAAAAGTAAAACGTAATTTGATAAAGACGGGTCAACTCTGGTGGCCTACCATGGAAATGCAGAAATTCCCAAACAAGAATTTTAGGTAACAGTCTTCATTCAATTGAATAAGTGTGTTGAAGTAATATGTATTTAACCTGATGCACGTCCATGTATCATACATGATATTTGGATTGTGTTTTCCGTAAGCAAATGTCACAAATATGACCCTTCCTAATTTCATCATTACAAAGAATTGTAATATTTTGGCCAGTATTAATTTATTTTTTTCATTAAAATCTTCACAATTTTATCGTACTAGTGACTTCTGTAAGACTATCAATAATAGAGGAGTATGTCTGAGACGATGATGTATGAATGTAGATGATACAAAGATTGTGTACCGAGAAAGACTCTTACGGCGTTCCACCCTCTTTACCTTTTAGAAACGATGAAATAAATATAATACTACAGCAGAAAGCTAAATTCATAAATAGTTCCACGACAGTTGATCCGACGACAATAGGCCCACCGACAGTTGGCCCGCAGACAGTTGTCCTGCCGGACAGTTGATCCCCTGGAAAATTATTTCTTCAAATAAATATGCAAAGAGGATATACGACCGTACAACCAAAGTCGATATACTCATATCTGCAGGCGTCTTGAGTGAAAATCTGCTATACTTGATGACTAGATCTGAATAGCCAGGTATATTTTCCACATCTCCTTCCCCTCCCCACTACATTCAGCCTCACAACACATCGAAATTGAGGATGCCATAGCCTCACCGGCTCCAGACGATTGGGAGCAGTAGCAGAGGGACTCTCGTGTGGTATTCAGATAAAATATTATATGCAAGTAGGAACCTTAAGCGGTTTTTTGCTAAGCCGACTGCACATATAAGCATGTCATATTTTGCTATCACCGCATGCTTCTTCGGGGAATCAGAATTATTGTTAGTAAAAATATTTGTACAGCGGATTTTCACTCAAGGCGCCTGTAGATATAAGTATACCGACTTTGGTTGTACGGCAGTATATCCTCTGCATACTTATTTGAAGAAATAATCTTTTAGGGGAATCAACTGTCCGAAGGATCAACTGTCCGGCGGGTTAACTGTCTGCCGGGTCGACTGTCAGGGAGATCAACCGTCGGGTAGATCAACTGTCGGCGGGCCAACTGTTGGCGGGTCAGTTGTCACCAGATCAATTGTCGGTAACCTTCATAAATGAATACTAACCTTTTTATTAAAATGTTTTTTTTCTTTTCTTTTAGAGACGTGTTCTTTTCTTACGTACCGGGAAGAGAGGAAGATTTTTATTTAAAACATATTAAGACCGTTGAAGCCTCGTATTAAATTTGACTTCATTCTTTAGCAAAAAATAAATTTTACATGCTGTTTGAGTAGAAAGGTGGTTTGATTTTCAATGATCATCAATATTGTTGCAATATTAAATACCAAGAGGAACTGCATTAAAAAAATGGCCTTCATTAATTCATCTGGCAATAAAAAAATAAAATTATTTACAGGAATGTTTTTATTCTTTTTTAATTTTTTCTAAAAGCATATTATTCTGTCACATTATTTTTGTACAAAAATATTTTTCTTGATTTAATAAATATTAACAAAACAACATTTGACAGCGCACTTCTAAATTTCGGTACCAAAACAATTTATTTCCATTAATGGAATAATAAAGTAGGTACCTATCAAATCTGGAAATAACATAAGTACAATTCATAATAAAGCATCAGGGATGATATTTTAAATAAATTAAGTAATGGTCACAATGAGATATTATATTATCTTTTATACAGGGTGTTAAGGGACTTACTTGACCTCTGATTTCCACTGATTTAACCAATGTTTCCTAACATTGTTAGAAGTAAAAAATGTAGTTGAAATTTTGTTCTCCAGTGACTTTTTAGATGTCTTTAGATTAGTTGGAAAAAAAATTTAAAATGTCACTGGAGACAAAAATTCCAATTACATTTTTTACTCTAAATAAATTCAGGAAACACTGGTTAAAGTAAATAAGTACGTCCCTTAAGACCCTGTATATGATATCATCAAAATAATACTTATTTTTTAATATGTATTTCAGTTATACAATTATTAAACTTATACAAAATTACAATATATACTGTAAAAGCCCATACTACGGTATATCTTTAAAGATTTTCCAGTAAATTCTAAGATTTACCAACTTTTAATGGCAAAAGTCCGTTGGTAAATCCTAGGATTTACTAGTAAAACCTAAGATTTACCTACGTTTATTTTGGTTACATGCCAACTGAGAATAAAGTCAACTCAACACCTTGAAAAGTCATTAAAAGCTACAAAAAAAATTTTTTTTAATAAAGCTGATAACCCTAACCTAACATAACCTATATAACCAATTTTTTATATATATTTTTTTATCACTCTAAATGACTTATCTGAGATGGTTCTGAGTTGGTTTCATTCCGAGTTGTCCGGTCACCGTTTATTTTACGGGCTATAATTTACGGGCTTTTACAGAAACATATATTATATTTATTTAATTATAATACAATCCATGTACTTATTTTTCTTAAATAATAATTAATAGGATTTCCAAAAACTTATTGAATGACAATGAAACATGATCTTATCTTAAAATAAACTTGTATTATTTACCTCTTACATCCTACCACAAAATAATGCTATAATATCTGTGAGTTTGTGTGTGCACTTTTTACACATTTTCTATTCGTACAATCAGAGAAGAAATTTCTTTCATACAATTAAATGTCAATTAGGGAAGCAATGTTACAAGTAATTTCCATTATAATGTTGTCACATAAATAACAATTTGTCTCAATCATCTCCACTTTACGAATGACCATGCAATCAAAGTATTAAATATATTTCATGTTCAATAATGCAAGCACACAGAATTATAATTACATAACATCATGTTCCCATTTACACTTTAGATTCCATAAAAAAAGTTTAAATGAGAAAATATTCCTTTGATATATATTTTTTTATTCTCATTATGAGTAAAGTAGTTATGCCGCAGAAAACACTATCGTTATAACTGTACAAAATCAAAATATAACAATTTTCTTTATTTGTGCATGATTTAAAATTCTTACGGTCAAAATAATTTTTGTGATTGATTTTGTGGTTGAAAGCCGTGTTGCTCTCACTCCTTCTTATGCCAATATTTCAGACAGCCTTGCAGTATCTATTACAAGGCATTATACCTCAAAAATCAATCATATTCATTTTCTTTATTTTTTTATTAATGGATAATTTTTACAGCGCTAATTAGTAATAAACATCACCTTAAAGGTGCTTAACTCTTTTTATAGTGCCGTTTGGTAAAAAACATCATTTCGAAGGTGGCTAACTCCTTTTTTGACAGTGATAATTTTTTCAATTTGTTAAACAATTTTTATTGTATTTTCCACAATGATTGATCTGAATTGTAAAACTAAGGGCCAGTTGTTTCACGAAATTTGAACAATTCATCAAATTTCGAAGTTAATTTGATGAATTTTTTTTTTTATAGAAAGACAAACATTTCCGGGTTACGAATAAATTGGCAATATTTGAAAATCTCCTACTACCATCACAGTAAGCGGAAAATGTTGCTTGTAACCAGTGGCGGACTAACGGGGGGGGGGGGGAAGGGGCAGCCTAGTCGTGGGAAAATAAAAATTGTAATTTTTTCATTATTTCATTTTCTGAAAGATGCATTTTTCAAAAACGCTCTCGTCAAATGTTTGAAAGAAATTCGAAAAATTGATAAAGATACAGCATTTTATATGAAACCGTTTGGAACAGTTTGTATGTTGAATTATCCTTCAGCAAAACTTTCAATGCGTTTTTCTCTAAACTTTTCAAACACGTTTTTCAACCTGGTTGACAACATATTAAAAAAAACTATACATTCGATTTGCATGCACTAAGTCTTAAATAGTTTGAAAATCCAGTGTCTATGGCACCACGTAGGGGAATTTAGATATTTAAAAAAAAAAAGAAAAAAAGGCAGACCAGCGAATTTTATTTTCGATTTTTTATGGAAAATTTTCCATAAAAAATGGTGTCTATGTGGTGCCATAGCGACTGGATTTTAGAACAGTTTAAAACTTGGTGCATACAAATCAAAGTATGTATAGTTTTTCTAATACAACCAGGTAGAAAAACATAGTTTCAGAAAAACGCAAAAAACGTATTTTCAAGAAAAAGGCATTCAAAGTTTTGCTGAAGAATAATTCAACATACAAACTCTTTAAAACGATTTCATATAAAATGTTGTATCTCCATCAATTTTATGAATTTCCTTCAAACATTTGGTGAGAGCATTATTAACAAATGCATCTTTTAGAAAATGAAATAAAAAAAGGCTTTTTTTTATGGTGTCTTGGTGCCCTAAGCCTTGTTTAGGATTTGATCAAGGAAACATGGAGGCGTTTGGGGCCCCCCCAGGACCAGAGACCTGTGTGAATTGAATAAAAAGCTTGTAAAATTACATCAACTTCTTAAATTAGAGGGTGGCCTTTGCCGCCTCGGGTCTCTGACGGGCTTAGTCCGCCACTTCTTGTAACGTGATGTAGGACTTAGCCAGTCAAGGAATAGAACTCACAACGCGATGCCAACTCAGCCACTGACCGGTCATCCTGTGAACAACCCTTCCTAATATTTGTAGTTAGATTTTGTGTTGTTTTCACCGAAACAAACACTTTGCAAAACTTTTGACACTGTTAGAACAATGCAACAAATTTTCCGTATCTTTAGAAAAAGAAAAAAAAAACTATGAAGCAACAAAAACATGTCATGCGGCTACTACTAAGCGCATAGACAATTTTATTATTGCTAATAATAACTAAGTAATTTACAAAGGTCATTCAGAAAGTAACCGTCGTTTAGATGTAGATAAATTTTCAAAAATCCGCATAGATACAAATGCCTCTTAAAACTACAGCTTTCAACTATTTTTTGACTTAGTAGTAGCCGTTTAAATTTAGATTGCGCAAATACTAAAAATGCAAAATCATGTGGCTTTGATTTGAAAATTGGATCGCTTAGAAATATTTTAGATGATCGAATTAAATACTGCGAGTTTGTGAACACATTTACCTTTGAAGTAATCGAATATTTTTTATTAGTCTTTTTATAAGCCCAGAAAAAATAAAGTATCATAAAATAAAAACTGCTTTAAAGTTCAAAATCTCCTACTAACGAACCCCTTTTCGGTCATGGTTTTATTGTATAATGTGGAAAATTAAAGTCTTCAGAAAATTAATGCAAGATATTTTTGTGCCTTAACTTTGCAAAATAAAATAAAACACGCTTTTTTCTTGAATATTTCAAAACAGGCAGCCGGTGTTAAACGGGAATTTAAACCTTATCGCCTTCTGCATAAGGAGTGTACTGTTAGCGGCCTGTTCCCGAATTTTACACTATGTGGCTTTTACACTATGTACAGCTTTGCCTCAAGCACTTTTAATGAAGCTATGGCGTTTCACCTATTTGCAAATTCCTTTTGCATAAAACCCGACCGCTGACAAATGTTGTCAACCTGTCACAACATTTTGAAGATCTTCATCGTCGTAGAAGTGCTGGGCCAAGACAATCATCCCCCGTCCCCCGTACAGCTTGGACTTGGCTCCATCTGTTCACTCATCTAAAGAAGTGACTTGGGGCCCAACACGAGGGGATCTTCGAAATGCTGACAGGTTGGCTGGCAGCCGAGTTTTACGCAAAAGGAATTGGCTAATTGTTGAAACAACATGATAAGTGCTTAAATTTAAATGGCAAAGAATGATAGCTTTAGTTTTAAGAGGCAATTGTTTCTATGCGGATTTTTTATTTATAGCAAAATGGCGTTTACTTTCCCAACAGTCCTCACAATTTGTCAGAATTTCTACTAATTTTAATAAACTGTGCATCAAATAGTTTTACTATCTGTTATCATAACTTGTCTATTCATCCACAAAAAGTTAGATTTTTGAAAATACTGTTCAATTTGAATGAGGCTCCTATTTCTGGTTTCCGGTAAAACGAGATACATGAAAATAGTTCCTAGAAGTGATGAAACTCCGAAGGTAATAAATATTCCGTGGATTCCCATCGATGTCTTCATTAAAGGATACGATTTGGAAAACACAAACAGCGAGAGGTTAAACACCATGAATATGTAACCTCCGCACATTCCTCGTATCTTGGCTGGAAGCAGTTCACCCACCATGAGACCCGGCAGCATCATGAAACCGAGGGTGTTAGAAGCTATGTAAACAATGATGCATACAGATGTTACCCAGACATCGATAGAGGTGGGTGTTTCTCCCACTCTGGCCAGCGTGAAGATGCCAAGTCCGAGAGAAGTAACAGTAGAGCCTACCCCAGACACGATACACAGAGTTCTCTTGTTCACCCAAAGAAGTAAAAAGCAACCAATTATAGAGAACACCAGTCTTATCACCGCAGTCAGTATGGCCGCCACTAAACTGTCTATTCCGTCGCCCGCCACGTCCTGGACGATGTCAACGGCGTAGAATATGACGATGTAGGTCCCCGAGAAGATCTGCAGCATGTTGAACACGTTGATGATGATGAGCGGTTTGAGGATCGGAGGGCGCCGGATTATCGTGAAGAAGCTGTCTTTGGTTCGAAGTTGTTCTTCCCTTTCGCGGGCACTCGCTGTCAGAATTTGATGGATTTCTTTCTTGGCCTGAAAAAAATTAAGATTATATATATAAACATATTAAATCGACTCCAAATGTGCTGTAGATATACCAGATTTTCGCTTTTACCACTAGTTTCCGGACACCGTGTACAGATAGGTACATAAAATATATATAAATTTTAAAAGATAAGTAAAGCCAAGCTGTTTGTATTGAATTTAGGTATCTTGGAAGCAAATTTATTTTTTATTATTAAATATTTTACAAATGACATTTTTATTGTCAATAACTTTACTATTTCAAATGGTATTACATATCAAAGGTCGATTTTAATTTCTTTCTCATGGACAACACAAGTTTCACGAAGAGAGGTTACATCTCCTAGAAATATCAGGAACTAAACTTGCCATTTGGGTAATGTATGGATTACTTCAAAGAATGACATTGTCAGCAATGGCATAGCTAGCATGGTTGGCACCCGGCACGGACAATGTGGTAAGAAGTATTAGTATTCCTCAAATTAGATCTTGGATAATGTCCTACTTAATATTGAAAAAATTACATAACTATCCAATCCACTTACAAAAACAACTAACACTTTTTAAAACACTAGCAGAATAACAACTTTTTCACTAATTCACGTCAATTCTCTCGACGAGTTCATGTCAATCGCAATGTACGAAAGAAATAAGATTGACACAGATGACTAACAAGGAATATTACAGGGGAATCTCCAACCGAGCAATTCCAAACAAGAGCCAGGAACGAAAATAAAACAAAAGAATTTTTGGGGATTCCCCGACCGACCGAGCCGTAGAGCCACGAAAATATAAATAACAGACAGTGTTGATGTGAAAAACATTTTTGTGGCAATATTCTACCTTTGTAAGTTTTTTTTTTTTCACGGTCTGGTATCATCCCTCATCAGGTGGCACCCGGTGCGGGCCGCCCTCACCAACCCCCCCTAGCTAAGCCACTGATTGTTGCCATCCTGAATTCTCACTATCACATCAATTTGGTGACAGTAATCTTGTCAGTCAGAAAGTACAGACTAGCATTCGTCGATGACTTGAAACATAGAACTCACCATAGTTTCGTCACCCCGCAGCCAAAGTATTGCGGAGTGCGCCTGAGTTAGTTTACCGTGCCTGGCGAGCCAGTCGGGCGTCTCCGGGGACTGCATGAGCATGATGATGGCCAGCAAAGGCAGCACCACGCCTGACGCTGCCACCCATCGCCACGGCAACTGGCCAAGGCCGTAGATCAGCAAGATGCCCAGGGAATAGTTCACAAAGGGAGCTCCGGAGAGCATGCCTCGCAGTTTTGGATCTGCTATCTCACCCAGATATACCTGGAAATCAAAGTAAAGTTGTAATTTTCTATGTATGTTATCATAGGTATCGCAGTGAGAGTTTAATAATATACTACTGCCTTACTGACAATTGTACCAACCTGAGAAGTGGCAGCCAGCGTTCCAACGGTATACCCGCACAGGACCCTGCCCACGATGAGCGCAGACAGCGTGGGGGCGGTGGCCAGCACCACCCAGCCGGCCAGCAGGGGCAGCACGCTCACTTGCAGCGTGCGCAGGCGACCCAAGCGCTCCATCAAAGGCCCCGCCAGCAGGGAACCGATCGGGGTGGCCGCCGAATGGATGCTCGCTGAAGGAATTAAGAGTTGAGTTTGAAGACAAACAATTCCATGTTACAAACTTTTAATTTCTCCTATTTCCATAATAATAAGAGGGAAGGATTACTTGTGTGATGATGGAGGAATTAGCTAGTAGAAGATTGAGCCAATGACAGTGGGGATACCAAGTAAATACATTATTACAAAGGAATTCAGTTAATTCACCTATCCAAGAGCCCATCTCCAGGTCGGCGTGCATGGTGGAGTTCTCCGCGTAGAGTTGTGGCAGCAGGACCGCAGAGAAGCCAATGGGTTGCCCTGCACTAGCTGATAGAATGAACACTGCAATGGCGGCCTTGCACTGGAATTCAAAGTCAAGTAAAAGATTTTACATTACACTCAATTCTGTTTTTACATGATTTTGATATACCAGCACAACACAGCGCGAGTGCAGAAGCCTTGCCCACCATATACATTGGAGCAGGGGTCACGATCTTCAGCAATGAGGAACAGACTTAAAAAGACAACTCCAATTTAAATTTTTTTTTTTTTTTATGAAATTTATTATCTTGTACCTTGTGCTTGCCTCAATTTTGTTTTTCTCTCCTTTTGAATTGACTGTTTTTATCATATTTTTATCATCGATAACAAACTACTTAGCTTCCCCAAAATACGCAGCCCATAATTATATTACATTGTATTGTTTACAGTAAATGCGGGAAAAGGTTACATTAAGCTATCTCCCTAATGTAGTGCTTCATTAAACACTCTTCCATATCATAACTCGGATCTCCTGCGACAAAATGTTTTCAAAACATCCCACAAAAACAATGGGTCATTATGACACAACATTTTTTGTTTTTCATCGGCCACCCAAAATGTGGTTCTGCCCCAATGTTATTATTTTCGTTGGATGTTTTAAAAACATTTTGCTGCAAAACCACACACACCATTTTAGAGAAATAGACACCCATGTTACTTATATTGTAGGATTAACTTTCAGTAGTTATTTTTTCCCGATTAGATTATATTATAATTGAAGTGGCGAATTACGTTTAATCATGGTAATAACTCAGTCAGTAAACATGTATTAGGTACCGATGGGCGATGATGATACATGGGCAATGTACAGAAAGTAAACAAGCGTATCATTGTCATGTTCTTGAATGCTGTTATAATGTTGTGCATCTTGAATGATTTAGCAAAACTAATAAAAAAATTAGACAGACGCTGTTATCTTCAATGTAAAAATTAAAGTATTTCTTTAACATAATATATGTCTAGTTCATTATTTTATCAGCATGTCATGTTATATGAATTGAGAGTAATGATTTGATTTTTTATCTTGTCAAGGCCATAGATTACGAATGATGTCTCCACATTGAATAATTCTAATATAATAAGCAAAATTGAATAGAAAAAATTGCTCCGATTTGATAACCATTTTTATGAAATGCTCAGTTTTGAGAGAAATAATTTACTTAATCAACTGTGAAAAAGACGTTAAATCCTGGCGTGCGCAAATAAATTTTATTTGTGTTATTTCACAATTTATTAATTTAAAAATAATATAAACATAGTATATTTGTGGCATTTATGGAAAATACTCTCAGTATCGCCCTGGCGTAAGACCACCATTCAGATTTGAAACGTTGCTTGAAATGGCTTCAGCCATGTTTGGTGTCCAGATATGAATAGCCAGGTACTTCCCCACCTTTCTCTTCCCCATCACCTTCCCCTCCCCTCACCTTCAGCTTCACAATATACCCCTATTGGGGATGCCATAGACTCACTGGCTCCAGGCAGGAGCATTTGGGACTCTTGGTTATCCTACAAAACAATATTTATGAGAGAGGATTTATAGGAATGAGAGAAAGTTCTGGGAAGGAAAAGGGTATGAGGGGTGGAAAGGAATCTGGGGGTCAGTGTGACCAGGAGTAACAGACGTTTGAATCCAACCCTCCCACTGTTGTGCAAGGCAATATTCCGACAGAGTCCTGCTGGAGAAATCTAAACAGTCTCTTCCAATCCGGCCTGCCAAGCAGTCGGCGGACAGACGTATCCGCCGCCAAGACCCAGACAAATCTCACCCCACGAACCTGGGCACTCCTGCTAAGTCACCAAACGTAGCGAACCACTTGGAGTGACCTATGGCAGGGGCATTAGTTATTCAATAAATGTCATGTAATATCCAAAACGTTCAGAGTCCTGAGTGCTAACCGTTACACTATTGAAGAAAACACGTGGAAAGGGGTCAAGCAACAGGCTTGACCTAAGGAAAGGACTGGAGGATGGCCGAGCCTTTTGATGCGGTGGCTTTTGTTAGAAGGTACTGGGCAAACTAACTGTGTGCACTTACCATATTAACTATTCATATACTAAGTTTGGGAAGCTCTGCTCTGATACAAATGCATTAAATTCGACAGTTGTGTCATTATTTGAGATAGGGGTGCTTTCATTGGGCATTTAATAAATCAATCTCCGACAAACAATTCAATCAGTCTTCTTAATAAATAACTATCACACTTGAGACTGGTCGCTACTTGTAGTGTTCAATGTTGCCAACGAAGGATCCAGAAAGCTCGGTAGAAGAAAGATGATGTGAATTATATTAATGTCTTTGTTTTATTATTATTTGAACCCGGCTTACAATGTATTGTGCATGTCTCATTACCACCTTCAACATTTCGTATCATGCATTGTGTGTTTGTTATCTGTCATCAATGTTAATCTCTTGGGCCTACCGGCCTACCCAGACATTGCGTCTTTATGGCATCAAATTAACTAGGTAATTTCTAAATGCAGCAAGAATGAGGCTATTTAGTTAATAAATGTTTTATATTCAGACAGTGTCATTACTCATTATTGTCATGCAATGTTGATTCATATATACAGTGCAATTATTATGCAATTACTGTACGCATTTTTATGATCGGTTTGTTGCCTTTTTTATGAGTTATACCTCAAATTGTAATATTTAATTAAATTAAGACAATATTAGCAAAACTCAACCAAAATTCTGGAAACAGAAAAATCAGAAAAAGTAATTGGCACATCTGGGACTCGAATCCAGAACCTTCGGCTTTCCGGGCTGCGACTTCCTATTCGATTCGGTCATTTTTAACTGTACCACACTACGACTAAGAACTACAACCATTATCTTCATTTTCTTTATATTTTATTGGCCGCTATATTCATGTATGATTGCAAGATTCAACTCGAAACTCGAACTAAATGCTATCTAGATAGTGTTTGGATAAATTTTTAATCCATTTTATTAATATGCGACATCTATTGACTTTTCTGTAAGTCTGGGAAGAATATTTATTTATATTTTTTTAACTTTATGATTAATTGTTAAAATATAATTTTCTGATATTTCTGTTTCCAGATTTTCGATTGAGTTTCGCTAATATTGTCTTTATTTAATAAAATATTACAATTTTAGGTTTTACTCATAAAGTTAAAAATAAAAATAAATATTCTTCCTAGACTTGCAGAAAAGTACTAGCATATTAAGCCGCCGCTACCCGAATTTCTACCGATTTCTTGCATATCTCCCTTGAACATTTGAAGTTTTTAAGCTCTTAAAAAAATATATGTTATTTTTTAAGATAATATCTATACATTCCCCATGCCGAAACGCAATTTATATGAAATTCCCTCAATAGAAAAAAATCGCAAAGTATGCTCCGAAAATTTTATTTTCAAGCCTGTCTCTCTCTATTTTAACAAGTTATATGTATGAAAAAATTCACAGTGTTTCTTTGAACGTTGTTTTAGACAACCCCCACTAGATTTTTGCTCTTTTCTTCTCGAGCTAGGATACGGCGCCTTAAATAAAAATGGATAAAAAAATTATCTAGACACCATCTAGATAGCATTTAGTTCGAGTTGAATCTTACAGTCATACATAAAGAAAGCAGCCAATAAAATATGCTAGATAGGGTTAAGAAAATGAAGATAATGTGGGTAGTTCTTAGTCGAAGGTGGTAAGTTAATAAGGCGCCGTATACCTGTTCAAAATAAAGATGGAGAGATATGTAATTACGAATGTTGGAGAGAGCGCGCTAATATTTAAAACGATAAAATTGAAGCAAAAATTGTGAAAATATTTAATAAAACACGACTTGTTTAAAATAGAGCGAAAATCTCGCGAGGGTTGTCTAAAACAGCTTTTAAAGAAATACTGCGAGTTTTTTTTCATATATATAACTTGTAACATAACTGAAACAAACGTGTCTATAATAATTTTCAGGGGAAACCTTGCGATTTTTTTCTATCGAGGGAATTTCATATAATTTGCGTTTCGGCGCGGGGAATGTATAGATATTATCTTCTAGAATAACATATATTTTTTAAGAGGTTTAAAACTTAAAGCGTTTAAGGTACATTTGTAATAAATCGGTAGAAATGGGGTATGCCGCGGCTTAAAAATGACCGAATCGGATAGGGACACATTAGCTCAGTTGGTAAAGTCGCGGCCCGGAAACCGGAAAGGTCCTGGGTTCGAGTCCCAGATGTGCCCATATCTTTTTCTGTTTCAAGATTTTCGATTGAGTTTCGCTAATATTGTCTTCTTTAATTAAATAATACAAAAAAATCTTTGAAATTGGCTACTAGCCGGCCCAAGAAATAGCGCAACCAGGTCGAAAATTGAAAATAGTAACATTATAATTTTAAAAAAACTTTATTTTTTAACGGTTTAATTTTTTCAAATTCCGAATATTTAAAAATCACAACTTTTCAGTTTTTGAAAGTTCTCCAAAATTTATTTTTACTGTCTTAACATAGCCGCGCGTCTATCGGTAATAAACATGTAAATTTGGGAGGCGGGTGTGGGTACCGCCGCCCCGGGAACCATTCATTGGATACCCCCAAGTGGTTTGCTACATTTGGTGAATTTAGCAAGGTTGCCCGCATTCATGGGGTGAGGTTTGTCCAGATCTTGGCAACGAATGCGTCTGCTCAACAATTGCGTGGCAGGCCGGATCGGGAGAGACATATTAAGGAAGACCCTTTGATTCCTCCAGCCGGACTTTTTCGATCCATCGCCTTGCACCGCAGTGGGAGGGATGGATTCATTTTTGTTATTGTTTTTGGGGTGTTACGCCGTGTTTCGCTACCTCCTTCTTTAGCCAACGTTTCGGACAGCGTTACAGTGTCCATCATCAGGGCAGATGACCAAATGATATTGGTGAGAGTGTTTACTTATGTGTGTCGAAGCGATACCGTGCTGCCAGCTCCATTTCTCTACGAGCTGGTGTTAGAAAAATTCAGTATGGTTTTTTGCGTTTAGCTTTGGTGTAGCCGTCAATTACTGGATACCAAGAACTATTGAGCTTAGCTCCGTCATCTCTGTTAATATTGATGGGGTTTTTATGGATTTCAATTGCCTCCGTAATTAGGCGTGCTCTGTAAGTTTTGGGTCTTCCCAGGACTTCAGGAACAAATCCAAAGTAATGGATTCATATTCATATGTCCGTCACTCCTGGAGACACCAACCCCAGTTTCCTACCCACCCCTCATACCGTTTTTTATTCTAAGAACTTCATCTCCTCAAAAGACCCTCTACACAGCATCCCCAAAGACGACACTGAATAAAAATCTTTTCCTCCAGGCCTTCTGTGTGGAGTTATGGAGTTATACAGATAGACAAGGTCATAACGAATCTATCGGCGGTATTGTGCCGTATTGCCCACTGACCTGGTTTAAAATACCTCTGGAGGAGGAGAAGGCCTTGCCCTGGTTGCCCGGCAAGGAGCCCACAGAGCCCAGTTCCTTGATGAAGTCTCGCAGCGACTCCTTGCGCCCCTTCTTGGGCAGCTTGTCGGGGGTTGCGGCTGACGGGACTATCTGCGGCTTTTGGGAGTCGGCCAGCATGGCGGTCGTCTCTCTGCAAATAAAAAAATATATTCATATTATGTTATTGTTTAGCAATTATTAAAATTATTCTTGGAGTCCGATTCGAGCCGCGGTCAACAGTGGTTGTGTGTACCTTACCTATTGCTTAGTGCCGTTCGCCCGTTCCCGTGCCTCATACAGATAAGAGATTATTGTTACATTTTATTTAATTCTGTTTATCGTATACTTATTTGTTTGCATTCCTACTTACGGCTAATCCGTTTTTGTTTGTACAGTCAATGAAATAGACTGCGTATTATTTTTTCAGTTTAATTTTTAAAAGTTAAGTTTTTTTTTATACAATGGAGGAAGACGAAGATAGACCTCCCGACCCAGGATCGATATTAGATTTTTCTGATTCGGAATCTACCACTAGCCAGGCTTCTATTACGCTTCCATCTCGTAAACGACGACCATCGCATAGCCTTTACATCCCATCGAAAATTAAAACTATACCGCCGATTCAACAAACCTCGACCTCTAACGACCTTAACCCCAATAGTAACACCCAGACAAGTACTTTAGCTAGCGATAATACAAAAAGTACTGACTTACTTTATCCTGCTTCCGCTTCCGGTCCTTTTATCGTAATTGTTCAGAGAACTGAACAAGGAAAACTTATTCATCCTTTAGATTTTGGAAAATTCTTATTTGACTCAAAAAATAATAACCTTGGTATTGTTAACGGTTCAATTAAACCGGAAGGGCGATATAAATTATCTATCGAGTTTAATACTGCCGCTTCCTCAAATGGATTTGTAAAAAAAATTGACTCGCTCTCAAACCATAAATATAAATCGTTCATCCCGTCATTTAACCTTACGAGAATGGGTCTTGTTCGAGGAATACCCACGGAGATCCCAGAGGCTGAAATTGTTGATGCTTTGAATAATTCCCAAGGAACCCCGAAAGTAATAAAAGCACGTCGACTGAACTACAAGGATTCTACTGATGGGAACACGATCTGGAAACCTTCCCAATCTGTTGTTGTTACATTTGAGGGACAATCCCTTCCGTCTCGTGTGTTTATTTATTATACCTCGCTTCCCGTCGAAGTTTATAAATTTCCAACTGTTCAATGCTTCAATTGCTGCCGGTTTGGACATACAAAATCCGTATGCCGCTCCCCTCCACGTTGTTACTTTTGCGGAGAAGGTCACCCATTTGATCAATGTCCAAAATCTTCCAATAATCCCATTTGCATTAACTGTTCGGGTGCACATACCGCGGTCAGTCTAGCCTGTCCGGAATTGACAAGACAGAGGAACATAAAACATAAAATGGCTACCGACAACATTTCGTACTTCCAGGCCTCAAAGTTATTCTCTCCTGCGAAAAAATCATTCGCAGAGATGACATCGTCCTCAGCTCCTTTCCAATCAACCACCTTTTTAAATTCAACGTCATCTTCTCACAGAGAAACCATTCTCAAGCCAGTCAAACCCAACCCAAAATATACTCCTTACCTTGATAAAAAACAATTGAATAATATTTTGACCAGCCCGAATGGGAATGCCAAATCTCGGACCCCCAATGGGTGTGCCATTAATAGTAATACATCCCCTCCTGCTCTCCCCGAAATATTGAATAATAATTCTTTTATACAAACTTTAATTACCCTTTTAATTTCTATCCTTACAAACAACAATACTGTACCGTCCAACGCTGCCGATTACATTAAATCTTTATTATCTTGCCTCCCCAATGACTTCGAAACTGAACAAAATTCTTCAGTGGAACAGTAGAAGCCTCTTCGCTAACAAATCTGACCTAATTCAGTTACTCGACGAACACGACGTTTCAGTGGCCGCCATTTCTGAAACGTGGTTAAAACCCTCCTTTCACTTAAGAATTCCGGGTTATTATTGTCTCAGACACGACAGACCGGATGGTAAAGGCGGCACGGCTCTGATAATCCATAATTCTATCCCGTTTAAACAAATTAATATACATACTCCCTCCGACGATATCCAGATAATAGCAGCTGTCTTATCTGATATCACAATATTATCAATATATATTCCTCCCTCTACCACTTTTATTGAAAATGAATGGGCACCAATCTTAACCCAGATTTGTTCCCCTTTTATGATCCTTGGAGATTTTAATGCACATTCCCCTTCTTGGGGTAGCAAAATAACAAATCGTTCTGGCCGCAATCTTTTAGATTTTATTGATACCCATAACCTATGTTTTTTAAATGACGGATCTCCAACCAGATTCACCCCCCCTCATCAACGGAAAAGTGCTGTTGATTTATCTCTTTGTTCATATTCGTTAGCATCTAAATGCTCTTGGGACATCCTAAACGATCCCCTCTCTAGTGATCATTTTCCAATTATAATCCGATTCCAACATCAATCTAACACTTATCCTCCACCAGTTAAAAATAATCTCAAATTTAGAATAAATGATGCGAATTGGAGCACTTTCTCTTCTGAACTAGATAACCTTATTAATTTTAAAAAAAAATCGTCCCCGGGAGACATCAGATTGCAATGTGAGACGTTTCCCTCTATGGTTATAAATGCAGCAGAAAAATCCATCCCGAAACGCAATGCGAACATTAAAATAAAACACTCTACTCCGTGGTGGGACGAGGAATGCACTCGCTCCGTCAACTCTCGTAAAAAAGCAATTTCCTCTTTTCGTAAGTGTATGTCACTAGAAAATTTTTTATCAGTTAAAAAAGCCCAGGCAGAAACCAAACGAATTTTGAAAAATAAAAAACGCGCTGGATGGCGGAAGTTCTGTGAGAACCTGTCTCCGGAAACTCCCCAATCTTCAGTTTGGTCTAGCTTAAAAAAATTCGGATCATCGTATTCTCCGCCGAGAACCAAGCATATATCAGAAGAAATTCTTATAGGATTTGCGGATAAAATAGCCCCCCCATCAGTGGCCGGATGTGAAGAAATGCCTTCTATTAAGCCATATCCATCTCACTCTAACTGGCTAGATGCTCCTTTCTCCATTGATGAGATGAAACTAGTAATAAGAACCCTTTCTGACTCTGCTCCGGGTCCCGATGGAATACTTAATAGTTTCATTAAATCATTTTCTGATATGGCGGTTGAATATTTCTTATCTCTTATTAATAATATGTTTGAAACAGGACTAATTCCGGATGATTGGAAAACTCAAAAAATCATTCCCATTTTAAAACCTGGAAAAAATCCATCTGAAATTTCGTCTTATCGGCCTATTGCTCTTTCATCATGTTTGATGAAAGTAGCGGAGCGGTTGATGAAGAACAGATTAGAGTGGTTTATTGAAAGTCAAGATATTATCTCACCAAATCAGTATGGTTTTCGGAAAAAGAAATCTACAATGGATAATTTAAGTTTGTTCACAACTGATATCCGAGTTTCCCAATCCCTAAATTCTTATACATTGGCCACATTCCTTGACCTTTCATCAGCTTACGATGATGTTTTACTGAATGTTTTGAAAGAAAAGCTAATTAAAAAACAAATCCCCCCGAAATTAGTCCAATTTATTATTAATTTGCTCTCAGATAGGTCCATTATTATTGAGTCTTCCTCTAAATGCTTAAGGCGCAAACTATGGAGAGGTTTGCCCCAGGGTTCTGTTATTAGTCCTCTGTTGTTTAATATTTATATAAGCGACCTAGACTCAGTAATTCCTTTTTCTATCAAGCGTCTTTACTTTGCGGATGATATCCTTATATATTTGTTACATAAAAATATTATTCTTGCAGCTAAGGAAATGAATTTGGCTTTACAATATATTAAAAGCTGGTTGTCATTAAATGGGATGAATCTGGCGGCATCTAAAACAAGGGTCGTGGCTTTCACGCGCAAAAGAAAAATTCCCCAATTCTCAATTTCTTTTGATAATGTGCCTTTACAAACCGCTACTCAAATCAAATTCCTTGGTCTTCTTTTGAACCATAAACTTTCCTGGCTTCCACACATTCAGATAATTTCTACAAAGTGTGAAAAGGGACTTAATATGATGCGAGCAGTTTCCAGAGTATGGTGGGGATCTCATCCTACCACTCTTAAATTAATGTATAATTCCCTAGTTCGGAGCCACTTGGATTATGGCTCATTTCTTTTTGACCCACTCCCTAAATATCTAGATAAGAACATGGAAAGAATTCAATCAAAAGCCCTCAGAATGATTATTGGAGCTATGAAGTCTTCTCCAATTAATGCGCTTCAGGTGGAATGTGTGGAGCCTCCATTATATTTCAGAAGGCAATTCCTTGCCAATAAATATATTTTCAAGGCTTTATCGTTATCACATCATCCTATTAAACAAAGTCTTAATAGGTTAAGTGTTAATTTGAATTCTAACAAAAGATTGAGAGAAAAACAATGTTTTCCTCTCTTAATTAAAAGTTTTCATCTCTATAATTCTCTATCATCTTCCCTCCAATATCTTCAAGAAGTTCCCAATCTTCCTATATACAATATTCCATTTAAGGCAATCACTTTTATGCCGAACACAATAACATCAGTCTTTCGGAAGAATATTTTATCTTCCCCAAATAAATTTCAAAATGTGGATGATTGCTTTAAAAGCATAGTGGCTTCGAAATTCCCTGGATTTTCCATCCTTTTCACGGATGGTTCCAAATTTGAAAATAAAAGATGTGGAGCATCTATATATAGTCCAGAATTCAACATCAATCTCACTTATAAATTACCGAAAGAAGCTTCCATATTTACAGCCGAATGTTTTGCAATTGAACAAGCGCTAAATCAAATTCAGGTTCTCAACATTCATCGAGCCTTACTATGTACTGATTCGCTAAGTGCTCTAACTAAAATTAGGTCAAATATTTTACGTTATCCGGAAGACAATATTATATGTAAAATAAAAAATCTTCTCAATTCTCTTAGTGAATCTGGGTTTGAGACGATATTGGCCTGGGTCCCTGCCCATTTGGGTATCGAGGGTAATGAGATGGCCGATTTTCTCGCCAAATCTGGTTCAGATTCCGGAACTATTCCACTAAATTTTAGAATTCCTATATCCGATGTCTTTCCGATTCTTAAATCCAATATGACTCGTGCCTGGGAAGAAAATTGGGCAGTCTCCAAAATAAGAACTGGATCTTTCTATGCGGGAATTCAAAACCATATCCCTGCTAAGCCATGGTTTCACGGTAAAAAACTTTCAAAACGATTCATTTCATGTATCTCGAGAATGAGAATTGGCCACTGTTCAATTGCATCTCACTTGTCTAGAATTAGAGTTTTAGATGATCCGTTCTGCCAGTGTGGTGTGGAAGAGGAAACCCTCGACCACGTTTTCTTTAACTGTAAAAACCATTCATCTTTCAAGAACATATACCGCCGGCTTATTAAAATCACACACCAGTCCCCCCTTAATATTTCATACCTTTTATCTCTTAACAATTCTCGTGTTCATACAGCTTTATGTAAGTTTATTAACCTGAATGAATTCAATATTTAATTTGTTTTAGTGATCTAAATGAGTCCAATATTTAATTTGTTTTATTATTTTCCCATTAGATTAACCGAAATTTCTTATCCATTTTAAATATTACCGGCACAAAGCACTCTCTCCAGGGTGAATTGCCTAAAACAAAAAAAAAAAAACAAAAAAATTATTCTTCTAGATGGCTTTGCGGTACTTTTCCCTCTTTTTTGGTTTGTTTTTTCTCCCAATGATTCTCATATTTTGCGATTATCGGTGGACCTTTATTTCTCTCGGTGGATATACTGGGTAACTAAGGTACTAGTGAGAGTATCGAAAGGAAACATTCCTACCACTTATTTCTCTTGGTGGATACGCTGGATACCTAATGTAATGATGGAGTATCGAAAGGAAATATTCCTACCACTTATTTCTCTTGGTGGATACGCTGGATACCTAATGTAATGATGGAGTATCGAAAGGAAATATTCCTACCACTTATTTCTCTTGGTGGATACGCTGGATACCTAAGATACTAGGGGAGTATCGAAAGGAAATATTCCTAACACTTATTCACTTGGTGGATACACTGATACCTAAGGTACTAGTGGAGTATCGAAAGGAAACATTCCTACCACTTATTTCTCTTGGTGGATACGCTGGATACCTAATGTAATGATGGAGTATCGAAAGGAAATATTCCTACCACTTATTTCTCTTGGTGGATACGCTGGATACCTAATGTAATGATGGAGTATCGAAAGGAAATATTCCTACCACTTATTTCTCTTGGTGGATACGCTGGATACCTAATGTAATGATGGAGTATCGAAAGGAAATATTCCTACCACTTATTTCTCTTGGTGGATACGCTGGATACCTAAGATACTAGGGGAGTATCGAAAGGAAATATTCCTAACACTTATTCACTTGGTGGATACACTGATACCTAAGGTACTAGTGGAGTATCGAAAGGAAGCATTCCTACCACTTATTTCTCTTGGTGGATACGCTGGATACCTAGGTTACTAGTGGAGTATTGAAGGGAAACATTCCTACCACTTTTTCAAAAATTTATCTAACCGCTACACTTTTAGGCACAGATTATGGCACAGATTATGGCACAGATTATGGAGATTGAGTACACTTCGTTTACCTAATACGTTTACTACAAGAAACAACTATTTTCATGCACAAAATAGTATATTAGATTTTTAGTTTGGGTTATTTATTTAATGTGTGCGAATTTAAATTGAAACAAAACTTTCACAAACATCAATACATTCTTAAAAAATCCAAAATGACGGCATAAGCTCTTTTTATAAGGGAAATTTTGAATGAAAAAATGTAACTTATTAAAATGTTAAAAAAATTGAATAAAGATTGATCATTAAAAATATTTCCGCTTTGTAATAAAATCAAAAAAATTGAATATTTCTGAACGCATCCAAAACTAAAAACGGTTTTTGAAAGGTGATAAATACACGATCGCAAATTTTATAATTCGAAATAAACACATAATTTTTAGGTATGTAAAAATAAACAATATCAAATTCCCAAAGTTATTTTTTTTTTCAAATTGGAGTCGGAAACTTTGGATTCATTAAGGTGTTCATTTCAATTATTTGCGGTTAACTTTTAGATTTGAATATAAAACGTGATGTTTTCTCTTTCTAACACCGTTTGTATCATATTTCTAACCACGAAAGTAAGGGAGACACAACGATTTCTATGAGACCTATATTAAAATATGAGACATATATCCGAAAACCGAACGAACGAGACACAACGATGTCTATGAGACCTATATGAAAATATGAAACATATATCCGAAAACCGAACAAATTAACCAGAGGGGTTAAATTATAAAATATAAGTAATTAAAGAAATCAATTTTTCGTGGAGAAGCAGCTTTGTCAATTATTTGTGAATTAATAAAAAAAATTAAAAATATATATTTAGCTTTATTTACTATAGAAATATAATGAAATATAAAAATTAAAATTATTAAAAAAAAAAACATTTTGATGGGCGTAAATGCAAATCACAAATGTACGATTTACGATGTTAACATAAATTGTCTTAGGTATATAAATAAAAAATTCTACCCAAAGAAATGTTTTGTTGATATTAACTCAGTAAGTAGGGTAAGAATATATTCTTTAATAATTATAACTAGCTCACAAAAAATGCCAAAGTTGTAACTAAAATCATAATAATTCTTTATTACCTGTTTTATAATTTACTCGTTATTTGCCGCTGCGCACACGCCAAAATGTTAAAAAAAATATTTTTAATGCAATATTAACCCTTATGTATAAAGAAAACGCATAAAGAACAAGGTCAGAATCGCTTGGGGCGTTCTTGTTCTTAAGGTATAAAATACCGTGAACACATCTAGCCAATCGGAATAATTTATATTATATTCTCTGTGCCCTTCGGCTGAGATTTTTCCCGGTATTTGGGCTGTCAAATTGGGTAGCGTCGTTCTCGCGAAAAAGATCGTAAAACATATAAATTCATCAAATAAACGCAAGTAATGTTGTTTTTATGCATAGTTTATCGTTCAAGGAATGTCTTTCAGTACGATAGCACAAAATAAACCCACAAAATATTACGTCAAAGTCAAAACATCGGGATTTTACATTTTTTTTACGTGAGCCCCACACAGGAGGCCATGGGGAAAATAATTTCCCTCAGGGCCTAAATCATCTTTGGGGATGCTGTGTAGCGGGTTTTTTCAAGAAAAGGAAGGAGAGTTCTGGGAAGGAAAAGGGTTTAGCCACATCCACCTCCAAGGCCTAGACAAACCACATCCCATGAACCCGGGCACCCCTGCTAAATCACCAAACGTAGCGAACCACTTGGGGTGACTTACGGCAGAGGTGTTGGTTATCCAATAAAGATTCCCGGGGCGGCGGGTCCCATTCCCGCCTCCCAAATTTACATTGTTTCCTCCTTGGCATTTAACGAGTTTTAAGACAAAAATAAATAAAATAGTACATAGCCGTATTAGATTTTTGCAATACCTTTTTATTGAAAAAATGATTATTGAGTTTTGTTTGCTATTGTTGTCTCAAATACAAAATTAATTATTGTATGAAAAGGCCGCGCAGTCGTTCCTCTTAAGGCAAAGCTATCAGTAAGTCACTATTTTCGATTAATCTTTATTAGAAATCGGTTTACATTATGATTACCAAAAAAATTCTTTTGATAAATTGATTTCTTTCCTATTGCTTCGCTTGAGTAGAAATAAAATAAATTTGTTAATTAGGTACTTATTAAAAATATAAGCTTAACTACCAAATAATATATTTTTTTATTAGAAAATTATGAATGAGTATAAGAAACTACTTTTTTATGGCAAAAAAAATGTTGTGACATTTCCCTTGACTAACTTTTTCTTTCTTATAAAAGTATTCAAAAATACACTAAAAAACACTTTTGCACTTATCGACCGTTTCTAGATTTATTTTACAAACTCCACACAGGAGGCGCTGAGGAAAATAATTTCACTCATCATCTTTGGGGATGCTGTGTAGTCTTTTTGTGGAAAGAAAGGAGTGAACCTGGGTCTTGAAGAAAATCAAATCATTCCATAGCCGAGCTTTTGAACTCGAGAAATTCCGTTTGCCAAGCAATTTTTATGGCTACTACTTATATTTAATTTGTGGTGATATAAAACGCATTAAGAATATGTATGGTGAATATACAGGTGTTTTATAATATTATGGTATGGTTATAGTTTGGTCCGACAAACCATAATTTTATAAAACCATACATAGTTGCATAATATTCAAATAAATATTTAATTGAATACCTTTCAAATTCTTCCATCAATCGATGTTACGCTCTAAATGACACTTTTTTAAAATGAACAAAAAATATATCTAGCTAAATGAACAACAGCGATTGCCCATTTGTTCGTAGTGATAGCCACAATAAATACAGTGATTGCCCACTTGTTCGTAGTTCTAGCCACAATAACTACTGCGATTGCCCATTTTTCATAGTGATAGCCAGAATAACTACAGCGATTGCCCACTTGGTCTTAGTAATAGCCACAATAACTACAGCGATTGCCCACTTGGTCGTAGTAATAGCCACAAAAGTAGTTATTATTATCGCTGTAGGCGATTGCCCACTTGTTCGTAGTGATAGCCACAATAATAAGATTGCCCACATTATTTATTCGATAAAAGTCGTTAATAAAAAAATCTGAATATGGTTCACGATTATTATTTATTTAATACAATTATTATTGTAACACATATTTAATTTGTTTTATCATCAATAATCCATACTAATATTATAAATGCGAAACTGCTCGAGTTTGTTTATGACCTTTTCAGGCATTAACCAATAAAAAGACTTTAAAAATTCATTCACCAATAGAAAGCTAAATTATATGCGCAGACTATATGTTGTTTATGATGGTAAGCTCTGGCGTTATGAAATTATAAATATTAGTATATTATATTTGTTATACGTTTTCTGTCGCTAACAAAAGCGAGTTAATTGCAAATGTCAGAAAAAAATCATTCCCATGGAAACGATGTTGATATATTTGTGGGCTCTAAGCTGGTAGGTACTCAGCCCCCTGGTCAGCTACTGCCCCAGAAAATTCAAATATTAGAATATGTTTTGTTTTTTTTTGGACAAGCTGGAATAAATATCAGATAGTATGAGTTTCTACATTAAAAATATAATTCGTAACGATTATAAAGACTGAATAATAAATAGTGTAATTTTGTATTATATTAACAAACTTCCAAATATTTAATTAAAAATAAACATCCGAAATGTTTGTAAGCGCATAAATTCCGAACGAATGAACAAAATTGGATAATTCTTTTTTTCTTTGTGAAATTTAGGTGGCAGGCTAGATGTTTGAAAACTGAATGTAAGGTAATGAATGTATGGAATGCGGGAGGGGGTGGGGTCGGGAGGAGGGGGGATAATTGATAAGTTCAACCGTTACAGTAATTTCCCGTAATACCATGCGAGCGAAGCCGCGGGGAAAAGCTAGTAAAAGATAAAACAATGACCCCCTTTGCTAAAAAACGGGATTCAAATTTTACACAGCTGATAAACAACCATTTTCCGTACATTAATGGTTGTTTATAAGGGTGACAGGACAACTAAGAATCATGCAACTTCGACACCTCTTTTGAAAAAAAAATAAGTAAAAAAATGGTTAAATAGGTCACATTAGGTTAGGTAATGGGCTATTTAAAAAAAATCACAACTTTTAAAGCCTTTTCAAAGGGGTTTTGATATTGCATGATTATGAGTTGATGTGTCAACCTGATAAACAACCATTAATGTATGGAAAACGGTTGTTCCTCAGTTGTATAAAATTTAAATCCGGTTTATTAGCAAGGGGAGTCAATGTTTTTTTGCCTGTTATTATTGATAATAAAACAAAATAAATCTGTGTTACAATAATAATTGTATTAAATAAACCATATTCAGCGATTTTTATCGAAGTCAATCAGTTGTGTAAAATTTAAAACACATTTTTCAGTAAGGTCCTAAGGTAGTCAAAATAAATACCGACTAAATTGAAAAATCGCGTTTCACAATTTCACTTTTCACCAACATGGCTATTTCTACATAGTTAGTGAGAAAAAGACAATCATAGTCTATTTTACCCTTCTCGGAGTCACATAGTTATAAATAGAGATTGGGCAGTCGAAAAATAAATAATTACATATATATGAAGCCAACTAACAAAGAATACTTACAAGTTAAAAATAATAATGACACTTGATAACGAAAAACAATGACACTTGTAAAAACTAAATATTTAGGTACCTACTTACTTTTGTGACTCGCGTGTTTCAATAATAGTTTTTAATGGTGGGAGTGGTGATTTTGAATTGTGGTTTTGATTGCAAATATCTCTTATGTTACAGTAGATTTAAATTGCATGCCGGATGGTTTGAATTGAAAAAGTGGATTTTGTAATTTGCATAAATTACTCTGCAACTAAACGACAATGGTAAATCAGTTCCTATCTATTTCAGTGCATTTGTAGCATGCGGTGCTGTTTTTTCCGATATTGGCGATTTTCCACAGTCGAAAAAGTCCGAGTGAATCAAAGTCGGGTCATGTCAGGTGAAAGACCACCTTTCAGAATCGAAATGTTGCTTGAAATGGGTTTAGCCGGGTTTGGTGACCAGGTATGCTTCCCAAACATCGAGAAAGGATATCGATGTTCCCAAACCTTTCCCATTCGACATCTCCTTCCTCTCCCGGCTCCTTTTCAGCCTTACAACGTAACTCAATTAGGGATTATTGACTGAGCGTAGCGAAGTCCTGATTTAACACGACTATTTGGCATTTCATCGGTTTGTAAATTTCGATGCACGTTCGAAGATTTTTTCTCTGAATATCAGCGAAAATACTTATGTAAGGTTATATACTATTTTTACTAAAATAATATATAAACATTAAACACGTTATCTGGTAAAACGATACAATTTACAAAAACACCTTTTTACAAAAAAACAAAAAGTTATTAGATTACAAAACTGGGGAAAGAGGAAAATACTTAGGTTATATACTATTTTTACTAAAATGATACATAAACATTAAACACGTTATCTGGTAAAACGATAAAATTTACAAAAACATCTTTTTACAAAAAACAAAAAGTTATTAGATTACAAAAACAGTATCTGCCAAAATTTAACCCCGACAGATGACGGATTAACGGTTCAGTAAAGATTATTTTTTCAAATGTGAAATGATTATTAATTAAGTAGAAAGGTGTTTAAAGACCTACATACAAATCTTACGATTTCAGAGGAAATTAGGCTTTGATTTGTTAAATAAGAGAAAAAAGGTACTTTTTGGACGCGAGGTTCAAGGTACTTGAAGGATTTTAACTAGCGATTCCTGAGCATATTTGGAGTAAAAGTTTTTTTGCTATCCGGCCATATATATATTTTTTTAACAAATAATATATTTTTCAATCCCACATCGTCACTGATCACAATCCTACAAGTCGCGACGGGATCACGTGATACGTGCGCTATTTCGTGTGTTACCGTGCTGCTGAAACGAGACGGAGTGCTTATCACGTGACCCGCTAGTCTATACCCGACTACTCAGTTGCGGCGTGTGATGGAAAAATATTTTTATCGTTCGGACAGCAAAATGACAACAACATTCTTTATTTCAAATATGCTAAGGAATCTCTGGTTAAAATACTTCGGGTACGTGCTTATTTATTTTGTTTATTTATACACTCTGTGTATAAATAAACAAAAAAGTTAAATTATACTTAGAGGAATATAAACGCTAGAAATATTTCGACTCTCATGCCTACAAAATTTAAAATCGAGCGTCGTATTTGCTCGAGGCAAGTAAGCGAAAAAGTGGTTTTTATTTATTTTGTGCATAATTTTATAAGAACGAAAAAAGGTTAGATCATCCAAAACCTCAAAAATAGTCTTAGCCATAAAGGGGTATTTTTTTAAAAATGTTTCTTAAATACTTCATAGGTAAGTCATGAAAAACAGGTACACGCTTATATTTTTTGTTATGTAAATAATAATTTTATTGTAGGTAATTCCCTAACTAACTAACTAACCATCACGCCGTTTCCCCGCAGGGGTAGGCAGAGAGGACGGACCGCCAAACAACTCGGTCCTGGCACACACTCTTTGCTTCACTCACATTCATACATCGTCTCATACATACTCTTCTATTATTCTGGCTTTTGACATGGCCCGACTCAAGTATCTGATTCACTTGATCGTGCCATGTCTTCCTCGGGCGTCCCCGACTTCTTCTACCATTCACATTTGCGTCATATATTCTTCTTACACTACTTTCTTCGTTCATTCGCTCTACATGCCCAAACCATCTGAGGGTCCCTTTCTTAATCTTACTCATTATGCTTACATCAGCCTTACATTCTTTGCGGATCTCCACATTTCTCACACGATCATACATGGTTTTACCACACGTACGCCTCAGGGATCTCATTTCTACAGCATTCAGTTTACTTTCATCCTTCCTCTGCCAGTTCCATGCCTCACTGCCATACATCAGGGTAGGTACCAGGACTCCATTGTGGACTGCTAGTTTCGCTCCTTTTGACAGTTTTTTATTAGCGCCAACGGCATTCAGTCCTCCATTAACGGAGTTACCGGCATTTACCCTTCTTTCGATATCTCTATCAGCCTTCCCATCTCTCGTAAACATACTACCCAGATACACAAACTCATCCACCTGCTCCAAGTATTCATCGTTCACAACTATATCACACACTGTTCTCGTACTTTCTCTTTCAAACACCATGACTTTAGACTTACTTACATTCATCATTAACTCATTCTTCATACATACTTCGTTCATCCTAGACACTAGAGACTGTAAATCTTCCATAGTGTTAGAAATCAGCACCGCATCATCAGCGTACAACAGACAACATACTTCCCAATACATAGAAAAGCTAGTAAAAGCTTTCATTTATCCGTAGCATATTTTTTGATGTTCATAATGTAAACCTATTCGTCGATAAGATGAATCTAAAATATGATTTCACGTATAGCTTCGTCTTAACTAAGGAAGTAAATCTAAATTAAATAAAATATTGTATCAGTATTGATAAATATATCTACTCCAGAAGAAAGCAACGAAAATAGAAGGGGTTATTGGTGCACCAATAATGGTAATCGGACTATACCAGTTTTCTTTATTATTAAAACATATTATATGAAACATCCTAATTCACATTGCACACAAAAACAGATCAATTCAACAACTTAAATACCAATTTACTGTATTTATTTTTCCCATTCAAATCGTTCAAATTGAAAGCGTACACACAAACCAGACGCGTGCGGCGCGTGTCTGATGCATCTAATTTAAAGCAGACAAGTATCGACCTGTCCATGACAATTAATTTATAGAATCAATAGGAAATCGTTTTATCGAAAATGGAAATTCTTTTTATTGCACAATTTTTTATAACAGTGGTGCGTTGCCGAAAGTCGCGTGGGTCATGGGAGGTATTTTAATTAATAAGTAGTTATACTTTTTTATTAGATTATCGCATAAGAATCCCAACTGCCCGGAGACAGTGGGTTCGCATCTCACCATCGCAGCCAGCAGCGCTTTCACTTTTCTGGTACGGCGCGCGTAGAAACCTTTGGACCATGCATCATAGGCAGGAGAAACGGGGCGTCGCACAGTGAATGGGCCATTTTCTGTAGTTCCAAAATATCCACTAGATGGAAAAGTCCAGCTGCCGATCTAAGTGGTTTATTTATTAATAAACGCCATTTTTCAGGGCTTTTACATATACAGCATAGTTAGAAAAATACATATTTACTGTACATAACTGAACTGCCTCAATAACAATATTTTATATTTATTCAAAGATAAACTGAAGATGTCCACTGACTTGGTATAATTGTTTCCCTCCATTAGTATTCTGGGCAAAGAGGAATACATATGGTAGTTAGTCCCAGAATTTGTAGTTAGTCTATCTATGAACCATGGTTGCCAATTCGTGGCGAATTCCCGAAACTGGGGGGAATTTATTAGAATTTAAAATGATGAGGTTTTTTGTGAGGAGAACCTAGATGTGGGGAGAGTGCGGGAATTCTATTATATTAATAGAACTATGAGATTTGACAATTCGCACGACTTTCTGGACCGTCTTTTCGAATGCGGCACCTAGCGGCGAAAATCGTGGCGGAAACAACCCATTGACTAAAACGATTAGGTTTTTTGTGAGGGGAAAAGTGCGGGAATTCTATTATATATTACGAGAATGTATGGGATTTGAAATTGACAGTTCGGACGACTTTCTGAACCGTCTTTTCGAATGCGGCACCTAGCGGCGAAAATCGTGGCGAAAACAACCCATTGATTAAAACGATTAGGTCATACAGAACAAAGTTATTAAAAAACTCTTCAACTATAACCCAGACACTCCCACAAAAAAACTATATCAGGAAATGAACCTTTTGAAAATAAGAACATTGTACGAATATAACACATGTCTTTTAATCTACAAAATACAAAATGGACTTATACACACAAACACAACATTTATAAAAACATCACAAGTACACGAACATTATACTAGACAACACAATAAATTGTACACAAATACAGTCAAGACTGAATGTGGCAAGAGAAGTATTGGCCACGAGGGAGTTCACATATATAATCTCCTTCCAGATAATCTAAAAACGGAAAAGAATATAAAAACCTTTAAAAAAAAAAACTATTTAAACTTAAGATGTTGGAACAAAATTAAAAACTACCATACTATATATGCTCTGTATTTAAGTTAAGAAAGCGAAATATTATATTTCTTTTAACTTAATAATAATAAAAATAAAAAATAAAAAAGGTTTTTTGTGAGAGGAAAAGTGCGGGAATTCTATTATATTATGAGAATGTATGGGATTTGAAATTGACAGTTCGGACGACTTTCTGAACCGTCTTTTCGAATGCGGCACCTAGCGGCGAAAATCGTGGCGAAAACAACCCATTGATTAAAACGATTAGGTTTTTTGTGAGGGGAAAAGTGCGGGAATTCTATTATATTATGAGAATGTATGGGATTTGAAATTGACAGTTCGGACGACTTTCTGAACCGTCTTTTCGAATGCGGCATCTAGCGGCGAAATTCGTGCGAAAAAAACCCTATGATTCAAATAACCTAGCTAGTCAAAAATCAAATGGATTTTCAATTTTAAAAAATGAGCATTCAAAGGGAATAACCTTAAAATCCAAAATGGTGTGTGACTAGTTCCTTATGTGGTTCCACGAAATGAAATCAATGATTGAAGTGATACCTTGTAATTAGAAAAACGTTCATTAATTCATCAGCCGCGCCTCTCTGTCTGTCTATTTGTTCGCGACGAACTCAAAAACTACTGAACGGATTTTCATGCGGTTTTCACCGATAGATAGAGTGATTCATGGGGAAAGTTCAAGGTTTTGTGTAAATAAAAGAGCTGTATGTGGTGGACGAGCGGGCTGGCAAGTGGGCGGTGTGGATTTGATGAAATTTTGCATATGTGACCTTCAAAACAAGAGGAAGGTCACTGTCTACATTTGATTTAGAAAACCCTATGTTAAGCCCGGGCATCGCCTGGGACTTCATTTTATTTAATTTTCTGATTCTGTCTGTCTTTTTCATTATTTAGTGTTCAATAGGTCTTCAGACGAGCAGACGCGACGCGCCGCGACATAAAGGTCAATTTGATGTGTTGATACAATTGATATCGGATACTATTCGCGGGTGTGATAATTTAACGATGTTGACTGGAATTGATCTCTTCGGAGGATGTTAGTTATTGTAACAACGTCATAACACTAAAGCACAGGTTCTCAAACTTATTTGGACCACCGCCCACTTTGAGATTTTATAAAATAAACTAGTGCCCCACATTTTTTAACTTATCTTTTTACATTACCACCTGTTGCGCATCTTAAAAACAGTTATTGCGAATATAATTTTTAAACTTTCATTATTATAAGGATACGATAGAGTGTTAAATAATTTAGCTACCTAGAATCACATTGACAATTAATTAACAACACTTAATAAACCATTTTTTATATTTTTATTTTATACATTTTTAAATGTAGGTATCTGATTTATGTGTGTATAAATTATAAATTTAAATTTTTTTATTTTTTTATTTTTTTTTTACCTTTACATACGAGTAGTTACACTCTCGTAAAGGTTATATATTATATACATATACAGGGTGTTAAGGGACGTACTTGACTTACTTTAACCAGTGATTCTGAACATTATTTGGAGTAAAAAATTTAACAAAATTTTGGTCTCCTGTGACATTTTTGAGGGGTTTTTTTTGTTTTCTACGAAAACATAAAAAATGGTAGGTGTTGGATAGTTGAAGGCGGGGTTTAAGGGTTGGTCGGTTACTCGGCTGAATGACTAGTGACGACAAGCGGAAGAATTTTTTTTTGTTTGATTTTGAAGAAAAATATTTTGAAAAAAAAAATTGTCATCAAAAAAGTCACCGGAGACCAAAATTTCATTTATATTTTTTACTCCATTTAATGTCAGGAATCACTGGTTAAAGTAAGTTAAGTACGCCCTTTAACACCCTGTATATGTTTCAGTTTCTGATCAATGTCGCATGTTAGTATTTAATGATTTGTGTTTATCCGATCAATGTGAATCCTGAAAATGTAATTACTCGTGAATATATTGCATGTATATGTATGTAAATTAATAAAAATAAAAAGTGTGACCCATAACCTATTTCCGAGATCAAAGAATGTTTCAATAAGAGTAAATAAAACTCATACTTAACAATATTTAAAAGTATTTTTATTAACATTAAGAAGGCTTTGAATTTAAAACTTATCTAAGGAATGATGAACGAAGGACAAATCTGATGCATTTCGACGAGTTTGTTAAAAACAGGCTCGAATTCACTTTAAAACAGCCGTAAGTCGCCGCGTTCAGTAACTTGCAGCCTATTTGCCCACCTACTGCGTGGCCTGGTTGAGGGAGACTGGTTGAGGGAGACCTTTAATTTCTCCAACCGAACTCTCTCGACCCATCGCCTTGCACCGCAGTGGGAAGACCGGACTCATTCCGTCACTACTAAACACGCTAACTCCAGATTCCTACCCACCCCTCATACCTTTTCCTTCCCTGATCTTCATCTCCTTTCTTTCCTTAAAATGAACCTCCACACAAAATCCCCGTAGATGACATAGACTATAGGTTCTCAACGTGGGCGATAACGCCCCCCTGGGGGCGTTTCAGACCTTCAGGGAAGCGGTAGAAGGCCAAGAGAAAATTGGGGGGCGTTTCAGGCTTTCAGGGGGCGGTAGGAGACAAAGAGAAACCCCTCCCATCCCATCCCCATCGTATATCCCCTGCAACGCAGGGGGCGTAATGAGATAGGATGGGGCAGTGGGGGGGCCGCTAAAAGAGAAAATATTCTCAATGTGGGCGGTGGGCAAAAAAAGGTTGAGAATCTATGACATAGACTCTGAGGAAAATTATTTTCCGCGGAGCCTTGGAGTTAGTGTAATTTTTTTTTTAGGAAGATTTTTCATGTTTTTTTTTTACATTAGCTCTAAACGGGAGACCCTGAGGAAAATAATTCCGCCAAAAAAATGTCGCCAAGTAGACTGGGTTGTTTCACCGAATTTGTACAATTCATCAAATTTCAAATTCTATTCCAGTTTTATTATTTCAGTTAACAATTGACCAATACCTAAAGACAGAACTTTAATAGAACTTTCACAGAAAATTAACTGTGAAATTTGATGAATTATTCAAATTCTGTGAAACTGGTCCGTAGACTTTTATACCTTTTGACTATTAGATCGAGACAGCAAATTAACGTTGCCCGACAACGGAAATCGCAATCCATTTGATTTATTTTGTGCTGAGAGACTGAAATTCGGTATTTGAAATTTAGGCAAAGAATAGTCAGACTTTTGGATCACATTTCCATATCGCACATCTAGTGTTCTTCGTTAATCTATGATTAATAAAATATTGTATATTTTATTTGTATAATATTTAGCTAAAACTTCTTCGTACAAAATATAACACGCTTAACTAAAGCTCATTATTCTCGAACGAACAATAGGATTATTATGAAACTATAGTAAATAAACCTCCTATTTACTATACGTAATTATATAACACGTCGAAATTAGTATCCTGAAAACACATTCTAGTTAAAATCTCATTAGGTATATACATCATATCTAATAATAAGTAGATAATAAAAATATGTTTCGGTGTAATTTTCATTTTAATGATATTATGAATCCATTGTTTACATATAAATATTTTAAATTATGGTAAATACGTAAATACTCATGGGCGTAAAGGAACATCCGGCTCCGGGCAGCTAATGAAATTAATTTCCTGTTCAAGAAAAAAATTCGATAGTAAAGAGTTTATTTATTACTAGCGAGTACCCGGCGTGCGTTGCAATGCCACTCAAAGAAAGTGTTTGTGTTTTAATATTTTTTTTGTGGAAGTCCTTTTGGATAACAATATTTTTTTGTTTTTCCGTCTGATGCTTACACGAATAAGTCAGAATGTTTTCCGACCCGCGAGCAAGACACATACAGCTGTCAGGGAAGCACGGATTTTCCAAATTTACCCCCTGCTTTTCCCTACCGTTACTGTGTCTCCTTTGCAATCCCTCCCTCTGCCCCTACCTCCGTCACCCCTCAAATGTGCATCCTTTCCGATGCGTCCCCCTTTCCGCCCCGTTCCCCTCCCATGTCTCCTTCCTATTCCGCGTTCACCTAACACCTTCCCCACCTTCTCCCTCCGTCATTCCCCTCCCGAAAACTCCTACTCCTTCTTTCCTCTCTCCCCTCCCTCCGCCCTACTTCCCTCCTGGACGCTGAACCATATTAAATAGACACATTTATCACAGCTGTCCTTGTGAGATGCACGAATTTCCCAAATTTACACCTTACTAACCCCTACCACTATTATGTCTCCTTTGTTATCTTTCCCTTTTTCTCCCTCGTCACCCACCCCTCCCCAGCGTGTCCTTTTCCATACACCCCCGTTCCCCTCCCGCATCCTCTTCCACTCTCGCGTTCCCCTTCCACCTTCCCCGCCTTCCCCCCTTCGCGCAACCACTTTCCCGCGTCCACAACTCCCGCGTTTCCCTCTTCCTCCTGCGTTCCCCTTTCACTTCCCCACTCACACAAATCCACCCTCCTTCATTCCCTTTCCTTCTCCCAAATTTTTCCTCCTCCCTCCCTCCTTCCCACCCTAAAATCAAATAACTCGCGCGTCACTTATTGTTATTTTTGTATACAAATTTCACAACGCTTTTTGTTATACTAATAAATATGTAGAAACATTCCCGGATGTACGCATAACATCTTATCAAAGTTTCATCGCTATCGAATGAATGTATAGGAAATAAATTCACAACGCTAGAACTCATCATTATAAAATATGGAAACCTTCGCGGGCTTGCGCACGAAAACTATCAGCACATCACCAAAGTTTCATCGCTATCGGATGAATGGTTTAGGTACCCCACAAGGGACGAACAAAGAAACATTCATTTTTTATGTTAAGATTTATTATATTTAGTGTTAAGTTTTATGATTTTATGTTAAATTTTAAGTTACAATTTAGGTGATATTTTGTGTTGTTCCATTGATTTTCTCTACTTGTTAGGCCCTCCGTTCATGGAGATACTTACAAACTACGTGATTGTGACACAACCACAAGTACCCTGCAGATGTACTACTTTTTAAAGCTGCTTTCCGTACACGGCGCTACCCGAATTATACTGAACTTGATCATTTTTCACGTGCAGCCGTGGAGTTAACACGATGTCGAACGATGTCAAATGACTTTTTTTCCAACATTAATCTATGCCTTCTTCACTAAATCCTTTCTTGCGTATTCTGGTAATGTAGAGTTATGTAAACACGCATTTTTTCTCACTTCCAGAACAAATCTAACGTTACTTTCATGTTCAGACGCCATTTCTGTCAAACGTCAAACGAAAGTAGTAGACACGAATGCTGCAACGCGTAGCGCGCTACTAGCACCGTCGGTAGCGCGTTACCGACTTCAACCTGACATCCGTCGCGTAGCGCCGTGCACGAACACCAGCAAAATTGTATGGCGGGTACCCACGAGCGGTGTGCGTGCTACGCGCATCAGGCTCGAATAGCTTGTAAGTAGCTCCATGTACGGAGGCGCTTATAGCTTGGCCCTTGTTGCAGCAAGTGGGTAGTCTACCGGCGGCAGTTTTAGGGGGAGCCAAAATCGTAATTTAAATGCTCGAATGAAAAAAAAAAATTGATTCATAAAGCGCCTGGCATCCAGCGCACGTTGTTCTATCGATTACTTATTTGATTTTAAAATGCCCAGTTGGTTTATGAATCCTAAGTTGATTTAAGAACGTATCCTAAATTGATTTTGAACGCGTGCATAATGTATGATAGGTTCCCAACGGGGGCGATAACGCCCCCTTGTGTGCGTTTGAGACTTTCAGGGGGCAGTAGAAGACCCAGAGAAAATTAGGGGGCGTTGAGACGGCACAGTGAGGGCATGTGTAGGTAAAAGAAATAAGGTCTAAAAAAGGCAAAAAAACATGCTAATCACGTAGATATTAATGAAGCAAAGTAAATTTTAATATTAGTTCATTTTTGTTATTGGTATGGTAATAATGTTTATTACGTGAGCGAAAATTTATGTATTTCGGTAGTTCGAGAAGCGGATGAAAATTGAACTGAAAGATTTCATTACATTCAAAATGGATGATATGAAATATTTTTTTATACAGTATTATCATCTTACGTGTATTATTATTATTAAAAGTTGAAACTATGTCATGAATACAAGAAGGAGGGAGGTAGCAACCCAATACTTAAAATACATAAGAAATGCTTTTTTAAATTGAATAAAAAGGCTGATTGATTGATTTCTATGAATCCCCCCCCCCTCCCCCCACCCGCCCTCTCATCGCCAAACGCTGGCGAGAGGGGGCGTCACCATCAAGTTTTCTGAATAATTAATGATAATGATACTAATGATTAAAATTGAAGTTAAAATATTTTTGAATCTTTTTTTTATATTTTTTTTTTTATATGAAATACCGCACAAGAGTCCCAACTGCTCCCCTCTGGAGCCAGTGAGACTATGGCATCCCCAATTGGGGTATGTTGTGTGGCTGAAGGTAGTGGGGAGGGGAAGGAGATAGGGAAGAAGAAGGTGGGGAAGTACCTGGCTATTCAGATCTGGTCACTAAACACGGCTAATGCCATTTCGAGCAACGTTTCAATTCTGAATGGTGGTTACACCAGGGCGATACTGATAGTATCTTCCACTCTGGAACGTGGCGTAAATATACTATATATTATTTTAAATTAATAAATTGTGAAATAACACAAATTAATCAAATAAAATATATTTGCGCACGCCGGGTTCGAACCCGCGACCTTCGGATTGTGAGTCCAGAGTCTTACCTCGGGGCCACGGAGGCCGTCAATAAACAAAAACTTTTTTTACATTAAACCCACACGGAAGGTTCCGATGAAAATAGTTTCCCTCAAGGCCTATGTCATCTCGCTGTGTGAAGGGTTCTTGTAAACGGCGGACAGCAAAAAACGGCCATACACGCGCCTATGTGTGTCCTTTGCCCTCACCCTCCACATATTAAAATCAGGTCAGTTGCATTGACATTGACCATGTAGATATCTACGCAAACAGTCTCACATATTTCAAAAAGCAAATTAACGATCGTCTACCATGATGTCATGGAGAACAATTATGTGATTGCTCTATTATCATTTTATTTATTTATTTATTTATTTATTTATTTATTTATTTATTTATTTATTTATTTATTTATTTATTTATTTATTTATTCATTCATTCATTCATTCATTCATTCATTCATTCATTTATTTATTTATTTATTTATTTATTTATTTATTTATTTATTTATTTATTTATTTATTTATTTATTTATTTATTTATTTATTTATTTATTTATTTATTTATTTATTTATTTATTTATTTATTTATTTATTTATTTATTTATTTATTTATTTATTTATTTATTTATTTATTTATTTATTTATTTATTTAAGGAACATTAACAGTCTTAGTAATATAATAAACATAAGAGGATGATAAGATAAAAAAACAGACCAATTATTAATGTTCACAGATAGGTATTTAGAAACAAGACTAACTGAATATAAACTAGAATATTTAAAAAAATAATAAGAGTACAAATGTGAATTCAACAAATGGTAAACTAATACACAACATTAAAATAAGTGTGATTATAACTGAAATAGACTGCAAAATAGGGATTTGGGTTGGGAAGTTGTTTGGGATTTTATTTTTATTATCTTTTTTTTCTTTCTCTGCAGGTTTTGTTATATATTTAACACTACTCTGTTTTATATTTCATTTTGAAGTAATAACTAAACATTGATTACGCATGCTGTGAACATTTATAATTGGAGTGTGAATACCTATGTTCATCCCAATGGCAATTTAATAACTTTAATAATTGTTAACATCCTGTAAATGTTTCAAACAATAAATAAATTCGATCTCCCGAAAAATGTGCGGAAAAAATATTGGAATAAAAAAACTGTTTGATTGATTGCTAAAATAAATACATCAAAACCCCCATCGAGAGTCCGAGGTCTAATAACAAGAAAGTTCTAATTTCACGAAATACAATATAAATGTAATAAATTCAAGAGAATGATTTTTTTTTTCTTTTTTGTATGAATACCAAAAACATTTTGGGCCGCAAAAAATATTCAGTTGGGCTGCAGGTTGGTCGTGCCTGGCCTAGTTAAACACTATTAGTGACTGGGCTATATTCACACCTCTATTGCAACTTATCTTCGACATACCTTATGCACAAATATGTATATCCAATATTCTTGTATATATCATTTGGCCGAATACTGAAACTTATAAGTTTCTATATCACATGTACAATAAACAAATAAAAGTAATTGTTTACTTCCACCATAATACACCTAATCTTTATCTCTGTAGTGCATTTCGTTATCCGTTGCTTATCCCGAATGGTATAATATGATATATCAAATGTGCCGATTGAAATTAATAATAATGTAAATATAATAAATGTGCTATCTGTTACATTGTGTGGTGTTCGTAGGATCTTATTCAAAGAGAGAGATTATTATTGCAGAAATGTTTATTGTGCATGAATAACAAAGTGGGACGAAGTAACCAAGCACTTTGCACACACCTTTATAGATCACCGCAAACAGTCTTACTCGTCTTGCACGCATTTATCCATCATAAAACACGCTACATATATTATAAATTATAACGTATTTGTGTGTAAAAATTGATCAAAATTTAAGATGAACTGAACAAATTGATTATTTAAACAAGTATGGCTGAACAACCTTAAAACATTACTTAAGTTCAATTTTACCGGCTGGTATCCCTGAGAGTCGCTCTCCGGTCCAGAGCATGATATTGCAAATTCATTCCGGTTCCCGCGTCCGCTCAGTTCGACTGTTTTACATTCCCTCTCGTGTCATCCTCTAGTTGTTACGATTTTAATTTTGTATCAAGTTTATTATAAAATATAACCGTACTTGTAAATATATTTGACCTGCATAATCAAGAGTTCTTATTGGCAAATTTCCCTACACACGCATCTCGGTTTACAGTGCTTGGAAAGGCTGTAAGCTGCAAATCCAAATCAGGATAAAAATACATATTTCACCACCTTTCCAAACTAGTGAGTTCCCGGCAGGCGTTGCTATAGAACTTAATAAAGAAATTGTTTCTCCCTGCGTATCCTTTCTCTTTCGTTCCGTTCCCTTCTGACTCTCCTTCCTCTCCCGCGTCCCTTTCCCCTCTCATGTTCCCACTCCACCTTCTCCGCCTTCCCTCTCCCCCTCCCGAGTTCCCCTCCCCCCTCCCGCATTCCATACATTCAATCCCGGTACATTCAGTTTTCAAACAGCTCACGTGCCACCTATTGTAATTTTTTATACAAATTTCATAATGCCAGAGCTCACCAGTGCTCACAACTCACAACAACTCAACAAAGTTTCATCGCAATTGGATGAACGTTTTAGTAACGCATAATTTCATGATGCCAGACCTTACTATTGTATATAGAAACCATCGCGGGCATGCACACATCAAATCCCCAAAGTTTCATCGCAATCGGGTGAATGGTTTAGCAACGCATAGACATCTCATATACGTACTCATATAAATACCTACACCCAAGCAAGAATATTTTAACATTTATGTTATTTTTATTTTATATTTTAATTCGGCGGCATTGACGTCACGCCGGGCAACGTTGGTCACAGTCGTCTTACCAGACATTGACGTTTTCTATGTCATAATGACGTCCTAGCCATTGGAACCGTCACGGAATGTGCGAGTTTTCAAATCAATAATTATAAAAGAAAATACTAAAATTACACGCTTTTAGTACAATGAACAGAATCACAAAAATAAACTTTAAATCTTCCACACGTCTTTAACGGTATTAAATCAATTTTTGTAACCTGTGATATTATATTCTTACGTTTTATTATATCTACACGTTTTAACCCGCATAATCACAGGAGGCCAAATTTACCCAGCCCACATAGGTTCATATAAATCGCTGTATCTCCCTTATTGTCACGGTGAGAAATATATCTGATGAAAGAGAAAACTCCACGCTTTATATTTAAATCCAGAATTTAACCACTGTAAAATTTAAATGTGTAGGTAGGTACCTCTATGAAACCAAATTTTCCGATAGCAATTTGAGAAAAATGTTTAAAATTTCGAGAATGTTTATTAATTATTTTTTTATGAAACGACAAACACGTAAATAACATTTGCCTAATCAAATATGTGAGTGCTTATATATTTGTTTCATTATCAGTTATTTTAGATAGAAAAAACATAAGGTGAGCCATTTTTTATCTTAATATATATATTTCTTCCGTCCGTGTGTATGTCACTGAACTCCTCCTAAACGGCTGGACCGATTTTGATGAAATTTTTTGTGTGGGTTCAAGGGGATTCGAGAATGGTTTAGATTCACAATTTGGTCCACTGGAAAATGTTCTTTTAATTATTTTTTTTTTATTTCTAAGGAGTTGTTCATTTTGGAATGTTTTACATTGGATCCGCAGACTGCGCTACCATCGCAGTATCGAATATTCAATATTATTCTATTTTAATTTCAATTTATTCATTTAAAATAATATATAGTATATTTGCGGCACGTTCCAGAGTGGAAGATACTATCAGTGTCGCCCTGGTGTAAGACCACCGTTCAGAATTGAAACGTTGCTTAAAATGGCTTTAGCCGTGTTTAGTGACCAGATCTGAATAGCCAGGTACTTCCCAACCTTCCTCTTCCCTATCTCCTTCCCCTCCCCACTACCTTCAGCCTCACAACATACCCCGATTGGGGATGCCATAGTCTCACTGGCTCCAGACGGGAGCAGTTGGGACTCTTGTGCGGTATTAACTGTAAAAAAAAAAAAAAAGTTTGTCCCGACAGTTGTGTACAGGACAACGTCTGTCGGGTCCGCTATAAATAAATAAAATAAATTGTGGAACATTCCAGAACACTCTCGAATGTTGTCCTGAGCGAAGCCGGGTAACCCAGCTAGTGTTTGTATAAATTTTATAAATTATATATTTTTATTTTTTTTATATGAATACCGCACAAGATCATTCAGACCTTAGAGACTGTTAATTGGAATAAAATAAATCAAATGGAATATAACAAAAAAGCTGATCAGATGATATTAAACTTAAAAAAATCTATTGATGAAGTAGTTCCAGAACAGAAAATACATAAAATAAACGATAATAAATGGTATACAAAAGAACTTCGCATAATGCAACATGATAGAGATACATTTTACAAAAGAGCATGCCTTACTAATAGTACTATGGATTGGGATAACTACAAAAAAGCAAGAAACAAATACTCTAAAGACATAAAAAGAACGCATAATGAGTATATAAAAAATAAAATAAACTCAGAAGAAGGTGATCCCAAAAACATTTGGAAAAGCATAAAGGAATTAGTACATGGCGAAAACAAAGACGACATAAAAATAGTAATCTTTCCAAAAGAGATAAATGAAGAAAACATGGCTAATAGCTTTAATAAATATTTTATTGAAAGCATCACTCAAATTAACAAATTAATCCCCAACATTGATGTTAACCCCACAAATGACAGTAACGACTCAAACAAAGAATTATTTGTCTTCAGAAAAATAAATGCAGAATATTTATTTAACATTTTAAACAAAATTAAATCAAAGAATAGTTCAGATGGATTAACTATTGGCTTAATAAGAGATGCTTTTCCAGTAATTTTTTTTTTTTTTTTTGCCGGCAACCCGGGCGTTAATTACAGTAACAATATAATACAAGAAAAGTCTGTAACCCGTCTCACTAGACGATGTCTGTTCTGAGACGGGTACATAAATATGCGTGCATGAACATATTAAAGGGATATGATACCCTTCATTCAATTCGTAAAATGCAAGAATAGCTTTATGATTACTTCGATAGATGGCAGTTTAGGTACCTTCTTGAATTTGAAATATTGAAAATTGTACGCGCGTCGCTACACAAATTTCGTCCTAAACTCCGCCGACGAAAAAAGTTATTGGCAGCTAGTGGAGGGAGGGTGATCTACAGAGAAGGGCCGGACTGTTAATGGGCTTAACATTATTTTATTTATTTCATAATAAAAATATGTTTAGTTCAGTTTTTTCATATTTTATCGACAAAATATAATTACGCATTACGCATTATTTGCTGAACGAATTTCTTTTTCAAAATTAATAGATTACTTAGTTAGTTCCCGGCATACGTTGAAATGCCACTAATAAAAAAATTGTTTCTCCCTGCGTGTCTTTTCCCATTCGTTCCGTTCGCCTTTCGTCTCCATTCCCCCTCCCATGTCCCCTTCCCCTCACGTTATTATTAGATTTATACATCAAAGTATGATTTACGCGAAATGTATCGTAATTTTACGAATTTTCTTCGAATATCTAAATTTGAAGAGCCGGTTGCATCAGAAATCGGCAACGAAATTTCGATTTACGCGGTAATATATCACATTTTTATGAGTTTAACGAGATGGCCGCGACGGTCGCGGCCGTGAAAATTTGATTTATGCGGAATATTTTACGGAAAATATCGTATTTTTATGAATTTACTTCGAATACATTGGGCGACTTACATGTGAATAAGTCGTATTATTACGAATTTATTCCTGAGAACTTACCCGTATTTGAATTTGCAACCGAGGAACTCAATTTTCGGCGATTTTTTTTTTTCGTTATATTTCCAATTACGTGGGAATTCGTCAATTCAAAATTTTATTTTTTATGTCCCGTGGATTTCGAATTGACGGGGTTCTAAGAAACACATATGACACATGTAAATCACAAGTTTGTACATGATCAATATAAAAATAAAGATTTGTTGGTAAATTTTAATTATTATAAATGAAGTTGACTGATTCGGCCCATTGCCTTGCCGATATCCTTCGGCCATTATAAACGGCGTTTGGAATCTCGTGGTTGACATTTGTAGTCGATTTTATGGTTTTTTTTTTTAAATTTAACTTCTAAATATTCAGCCGTTTATTGTCTTTTAAACTATATTTTCTAGAATAGATATCATAGATATATATCATATCATAAAATATCTTTGATTTGACAACGTGTTAATGGTTACGTGTTTATACGCAGAAAGGCGATATTATTGTTAATTTTTCCTTTAAAAGTTTTTTTTTTGTCTGTTTCTCTATGTACAAACTTTATTGACTTCATTTGAAATTTTAAAGATAAAAATAAAAAAACGGCAATAAACTTGTTTACTCCTTATGTTAATACCCCTTACCGTGTAAGGTCGGAACAGTGGAAAACTTGACTTATTATCACTTAAAACCATAAAATGCGTATTTGCCGTTGTAATTAATAACATGGCGTCCTTGAAAAAAAATTACATTTCGCATTCTTTAAGTTAACAAAATAACCATTAAAATGCATTATTTCCAATTTTCGGTTACTGAATCAATTAGTTCTAGTTAAAATCTACCTACTAATTTTTTTAAAGTGTATATTAAGCGTGTTCCTATAATGATAATGGCCGCCAAGTGAATAATCGATTTTAATTTTAACGAAATAACTATTAAAATTCATTACTTTCCAATTTCGGAAACTGGAATACTTACTTCCCATTATTATCTATCTGATATTAAGTTTTTTTTTTTTAAATAAAAAGTGCTTATTAAGCATGTCCCTATTTAGTAAATATTTACCTAAGAATCTAATTACTAATTAATCTAATTTGATCTAATCTAATTAATCTAATTTGACCATAGACTTTAACAATAAACAATATAAAGACGCGTGTGTGTGTGTCAAATACATGGTAGTGTGTGTAATGTTTTTATTATTGATTTAATGTATTTTTATGCATAATTTTAAAAAAATATTAGCATTCTGCACTCCTCCTCTATATAAACTATAAGTGTGCGAAATTTCATACTCCTCCGTCCGCGCAATTTTCGTAAAAAGGGGTACAAAGTTTTGGCTTCACGTATTAATATATTGATTGATGATGATGATTTGTTAATATTAAAATTTCGGATGCAAACTTTAAAATTGTAAAAATAACACACGTGATTTTTTATGTGAAAACAGTTCTAAAATCACGGTTAACGTAAAAAACACTTATTTTATTAGTCAAATGTATAATAAACAATTTTATCATCTCAATTTTTTACCATTTCATACAATAATATTTAATGAAAAATTAACGTAGTCTAACGGCGCATGTGCGTTTTGGCGGGTGAAAACTGTTTCTACAAATTAGTATTTTTTTATCTATTTTTATGGACAACTTTGATGTGAAGCGTGGTTTATTATAGATATTCTCCTTTTTGTTTTAAGGTTATCACTAGAATAAAAACGGAGTTATAACCATTTTTGTGGGAACACACGCGTTAGCTTGAAAACAAGTTTATTGTACTTGACTGCTATTGATATATTGTCTTGAAAACAAGCTTAGGGGTCGGAGTGGTTAAAAGTTTTAAAGCTCTTAAAAAATATAAGTTATTCTTGAAGATAATATCTATACGTTCCCCGCGCCGAAACGCAAATTATATGAAATTCCCTCCATGGAAAAAAAATTGCAAAATATGCTCCGAAAATTATTATAAACACGTTTGCTTCAGTTATTTTACAAATTACAGTATGAAAAAATTCAGTGTTTCTTTAAATGCTGTTTCAGACAACCCCCGCGTGATTTTTGCTCTTTTTTTTACATGAGCTCCACACAGGAGGCCCTGAGGAAAATAATTTCCCTCAGGGCCTATGTCATCTTTGGGGATGCTGTATGGAGGATTTTTTTTAAGGAAAAGGAGGAGACGAGAGTTCTGGAAAGGAAAAAGGTTTAAGGGGTGGGTAGGAATCTGGAGTTCAGTATGTCCTGGTCATCCGCCTCCAAGACCTAGACAAACCTTACCTCATGAACCCGGGCACCCCTGCTAAATCACCAAACGTAGCGAACCACTTGGGGTGACCTATGGCAGAGGTGTTGGCTGTGGTACCCGGGGCGGGGTACCCATTCCCGCCTCCCAAATTCTATTTTAAACGAGTCGTGTTTTGTTAAACATTTTTACAATTTTCGCTTAAATATTATCGATTTTAGCATAAGCGCGCTCTCTCTAACATTCTTATTTACATATCTCTCCATCATCTTCTTTTTGAGCGGGTATACGGCGCCTTAAACAAAAATCAGAAAACCGATATATTTCATGTATCGGCGCATTGGCAGTGCAAAACGAAAAAAAATCCTTGCAAGCAATAATACGATGAAAATGATTAATTCCTAATTCCTACCTCACACATTTGAGATTGGGAACTTGTAAGCGATATTTGATTTTTTTATCACGGCTTAATTGTTCATTCAAACATCGGCCAGTTTACCCATTCAGCATAAGTGGTGATTAGCAAAAATCGATTGTACAAATATGGACTTAGGTATACATGATTTTTGTCATGTTTCAAAAAAACCGTACACAATTTTACTGAACATCTATCTGTACAATTTACTAACGAAGTCCTCGGCGTTTTTTTCGAAATCTATCAATTTAGTTCCTTCTTTTTTTAAGGACATTCGTGATGGTTTTGAAAAATAATTTAATATTTTAAATAATAAATTTGTTCAGTCCATTTTAAATTTTGATCAATTTTTACATCTCCATACTTATATCGATAAGTATTTTTTATTATGTATTGTGACCCGATATTTAGTGTAAAATTATATTTTTTGTGCATTATTTACTAGCATAAGTACTTATTTAAAATTTCTATATTTTTTTATTCAATTCAAAGTATTAGGCAAGTACCTACTTCTAATAAATTAATTAATAGAGTTTCAACAATTTAACAATCATTGTTTTGTAAAATGTCATTCTCAAATTTTGACATTTTCGACAGTTTCGCAAGTATTTTTGTAATGATTAAAAAACTTTTCAGATGTATTGTCATGGGGTTGTAGTAATCCAGGGTTTAGGGCGGCACTATTCGAATTTCTACCGATTTCTTGCATATCTCCCTTGAACATTTGAAGTTTTTAAGCTCTTAAAAAAATATATGTCATTTTTGAAGATAATATCTGTACAACCCCCACGCCGAAAAGCAAATTATATGAAATTCCCTCGATAGAAAAAAATCGCAAAGTATGCTCCGAAAATTTTTATTTTCAAGCCTGTCTCTATTATTTAACAAGTTGTACGAAAAAAATCACAGGTTTCTTTGAACGTTGTTTATAATAAACGAGTCGTGTTTTATTAAAAATTTTCACAATTTTCGCTTGACTTTCATTTTTATTTTTATTTTTTTATTTTTATTTTTATTTATTAAATTACAGAAAAACATTTTGTACAAGAATTAGAGAATACCCACAAAGCTGTCATATAGCAGCTTGTCTGCAGGTTCTAACAATTTAAACATTCATAATAAAATATCTAAGAAAAAATTTGTAAATACATTTAAAGTTTTAAGGAAACATTAGAATAGATCACATAGTAGTATTAGATAATTTAACTTATAACTATAAATATATAAGATATTTCAATATACCTACCTAATAAAAGATATGTAGGCAGCTATATTAAGATATTCAAAGATACATGGAGTTTTCGTTCATTAACCATAGTTTTATCATTTTAGGACTTAGTCTCTCATTTTTTTCAAATTTTATGTTTTTATTGATTTTATTGAAAATCACTGGTATTAGATATTCAAGAGTACGGCTTCCATATTTATTTAATATTCGAGGAGTTTTTAGGCCCTTTCCTTCTCTAAATCTTGTGGTATGTTTGTGTACAAGTAGGTGTTTGTAAGGGCTTTCCCCCATATTATCCATAATAGTAGTGAACCAGTGGAGACCTTTTATTGTAAGTAGGCTCTCTGAGCCATACAGTAATTTTAAGTTATGTCTCTGTTTGTAAATCTTAGTTGTGACAATTTTTTTTATTATGGCGGTTTGTAAATTTTCAATATATTTAATGTAAGTAGTGCTTGCATGTCCCCAAGTTCGAATACCATATCTAAGGATGGATTCGACCATAGAAAAATATATGAGTTTAAGAGTACAATGAGGCAAAATAAATTTTAATTTGTAAAAGTTACTAGCTAAGGATCTGAGCTGGTTACAAATTTTAGTCACTTGTTTATCCCACTTAAAATTGTAATCAACAATTATTCCCAGATAAGTATATTCATTTGTGAAATCTATTTTTTCACAGTCACAAACATTAACAATTCCTCTATGTATACAGTTAAAGCTATGAGCGGTTATTTTAGGAACATTCCACATTTTCAAACTTGGAGATTTTATGTACATGCATTTGGTTTTTTTAACATTAATAATTAATCCTACATGATGAGCCCATTTGAGAAGCTCGTTAAAATCTCTTTGCAATTCTTGTATAGCAATTTCAGGATTTTCATTTGATACAACAAGAGCAGTATCATCAGCAAAAATGAATCGACGAGCTTTTTTGAAAATCTTACACATAGCAATTACATATATAATATATAATTTTGGACCTAGAATTGACCCTTGCGGTACTCCTGATTTGATGTATCTTGATTTACTAATTATATTTAAAATCTTCACACTCATTTTTCTATTTGACAAATAGTTTTTAAAGAATAAGAGGAGTTTACCCCGGATCCCTATAAATTCAAGTACTTTAATTATTTGTATATGGCTAAGTGTGTCGAAGGCTTTTGAGAAATCAATAAATAGAACCAATACATGTTGTTTACAGTTTAGTTGTGAATTTATATGATTAGAAAATTTAAATCGTTTGAAATATAAGCGCGCTTTCTCCAACATTCGTAATTACATATCTCTCCATCTTCTTCTTTTCGTGCATCGTTTGAAATATTAGCGCGCTTTCTCCAACATTCGTAATTACATATCTCTCCATCTTCTTCTTTTCGTGCTCGGGTACGGGGCCTCAAATATTAAAGCAAAAACATTAAATATTAAACATTAAAGCAAAAATAAATAAAGTAGCTCACATCCGTACTTGATATTTGATATACCTTTTGATAACAAAAATAATTTTTCAGTTTGGTTGGGTATTTTGATCTCAAATCCAAATTTAAGATTTGTATGAAACTGGCCGAAAAGGGCCGCGCATACGTTCCACTTAAGGAACTTATGTTTTTTTGCCGTCACGGTACCGTAACCGATAATTTTAAAGGCGTCCATTGTCTACGATATCTACTATATCTATTATTAATAACTCAGCATTATTTTAAATATTGGTGTAACATATTTTTACGATTTCGATTCGCGATAATTCGCATGCCTCAATAAAACGTAGATTACAGACTTGTAGTGTAAAAGTGACTTGAATTGTGTTGACAATTTAATAGGAAAAAAAGAAAAATGAAGCAGTATTTTTTATTGCAAATAAGGCCGCTGAAAATATGAACATTGTTTAGGTAATAATTTATGACGAACACAGGACGAAAAGGTATTTGGGTCGTTCTTCTTTTTAACCTACATAAAGTTGTCTCCACCAGTTAGTGGAGAAAAATTCAACAGAATTACCAATATTATTATTGTATAATTACTTTAAAATCTACTGTACTAAAGACGTAACGACTGTGTGCGTTTTAAAAAAATATGTGTTTATATTTTTGTAGTAAAAATTGCGTGTTAGAGTAGTAACTCCTCGTGATAGAAGTGTATTTCATACAAATCACAGTTGTCTTCTGCCACCTCGACTAGCGTGTATTCTATATAATTTAACAAAAAAATGATAGGACGACATAAAATATAAAACTATTTATAATCTCCAAAATAACCTAGGGGCCATCCATAAATTACGTCACACCTTAAGGGGGGGAGTAGAGAAGTGTGACAAGGGGTATGGGGGGGTAAAAAAATCATGAAATTCTAGGGGGGGGGGGGTCTCACAAATGTGACAAGGAGGGGGGGGGTCAAAAAGTCATGAAATTCGTGTGACGTAATTTATGGATGGCCCCTATCCAGTAACAGCAATTAGTATTCTTAATGATGTTTAATAAAATATTTTTAAAAATCTCAAAAACTTGTATCCTATAATTTTTATGTCGCACGACAATTCTTGTTGTTACTTGAAATAGGTATACACGCAGCCCGTGTTTGTCACCCCCAATAGGCATTTTAGGCCTCCTTCCCCCCTTGCTACAATTTCCCCTCTGAGATCCAGAGAGATTCATTTATAGTAAAAACAAAAGTGACAGAGTGGTGGAAATGTGACAGGGTGGTAAAAGTTATGTAGGTTAAAAAGAAGAACCACCCATTTTCCATTACCATTTATTATTTAAATGTGGTTCAAATTTTAATATTTAATAATGCATAACTTTTTCAACGCCACTTTTATTGGCGTCTTTGAAATTTCATTCTACCATGAAATGCTAGTTTCTCCAATCCTACCTGTAACTTTCCCCTCCACGTTTTTTTTCTCCCGTGACATTCTCCAACTCAGAGTTAGAAGAACGCAGTAAGCGCCGCAGGTGAAAATTTGGATAGTTGTGGTAGAAAAAAAATGTTTTTGTCACCGATAAATAAAAAATGGTTTGCTAACTTGGGAGAACAAAATAAAAATTACGTAAATATAATCGAGGGATTCCCCGTAAAACGTAAACGAAAAGGGTTGCCAACTTCGGAGAACAAAAAAAAATGACGTACAGTACAATCGAGGGATTCCCCGAAAAACATAAACGAAAAGGGTTGCTAACTTGGAAGATTTTAATTCCCTAGTTTTTATTTAAATAATAAAAAAAACATGTTACGTAATCGTTGTTCGAACCTCCCTCCTGCCCCGGTAACGCACAGTAACGTTTTGCAAGAACCCCCTCCCCCCAAATTGCGTTACGTAATACTTGAACGGCCCCTAATAACATCAAAACGCAAAGTAACTGATGACATCAAAATATGTTGAGCACCCCTAAAAGACAGTAGTGCACATTAACTCCGGTTTTATGATGCCCACGCCTAAAAATTGACAATTTTAACAATCCGTTCGGCGGCGGATGGGTTATAGATTTAATAATGGGGAATTTTCACAAACTTTGAATAGCGATAAAAACATGAGGAAAATTTAAAGTTTTTTTTCTGATTCTTATCATTGTACCTACTAAAAATGTGACATTTTAATATAATGATTCATAATTATTGATTTGAAAAACCGCACATTCCGAAACGGTTCAAATTGGCTACAACGTTATTATGACATAAAAACCGCCACTGGCCGGTAATACGACTGTCACCAACGGTGCCCGGCGTGACGTCAACGCCGCCGATTTCACGAATAAAAACAAACATGTCGTTTTAGCGGAAAATCGAAAACGGCACATTGTAAATCGTTATAGAAAATTATCCGTTAACATGAAAATACCTTTATCGTTTTTTTATTATATTTATTACAGAGCGGAGACGGTTTACATATAGTACCCGTGAGCACTTGCCCATTGAGCTATCTCCTATTTTACCTCTTTCCTGTAACCCGGTCACTTTTGTAAAGTTCACCAGGGTTATTATTGGATATTAGGCTATGTCTTCTGGTTCCATAATTTGTCTTCCCAGGTCTCAACTCTCCTCTCCACTCCCCCTTGGTTCTCTGAAGGCCCCAGGGGAGAAGAGGGCCTCATCTCTCCTCTCCACCCCCTCTTGGTTCCCTGAAGGCTCCAAGGGGGAAGAGAACCTCTCTCCTCTTCACTCCCAATCGATTCCCTGAAGGCCCCACGGGGGAAGAAGGCCTCTTTATCTCTCATTATCGTTAATTTTTTCGAGAATAAAAATCGGTGAAATTGAAGAATTCCATTTTAATTTTTCAAAAATATTATTCTTAAATTTATAGAAAGTTTATTTATAAACAAGTTACGCTGTGTAATTAAATGCCTTCAAAGGGCGAAACAGCTGTCACGCATTATAATAATTACACTGTTTTTAAAAATTAAACTGTTTTCATAAATTAAATAATAATATTATTGTATAACAAGGAAAATAAATTGGTAATAACTAATAATAACTAATAAACGATTAGCACGAATCGGTATGAACCGGCCGAATGTGCATGCACGGAGTGTTGGTAAATGTATCTAATATAATATATGCATGTATACTATAAATATATAGAGTAAGAGGGTATTTCCCCATCCTCTTGATAGCTTACCCATACGATAACGAATATTAAAAAATAAATACTTGCAACAGGTAAAAAACTCGGCTTACTTATTCTTTATGTAGCTCTACTATTCATAGGTTCAAGTACCGAATAGTAATAACTCGAGATTTTTTAAATAAATAAATCGTGATTTATGTACCTTATTGAATGTATAATCTACGAGGTGGATGGTGAAATACACCCTAAGTAATATCTTTATTGAAAATTAAAAAGACTTTTAAATTAATAAAATGTGCTGTATTAATCGGAAATGCACGTTATTGTATGGATAATAATTTACGAGGAGGATGGTGAAATACACCCCAAGTAATTAATATCTTTACTGAAAATTTAAAATACTTTGTAAATAAATAAATCGTGCTGTATGAATCGAAAATGCACGTTATTGTATGGATAATAATCTACGAGGAGGATGGTAAAATACACCCTAAGTAATATGTTTACTGAAAATAAAAAATATATTTTAAATAAATAAAACGTGCTGTATTAATCGAAAATTTACGTTATTGAATGTATAATCTATGAGGAGGATGGTGAAATAATAATAATAATTGGATGATTTATATAGCGCCGTTTTTGTGAAAAATCACCTCAAGGGCGCTAAGTAATATCCTTACTGAAAATTAAAAAGTGTACTTTTCGGGGCTAAAAATATTAGATACCTACCTTTAAATTGTATGCGTAAGGATATTATAAACCATCTGAAAATCATAAACGAACTTATTTTTAATTTAAGATTTTCATTTTTGGGCAGTTTACTCACATATTATATGGAGTAGTTTACATTAGCTTCACACAGAAAGCCCGGAGAAAAATAATTCTCCTAAGGGCATTGTCATCTTTGGGGAAGCTGTGTGGAGGGTCTTTTTAGGAAAGGAAGGAGAGGAAGTTCCGGGAAGGAAAAAGATATGAAAGAAGTATACGGAGAAGTCAAAGGGACTCCCTCAACCATTCTCTCCCGATCCGTTCTGCCATGCAGCTGACGGGCAGACGCATCCGATACCGGACAAACCTCACCCCATGAACCCGGGCTCCCCTGCTAAGTCACCAAACGTAGCGAATCACTTGGGGTGACCTACGGCAGAGGTGTTGGTTATCCAATAAATGGTTCCTAGGGCGGCGGTGCCCGTACCCGCCTCCCAAACTGTAAATTATTTGATACACTTCAATGTGAATTTATTTTTGTACGAGATTAAGTTGAATTGCTCCATGCATTATAGATTAAATTGTTTTTTTTATTAGTACTACCTTTTTTTTTTTTTACAGTTATTACCGCACAAGAGTCCCAACTGCTCCCGTCTGGAGCCAGTGAGACTATGGCATCCCCAATCGGGGTATGTTGTGAGGCTGAAAGTAGTGGGGAAGGGAAGGAGATAGGGAAGAGGAAGGTGGGGAAGTACCTGGCTATTCAGATCTGGTCACTAAACACGGCTAAAGCCATTTCAAGCAACGTTTCAATTCTGAATGGTGGTCTTACACCAGGGCGATACTGATAGTATCTTCCACTCTGGAACGCGCCGCAAATGTACTATTTATTATTTTAAATGAATAAATTGTGAAATAACACAAATTAATCAAATAAAAATTATTTGCGCACGCCGGGTTCGAATCCGCGACCTTCGGATTGTGAGTCGAGAGTCTTGCCTCGGGACCACGGAGGCCGTCGGAACGGAACCTAAATGTTCGTGAGCCTTTTTCATTAATGTATACATCAACTATTTTATTCTTCAATTTATATGAACCCCCACCCCTCCAAATTTTAAAAATGCTTAGAAATCAAAGATTAATTTTACCATGAATTTTTAGCTTTTTCAGTTAAGGGTCCACTATTCGAATTTCGACCGATTTCTTACTTAGTTTTTAAGCTCTTAAAAAATATATGTTATTTTTGAAGACAATTTTGAAAATAATAGATACGTTCCACGCCGAAACGCAAATTATATGAAATTCCCTCGATAGAAAAAAATCGCAAAGTATGCTCCGAAAATTTTTTAAAACAAGTCTATTTCTATTATTTTACAAGTTATATTTGTGAAAAAATTCATAATGTTTCTTTAAATGATACAAGATACGTTCCACGAGATTTTTGCTCTATTTTAAACGAGTCATGTTTTATTAAGCTTTTTCGTAATTTTCGCTTCATTTTTCGATCAATTTCTTTTCTTTTATCGATTTAAATATTAGCGTGCTCTCTCCATCTTCTTCTTTTCGAGAGCGGTTACGGGGCCTTAAGGGCTGTGAACTATTGTGGCATTGTTAGTGCATTTGCGTATAATCCGATATCTATCTATTTATTACTGTAGTCTTTGCTCTTATGCTGCGTATGCGTGCACGAACATGAACGCGAGCCGAGATACCAATTAAATTAAAGAAACGAAGCAACGGCAAACGGCGCGAAACGTCGCGTTGTCGGTTCTCCGTAATTCATGATTTGGTTCGCGGAAATTCGCGAATACGCGTAGATTTACGATCTGTAGGATTAGTGAACTACTGTTTTTCCTTAAGTAACGATGTAACTATTCATTATCCGTGTTCCATTACATAACGTTATCGTCGTTAGATCATTATAATATCGGTAGTATTATTATCATGACGGTACACTTTAGGATTGGGTTGATTAGAGATTAGTACCCTTTACACGTAGAGTTCGGAGCGGGACGTGCCCCGCGCCACTTCAGGCCGCCGCGCAGAAAAGTAAAGACCGAAAGTAAGATAACGGTTTATAGCGCAGTTCATTGTGAGACTTTTCTGCGCGGCGGCCTGAAGTGGCGCGGGGCACGTCCCGCTCCGAACTCTACGTGTAAAGGGTACTATTGTAAGCGGAAGTGGAGCCCTCTGTTATTTTCTAAAAGAATCGTTAAAGTTTTCAAACAGTACCCCCGATGCATAAATACAGATTCGACAATTGTATTTAAGCCGCCGCTACCCGAATTTCTACCGATTTCTTGCATATCTCCCTTGAACATTTGAAGTTTTTAAACTCTTAAAAAAATATATGTTATTTTTGAAGATAATATCTATACGACCCCCACGCCGAAACGCAAATTATATGAAATTCCCTCGATAGAAAAAAAATCGCAAAGTATGCTTCGAAAATTTTGATTTTCAAGCCTGTCTCTATTATACATTACATACATCTATCATACAAGTTATATACATATATGTATGAAAAAATTCACAGTGTTTATTTGAAAGTTTTTTTAGACAAGCCACACGAGATTTCTGCTCTATTTTAAACGAGTCATGTTTTATTTAGCATTTTCACAATTTTCGCTTCAATTTTATCATTGAAAATATTAGCGCGCTTTGTCCAATTATATATCTCTCCATCTTCTTCTTTTTGAGCCGGGAAGCGTCGCCTTAACTCACTAAATAAAGTTAATCAATTAATTTATATATCTTTCCAATATTCTTTAATACAAAGTCTTTAATTAGTCAAAAACTGAATACACAAACTTTCGCGAAAATCCCAAATGAATGTTAATTTAAAGATTGTTATTTTTTTTACATGAGGTTCACACAGGAGGCCTTGAGGAAAATAATTTCCCGCAGGGCCTATGTCATCTTTGGGGATGCTGTGCGGAGGGTTTTTTTTAAGGAAAGGAAAGGGAAAAGAGTTCTGGGAAGGAAAAGAGTTTTTAAGGGGTGGGTAGAAATCTGGGGTTCGGTGTGTCCTGGCCACCTCCAAGACCTAGACAACCAATGAACCCGGGCACCCCTGCTAAATCGGTCAGTACCTACTTGCCGCATTAGCCAAATCACCAAGCGAACCACTTGGCAGAGGAGCGGGGGCGGTAATTCTAAGCACTGGTTTAAATTAATCTTTACCACGAATCGGTTTATGCTATAAATACAAAAAAAAAATGCTTCGGATAAATTGACACTTTTCCTACCGTTTCCATGAAGTAGAATTAAAGTAAAATTGTTTATTAACTAATTTAAAAAAATGTTAGTTTAAACTACAAATAAAATTTCCACGAACACATTCACGAAACAACTTTTAATAAATACAATTTTGTATCTAATATTATCTTTGATGGTTTCCAATGTTCTTTTCTTTCTTTGAAATTATACGCAAAATAAATAAAAACCACTTTTGCGCTTGAAATCGTGATCATACTCCGTCTGCCAAGCGCTTTTTATGCCTTGTTTGCTGTTTATGCACAATTTTTATGCCTTGTGTGTGGCTTCCTCGTTCCGGCATTCCGAATTTCTACCGATTTAAAACATATTTCTCCTGAACATTTTAAAATTTTAAGTTCCTAAAAAAATCGAAAAGTGTGCTCCGAAAATTATTATAAACGTATTTTGTTCTGTTATTTAACATGACATGAAAAAATCAACAATCAAGTGTGTCTACGCAACAGGCATTTGTCTTTGAGAAATTTTTTGTCTAATTTAAACGAGTCGTGTTTTATTAAATATTTTCACAATTTTCGCTTAACCCGTCTAATCACAGGAGATTCAAGTTGTCCCAAAACATCATATGTCGTTATAATAACAGGAGACCCAGATTGTCCCAGAGCGACCGTGCATTATTAAAAGTTAGATATCTCTCTTCCTGTCATGCAAACATTTGTGATTTATTTTGTGTTAGAAAGCGAAAGAATATACGAGCTATATTTTTGTCAGATATTTTACAAACCCGATCATAGGTGACGATTTTATTTTGCGCCAATTTGTGACGTAACAAACACTTAATTTAAAAATAAAATTGTTTGAATATGAAAAAAAGTAAAGTAACAGTTTTATAACAAATCTTCTTAAAAAAAAGGAATATGTATTTAAAATTTTCAGTTTCTTTTATTTTACGTACTTTTTCGAGGAATCCCCAGTTACTTATTTTTTAAGCTAATTTACAATTTCAATATCAAAATTTTAATATTTAAAAACAAAAAATTTGATTTCTAATAAACACATTGGAAAGATTATTATATCTAGATTTTAGAACAATTTTTGTTTTTTGCAAAAAGGTTAAAAAATAACAGTAACAATAAAAAGGAACATTTAAAATGCACGGGAAGAACCGGGAATTTTGCGCGCAAACCTTCACAGGCAAAAGTTTATAGATATTATTTTCTCATTGTTCGAAGGGTTTTAACAACGATTTTTCATATTAGCGCGCTTTCTCTAACATTCGTATTTATACATATATCTCCCTTTCAAACCTTCTCCTTTTTTTTTTAATGCTTGGGTACTACGGAGCCCAAAAATTAAGGTAAATATGCAGAAAAATGGAACACAGTTAATACTAAAAGGTTTATAGGCATTTCAAATTATATTCTTTAATTAAACCCGAACTAAGAACTTAGTTTGGGTTAAATAAGAGAATAAAAACCAATAATAACAATGGCCGCCAAGTGAACAATCGATTTTAATAACTACATATTAAAATGCATTATTTTCCATTTCCGTTTACCAAAATAATCGTTTCTGTTTGTTATCGAACTGATACAAATCGTTTTTCAATTTATAAGCACGTTTTAACCGTGTCCCACTTTTCTGTAAATTTACCAAAAATACAAACCTGTGTTACAGGTAAATAACATGAAATAATAATAATAAATACTCACATGGACGACTCTACGTCTTGTGTCATTTTGCCGGTATTATTTTGTTGTCAGGCTCAGTAATTATTCAAAATTATTCAATTTTGACTAGAACAAATATTCGTTTCGTGCACAATATTTATATCACTTCACCAAAACAATGAATTCCTTCATAATTATTTAGCTATACTCATGTTGTCAGTCAAAACCACGCGATGTGGCATTTTTTTAATGCAATTATTGTATTATACGTGTAAATTTAGATGAAGAGAAATTTTAATTAACGTAAATAGTTACGCGCGCCGCACAGTGGACTGACTAGAGAAAGGTATCTAGCACACAACCTGCGCCGCGGGCCCGGCGAACTCAACTAGCTAGTCTGCTAGTCTCTGTCATTGTCATTACCTTGTCACTTGCAAGTTATTAGTCAATTTACTCGATTGTAAAACCAAAGAATCGAGCTTATCGTGCAATGTTGATAAACCGATTGGCGATCGACAAGCGTGCAAAGCCTGCAAAATAATAAAAAAAACCAGGGCCAAATCGTAAGTAATATCTTGAAAAAAGACTAAGCTAAAAAAGCAAACCTGTTTTAATCGGTTTTATGAGTGAATGAAATAAATTATTGGCATCCTGATTTTGTATGGAATCTGACAGAAGCATTTCGCTTGCGTTTCTGCTCTTGTTGGTTCTGTGTCAATTTTATCGATTGGAAAGAGACGCTGGGGTCGGGGCGTATTTTTAACTTCCGATATGCACAGGGCATTTTTAAAACCATTCTGTATTTATGCCCAGACACTGACAAGTCTAACCTCTAACAATAGAGTCACGGAGACCTTGTTCGAATTCATTAATTTGGATTAAGTGTTAGTGATAAGAAGTTAAGTAAATAATTAAATATTTATCCGAAAGAATTTATCTTCTAACAAGATCGGCGGCCACCTTGGCTATCAGCGTCTAGGCACTCTAGTTCTCTGAACATAATAAAATATGTAATCCATGTAATGGCTGTAATAGGTAATGTACGCGCCCGTAAGTGGTGATGCACTACTAAGTAATGCAAAATCGTGTTTTGAAAAATTAGAGCATTTTTTGGAAAGACATTTAAGCCTAGAATATACTAAAGTATCTAGCTTATAAACAACGGTTTGAATCGCAAAATCCCGTACTTTTAATTAAATAATGAGGCTAATTAAATTTCTTAGATAATTATCGGAAAACATTTAATAATTGTTTAATAATTCTGGCAATGTTTTTTTTTCGGTGAATTAATCCGATTTGATACCAACGAATATGTAACTGGGAATTTCATCCTTATGTCTTTTGCAGTAGGGCTTAGAGCGCGTCATTTTGTCATTTAGTTTCTGCCCAGATTTCGATGCGAATGAGCGCTTTTTTAATTACCGTGACGATTCACGACTACGGTACCGTGACGACAAAAATGGCAATAAAAATACGTTCCACATCGCTAAAATGCCGCAGCTCTTTCCTACACATTAAATAATGGTGAGACAAAAGATGAGACACACAAAATGCGTGTGACCGTTTCCTCCGAAGTTCTACCTTTTCCTTGCGTTTCATTTTCTTTATACGTATGAGAGAGATGTATGAAAAAACTTGTATGTTTCTTTTGGCGGGTGCAGACATGGGTTCACCGTATTTCTCATTTTCGACTGTTACTATTTAGGGTGTTTTTTTTTTTTTTTTTTTTTTTATATTAACTCCACACAGGAGGCCCTGAGGGAAATAATTTCCCTCAGGGCCTATGTCATCTTTGAAGATGCTGTGTGGAGGGTGCTGTTGAGGAGAGGAAGGAGTGAACATGGGTCTTGAAGAGACCCATATTGTAGGAGGGAGGAAACACAGAAGCCGGCAAATCGTTCCACAGCCGGGCTGTTGAACTCAAGAACGAGTCGTAGAAACGACCCGTTCTCATGTGACTAATGTCAACCGTGTACAAATGTTGAGCGCGTGTTTGGCGTGTTTCCCGACTATGCACCGGTGCCGAGGGGATCAGTGACGCTAGTTCCTCGGAGCATCTTCCATTGTAATACCGGTAGAACAAGGACAGCATTCCCACCTGACGCCTGTGCTCTAAAGATTGCAGTCCATTTGTTAAGTTAGGAGAATCTATCAAACGGACCGCCCGTTTCTGCACAGAGTCGAGGGTTTTTTTCAGGTATTTTGGGACTCCAGACCAGAGGTGGCTGCCAAATTCAACCGTGGGGCGCACTTGCGATTTGTACAGGGTTAGCAGTTGTGTACTATTAAAATATCTGCGGGCCCTGTACAGTACGCCCAGTTTCTGAGAGGCTAACTTAACTCTGGCCTCGATGGAGCCCCCGTACCTGAGCTGGTCACTTAGAGTTACACCAAGCATATCAATGGAAGGCCTGTTCGGGAGATTGCTTCCGTTGAAGGAGACTAGATTATCATTCCGATCCCTTTTAGACGTAATCAGACATGATTGGGTCTTTGAAACATTAAATTCGACGAGGTTATTCTTACCCCAAGAGAAAACACTCTCGAGGTAACCGTCCATTCTTTGTTTCAAAACTTTGTTTGTTTTGTTGTAAGAAGGAGCTGGAGCAATGTAGAAGAAAAGCAAAACCATCAGCGCATTTTAAAAATTTTGGAATTCACTCACACTTCAATATTATTTGTCCTTGTAACTATATTCCATACTTTCAAAATTATCGTCACGGGTAGTATAGTATTGTAGTGGTCTACAGAGACGTCACGGTGAGTGTGTGAGAGAGATGCAAGAAAATTATCACTTTTTCCTTTGGAGGAAACAGACTTGCGTACATTGTGTATCTCATCTTTTGAAAGAGCTGCAGCATTATAGCGATAAAGAACGTATGTTTATTGCCATTACCGTAACCGTGAATCATCACATTATCATCATTTTACATATAAAAATATTTTTCCATTTCCATCACATGTCGCAACTGCGTAGTTAGGAGAGTAGCGCGTTTATAACCTGTCGTGTCACTTGATAAGTGTTGCATCTCGTTGTAGCAGCGCCGTAACACACGAAACAGCGCACGTATCACTCACAACTCATAACCCTCGCGACGCCGCGACGTAAGGGATGGGATCAGTAGTGACGTGTGATTAATTAGTTCTTTATTTAGTGTTGAAAGCGGTTGCTCGGTTCCAATATAATACGATAAATCCACGGTACCACGCAAGTTATTGGAGTTGTATAAAGCGCCTGACGAGCCTTAGCAAGACACTCAGCCGACCAGGAATCGCATCCTTAAAATCCAAAAAAAAAAAAAAATTAAAACTCAATATCCAAGCTTCAAACCACTCCAAATTGAACATGCAAAAGAAAACACAAATAAAGCGACATCTAGCGACTCCGAACAAGAAACCACAAATATTAATAAGATGACCAAATGTATAGGAAAAGGTGCACTGGAATTCGACGACAAAAATATGGAAAAAATTATCTTTCACATTGATAAAAAAAGTGCATCGTAGTCTCCCCCCCCCCCCCCACTCTTGTCTAATTTAGTTTTCTGAAGGTTTCACTTCTACCGCATGTGAATTGCACACTCTGATTTTTTTTAAATATTTGTAATTATAATATTATTCTATATTTTACCACTTACATAAAATAAAAAAAAGTAGGACTTGAAAAAATGTTTGTCAAAAAGTCGAATAGTTATCTTATTGAGGTCAGTAATTTTTTTTATTTATTTAAATTTATATACATATACATGAAATATATTCTCGAACAGTTACATTATCAGGTTTCAATCAGATCAAACACGAATCATTAAACATTAATATGCAACACTGATCAGAAACTGCACCAACATTTATATGTATATAATATATAACCTTTACGAGAGTGTGACCACTCGTGTGTAAAAAGTGTGTGTGAGGTACCTACAACAACAATGCCAGTTATCCAGAGTTAATTTATGAATGTTAGGTATCTGTCAGTATGTGTGTGTAATTCATTTCTCATTATTCCATGGAGTTTGTTTAGGTTTTTTTTTTAATATTTTGGGTAAATATTCCACAAGCCACCGCACTTTTAATAGGCATAGATTTTGGAAATTAGTCTACTTTTCAACCTAATTACTTCAAGAAACAACTACTGACGGCCGGCGTGGTCTAGAGGTAAGGCTCTTGACTCACAATCCGAAGGTCGCGGGGTTGTGGGCAAATAAATTTTATCTGAATAATTGCCCTGATGTAAGACCACCATTCAGAATTGAAAAGTTGCTTAAAATAGCGTTAGCCGTGTTTGGTGACCAGATCTGAATAGCCAGATACTTACCCACTTTCCTCTTCATCATCTCCTACCCCTCCTCTCTACCTTCAGCCTCACAACATACCCCAATCCGGGATGCCATAGTCTCACTGACTCCAGACGGGAGCAGCGACTCTTATGAGGTTAGTATTCATATTAAAAAAAATTGAATTACGTTTTACGTTAACATTATGTTTTTTGTATGAATTTGGATTTCCTTTCAATCTAAATACGGATTAATTACTTAGTTTACCCAAACTAAGAATTTAATAAGTAACCTATTTTGTGCACGAAAATAGTTGTTTAATTGTTGAAATGACGTGTGATTTCCGTAATCTGTGCCTAAAAGTGCGGCGGTTAGTGGAATAATTAATATATTTTGTTTTAAAACTTTCTATTTTTGAGGTGATATTTAAATTTTATCCAAATGTAATAGGCCACTTGCATGGATTTCATAATGACTTGGATAAAATCGTGTGGATAGATTTTTCTACTAAAATTACGAAAATGCTAATAATTTTTTTTAGAAATTTATAGTTTTTTTCTTTATTAAATAAATAAATCCGTTTTTTGGGCTCGTGACGTCACTATATGGAAATGTTCCGTCCCCGAAATATTCAATTAATTTTGTAAAGATCCACACTAATTTATTTTTATTTTTATGGCATCACTTTGATTTCCGGCGAATTTTTCAATTTGACACTTAAAATTCACTAGATTTATTGTTTGTTACCTTGCGAACTTTTGTTTGGTTTGACGTTTTGACAGATGGTTTAAAGTGAACATCATACAGATGCTTTCCGCAACGGCTGACTTAGGAGTATAATGGTAATAGTGCTGATTTTAACAAAATCAAATTTTATAATATATTATTACAATTATAATTTACAAGTACAAATTTATAACATTGGATTTCGTCATATGTAGACGTTGAACATTATAATGATTATTGATCAATAAGATGGATCAAGGAAACAAATATTTACGAGATGTAATATTTTTGGAACGCCTCGTTATTTACCTGTGCTATTCATGTGGAATAAGTCGGGTTTTTTTTAAATGATTTTCGGCTATGTAATTATATTTTTTTCGCACCCATAAAATTATGTCCCGTCTTTCCGGTTTATAAAAAATAGTCCGATTTTTCGGATTGAAATTTTCAAAAAATCGCCAGGGTTTCAAAAATACGATTAAAAAAAATAAAAAATTACGGGACGTCTTAGAATATTTGCCTGAACTGGAAAAAAAAATTAAAAAAATGTGATGCAAGTGGCCTATTATTTTTTAGGCAAAAAATATCTGATGCGGCCCCGAAACTAACGTCATCGCTGACAGCACCGTTTTCGTACTCATATCTTATTTGAGATTAGAATGTTTAATTGATTGACAGCAGATAAAAATCAGCTGTTCACAGAATCACAAATCTGAAAGAGAAGATTCGGTAAATTTTGCTTGAGCAAATATCGCTTTCGAGAAGTGATTTATTTATTTTCTATATAAGTACAACTTACCCGTAATACAAAGAAAATCCGTTTTTAACTCAAGAGGAAACCGGGCTGCGTTTTTTCCTTACAAACGTTCCTTGGCGCCGTATATCCGTCCAAAAAGAAGAAGATGGAGAGATTCCCTAATTACGAATGTCATTACGAGCGTGCTAATGTTTGAAACGATAAAATTGAAGCAAAAGTTATGAAAATGTTTAATAAAACACGACTCGTTTAAAATAGAGCAAAAATCTCTTGGGGAACATCTAAAATAGCATTTAAATAAATACTGTGAATTTTTTTCACACATATAACTTCTAAAATAAGTGAAATGAACGTGTTTATAATAATTTTCAGAGCATATTTTGCGATTTTTTTTCTATCGAGGGAATTTCATATAATGTGCGTTTCGGCGTGGGGAACGTCTAGATATTATCTTCAAAAATAACATATATTTTTTTAAGAGCATTAAAACTTCAAATGTTCAAGGGAGATATGTAATTACCAAACCACTTTTGACGATTTTATTTAGGTTTTATCAGCCTGAGATGCACATTTGTTCCTTTTGCTCAGTGTTTGGGGTGTAAAAGCGACAGTGACAGCAACAGTTTGGTAAAATACCTATTATTAAAATTTCCTCGCCACTGGGTTTCCTCTTAAACTTTCGTCGTGGTAAAAACTAACCTAACTAACCCCAAGTGGTTCGCTACGTTTGGTGATTTAGCAGGGGTGCCCGGGTTCATGGGGGGAGATTTGTCTAGGCATATGACCAGGACATACTGAACCCCAGATTCCTACCCACCCCTTAAACCCTTTTTCTTCCCAGAACTCTTCCTCCCCTTCCTTTCCTCAAAAAAACCCTCCACACAGCATCCTCTAAGATGACATAGGCCCTGAGGGAAATTATTTTTCTCAGGGCCTCCTGTGTGGAGCTCATGTAAAAAAAAAAAAAAAAACTGGCGTCCAAAGCCGATTGGGCCCACCCTATTTTAAAAGTTCATTATTAAAATCATCAGAAGTCCAACTTTGATTTTGGTTTACGATTCAAGTAGTTCATATGTACAGGATGTTAGGCACTACTTGACTTATTTTAACCAGTGATTCCTGGCATTATTTGGAGTAAAAATGTAATTGAAATTTTGGTCTCCGGTGACTTTTTTTATGGCTCTTTTTCAAAATCTTTTTATTCAAAAACAAAAAATTCTCTTCCACATATCATCACTGGTCACTCAGCCGAGTAACCAATCAACCCTGCCTCCAACTGTCCAACACCTATCTTTTTTTAATGTTTTTGTAGAAAAAAAAGAACATCAAAAATGTCAATTTCATTTTCATTTACATTTTTTACTAACTTTACTTTAATAATTTCAGGAACTTTTGAACACTGGTTAAAGTAAGTCAAGTGCGTCCCTTAACACCCTGTATGAGTAAATGGAAGGTAAAAATCAAATACTTACAAAAATATAATGTGTTTATTTTGTCTTCAACAACAAAATCGAAAAAACAAAAATATAAAAAACGTTTAGCAATTTAGCTATAAAAACTACTTGCTAGGAAGGTTAAAAACAATCAATAAAATATTCTTATACTGCAGGGAATGCTATTAGAAAAACGTATTGAAAAAATGTAAATGACAAAAAAATAACAACGGACAAAGTTGATGATATTTTTCCACACACTGAAGCAGATTCTGCATTACTCTGACAAGTATGTGATGAGAACGGGATTGTTACACTCGATACAACACGATACGATTGTACCACCCCAGCCAGGAACACTCCCGTCCCGGTGAGGCACTAATTTGTTAGGATACACTTACTGTGAGGATAGGAAGGAGGTTGAGGTTTAATCGGCCGGTATACACGGCAACCTAATAAGCCAATATTGAAATATAGGATGGGCAGGAATAAAGGAATTGATTAAGCTTTGGTTTTCGTTTCCAGCTTTTCGCTAATTTTTGCTTCCCATTTTTTCAGCTTCCAGCTTCCCTGCTTCACGCTTTCTCTGCTTCTTGTTTCCTATTTCCTGCTTCCCGCTTCTTCGTTTTTTGCTTTCCACTTCACGCTGCTTCTTACTATCTGCCTGTTGCTGCCTGCTTCCCCTTTAGCTTTTCCAGCTTCCCACCGCTTCTCACTTTCGTTGCATATTGCTTCCTAAATTCTATTCCCGCCGCTTTTCGTTTCCTGCTTTTTGCTTCTTGGTATTCGCTCCCCACCATATCCTCGTCAAAAGAAAAGTTCCAATAACTGTAATTAGATCCTCCCTGGTCCGCCATGTGTCCAAAGCATTTGATAGTATATTATTTCATAAGTGTTCCCTTTTGTTTGAGAGATGAGTAAGCTAAAAGCTTTCCAGATTCACACATAGAGGGCAGTGCTAAGAGCTTGCCCGAAAGTCCGCAAGATGGTAGCTAGATTCGTCAGAGGTTAGTGCTCCAGAGGGACGGGGACCGAGGTGCAGGAGCTTCACGGTGGGAAACAGATCTCATTTAGCCAGCTTCCAGTTAGGCTGACTACTCTCAGTCGCAACTTGTAATACGCAAAGTATTAAATAAATCCCAGAGTAACATAAAGAACTCTATTCTTTCCCGAAGAAGTAATCTCCTTCCAAGACGAGTTGGAGAATTGTTTGTGTGAACACAAAACCTTTGCTTCCTTTACCTTGTTGAGGCAGTTTTAAGAGTTCAAGTGTTCTATGGTTGGTAGTGATTTGATTCCCAGTTAGCAAGGTTTCTTCTTCCGGTGTTCCGTCAAGCACCCCAGTGCTTTAGTTGATTTATCGACCTAAATAAAACAAAACCTAACCTAGAGTATACTTGAAACCTAAACCTAACCATAAGATTATTGTATACTCGTCCAAATAGACATTTATGTCACTCAATAGATTCACAACGTTTATCAGTACAACCTTTCAATATAAATAGTAAAAATCAATCAACCAAAGCCTGCCAATGAATGCAATAATACTACCTTTGCCAATAGTTATGGAGTACCGTTCTCAATATTATTATAATGAGTTCGTTTTGTAAACAAAGGCTGAAAGAAATAGACATTTATTTAGCTGACGTTAAAAATACTGAAATAAGGAACTTATCTGCTCTGCTTGAAGTGGTTTTATCCTTCGATGCCAATAACCATTAATTACAAGTGGCTTCATCACTCCGAATATTCAAAACAAAGGTACAGTCCTTTTGGTGTCACTAAAAACTCGATTATTCGATTTGATTACAACACATTGCTCTCAGAGGCTAACAAAAAAGGAATCTATTAAAAAAACTACGTACTTTGACAAATTTTTAGCCCCATTGAATGTAATCTAACACGGTTATTCACAAAAAACCCAAGAGGTCGACAAAAAACGTCAAGCTCTGAATGCACTTCTCCTGAACGGGATTGTTACACTCGATACAAAAATGGACGGTCTGGATGGTCATGCTTGCCAGAAGAACGTCCGAAGCAAATTTTCCTTTTATTGCGATCCAGGATTTCTTCGGATGATGTTGTTGTACAAGTCCATCTTCGAGTGAGATGTTCCCTCAATATTCAGGGACAATATTTTTAATCGTTCACCGATATTTAATGATTCCCCTTGGCCGGGAGACCTGTTGGTCTTCGGCCCCTTACGTAGCAACATAATTTGTAGTTGGAGGCCCCCTTAATATTGGGTGCTGCATCACTCGTTGCACTCACTACCTCACACACGCGGTAACAATATATGTGCCAGTGACATCGCGGCTAACTCTGCGTGTGGCGTTTGGCACACTTCTGAGAGATGTGTGAATGCGGTGGAAACGGTGGAGATGTGTGAATGTGATGCGGTGCAGACCACCGAACATGTGGTCAACGAATGCCCGCTCCATTCATTCCCCGGAGGGATTTATGAGGTCCACAGGGCAACGCCTGAGGCCCTAGTCTGGCTCGCAGACCTAGATGTCCCGCTCTAACCCCCCCCACCATACGAAAGAAGAAGAAGTAGTACAAGTGGCACTTTAAGGATATCAGAGATGTTCAAGCACACTTCAATATCCTCCCATCTTCCATCCTTTTTTTCATGTATGGTTCACGCTGAAGCTTGGCTAATCCTTTGAAAAAGTTCATTCTAGACATTGTTGCTGCAAGTTCATGACTTTAGGTGATGCAATAGGCATAAAAAAGTTATGTAATTGGATTCATAGCCCCTCTGGACCCAGCCAGGGGTTGAAAATGGTACTTTCAATCGCCCGATGGAAACAAACTCGGCAAGTTCGAACCTCAAAAAAAGTACTGAAGAAATGGATGAAACAAAAATCAACATTGGTCCAGTAAGGCAAGGAAGCCAGTTAAGAGTTAATTTTTAAAAATCTTATTAGAATACAAGAGTCCATAATTTCTAGTTATTTGTTAAACACTTTATAACATAGCGTCTTTCAATAAAATAGGTAAGTACTTTGCCAATGAGTTATCAAGTACCAGTTAAAAAATAGTGCAATCTTTTACTCGACTGTATCACCCTGGTGAACTACCACCATTCAATATCGAATTGTTACTTGAAATGGCTTTAACCAGGTTTAGTGACTAGATCTGAATACTCAGTACTTCCCAAACTTCCTCGTCACCATCTCTTTCCATTTCCCGCTCTCTCCAGCCTCCTTACTTGAAGATGCCATAGTTCCATTGGCTTAGGGCAATTAGGACTCTTGTGCGGTACAAACTCATGTGTTACAGTCTTCATAATTTATAATTTAATGTATGAAAAATAATTAATAATCCATTTACAGTATGTAGGTATAGGATTTCTTATTTTAACATTCATAATTTTTTTTTAAATTTTATGTGAATACCGCACAAGAGTCTCAACTGCTGCCAACCGCATCCCCAATTCGGGTATGTTATGAGGTTGAAGGTAGTGAGGAGGGGCAGGAGATGGGGAAGAGGAAGATGGCAAAGTACTTGACTATTCAGATCTGGTCATCAAACACGGCTTAAGTCATTTCAAGCAATGTTTCAATTCTGAATGGTGGTCTTAAGAGTATTTTGTACTCTGGAACGTACCGCAAATACACCTGATTAAATTGTGAAATAACATAAACCAAATAAAATTTGGATAGAGCCGAGTCTTACCACGGAGCCCGTGAGATGTGTCCGCTGTTTTAGAAATTTCAACTGCACCATTCCTCTTGTCATGCTATACTGTGCTAGAACATGTATTCTACATTGTGGTATCTCAAAAAAGATAATTTTTCTTTAGGAAGATGTCATTTATTAGAAAGATACTAGCTACTACATGCACACCGGGTAGAGCTGGTGTGATTCAGCAAGTGTTAGTTATTGTTACATAGAATTTATCAGCAGTATAGGGACATGTTTGATCCATAATCATCATTCTAGTAGAGGATTGCAAAGTTCTTCAAATAATACACATATTAACTGTATAACAATTTTATGTTTCATATTATATTTAATTAATTGTAAGTAGGTACATTTAACCCCTCAAGCTAATTTGTTTGATTTTGTGTCAAACACTATGCTTTACATTAAAATTTAAAAGTAAACTTCAAAATAATTAAAACGTACACCTTTATGAAACCAAAATTTCCGACTGCAATTTGAAAAATATTTATGAAACTTTGGGAATTTTTAATTGATTTTTTTACATGAAGCAACAAAAAAGTGAGGTAACCATTATACGTAATGAACATGTTCATAATACATACATCTCAGTGGCGATCCATGAGTTTTCAGTGAGCTAGAGTGCTAAGATTGAAAAATACAATGTTATTGATGATGTTGAAGCTGAAAATGAATTTTTTTTGTTTTTTCGAAATTTCGATATTTTGTATGAAGATTTTAGTATATCTTCATACAAAAAGTTGAAATTTTGAAAAAAAAAAAAAATTGTTTTCGGCTACAACGATATCAATAATGTCGTATATTTCAATCTTAGCACTTCTAGCTCACTGAAAACTCACGGACCGCCACTGATACATTTGCCTAAAAAAATATGTTTTTTTTTTTTCATTATCTTAGTTAGAAAAAATTTTCCATTAAAAAAATTATAATTCAAAAGTGTTGTTTTTATTTCGAAGTATAAAATTTGAAAGTGTGGTCACCATTTTCCACTTATTGAGATTTTATTGCAAAAATATTTTGACCCGCTAACAAAATACGCCCGAGGCCTGGGGGGTTAATAATTCAACCATCATCATCATCACTCTTGGCTCTACAACCTCTAGTGGGTTTTGGCCTCCTCAAAAGAGCTCCCAAATTAAAACGTTACACTTTATTTCAACCAAATAATTAAAACTTTACAGGTTACTTCTAAACTAAATGAACACTTTCACCAGTACCTCCATAACGGAAGGTTTCTGACTCCAACATATATTATTTGAAGACCATCAAATTGACCAATTGAATTTTGAACAGTTCCCATTAAACGACGATTCACAGCCTGTTTCACCCGATAACCTTCAACATTAAAAGTGGAAAACAAAACTTGTGTTGCTATTAGGGGTGACTCAGTTACCCCAAGCATTTCATAATTATAATGCCATTTTACCATTTATTCACAGATTTTATTGCAAATTATTCTTACGGCTTACAAATTTAAATTGTTTTCATGAAATAATATCATAATATAGTTAATTTTATAAAAAAAGTCTTCATTCATCAACAAACGTAGTCAGGGTTAGACTAACTTACGGCGTGTATGAAAATTTGGTAGGTAGGTACCTGCTTTAGTACCTGCTTTAGTACCCTCTCACGCAGTTTATTTTTGGTAATAGCATGAGCAAGTAAGAAATATTATTTGTGGCTTGGAATGATACCTATACATCACTGTTTTGTTTAAATCTCATTTAATCTAGTGCCTAAGTTTTTTTTTGTTTTAATGGTAGATTATGTGATTATAGGTTTTGTGGGAATACAAAATATTTTATAGACAAAAAAAGGAATACTTACCAAAACTATAAGGTATTTAAAATTACACTTGAAAAATTCCTAGTAATTTTAGAGATTTTTACTACCTCTGTTGGCAACGCAAAGGTTAATCTCATGTTATAATACTTGTAAGCTGCTGAAAATTTGTTCAAAAGTCAAATGGGCCGAGAATCGACTATTAATTGGGACCATTCAAATTTCAAAACAGCACAGAATAACATTTGAATCTTATCAAATGTGATGGAGTTTGAAACTCCACAACCTAAACAATAGTTTCTGAATAAAGAATTTGATCATAAATACAGAAAAAATAATCTAATTTAATAGGTTCTGTCACAAAATTTTGAGGTTGTAAACAAACTAAACCCAAATATTCCCGATTGGTTAAAAGAGGTACATTTGGCAGTTGATATTGTGGTTTAATTTTCCTTCTGTGATTGAGCTAGTCTATGGAGATTGCTTCTGGGCGTGAGGTCGGAGCCGAGCTGTTGGTGACGGAGGAAGCTGACAAAGAGGCGCAGCCGGGACAGGCGTGGAGACTTTCGTGCACAAATATGTCACAGTCGCAGCAGAAGAACTTGCTGCAGAGGCCGCATTGGTACACCTGACGATAGAAAATTAATGACAAATCAAAAAACATTACACTGATCTACGCAGTCATCGCATATCTAATCCGGTTATCTGCAAACATATATTATGACCTATGAAATTTCACTAAAGCACATACAATAAATATATAAATACATATATATAAAAGGTACTACGTAATGGGGTAGATTGCATTGAAATGGCCAGCGTTCTAAAGATTAAAAGTCTGTTGTATGCTACCATTAAAATCATTAAAAGGTTAAAGTCTGTGTGTGTCGCTTAAATAAAGAAAAGCCTGTGTAGTTTCTGTAAAAGCATTGAAAAGTCTGTATTTAATTTTTATGGGCGCAACAAGGCTAAAAAATAGTTTTAAAAAAAGCTGTTGTTAAAATTAGCATAAAAATACTTGAATACACCCTAGGTATTGATTACAGGTTTAGATTACAGGTACTCTAAATTCGAGTATTCCATAATACTCGCATCTCTATGAATGAGCGAATCCATTGGAAGTGTACAGAGTACTGCGATAGATCTTGTCACTTGTCGCTTTGTCAATTATTGGCTGATTGATGGATAGGTAACAGAGGTTCATTTCAATTGCGTGCTGTCGAGAAGTAATCAATTGGCGTCTAGAAGTAACCACACGCATCCAGGCAATTTAGCACTACTTCAGTTATAAAATAACACTTTGCAAGTGACCCTTTAAGTGACAAGGTCTTATACATAATAACTTATTATAGTCAAGATCACAAAACACTACATCTTTGTTACCATGCCATTCTATTGTTATAGATGTTTTTAACCCCCGACGCAAGGAGCGGTGTTATAAGTTTGACGTGTCTGTGTGTCTGTCTGTCTGTCTGTGGCATCGTAGCTCCTAAACGAATGGACCAATTATGATGCAGTTTTTTTTGTTTGAAAGCTGACGTGATCCAGATGGTTCTTAACTACAATTCATGAAATTCTGTTTAGGCGTTTTTTGTGTCGGGGGTTTCTTAAAATTTTGCAAATTTTACTTATGTATTACATTTTTTTTTAATAATGAAATGTATAGTTCTGTAATTAAACATTGTTAATATGGCAGAAATGCAGTGAGGCAGGAATGCAGTGAGGCAGGGAGGCAGAGAGGCAGTGAGGTAGGGAGGCAGTGAGGCAGGGAGGCAGCGAGGATGGGAGGCAGTGAGGTAGGGAGGCAGTGAGGCAGATAGGCAGGGAGGCACTTAAAAATGAGGCAGGGAGGCAGTGAATTGATAGAGGGAGGAATAAACGAAATAAACAAATGAATGAATGGAGTATAAATTAAATTATTATTTATTATTTTAACTTTATGAGTAAAACCTCAAACTGTAATATTTAATTAAATGAAGACATTATGAGCGAAACTCAATCGAAAATCTGGAAACAGAAAAATCAGAAAAAGATATTGGCACCTCTGGGACTCGAACCCAGGACCTCCCCTCATTCATAAAGATGGCAGCCAATAAAAATATGCGTTAAGAAAAATGAAGATAATATGGGTGGTTCTTAGTCGAAGTATGGTACAGTTAAAAGTGACCGAATTGGATATCGACACCTTAGCTCAGTGGATAAGAGCGCCCAACCCGGAAAGTAGGGAGGTCCTGGGTTCGAGTCCCAGAGGTGCCAATATCTTTTTCTGATTTTTCTGTTTCCAGATTTTCGATTGAGTTTCGCTCATAATGTCTTCATTTAATTAAATATAAATTAAATCTCTGATGGTAAAACCGTGTATGACTAAAGAACAAAATAATAAGGTCCAAAAATAATACAAGGTCGATGTAATAAGCATGTATAGGATTAAAAAAAGAAATACTCTAAGGGTTTACTTGACGTGGAAATAAATGGAGAAGAAGTCCGGGACATCCCGTAAAGAAATGGCACGACCAAGTTAGTGAATGAAATATTTAATGTGGGTCTTGCCAAAAGTTTGAAAAATATGGATGGATATATATATATATATATATATATATATATATATATATATAGGAGTTTTTTTACATATGCTAATTTTTTACATTAACACAGGGGGCTTTGGGGAAAAAATCTCTCAGGGCCGACGTTATCTGGGAATGCTGTGTGGAAGGAAAAAGGTTTGAGGGGTGGGTAGGAAGCTGGGGTTCAATATGTCCAGGAGTGACAGACGTATGAATCCACCCTCCCACTGCAGTGCAAGGCGATGGATGGAGAGAGTCCGAGAGATCCAAAAGATTGGCCAGTCTCTCCCAATCTGGCACGCCACGCAATAGGTGGGCAACACATTTGCCACTAAGACCTAGACAAACCTCCCAATGAACCCAGCTAAGTCACCAAATGCTGCCCTTGAAGATACTACATAAAGATGGATGTAGCAAGAAGAACTAATGACTATTAACAGAAATCTCAGAATTGATGCAGTAATTGCCTTCATTCTTCTCAACTACAATTTTTGTATTGTTCTGAAAATAATAACATATTAAATTATTTAATTCAAATGCTTACAAATTTATCAGAATCCTGAAAATGTCTAATGCAGCCAAAACAGTGTTCTGCTTGTTTCTCGTATGGTGTCTCCTTGAAGGTATCCACGGGGAAAAGGTGGTGGTAGGATCTGCAAAGAAAGGAAATATTGAAAGTGAAAAATATTTTTGTGGCAATATTCTACCTTCGTAAGTTTTTTTTCACGGTTGGGTGTCACCACCCCATCGCACGGCGCCCGCCATCCCCCCCATGGATTAGCTTTTTTTTGACGGTCCTGAAGAACAATTTCGGATCTGCTAAAAATTGAAAATCGTTCAGTTGGATTTTTTTTTAGAGATTTAAAACTTTGTATTTTCGGAATTTTTAATGAAAAGAGATGAAATGCAAAATATCAAAACAATACTTTATTTCTTGATACCAAAAACAGTAAAAGTGCAGAAATGAATTTTTTAAAAAATCTACCGTAAAACTACAAAATCGCACATCCGACATTGTTTTTCGGGACCGTCGATTTCATTGTTGTGTTTACATAAATAAATAATAGGCCCTTCGGAGGATTTCGAAGAACATTTTTACACATTTGACTGGGGTAGTTTCTACTTTAATTCGTCAACCAAAATGTAAGAGCGCTCCAGATTTCGATCAGTTGTTGATTCTTTGAAAAGAAACCACTACTTACTACTAAGAATACATTACTTGTGCCGCCAATCAAAATACCTAAATTATTTTCTTCAATATTAAGTAGGACGTTATCCAAAATCTGGCGAGGATAACTAATTCTTGGGGTGACACCACATTCATTCTTCGGGTGACATCTGATTATCCGAACCGCCATGCTAGCTACGCCACTGCGCTGATCTTTGATTTGAGGTCAATAAAATGTGCAAAACTTGTATTTATGTAGGTAATATCATCAAAATGAAACATTTTAGACTGCGATGGATGTAGATGTATGTAAAAAGCAAACCTGGCTAAATGTGGGGCAGAAGCCAGGGTGAGATCGCAGGTTCGGCACTGGACGGGGAGTTCGCAGTAGCGACTGCGGCACTGGGGACAGAGATGGCCACCGCTGGACACCTTGCTGGGCTCTTCAATGTCTTCCAGGTGACTGAAATTAAACATTATCCTTTGGTAGAAAGCTCTCACTTTGTGGTTTGACATGTTAAAGAAGTATGTAAAACAATAACTTTGTTTACTATTATTTGTAAATAACCAAGAAATTTTTTTAATCTGTTAAGACTGACAATTTTGCTTAACCCTTCAATGAACGAGTTTTTTGTTTTAGAAAAAAAAATTGCAGTGTACGTATACAAATTAGGAAAAAAGAATTTTTTAAAATTTTTCCCATAAATAATTTATATTTTGAGAAAAACGTTATTTTATCATAAAAATATTTCGTCAAATTTATACAGTCAAAATATATAACATAAACTACTTTTTTTATCTAAAACACATAAATGTATCTTATTCTCCATGAAATAATGTAATTATGGCCCAACATATCCATAAAAACCACATTTCTTGATATAATGCTAAACATCATAATGAATGTTGAACGAGAAAATAAATGTAACGTCCAACATACAAATGTTAAATTAAATTTTCATATTGACACAAGCCACCTATTGGAATTCTTCAGCTCAATAATTTTATGCAGACATAATATTACTAAAATTAATACTGTATTACTAAAACTAACCCGCAGATGTCAGGATTAATAAGAAATAATAAAAAAATGTTAATTATATCAGATATGTTACACACTGCAGTAAGGGTTAACATAAGCATCATCATGGTAAAAATTATACCTAAATTAAATTACTTAGTTCATAAGAAATTAAATAAATTTCCTAGTCAGTTATCATTACACAAAGAACTAAGTCTATACAATTACAATTTGGGGGCGCCCCGGTTCATGGGTTGAGATTTGTCTAGGTCTTGGTGGTGGATGTGTTTTCCCATCTGCTGCGCGGCAGGCCGAATCAGGAGACTGGTTGAGGCAGACCTTTTGACCTCTCCGGCCGGACTCTCTCGACCCGCCGCCTTGCACCACAGTGGGAGGGATAGATTCATACGTCTGTTACTCCTGGTCACATTGACTCACCATTCTTCAAACGTTTTTCCTTCCCAAATCTTCCCCTCCTTTCTTTTCATAAAAAAACCCTACACACAGCATCCCCAAAGATGACAAGGATCTTTTTCCTCAGGGCCAACTGTGATTTTTCCTCCATTTTGTGGTCAACTTTTAGATTTGAATATAAAGTGTGGTGTTTTCTCTTTCTAACATCGTTTAGAACGTAATCACCATGATAGTAAGGGTAACACAATGAATTCTAAGAGACCTATATGAATTGTTCCCAAAAATGAAGAAATTAGCCTGAAGGGTTAGAGATTGTTAAGAGTTATTATTATTTATTACTAAAAATGCCGGAGTAGTTGTTTAGTATCGATGATGGTTACTCACCACATGCAGACAGTGAGCAGAGGATCCTTGGAGTCATCGTCTTGCATGGAGCTGCAAGGCCCGCTGTGGGGGAAGCCCATCTTCACCAGACAGGCGGCCGTGGGCTTGGCGTGTGCCGGAGGGGACACATGCGCCAGCAATTGCGCCTTGTAATGGCAGTCGTCCAGGATCACCTGCCACATTGACAACCAAATTAATACCAAATCCACAGGGGGTGAAACATGTTTTTTTTTTTAAATTCTAGATTTACAATTTGTGATGTCCTATGCCTGTCTCACTAGGAAAACCCGTGTTGAGAGTAGGCGCTTTAAAACATGAGCAGTTTATAATAAAAATACAAATAACAACACAATATTACATTTAAAGTGACAGATCATCTTCGTACCATTGAAAACATATGGTTCCATGCCAACTGAGGGTAAAGTCAACTCAACACCTCCTTAAAAAGTCATTAAAGAAGCAGAATTCAGCTATGAAAAAAATAATTTTAAATTTGCCGATAGCCCAACCTAACATAACCTATTTAACCAATTTTTAATATTTTTTTATCACTCTAAATGACTTATCTGAGATGGTTCTGGTGAGTTGGTTTCATTCCGAGTGTTCCGGTCACCAAAAAATACATACTTATTTTGGTAATATCTGTCTTGGCTGTAATCTTGATGGTAATCTAGATGTCAGATTTATATTTAAGATACATTGTGTTTTATCTAATGGCCAGTGGAAGTGCGTTGTGTAGTTTTGTTGCAAAGTATCTAAAATTTCTTTGGCAAAAAGTTGTTTTAGCAAAAGGGATAAGTAAGAGGTTATGCCTTTTGATTCTAGTATCTCGAGCAGTTTGGAAATTTTCAAAAGTAGTTCTGTGTTTGAAGAGGTACAGGTAAAGTTGCCTAAGGTCCAAGACACAGATTCTCCTGAAGATATCATCCAAACTGCTTGTGATCGGTAGTTTTAATATAATCTTTATAATTAGTTTCTGAGCTTTAAAAATCGGATCAATGGCGGCAGCATTACCTCCTCCCCAGGCTGTAATACCGTACTCGATTAAAGATTGACATAGTGCATAGTAAATTGTTTTGAGTTGATTCAAGTTAAAAAAGTTGTGAGTTTGTGTAAAGAAGTATATTGATTTTCGAAGTTTGTTTGCTGTAGTGGTTATATGTGTTTATATAAGTCATGCTTACACCATAAACCCCACCGGTTTCCTGACACATGTGCCGGCAAATTCGCACCTCTGCAGCCAGTCCAATAACCGAGCAGCGAATTCCGTCTGTCTTCAATGCCTGAAATCAAATAATTCACTGAGCTAAAGATATTGATTATTTAGCAAAGTAGTATGCAGTTCAGTGCCCTTAGGGGGATTTGTTTTGCAAATGTTATTATATAATGAGCAGATAGCATTCTGCTGATGTGCTCATATCCGTTTCACAATAAGTTTAACAGTAAATCGAGTTGTTTTAAATGTAAAAATAATTTAGTCCTTTCTTCTCTCCAAATATGAATCCAAAAGAGCTTTAAATTGATTTATATTAGTAGCATCGATAATGTGTTGTGGAATTTTGAAATTATTATAATTCTACCGGAAGAAAGCTGTAGAAAATTAAGTCACCCACTTTCTTCTTGTGCTCTCTTTTATCAGAAAGTTTGGGAATCAGAGCAATGTTAACCCTGCAAGCTGCAACCCGGAACCAGTCAGCGAAACTTCCCCTGGGTTACATGAATAGTATATATTTCCAGAATCGTAGAGTGCAAAGCACAGATCACAGAATAATGTCCCACTGCTCATGAGTTTATGATTTGTAGGTTAACTGGATGATGTGGTGTATGTCTCTAGGATCACAGATGAAGAGAAACAAGCCAGAGTTCGTGTGTTCTGTGACCTGTAGGTTAACTGGATGATGTTAGTGTATGTCTGTGGGATCACAAAATCAATCAAGATCACAGAAGAACAAGACAGGGTAAGTAAGCCTGTGACCTGTAGGTTACCTGAATGGCATGGTGTAGGTCTCTGGGATTACAGATCGCAGAAGAACAGAAGCCAGGGTTCGTGACCTGCAGGTTACCTGAATGGTGTGATGTATGTCTCCAGGATCGCAGGTGGTGAGGCAGCCGCTGATGATCAGGATCTCGCGGCAGGCGTGTGCCGGAAGGGCCTTCAGCTGGCGGCTGCAAGTCTCCAACGCGTTCTGCAGAGAGGGCTCCCCTGTGAGCGCCGAATCTGCAAGACTGAAAAGAGTTTTGTTGCGAGTGGTTTGTGAATATCAAATTTTTCTTTTTGTATTTGGGGAAGCACGCAGTAGCATGTTTCCCCAAATACAAAGTTTTCCCCAAATACATGTTTCCACAAATACAAATATTCAGTAGTTCACAAGTTGACACTTTGATTGTTTAATTGGATGCATCAATCAGTGAAGTTTCCTTCATAATATTTTTTTTTTACAAATCATGGCAATGACGTTACGATTCATCTAGACTTGTTATTGTCTCATAAGGAATACTCTCATGTTTCATGAAAATGTCTGCATGGATGAAATAAATGATAGGACGCGGGCAGCCTTTTCGTATTCAAATAATATGTCGAATACTACTTCAAGGCCGAACTTTACTCCAAAAATGCTAAGGAATCGCAAGTTAAAATACTTCAGGTACGTGCTGTTACACCCTGCATAGATAGGTTTAATGAAATGTGAACATATATACCCGTGCAGTGCTCTGATATGTCTCCGGGCGCTTCCTCCGAGGGGACTAATCCTCTCGGCTCTCTTATTCCTCATCACCACCACCCCCAGCTGGCTCAGGGGATTCTGGTCGAAGAACTCCTCGATGAACACCTCCAGTAACTAAACACGGAAATAATAATCACAAATAAAACACACAATTGTTATAATTTTTTTTTTTTTTAAAAAACATTTATAACAATTTGGGAGGCGGGTATGGGTACCGCCGCCCCGGGGAATCATTTATTGGATAACCAACACCCCTGCCATAGGTCACCCCAAGTGGTTCGCTGCGTTTGGTGACTTAGCAGGAGTGCCCAGGTTCACGGGGTGAGTTTCTTCTAGGTCTTGGTGGGGAATGCGTTTGCCCACTTAATGAGTGGCGGGCCGGATCGGGAGAGACCTAACCTAGACCTCTTCAGCCAGACTATCTCGACCCATCTCTACATTCCTATCCATCCCTCATACCTTTTTCCTTCCCAGAACATCCTCTCCTTTCTTTCCCTAAAAAGACCCTTTACAAAGCATCCCCAAAGTAGACATAGGCCCGGAGGGAATTTCTTTTTCTCAGGGCCTATGTCTACTGTGGAGCTGTCGTAAAAAAAAACTGTGTTGGAAAATTTTGTCATATTTATTGCATACATTTAAACTATTGAAATACATGCAAAAAAATGTCAAATGTAATAATAATAATGTTTGGAGCGATACCCAGAACCGAAGATGATATAGCCTGAGAACGAGAAGAGCCGACCCCAACTGCCTAACTAGGCTAGAGCCAGATAAAATTGGGAACCTTTGAGCTATACAATACTGCTAGACACGACACAAGCGCACTGTCTGAGCAGGCTCGAACGCTCACGAAAAACCTGCTAAAAACCGTTGATCTTATTGCTGCATTGGTTAGTTAAACTACCACCGTCATCTTGATTGTTGTGTAAGTTAGTTATTCACCTTCAGGGAGCAGAGGAACCTGGTGGGTTTGAGGTCCTGCGAGGACATGGCCTCCGAGGCATCCAGCACCAAGTAGAAGTAGCGCATCATGCCGAGGCGCGGCCGCCCTCGCCGCTCAGCCAGCCGCCGCCGCTTCTCCCGCTGCACAATCTCCGCCACCGATGCCTCCAGAAAACCATCATCGTCTTCCTTGATGGCCTCCCTGGACAGTCAATCCACCAAAAATGAATTATAAATAAATATATACGATGACACCCTTTTATTAAGTTTTTCAAGGGACCCTAAAAACAACCTTCTTAACAGGTTCCCCACCCCTGGCTTAGGGCATCACGTCTTGGGGGGGCATAAGAAACAGCACCAAAAAAAAATAGTAAGTCTCAGCCCGAGAGAACAGTTAAAAATCATGAGTTGTTATGATCATCATTGATAAATTAAATGTAGAGATGCGAAGAAGGGGAGAGATATGCAAAGAAATAGCAGACAAATTCTCATTCCTGACTAAAATACCCAATGTCAATAAAATTGTTTGTCCCGATCAAACTTCAGAATACAGTCAGCATTGTGGAAATTTAGTAAACATATATACACAAGACCTTAAGATGAAGCTATACGTGAAATCCTATTTAGATTTATCTTTATGACGAATCAGTTTACAGTATGAATATCAAAAAATGTGCTACGGATAAATTGAAGCTTTCACTAGCTGTCGCAGCCGAATGCTACGACACGAGATTGTGGACTGTAAATCCCTTTTGTAATCGAAATAGACCATATATCGTGTTTTGAAGGCAGATCAAAGGAGAATCGGTATGACAGGAAATCTCCTACCTTTACGGCTTCTGAAGGCTGCTCCGTGTCGTTTCTGTTATCACATATATTGCACAACAAGGTTTTATGCACGACACTATTATATTTTATAAAAAGAAACGAAACTGCGATTATTTGCGACTACTTGCGATATTTTACGAGAACGAGTTGTGATCCATATCACTTCCGAAATGCAACTGATAACAAGTGGGTAATGTGCACTTGGGTGTCAATATTGTTCATCATGTAGGTAAGCACATCTTCTTTTCCTGGTGGAGACTTTGAGGAAAGGAAGAAGAGAATGGATTACATGATGGAAGGAATAGAGGAATATGGATTAAGTTTTGTTTTCAAAAACCGTTTCAGAACCAAACATTCCGCCGACCTTGAGGAAATATGATATTTTCTCAACAACTATATACGAAAGAAAGCAACGAAAAACGAAAGCAAATAACTAATTAGCCTAGGAATTGAACAAGACAAAAAAAATTAAAACTATTTAATCGATGGGTAGCCTATACAATTTGACCACGGGCCGCTTAAAAATGCCCTGAGGGGTTCTTACAGTAGCGACACGAACCACTCCATCGGCGCCGGGGAATAATTCAACCACCCTCCCCACAGGCCATCGCATTAGGGTTGCTTGCGAATCATCTATCATGACTAGATCGTCAATTTTCAAATTAGGAGTTGACGTTGCCCACTTGTTTCGTTGTTGAAGAGTATGTAGATATTCTTTCCGCCAGCGATTCCAAAAATGTTGGGACATCTGTTTCAATAATTGCCAACGCGATAAACGATTCATTGGTACATCCACAAAATTTTCTTCAACAACAGAAACAAGAGGAGCCCCAATTAAAAAATGTGCAGGAGTTAACGGGTTCAATTCGGATGGATCCGACGACAGCGCTCCAATTGGTCGCGAATTTAAAATGGCTTCGATACGAGTCAGAACAGTAGTTAATTCTTCGAAGGTGAGGATTTGATCTCCCACAACCCTCTTCAAATGGTATTTAGTTGACTTAATACCAGCCTCCGACACTCCATTGAAATGGGGTGCGGAGGGCGGAGAAAAATGCCAAGTAATTGAACGAGCGACAGTTGCGTCAACAAGTTTGTCAGTGTTTTCAGATTCACGTATGAATTTAGAAAGGCCAGTATGATATCTGTTAGTTCCAGTAAAATTGGTGGCGCAATCGCTATAGATATTTTGGCATATACCGCGTCTAGAAATGAATCTATATAATGCTGCCACAAACGCTTCAGTAGATAGATCTGAAACTAATTCAAGATGAACGGCTTTGGTCGATAAACAAACGTAAAGACGTAAATAGGCCTTATAAGTTTTTGCGCCGCGACGTCTACTTTCACGCACCAAAAAAGGACCTCCGTAATCTGTTCCGACATTTAAAAATGGACGACCTTCTCGAAAACGGGAAGCGGGTAAGTTACCCATCAACGGGAAACTACCACGCGGGTTATTTTTAAAACAAGAAATGCATTTACTCAATCGATGTCGAATTACGTTCCTAGCCGAAATTATCCAATATTTTAGTGATATTATGGCTTGGAGTGCACGAGGACCTGGATGAAGGTACATGCTATGGTAATAATCAATTATTAAAGTTGTCAAATGACATTGCTTCGGTAAAATAATAGGATGTCGAGCATTTTCTGAAATCTGTGCAAGGCGAATTCGACCACCGACTCTCAAAACACCATTTGCGTCAATAAATGGAGCGAGTTTTTGAAGCTGCGTTGAACATATACGATGGGAAGAGATATTGTTCATATCTTGTTGAAAATAAATTGCTTGAACAAGCTTAATGCAACATTGCAAGGCTAAATTATTTTCTTTTAACGAAAGTGGGGATAAACCATTGAAATTGATAATCGATTCCGAACGTAATCTATTGATAAATCGACGGCACCAACATATAACACGCAGTAATTTCGATAATGATGAAAATTTCAATAAAAACTCTTCGTCAGACGTTGACACATTCGTCGATAGAGAAATTAAATTTTTCGACTTATACTCTGGTAACTGGTCCACGGAGATATTTGGAGGCCTAACAAATAACCATTCCTCCAAAGGTGTTGATATAAAGTTAGGTCCCTTCCACCATAACGAAGCGCCAGCGATTTCACTGGGAAAAACTCCTCGCGAACCCAAGTCAGCAGGATTTTCTTGCGATGAAATGTGATACCAATGTTCATAAGGTATATTTTGTATTATTGTTTCAACACGATTTGCGATAAAAGTTTGCAATAGAAAAGAAGGTGTCTTCAACCATGCCAATACAATAGTTGAATCGGTGAACGCGACAGTCTTTTCAATTTGAAGTCTATCTTTATATACTTCTTGACAATAAGTCAACAAATTTGCCAATAAAACTGCTCCCAACAATTCCAGTCGCGGGATCGATGTCATCTTTACGGGGGCAACACGGGATTTTGCTAATAAAATATGGCTGGATATTTCTGTGTTATTAATCACAACCAAATAAACAATTCCACAATATCCTCTTTCCGAGGCGTCCGCAAACCCAACAAGTATGCACCGACTGGTTGGAGAAGTTGCGAGATATCGATCAATTTTTAAATTGGCAAGTGATGGAAGCTCTTTTATATATTTCTTCCATCTCAAATTCATGTCCGAAGGGATTTCTTCGTCCCATCCAATTTGAATTTTCCATAAGTTTTGCATATAGCATTTAGCAATAAAAACGACAGGATTAATAAAACCTAATGGATCATATAGACGCGCAATTGTCGATAAAATTATACGTTTGGTACAGTGGTCACTAAAAACATTATGAATTTTATATGTAAATTGATCAAGCGACGGTATCCATTGAATACCTAAAATATTAAGGTTTTTCTTGTCAGTATCCGACTCAAAACTTAAGGGTACTTCCCGATAGCTGACAGGAATGTCTTCCAGTATTTCAGGATGGTTACTAGACCATTTTCTCAATTCAAAACAACCTTTTTGAAGTAATGCAATTAATTCCACTATACAATGTCGAGCGCTTTCCAAAGTTTGCGCACCACTGATAATATCATCTACATAAGTATCTTCCATCAATGTCCTAGCAGCCGTTGGAAAATTCAGTTTTCCATCATTGGCTAATTTATGAAGTGTGCGAATCGATAAGTATGGTGCGCATGACGTGCCATATGTTACTGTTTGTAATTCAAATTCTTTTACGGGATGATCCGATGATTCCCTCCACAAAATATGTTGATAACGGCGAGATTTCTCATCCACAAGTATTTGCCTATACATTTGACGGATGTCAGCTGTAAAAACAATTTTGTGTATTCTAAAATTACACATTAATTCGACAATGTCTCTTTGTAATTTGGGACCGACCAAAAGTATGTCGTTCAATGACGTACCCGAAGACGATTTGGTACTGGCATCAAAAACGACCCTTAAACGAGTTGTAGAACTGGTTTCTTTGATTATTCCATGATGGGGTATGAAATAATTACCAATAATTGGCGATTGAGGTGGCACTTCCATCATGTGCCCTAATATTGAGTATTCTCTCATGAACGAAATATATTGGGATTTGAGATCAGAATCTCTATTCAGTCTCCTTTCTAAATGCTTGAAGCGTGACAAAGCTATGTCATATGACTTTCCCAATTTTTCCGGGCTTTCCTTAAATGGCAACGATACGACGTATCTCCCGTCTTGGTTACGGTAGGTACTTTCAGTGTATAATTTTTCACAACGAATTTCATCAGGCGATTGAATTTTCTTCAAAAGTGGAACATTTTCAATTTCCCAAAAGCATTTAAGCCTTTCATCAATATTTTCCTCCATTGACGTGAAGAATGAATTTATACAATGATTTGATGGTCCAACATTTCCCATCAAAATCCAACCCAATTTAGTTTCTATGGCTATGGGCTCATTTTTTTTGCCCATCACTTTTCCTGAGCATAATAATGACGCAAAAATATCACTTCCAAGCAGTATGTCAATGGCTGATGGTATGTAAAATGTTGGATCTCCCAATTTGAGACCTACGATGTGTTCCCAATGATGATCGACGATACGATTTGATGGCATATTCGAACAAATGTTATTTAAAACAACGAAATCTGTCAAAATACCAGATTCCTTCGAATCGACAGGACGAAATTGTGTTTTTATTAATCCGTTAGAATTAATTGTAGGAGTATTTCCAATATCTCTCACGGTGAGTGGTTTTTTCTTAAAACGAGTAAAACCCAATTTTTTGACACAATTTTCCGATATGAAGTTTCCTTGACTGGCGCTATCTAGAATAACACGCATTTTCTGGAACACTCCATTTTTATCTAAAACTTCCACATAAGCTGTAGACAAAAGAACCGTTTTGTTGGTTTTATTGTAGAATGTTGTCAACGCCAAAGGCTCCGACGAATTTTCTTGCTGGTCTGAATTTTCCACGATTTTTTTTGGAAAATGTAATAATGTGTGATGTCTTGATTTACATTCTCTACAGGTGAAACGCGACTGACAATTTTTTGCGTTGTGTTTTCCTTGCACTAAACAATTGAGACATAAATTATTTTCCTTTGCACACAAGTACCTATCCTTTGGAGTAAGGCGTAAGAATTTTTCACACTTGTGCAGTGAGTGTGGCGATTTACAAAGAATACACTTGATTTCAATGTTTGATATAAACGCATTAATATTATTGCTTGATCGATGTTTCGCATTATACGATTTAAATTGACCTTTATGAGCCTGTAACTGGTTTTCAGGAAAAACTCCAAGTGCCATTTCTTTTGCTAAGCACTGTCCATCTAAGTACTTCAACAAGTGGTCAAACGTTGGAATATTCTCCGAACTGTGTTGAATTTCAAAATCAATACGTAATTCTTTTGTTAATTTACGCAATACAATATGTAACAAAAGAAAGCTCCATTGTCGAACTGGGAAATTTAAAGCTTCTAACGCAGCAATATTTTCTTTCAAAATGGAAATAAATTGCCGAAGATTATCCTGAGCTTTTACAGGTTGAATCGATAAAATTAATTCAACATGTCGATCAGCGATCAAGCGTATGTTTTCATATCTTTCCTTTAAAATTTTATATGCTACAAAATAATTTTCTTCAGAAATCGGTAAATGTTTAACGTGTGTCAATGCCTCACCTGATAGACTACTTATTAAATAATGCATTTTTTGAACAGAATTTAAAGCATTATTAGAATCGATCAACGAATTAAAGGTATTTATGTAATTTGTCCAATCTGTTGATATTCCAGAAAAAATAATCAATTTTAATTTTGGCAACGAAACATTATTATTGGCCATTAAATGATCCGATTCACTTTTCGAAACTTCCGGAAATAATTGAGAATAATATGATTGAATCTCGTAATACATGTTTTGGATTTCAGTATACTTTTCCTGTAATACTTTAATTTCCGCGTCATCCTTCTTATTTGATTCAATTGAAATATGTGAAGCGACGAAATTTTCTCTAATGTTAGATATATCGGCAAAACGAGCTTTGAAAATAATTTTGTCAATAGAATTTGAAGATGTGACGGCTTTGATAGCCGACGAACGAACACTTTCCATATCTAATAGCGCCAATTTGTATTTAATATTAATTGCCGCCATTATGAATATTTTAAACCAAACAGAATAATAACACTAACTAAATGTCAACGCAACTTCTAAACAAAATGTTTGCTGTGATAACAGCTGTCAAATGCGACAACAGTCCACGATCTGCTTACCGACACGACACAATGCGTGTAGGTATAGTATAATACCAACTACCTACCACGTAGCGGCAAGTAGCGGCGTACGTAAAGTACCCCACTATCAACGATTTCAAAATGTTAAGCCGCCCAACGACTTAAATAATACCAATTTAAATTTAATCAATATTCACGATTGAATGAGTAATTCTGAAACAGCTCTATAAAAACCGGAAAAGGGTCAACGAATGGAATGATCTGTACTTCAAAACACAATGTCTAACAACCAACATTTATCCGGGTAGAAGGATCAAAAAAATGTCGCAGCCGAATGCTACGACACGAGATTGTGGACTGTAAATCCCTTTTGTAATCGAAATAGACCATATATCGTGTTTTGAAGGCAGATCAAAGGAGAATCGGTATGACAGGAAGTCCCCTACCTTTACGGCTTCTGAAGGCTGCTCAGGGTCATTTCTGTTATCACATATATTGCACAACAAGGTTTTATGCACGACACTATTATATTTTATAAAAAGAAACGAAACTGCGATTATTTGCGACTACTTGCGATATTTTACGAGAACGAGTTGTGATCCATATCACTTCCGAAATGCAACTGATAACAAGTGGGTAATGTGCACTTGGGTGTCAATATTGTTCATCATGTAGGTAAGCACATCTTCTTTTCCTGGTGGAGACTTTGAGGAAAGGAAGAAGAGAATGGATTACATGATGGAAGGAATAGAGGAATATGGATTAAGTTTTGTTTTCAAAAACCGTTTCAGAACCAAACACTAGCTTTTCTATGTATTGGAATTACAATAAAATTATTATTTACATAACAAAAAATATAAGCATAAATCACAAAAAAAATGTTTTAACTATGAAGTAATTAATATAAGAAACAATTTTTTTAAAATACCCCTTTATGGATAAGACTATTTTTGAGGTTTTGTATGTTCTAACTGTTTTTCATTCTTATAAAATTAAGCACAAAATAAATAAAAACCATTTTTTCGCTTACTTGCCTCGTGCAAATACGACGCACGATTTTAAATTTTGTAGGCACGAGAACCGAAATATTTCTAGCGTTTATATTCCTCTTAACCACATATACACAAGACTGATTTAGGAACCAAAATTCAACGGTTTCATTCGTATGTCATTAAAAAAATAAGTTCCCGTAATTTGCCTCGCACAATTGTACAAAATAATACACAATGATAAAATTGAATCAGCGTTCCCCAATATGGACACAGCTCTGCGTATCCTGATCATCAGACATAAAAATATATCCTGCACAGCGGAACAAACTTTTTTGAAATTAAAGCTCCAGCTGCATGGCAGTCCGGATCGGGAGAGAATGTTGAACATTGCCTTGCACCGCAGTTGTACAAATAGATTCACACGTCCCTCACTCCTAGAAAACCCACTGGCCCCCAGATTCCTACTCACCCCTCATATCCTTTTCCTTCCCTTCCTTTCCTAAAAAGACCCTCCACACAGCATCCCTAAACATTACATAGGCCCTGAGGGGAATTATTTTCCTCGGGGCCTCCTGTGCGGAGTTAATGTAAAAACAAAAAAAAATTATTGGAATATTGTCATTCCACTAGCAAAAACGGTTACATGCCAGATGTAAAAAAAAAAAAACGTTTTTTTACACCACAAATTTATAAAAAAATCAAGGATTCAGCCCCAATCTCGGCTAAATGCATAATTTTAACCTTTGTCGCAAAATTCTCATTCTATCGTTGTTTGTTGACGCATTCCAAAACAAAACTGGGAAGTTTTTACTTTTCTTTTTCTTCATTCTACTTCTCTTTTAATTAAATTATTTCTCGCTCACAGTAGAAAAAAGTTTTTTTAACCTCACTTATGTCCTATCAAAATTGTTGTTCAAAATCTCTTATTTGTGGCATACATCTTGCAATTTATTTTCTGATTTATTGAGCTTTAAAATCAATATACAATTAACTGATAAGGTTACAAACAATACACATTAACCGGTCAGAAACTTTTTATTCAAAATAACAGAAAATTTCACGTACCAGGTTTTCTCGTAACCGGTCTCCCATCTATACTCCTTTCCATCTTCTTCGTCTCCCATTTTGTGAGAATAGAGTAATTTCTTCTATACCGATCTAAAGGGGCTGTGTTTTTCCAATAATTACAAAAATAAGAATACAAATAGACCAAGCATGACAGCTAACTGACAGATGCATTCACATACAAACCTGAGATTCGTTTTGAATAGGAAAGCATTGGTGTCAACATTGCTAACGTTAATCTGATATAATCATTGTTGCCAACACATAATTATTCCATTAAATTATTCATTGAGTTGCAAGGTTCTTACTTGGTTCAATACAAAACTGCGGCGGTGAGCGCTACAAACGGCTACAAACTGCAAACACAACAGGCTACAGGCACTTTCCGGTAAAGCGCGTAAAGTCCTGACGTAGTTGGCGTCCCGAAACGAACAATAACTTGACAGTCGGCGGCCATAATTAAATATATCGCGTGAAAATAGTGCTCAGTTTCAGTGTTCGTTCATTTATTTATTCATATTTGTGAGATCACATCGTTGTGTGTTCTAATTTCTAGCGTTGACAGACGTTGACATTATTTGGTAAACATTTTTTTTATTTAATTTAGGGATATCGAAAAACAAGTAGTGGCTGACATATTTTCTTATTTATTTATTTTTTTTAGTAAAAAATAAAAAAAATAAATTGTATTGTGTTGATTTATTTCTTTTTTTTTTTTTTTTTTCATGGCTTTTCACCCCAATGGAGTGTTCTGGCCAGTGTCAAGTGAATGATTTTATGAGTGTAATTTTGTGAGTGTAATTTTGGGTTAATATTTACAAATTTAGTTTCAATAACAAGAATCTATCTACATTATATAATAAAACTATACAAATAATAATAATACGCTAAATTCTTACAATACGATGATTATAATTACATTTAACAAGTGGAAGCAACAGGAAATTGATAAGTATGTTGATATAATTTATTATGGATAAAAAATTAAATAAATAAATACATGGAACTAAACTTACAGTTACAAATTGATGCTGTTAATATTCAGGAAATTAGCCAAGACTTTATAAACGCGTTTATTTACAGAAGATAACAGACATGCAATGTTATAGGGGGGCAATATGCCTGAACTGATTAGGTGAGGGATGAAATTTATGTATGAATTATTTAAAGGGCAACTGAAAAAAATATGATTGAGGTCCTCTTCACCAAGACGACATTCACACATCGCAGAATTCTTAACATGAATTTTTGTCAGGTGAACATTGTGGCAGCAATGCCCTATCCGCATGCGGCAAATGGAGGATGTAGAGAATTTGTTTAAAGAGAGTCTAGAAAACCACGGTTTTGAAGGAATCGTTGGCTGTATTGTGAAAAAGTTGTACCCTTTTGTTTTACTAGATTCAACCCAATGATTCTGCCATGTGGAAATCATGTTTTCTTTTAATTTTATGAGAACGTCATCGGGGTTTAAAAATTTATATAAAATATCACCGGAAATAATAGCATCTTTCGCCAATGAATCGGCCTTTTCATTTCCAGGGATACCGCAGTGACTAGGTATCCAAGCCAACACGGTTTCTTTGCCAGAGTCGGTTAATTTATGAATTAAGGTGCGGATTCCAACACAAAGATCGTCTTCTGGGTAATGGAAGGGTGAAGAGTTTAATTTTTGAAGTGCACTTAGGGAATCGGAGAGAATTAAGAAGTTTCCTATGTGATCATCGTCAATGTATTTGAGGGATTCAAAAATGGCTATACATTCAGCAGTGAAAACGGAAGCCTCTTTTGGAAGTTTAATTTTTTTATTGACTTGATCTGATGGACAATGGAATGCCGCTCCCACATGGTTTGATAAGTGAGATTTGGAACCATCTGTGTAAATAATTTTCCAGTCGGAATATTTCGAATTTAAAATTTGGATAAGCTTTCTTGGAGCTTCGTGGTTGTTAGTTACGCCGAGAGAAAGAAGAATATTTGGTTTACGTAAATGAATACGAAAGGGGTTAGCATATAAAGGAAGTCTATCAGATGGATTTAAGAGGGGTTTATATGCACTGTACGTATGGAGACTTTTAACAAGAAGAGGGATTGATTTGTTCCTCCAATATGGAAGTGATTGCACTTGAGCAGAGAGTGAGGTAATTTTGACCATCAATGGGTGATTGGAGAGCCTAAAGCATTTAAATAAAAACTTGTCAGCCAAGAACTGTCTTCTGAAATGAAGAGGAGCCTCCACAGCCTCCACTTGTAAAGCGTTAATTGGGGAAGAACGCATTGCTCCGATAATCAATCTTAAGCTTTGAAATTGGATACGGTCCAACCTCGCGAGGTTCTTTTTAGAAGTGGGTTCGAAGAGGAATGACGCGTAATCCAAATGACTCCTAACATATGCATTATAAAAAAGTTTTTGGGTGAATGGGTGACTTCCCCACCAGACCCTTGAAACGGCACGTAAAGTGTTGAGGCCAGCTTGACATTTGTTAATTATAAAATTAACATACGGGTTCCATGTTAACTTAGAGTCTAAAATTACCCCAAGGAATCTTATCTGTGCCTGGATAGGGAGAATTGAATTATTTATTTGGACTGTTACACGCGGAGTAACACGTTTTCTGGAAAAAACGATAATATTACTTTTGGACGGAGAAATTTCTAAGCCGTGATTCATTAACCAGATGTCAAGGTTTTTCATGCAAATGTTAATCACTTCCTCCAGAATAGTAATAATTCGTCCTGAAATATATATAAAAAGATCATCTGCATACTGAAGTATTTTACAAGATGGATGCATACTCCGATGCAGGTCAAAGGTATATATATTAAAAAGGATAGGACTAAGGACGGAGCCCTGAGGCAAACCCTTGTTTACTATTCTTTCCAGCGTAGGAGAATCCAGCACCTGGATTTGAATTTTCCTGGTAAGAAGGAGGTTAATTATAAAACTGGAAAGCTTACGAGGGATGCCAATTTTTAATAATTTACTAAATAAAACATCTAATAAAACATTGTCAAAAGCTCCGCACACATCAAGGCAAACACCGACAAGAAATTCATTATCAGCCAGGGCCAACTGGATATCAGAAGTCAGGATGGACACACTTTCGATCGTACTTTTTCGTTTTCGAAATCCAAACTGAGAGCTGGGAAGAATTTTTTCATTTTCTACATACCAGTCTAGGCGTCTTTTGATCATATGTTCAGCTATTTTAATTAAGGAAGATGACAAAGCAATAGGTCTGTAAGAAAGTCCAGAGTTAGGGTCTTTCTGGGGTTTCAGAATGGGAACAATTATTTGTGTTTTCCAGGATGATGGAATTTTGCCGGAGTCAAAGATCAGATTTATAACTGAAAGAAAATAGTTTAGTGTGGTAACATCGCAGTTTTTAATAAAGCTATATGGAATTCCATCTACACCAGGGGATGAGTCTGTGAGATCGTTTAAGACCTCCCTGAGCTCTGTTAAATTGAAGTGGGTGTCCATCCAACCCCGTGTTTTAAATGAGTACGTGAATTCTGTTTCATTCCAATTACTCGCAGTTTGTGGAGCTAGTTTATCAGCAAATTCCTTCACCCACTCCGAAGAGAGTGGCCGAGTCACCGTTGGGATGTGAGACCCCTTAAATCGACGAATTGAATTCCAAACTACTGAAAGAGGAACTTCGGGAGATAACGATGAGCAAAATTTTTTCCAGCCTTGACGTTTTTTGTTTTTTAGAAGACGTTTGGTTTTAGCTTCAATCTGTTTATACTGAAGGAAATTCTCCATATTCATATTTGTTGAATAAATTTTCGCATATTTTTTCCTCATATCTACTGCATCTGAGCATTCAATGTCCCACCAAGGAGCTGGGGGAGGTTTCCCTTTGTTACGTGTCGTTTTAATGGGGATAAATTTTTCTGCGGCCGTAATGACTGCAGACACCAATAAATCGTAACATTCCGCAACATTTTCTGTAGTTGGAGAGGGTAGACTTTGCACGGAGAACTTTGCATGATTTGAATAATCATTCCAGTTGGCATTGGCAGTTAAGAACTTCGGTTTTCGACTACTGCACTTGACATTTTTGTTGGGGTGATAAATATTTGAGAATTCTATGAGGATAGGGTAATGATCACTCCCATGCGGGTCATCCAAAACCTCCCATAACAGGGATGCGGCTATGCTGGAATTGCAAATAGTAAGATCAACCATGCTGGGTCGTTGACCAGGTACCTGAAGACGCGTAGGAGAGCCATCATTGATGATACAAAAATCTAGTTCATCGAGTAGATCAACAATATCTCTGCCCATTCTGTCACAATTGTGAGCTCCCCATAATCCGTGATGGGCATTAAAATCTCCCAGAATAAGAGAAGGGGGATTGACCTTTGAAAACATTGCTTTCAGAACTGATTTTGAAGGTTTGTTAGATGGTGATATATACAAAGAAATGATTGTAGTGTCAAAAACCTTTGCGGCCGTCACTTGAAAAGGACAACCAATTGGTTTTACATCTACTGGGGTGAAGGGTAATGATTTTTTAATGAAAAGGGCGGAGCCGCCCTTCCCATCTTGACGGTCGTCTCGAAGACAGTGGTATCCCCTGACTCTGAAATCAGAATCCGGTTCCAGCCATGTCTCCGAGACGGCAGCCACTGCAATAGAGTTCGAATTTAATATATTTGAAAATTCTTCAGTTTTGTTTTTAATACTATGACAATTCCACTGAAGAATCCTCATTAGAGGAGCCATTTCTGGTTGAGTTAATAATATTGGTAATTTGTTTAGCAACGTGGGACGGTATTTGGATGTTGTTTTTATTTAAAGTTTGTAAAATATGTAAAAATGAGGTGATTAGTGTAGCGTTAAGGTCTATATTATAATTGTGTTCTTTACTAGATGACTTTGGGTAAGCATTGAAATTTGAACTGGAAGGGAGTTGTCCATTGGGGAACCACAGAAGGGATTCGTGATTGGCATTATTTTTTTTGTTGGTAATCTAGGTGTCACGACCTTTTGAACAGTTTTTCTAAATGAAGAAGAAGTAGGTTGAGAAGTGGTGGAATTTTTTGAATTTTTGGAAGTTACTTCAGAATAAGATGGAATGGATTTGTTAAACATTCTTGATGCTTCCGCATAAGAAATGCTTTTCTCGGCCATTGTATGTTTTATATTGCGCTGTCTCGACAGTTCAGGGCAAGTTTTGCTAATGGACATGTGAGTTCCGGAGCAGTTTAAGCATTTATAATTTTCCTCGGTTTTATCACAGGAATCGCCACTATGAGACGAACTGCACTTGAAGCAACGAGGTTCAGATCTGCAGAGGTTCTTAGTGTGTCCAAATCTGCAGCACTTGTAGCACTGCACAGTTGGGAACACATAGAGCTCTACTGGAAGAGAGACGTTAAACATGCTAACATTTTGCGGAAGATCTTTGCTGTCAAAGGTTAAAACAACGGATTGGGAGGGTCTCCATTCTACAGAGTTTCCCGTATTAAATCTGTAATTTAGACGTCGCGCTTTTAATACTTTTCCGAAACCCTGGGGAACTGTAATATTATCCAAGATATCCTCTATCGACCAGTGCGGTGGAATTCCTTTTGTGACACCTAGCCTTGTTACCTGATATGTAGGAATGAAAACGTTATACGAGTTTTTTTTGGCAACATCAGATTTAACAAAGCTATTGGCCTCAGCCGCTGTCCTGAATTCGACAGAAAGACGGTTGCGGCCAACCGACTTAACTCCATTCCAGACAGGGTGGATTTTATTTTTAAACATAAAATGTCCAAAGTCAACATCATATAAATTGGATTGTTTTCCATCATTTGACATTTTAGTTACGTGTGTTATATATGGTGGTCTATCAAGATTATTGTATAAACGCGACATATTTAAAGGTGTAGTGGTTTCTGATGGGGCGAGTGTGGTGGAAGGACTAATTGGACTAATTGGGTGAATTGAAGTCGAGGAAGAAGTGGACGGAGATGGAATTACATCCTGTTGTTCAGGTAAAACAGAAGAATTGTTTTGAAGGGAGTCATTTTTTTTTTTGAGTGGAAGGTATTTTGCGATGCATCTGTTCAAAATCTGTTGTACAGGTATGAGCTGATTTAGCGATTTTCCTTTTTTTAGATGTAATCAATACGAAGTCGGAAGCTTCCGGAATATTAACCGCGATCATTTTTTTCGTAACACCCGAGGATTCAGATAGTAAACCATCATCTGGGGGGTCAGGAGGTTTTTCTTGATCCATTTTCTAAAAAAATTAAATGATGCTAACCAAAAAAAAAAAAAAACTTACCTGAATTGCTTCGAGAAACTAATTATACAACACTTACTTACTTACTGTAAAAATCAAATATACAAGTTAAAACTATATTACACCAATTTACAATACTATTTTAAAGCTATTATCTGTTAAAAATGATTAATTTTGTAAAGAGGAGTGAAATGACACTGGCACAGTTGACGGTAGCCTTTGTTTTTTCTGATTTATTTCTTGATTTTATTACACAGGGTGTTAAGGAAGGTGCTTGGCTCACTTTTATCCATGACATTTTATCCTAACATTATTTTGAGTAAAAAGTGTAAATGAAATTTTGGCCTTCCGTGACGATTTTTATATGTCTATTTAAAAACAAAAAACTAAAAACATTAAAATCATTTTATATTGCCCAGTTAGGATTGGTTGAGGGGTTGGTCGGTTACTCAGTTGGGCGTTTAATGACGACATATGAAACAATTTTTGGTAAATATTCCACTAACCGCCGCACTTTTATTAGGCAGAGATTTTGAAAAATTTCACTACGTTTCAACTTAATTACTACAAGGAACAACTAATTACGTTTGGATAGATTGTAAAAGATGCATTAAAACTACTGTTTTATTAGTTCAAAATTTTTCATGTGAAAAGATCTCTTTGCCACCATTTTGGATTTTTTGTATTGCGATTGACTTTTCGAAGTTTCGTTTCAATCTAAATACGCACGAATTACTTAGTGAACCCAAACAAAGAATCATATACATTATTTTGTGCAAGTAGTTGTTTCTGTCAGTAATCGTTGAAATGGTGTAATTTCCTTATTCTTTGCCTAAAAGTGCGGCAGTTAGGGAAAATTACCCTTTTTTATTTGCAAAAATAAATGTCAACGGAGACCAAAATTTCATTTACATTTTTACTTCAAATAACGTTAGGAATCGCTGGTTGAATTAAGTCGAGTACGTCCCTTAATATTTTAAAATATATTGAATGTTAACTATTGAGAACTGAGAACTTTAAATTTTACAGATGAAGGAAGTACTGTGCATACATTAAACGGCATTATTCAAAGTAAGTGGATTTTGCATTTGCTTTTGTGAAACGTTAACATACGATAGCAGAAACCCCCTGTTACTAGGTCTACGGCCTATGAGTTTGCATTGGCTAGTGTGCCATTGCAAAAGAAAATCGCAGCTTACCCTAACAAAACCTATCTGTAATCTGTAATATCTTCAACTTTATATCAAATTATGATCGGCTGACAAACAACAACTAACAGCACAACAGTAAAGTAAATTGTGTTTTTCTCCTGATTCAAATCCGACTGCATTCCTAGCCGTGCTGTAGGCAGTTTGACAACGCTGCACGTGAACCTAGAACAATAATTGTCGTTCGTTTCTTTGCAAAGTCCCTGTGATGGTTTATTTTGCTTGAAATATTGTGATTTTGTTCACCATTTGTGATCATCATTAGATGCAAAATCAAGGTAACGTTTATTTCATTTTTATAAGTAAATATTTCATTTAATAATATATAATATTATGTAAACCATCGTTTTACACGTTTCGCGCGCCAACGCATAACATCTAAATGCAATTACGAACTATTGTGTTCTTTGTTGATTTAGATAGTTTACATCGAATTTAACAACATTTCAATCCAACTACTCCAAAGCTTATTTGTAAATAATGCAGGTAATGTTTTTAATGCTTGTTTTAGATTCCTAGGAGATTAGCTTGAAAAACGAAGATGGATTTGTGTCTACCTTCTCGTTTCCCCGAGCTGACGATCTTGATCTCGATCCCCGAGTTTCGATTTTGAAACAATGCATGCCCAAAAAACCCGTCAAGAGAGGCATAAGATCTGGATGATGTGTGCTGAAAATTGATAAACTTTAAAATTCGAAATATACACAGGAAAAACTGGTGACCACGTTGAATCTAACTTAGGGCCAAGAGTTTTCTTAAAGTTTTGTCAATCTATTCAAGGTCGTAACTATACAGATAATTATTTTAATTGCTACCCCCAACAAAAACAGCTGAAAGATATTTTTTTTTATTTTTTTTTTTTATTGAATATAATGGTACAGAGTTACATGGTTTTTTATAAATTAAATAAAGTTTTTCTTTTAAAAATACATTAATTAATAAGTATTACACCTTTTTTTAGAGCAGAGCTCGTGTGAAAAAGGCGGAGAAAACGAAAGTTAAGTACAATTTAACAAAGAAAAAAAATAGTATTTTTTTTTATGTGTAAAACAAAAGAAAGGAGAAAAATAAAAAGAGAAAAAGGATATCCGTTACTACAATTAGATGAGAAGTATAGTATTATAAGATGTAGTCATAATAATGTGTTTTTATTGATTTTTTGAATTTTTTATAATTAGTTTCCAACCTTAGATTAACTGGTAACTGGTTAAACCATTTCACTCCAATATATTTATAGAATTGTTGGGCTGTGGTAGTGTTACAACGCGGGACAGTCACAGAGCCAAGTATATTTGTTCTAATGCTGTTTGAAAAATGAGTAAGGTTCTCATTATTGAAGCAATCTTTGTGTATTTGTAAAACTGTAATTTTTTTATAAATAATGTGAAGTGAAGGTACTTTAAAATCTTGAAATAGTTTAATGGTAGGGTAATCATATGACTTTTTTAAAATTATTTTTATTATTGTTTTTTGAATGATTTCCAAAGGTAAAAGAGAAGTTTTGAAGGCACCACCCCAACCAACAATTCCATATTGTAGCACTTATTGAATTAAGGAAAAATAAATGGTTCTTAACATCGTAATATTTAAAATGTTTCGAATTTTAATGAAAATGTACATTAATTTTCTTATTCTCTCAACTGTTGAACTGATTTGTATTTTCCACTTTATGTTGCTATCTATAATTACACCCAGGTATTTAACGTAATATGAATGTTCTCTCATGTGGAACTGTCCAATCAACCAGAAAACATTTGCCTAAGATGAAGGATGATAAAAACCTAAAAAGAAGTGAATATGTCTGGTATGTGAGTGATACAGTAATTTCCATGATAAAATGGAGAGATAGAAGGGCTGTACATCTCCTTTCAAACTTTCACAACCCAAAGGATGCCATGCATGTCAACCGTAAAGAGAAAAATGGTGAGATCACAAGGGTGCCATGTCCATTGGCTCTAAATAATAATAATATTTGGATGATTTATATAGCGCCGTTTTTGTGAAAATCACCTCAAGGGCGCTATACAAACTTACAATATATTTATAAAATCTAGAAAAACTACAAACTAGACAAACAATTAAAAACAACTTATGGCTAAAAATTGCAACCACATACGAAATATATGTACAATGTCTCGACCAATGAACACGATGCTTCCTAAAAATGTATACAGGACCATACTTACCTGGGAGGTCGCTTGAAATTAACACTGTTTATTCTTTATTAAGAAATTTAGATAGAGTTCACACGCAGAGGACATTATTTTGAACACTTGTTACATGTATTTAATCCTGAAATATATTTTAATATTAGTATATAATACATTCTTTAATGAGAGTATTTTGGAAATCAAAAGCAGCATTTTATAGTATCCGGTTAAAAACGGATTGAAGTTTGTCAGTTTGATATTTTGGAAGGCTGGCATAAATACCGTTACCCCTAAAGTACCCCTTTGTGTAAAAAAAAGTAAAAACTGTTTTGAAAATTTCCACAAGTAGTCGTATAGGTCGATTTTGCCAATTGTACACAAATGGCCAAAATGTTATTTTTTATTTCTAATAAACTTTTGATTTGAACCTAATATTTTTTTTCCCCACGTGTTGTTCGGTGGTATCAAATTTCGACCACCTCGTTCCTGAAAAGCCAAGTCCAATTTTTTTAAAAATATTTTTACCTCTTTATTATAAGTCAAATCTATTGATAAAAAAAGAATACCAAGAATTGAAATTATGTTCTAAACTGTTTTAATAAATTCGTTTTCTCGTTAAAATCCGGCTATAAATGCAAAAATTTACAATACCTAACATTATTTAGACTGTTAAAAAAAAACAATGATTAACACAAGTTAAAAAATGCAATGTCGCCAAATCTAACATCAAAACTTAATAAAATGACGAAGGCTTTGACTGATCCCAATTTGTTCAAAAGCTTGAACCGACCTAGAATCAACCTAGTTCAAATGAAAAAAAAAAACATAATGGCGTAGATTGGCTATTTGATGACAATGTTACTACAGGTTGGCAAAATAAAGTAGGCCGAAATTGAGGGCGCTACCATCGTTTAACCCAAGACGGCTCATAGGAAAATGAATGTAATTTTAAAAGAAGTACAATGTTCCAAGTGCACATTTTGAACTATAACCAAACGGTTAATGAAGTTAATGGTATAGTATACGCCAAATTTTAATGCCGCCCTGAACTTGAAAAGATCTGCCTTAAACTCGCCTATTGCGACGATTTCTGTATCAACGTCAGGTCTGTATTAAAATTTGGCGTGTACTATACTTTCCGACAAGAAATGATTCTCTATCATATTCTAAGAGAATTTTGTTTCGGTACATTTTTATTATTATTTTACGCTAATGGCTTCTGACAACACGGTGGTGACCGCAGCCTTCCAGCACCAAGCGCCACTCCTAAATGAGCGTTCGGCCCGAGCTCACTCAATACTCACTTAATTATATAATATAATTGGGACTTGCAATTCACAACATATTTTAGTGGCGTACTAATTACACAAGGTTCGTAGAAAATGCCTTTACAAGGTTAGCTCATCGAGGGGGCATAACGGTGATTGGTTAAAAAATCGTGACGTAGCTTGAAGTCCGTGTTCCACCAACAGATTTGAATTAACTTCAATACAAGTAAGAAAAAAACATTTGATTCAGGGCTTCGAACTATGTCGTACGTTTGAAATTTTGAAAGCGGCCCAACGTGTTTTTTTTTAAGTGAAACTTCTTTAGCCCCGTTGTGATTTGAAATTCAGATGAAACGGAAATGACGCATTGAAGCTTCAAACTGCACTCATTGGCCGCTTTGGTTATGTCTTCACTTTTCAAGGCTCCTATTGGTTGAGATATGAAACGTAAATGACGCATTACAGTACCTACGAAGCGTCTAACTGCGCTCATTGGCCGCTTTGATTATAATCTCACTTTTCAAGGCTCCTATTTATTGAGAAAGGCTCCTATTTATTTGGGCGAAAGTTTCACATCAACCGCGTGTGAACTGCACTCGATTTTTTTTTCGAAAAAGGCCCGTATGAGCTAACCTTGTTAAAAGAATTTCCTACGAACTTTGCACTGTACCTGCATTTGAATTTGTGTAAAAAGTGTTTCTGTTTGCAGATGCCTGGCACAAGATGTTCAGTCATCGTGTGCAAAAATTCTATGCAAGAGACGCAAAAGAATCCAGCGACGCAGCACATCATGTACCATCGCTTTCCGCTAAATGAACAGCTTTACAAAATGTGGGTCCACCGTACTCGTCGGAAGGGAAAATGGACTGGAAAAACGTCTCGAATCTGTTCCGTTCATTTCACTAGTGAAGACTACGAGAGGGACCTGAAAGCAGAGCTACTGGGACTTAAAACTAGAAAAGTAAGGTGTGAATTGCAAGCCCCAATTATAGTACACGCCAAACTTTAAGACCGGCCTGACGTTGATCAAAAATTGTCGCAGTACCGGAGTAGGCGAGTTTAAACAAGTGGCATGCCGCCCCGCCCACGCCTGTCTCGGTCGCACGTATGCTTTTACGCATCTTTCTCTTTCGCTTATATTCATTGTAAAGTCAGTAACTGCTCGAGTCAGTAACTCGGTTCAGGCTGGTTTTGAAGTTTGGCGTGTACCGTATAGTATGTGGAATAAAGCTGGAACTAGTGTATATAGCTGTGCTCATAGTTTTTTAAAAGAGATTTTTCTGATCAAGAGCTACGAACATAAAAAGAATTTCACATTGGTTTTCGGTACGATCAAAGGGAACTATGTAGCTGAGTTATGTAGCTGGACCGGTGGACAGTTTTGTTTTGTACCACAGCTTTAATAATGACGCCGAAGACAGGCTTCAGACTTGCGCAACTCCACTTCCTTGCTTGGCATCTCGGACTAAACTAATCGACAACTACTACGGCTATGGCTACGGCTACAGCTGTTATATTTTTTTTGCTATAAAGGTTTTCAATCGTAGATGTACGGTACTGACAGACATGCTCCTTAGTAGCATACCCTCTTGCTACTAATAATGAGCAAATAACTTATAGTAGAATGCTCTCTTGCTGCTAAAAACTTAATGAGCAAATGCTACCTAGTAGCGTGTGCATCACGCCCAAATGAGCAAGCTCACAAACTAACAGGCTGTTGATTTATGAGCACGCTACTGGATTCGCGGTTGGAGGGGGAAATGAGCGTGGTCATTAATTTATGAGCGCGTGTGTCAGCACAGTACCAGTATAGTTCAGCTATATATAGCTCAACTAAAAATACCTAGCTAGCTGTAGCTCGGCTATATAGCTGATTTCTGCTATACTACTAAACTACTTTGCTTTTTGTAAAATATTTTGAAAATAATAATATGAAATAGCCACGCTCTCGAAGTTTCGTCAACTTTCCAGTTTAGCAATTCCTAGATATGTGATTTGATTATTATTTAGGATGACTTCATTTGTATACACAATTTTTCATTTGTATATTTGTAGGCGAAAAGAATTGTTAAAAAACTTATATTATGAATAAAGAAGAAACCCTTGCAATTGGTTTTCGCTAATTAGAGGGCAAAACTTTTATTTAATTTTTTTTGTGCAGGTTCTCAAAAAGTCAGCCGCACCAACCCTACTTCTTCAAGGAGGTAAAACAGTTCAGGATGGCACTCGTAAGAAGCAAATCGAGCGACGCGAGCGCCTACAACGTCGGGCGAATAGGAAATTAGTCGCCAATTTATTAACAGCAGCATCAGCTAGCGGTAGCAATGTAAGAACTTTGGGGTTGGATAAAATAAACCAACATAATGTAATGTTTTTTCTAGGCGAATATTTTTATAAGGAATATTTTTGAAATGAGCTTCTGCAACGAAATTTCTTCGAATGGGCTGCTTCACAAAAAATCAGATGTAATGTATGGAACGGACACTGTAATCGCCGGCCGCACAAACGAAGTGGTGGGAAGGGACCGGCTGGCCACTGCGACGCCTAGGAAGAAAGGTTGGAAAAGGGGAAAAAGAAGGAAAATATTGTGAAAGAAAGGGAGAAAAATAAAAAAATTGGATAAAGGGAGAAATGGGGAAAACGAGGGGTAAAACTAGGGAAAAGTGGGTAAAAGGTCGAAGCCAGGGGGGTAAGAAGGTAGAAGGGAAACCTGCGCTTTAAGAAGGGCGATCGAGAATTGCACTGGAGTCTTCGAGGAAGAGGGTCGGCCGGGAGAAAGAAGAAATCCAGGGTTTCAGTGGTCGATCGGGAAGACAGAGCAAAACAGGCGGAGATGTGTTGAATGATGCTGGATCTCTGCCGGTCCAGAGCTTTTAGGGGTCTTTTTAAAGGGGCATTTTGTCTACCGGCAATTCGGAATTCGGTTTGGAACAGGAACTCGGATGGAATTCTTGGAATTGGACCGAGCAGAGAGGAAGAACGCGCCGGGGTCTGTTCTACCGTGCGTGTTGCCTACATCTCCACCTGTCATTCTACCTGTCGTCACATCCCCACCTGACATTCTAACCGTCCTCCGATGTTTTATTTATTATTTCAGTTTGAATTTATCAGAGTTTGCACAACATTGACATAGTATAGGATGGCTTTGCACAAATGTGAATTTGTGCAAAGCCATCCTCTACGTTGAATTTCAAGCTTTGGCCATGGCCATTTGATGACAATGTTACATTTGAATTTCTGTGAAACAACCCGTCCTTAGTTTTCGTCTTTGCTTTTCAAGTTACTGATTGTGTGTTAAAAATATCAATACACACGGTGTCTGGAAACTAGTGGTGCTAGCGGAAATTGATGAATCTACTTCATACAGAGATCTCAAAAGAGAATTTCAATTTTTTTTTTTAATTTTTCTCCCTTTTCTCTGCAACTAAAGTTTTTTTTTGGAGCCGGGTCAACTCTTTGACTCATTTAAAAAAAAATAGACAGTTGATATTAACCCCTTAGCGACCATTTTTTTTATTTGGCCTAAAAATCCAAATTTGAACTCGATTTACTCGAAAACGAGAGTACAATTTAAAAAAGCTATACCACGAAATAAATCCAAATTTGATGTAGATTCAACTAGCACTAGTTTCCGGACACCATGTGACTATCTGGTGATTTAAAACCTCGCTCAGCTACTGTAAAATGTTGCTTTATAAAAGGTGATTCGAGTTTAGTATATATGAAAAATAAAGTATGGATCTATTATTAAAAAAGAACAAAATTAAAATGACGCAAACAAATAAAAAAACGTAAGTACCGTTATTTTTTGTCTAGTGCTGATAAGGTCGGTGCGCCAACTTTGCGCAACGCTCGCCAATAAAAATGTGTTTACACAAAGTGCTGTGGTAAGAAGCAAGGAAAATGGGTGCCTTTATAATTACTACGGCAACAGCAAGGAACGGCGCGGAAACGGAACGGCAACGGCACGGCAACAGCATACAGACAATGCTTGGTAGGCCATAGTTTATGCACCATCCTAGTTAGTAATAAATATTGCAAGCTATACAAGGCATGGGCAAAATTACAAGTCTGGTAATACTAAGAGTAGGTATTTAAAAAAAATCACCTACGACGCATATTTCCTTCGAGTCAAGTTGGAGAAAATCCCCAAACTGCGGGTTGCGCTTAAAAAACAAATGTGTTTTTCTTTTCGCTAAGGCTGGTATTAAATCAAATTTAGAACGATATCAAAAGTCAGCCATCTTTTACGAGTATGGCCAGATTTCATCTCGTAGATTTCGAAATAAAATTCAAATTCAGTTTTCGGGTCTCCCAAAATTGCATCAAATCTAAGGATGTCTGTGGGACGTCACCAGTTTCAAAAATCGATTCTCTTTTCAACATGCGCTGTATTATGTTTGGGAGTCGAGACGTTTTCTTTTTATAATGGAATAACCTCTTTTTAATATTGAAAAACGCTACATAAATTGTAAGCATCTCGTCACCAATATTATTGTATTGTACCGAGGTGCAAAAATTCATCATACCTGATTTTCAATGTTTTAAAACCTGCATTATTACGAAAAAATGGTATGACGCCATCATACTATTAGAAAAACACTCCTTTATCGCTTAGGTCAATTGCATTCCGTTGCGGCGATCAATTTGATCAATTTTCTAAAATATAAATTATTGTAGGTGCCTAAATAAATTCAATCATTGAAACAACAACGTTGGTTATCATGGTTTTGGTTAATTTGTGGGTGTCATCCACTGGTGACTGGTGACGTCAGCACTCAGCACTACAAGATTCAGTTGCACCAACCAAGCGGTGTGATGGCCAGGATGTCGTTTTTCGTTTTAAATGATTTTTTTATTAATTCTACGTATAATACTATATAATAAACTCGATATATTCAGAATTAGCGTTTCTTAATCTGTATGAACATATATTTTAAAGCCATAATATTTTTCACTGGAGTTCCTTATTAACGCTGTAGAAAATATATCTAACAAATTTCTATTATGGGAAATGTGTACCTACTCACCTTACTTTACTTTCACCTATCCGTCCTCATTATTTAGACTAAATTCTTACGCCGTCTCTGGATTGACTAAAAAAATGTTCCGGCCCTGTTGTCGAGAAGTTATAAATAAATTTGTAAATGTGTACAGCGTGCATACCAATGAATAATTGGTTCCTTCCTATGTTGATATAAATGTATTTCTTTAGTAAAATAATATTTTCTTAATAAAATTGATAATGCCGATGCCATGCGCACATGCGCATAAAGTTACATAATGGTGGACACGTGAGGCATCCCTTAGCAATACCACGTGGAGAAACGACGAATGCTAGCAACCATGATGTATTCGTCTCTTTTTTCTCAATCAGGCTTGCGGTACGGAAGAGTGAGACCGAATGATATTCAAAGTTTATGCTCATTACAAAAGATAAAACCAAGGGTTGTGCCAAATTTTGGCGACACATTTTTTTAGCTAAATATAATGTAGGAATGAATGCTAGCACACATAACAATAAGTTTAAAATTAATTTATTTGGACTATGATTTCAAATTGCTTTGAATAATAGTGAACGTGTTTCGTTGTTGATGCAAACTTTTTGTAAATACATATTTGGGAAAAATAACTGGCAAAGACTCTCATATTTAAATTCTTTGATAATGACGTAATAACGTAACAAAATTTGTGATTTTCTTGTACATTTATTTGCCTCCGACGCAATCGAGAGGTTGTTAATGAACTCGAGCAAAATTAATTTAGCACACTCAGAAATAATAATAACCTTTGGTTAGATTTATTTATGAAAAATATATTTTTTTACATTTATTATTTTTCGAGAAAATGTATAATTCAATATGTATTTTACTTTCTTGATTAGGACAAGTATTTTTTTTTAAGTTCTGGGACCGAGAAAAAAGCCTAGTAAGTGCAAATTATTAAAAAAAACATTTGAATGTTGAACCTACCAATAAAATCATTTTATTATGCTAGCATCACTATTTCTAATCTTGTGATAATGTGAATCACGTTGATGTCTGAATAAAATTAACGGTTTTGTTTTCCAATAGATAATTATCTTCTTTATACGTTAATTTTTTTTGAACGAAGGGCCGATACTGCAGACTGATTGATACCAGAAAATCAAAACCATCATTTCTCCATGTAGGTAACCAACAATGAACAGCGTGGCGCTAGAACCTAGGCCATTGAAATATCTTAAAATTTTGCTACGCATATTTATATATACGTAATATGGATTTTTTTATAAACCCTTGAAAGTCCTTTCTATTATGAAAATAACGAATTAATAGGTATTAAAATCTAAAATAACTTAACTATCTTCCCACCTAGCTCCACGCGCGAGCGTGGTGAATGTTAAAAAAATATTAGGAATGCATTGTTACAAAGATTCTAACATTTTTCCTTCCACGAAATTAATCATTCTACGTTCATCCTAAGCGTTCAACCTCATCCAGGTAAGCGCCGAATTCGCCATACGATCTACTATTCGTTGTGCGCACATCCAAATATGCTCGCAAGTCCATCTCATGAAATTATTATTTGTATTGTGTCGATCAAATTTGTCGCCAAGCCTGTTCTGTACACGTTCCATGTCGACCAAATATTTCGGTTCGTTCGATATTTAGTAGACAGCACCGCTGTTAAAATTCTCAGTTCTGATTGGTGGATATTTTCGAATACTCGCTTGTGATTGGCCTAAAATCGCGTCGGTGCCGGAACAACTGGATAAACGAACGGAATCGTCATATTATTGAATAGAGGTCAGCACCGTCGCATAAAAAGACGCATCACCTAAAAGGCCCGTGCCACAGATAAGTCTTAAAAAAATATTAATACCGGAAAACAGTGCATCTATAGCCAATTTTCGGGGTAGTGAGAACTTTTAAATATTGAAATACGAGGTAAGTATTTAAAAACACTTTAAATAGCAACAATACGTAGCCTTAAAAAAGGGAATACCAACGCGCTATTTCGTGGTCTACTCCTATTTCTTATTTCGATAATACGCATTCGATAGGTGATAGTAACAATGCTTTATATGGTTGTATTATTCAAAGTTCGCCGATATAAATTAAAATGTAACAAACCGTTTTACTGCTTATTTTTATGTATTTGATTTATTGCTTGATATTTAGATTTACTATTTATATTTGCAGACTTGTCCTTTTTATCGAAAAAAATAAAGCACCGAACTGTCATTAGACTCTATTGGCGGGAATGTTCTGTCAAATTTGATGCCCTGTCTAATAATTAATTTTGATACAAATGTCAAGTCTGCCTGTAAGTTAGGTTATCTACCAATAACAGTAATTTACCGGCATCTTTTACGGTTTCATTGTTATTATAATATTTATAGTGTTGCAATTAGAGTGCGTCTGATTGGTTGAAATTGATTCTTTATAATGACAATGATGTTATCAAGGCGTTTACCTTTCACAAGTAATAATAATTCTAAAAACTTTTGTATATTTAGTTTTGTTATCCAGACACTATTTATAGAGAAACAAATAAATGTGTACTTGGTGACCAACATGAGAACTGATTCAAAGGACCCAATAATAATATCCCAACTTCACGACTAATTCTTTTTGATAAATCTTTCTCTGCTTGCTACTAAAATTATTGAAGTAACACTTCGTTTCATGTTGAAACAAAAGTATTTATTATATCGACAGTGGAAAGGCAAAATGACTAAGAAGCTATTTTTTTTCCAGCTGTATGGCTTGTAAAGAGCCGTTCGCATAGGTCGAGTATTTTAGTCGAGTGGAGAGTATATTAGTAATTAAATGCGTCCGAACAACATAATTTTAGTAGAGTGTGTTAGTCAGCTCTTTAGTTGATTCAATCTATTTCATTCTATTTTTTTGGCGAGTAGCGATCCCCTCCACATGTCCCTCCACATGTCCCTGTCTTGCGCTAACATGCGCAAACCGTCGTCTTAGCAGAGTTCATTCCTAGACGCCCGGAAATGTCGTGGCATTCGAGCGAAGATGCAACTCTAAAATTATTTATTTTTGCTGTAATTAATCTCTTTTCGTGTCTATAGTTTATTTATTTTCATTTTACTAATTTATTCTTAAACGTGACTAAAATACTAGCTTAGTCTGAACAAGCCTTTAGTCACTTTGCCTTTCTACTGTCGATATATATTATTTTACACAAATGATAATAATTGCCGCGGCTGTGACAAAATTGACCACATGAATTTTAATGACAATCATTACAACGGATATTCTGGGATCGCGGCAGGTTTTGAAAATTATTTTCAATCAGTATTTAGCAACAATATTTCCAAACATGATTTCCTCAATAGCTTCTTCATCACACAACCTATACAAATTCTCAAAATTAACGGTGACCTTTTTGTTACTACTTTTCAAAAGCTAAAACCTAAATACTACGTTGGCCCTGATTATATATATTATTTTACAACCACATTCAAAAGATACTCACTTTATTTAATTCAGCTTCTAAAACATTTTTATCCTTTCATTACATACACAAAAAAGGTAAATGTTTGCAAACAATAATTATACACCTGTAGCTCTCTTATCAGCACCTGCAAAACCTTTATAAACCATCATTTATTTACAAATATACTGTTAAACAAAACTCGCACTATACTCGCCGAGAATCAGCACGGATTACAACATACTAAGAATGTTGAGATGAATGGTGTGCTCACCTTTAATTGAAATTGTCACTGTAACTATATTCAAATTGTAAAATAATGTAATAATTATTATGTGATGGTATTCTGTTGGCTAGCCAATAAACAAACAAAAAAAAATTGATCATTTAATAAATCATTTGAAAATTTTGTGCATGTCAAAGTGATTTGTACAGACTTCGAGAAAGCATTTGAAAAAAATTATACTTTATTAAAAAAATTGAGTGACGTTGAATTCATTCTGAAATTTCTCGCTTTCGTAGCTAAGTACTTACACAGTCGTCAGTATGTCAGTTATGGACACCATCTTTCTTAGGAATACAAAACCAACTCCAGGATTCTCCAGGGATTAAATCTAGAACCCCTTCTCATTCTTTTATTCATTAATGACGTATGCAAGACCATAAGTTTGTGCAGCGCCCTTGAGGTGATTTTTCACAAAAACGGCGCTATATAAATCATCCAATTATTATTATTATTATTATTGACCGCTCAAAGTATCTCCTCTTCACTGATGAAATCAAACTTTTCAGAGCTATCAAAACTTACATCTATTTCTGCAGAAATGATCTTGGTTATATATGATCGGAACTGAATAACTTACCCTTCAGCATCCAGATACGCAGTGTCATCACATTTACAAGATCCTGAGATACATTCCTGTTCCCCTACTACATTAATAAAAATATATTTAAATGCAAAAATGAGATTCGAGACCTTGGCGTACTTTTTGAAGCAAATCTCTTTTGCAAATCCCACATATCTGATATAGTCACCTTCGCCAAAAAAAATGCTTGGATTTGTTCTTTGTAATGCAGTATTTTTACTAATGGAATTGCAATACGGAGAACATATGAAGCACTTGTTTGTAACATCCTGGAATACAGCTCCATTATTTGGGCCCCTTCTAAACAAAACCGTATCCTAGAAATAGAAAATTTATTAAAGAGGTTTATGCTTTACCTGTATTTGAGGGATACATTTTATTAACATTATTACATTTACGTATTTGATGATACATACTATTCATTCCTGTATCCATCCCTATACATTTATGGTTACCTGAATTTGAGGATGTCTACTATTCATTCCTGTTTTTGGAAATGAAGGAAGGAATGCTCGATTTCAACACCTTAGAAACCCGCCGAAAAATATTTTTTAGGTTAACTGTGATTCTGCATCGACCATTGACATTTTCAACGTCACTTACAGACTTTTCAGAAACTATCTTTTGACACATGTCACAAAATAGTAAAACTGCTGCCATACCTTTTTATACATTACCTTATATGTACCTCAAATTTGTAATCTTTTCCATGATATGTCGTGTATACGAACTTTTATGAAGAACTTGGAAAATAAATAAATACATCATTGAAGAAGGACAAGACACAGACAAATAAAAACGTAATGGTCGCAACTGGGACACAAACCCAGGATCTCTTGTCTTACCGGGAAGTGTTGTTACCTTTTTATTTTTTTGTGTCTTGACCTTTTTTATATTTTCGTTTAGATTTATTAGATTTATCTTATTTTTCAATGATATATTACATTGGTGGGAAAAACCTTCACAAGTTGTTATAAAGAGAGTTATTCTAATAAAAATTTAAAAAATAAATAATTTGTCCATAATAAGAAGTAAGCGGAGTAAGGAAACTTACCTACTTTTTATTTTTATTAAGCTTATTTTAACGATGGAAATCATTATTTAAATATATTTTAATAGTGCTTATGGTTTGCAGCGTCAGATGAGAGCAGACATGTCCACGGCAGACGAAGCAGACACCCCGGCCCAGGCTCTGAACCCTAACCCTGAAGGTCTGAAGAAAAATTTCCAAGCAATGAAAGGTAATTTGGTCCTTCTTTCTATGTTACGCTCCCACTAACATTTCAAAGGAATGAGTAAATGATTTTTGTTTTAACCCTCGGGTTTGGGCGATTTTGTATTAAGATTTCTCATGCTGGGATGTTTGGTGTCCGACTTGTTCAACAGTGCAAAGTTGCAGTCCAGTACCAAAGTTGACAACCAAGAGAAAGGTGGATTTTGCTTATAGGTATAGGACAATCAATCATAGTTAACTTCATCACAGATGCATAACGTACACCACATTTCTTTTAGACTTTAATCAAAATAAAAACAATAATTATTTCACAATTCAGAGTTGGGAAGCCAAAGCGTGTTGAAGTTGGTTTTATATAATGTATTTTGGTTATTGTATTTGGTTATGTATTTGGTATTGTTATACGGTGACATCTGAATACAATAATCTTCAGAACTGAATTTAAAGAAGAAATAAACAATGCCAAGGTATGCGCTTTAGAATATTTTAACACAGTAACATATAGATTTATTGTCCCTTTTCCGCTAGTCATAATAAGTAGGCGTAAACGAAACCAAGAATATCTTGCATAACTGTATGTATTTCAGTTCCTTTTTACCATTTTTCTATTCACGCAGAAGTAATTTTTCAAAATCGGTAACAAAAAAAAAATTAGAATTTTGAGTGATTCTTCAATGAAGCATACATTTGTATAACATATAATGGTTGTTTGTTAATGTAGATGCGCAGGAGCAGATGGGGACCTTGGACGTGCTGGTGTGTGGCCAGTGCCACTCCGTGTTCCACTTCATGGAGGAGTTCAATGAACACCGAGACTCAGTCGCGTGCTCTGGGAAATCTCCTGTTAGAGACTGCGTAAGTCAACCATTATCCCTTTCAATTCCCATACATATTATATAATACGCTATATAAATAAATTGTACACAAGCATTTGTACTATTTGTTCCCCCTTTACTTTCAGTACTAAGGAAGTAGTGACTTTGTGACAACAGTGGTAGGTACTCTGAGTATCGCCTTCAGGAGACAGGGGACTGGCATACTCAATTGGGTACGTTTGTGGCTGAAGCTAGAGGGAGGAAGAGAGATGGGGAAAAGGAAGATGGGAAGTACCTGGCTATTCAAGCAACGTTTCAATTCTGAATGGTGGTCTTTCACCAGGGTGACACTGAAAGTGTATCTGATACCTACCGCAAATTGAGGATGCCATAGTCATCTAGTTGGGACTTTTGAATGGTGCTCACATCTGGTAGCAGCGTACAAAGTTAATTATTTTTAATTTAGCAAACCTTTTAAGTTGGATGTATTTTTTCCAGACCGAGTCAAAGCACCAAGTGTGGGCCTTCATGCTGTGGAAGTGTTCCATGGTGACACCGGAGACGGGTGCCAACAGCTCCTGGCGCTTATACCAGCAGTGGTGCAAGATGGAGGAGAAGCAGCGCGCGGCTTGGATTGCCGCCGGCAAAACGGTGCAGAGCCTCTCCAAGCTATCCAACAGCAAAGTGGTCAGTGACTCCTCATATCATCAGGACATCTTATTTACGCAATAATTTTGTGTTAACAGTCTGCCATATTTATGAAATATGGCAGACTGGGATTGCACACCCCTCCCAGCCCTGCTGGAGTAAAATCTGCTGAAATAAAAAAATAAAATAAAAATAATTAAGTACCTAGCGTTGCCTGGGCTTTAGATCATGTCTCTAATTTTAGATCTGAATATATTTAACCCATTCAGATCTAAAAATATTAAAAGTCACCATTAACGATTCTTCCTTTCTACCTACTGTTAAATTTAAATTTATGTTAAATTAAATGAAAGCCAATTACTTTGTAAAACACAATTTAATCAAATTAATGTCGTTAGGTAGGTAGGTACCTTAACAACAGTGCTTCTTCTTTTTTAATTTTTTTTTAAAACCAAAATTTTTTTTTAAAAATGTTTATACAGTGTTCTGTATTTTCAGTGTCATTGCACTTTAAAATAATATTTGACAGGTTAATTGGTTTTGCCACCCTACAAATTTTGTAGTTCCATTTTTTATATTTTCTACTCTTATTTGACCGACAATAAATAAACTTTATGTAGATCAATATGTGAAAAATAAACTCCTATAATCTGATAATCATAATATCGTAGTACGACTACTCTAATGAGCCCCAATTGCCCCCAGGTGGAAGTGAAATCTCCCCCGCCCGCCCCCACCCCCGTAGCCCCTGCCCCTGCTCCTGAGCCTGAAGTGTCGACCCCCGCGGTGCGAAAGCGGGGGCGCCCCTCCAAGGGCTCCTACGCTGCCAAGCCTGCGCCTGTCCGAGCACCCTCTGTTGAAAAGGTTAACTATTTCACATTATTTTTATTTTGGCTGGTGAATGAGATGAATGGAAGTAAGTAGAATTCTATGAAGAGGAAAGGTGTGAACCATGCTGTAGAAAGGCCTAATAAGTGGTATTCGCTACCGCTGTGGGTAGCAAAAAAAAAATCAAGTGGGATTCCACCAAGTGTTTGTATGAGATTTCGCAGTTAGCGCGAAACTAGGACTTCGCCAATTCTACCACGTCAACTGGGTGGGCGATATCTTTTCGCTTATTTATCGTTATCCATTTCAACAATAAGATTTTTTTTTCACTGGTCATGCACAATAAGGAACTCCAGTCCAATTTTTTTAAATGAATAATGACATTCTAACTAGTTTTAAGTTTTAATTTTTCAAGATCCCCTGAAAACCACCGTATCTAGTGTGACGTCATCATGGCCAAAAGTTTTAGTTATTTTCAACAGATATTGTCATTTTGTATGGCAGAAGCTATGAAACTATTCAATAAGTAAAACGTTATTTAGGTGGAATTATATATTTATTATATTTTTCAATATTAAGGGAGAGAGTGGTATAAAAATTGTTTGTAATTATTATTTTTTTAGCTTTACGAATCGAAATCAATATTATGGAAACCGAAGCATCAATTTTGTAGGCAACTGAAATCTGCTGTTCGTCGCCGGCCATCAGAATTAGAGCGCTGCGACAGGCATTACAGGATGTTTTTAGACGGTTAAAGTTTTTGAATATTTTAAATAATATAGATAAACTAATAGAGATACTCTATTTTTGATACTGAATTATTTAGGCCTAAATAATGTTTCAATTAAAACAATAACTATTATATGTCTAAACCTCTATAAACCAATAACACAGAATGTTGAATGGCTGGTCATTTTTCAATACAAATACACCAGGTGACTAGAGAATTATGGACGCGGTGACGTCAAGCCTCACAAATTCAATAATACCAACTTGACAGGGTTTTTTAATGACGCCTTTTGAAATGGACTTTTTAATAATTTTTTTAAAACTGTACGTTAAATATTATTTAATAAAACTTATATATTCAGAATCAGCGTATATTGGTCTATATGAACATATTTTTTTAAAGTCATAATATTTTTCACTGGAGTTCCTTATTAGAATACATATTTATGACCAACTAGACAGATGAAAATCAACAACGTTTCGCTACCCATAGTAGAAGCGAGATCTGCCTAGGTTTGAACAGTGAGAATAATGCATACCCACTTGGTTTACCAAGAGCCTTACCCCTCGACCAATCAGGCCGTCAAGGAGGACCATAAGTGCTCAAAGATAAAATTTAACCATTTCAACGCAATCTATCCCATTTCTCGTCACGTTTTGACATAAAGTATGTGTTTTAGCGAAACTTCATGGATCACATTTGGATAACATTCGTGCGCGGGGACAGCCGGATAGATATAAATTGCTGATAATGTATGTTAGATAATCTGTTTTTTCTTAATATTTAATTTATACAGTGGAGAGTCTTACGATAATCTGTTTGTTAGAATGACGAAGAATTCCAGCCGTCGTCCACTGGAGACTCTGACGACGAGACCACCATCCGCCAGGAGGAGACGCGCAGCACCCGGTCGCATCGCGGGTCCGGGCGCGCGGCCGTTGCCCCGTCAACCCCCAGCGAGGACGATGGCAAGACCAACATCATCAAGAAACTGGGCAGCTCCGTCACCGTCACTAAGACCACCGCCAAGGTAGCTCCCCAACCAAACCTCTTATTGAATTCTCTCTTTCACAATCAAGTGCTGCTCCATTTCTAGTTATGATTTAACCGTTTGAGTGCCAACTTATCCCTAGCAGATAAACTTCACCCCTTACAAATCGGGCTTATTTTTTAGAAGGTCAAAATATTTCCGCTTCAAAATATTTTATTGCAAATCCAAACAAATGGAATATTTCTAAACATATCCGAAAACTAAAAACTCTTTTTGAAAGGTGATAAAATACATCATTATAAGAAATAATAATATAATTTTTGAAATATTAAAATTTTTATTACAAACATAAAAAAGTTTAAAAAATGGCTCACCGCACGTTTTTTCTTTCTAAAATTATTGATAAGGAAAAAACCTACATATTTTATGAGGCACATGTATTGTAAATGTTATTATCACCTTATGTTTTTGTCATTTCATAAAAAATGATAAATAAAAAAAATTCTAAATTTTATAAATTTTTCTCAAATTGCTATCGGAAACTTTGGTTTCATAGAAGAAAAATGGGAAGAGGGCATATTTAAATTTTTCTATGGTTAAATTCTAGACTTGAATATAAAGTATGGAGTTTTCTCTTTCTAACACCGTTTAGATTATATTTCTCACCAAGACAGTAAGGGAGATAAAACCTATGTGAGCTGGGACAAATTTGGTCTTCTGTGATTAGATGTGTTTAAAAATGCTCCTAGTGTACTAAAATACATTTTATTCGCTTGTCAATAAAATAATTTATCTTAATATTATTCTAGCTTGTCTTTTCACTACTTGCAAACATATTTATTTTATCTGTGATAAAGTGTGATGCAAAAGTAGAAACATGGAAACCTTGCAATGGACGTCTTATGTCAATAAATATGACCAATAGTTTTTTTTTAATGATTTTTAAAATCTGCAAACTTTATGGCCCACCTTTTATTATGCTCTCTTATAATGTATTTTTATTGTAATAATATTCACAAATCATTGTTTTACTTTAGCCCAAGACGACGGTGGTAGAGTCGCAAGCCAGCGTACCAGTGGAGAATCGCATGGCGCGGCGGACAGACAAGAACGCCAGCGCTGATGACCAGGGATCCGAGTTTGTAGTGGAGAAGATCCTGGCCAAGAGATTCAACCCGCGCAAGAAGCAGTACGAGTACCTGCTCAAGTGGGAGGGATACGCGCAGTGAGTTGATATTACTTCACTACAGTCCCAATTAACTGCGCCAAGCCAGTGGGACTGGCATCCTCAATTATAAACACAACATTTTTTAAATATAATTTTTTTTTAAGAAGTTTTAAAAATGACTCACCTTACGTTTTTTTTTAACTGAAATTATTGATGATGAAAAAAAAACAAAAAGCACACATATTATGAACGACGATTTTTTGTTATTTTATGAAATGTAAAAATAATAAAAAATTCAGTTTCATAAATATTTTCCGAATTGCGTTGGAAACATCATAAAAATGTATATTTCGATTATTTTATGGTTTAACTTTTAGATGTGAATATAAAGCTTTGTGTTTTCTCTTTCTAACATCATTTTGATTGTATTTTGAACCATGATAGTAAGGGAGACACAATTATTTCTACCAGACCTACATGAGTTGTTCCGAAAAGCGAACAAATTAGCCTGAGTAGATAAAATAATAATTTTTTTATCTTATCTTCCAATATCTTTTTGGAAACAATTCTGAAATAGATGTTGTATATTGATAATTATTTTTCCACAGTGAGCAGAACACGTGGGAGCCAGCCGACAACATGGACACGTGCCGCCACCTACTGGAGACCTTTGAGAAACAGCTGGCCCGGCAAAAGGAGCTGAAGGCCCTGCGCAGCGGACAGGTGCCCTCGGCCCCCGCGGCCGCCGCTCCCTCCACCCCCGCTCCGTCCACCACCGCAGCGGCACCGGTCCCCGCGCTCACCCCTTCTGGGTAAGAAACCACCCTCATATGCCGAGAATTCCGTGGAGAGCCAAGTTCAAAAGTAAATACAATTTTATTAATTTTGTCAACACTAACAATATGATTGTGATTCATTTGCAGACGTCTCCAGCGCAACAGCAAGGCGCGCGCCATGGACCAGGTAAAGGCATGGTGCGGCGCAGAAATCAGCTCCTCGGCCAGTCAGGCCAGCGTGGCGCATGCTACTCCTACCCAGGAGCGCAAGCGCCCCGCCCCTGACACCCCCGAGACCCCCGAGAGCAAGAAGGTGAAGCGGGAGCCCGTGTCCAGCGAGGAAGAGGCCACACCGCCTGTCACTCCCAATAAACAAGGTTGGGGATTATTACACCCTATCTGCCTTTCATTCCACTGTCTCTGACTCCTTCTATTTATGTAATTCCATGTTTACTCCATTGATCATCTAACTCATAGATTTCCAAATTGATAGACCAGCCCACCAGGGAAAGGGGAATAAATGTTACGGGAAGAGGGCGTTACCTTTTCCTTTTAGTCCTTTTTACAATAGCGTGCAAATTGCTGGCTGCCTAAAAAAACTTAACTACAAATCCCAAATCAGGTAACTTTGTTCCCGAAACCATTATTTTGTAACACTATTTACAACTTGTTACGTATATATTATAATTTATTTAAAATCGCATATTAAAAAGTTTTTTTAAAAAAATTATATTCGGCTATAGGGCGCGCGCTGGCGCGTATATCGGCAAGCCACCGGTTGACTTGCTCATTTTTGCATCGCTACGCAATCTAATTTGTGCACGATTTGGTTAAAATCAAACTTTAAGACCCTGCACAGAAAAGTCACAACTGACTTAGCGAACTTTACTTTTCTGCGCGTATAGGATCTGGTTATTTCAATCTGCGCTCTTCGGCGGTCAATGTACGACTAATGTCGTTGTTTATTCATAGCATTCCCGAACCGGATGTCAAAAATATGGTCACATGGTTTGACCGACAAGGTATCCAGGGCAAGTTTGTCAATTTGGATGTCTATGATCCGACCTTTTCCTCACTTGATTTGTAATGTACAAAGGCAAGGCGAGTTATGTGACATGCTTGAAACTGATAATATAATTTTGTTTGTCAGAATCCTCGCCCTCCCCAAAGATTAAGGTTCTCCGACTGTCCTCTTCGGATACCAAGGCCATCAACGGCACTCCCAACCGCATTAGCGACGCGCAGCTGGTCAAGTCCTTCGGGGTGGACTCCAAGGGCATGCCCCTCATCAAGGGGGTCATCAAGGTGGACCCCAAACAGATGCCGAACCTTACCACTGGTAAGAACATTCTTTTAATGGCTTCTTGTCAACTTGTCGTAGATTGTTGCGTTGTCTTGTTAATTTGTCAACCATTTCTTGTCAATCATAGATTGTTACCGTTTGTTGTTAAAGTCTCGATGACATTGAGCGAGTTTACAAGCTACTATCTGGGAAATTCACTAGTAGTTAGTAAACTCACTCAATGTCATCGTATTACTTGCTAACTAGCAGATTGTGAACAATCTACGAAAAAAGTTGAAAGGTAGTCAACTTTACTCGCTACTTGCTCAAGTTGGCGGCCTACCAACACCTGATTTTGTAACTGTCAGAAGTTTGCACGGGAGTCGTTATTCTCGCTACTGGCTAGCATGTGGCGCTAGCTGAGAACTCAAGTTTTCTACAAAATGTCGACAGAATACCTTGGCGCGGGAGTCATTATTTCAGCTGCTACTGCTGTTACTGAGCGAGTAGACAGTTTTGAGTGTCATCATGACAATCTCACTCGCCGATTCACCCGCTTTTAAACTTACCAGCTAGAAGCTTGTAAACTCGCTTAATGTAATTGAGGCTTTAGGTTGTTACCACTTCTTCTTAACTCATAATATGTAGATAGTTGTCATTGATGTCAACCGGCCGTAGAACTTTTCTAGTCAAGAGTATGAATGTATAGAAAGTTTATACAGACTGCCAGAGCATTTCCATTGCTCGCATTATGCTCAAAACAGTTAATTTCACTGTTTTTTTTTACAGGAGTTTACATCATGTCCAAGAACTCTGGAATAATGAAGATTGACACGCCGGGAAAACTAGGCCCCGGACTCAACATTGACCAGGAACTCATCCGGAAACAGATATTGGCTGCCAAGCAAGCACAGATAAAGGTTATTTGAATATCTTATTTTTTACGTGCTTGTAATTTTTTTTTTTTTACATGAGCTCCACACAGGAGGCCCTGAGGAAAACAATTTCCCTCAGGGCCTGTCATCTTTGGGGATGCTGTGTGGAGGTTTTTTTTTTAAGGAAAAGAAGGAGAGGAGAGTTCTGGGAAGGAAAAGGGGTTAAGGGGTGGGTAGGAATCTGGGGTTCAGTGTGTTCTGGTCATCCGCCTCCAAGACCTAGACAAACCTCACCCCATAACCCGGGAACCCCTGCTAAACCACCAAAGGTAGCGATCCACTTGGGGTGACCTATGGCAGAGGTGTTGGTTATCCAACAAAGGTTCCTGGGGCGGCGGTACCCATTCCCGCCTTCCAAATTGAAAATAATAATTTCAAATATTTTACGTAACACCAGACGACATGAAATATATGAACTTTAACGCTTTGAGGAGTATGGCCGCACATATGCGGTAGCACTCCAAAGATCCATTTAGTGTTTCGAGCGTATATGCGGCCGTACGTAATTTATAAAAATTTTTCTTTGCCATATTTGTATTTTAGATTAAATTTATGATTTATAGACGATACAAATATATTTGTCAAACATTTTTACGTATTATAACAAAATGTAAGTAAATGGTAAAAAAAATAACTCACTAATCAAAGGGTTAATAATGTGTGGTGTGTTTCAGAAAAAGAACGAGAGCTTTGTGAGCATAGCCCCGAAGCCCGCGACCCCCTCCAGACCCGTGGGGAGGCCCCCCCTGCGTCCCGCCTTGCCCCCGCGCCCCCAGCCTGGACAACCCCGCCTGCCTCTCAGCCAGGTCAGTACTTCACCCTCAATCTTACATTACTGTTGATTTTAATATTTTTGTCTGAAGTATATTAGAACCCTGTTAATTCCAAATCCATAGAACATAAAAAATTAATGAATTCTCATGTTATTAAAAATTGTAAGAAAAATCACTGAAAATCAAGTTCCTCGGCTGCCTCCCCAAGTTCAGGTAAATTTGTAATAATATGACATAATCCCGTATAAATCAAATTATTGCAGGCGCGGTCGGCTCTTCAAGTTCAGATATTTAAAGTAAATTCATATATTTTTTTTTTTAGAACGGAGACTGTTTACATATAGTTCCCGTGAGCACTTAGGCCATAGGCCCATTATGCTATCTTCTATTTTACCCCATTACTTTGACAGTCCCTTTTATAAAATTCACCAGGATTGTCATTGGAAATTAAGCTATATCTTCCGGTTCCACAATATGTCTTCCCAGGCATCATTTCTTCTCTTCACACCTCCTTGGTTCCCTGAAGGCCCCACGAGGAAAGAGGGCCTCATCTCTCCTAACCACTTCTCCTTTGTTCTCTGGAAACCGAGTTCACAGAGATGGCATTATTTCTCCTCTTCACTCCTACATGGTTACCTGAAGGCCCCACTTGAGAAGAGGATATCATCTCCCATTTCACTCCTCCTTGGTTCCCTGAAGGCCCCACGCCGGAAGAGTGCACTTCCACTTGGTTCCCTTGAAGAGTTCATGGAGGTGGCCTCAGCTCTCCTCTCCACGGCTTCTCCTCTTGGTGCCTCCCCAGTCCCCAAGGAAGCCCACAAAGGTGGCCTTAGCACTTGGTCATGCTAATTTGCCTGCTAAAAAAGTTATCCATTATTACCTAAAGAAAATGATTTATTTGAAGATAATCAATAAAAAAATGTATTTTGTTTATTGCAGATTAAGCGCAATTCTCTGCAGACCTCGTCTCCAAACCAGCAGATAGTGGAGAAGACCATCATTACCCCCAGCGGACAGAAGATCATCCAGAGAACAATTCAGAGAAACACCATGGGCGACACTCATAATAAACTAAGCCCTAAGGTAATTCACTACTTTCCTTTATTATATGTTGAGAATTAGAATGAAATGCCCCCTAAATATTCCCACTCGCCAAAATGTGTGTTGAATTGAATTATTATTAATTGGCGATTGATCATTTGCGGCGTTGAGCCCACAAATCATCTGCCCTGATGATGGACAGTGCAGGGCTATTTGAAACATCAGTGTATTAAGAAGGAGGCCTATAATAAGTTTATTGTAAAGCGCACTTGAAGTGAAATAGCATAAAACAATATGTAATTATTAAAAATATTTCTAGGCAATCAAATTTTCAAAGCAAAAACATGATTTTGTATTACTTTGCAGGGCATTGCCTTTGTGCCAAAGTGGTTCCTTACGTTTGGTGACTCAGCAGGGGTGTGGAGTCACAGGGTGAGGTTTGTCTAGGTCTTAGTGGCGAACGCGTCTGTCCGCTGTTCATATCTTTTTGAGGGAGACAGGACTGCAGGACTCTGGACTCGTCGCCTTGCACCTCAGTGGAAGGAATGGATTCGTTTGTCCGTCCTGGATGCACTGAACCCCAGATTCCTACCCAACCTTCATACCTTTTTCCTTTCAAAAAGACCCTCCACACAGCATCCCCAGAGATGACCTAGAACTAGTGGAGAACTGGTGTTAAAAGTTATATGTACAAATAGCAATGGCCGTAAGAATCTTGTGTATATATAATGATTTGTCTGTTTAGGACCAGACATTATTGAGGAAAGTGGCGGCAGCAGCCCGCGGTAGAGGGAGAGGAGGGAGCTCCAGCCGAGGAGGGCGAGGGGGATACACTCCCATCGTGGAGTTTGACCAGGTAATCAATCTGAACACATTACACCATTTTATGAGCGATTTTTTTTTAGAAATGGTCAATTCACCCTAAAAAGAGTGTTTTGTGATTATATGAAAGAGTTTGTTTTGTTTTTTTTTTTAAATAAAGACAAACATTCCCGGGTTACGAATAACCCAACAATGTTTGAAAATCTCCTACTACCATAGTAAGAGGAAAATGTTGCTTGTGTCGTAATGTAGGCCATAGCGCCTCCGTACATGACGCTACTTACAATCTATTCTAGCCTCATGCGCGTAGCATCCGCGCCACTCGAGAGTACCCCCCATACGATTTTGCTAGAGTTCGTACACGACGCTACGGGGCGACTGTCGGTTCAAAGTCAGTTGCGCGATATTGACGGTGCTGATCGCGCGCTACGCATCGCTGCATTCGTGTCTGCTACTTTTCGTTTGACGTTTGATAAAAATGGCGTCTGAACAAGAAAATAACGTTAGATTTGTTCTGGAAGTGGAAAAAAATGCGTGTTTGTATAAATTTACATTACCAGAATACGCAAGAAAGGATTTAGTGGAGAAGGCATAGATTAATGTTAGAGAAAAAGTCATTTGACATCTTTTGACAAAGTGTTAACTCCACGGCTGCACGTGAAAAATGATCAAGTTCAGTATAATTCGGGTAGCGCCGTGTACGGAAACCAGCTTTAAAAAGTAGTGTATCTGCAGGGTACTTGTGGTTGTGTCGCAATCACATAGTTTATAGGTATCTCCATGAACGGAGGGCCTTAGTCAGCCAAGGAATCGAACATGCGACGCCCGGGTGGGATGCAAACGCGATGCCCACTCAGCCACTGATCTGTCCAAAACTTTTTTTAATTCTGTGTTAGATTTACCCTCTGCTCTACCGCACAATATTTTAGAAAACTTAATTTCAACATAAGAATAATGTTGTCTAACCTTTTGTGGGAAAGGAACACAGAATATCAATTGTACATAACAAATTCATAAATGAAAGCATGAGATTTCACCCCTGTGGATATTCCAGGGCATAAAGCCAAGGTTTTTTTACGTATTTATTATTACACATACGAATTTGGGCTCTCAATCAACATACCCAAAGTTCAAATTGTCAACTTGCTTCAATAGCCTCTGTAAGCAATCAATTAGATATTGTCAATTGCATCAGTGACATAAACACCAGTTCGTAACTCAATATTTCTTAAATGTAGACAGGATGTAACAGCACAGCACGTACCTGAAGGATTTTAGTAAAAAAAAATACAGATGTCATTTTGCTGTCTGATGATATATTTTGTCAATTAAAAACATTAAAAATATTTTTCCATTCCTTTTATAGCTTAGCGGGTGGGTCACTTGATAAGCATTGCGTCTTGTTCCAGCACAATAACACATGATCCCGTCACAATGTGTAGGAGTGGAATCAGTGACGAAGTGTGGTTGAAAAATATTTTTGTTTTTAATAAAGAAAAAAAATCATCATACAGCAAAATGATATCTACTTTTTTCAACTCCAAAAATGCTTAGAAATCACTAATTAAAATCATTCTGATACTTTCTGTTACACCCTGTATATGGCTTTCAGCTATGAAATTATTGTTTGTAATTAATTCATGGACATTAACTATGTAACAATTTCTAGACTTTTTGCTTTGGTGGTTTTATTTCACATGTACATTTGTTACTTAATTTTTATTTAAGATTGCTAGTGAATGATACATGTGTTGAAACCAGTAGCAGATAAATAAAAATTAAGTAACAAATATACATGAGAAATAAAACTCTTCAAAACAAAACTAAATTATTGATTTGCACCATTCGGACGTGCAATAATAATATATATCAATTAAAAAAAATCTTAAAAAGTGCTTTAGAAAAGTAGTAAAATAAATTTATCACACCTAGTACGATGAGGTGAATGGCTTCCAGGCCTTCCAGTCCGACCCCGAATCATCAGACGACGACTACGTGTCGGATCCGTTCCCCACCGACCTGCCGCCCATCGAGCCACCCAGCCCCGAGCGCGACCTGACGCTGTGCCCGCTGACAGGACGGAGGCTGGCACGCGCCGAGGGCGAGCCCACCCCGCCTCCCACCCCACCGCCGCAGCCCGAGATAGAGCCGGAGACCCTCATGAAAGTGGAGATGAGTCCTGGAGGCACCACCGGCACCCTGGTGCAGGGTACTCCGCAGCCCAGCCTGCCGCAACTGATGGAGGATGATGTGAGCATCTTTAATCTTTTTATAATAAACACGAGATATAATAATTGTAGCATTTATTAAAAAAAATTTGCATCTGGATCATTGTCTTTCAAAAAGAAAAAACAGCAGTTTTCAAATTAAAAAACAGCCAAGCTATATAAAGGCGGAACTCCTGCGCCAGAATACACATGAACACTAGCTTGAACCACACTATAAACGTTCTTTGTTTTCCGTCTCCTGCGTTTTTTGAAACATGGTTTGAAAGATTGGTGTGAACAGGTGTGAAGTTCGCGCGGTCCGACAATTTTGCTAGTGGCCTTTCCACGCGTACGCAACTGAACACTTGACGTTTGACGTTTAAATAAATGTTAAAATATGTTCCGATGAAGAAGAGATGCTACATCAGGGAGAAAACAGAGATATTTTAATAGATGTTTATTTACCAGGAAAGATTTCCGACGAATATCAATTATTATGACCTAAAGTTAGTATTTGAATTTCGAATGCGTAATTAATTACGCATTCGAAATTCAAACGTCAAAAGTCTTCTGTTAAGAAATTTAGCGATGATATTGTAGACGAAATATAAAGGAGAACACGCAGATTTCAACTTAGACCTAACCTACCTAACTAGATTTTTATTAGGTATTTATTTATCAGGGAAAGAATAGAATACCTATTTTAGTTGGTCAATTTCTTCCGTGTCTCTGAGACCGATTTATAAATTAATAGACTTTATTTACAAGTGAGTTCACGAAAGATATAATCATCCATTACGACAGTATTTATTTGCAATTTAAAGTCATAATTAGGTATTAGGCTCGCGCGGTTGACATAACCCCAAACGTCATTCGATTTATCTCCGGTACCAACCGCTCCGTACGGCTCCTGTAAAAATATGAACTTATTTCCCCCCCCGCCGGCCCCGCCTGCCTTCCCGCTTCCCGCTTCACCCACTTCAAAAATAATAGTAATATTGTTAATATTCGTTATTATATTATAATTTTATTATCAAATATATTTATTATATTGTATTTAGGTATCATAATATTTTAAACTAGTGATTATTAAGCTCGCTCATTGCGCATAACCTCAAAAACTTGTTCGGTTTGATTCTCCATACATGACCGCATCGCGCGGCTCTTGTAAAAATATGAACACATTTCCCCCCGCCAGCCTTCCCCCTTCGCCCGGGAGATGAATGTTTTCCGTCGCCTCTGGTAAAGCTTGAACACAGGGTTTTTGAACACGAAGTGTTCAAATTTTCAATGTTTTGGGTGCTGTTCAAGCTAGTGTTCATGTGTATTCTGGCACAGGATACGCCGCTTAAGTCGAACATTTGACCAATAAGAGCACTGAGATTTTGTTTTTGTGGGTTTTAGGATTTTGAAATAGAAAGGAATAGAAATGCATGTTTTTAGGCAATTCAATTGTGGTGCTCCACCTCAGCCACAGTGGCTTCATAGATATGACAAAAATAAATAACAAATTATGTTTTCGCTGATTATGAATTTTTGTGGGTTGGGCCATTCTTCCGCTGATTGCCTCAATCATAAAACCAATTAATTTATACCAACAGTAAGTACCAAACCAGCCTATACTGCATGGGTTAAAAATCTTTACTCATAGTCATATTTTTTCCCGATATCGCTCTAACAATGGATTATGGATTTTGATATTTTTAGACTGGCATCACTCTGTACCAAATCTCAAAAACGCTGTCAATTTCTAACATCTTCTATTAAGTGTTGCTAACCTCACATTTATTCATATGTCAAAATATTATTTCGACAACAAGTTATAAAGATGGACAGCATAGTGAAAATTAATTTGGATGTATAAGTTTGTAAATGGCAACCATTTCTATGCTGTTCAAAAAAAAAACTAACAAATAGAATTTCCAGGATGCCATAGATACTAAGGTGGTAAAGCGCCTGTTCAGCGGTGATGACATGGATCCCCTATCCTCCAATGAACCCATCATGATCCAGGGCGCCGACGGTGTGCTGTACCAGGTGGCCGGCAAGAATGAGGAGGGGCAGACGCTGCTGGTGGCCCAGGGTGGCCACGGCGCGCAGGACGGGGAGGGCGAGGAAGACGGTGAAACGGGAGGACAGTGTATCTATGTGGCGCAGCAGGACGGGGATGAGGTGCTCACTATCGACTCGGCGCAGCTTGCCCATCTTATGCCCGAACATGTAAATTTTATTTTCTTTAAAAAAATATATATTTAGTTAATTTGTTGAATTCTAACGAAACCATGCACTCCTTGTGCTGATAATATACATTAATATACATAACCGTGCTCTTGAATAGTATTATTCGTATACTGCGGTTTTAATGAAATCATCCAAACATTATTATTAAATAATCCAAAGGTTATTGTTATTATTTACACATGTACTATTTTTGTTTCCTTGACTGTTCTAAAAGTAAATAAATTAAATGAATGTTGTAGGGAGGCGGTGACACCCTGACGGAGGCTCTGGGCCAGGTGGCTCTGCAGGTGGATGGAGAAGGGGACGACTCCACGCAGGTCATAGCACAACTGGTGCAGGCTGATCCTCCCTCGCCAGGTAACCTCAAAACAACAATTACTCTACTAACAGAGACACTGACTATTCTACCTCAGCTTCACGGTACTACCCTTCTCATGGTAACCCTAACCATGCATAATGACACAATTTGACTTTAGCGGTCTTGAACTGCATTTTATCTAAAACCTACAAAATTCATGTTGAAGTTTTATAACTTTTATTCCTTTCATCACAATATTCGCTTTTACACCGAAATATTGGATTTGAGCTACATTTTAACTTATCGATTTGCTCAGTTTGGTTGGCGAAACCGTTCTTTACTTAAGAATAGTATTAGATGAGTTATAGTTTGCATTATTGTATTGTATAATTGTATTGTTAACTTTTATATTTATATGGTCTTTAAGAGTGCGTATAAAATTAAAGAATAATGAGGTTTAATCAAATAATGTTATTTTTTAATTCCAGGCGGCACGAGGAAGGTGGTCCTCCTCCTACCTGACGGCAGTCTAACCATGACAGAACTGGACAACGAACAGTATCTCTCCATCACAGACGGAGACAAATCCCAAGAGTGAAGGGAAACCACGCAATAGTCGGTACTGACATCCAAGTCTTTAATAAACCACGCCACTGCGTTGAGTTTGCGAGGATTCAATTCTCTTCTAGGCGGAGTGATCATGGAACAACACTATTCACCCATTTTCCAAACACCTGGGATGCTGACTTATCAAAGATATTTTATATATGTAATCCCATTTAAAATCTGTTGTCATAACTGACAAAGGATGCATTCTTCCTGAAAGGAATTACAAAATGCATGAAATGCATTTACATCTCTCTGAGGTTTAAGTCTGATTAAGGATTTAGAGGTTTCCATTATGAAATCATAAGATAATATTATTTCTCTATGAATAATATCACAAAACATTGTAGTGAGTTACGACAGTTGTGTTGTGTAAATAGTTAATCAGTTTAGCATTATTAATTTAGTAAGTTGCGCTTTTAAATGGACATTTATTGCATGTCTGATTTGGGTGAAGGAATAAAATGGCACCAGGTTTATAATATGTGCAACATTTTACCACAAATTGTGGTTTAAAAAGTACAATTTGACGTTAGGTAAAATACCAGTTTTGGGACTACTTAAGTTTGTGAAAATATTGCATTACTCTGATGTAAATTTTTAATAATACTAGTGATGCAGCAAGAGTTATATTTTTTATACTTACATATGATTATCAATGGTGTGAATAATTAATTTATCTGATCTTACAGTATTCCCAGATGTTTGGGATCCGGCAGTCGGTCTGTAACGTAGTGCAATAATATACCCTTTTTTCTTTCTTTTCATTATTTATTTTTGGGGTGTTGTGCCTCCTATTTTGGGATGCCTCCTAATTTCTTAGGAGGCATCCCTACCGCCTTCTTTAGCCAACGTTTCGGACAGCGTTATAGTGTCCATCATCACGATGGACACTATAACGATATAATATAACGTATAATATAACAATATAATATAACGTCCTGATCGGACCGTGGTCCATTACAGTGTGCAATATGGCATAACACCCCAAAAATAAATAATGAAAATGTGAAAATCTAAAATCGATACCTGTTCTGGCTTTAAGTCGTCCGCAAATGATTCTGACCAAATAACTAAATGATTGATAGTTATTATGTCGATTGATTTTATACTGTTGACTGTAAAAGGCTTAACATATCCAAACTGATTGTTAGAAAGTGCATTTTATCATAAAAGGAAGGTTATGAATACTTACTGTTCCATAAAGGTCGCTGGATTGATTGTAAATGATAACACTCACGTTTGGATTGATTATTTTATTTCAAGTTGTAATGTAAATATATAAATACCCACCACAAATATTATCAGAAGTTTACATGGGAAGTTTTAGAAAAATTCACAATTAAAAGCCTGGCGAGAAAAGAATTCAGAACGGATTGAAGTTCCTCTGTCGCATCTGCCTGCTTGGAGCGGCGCTGGTGTCTGGTGATACCAGCGTAAAAATATTGCTATCGTAGAAAATATTTTAAATAATTGGCAGTACCTTTCCACAATACCAACATTTTCAAATAGAGTAAAACAAATTGTAAAATTATTTAACTATCCTAAATTATCATGGGGTGTTTTCACCAAACTACGAAACAGTTAAAAATGCGATTATTTTCCTGATTCTGATTGTCACGCTAAAAATATATAATTTGAATATTTTCATTCATAACTATTGGTAACCGCACATTCCTAAATAGTTTGAACAGGCTGTGATGTAGAAAACACTGCTGGCTGGAAAGACGACTGTTACCGATGTTGGCCGGCGTGACATCGCTAATGAAACAACAAAAATGAACATGTCATTTTGGTGGCAAATCAAAATTATTTGTTTCATAATAAAATACAGTGAAACCCTCTTAAGAAGTTTTCCAAGGGACCGGAAAAAATAAACTTCTGAAGCAGGAAAACCTTATATGTGGGAAAAATTAGGCCAATTTTGGGCCGACGGACCGAAAAAATCAAACTTCTTAAGCCACGAAACTTCTTAAGCGGGAACTTCTTAAGAGGGTTTCACTGTAGTGAAAACATCCCATTATTGTTGCATCACTAACATACACAAAACCATTATTTTCATTTCAATATGTTTTCAAAAAATTCTCAGTCCAACTTTATGGATAAAATTGATATTTTGTAAGAAAATGTGCCTTGTGAAAATAATTATCATAAATTTTTTAGTTTTTTTATGAATTCTGTTTCGCTAAAGACACAAAAAACCTGATTCAAACTTTTTATAGAACTTATGAGATGAACGCGAATGGTGTGGCTGCACTGGAGACTAAATGTTTTTATTTGCTTCCTATGTACATTTGTAATTTTCCTTGGTAATTGATGCAAAGTTTTATTTAATTATTTTAATTATTGTCAAGATAAAGAGTTCTAATCCACTAAGCTGCTAACCACGTGTGATTCGTATTTACATTAAGTTAGCGTTTTATAATATCCATTGATGTTATTGAGTGTAAGTGGTTTTTTTTTTTATTTTTCTTCGTTGCTTTGTGTACATAATTTGTGGATTTTTCGACCACCAAGCTAGACACATGGTCTTGTTACGGTGGTCGTGTTGCACTACGCTGTCTAATAAGTGTGACGCAATGAAACCGAAGCTTGGCTATCAATAAGGAACAGGGAGGCTCCAGAGAACTCCGATAGAAATTTGAAACGGACAGCACGGGAGAAATCTATTAATATAAAAAAGAGCGTCTGTGGCGAGCGGGCTGCCGCTTGGAACACCGGGCAGGCAGTGTGGATTTGATTTTATATAAATCTAGTTTTATTTCGAGGTTAACCCCTCTCAAATGCCAGGAAAAAACGAAAAAACGTCAACTTTAACGTAATATTTTGCAGGTTAATTTTATGCTATCTTATGTAATTTTTACTGAAACACATTCCTTGAATACTAAACTATACATAAGAACAATATTACTTGCGTTTATTCAATGAATTTATACGTTTTACGATCATTTCATCGACCGCGACGCGAGACTTGACAGCCGCCATTTTGACCGCCGAGCGGAGCGGCGGGAAAAAGTTCCAGGCCGTGTCATAAACAATTTCAAAGAAAATATATCGCTGCTCTAGGTGGGTTCACGGTATCTTATACCTTATGAACAAGAATGCCCCAAGCGATTCTGACCTTCTTCTTCACACGTTTTCTTTAAACATAAGGGTTAAAATCGCATAACAAAATTATTTTTTAGTGATTATTTTGGCTTGCGCCGATGGTACGCCGGCAGACGAACGGCAAGGGGCAGGTTAATGAAATCTTGCACACTTTACCTTCAATACAAAACTGTAACATTGAATTTCAAAAACTTCTTTGTAAAACCTGGGCAATGCCGGGGATTTTAGCTAGTTTGTCAATAAATATGTCGGGGATGGGGTCGAGATGGATGAAAAAAAGAAAGAAAAAATAAAAATGTAAACTGCCAAAATTCAGTGGCATTGTTTATCATTAGCAGCTCGGTGGAATAGAGCCCAAATATGGTAGTGCAGGTTGTTTCATAGAATTAAAACAATTCATCTTTTTAAGTTCTTTAATTTCTGTGATAATTTCAGTTTTATGAAGCAACTGGCCTATAATTATATGAAAACAACTACACAAAAAAAGAACTTACACAGAATGTGAAAATTAACTTCAAATATTTGATGAATTGTTCAAATTTTTTTAAACAATCCATCCTTATTGTTGTATTGGTAGCACAGCTTACTAGGCAGGTGCAGGTCTGTGACCTGCTCTCAAATGAACCTGAAGTTACCTACAAGTGCAAGAATGTATTAATGCATGTAAATTTAATTTCACCTGTTACATAATATAAGTTTTAAATGAAAAAGTTTTTTTTTACTCTTAGATTTACATTTGCAGTGTATTATTGTCTTATAACCAAATAATGATTTTTAAACGATGTCCTATGATTTTAAATACATTATTATTGTAAAAACGATGAAATGAGTTTTTAAATATTACAGTAAAAATGTTGCATTTAGGGCCATCTGTTTCAACAAAAAGCTAAATCGTGAACTAAATTTAAGTTTAAACCATCAATTAAAGTAACAAGAATGTTGAATAGATCTGCGCCTGTTTCATGTGTGCTTTTGCTAAAGTAATTATTATTAGTGTGGCCAGTCTAAAAAGCAACATATTCCTCGAAATTATATGAAAAAATGCAGCGTTTTTTTGTTTGGTGTGGCCACACCGTAAATTAAATTTTAAAATCGGAACAACTGCCAAAATGTGTCAAAATATCCGGCTGTACATTTTTTCGTGTCGTAGGATCTGACAGTTTGTTCTGATAAAAATGTATATGAATATTTAAAAATAAATGATGACCTATTATAATTTATACAATATTGCACGAAACAAATGTAATTTACTGAAACAGCAGTTGTAATATCTCCTTGAATCTGATGTGTCACTAATTTTACGAGATCTTCAATTCAATTTTACATATTGGTTTCAAAAACATTACAAAAATATACATTTTAAAGCGTTTTTAAAATTCGTTTGTAAGAATATTACATTAAACATAAGTAGTAGCATACAAACTATACTACCATTAATAGAGCTTGTCTTTAAAAGGCGGCTTCAAAAGATATCCGAATTGATTACGTTCAACAGCAATATTCTTTCAACATGCGATGCCGCCCTAAAAATTTGGGATTGTTTCAAATAACCGTATTATTATTAACATGGGGTCCAAATATTTTTGGTTTTCGCTGCACGACATAGTGGATGAGGAATTCATCATCATTGTCTATAATCATCATGCTGAACCGCACAATTTCGTACCATATCTCCAACAGAACTGTCAAATGTGTCAAAATGGCTGAGAACTCTAGCTTAACTGTCAGTGTGTTTTCAGAAAGCAAAAGCAAAAGTTAAAAATGATATAAAATAGGCGGTTTAATTGATTGAAAAACGTAATTTTGTGATATTTAACAGTAGCAATTTCTTTCACTCTTGCTTTTACTCTAGCAACCATTGAAATAGACGGCCCTAAATTGCTTTAAGTATGTTTTGAATCTGGTGGAAGGATGAACAGAAAAATGTATAGTAATTATTTTTAAGCCATTCTCAAAAAAAATGTTTCGCCTCATGTGTGATTGAAAAGACAAAAGTGCCAAAATTGTTGAAAGTTATTTATAGAATGTGATTCACCCAAAAATTATTACATTTAAATCACGTCAAATATTGTCAAATTGTCTATTGTCGGCTTGATGAGAAAAAGCATAACTTAGATCCCTTTTTGAGGTATGATTTGAAAATTTTGTGGTTTATTTTTAACCACTTAGAGTTTTTGGTTTTCGGTGTGAAACCACGAATAATGTTATTACACAAAAAAAGAATGCATTGATTTTTAAAAATATATTTGTATGTATATTAGAAATGGGTGAGTTCCGCATCTTGCCTGAGGCCTCCGAGGCGTGCTTTTCCTTATAAAAGTACTCCAGTTCGAGGTAGTAATAGTAAGCAAACCTTATCAAAGAACTCGAACGCAGGTCCTGGGTTCGAGTTCTTTGATTCGGACTGGGTACTGGGTGCTTTTGCCGCTACCGGGACATGCACAGGTTTGGCCGGAGCCAGACCCAAATAGAACCTGCAGAAGAACTCGTACCTGGATAAGAATCTTCACGACTTGTGAGTGACGTGGACAGCGGGATGTCGATGGAGGCATTCAGGTTTCGGCTTCGGATCCGGCTCCGAGTTCCGGGTTTGGGTCTGAGTCGTGGACCGGGTTCTCTGGGAATAGTCAATTTGTAAAAGGAGTGGGAGTAGGGTCTGCTTTCCGAGAAGAACCCGAGTTCAAGAGCCCACTCCAGCTGAACCTGAACATTGCTAATGAACATACATATTTCATTTTGTTTAAAAGCTACTAAAATGTCTTTAATTGGCCGTATGTATGAAAAATAAGATGGTTTCTTGTTTTTTCGTAGCAAGCCGACGATTGACGATTAATCCGGCGTTGAGCTACATAGAAGCTGACGATTGTCATAATAATTTAATATTTTTTGTAATGTTAAAATTTAAACACTAGATTTAAAAATATATTTCTTTGTATTCACAAATAAATAAATTAGATTATAAAATTTGCTTGATTTCTGTTCCAAAACCAACATAAAAGAAAAAAAAAACCAACCTGAACACAAAATAATATTAATAAAAATTAGCAGTTAAAAACCCGCTCTGCAGGTTTTTGCTGTTAGGCCCTGCGGGCGGCTTTTAGTTCGGCTTGACAATGACAGCTAGTCACCGAGACACGCAGTGACGTCATATGTAATATATAGCATATAGCCGCGTGATACCGTGGTACTGTTACTCACAACTCGTCAAGTATCGTGTTTCCATATCCGGAAAAATACATTAATTCTATGAATCTGTAGTAGATTTACCTAGGGGAGAAATTTCCACATGCGAGCTGCTGACGGAAGTAGAGACATCTTTTAACAGATTCTTGAATTAATAACCGAATTACAACGGTAGCTTTGCTTGAAATTTCATAAACCCAGATGTTATTTGTGGCGCGTAAGGCGTCGCATCAGGTATGCAATCGAAGTGGGGTTCTGAAATTCAACCACGCAGATCCAAGGGTATTAATACTGTTTGATTGATGAAGACACAGAAACACATAAATGAACTATTTCTCAAATTTAATTTATTCAAAGACAGTAAAATTATTATTCACATCATTTCTGCTTCTCGAACGATGAAATGAAAAATCCTATTGTGTCATAGTATACTTCGTCTACTCTTCTGAGGGCATCCTTGTCTGGTCCAAATCTCTGAACCATCAATCTATAGAAAAAATCAAACACCAAAATCAATAAAAGTTAAAACATACAACTTGGACTTAGTAGATGTGTCATGTCTTTCTGGAACATCCTTGACATCTTCCATCCAATTCAACTCATATTTATCATCCGGTTGATTAGTCAGACATCTCCAAAAACCAAGTTTTGAGATAATGAGGAAAGCAATTTACTCATAAATAAAGCATTATTTACTCTGTGTTGTACACCGGAAAAAATAACACCGAAAGCATATGAGTTTGGTACATAAGCATTTTGAAACCTACTACTAGTCACCCAGACAATTTGACTCTGTGCAGAAACGGGCGGTCCGTTTGATAGATTCTCCTAATTTAACTAACGGATTGCAATCTTTAGAGCACAGGCGCCAGGTGGGAATGCTGTCCTTGTTCTACCGATGTTACAATGGAAGATGCTCCGAGGAACTAGCCTCATTGATCCCCTCGGCACCGGTGCATAGTCGGGAAACACGCGCTCAACATTTGTACACGGTTGACATTAGTCACATGAGAACGGGTCGTTTCTACGACTCGTTCTTGAGTTCAACAGCTCGGCTGTGGAACGATTTGCCGGCCTCTGTGTTTCCTCCCTCCTACAATATGGGTCTCTTCAAGACCCATGTTCACTCCTTCCTCTCCTCAAAAACACCCTCCACACAGCATCCTCAAAGATGACATAGGCCCTGAGGGAAATTATTTTTTCCTCAGGGCCTCCTGTGTGGAGTTAATGTAAAAAAAAAAAAAAAAATTTCAACATTTTGTTTTATTCACAAGTTGTTGTGCATTATAATTGATTTGCTGGTATTTATGAGTAATCTGAGTATTGCACCAGACAGAAGGTACACTTTTTTTCATATAACTGCATATATAACTCAAATTTCGATTTTTCAGAAATATCTGACCAATCAACAGGACGATCGATATTTTCCTGGCACTCTTCAACCTGGCGGTCAAATCCCCTCTTTGTAATTCAGCAGCACATTTTATATGTTATATGTATTCAATATAATTATTTATTTATAAACAAGTTCTGTTGCATAATTATTATTATGCGTGACAGTTGTTTCGCCTACCGAAGGCATTATCACATTGTCTGATAATGCCTTCAGAAGGCGAAACAGTTGTCACGCATAATATTACATACATAGCATAACTTGTTTATAAATAAACTGTTTTTGAAGTGAAACTTCTTTAGCACTGTTGTGATTTGAAACTCGATAAAATGGAAATGACACTAAAAAGAGACAAACACATACATCTATAGGATTTAGCCTGCGAGAGAATGATACAGAATGAAATCTTACCACATTGGCCGCTTTAATTATGAGCTCACTTTTCAAGGCTCCTATTGGTTAAGATTGTGTGTAAGTTATATAGTAACTTCTACCGTGTGTGAACTGCGCTCGATTTTTTTTTTTTTAAATTAAATAATATTATTGAACATATAAAAATGGAGTTCTACAAATTAAACTTAATAAAAATAAATAACAGCAGTACATTGTTTAATCACACTAAGATGTCATTCGTACAACACCTGTAATCGGTCATTTAGCACCGAAAACGTCATCTATTGGTGTTTTCTCTGCCAGTTCTATGCCTCACTTCCATATGTTAGAACCCCTTATAGACTGCTAATCTCGCTCCCTTTAAATATTTCAAAATATGTATATTTATGGTTAGTTTTGAATTAATTCACCTTTGTTCATCATTGAGTCCTGAATTTGGCCATCCAGGATTCCCGTAGATTGGCGTGGCAGGAATTAAAGTCAGAGCGGGAAAAGTAGCTAGTGCCCATGCCACCATTGTTTCACACTCCTCCTTTGTGGTTGTGCAAGTACTGTACACTAGGTGACCACCAGGTTTCAATAGTTTAACAGCCTAAAACAGAATAGTGCTGGTAGCTTCATAATACTCTCTCCCAAGGTTCTTAGTAAATGCGTTTAACAAGATTAGCTCATTGACGGGGAGAGCGGTGATTGGCTAAAAATTCGCGACGTAGTTTGAAGTCCATGTTCCACTGGGAGATTTGAATTAACTGCAATACAAGTGGCAGTGTTTTACTTCAACCTATGTCACGTATTTGAAATTTCGAAAGTGATGAATTTTTTTTCGAAAAAGGCCCGTAAAAATTAACCGTGTTAAACGCATTTTCCATGAATCTTGACACTCTCCTCTCTTTTTCATAAATGATGAGAGAGAAAGAGAGGTCATAAATTTATATCCAAGAATATTGAAAAGATTTGTCTATTACGCACTTCATTGAAAAAGATGAAATAAATACATAATATAAATATGATAATATTAAAAAAAATGTATTCCTAGTGTGGCCATGCGCCTGGCACCTTCAAGCAATAAATCAAAACCCCCGTGGAGTTCTAGGTCTAATAACAAGAAAATTCTAATTTCACAAAAGTAATATAAACGTGATAAATTTACGAGAAAGATTTTTAAATCAAAAAATCTTCAATTGGGCCGCAGGTTGCGCATGCCTGATCTAAACGGTGTTAGAAAGAGAAAACACCATGTTGTATATTAAAAAAAAAGTTTGCCACAGAATAATTAAAATGTTCACCTTTATGAAACCAAACTGCAACTTATGACTTGGACGATAACGTTTATAATATGTTTGTTTAAAAATATATTATTATATGTTTTTATGTTTTTCATTTAGTAATTTTAATTAGAAAAAACGTAAGCCATTCTTAAAACTTTTTTATGTTTGCCTTAAAAAATTTTATATTTCAAAAATTATATGTTTATTTCGAATTTTAAAATCTGAAAGCGTATATCACCTTTCAATAACAGTTTTCGGATAAATTCAGAAATTCCATTAATTTGAATTTTATTGCAAAGCGGAAATTTTAGAAATGACAGGATTCAGATTTAATTTTGTGAAAGAACGAGTTTTACACTAAATTGTGATTTTTTTGAGTTTTTTTTTATGCATCTTAGTGCAGATGGAAGTCTATTGCAAGCTTTAGTTGGCATGACACTCCCAAAGTGTGAAATCAAACTCCAAACGTACATTTGGTCTGTGTCTTAACTTCCTTTTTGATTCCTTCAATCTTCCAATAACTGATGATGTTGCTGTTATATCTAAGTGATATAACAGCAAGATATATATATCTAAGATAGATCTAAGTGAGCAAATCTGAAGCACTTACCGCTTGAAATAGTTTTCTCTGCAGAGGAACATACGACCTCAACATCTTCACAGTCATTTTATTGCTCAGCAATGGCCTCTGTCCCAAAGCACTACACGGAACATCCAAAAGAATCTTATCGAAGGTCTCCGGAGCAAAGGGTGGTCCTTCCAAAACATTTTTTGATGAATTGCTACTATCTTCTAAAACAGCCTTGGTGGAGTCAAAGGCAAATGGATGCACACATGTTATTGAAGATTCTTGACATCTTCTTTTGATTGTGTCAATTTTGTTTGCTATTTTGTCAATTGCTATAATAGTACCCTTCAAAATAAAGATAAAGATTAATAATTTGCATAGTTCTTACATGACAATATGAATAAACTCGGTAATGGGTGAAACACTGTTACGGAACAAAAAAATGTTATGAAATTGATTTTACAAAGCTTGTTGTAAAAAGTTGCAAACCTACATGACATCTCAATTCGACCAAATAGCTTGTAAAAAGTAGCAAACCTACATGACATCTCAACTCGGCCAAATAGCTTGTTGTAAAAAGTAGTAAACCTACATGACATCTCAATTCGACCAAATAGCTTGTAAAAAGTAGCAAACCTACATGATATCTCAACTCGACCAAATAGCTTGTTGTAAAAAGTTGCAAAACTACATGACATCTCAACTCGACCAAATAGCTTGTTGTAAAAAGTTGCAAAACTACATGACATCTCAACTCGGCCAAATAGCTTGTTGTAAAAAGTTGCAAACCTACATGACATCTCAATTCGACCAAATAGCTTGTAAAAAGTAGCAAACCTACATGACATCTCAATTCGACCAAATAGCTTGTAAAAAGTAGCAAACCTACATGATATCTCAACTCGACCAAATAGCTTGTTGTAAAAAGTTGCAAAACTACATGACATCTCAACTCGACCAAATAGCTTGTTGTAAAAAGTTGCAAACCTACATGACATCTCAATTCGACCAAATAGCTTGTAAAAAGTAGCAAACCTACATGACATGCCAAACAAGTAAATACTGCCAATATTTTATTGGAGTGTATTCTTAGTGTAGCGATTTTCAAAAGTTAATACATTTTTACATATTTCACCTGACCCCTAATTTTTTTAATGTTTTAAATGATTTGCACTAATCATAAACATCAAACTTTGCACAAGTGCACTTTTCTTCCTTCGTTGCAATACAAAATAAATATAGAAACAATCTAAAATTGGAAGATAACCTCATACTATGCCTCGAACACAGAGTCGAACATTTTCGAAAAATTAGTTGACAAGCGTCATTACATCATCACAAATCCCATTAATTTGAAATACATTGGTAAAATTTTTTTTATTTCTATTAGTGACCTTTTTCTGTAAAATTATGACCATTGTTTATTCAACAAAATAAAGTAAATTTTTTGTTTTTAATAAATGTTTATTGATGTCTAGTAACGCCCCTCCCTAAAAACTGCTTTTTAAGGGTATTTTAACAAACCCTTATTTTATTCTCCTCTTTCAAAATAGACATTGACAGCCTCCGTGGTCGGGGGGTAAGGTTCTTGACTCGCAATCCGAAGGTCGCAGGATCGAATCGACGTGCGCAAATAAATTTTATTTGAATAAATAGTGTTATTTCACAATTAGTTAATTTAAAATAATACATAGTATATTTGCGGCACGTTCCAAAGTGGAAGATACTCTCAGTATCGCTCTGGTGTAAGACCACCACTCAGAATTGAAATGTTGCTTGAAATGGCTTTAGCCATTTCTTTTTTTTTTTTTTTGTTATTGTTTTTGGGGTGTTATGCCGTGTTTCGCTATCTCCTTCTTTAGCCAACGTTTCGGACAGCGTTACAGAGTCCATCATCAGGGCAGATGAGTAAATGATATTGGTGAGAGTGTTTACTTATGTGTGTCGAAGCGATACCGTGCTGCCAGCTCCATTTCTCTACGAGCTGGTGTTAGAAAAAATTCAGCATGGTTTTTTGCGTTTAGCTTTGGTGTAGCCGTCAATTACTGGATACCAAGAACTATTGAGCTTAGCTCCGTCGTCTCTGTTAATATTGATGGGGTTAAACGCAAAAAACCATGCTGAATTTTTTCTAACACCAGCTCGTAGAGAAATGGAGCTGGCAGCACGGTATCGCTTCGACACACATAAGTAAACACTCTCACCAATATCATTTACTCATCTGCCCTGATGATGGACACTGTAACGCTGTCCGAAACGTTGGCTAAAGAAGGAGATAGCGAAACACGGCATAACACCCCAAAAACAATAACAAAAATACTTTTTGGCCGTGAAAACCTTAAAACATACCTGGCTTTAGCCATGTTTGGTGGCCAGATCTGAATAGCCAGGTACTTCCCCAACTTCTTCCTCCACATCTCCTTTCCCTCCCTACTACCTTCAGCCTCACAACTTATTCGAGTAGCTGGGACTCTTGTGAAGTATTCACATTAAAAAAAAAGTTTGATGACATGTGTGTTTTCAACTTGCCCCTTTGGTTAACTTTAATTAGAAAATTAAAATAAGGAGCAGTCTTAAAAAGGCATTGTGGGAGAGATTTATTTACACGTAATAAAGTATAATAATTCATCTTACTTCATTTCCCATTAACTCTGCAAGGTGGGTTGTCTTATTACCAGGAGCCGCACACATGTCTAAAACGGTCTCTCCTGCCGTGGGGTTCAATACTTTTCCACAAATAATAGACGGGAGGTTTTGCAATAAGCAGTCCCCTGGACTAAGAACTTCCTGGTCCATTACTGGCACCCTGGACACTGGCATCACTGTTTGTATACCAATACCCCTTAAAAACAAAACAAAAACACAATAACAAACCTACCCCAAAATTGTTAAAATGCCATAAACAAACCAAAATCTGAACCTAAATGAAAGCAGGGGTAGACAGAGAGAATGCACATCCACATAACTCTGTGTTGGAACATACTTTCAAATTTGTACATCGTCTCATACACTCTTCTGTTATTTTGACTCCTGTCATGATCCGTCTCAAGTATTTGAATCTCTTGTTCGTGCCATACCTTCTTCGGGCATTCCCAGCTTTTCCAAGCCATCCAAGCAACCCTTTCTTAACCTCTCCGCGAGTGAGTTTTGGCGAACAAAACTGTACATAAGGAGTGAGTTTTTTTTAGTTCATTTTTATTATATATTATCATAGATTAACTAATAATAATCTTATATTTTGAATTAAAACGTCATCAACATCAATCCATGAAAATAAACCAACATCGAAAAAAAACATGTGCATATGAAAAAACTACTTCCTTCCTCTGACGACCGCTAAATGAAGCAAAAAGAATTTTTAAACTAAAACTGTGAAGTCGGTATTGTAGGTATGTGTTCCAAAACTTCGACAAACTATGCGCAGATGACCATAGATGCCACAGCACGTCAAATGTTTTCATTAAACATGACGGCGTTTGAATAATAGTCGCGGACGCAATGTTTCGGCAATATTCTTCTGGACATTTTTTTGCTTCGCCGAAACATTTCGGCCGTACTTGTGGAGAGGTTAATCTTGCTATACTCTATACATTCTTTCAGGATCTCGTTGTTTGTGCCAGTCATACATGGTTCTACAACACATGCACTTTATGGATCTCGTTTCTACAGCGTTCAGTCTCTTTCATCCTCTGCCGATTCCCTGCCTCACTGCCATACACAATGGTCAGTATCGGCATTTTATTGAGACAATTTATTTAAAGAGGCAAAGCTAGCAGTCCACAACAGAGTGCTGATTCCAACCCTGATGTACTGACAGAGGATGAAAATAGACTTAATACTGTACAAATGAGATCTCTGATGCGAATGTGTAGTAAAATCATGTACGACCGTGTGAAAAATGCAGAGATATGCAAAGAATGCAAGGCATGTAGGCAAAATTAGTAAGATTAAGAAAGGGACGTTTTGATGTTTTGGGCATGTAGAGCGGATGAACGAAGAAAGGAGTGTAAAGAGAATATATGATATGAATGTAAATGGTAGAAGAAGTCGGGGATGCCCGAGGAAGGCATGAGTCAAGAGTCAGAAAAACAGAAGGAGACGATGTACGAATGTGAATGAAGCAAGCAAAGTGTGCCAAAACCAAGTTGTTTGACAGTCCATCCTCTCTGCCTACCCTTGCTCCGAAACTGCGTGATAATTAAGTTAGTTATTGTTGACTGTAGCAACAATTCTTTATCAGTCAAATAATCAAATTAAAAATATAAATTGAAGAGCATTGAAAGAATAAAAATAGTGTTTTATTTAATGAATGACGTAACCAAAGATATTGAAATATAAATGGATATGCTATGAAGTCCGCCCGACTGTCGGTGGATTACGATCTAATGGTGCTAGTTTGAATACGGAATTTAGTTGATTTTTCGAAGGTGTGCAGTAGTATTGGTTAACAATATAGTTTGAATACGGAAAGAATTTGTTCATTTATTTGATTTTTTTAAGGTGTGCAGTAGTATTGGTTAAAAATATTTGCGACACCGGGAAGCACAGTTCCACCCAGTAAAAACTGCCGAAATCTCCTTATATTTCAATATCTTTGGACATAATATCTTACCTTGGTTTCATGTTATCGCTAAACAGTTCATATCTAGACATTTTTAATTTTCCTCGACCAACAAATATTTTTACGCCATCTGTGTAATCTCCCTTAAGTCCTTTCTTGCAATCACCAGAGACATCGGCAAATATGTTCACATCTTCATTTATACCTATACCTGGAAGTTGAAATTGACAAATTATAATACAGATTAGTTATAGGTGCCCATTTAGTTCAAAATTTTTTTTGAAACTTTCAATACTATTGATAAATTCAAAATGATTTTCCTGCATACAATTATCTAATTAATATTTGAAAAGTTTTTACAGTTATTTAAAAGTTACGGTGAGTTCGTTTTAATATGATGGCCTCCATGAGTTACTTTGAGTTCTTTTTAATGTGATGGCCTCATCGACCAAGTATAAAAGGATGGCCTCCATGAGTTACTTTGAGTTCTTTTTAATATGATGGCCTCCATGAGTTACTTTGAGTTATTTTTAATATGATGGCCTCCGTGATCAAGGGTAAGGCTCTCGACTCACAATCCGGAGGTCTTGGGTTCGAATCCCGGCCTGCGCAAATAAATTTCATTTGATTGATTTATGTTATTTTATATTTATGTTATTTTATATTTGCAGCATGTTCCGGATTGGAAAATACCATCAGTATCGTCCTGGTGTAAGACCACTATTCAGAATTGAAACGTTGCTTAAAATGGCTTTAGCCGTGTTTGGTGACCAGGTCTGAATAGCCAGGTCTTCTCCACCTTCCTCTTCCACCCACCTCCCCACTATTTTTAGCCTCACAACATACTTCCAAAGGGGATGCCATAGGATTACTGACTCCAGAACGGAGCAGTTGGGACTCTTGTGCGGTATACACTTTAAAAAACATATGTATTTAAAAAAATTACTTTGGAATTTTCTTTTCTGAGGTTGAAAACGAGTTTTAAACATGCTGTATGCAAGCAATGCATCTTTCAAATTAATTTTCCCTCAGGGCCTATGTCATCTTTGGGGATACTGTGTGGAGGGTATTTTTTAAGGAAAAAGGTATGAGGGGTGAGTAGGAATCTGGGGATCAATGTGTCCAGGAGTGACGGACTTATGAATCCATCCCTCCCATTGCGCTGCAAGGCGATGATTCAAGAGAGTCCATAATATTAATGACTAATATTATATTGCTTATTTTGTAAAGCATGTAAACGGGTCAATTAACATAATGATGTGGGAACACATCATACGCCAAGAAATAAAAAACTAACTTGCCACCATGTTTCATCATCTCCATAGAGGAAAAGAGTACCGTATTTGGGGTGACTTTTGAATCAGAGGGTGACTATGACCATCGCGGATAATGATAATTCTTGCTACCTCTCAGAAACCACTTGCAAACAATAATAACAATAATCTCAGTAACGTGCAAACAATAATGCTTCGAAAATAGGTGCCAAATTAGTTAGTTCCTAGTAATATTGTGTTGTCAGTTGAATTGCAAAGCTCTTTTTTCAATGTTTGCAGACAGAGCAAAATGTAAATACATTTTATAAATTCTTCAACGATTATAATAGTTTCTTGACATTAATATTGTAAAGTGGTAATCGGACAACTCGGAATGAAACCAACTCAGAACCATCTCAGATAAGTTATTTAGAGCGATAAAAAATAAACATAAAAAATTGGTTAAATAGGTTTGTTAGGTTAGGGTTATCGGCTAATTTAAAATTATTTTTTTCATAGCTTTTAATGACTTTTCAAGGAGGTGTTGAGTTGACTTTATTCTCAGTTGGCAAGTAACCTTGTAAAGTATACCGGTGTCTAATAATATAAAATATATTTTACAAATTCTCGAATATTTAACGAGCATTTTTTTTACTACTGTTTTTAGGATGGCTGAATTATCTTAATAAGTATATACACATGTACACAATATTAAAAAAATATATTTTGATTTGATGTAGTTTTTAGAAATCTTTGTGTCTCCCTTACTATCATGGTTGAAAATATAATTTAAACGGTGTTAGAAAGAGAAAACACCAAGTTTTATATTCAAATCTAAAAGTTACCCGTAAACTAAGGTGAGCCATTTTTAAAACTTTTTTATGTTTGCACTCAAAAATATAATATTTAAAAAATTATGTATTTATTTCAAATTATAAAATTTGAAAGCGTATTTCATCGCCTTTCAAAAACAGTTTTTAGTTTTCGAATGCGTTCAGAAATATTCCATTTATTTGGATTTTATTGCAAAGCAGAAATATTTTGACCTTCCGACAAAATAAGCCCGAGGCCTGAGGGGTTAAACATGTACACTAAGCATGACATAAAATTTTCTGACAGAAATGTTTAATAAAAAAGTTATTTAGTTTCAAAGTTCAAAATTGAGCATAATTACCCTATTTTACGGTACCACAAATATCCCACGCATTTGTACAGTCACACCTTTACTTTTTCCTCATTGAAAATTTTAAAAAATATGAAAGAAACATGTGTGCGTCTTGCCTTTTATATATATATATATATATATATATATATATATATATATATATATATATATGGGTATTTCAAAGCTTCATAGCTCACAATGAAAATTATATTGCGAAGGCCAGAGTTCACTGTCAGACAATTTATGCCGCTTCAAAAATAAAAAGATATTTTCTGTTTTTAAATACTTTCGATTTTTATGTGAACCCTGCACAAGAGTCCCAACTGGCCCAAGCCAGTGGGAGTATGGTATCCGTGCCTAATAAAGAAGAAAACTAGAAATGCTTTACATACAAATTTGAATGAAAACAAATGTTTGAGTTCATTAGCATGCACTGTGTCTCACTTACACTTGCCTGACATTATATATCTCCATCCCATTTTAATTTCGTAAACCCTGTTTTATATTGGTAATTTAAGCGCCGATTGGCCGAATATTTGGATCACGAAATATGTCCGCATGGCTTGTCTTGTGTTCTCCTTTATCCAATGGAAAACGGCATCTTCAATTATTGTTGTATGTTGTTGATTGAAGAGAATGGGGAGGGGAAGGATATGGGGAAGAGGAAGGTAGGGAAGTACCTGGCTATTCAGATCTGGCCACAAAACATGGCTAATGGCGTTTCAAGTGACATTTTGATTCATTTTAAAATTTACTAATTTGACCAAATGGGCTTTTACATACTACCCACTCCATTTGATGATAAACGTATTTTATTTTAAATCTTACACAACTGAAAATAACCAATAATGTACCCCAAATGGTTGTTTATCAGTTGCGTGAAATTTAAAACACGATTATTAGTAAGGCCCTACACCCTACATATTTATGTATTAAAAGTAAACGGTTTGCTCATACAAAAATAGTAAGTTATAAAGTAGTAAATTTTAACATTAACATTAATATTATTTATTGGAGATATATTTATGATATTAAAGCCTTCTTGTATCTATATTCCATGCATATCATTTCTGCGTATGCATTAGAGTAAATGTTTATTATGAACAGTAGTGTTGCTAAAACTGTTTATGAATTACAACTTTAGATGCACTTGTATGGGACTGTAAATACTAAAAACTAAACTAGACAAAATGGTGTTTGCTGAAATTGGGTGAAAATATGTGTAGGGAAAACAAAGGTATGCAAGGAAACGGGATAACTAATCACTTACCACTGTATCTCTGCAAAGGAGCACAAGACACAACCACAATATAGTTATACAGATCCACCGCAATATCCTGAGGTAATTATCGCCACAACAAAATGAATGAGTACAAAACCATACTATATACTTCTGAGATGATCAAATTCCTTCTTTTTAGATAAAAACGAGATTGTGTACACTAAAAACACCAACAACTTGCTTCCAAGATAGTCCCAAATATTCTTCTGTTTTCAAAACAAATGAACTCGACTTTTCACCATTTTTCTTGCCATTCCAAATTTCAAATATTTTTCCAGCAAGGTGATGGTAAGGAAGAGGTAGGAACTGGATGGTTAGGATACGGGTAGAAACTAAGCATATTCTCAATTCAAAACCAAACAAACAGTCTTACCAGGAGGAAGTCCCATGACTGCTGGGGCGAAAACATTGGCACCTCGGAGCACTGCAGCTCCACATGATGCATCCACAATTACTGATGGCAATCCATCATCAGCCAGCAACTGATCCAGACCATTCTCTTCCAACCAGGCCTCTACTCCGATAGTATTGGGAAAGTGTTGGTAAACGAGAGGCACTGTCTTCCAACCATATTCTTTTCTTTTCTAAACATATTAAAAACAGATATGTTGCGCTGCCAACGTTTCAGACAGAGTTACAGGGTCCATAATCAGTTATACATCAGGGCAGATGTATAACTGATTATATTTTCAGGCAGCATTGCAGTGTCCATTACAGGGCAGATATGTAATTGATTACATATCTGCCCTGATGATGAACACTGTAATGCTGTCCGAAACGTTGGCTAAAAAGGAGGTAGTGCAACATGGCATAATACCCCAAAATTAAATCACGATAATATTAAAATCAGTTGATGTAAAAGGAGACAGTGAAAATAGAATACAATATGAACAAAGACACGCTTCACACTTTGCTATTATTGGTAGCCTTTTCTAGAAATGTATGTTTTAATATATATTTTTAGCGTTAATATTAGTTTTCAAAACTAGTTTCTGACTCTAAAGGGCAGGTCATTTCAAGAAAGTGTTAAATTACGTTATTATAAACGCAACCTAAAATCTGATCTTTTTTAGATTTGATTATATATTATAAGGTAATTACTCCACTAACCGTTGCACTTTCAGGCACTGATTATTGAAATTGCACTTTGTTTTAACAATTACTACACAAAACAATAATTTATGTGCACAAAAAAGGTTATTAGGCTCTTAGTTTGAGTCATGTTTGAGTTCACTAAGTAATTCATGCGTATTTAGACTGAAAAAAACTCATGCAAATGCATTTCACACAAAAAAATGGTGGCAAAGGAATAGTTTTAGACAGAAAAATTTGAATTTCGATTGTATAAAAGTGGAATTTTAATGCATATTTTACCATCCATCCAAACAATAGATCCACAGCAATATTATATCCAAGTTATTTCTTGTAGTAATTATATTGAAATGTAGTGTATTTCCAAAATCTGTGCTAACCAAAGTGCGGCGATTAGTGGAATATTCACCCCTGCTATAAATTAGATTAATTGATTCAAAGTTAGGTAGATGTTGCCATCTTTTGATAGCATAGTTAATATATTATTATAGAATACAACTCGTTACAGTTTCTAGATGAGCCTGAATTGTTTTGATTAACTTATCAATGTCAGCTTTCAGCGGGTTAACTCGGTAAGTTGTCAGCTTTGGGGCTTTCTGAAGCCATGAAATGTAATCTGCTGCATTCGATTCCTGCACATTAACACAAAAAAATAATAAACACCTAATTTAACTTATTTGATAATAGGTAATTTTCATTGGTTATAAATGATAAAATACTCATTTCCATACATCGTGTTTCAATAATTGCACAGAAGAGCAAACAATGTCTTCTACATCTTTATTAACAAAAGGAGAAGGCATTTTTGAAGAATAAATAATAGAAATAAGTTTCAATTTTTTCGAAAGTTTCTCGTAGATATATCCCATCAGCGAAATTCAAAAGCATTACGCACGTTTTACGCATAAATAAACCAATCCCGTATTATTTTTTGTAATGACAGTGACAGATGACAGCGCCTGTCATTGTGAGGTGAGATTCTTTTTCTTTGTTTTTACGGCTGCTGAGATTTATTTTATTGCATCAGACAACGGTGAGTTGGAAGAAAATACGTTTCACCCAGAAACGTGGAGCAATGAAATGTGAACTAGTATGAGCTTCTTCATTGAAAATTCCCGATATCCTGTGAAAATATGACTATAAGAATATAAAAAAGCTCACATTTGAAGCATTCGAGTATACACAGCAAACTTCCGTGGTGGTCCAGTGCGTATAGGAGCTGATTATTATGTTTTATTACAACAATAATTATTTTCCTAATTTCCTTTTTTAATTATTAATTATTACTAGTGGAGTGATTTTTGTTTGATAAAATTAAACTTAGCAATCGACCTATCAACTTTGTGGTACCCAATAAAGTAAGTATTTTAGACCAAAGAGTTAATATTATTTTTGTTTCAGTTGCGCGTTTGGTTTTGTTAAAAGTTATAACATTCAAAAGTCTCGAGGATGTTTTGTTTTTAAAGGGGTTGGTTTTAAACCTTATATATTTGTTTAGCGTTCTTGAGATGATATTTTCACAAAACAGCGCTATAAACTTTTCCCATTTTTATAGTTATTGCAATTTTTTTTTAGCTGAACTGGCGAAAAAAATGCAATAACTCGCCCCTATTGCAGGAAAATTTATTTTGTGATTGAAATGTGCATTTTGTCAAAAAAAAAGTGTTTGATCGACGTGAGAAGTATAATGACGGTTACGGAGGAACTTATTTTTATTTGAATTCAGTAATTTATTTATTTATTTATTTTAACAATTTTATAATGTAAGGTACCTACCTATCCACTTTCATAAAATGCATTTCTGCCAAAGGAAAGGTGGCGCTAGTGTCTAGGAACAGCGGGCTAACTAACTTGGTCACGTGGGAGCCAGCAGCCAATCAGGTTTATTTTCCTTCCCCGATACGTGGCAGCAGCACGAATCCTCTTCCACGTCCGCCATTTTGACATACGGCCGATCGTAGTAAGATTCGGTCTATGCGTTAGCGTTTTTTACGATTTATAGTCAATAGTTCCATATAAAGTAAGTAAAAAATTGCCAAAAGTAACATTCTTCAACCGATAAATCATAAAACTTTGTATTTAAATTCAGTGTTCTGTTATTTCGAGCAAATTTGTTGATTATGTTTGGCTGGGGTGGCGACCGCTACGGTGACAAACTGGTTGTGTCGGCGTATCTTTTGTTATACAATTTTACACGAATTTAATCCACCGAAGGGGTAGAAACATGTCTAATTTCGTTTCTGTTCATTGATAAAGTGCTCCCAGTGATTTTAAACTTTATAATGACGTGTTCCTGATTTCATATCAAATCGATATTATGTGGTCGGTCACCGTATGAATCACTTGGACGTTCGTCGAAATCAGAATATTGCGTAGCGATACTGATGGTTTGTTGATGACTGGAGCATTCTCGAACCGCCATTCAAGAGCTTCAATCGTCTTCCAACCGATCAATCCATTTGGATTTAATATACATGTCGGTTTAATTATATTTATAATATTGTTGATTGTGAGTGCCATGTCAGTGATCTTAAAAATAACCACGTCTTTGTTATTCTAGGTGACACACAGCATCCATCATGGGGAATATGTTTGCAAATTTGTTTAAAGGCCTGTTTGGCAAAAAAGAGATGAGGATATTGATGGTGGGGCTTGATGCAGCTGGTAAAACCACAATCCTATACAAACTTAAATTAGGAGAAATTGTCACAACGATACCCACTATTGGTAAGTCACTCCACTACTTAATTAAGATGATAATACTCTAAATAGATTTAATTAACATAATAATATGTTAAATCACCCTCTGAACATTAGCCACCTACTCTACAAGGTTATCTTGATTGGACTTGGGAATGTAAAGTGAACCAAGATTTTGTTAATTTCATTTAGGTATTATCTTCTGTCACAGTGTTTTATCAGCTGATATATTGCTTGAAAATTTTCAATGTATTTTTCACAGTAATGGTTCTCCCTTCTAAATATGATTAGTGAAACTCTTTTTGAAGTAATTTATACCTGACTCTCTTTGTCATATTTGCAGTGTTTATTTTAATTTACCATTTGTAATAACTAGTGAAAGTGATGTCGCAATGTGTTGTTGTTCGTGTCGAAACTCCTGTTTAATATTTAGCAACCATCGCAGAGTTGTTGAAAACAGCTCAAGGCTTTAATTACTTCAATTGATAAATTAATGTCTATTTATAATATTGTCTTTTATTAAATTACTACTGGAATTATTTAAAAGTAGCCATGAAAACTTGTTTAGTAACTAAAAAGATCAAGGTCAATGTCTACTTTCATGCCAAACTGTGTTAACCCTGTAATTTGGTGAATCATCAAATTGTTTTTACCAATATATATTTAGGACAATTCTTTGTTTGCAAACTTTGCTACTAAAATGTTTTGTGTATCTTTGGCATAATTTGAAAACACGCATTCGTTTAGGAAACTGCAAAATTAGTTGCATAATGTAACACATTAATATTGCTGCAATGATTTTAATATACAGTGGCACTTATAGTTTATTTATATTTAGATATCATTAGGAACATTCACATGTTTGTGACAGCTACACAACTTTTCTTTTCTTTTTGTAAGAATCACAAACATATGCGTCAATCATGGCCGCTGGGTTAATAACTGACATTGAGGCATTAACCTATAACCTTCTGATATAAAGCGACATTATATTAGTAAAAAGTGATAATTCTGTTGAAGTAAAACTCTGGTTTCACAACTCGCAATCCGAAGGTCGCTGGATCGAATCCCGGCGTGGCAAATAAATTTTATTTGATTAATTTGTGCTATTTCACAATTAATTCATTTAAAATAATATTTAGCATATTAGCGTCACGTTCCAGAGTGGAAGATACTCTGAGTATCGCCTTGGTGTAAGACCACCATTCAGAATTGAAATGTTGCTTGAAATGGCTTAAGCCATGTTTGGTGACCAGATCTGAATAGCCAATTACTTCCCCACCTTCCTCTCCCTCATCTCCTTCCCCACCTTCCTCTCCCCCATCTCCTTCCCCTCCCCACTACCTTCATCCTCACAACATACCCCAATTGGGAATGCCTTAGTCTCACTGGCTCCAGATGGGAGCAGTTTGGATTCTTGTGCGGTACTCATATTAAAAAAAAAAGCATTGTGTCTATGAATTTAGTTTCCATGCTTTTACAATGGTAAGGAGTCTATTTGACAGCCAGAACTGCCAGGAGGCAATATCTTGTAATGTCAAAATCTCTGACCTTCATAACCATACTTCAAACCTGTAGGATGGAGATCTACCTTACCGACTAGTTACATACTCTGTCACCAGAGCCATCTATCAACAATGACAGAAAATAATATCTCAAATATCACAAAAAATTATAGTTATAAATCTGAATTTCTTCAATGTCATGCCGCCATTAATGTGTGCAACTTAAAAGGCTGACCTTTGCTAAAATGTGAAACACTATTGTAATGGTGTAGATGTATTTCTAAGGGAGGACTATTGAAATTATTTTATGAACTCCATTAACATTTGCTATGGCAGCTTATCTATTACTGTGTAGGGCTTATTTTGTATTTGATAACAGTTCTCTACATGTAATAATCATTATTATTTCATATTACCATTTGCCTTTGTTGACTGTTCACTTTTGCATGGGAAAAAGTGATAGTGGTTCCTGTCATTGTGTTATTTAGTTATCTGCGCTTTAATTAAACGCTTTTGATATGAGAACTTAGTACTTTTCACGTTTACCGAGTTTGGACCACGCGTTAATCCGATCTGTCCTGACATTGTCTTCCTGCCGTTTCCTTCCATTAATGTTTTTGATTAACGTCAGTGTTTTCTAAATGTGGGCACATATATGAAATCCAATGGGCACATTCAAGCTTTGAAAGCTTTATGATGAATTTATCATTCATTCTAGTTAATCAAGACAAAAAATGTTCCGATACAATTTAGCAATTGATGGGTTCAAATGATATATTGTTGTACATCAGCTGATGGTGGTTCCAATGCCAATAAACCCGATTTCCCGTAAAATAATAATAAAAAAAAAATATATTTATTTGGTACTTCCCCAGCCGCACCCATAAAAACAGCTTGTATTGTATTATTTTTTAAATCTATTTTAACATTAAAACCATAATTATCCAGTCATAACTAAAGTAGTGTAATGCTAGTAACAGTTGTCACATGCGCTGCGATGTATCAGAATTGTACATAAATTTTTCGATAATCTATAATTTTAACTAAATTGCCCATTTGAAGTTGACTCAACTTAAACTGTTACACATGTATATAAATTTTTTCTTTCATTACTTCCACTACTGTGTTATCTACTGTCTTTTTTGCCGACTAAAATATCTACGGTTTTTATTGGCCATGAATCATAGTTTCCAAAGGCACGCATTATCTCATCAGATAAAAATTGTCTACCCTAATAGATTTTATCAATAACAAAGAAATTGTCAAGATAAGCCGCATTTCTTAGCATGTATTTGAGAATACCTTGAATGCATTAAAATCAACAAGTTTTTCAAAATAAATGTTTGATGATCTTATGCTCATGCTGGACTGTTTTACAGTTATTTCAATATAGCCTGCTCTAAGGAGCTAGCAGCATTGATCCCCTCGCACGTATGCGAAACTCGATGGACGTGAGCAGAACAGCTGTTCACAGTTTTTTTTTTAAAGAAAGACAAACATTCCCATATTACGATTGAAAATCTCCTATTACCACCTACTAAACAGTAGTAGGAAAATGTTGCTTGTGTAATGATGGAGGACTTAGCCAGCCGAGGAATCGAATACGCGATGCCTGGATGGGATCCAAATGCAATGCCAACTCAGCCACTGACCAGTCGAAGTTGTCAGTCGGTGAGTTGATGTTTTGGTTTCATGATAATGGAGTTGTTTCTTTGACTCATTTTTGTGTAAGTCATGGGTGGCATGTGGAAAAAGCTACAGTCATCTGTTTTTCCACTTTTATGTAATCCGGGTCTCTTCTAGACCCCTTATCAACCTGCCTCTTTGCTGCCCAACCCGGTGGCCATATAATAACTGAACAGTCAGGAGCGCTCTTGTGAGGTGAAACATAATCCTCTATAATAGCAAGGTATATAATTGTCATGCTTTAATATGTAATGTTTTCCCTTTTGCAGGCTTTAATGTGGAAACAGTAGAATACAAGAACATCAGCTTCACGGTGTGGGACGTGGGTGGCCAGGACAAAATCAGACCATTATGGAGGCATTATTTCCAAAATACACAGGTAACTAACTACCTACACTTTTACTGATGACTAATATGTGTGGCTGGTGTACTATGGTCCAATCATCAAGCCCTGTGTAATCTGTTCAATGATTTACCATTTATTGTTTAATATTAGAAGTTTTGTCACGAATCTCCAAATTATTGCAAAAACTAAGATTAAATCAGAGATCCAAGCTAAAAATTGATAATGAGGTCTCCTACTATGAAATTTCATGTTGTTGACACATTCATCTTAATTAAGTGCGGGCCGAGGACAGAAGCTTTAGAATTTTTTGAAAATACTGAATACTACCAAAGATATAAGTTGTCAAAATGTTAATAATAATAATTGGATAATTTGTAGAGCGCTGTTTGTGTGAAACACAGGGCGCTGTACAAGTTATTAAGAATTCTTAGACTCTAATTTTATTATTTACAAACATATACAGAAAACATACTAAACTGGCAGGCCACTTCTGATAAACACACTTTTATTAGAAAGTTTATGCTTGGAGAAGTTATGACTTTGCATGCGGAGAATATTCCAAACACTGGACATTGCGTGATTTTACAATTGCTACCCTCATTATTGTTAATATTACATTTATGGGGAGATTAGTGCTAAAAGTGGAGTTGTTGTGTATTTTGAAAGATTGGAGAATTAAGGACTGATAATTCGGTACACGCGTGACGGTATGGCGGCACGGCCATTCCAATTATGAATTGTACTGAATGGGACGTCACGAGACACCATTGAATACGTTTTACCACGGTTTACTTTTAAGCTCATTACTTGGTTAATTTTGAAGATATGGAAAAATTAAATTTTCTATCTTCATTTGCTCTTTAAAATCAAAAACATAAAATAAAATAGGAGATATTTAAACTCATTCAGCTTTTTTTTTAATCATTTCTTTATCAATTTATACGTTTTCATTTCTAATTTATATTCACTTGATTTAAGTAAATCTTAACACACTTCAGGCGGACGAAAACCAAGAACCCATTCGATAAAATGGAATATGTTTTAACCACTCAGGCCTTGAGCCTATTTTGTAGGAAGGTCAAAATATTTCAGCTTAGCAATAAAATCCAAATAAATGGAGTATTTCCAAATGCATCCGAAAACTAAAAACTGATTTTCAAAAGTGATTAAACGTTTTCAAATTTTATAATTCAAAATAAACATAATTTTTGAAATACAAAAATTTTGAATGCAAATATCAAAAAGTTTTAAAAATGGCTCACCTTAGGTTTTTTTCTAACTAAAATTACTGATAATGAAGAAAAATGACAATGCACACATATTTTATTAGGCAAATGTATTATAAACGTTATCTTCAACTCACTTTTTTTTTCAAATTGCGGCGGGAAATTCATAAAGATATACATTCTAATTATTTTGTGGTTGGTTGGTGTTTAGATTTTAATATAAAGTATGGTGTTTTATCGTTTAGATCCTATTTTAATCCTATTTAGATCCTATTTCTAATCATTTTAAGATGAGACACAACGATTTCTACGACACCTATATGAGTTCTGAAAACCGAACAAATTAGCCTGGGGGGTTAAACCGATATATCTTTGAAAATAAAATGTACATTTTTATGGATTTTTTCATATAGTTTTCAACACACCCCAACTATAAAAGTATTGTCCAAAATGTTAGCCTACTTTGTAATGGACCTCCATAAACAGAAGTTAAAATCACTGTTGAATCATTCAGTGACGTATTATGTGTAAAAAATTTACATATTACATAGTATGTAAGTTATAAAAAAATAACATTTTGCACATCTCCAGTGTCAAAGTGTAAGTTCTCCTTTGATAAAATATTCTTCCACACAAGGAGATAAGAAGATGGGGAAGGCTTGAATCACATGTACATATTTATTTATATGTTTTATACATGTACCTATAGTTGGGACCCTTACATAGAGATTGGTGTACAATATTCATATACAAATATTTGACAGCAATGCCTTTCCAGACAGTAAAATGTAGAACTACCATTCCCATCCAAAGCGTTTTAAGTTGTTTATTTTAAGGTATTTAGTGAAAATAAATTAAGAATTTAAAATCGATACAAAAATGTATCTATGCTAGGGTTAGCAGTACTGCATTTTCGATTTAGATTTCTGATTGATTCTTAGATTGCGCAAATTTTTCCAATGGTTTGGTCGCTAGAAATTTACAAGTATTTACTTAAACCCCCCCCCCCCCTCCCCCAGCCTCAGACCAATCTCGAAAAACTAGGGATTTACCTGAGCCTGGCTGAACCCCCTGCGGAACCGGACCCTCATCGCATACGTGATGTATTTATATTTATTTATTTAAAATAAATCTTAGTAACACGTGTACACCAAAATATTGAATAGATATAAGATAAGGAACGATTTGTCCATAAGAAAAACAATTTACACTATAACAAGTATAGTTCAACAAGCAAAAGAAAATAAATGTATAAATATGCCTAATCATTAATTCCTAAGGGAACTCGGAATCAGTATTTTTGATTTAATCACAAAAACCATTCCTTTTTTCCTTGTCCATGCATGCCACCACATACACAATATGTGTTATGGCATAGATGTTGTGGTTCATGTGTAACTTGAAATGTATGATTTCGGAGTTTCTAGGTTTAGTAAATACCTCTCGATATAATACTGAATCATCGCATTCAAAAATATCACGAGTATCCGTGAAACAATCTGGTTTTTCCAAAAGGATGACTAATCTAGAAACGAATCATGGTTTGTTCTAAACTACAGCAAAGTTTGGTTACCTTATGCACATCGGATTTTGAAATTACAAATTAAAAATTACTTATGGGCTTCATTGGTCTGTGGTTCGTCACCTCTTTTTGTTAAGGTTCTAACCTCACTTTACCCTGTTCTGAGATTAATGTTAAATAAATAATAATGATATTTTGAAAATACTGGTATATTGATTTAGAAATTTATGAATTAATAACCAAAACAAACAACATTTTCGTTAGGTATGTTTTAAGGTTTTCACGGCCAAAAAGTATTTCTGTTATTGTTTTTGGGGTGTTATGCCGTGTTTCGCTACCTCCTTCTTTAGCCAACGTTTCGGACAGCGTTACAGTGTCCATCATCAGGGCAGATGAGATCATCTGCATCTGCCTCATCTGCCCTGATGATGGACACTGTAACGCTGTCCGAAACGTTGGCTAAAGGAGGTAGCGAAACACTGCATAACACCCCAAAAACAATAACAGAAAAAGAAACATTTTCGTTATTTATGTTTGGGGTGCTATGCCGTGTTGCGTTACCTCCTTCTTTAGCCAACGTTTCAGACAGCTTTACAGTGTCCATCGTCAGGGCAAATGTTGTATAAAGAAGGAGGTGGGGCAACACGGCATCATAACACCCCAAAATAAATAACGAAAATACATTTGGCCCTGAAAATCTAAAATCATACCGAACATTTGTTGTTTTTAACATAGACTGCCGACTTCCGAGTTAAAGTAGACGAAATATTAAAAAAATCTGATTTAAATCAAATAAATCCGATTTTTATGATTTAAAAAAAAATCATGATTTTTATCAACCCTGGTCCCAGTAAATATTCGTTTTTTGGGAAGATGACATTTAGATCTAGAGGCAAATTTCCAATTTGGGAGGCGGGAATGGGTGCCGCCGCCCCGGGAACCTTTATTGGATAATCAACACCTTGCCATAGGTCACCCCAAGTGGTTCGCTACGTTTGGTGATTTAGCAGGGGTGCCCGGGTTCATGGGGTGAGGTTTGTTTAGGTCTTAGGCGGATGACCAGGACACACTGAACCCCAGATTCCTACCCACCTCTTAAACCCTTTTCCTTCCCAGAACTCTCCTTCCCTTCCTTTCCTTAAAAAACCCTCCACACAGCATCCCCAAAGATGACATAGGCCCCGAGGGAAATTATTTTCCTCAGGGCCTCCTGTGTGGAGCTCATGTAAAAAAAAAGATAATTTTGAACATTTTCTCATTGTACATGATTCTGATTGACTGAGGAATGAATAAAAATGCTGTTAGTAATTATTGCAAATTTAAACTTTTCGGATTGTTTTTAAACACTTTTGTATTATAAACACTTTCTATATGTGGCAAAATAAATGTTATTACATGCAATTTTATTGTGCATTATGAAGGCGACTGGGTCAGTGTTTTTGACTCGGTACTTGGTTTTTTTTTTAAATTTTAAACTTTGCTGATAATAGATTCTTTCTAAGGTTTTTCTATTGAATTATTTGATTTAGGTGTAAATAGGGAGTCTTATTAATTTTATTCTCAGAATTTTTCAGAAGTAATGAAGTCTGGGCACATTAAACTGTTTTATTGCTGTTACGGTTTTAATATTCCTGCCATTCATTTAGTACGTATGGTTGATGAATAAATAATACATACTATCTTATGCTAGACACACTGGATAAAATACCCAATTTCGCTCACTTTTGTTTATGTATTTGGTGTACAAATCACTGCACCAAATATGCAATGAATTATATTTGATACTTTGGCAGTATTGTTTTCCATCAGCGAAAGTAAGTTTAACGAAATAACACGGAATGATTAATGTTTCACACTTCATTCTTAGATATTACCCTTTCTATTAACCAACCTTTTTTCTTTTTCGTTATTTATTTTTGGGGTGTTATGCCGTGTTGCGCTACCTCCTTCTTTAGCCAACGTTTCGGATAGCGTTACAGTGTCCATCATCAGGGCAGATGAGCAAATGATATTGGTGAAAGTGTGTGCTTATGTATGTAAACGTAACAATAATAAATGTAACACCCCAAAAATAAATAACTAAAATACTTAAATTCAAACCTTTTTCTGGTCCCTGCCTCAATTTCTTTGATTTTTTTTTTTTTACATTAATTTCACCCAGGAGACCCTGAGGAAAATAGTTCTCAGAGGGCCAATGTCGCCTTTGGGGATGCTTGGGATGAAGGAATAAGGCATGAGGGATAGGTAGGAATCTGGTGGTCAGTGTGTCCAGGAATGGCGGACGTATGAATCCATCCCTTCCACGCACTGCAAGGCAATGTTCCGAGAGAGTCCTGCTGAAAGATCTCACCCAGTCAGTCTCTCCTGATCCGGCCTGCTAAGTAGCAGGTGGGCAGATGTATCTGCCGCAAAGAACCGAACAAAACTCACCCCATGAACTCATCCCCCCCACTAAGTCACCGAATGTAGCAAACCACTTGGGGTGACCTACGCAGAGGTGTTGGTCACCCAATAAATAGTTCCTGGGGTGGCGGTTCCCATACTTCTGAAAATGAGTTTGATGTTATAGTCCCATGTTTAAAGATGTGTTTGTCTGTCTGTTACAGGGTCTTATATTTGTGGTGGACAGCAACGACAGAGAGCGTATCGGAGAGGCGCGAGAAGAGTTGATGCGCATGTTATCAGAAGACGAACTAAGGGATGCTGTTCTACTTATATTCGCTAACAAACAGGTGACACCTCACTCTATTAACACCTGTACATTACCATCTCGATGCAGTGCATTTATTGTACAATCTGTGACAAGATTCCCTCACTTCCAGGACATCCTGAAAGGTCTTCCTCATCTATTCGCTTTAATATCTTTCAGCTCATTAGTCAAATTAATAAACAAGAAAGAAATCTACAAATGCTGTTCAAGCGGTCCGTGTGCTCTACCTATCTATCTGCCTTTGGATTATTTATATATATTTATCACATCTGTTTTAAAATAAATTTCCAAATAAGTATTAATTGAGGAGGATTTATGACTTTATGACCATTATTGATAATACCAAACACTTACTTGGAACCTGAATCTAAATCATGCTCCATAAAATAATTCCAATCTTATCATTGGTGTATTTTAGTGATAAAAAATGTACATTTTGTATTTTTAACAATTTTGTGAATAATATTCTCATTTTAAGCCTAACTAAAGCCCTGTTATTGGTAAAGCTGTGGTTAAGCCATGTGGATGTTGAGCTCTGTGAAATGCTAATGATTGTCTTATGTATGTGTGTGTAGGACCTGCCCAACGCGATGAACGCAGCAGAGATCACCGACAAGCTGGGCCTGCACTCGCTGCGGAACCGCAACTGGTACATCCAGGCCACGTGCGCCACCTCGGGAGACGGGCTCTACGAGGGTCTGGACTGGCTCTCCAACCAGCTGAAGAACGCTAACCGCTAACACGGCTCCACCTAGTGACAATCTGTGCAGTGCGGACTCTCGTGTTTCGGGCATCTTGCTTTATTTATCATTTGTATCTATTATTCCTCTGTATTATAATGAATATTTGAATGGCTACTTTATTACTATTAAGTTTTATTATTGTAACGATATGGATGTATGTTTTAATAACTGGTGAGGCCCGCCCCGCTGCCCGCTGCCCACTGCCAACCGCCCACCAGCCGCCTCCCGACTACCAGCAGACACCGGGGCAGGGGGATGTACGGATTAATTAGCTCCATTTCGCTTCTACCCATAATCGTTGCAGCCGGGTTTACCCTCGTCATCAATTCCTACGTTGTTTCTACTGTTTTTGTTTTACGACTGATTGAACTTTTATAAAAGATTTTCGATAATAGTAGTGTTGTAAACTTAGATGTTTGAGTACGCGTAACGGCGGGGATTCCTCTTTGTGCGACGCGGGACGGGAAGTATCGTATGTATTGTATTTCTATAATTTCGCAATGTAACTTGTGGGCTTGTCAGACCGACGGATGAAAGTGCTCGTTAACAATTTAGAACTTAATGTTTAAATACTGAGGAAGACAATTAGATAGGCCAAATGTAATGTGTACGACACTCGCTAGACGGTTAACTTGTTTCCGTAGGTTTTATACAGACCGGACTTAATATCGCGTTATTTTAATTTTTGATTAATAAATATACACTTAAAGAAAAGATTGCACATTGTTATATTTCATTATAATTGATTGCATATATAATAAACATTGCAAACCACGGATTGAGGCTGTCGGTATGTAGGTATTTTTCTAATATAATTTAGTCTCGCAGAAGTAAGGTGTATCTATGGACAATATGTTGGCAGGGGAAGTACCCTCACCCACACTGCGAAGAAAGAATGTGACATTCCGGTTTGTCTTGTGCTGTATTATGGAATAAAATTTATCCTCATATACCAACTTGTTTTATTCTACTAACCCTACCCAAACCAACAAACAAACATCTCCCACTCTTGCAACCAGCGATACGACAGCAACTCTGAAGTTGAACAGCACTCTCTTCACAGTAAGATTCTACATGGTAATACACAGTACCGGTTTCTTGAAATTATCTCGCAAACATCGAACTCAAAACACTTTACAGAAGAATTCTAAATGAATATGATGGGTGAAGTACTAATTTCAGATAGAGAGGAAACATGATAAAAGTCTTGCTGAAATTCCTGCTTTTTAACATAAACTCTGGTCATTGTGATAAAATAGTCTGCTATATATAAGATTTGAAAAAATGCAAGCTTTGTTAATATGGCATGGCGAGTGGGGAGTGTGGCAAGTGGGGAGTGGGGTGGGACTGTTGGTGCAACTATTTTACTTCGAGTTGCTTACAAACAAATATTTTACTGTATTTATAATTTTCAAGTAAACGCACTTGAGGATGCTGGTTTTCAAAAAACAGGTTTTTTGTATCATTTTTACTTGTGCTGTTAAAATTACCTCATTTCACCCTGGGACACTTTGTATAGTGCTAGTCATTTAGACCTTGCTCAGAAGGGGCGAATCGTTTCGCGCGTCCAGAAGGATCGTAGAACGTGACAGTATTTGTGGACATATTGACGATTCCATGTCAAAATTTTGTCACTCCATTGCTTTTGGTAAGTGCACTCATTCCGCAGTTCGCGCTTAAACTGGACACAACAATTGGTGGTATCGCCAGTGACTGAATTAATATTGCCAATAAATTAATCTATGTCTAAATGGAACGATAATATTGATTGCATTATTTGTAATAACTGTGTAAAATTCATTGAAATTTATTGAAGTTCCTTAGCTTTAAATTGGAGTGAACTGTGGCTGGCGAAATTCTGAGAATTAATAATATAATTTAATATTATTATTGCGAACCATTCAAATTAAATTTCATTAGAGCCGTTTCAATCAAATATTATTATTATTTCAAGGGATGGTTAAAAAACCAACTGGAGATTGGAGCTTAAGAAACACAATTTAATAAAATTACGGTAAATATTCATGTAACCTCCTCACGTAACCCTAAATAAGCACAGATTATAGACATTATACGTTGTTTCAACCTAATTACTACAAGAAACAATGAAACAACTATTTACGTCGGGGGACGTGCACAAAATAAGTTAGGTTAGGTTTAGAGGACAGGCGTCGGGCGGGAATAATATCCTTGTTCTACCGGTATTTCAATGGAAGATGCTTCGAGGAACTAGCGTCATTGATCCTTTCGGCACCGGTGTATAATTGGGTAACACGCCAAACGCGTGCCCAACATAAGTAGGTACAGGCTGACATTTGTCACACGAGAACGCGTCGCTTCTGCGACTCGTTCCCGTATTCAACAGCTCGACTGTGGAACGATCTGCCGGCCTCTGTGTTTTCTCCTTCCTACAACATGGGTCTCTTCTCGTCTCTTCAATGCTCGTTCCTTCCTCTCCTCAAAAAGACCATTCTGACCGGCAGTATAACAATATATGAATTATTCATGTATTTTTATTCTCAGCCCCTTGGAATGATTAACCACAATTTTTTATTAGAATCCTTAGTTGTTCTTCACCAATACCGCATGGCTCATTCTTTTATGTCCAAAGTCCGAAGAAACATTTTCTAAGGGTCGAACTGTAAGCCATTTTCTCAGGTTCTATGGCGCCGAACCAGATGAAAGTTTAGATTCTAACTAGAATCATGGTCCGAAGAGGATTCATTGACCAAATCTGCAAAACGTAGCATTTGTGGGAAAATCATCATTCTTGGGGCAAGACTTGTTTTGAACGTTTGAAATTTTGGATTCTAATTAGAAATCATGGTCTGAAGAGGAATCATTGATAAAATCTGCAAAAAAGTGGTGTTTGGTTTTGAAATGATAATATGTGTAGTTCCTACCGGAATGTCATTAATCCAGTTCCTACCCACCCTAATCATGTCACCTTGCTGAGGAAAGCATTTTGAAAAAGGGAATAATGACAACATTGTGTGAAAAAAACAGATATAAACGCTAGAAATATTTAGATTCTCATGCCGTATTTGCACGAGACAAGTAAGCGAAAAAGTGGTTTTTATTTATTTTATGCATAATTTTATAAGAATGAAAAAAGTTAGAACATACAAAACCTCAAAAATAGTCTTTGCCGTAAAGGAGTATTTAAAAAAAATTGTTTCTTATATTATTTCATAGTTAAGTCATGCAAAAACAATTTTTTAGAGGTTTACGCTTATATTTTTTGGTATGTAAATAATAATTTTATTGTAATTCCAATACAAAGAAAAGCTAGTAAAAGCTTCAATTTACCCGTAGCATATTTTTTGATGTTCATAATGTAAACCAATTCGTCGTAAAGATGAATCTAAATAGTATCTAAATAGGATTTCACGTATAGCTTCATCTTAACATTTGAAGGAACTGGTCGGTATCATTAGTTTTTTTTATGTGTTGTGTTTGGCTTCTCAGTGGTAAGTGTGTTGGTTTCCTACTTCCTTTGTAATCCATAATCTTACCAAATACATATAATCACCCAATTTCGAACAAAACAAAGATTCGTTTCGTTAATTTACAGTCCATTTTGCCAGTTGCATTTGAAGCTGTAATCGAAAACAGTTTCGGGTGCAACAAGTGGCGTTTGTTAAAAAACCATCATTCTTGTGGGGCAAAATAAAGGGCTTGGGGTCGAACTTGAGCGCCATTTTCTCAGGTTCTATGGCGCCGAACCGGCTGAAAGTTTTGATTATGTCTATAAATCATGGTCCGGAGAGGAATCATTGACAAAATCTGCAATTTTGGATTCCAATTAGAAATCATGGTTCGAAGAGGAATCATTGACAAAATTTGCAAAAAGTAGCATTTGTGGGAAAACAACCATTCTTGCGAGGCAAAATGCAAGACTTTGAGGGCCACGTTTGGATTCTAACAAAAAATGTACAGAAGAGGAATCATTCACCAAATCTGGAAAAACGGAGCATTTGTGTAAAAATCATCATTCCTACGGTGTGAATTGCAAGGTCTGAGGTCGGATTTTGAAAGCCGTTTTTCGAGCTCAATGGCGGAACCGAGTGAATTGTTAGATTTTTACCAAACGTTATGGTTTGAACAAAATCCGGAAAAATGAGTATATGTGGAAAAATCGTCATTCTTACGGGGTGAAATGCAAAGCTCGGGATCCAACTTTGAAAGCCATTTTCTCAGGCACTGAATTTTTTAATTCTTATTAAAAAATATGGTCCGAAGAGGAACCAATGACAAAGTCTGCAAAATTGAGAATTTATGAAAAAATCATCAATCTCAATCATCGGGGCCGAAATCGTGATTGTAATCTGAAAGTCTTTTTCTGAGCTCTGTGGAAATTTTGAATACGCGCTTAAATAATGTTTCATTCGCCGCAAAACAATTATTCATATTAGCGTATTGCAAGACTTGATGCCAAACTTTGGAAACCGTTTTCTCAGGCTCTATGCCATTTATCAGATTGAAATAACGAATTCCTAAGATCTGAAGACAAATTAAATAAACAGTCTGGATAACCCATCATTTTCAGAAAAAAACATCATTCTTGGTGGGATAATATAGTAAAACTTATAATGTTCAGAATCAGCCATATGAATATATATTTTTTAAGTTAATACACGAGCCTTAAGTTATTTATTTCCCTACAAGTTTCTTTCCCCCCAAAATGAAACAAAATTCTACTAAAATTATCAACTGTCAAAACTGCAGCCAATACTTTTTAAATATATACATATCTTGTAACATACCACAGTTCGCTCCGAACGCTTGAAAATGCCTTTACATGAACATTTCCGCGCGGGGGTCAGTCGCTCAACATTTCAACCTGCCCACGGAAGTATGATGACTTTTTTTTTACTCAAATTAGCGTAACGCTTTGGTCGGCAGGTGAACCGGCGTTTCAGCGGGCCGTTCGCCGGACACCATAGTTATTTACTGTTCTGAGAGTCGAGGGGCGCTTTTCACCTAATAGCTTCTAGGAAATTCCGTAAGATGTCTCTATTGAGTTTCTGTTGAGACTGTTTAGTTTTTCTCGAGAGTTTTTATCGGTGTTGTTCCCAAGGAGGTGAAATATATTTTATTCTCATAATATAATAAAGTATTACGTATTATAAAATATTATGACACGGTTAACGCTTACAAATTAAACAAAACACTTCGTTTCATCAATCAGTTTAATAATTAGGAGCCGGCAATGACTACATCAAATACATCGCCGGAAAACTTAAAAAAGTTGCATTTTAATAGTTTTTATTTTAAAATACGGATAACCTTGTCATTGGGTTGTAATTTTTTTATTTTTGCGAAATTATTTTTTCGGTTTTTCCTTGTAGATTGGTAGGAAGAAGGTACCAACCGTAAAAAAATTATATCGGTAAGAACTAAGCGTTATTTAACAAGGTTCGCTCAGGAACTTTTAGAAAAAAAAACTCACATACCTTTAACCATTGTTTAATTTGGCAGCCACCTTTGGTCTGGAGTCCCAAAATACTTAAAAAAAAACACTGATTCAGTGCAGAAACGGGGGGTCCGTTTGATAGATTCTTCTGGCTTAAAAAACGGGTTGCATTCTTTAGAGCACAGGTGTCAGATGGGAATGTTGTCCTTTTTCTACTGGTATTTCAATGGAAGACGATCCGAGGAACGAGGAACTACTTACTGTTCCTTAGCTAGTGCATAGTCGAGAAACACCAAATCGGTCAAAATTATTTATTTCATCAGAACGGGTCGTTTCTACGACATTGTTGTATTGCAGTACATTCCATTTAAATTCCCACTAAATTTCCCTTGAAAATGGACTTCTCGCTACGTCACGACTTTCTAGCCAATCACCGCTCTACCCCATCGATGCGCTAATCTTCTTAAATACATTTTCAAGAACCTTGGGTAGGAACTTCCGAATCTCGACTACATAATTTGTTCCAATTTCCAATTAATTTTGAAATTTTCCCTCCCGCCTTGACTCTGACCCCCGTCAGATCGACAGGCGATAGAGACCGATCTATTCGCAGCCATCACCTCATTCGGGTAGGTACTGGCCACTGGTCACTTGGATAGGTAGTTAGGTACCATACCGCCACGACAAGGCAAGCATTAATGAGGTATAAAAGAGGTATAAGACCAATGAAGAAAAAAATCATAGAAGTTAGTTGTGGGCGAGTCCGCGTGATCAAAAAGCTGAATTTTTCATTACGTCTGTTGAAATTAGGCAAATATTTTAAAATAAACAATTGCCCTCAACTGTGTGACATAGTCCCAGTAATAGATCCCAATTATCAGTAGTTAGTTAGAATAGCAATTCGTGAATTTTAACAATTTTAAATTTCAATATCTTTAATTTTTGAATATTAAGAACCATCTAGATGTATTCAACTGCACGGAATATAGTTACAAACAGGCTATAATAACATTGTTTCTTAACACCGATTGATAACTTAGCGGGTTTGTTCCGTTCAGCGAGTGCGAAATCGTACTATAAATTCGCACATTTAGAGTACCTACCTACGAGGGCAGCGGATGGACAATAATCGCCAGTCCGTCTAGAAAAGTGGTTCCCCAGGGGTCCCCAGGATCATTCAGGGGGTCCGTGGAATATTAAAATTGAGTTGAGGGTCCCTGAACAACGTAAGGGGTCCGCGCAAGGTTTGATAAAAAATAAAAAAAATTGTGAGACAATTTTAATTTTACATAAAGTAGAAACAAATAAATAGGTATAATAATAAAAATTTTTTCAAAACTCGACACATGTAATGACGAAATTGACTCTCTATGGGATTAAAATGAAGCAGAAGTCGTATTACACCTGTTTTTAGAGCAACGCTCGTGTTAAAAAGGAGGAAAAATGTAAGAAAATAACATTTCAACATTTTTTTTTTCCAATAGAGTAAGCCCATCCGCTCACTGGGCAGCTGAAAAAAAAACAGAGATAACTACATAAGATAATATTATTTTATTATTTAATATTTCACAAAATATTATATAAAGTAAGAACAAATAAATAAGATAAATAATAAAAAATGAAAGTTTTCAAAAATCGACATGTGTGATAACGAAGAAATATTATGTTCGAAACCATTTGTTGAAATTGCTCTACTATATCTAAAAGAGGTGAAAACCTCAGATATTTGGGAGGCAGGAATGGGTACTGCCGCCCCCAACCACAACATCTGGATTCGTAGCCGAAGATTTTTTAACGCTTAATTAATTTCACCGGCTTGTCTAATGCCTGAATTGGCGACATCAGTTTTCTCTCATAACTGTACAGATCGCGAATCTAGGAATTATCTACTCAGTGGATGTGCCCATGAGCCGACTGCCGGCTGTCACATTAGGATGATGTGATGGTGAAATGGGTGCGCCTCTCGCCGCCAAATTAGCTTCAGGTCAAAAACGTCAACTCCTAGTTTGGCGAATGACGTCTGGCACGTTTTCGTACATGGTGTATGGAAACTAAGGGAAAAACTCAAGTTTCTATGAGATATTTTCAGGTAAGTTTCTGCAACGTTTTTCATTTGAGGGCATGAGCGAAAAATATCACTATCTGTAATGAATAAGCAATTACAATCATTTGCTTAGTCTCCGCTTTTGTATCCTTTTGTATATCTTTTGTATCTTTTGTAATTTTCATAATAGTTTCGAAAATAAAATATGTCTTTTGTTAATATTATGACCATTCCTACTCAAATGCAAACATGTATCCCTTCAAAAAAATCCCATTCATCGTAAATATAATAACGATTTGACAATAAAATTAGGCCATTAATAATTCATATTACTTGTAAAGTTTCTCCTGAACAATATTGAAGTGAGCTACAAACCCAAGGTAATCAGCCTACTGGAATTACCAAAATACATAGGAATTCGACGATCTAAAACGACTTAGTAACAAATGTAATTAATGTAATTGATTAAAATCCTTGTAGAGCACCCCTTCCCCTCCCTCATATGTTATGTATATAAACCGTAGACTAAGAATAATTTGTACCAGCCTGAAGATGGCTCTAGCGAGCTGAAACCGGTTATGGTCAATAAAATTAAAGTGGAAAAAAGTTTTATATTTGTTTTATTAGAATATATCTGAAGGACAATGCTTTTTTCAAATTTTCTTAAGGGAGGTATATACCTACCATAATTTTGAAAAAACTACGAATTCTTAAATACTTAAATATTATCAAGTCCAAATAAATACGAAGATTTCACATTGATCATACAAATAAAACAGACAAAAATATTAGTACAGATTTGATCTTTAAATAAGCAATGCAAATATTTTTTTTAAATTAAAATAAACCCAAAAATAATAGGAGTTATATGTACGCTGTTTCAAGTCTGAAGTCTTCATGTTGCTAAAATGGCACTTTTTCCAGAAATCTAGGTTTTTAACACACATAAAATTGTTTATTTTTACATAACAAGTGGATAAGTGACTTTGTTAGCTAAAATAGATCAAGCAATGTTAAGAACACACTTTTTCATAAAATTTTCAAAGACAAAAAAAAACTGATTAAAAGTGGGAAAATCTTCGCACTCAGTCCATAATCAAGTGACAGCCAGCCTCCATTTTTTCACACTTTCTGCCGCCTTCTGCATTGCATCTATGGCTAAATCAATAATAAAATTATCTATGGCAATGGAAAAACCAGGAACACTTTTTTAAAAGCCTTGGCCGTGGGTTGGACACTCCGCCCGGTTAAGAGTTTGAGTGATGTGATGAGATTTATGCATTCTGAGCATTAATGCTGTTTTCATGTCTGTTTTTTATGACTGCCGAAGCTATTAATTTGATGCATAGCTTATTATTCTTGTCATCGTTCACGAGTGGGCTAGCTCTGCTAATTCTGTATTTACAATGCATATACATGTACATCATACATACACATACATCTGCTGGTACATTTTTTATAATTTAGCATACTGTTGGAAAACTATTTTTTGATCTCGGTTTTTAGACTACCATTTCGCTAAAGGCTGTAAACAACCCTAATAATTTTTGTTTGCTCAAAACTCACATTTTAATCATTTCCGGCGAATTCGTAACTATAATAACTTTTTTACTCCAACAAACCCCTTGGAATGTAAGTTCTTTAAATTTAAAATTAATAAAACAATACCTTACCATTTATATATTTTACGTACAATTATTTTAAAACTTTATAACCAGTTTTTCAACTATAAAGTTATCGGTAAGCACCAGATTTTATTTTTGTAGACGATGAATTAATAACTTCGGGAGGTATTCAGTTAGAAACACCTTAAATATTATTTGTAGCACGTTCTTCAGAATTAATTAAAATGAATGCGGCGGAAAAAACGAACTTCCAGACCTGCTAGGGCGAATTCGACCGTACGTTCGTGCCGCGGGCGTATATTTGTTTACACGCTTTCATCACTTACGTCGTCGTTGAGATTCCCACATTATTTGTTCTTCTTTTCTTTGATAGTTAAATTCGACCTTAGGTCCGTCCAATACATGGGTCGCGAGTCGCAATTTGTATACACTTTCTTAACTTACGTCGTTAAGATTCTGAATTTATTTTATGGTATATTGTCGTCTTAATCACAATAGATTTTCCTGTAAGACATAAAACACGCCAATTTCGGGCTTTTACAGTAGCAAAATAATATATGAAAGTAATAATAATATATTTTATAGTTTTAGCTTAATAAAACTCTTGGAACCCTTAGAGCAAATGTTGAAAATATCAAGAGACCTAGAGATCATTTCGCAGCTTCGTTATACCTCCTGTCTTGCTATGCTGGGCCAATACGCTCGTTATTCCAAGTGAGACTAAGGCATCCCCAATTGGGGTATGTTGTGTGACTGAAGGTAGTGAAGGGTGGAAGGAGATGGGAAGAGGAGGGCGGTGATGTACCTGGCTATTCTGGTAACCAAACTCGGCTAAAGCCATTTCAAGCAACGTTATCATTCTGAATGGTGGCCTTAAACTAGGGCGATACTGAGGGTATCTTTCACTCTGGAATGTGCCTCAAACATACTTTATATTATTTTAAATTAGTAAATTGTGCAATACCGCCGCCCAGGGAACCGTTTATTGGATAGTTCTGCCATAGGTCACCCCAAGTGGTTCACTACGTTTGGTGACTTAGCAAGAGTGCCTGGATTCATGGGGTGAGGTTTGTCCGATTCTTGGGGGTGGAAGCGTCTGCCCACTAGCTGCATGGTAGGAGAGAATAGTTGAGGGAGTCCTTTTGACTTCTCCAGCTGTACTCTTACGGAACATCGCTTTGCAGTGGGAGGGATGGATTCATACGTCCCTCCTGGACACATTGACGCCCAGATTCTACCCACCCCTAATATCTTTTTCCTTCCCACAACTTCCTCTCCTTTTTTTATTCCTAAAAAACCCCTCCACACAGCATCAATTAGCAGGAATTATTTACCTCAGGGCCTCCTGTATGGAGCTAATGAAAAAAAATAAACAAATCAATCAAAGGGAAATCTAGAAAAGTACCGTAAATGGATAATTAATTTGTCGTTCAGCACATAAAATAAAAAAAAAATACACACTGTGCAGATAAAAGTAAATAAATAAACAATAAAAAAAACAAGTACGTTCTTCTATTGTTTTCCTTCACAAATAAGTTCATAAATCTGTAGCGCATGTCTCCTATTTTCGTAGTAGACAAGTGGACTCGTTTTACAGCCGAGTTTCTACCAAAATAATAAAATGTATTCTTTAATCTCACATCGACAAAGTAAATCGTTTTGTTTAAACAAAATACGCACAAAGGAAATCGTCTCGTTCGTAAATCCTTCTAGTGTTGCCATTTGCATATATTTGTTATTTCATTGCCGCAAATTGTAACGTAACTCGAAACAAAGAGCTATAAAATCTGATTTCGCGTAAATTATAATACTGGCGTTGAGAAGAAAATGGGCACATGTCAAAATTTGACTTGAAAAAATAGTAAACAATCGTCAAACGCACTCATTAGGGTCTGTTTGTAGTGATTTTAACTCTGGTTGATTTTAGACTTCCTGAAAAATTTATCGGGAACACAAAACAATATTTATTATAAAGGTTTTGAAATGTTCAATGAACTCCCTGTAAATGTTAAGGAAGCTTGTCTTGCAGATTTTCATGAGTTATGTCTCAAGTCTAAATTTTAGTACGTAGGTCATAGAATATTATTACAGTAGTTTTAGATTACGTACGAGTATATACTAGATAAAAGATGTGAAAAAAATTATAACTAAATAAAATATACTTCAAAAAATTGGTCCTAGGAGGTGTTATGTTCAATTGGAAGGCAGGTGAAGCTGGGTGAATGTAGTAACATTATTTTATGCCATACTGTTCGCAAAATCCAGTCATTATCTCTAACATACCCCAATCAATTCCGGAAGAAATATTTAACAAACTCACTTAAAACTTGAAACTCACCTTTTTTAGAGTCGTATGCATAAAATCAAAAACCGTTCACTTTCATAAAAATTCTCTAGTCTTAAAGAGTCCTAAATTCTCCAATCTTTCAAGATAAATATTAACTCAACTTTTGGCACTTATCTTCTTATAAATATAATATCATTAGTGATGAGAATAGCAAGTGTAAAATCATGCAATGTTCAGTGTTTTAAATATAGTGTCCTCTGAGTGCAAAGTCGTATCTTTTCCAAGCATAAACTTTCTAATTAGAGTGTGTTTATCGGAAGTGACCTGCCAGGTAAGTATGTTTTCTGAATCTATTTGTGTAGAATAAAATTAGTTAGAGCCTAAGTTTTTTTTTTTAATATGAGGTTTGTCTAGGTTTTGGCGGCGAATCCGTTTGACCACCTACTGCGTGGCAGGCCGGATCGAGAGACCTTTCAACCTATGCAGCTCTGACTCTCGACCCGTCTCCTTGTACCGCAGCGGGAGAAGTGAATTCGTACGTTTGACACTTCTGGACCCCTAGCACGGACAAACGACAAGGATTGTACCGATAAAATTTGGTAACTTCTCATCGTTCTCTAGCATGACTGCAGATCGTCAACAAATGAATAACAGTTCAAAATTACTAAGTGTTCTTAATTTATTCGATGACAACTCTTGTTTGTGCGTTAGCGATCTGCAGTTGTCCTGGGGAACGATGAGAATTTACCGAAAGTTATCGATACAATCCTTTTCGATCCAGCGTGGGAACGCATTGACCCCCAGATTCGTACCCAAGCCTCATACCCTTTTCCTTTCTCAGAACTTCCTTTCCTTCTTTTCCCTAAAAAGACCCTCCACGCAGCAAAGATGACATGGACATGTGTGAAACTAAAGTTATAAAAGAAGTATCCAAGCCGATGTTTTCGTTTGACACTTATGTCAGAGAGGGTTGACAAATTAGTTGCAGGTGCTATTTCAATCAGTGAAAACTGACTGAAATCACTAAAATTCTGTGCCGAAATCGACTTGCATCGCTTCTATTGCCTGTCAGTTTGTTTGAACGGTAACCCGATAAGTTTCCGTGGGAAGCGGTAGAGATGCCTCCTCATGTCAAAAGAAGCCCACGTCTCGTCTGCCCCTCAAGGAACGATTCCTCTTATTAGGTGTTGAATGGCCGACACAAATTATCCGTAGCCACTGAACACACACCCCGGTAGAAGTCTGCTGGAGGCGTATCGCTTTGCTAGAAGTAAGTCCATTTTTTCCTTACTTTAGCAGAAATTGCTCAAAAATTTTCAAATTCATATATTTTTTGTGTTTCCTTTCTCCTGCCAAAATGGGCAAATAAAAAAAACTAATTTTGTATCCTGCAAAACTCTGATTCAATTAACTCAAAGTAGCTTTGAATTTAAGTGTCTTTTCTTCAAAATTGGAACTGATTGTGGGTAGAATTCAGGCAAGCGATAAGTATAATATATTATTTTTTACAGAAAATTATTTTGATCGTCATTTTAAAAATTGGAACAAATTTGTCAAGAGCGATTCCCATTGGAAATGTATGGTATGGTACGATGGGTGAACGGGCAACTCAGCATGAAACCAACTCCGAACCACCTCAGAAAAGTCATTAAGAGTGATGAAAAAAATATATAAAAATTGGTTAAATAGGTTACGTTAGGCTAGGGCTATGGGATATTTTAAATTTTTTTTTTTCATAGCTTTTAATGGCTTTTCAAAGAGGTGTTGAGTTGACTTTATTCTCAGTTAGCGTGGAACCGGTACGATGGTATGGTACGCTGAAATAGGCCAAGCCAAAAAACGCTGGCGTTTTTATTTTAACGCTAAGTGTGACACTAGAAAAAAAGATTTCTGTAATATATTAAACAAATTTATGAAACGTAAATATGAAACCTGTACCATTAAGATTAATTAATACAAAAATTAAAACCAAATGGGTATGTATGAATGTGAATAAAGCAAGGAGTGTGTGTCTAAACCGAGTTGTATGGCGGTTCATCCTCTGAGCCTACCTTATTAGTTCATTATAGTAAAGAGCTTTTGAAGTGAAATAACACAAAACTAACTTAGAGTGGTAGGTATTCTCAGTATCGCCCCGGTGAAAAACCACTATCAGGATCGAAACCTTGCTTGAAATGGCTTTATCGTGACCATAGTCATGAACCATAGTCATGAATTTGGTGACCATAGTCATGAACTGTCCGACCTTCCTATCTCCCAAAATCCTTTCCTTCCACACTCCCTTCAATCGTACAACGGATGCCATTACGGAAAGGTGGTGAATTATGTATTTTATTCTGACTTGGGTTTGCAGTTTACAATCTTTCCGAGCACTGTATGCGGAGATGCATGTATGGGAAAAATTTGCCAATAAGAACTCTTGATTATGCGGTCAAATTTATTTACAAGTAACGCTATATTTTATAATAAAATTTGGTTACGGCTAGATTGACACGGGAGGGAATGTAAAGCAGCCAAACCAGGCGAACGCGGGAATCGGAAAAATTTTGCAATATCATGCACTGGACCGGAGAGCGACTCTCGGGGATACCAGTCGGTAAAATTTAGCTTTAGTATTTTTTAAGGTTATTCAGCCATACCATAATCATACTTACTCCGTTCAATTCAGGGATCGAAAGATGTTAGGCAAACTAGCGACATAAGTTTTTTTTTCCAAATTGGTATAGACCACGAAACACAATTCTAGAGATCTGTTCAGTGTTTGCAGTCATTGTAGCCTTACTGGTGGTACCATAAACGCCAAAATAAAAGAAATCTCGATATGTTTATGTGCATTGTCTCCGATACGATCTAAAGGAAACTTTATTTTTATGTGCGGATATTTGCGTCGAGATTAGAGCTACACAATGGGCTGTGAATTGCCAAATAAAGTAAACATTTTAATTGAGAATAGATTTTTTTTTGCGTGGGCTACTAAGTTATTCACGAAGTTTTGTAAATAGGCGTTATTATACGTCGGAAGCAACGTACTTTATGTTTTTAAGAGGTTTTTGTTTTAAGTACCTAATTTGAGTTGTAAACAAGCTACCTAGTTTATTTTTGGGGTATTATGTAATGTTGCGCTTCCTCCTTTTTGGGTCAAGGTTTTGGAGAGTGTTGCGGTATCCAGCATAAGGGCAACTCTGTAGATTGTGGTGAAAAAAAATATTTATGGGCGTATTTTTACCGTATTATTTCTACGAGTCTTTTATATTTTTATATGAATTCCTCACAAGAGTCGCAGCTGCTCCCGTCTGGAGCCATTCCCAATTGGGGAATGTTGTGAGGTTGAAGGTAAGGGAGGGGAAGGAGATGGGGAAGAGGAAGGTGGGGAAGTACTTGGCTATTCAGATCTGATCACCAAACACGGCCAAAGCCATTTAAAGCAACGTTTCCATTCTGAATGGTGGTTTTACACCAGAGCGTCACTGGGGGTATCCACTCTCTGGAACGTGTACTACCCAAATGTACTACGTATAATTTTAAATGAATTATTTTTTTGCTGAATTTTTAATTTAAAATCCACAAAAAATTAATTCATTTTCAATTCACTGAGAGTATCTTCCAGTCTATTTTTTTTCATGTAGTTTTAACACGTTTTATTAAGAGGAAACCGGGCGGCGTTTTGTCCATACAAACGTATTCTCAATTCCTCTCCGAATTTTGACACTAATGAACGTATTTTTTTAATATAGTGTAGATATCGACCACTTGCATGTCGGTACGTTTTCCTTTTTTTTGATAAGTTACTCATTAAAATTACCTAGTTTGAACGCCATCAACAAATGTTCAGTATACAAACTAGACAATGTATTTAAAAAAAAACACAAAACGTACAGATTTAGAGTATTTATTTCTAGTTAGAGAAAAACGTAAAAATTTTAAAAATCGGTTTCCTCTTAAGTATCTACCGTGCGTTATTGTGTAATATTGACAGACATTTATTGAGAGCCATTAACCATCGACCGAGAATTTAAATTTCGTCAAACATGATCTTGCGATTTTACCCTTAAAACGGTACAAGGCGGTTCCGACGAGAAAGATGAATTATTTTCCATACCAACATTTTAACATAATGACTCAATATAGATTTTATTTCATTCCGAATTTGCTTTGATAAATAATACCCACATTCAAAAATGCTCAAACTCATGATGATAGAACAATTAAAATTATGTACTTTATGTAATTATTGTTTGATCATAAGTATGTATAATTTTTCAATAATGTCTAAGCAAAATAAGAACGTAATTCTTTTTAAAATATATTAGTTTTTAAGACCGTAAATAAATAGACAAACTGAAATATTTTCGCCACAAAACGAGGGCGCGCATCTTTTTTTAATGATTTTATTTGAACTAAAATTAAAATTCTGAATAGTAGGTAGTTACCTCAAATAATTTTTTGATTTATTTTACTGCATGATTATGGATTTGAAATGTATGTGGAAATTTAAGAAATCTGCCAACGACCTACGGTTTATTTATTTATTTTTATTTAAGTACATGAAACAGGCATGTTGCCCAAAAATTTATATACATGGATGATTTAAATACAGAAATTATAACAAAAATAGTAACAAAAATAATTAGCTAAATATTCAAAAGTGAGTGACAAACAAGACAGTTAAACCTTATTGTACTAAAAATAAACATATTTTCTTAAAATTTAAAAAAAGCTTCGCCAGATCAAAGATCAGTCTTTCGAAATCAATTTATAATTTTTTGTGGAAAAGAGTCAATACGTCTAAAAGTTGATTTGAAAATGACATTTTCCGGTTTTGTCTGGTTATTCCCTCTTAAGGCTTACTTTGGATTAAGTTGGGTTAGAACATTGATTTATTCTTTATTTACTATTTACAGTGATTTGCATTGACATAATTATATTTCAAATAATATAACATAATTTTTTCCACACATTTCCCGTGAACATCTTACATTATCCGTAATGTATTTCAATTTATTCAATTTACATTATAATCTAAAATCTAATACATTAGTTAGGACGTGGATTAACATTTTACAATGTTGCTAAAAGCTAACATAATTTGTTTTAATCATTCTTATATTACACAGTTTGTCTCACTACCACCAGTCTGTGTTTGGTTGCAATATTCTATCGAATCTCTTGTAAAGTTTTTTGTCGTAGTAAATTAAATTTCTCTGTTCAAATTTTGTGTTCGTTTTACAAAAAGATATAGAATCACCCTTCTGATATGGCCTTTTGCGTTAAAATTAGTGAATTTATAATGGCGTCATTTGCAATTCCCCATACAATTATTCCGTATGTAGTAATCTTTTAAAATTTGTCATTTGTGCAGTTTATGTGTTCTGTCCATTTAAGATTTTTATCAATTTCTATGCCTAGATGACTTTTGCGAATGACGGAGAATCCCAAGATAATTTTATATTTTGGCATTCATGGATTTAAATAATTTTTTTTTTTTAATTTCATTATTTTAATATTACATTTAAATACAGTAATGAAGTTTTGTCCATTTCACTGGGTTTTAAATTATACATTTCAGGTATGAATAGAAAATTAAGACGAAATAAGAATAATTTTGAAGCAATTAAATTTCAGTTTGATAAAAGGCATAGTGATGAATGTTAAGAAAAAAGGCAAGTGAAACTTAGTCAAATGTACATACATGCAGTATATAGTATACATATATACACACAATGGGCATAAATGTAAATATGTTATGGATTCTCCTGACGGATTTGTTTATTGGAGGTTATCAAAGATTTTGCTTTTAAAGGAACTTTTGGTTTGCGTATTTCTAATGTCAGTAGGTAGAGAATTGAATAGCTTTAAAGCATTATATTTAAAATTTCTTGGCCCATGAGAGGTTTGACAATCTGGGACGTTAAAATATTTTACTTGTGCTTATTCGTTCTTCAAACATATGTGTTTACTTTTTACATTGATGAAGCAGGATATTTTTTTATTACAGTTTTTTCAAGTTAGGAACATTTAGTATACTAAAAATAAAATCAGTGCTCGTCCTCAACGGGACTTTAAGAATAACCTGCAGAATAAGAAGTTTTTGAATTTTTGCTAAGGATGGGTTGTTTCAAAAAATTTGATGGATTCATCAAATACTTGAAGTTGATTTTCACGTTCTGTGTAGGTTCAACTCAAGCTCTGTTATTATATCTTTATTGGACAGCTGCTTCACAAAACTGAAATAATCGCAGAACTTGAATAGAACTTACACAGAACGTGAAAATTAACATCAAATATTTGATGAATCCATCAAAATTTTTGAAACAACCCGTCCTTGTGTTCCAGACAAGTATTTGTTGCACTACCCTAACTGATAATACCATTTTCAAATGATTCCACAAGAGCACAGTAAACTTTTTCAATTTTCACATGTAGGAAACACATTGTGGGAATACATAATTATAATAAAAACGATGGTATAACTTTATTTAATTCCACTCTTTATTTTATTATCCAACTAGTTTCGGTTCAACCTGAACCTTCTTCAGGGAAGAATAAAAATATACTAAACATAATACAGATATTCAGATATTACATGTTAATTAGAAGAGGGAGAAAGAACATCAACTTAAGTTGTGGCGAGGAGGGGAGGTAGCTACGAGGGAGGGGTGGAAGTGGGCGGGGCTAGTGGAAATATTTTAAAAATTAATGAAATAATTTAAATAGTGGAAATATTTTAAAAATTAATGAAATAATTTAAAATATTTCCACTAGCCCCGCCCACTTCCACCCCTCCCTCGTAGCTACCTCCCCTCCTCGCCCCCACTTAAGTTGATGTTCTTTCTCCCTCTTCTAATTAACATGTAATATCTGAATATCTGTATTATGTTTAGTATATTTTTATTCTTCCCTGAAGAAGGTTCAGGTTGAACCGAAACTAGTTGGATAATAAAATAAAGAGTGGAATTAAATAAAGTTATACCATCGTGTTAATTATAAACTTTTTCAGTTGTTTTCTATTTAAAATATCCGTAAATTTTTAAAGAAATAGATGAGTTTCCTCAGTTTTGTCGTTAGGTTTATAACATGTAGTTCTATTTAAGAAGATCGTCTTATTTGAATACCAATATATTTAATACTGTCACCTCTACTTAAAGGAAAACAGGTACATGGTATTAATAAGGGGTTACAGCTGTAGAGTTTGAGGTTTTGCTGTTAAGGAGCTTATTTGATATTCGAAAGGGGTTAGGTAATGTGAGCATCAAGCCATTTTTTAACTGTACGAAAGCCATTTTCTGTCGTTTTACAGACTTCATCCCAAGATGATTACTGTCCAGAATCAATAAAACGTAACATTGACAATTTTTCGGTTTTACACTAATAATTTGAACTTAATTTACATTAACATTAAAACATATTGTACCTATGTATGTATTATATTCGGTGCAATTTTTTACTACCCATCTTTACAACATTTAGTGTTTTCAAAATGACTTCAGTACCAATAATAAGTGATTTATTTCCTCAGTTAATAGTCAACAGCCTACAGGAATGTATATGAGACTAGACTCTGCTGTCATCGTCTGCATTACGTATTCTATTATTGATACGTACTTCTCATAGACTCGCATTACATTATTCAAATCGGATGCAAATTGTGAATAAATGAGTTGTCAACACTGAAGAGGTATAAAACGATTGAAGTGCTTCGTGGGCGTGACAGCGGTCTCGAAGAAAGCTCAATTTGTCCGCACTTATGGTAGAAATGATCAAAAATTTTCGATATAGGTAGCTTAGGCTAAAACTTCCTTTATCCATTCCTTTACTAACTTCAGTGTGTTCTATGGTACATTCACACCTCTCCTGCTGTATCTGGGACTTTGCCTCAAATAAACTGATACTTGATCTGCAAGTGAGCTCTCAGATTTTTTGGTCTTCCATGGGACATTCATGTCAGGGACGTCTATTCAGTTTCCTCTATGCTTCCAATCTTAATCCTTCCCAAACTTGAAATCACAAGCACCATCCTACAAATTAGCGACAATTGTTATTATTATTATTCCATTAGCGACAATTGTTTTCTTTCAAAGCACACTTATTATAGATTACAATTAGTTGTAGGTTCTAGTTCTAGGATTACCTGTACAGTGGTTATCAGTATATACCTCACCGGCCAGTTCCACCATGGAATCTCAATGAGGGTGGATGAAGTCAGACCGAAACAGTTGGAAAATAATCATTAAAAATGATCTGAAATTCACAGAAAAAGGGGTCAGTTGTTTTGCTGAATAATGCAACAATGTTTTTCTAGAAGAATGCGTAGAAAGGCTTTTTTTAACGTAGCACCAAAAAGTCGATTCGACCACCAAAAATTATTATGATATGATAAAAAAAAATTAAAAAATTAATTTGGTAATGTGAATATTGCCTTTTTTCTAATGGAGTGACGGAGAATTCTCAGAATTTGAAAAATCCATTAAAATTCAATGTTAATATTTAAGTTCTATGTGAAAGTCCTATTCAATTTTCGTTGCTATACACATACACATAGACAGAAATAACAATTTACATACGATCTAACTATATAAAATAAAATAAAATAATAAATTCCTGTTAATTCTAACCATAAATAAAAGATTTGACAGGATTTATGATTTTACTTCATCTGTTCCTACATTTATAAGATAACTCTCTTTATAGGATTTAGCCTCACTCAGTGGCGGCTCATGACTTTTGGGTCTGCTACAGAGATAATATTTAAAAAAAATAGCATTAATGATGTCGTTGTACCCAAAAAAAAATCCTTTTTTTTAGAAAATCGATTTTTGTTTGAAAAATTTCAGGAAATTTCAGTTTGGCCGTGCGCCGCACGGATTTCCTGAAAATCTTCATAAAAAACCCGATTTTCGAAAAAAAAATGCAAATTAAAAATGCGAATGTTGTGATGGTGATCGCTTGCCGGGAATATAAAAAGTGCAGAAAAAATGGTAAATATAATAATAATAATAATAATAATAATAATATCTTTATTCAGTGAAATTTGGAACATTATAACTAAGAAAATACTTCAGTACATATTCAGTACATCTTCATACATATTCAGTGTAGTTTACAATAGATTATATCAGTACAACAAGTTTACAAGTAGAAAGTAGTATACATATGAACAGTAGGTTAAAGGTAAATTAAAGAATACTAATGTGTAGTTAGTTATATAGTTGAAGATTCTTATAACCTGCCTCACTAGGCTAGCCTGTGTTGAGGCAGTCATTTTGTACATCAATCTAAAATACTTAATAACATACCTACATTATTGTATTAATAATATGATGGTTACTTTAATGATAAGCTCTAATAGTACCAACCAATACATTGGTGTCTTTAGTAATTGCGGATTTGGGTGAGTGCACCGGTAAAGGCCCTGTCATTACTTTTAATCCAAATTTTTATGTTTTCTTTGAAATTTTTTTGTGAGTCGCATTTTTTTATTAAGTCTGGAAGAATGTTGTAAAGTCTTGTTGCAAGGTATATAAAGTTACGTTGACCAAAAGTAGTATGCATTATGGGAGTTTGTAGTAAATCTTTATTATTGTTTCGAGTATTTAAGTGAGTATTCAATCTTTTTTGATAGTATTTATGTATGTTTGTGTATAGATGAATGAGGATTGTTTTTGCGTATATCTGCCGAACGTCAAAAACATTCATAACATTAAATATTAAATTCGAGTCGGTAATTAAAGGTAGCTTAAGGATAATTTTTATAATAATTTTTTGTGCCTTTATGATTGGGTCTAGTGCAGATGCAGTGCCACCTCCCCATGCTATTATACCGTACTCAATAACAGATTGGCAGACTGCAAAATAAATCATTTTTAGGTGTTGTAAGTCGAGAAAGTTTCGTATCGTTCTGAAAAAGTGCATGGTTTTTCTTATTTTGTTTGCAATTATTTGTGTGTGAAGATTCCATTTGAGATATGGATCAATGGTGAGGCCGAGGTACTTCATGTGCGTAGTGCGCTCAATGTAGGGGCACTGACAACATTCATCGGAATTCAAACATGTGTGTATTCTAATAGAGGCATCATCATGAGGTTGACCCGTAATATTTATGCTTGATGTGACATATTTAGTTTTCTCGGTGTTTAGTGTGAGCGTATTTGTGTCCAACCACAATAAACGGAGAAGGGATGGAAAAAAGAAATGAAAGGAAGAAAACAGCGCCCTTGCAGTGATTATTCACATAAACGGCGTTATACAAATTACCGAATTATTTTTCTTTTAAATGGCCAACATATAAAAGTTTTGTGAATCATCTTAACCCTTTCAGACCTAATGTTACTTTAAATTGACATTGCGTAACTAGGTACTAATTTTGGTCTGTTTTAGCTGTTGTAACTTCGAGATTGTCTCAAACTCTTAATAAAATTATCCGGAGACAACAAAACACTCGATTTTGTTGTGATAGATGGGCTCTGATATCTTATATAGCTGACGGTTAGAATAATCTGGGCCCCGACCTTGAGGTTTCCACTTATTTATTATACACTCGATCTCTACAATATCGACAGCTAAACACCATTTGTGACTAACCAACTACTGTCTAGTGCCATCTATAGGTGAGCTCTTATACCAATATATCAACATTACAACATAAAGGATATTACAAGGATATTACAATATTTACAAATTTTTACGATTTATTAACTTCAAGTTACACATACCTACCTATACTGTTGAATACAACACCTTAACTATACATCCTTACCAAATATACTTAAATGCATTCCCTGGAAAACAGAAGAAAAATAAATGACCTAACTTTTTGTTTAAAATTATTCACTCTAAATTAGACTGTTGTGAACTCCTGCATCTCATCGTTTTCAAGGTACCTAATCGAGCAACAAGGCAAAATATATTATTCTGCAACAATAATTATGGAACCAACTATCCCACACACGTACCTATTCCTCGAATTCACACACTTGGAAACAAATTCACCTCAAATATCAATGCATTTAACACAAGTTTGCCATTATTTAAGAAAATACCAAACTGAAATTTTTATGTATCATATTTTGCATATATTTGTGTATTTCTATATCAATCTACAATGTAAGAACTTTTGATATATCTTGCATTTTGCCACGTATTATACTCATCACAATTACAGTCACCTGTAAATTTTGTAATTACTAAACATACTAGTTTATTTCTACTCTATCTGCAACTTAAAAACTTTATCTTTTATTGTAACGCATTATTTTTACTTAAATTTATCTCTATACCTAACTTTCATATGATTTTTACTAGTTATCTATGTATAGTTCATCTTTTTTTTATTTAAAAACCGTGTCTGTCATGTAAAAGCTTGTATAAACTATAAACTTGTTACTTGTAAAAGCTTATCAGGGCGTTGAAAATTAATAAATAAATATAAAATATTATTATTAATTCAGTTATCAGAGAGTTAAGCTAAGATAAACCGCCATGAATGGTGTTCTTCACACTTCACACTGAAAGTCAATTTGAATAAATTTCTTGCAAGTTTCTTCTATGAAGTACCACACGTCCCTCTGTCGTGTCAAATGAGATGGTGATTCGGGATAAATATTAATTTATTTGCTCCAAGTCTCAGCGTGATGTGTAATATAGCTTCTTGAACACTGAACGGATAAATAGAGCCAATAGAAGTGTAATGTGGGCGTCTCCGTCTACCCGAAGTAATCTCATTTTTAATCTATATTTATCCGAGACGCTACCCAGGTTACAAACCAATTCTTAGAATGATTGTTTTCAATTAAAAGAGTAGTTGCCTATAATATGGAAAAAATAATTAGTTGAAGATAATAAATATAGTTAATTCTAAAATTTTAAATATGAAATTGACTAATATGACGGTTTGACAGAACGTCACCTCAGTTCTTATTTGTTCAACAGACCATTTTAGTTTTCATTCAATCTCCACTTAAAAATTTAAAATTTAGTATAAAAAATGATAGTTAATCACTTAACTACTACTTATTTACACTAATGAGACCTTTACCTTTAGGAATATAACTTTATCTTACACCTATCATAATGTTACATTGAAATAATGAAAGAAAACTTTGTCCTCCTGTAAAATTTTCTAATGGACTGTTGCGACGAGAAGGTGACAATAACGAAATTGGTTAACGTACATGTCCCGGTTAAATGAGAGGTCTGGGTTCGAGTTCCAGTTGCGACCATTCTCTTTTTCTATTTTTCCGTGTCTTGTTCTCTTTCATATAGAAAATAGATCTTTTGCTTAGATTATTATTATCTTCTTCTTAAATATTGGTATTTAAGAATAATATTTAAAAAAAAATTATTAAAATTGGTATTTCTATATAAAATTCTACATGATTTAGTTGATAGTCCGGTATTGCTTGAATTGATAAGCTTCCGGATTCCACAACGTAATACAAGAAGTCAAGATTTGTTTCAGTGCAGAAATTCTGGTACTAACTACCATATGTATTCCTCTTTAACCAGAATACTAATGGAAGGAAACAATTACACGAAGTCCGTGGACATCTTCAGTTTATCTTTAAACAAATATAAAATATGAGGCAGTTCAGTTCAGTTATATACAATAAATAATATTGTATGTATTAACATTCATATGTAAAAGCCCTGAAAAAGGGCGTTGATCAATAAATAAATAAATAATCTAATTTTTCTTTACTTATGAATTCTTTCTCAAACAGAAACTCGCAGCAGCGAAACTCAACTGGTGCGCAACTCTCGCGAGAGTTGCGCCCGGAAAGGCGAAGTTCCTAGGTTCGAGTCCCAGATGTGACCGTATCTTTTTCAGATTTTTCGGTTTTAAGATTTTCGATTGAGTATCGCTATATCTTCATTTAATTATGTAAAACATCTGTTTCATTGACGTAACTGGAGCCCATAGGTATTGACAGGTCTGGTGTAAATTGGCGACAATCGTTGTCATTGAAGTCGGTATTTTATTTTATCTTAAAAATGGTACATATTATAGTATTACTGATCTTCCATTAAAAGCATTTGCTTGGGGATGGAAGAAGAGTTTACATTTTATGTATACATTTAAACAGTCACGTGTTTCACTTGTATAATTAGTACAATTTATTAGTACAGTTAATTTTTATTTATTAGTGATAATATATTACATAACATTAACATTTATAATATATTACTCCCAATGAGTTTAATAAAACTCATTTCGATGTTAATTAATTAGTATAATTAGTACAGTTAATACAAACACATTGCAATCAAGACCCTTTAACTAAAAGACATCCATGTATTCCGTAAGAGTAAAAACAAGTATAATTTATAGTGTTACATTCATGTGGAAATAGGGGAAGCAGTCTTCCCGTTGATGATTTCTTTAAAATGCTTTTCGATAGAGTTCGATAATTGTATTTTGTCATTAATGCTTCTGATATCTATTGGTAGGTTGTTAAAGAAGTATTTTCCTTGGTATGTAAAATGATGTTGGGCAAAAGAAGTGTTTAGTTTCGGGCATATAATGAAAATAAACGAATGAATTAACATACATTAGAGCACATGTGATCCATAAATAAACCAAAGTACGTGAACAAAACTAAACCGATAGTGACCGCTGCAGAGTGCAGAACCGCCATCTTGACTTATCGACTGACCGCCGTGAAGTTGCCTACAAGAACAGGGTTCGCTTCCGCGCAGAAAAGTCTCGCAGCGAACCGCGCTGTAAACCGTTATCTTACTATCGGTCGGACTTTTCTGCGCGGCGGCCTGAAGTCGTATTCGGACACATCACAATATTTTATCAGGAAATATTGTATGACGCTTGACCAATAATTTAACAGGAAAGGTTAAGAATTTATTCGTACAGTAATGACTTTTCATGAGTCACTACACCGAATAAAAAATAGGTACGTTTTGTAACTACGTAAATATCATGACGTCTTGTTATATAAACAAAATATCCGAATAAAGTTAACTTATTAAGATGTTGACGAATACCTTATCAGGAAAATGACCTGATAAATTATTAAACTAGAAATTATGTACTTAAATTATATTGTTATGACGTTGATTTTTTGGGAGCGTCATGATATATTATTATAACAGATCGATAATATATCCTTAGATTAATATTTTATGAATTAGACTTGTTAAATTATAGTTAGGGCACAAATCGATTTCTCTCCGTGTACAAATACATGTTTCAGTCTGGTACGATTTTCAGTTATGAATGAGTGTTTTTCTTTTTCTTTTATAATTTGTAAGATTGAGCTTTTCACAAATAGGTTTTTGAATGTTGGGATTTTGAATTCGTCGAATATGACACACATTGATCCAATAACCCTTCTTTTGATATTATGTTCAGTGTTTTTGAGTCACTCTTGGCATGCTAACGGCTGCTTGCTGGGCGTGTAATAGATCTCAAATCTTGGCTGCACTAGGAATATTGATATCTTTGCATTTTTACACGTTGGAATATCACAGGAAGAAGATGTAAGGAATCTATATACAAAGTACATTCATCGTGGAATCATTAAATGTATTCTACCTTGAAGGTTTCTCGAGAAAACACAAACTCCTTGTTTTAATTTGCAGTGAGGTAAATGGAAAATTTTCCGGATTTTAATAATAAAGCAAACAATGTGTGCGTTAAAGAAAATTTTAAAAATTCACGCAATTAAATTTTAACATTATAAATTTTCTATCTTTTTGTAGCGTAAAAAGCAAAAAAAAGCTATCAGATCGGGTATAGCCGATTAGTGTTACTTTGAAAGTAAAACTTTCAATTGAGGAGGCATTTATTGCGATAAACAAACACCCTTCCCATTTGTCACTCCAAGTGGTTCGTTACGTTTGGTGACTTAGCAGAGGTACCCGGGTTCATAGGGTCTGTCTGGGTCTTGGAATCGGATGCTTTTGCTCACCTACAGCGTGGCGGAGCGGATCGGGAGAGACTGGTTGATAGAGATCTTTTGACCTCTTCGGTCAGACTCTCTCGACCCATCGCCTTGCACCGCAGTGGGAGGAGTGGATTCTTACGTTCGTCACTCTTAATTACATTGACCCCCTGATTCTTACCCATCCCTCATACCTTCCCACAACTTCCTTTCCCTAAAAGACCCCCCACACAGCATCCACAAAGATCTCCGTTCTTACCAATAAGTATCCATAAATATTCCCACATACCAATAAGTATCCATAAATATCGTAAATATCCAAACACACCAATGGTATCCATAAATATCCATAAATTTCCATAAATATCCATAAATATTCCCACATACATCCGTAAATATCCATAAATATTGTAAATATCCACACCAATAGTATCCATAAATTTCGTAAATAATGCGTTTCCATAAAATTCTTCAAATGTCCATAAATATCCATAAACACCGTAAACATCTGCACATACCAATAAGTACCCATAAATATCCATAAAAATCTATACATATTCGCAAATATGGACCACTCGGACCCCAGATGAAGCCGGTTGGTAAAATTAGTACTTACACCCCTTCAGGCTAATTTGTTCACTTTTCGGAACAACTTATGTAGGTCTCATAAAAAGGTTGTGTCTCCTTAATATCAAAGTGAGATATGTGATGTAAACGGTTTTAGAAAGAGAAAACACCAAAATTTATATTCAAATATGAAAGTTAACCAAAAGAATTAAATTAACACCTCTATGAAATCAAAGTTCCGAATTTGAAAAAAAAATTTAACTTTGGGAATTTTTCACTAATTATTTTTATATGGAATGACAAAAAGTGAGGTGACAATAACGTTTATAATACACTTGTCCAATAAAATATGCATGTGTTTTATTTTCGTCATCAGTAACTTAAGTTAGAAAAAACGTAAGGTGAGCCATTCTATGTTTGCATTGCAAATTTTTTATACTTAAAAATATATGTTTCATTTATTTATAAACAAACAGCACATTAGTTACAATGGTGAAAACAATTTACAATTATTTAGTATATTTCACGATGGGTAACTATGACACGTTTCTTTGTAGTGTCTATGTATATTAAGTAATTACTGGGTGATGTGCGTAGTGAGTAGGTGTGTGTGTGTGTGTATGTGTGAGTATGTATATATGTGTGAGTATGTATATATGTATGCGCATTGAACAACTTATATCATTGACATGATGCTCTTTATAAATATGGGCAGAATCGAAGAAAATGTCGATGTCAAAATTTAGACAAATAGTATTGAACGTATGAAGACACGATTGATTGGCGAATTAGTTGCTGCATTTGTCTTATAATTAAGCGCGGGAATAGTTCTGTGTGGCGTTCGGTACAGTCAATGTTATTATTTAAAATTTTGTGTATGGATGTCAAATCAGTTATTACTCACCTTTGTTGCAAAGTTTGAAATGTGCATTCGAAGTTATTGTTTATTTATTTATTTATTTGAGACACAAACAGGATATTTACAGAGCATTATTTTGGTTAATGTATAACAAATTAAGATACAAATATAAACATCCCTAGACTAATGTGTCTACAGTAATAACATTAAAATTAATTAACATGTTAAATTTGAAAGTCAGATATTTTATAAATTTGTTTTGAATTTGTTCTATGCTATCTATTTATACTTTGTACTGTGGGTTCCAAATTGGCGAGGCACATTCCAATGTACATCTGACTAATGTAAAATATAACAATAATATTGTACGCGGGTTACTGTTTATTTCGATTTAAGTATAAAATTTGAGATGTATTTTAACATAATTTAATTTTCGGATAGGTTCCAAAATATTCCAATCTTTTGAATTTACTGCAAAGCGTAAACATTTTGACCCTCCGACAATGTCGAGCTCGGGGGTTAAAAACTAAACTTATTTTGTTTGTTGCGTACTGGCAATTTTACCGTAATTTTTGAATAATTCTCACATTTTCTGTCTCAATATCGTCGCTTCATTTTCACTGTTCAATCATAAAGGAGTTGATTAAGGTGAGAGATTAAAGCCACACACGTTTTGTCCACAGTCCACACAGTCCACAGCGCACAGCAAGGAATAAAGAAGGTAAACCAGTTATGTCGGGATGAATGGAGTCAAAGTAATGAGCCGAAAGTGGTTTAAGTTAATGATAATCACAGTTGACTTGAGGAAATAAAGAACGACCAATAATTATTTCTGATTTCTCAGGTCGTTAAGGAAATACTTTTATCGGCGTTGTTGGTGGGCTATTGTGCCCTGCAAATATCGAATTTCAGGGTGGTACCACGAAGAACGATGTTACACTATGTATTTTACTAATTTCAAAAATGTTCACTTGAGAAAATAATAAATCTGTAATTATTTTATTGATTTGTTAAAATTTAAAATAAAATGTTGTATTAACATACATTTAAAATCATGTAGTAAAATCAACCAATAGGAAAAGTATCTAGGAAAGTCACTTTTCAGAATTTTAATTTTAGTTCACATAAAATCATTAAAATTAAAATAAAGGCACGTGTTTTGTAATTTGTCTTTTTATTACTTATTTGTATTGCAAAACAATATATTTCGGATTTTTTTACACGCTTATTTCGCTTAGAAACGATTCGCAATAACGATTGAAAAATTATAAATACTGGTGATCAAAAAATAATTACAAAAAGTTCATAATTCTAAAGCAAATTTTGAATGAAATGCAATCGATATTGAGTTATTAGTTAAAAATGCTGGTAAGGAGAATAATCAATCTTTCTCGTCGGAACCATCATTTACAGTTGCAAGGGTACGATTGCAAGACCAACTTTAATCGAGATTTGAATTAATGTGCCTTAATGGTTAATGGGCCTTAAAGATAGGCAGATCATTTTTGATCTTTGAGTTCGTTAAAGTAATCCTTTTATTATCGTTGTTAGTGGGCTCAAGTTCTCACTGTTCTCAGTTCTCAGCAGAGTTAAACTGATTTAAAGTTTAAAGTCTTTAAAAAGCCAAGTCTTCAAGACTTCAGTCGTACAATCTCCCATCTCCGGAGCTCGCGGAATGAAATCATACCATGCAAACCATGCTTGTCTATTTTTAGATCGGTAACAATAGATTGTTGTCTGAAGATCTTACGTCATTGATACGGCTGGCTCCAGAGCTCCAAAAGGCGACAAGACAATATCACGCCATGGACCCATGTACCATTAAATTTACATTCCAGTCGACCAAAATTACCCATTCCCAAATTTACTGACGTCTCTTATAAATTTTTTTAAGGAAAATATGTTTTAATAAGGAAACCCTTTCGCCGAGAAATTTTACCAAACTGTTCAGTCACTGTGAGCAGTCAAAACTGAGCGAATTAGACAACTGCACAACAGACTGATAATACCTAAACAAAATCGTCCAAATCGTGTTTTTGTATTCTCTATTTTTCTCCTCCAAAACTGTACCGATTTTAACGTTTTTTTTACCTACTGTATTAGAAGAAAATATTGTATGTCTGTACGTTTTGATTTTTTTTTAAATACGTTGTCTAGTTTGTATACTGAACGTATTTTGACGGAATTCAAACCAGGCAATTTTAATGATTTTCGGAAGGTCATAACTTCTATAAGAAGTAACTTCAAAAAAATCAAAACATACCGACGCGCTAGTAGTGGTCGATATCTATATTTTATTGAAAAAAGCCACTTTCACTAATGTCAAAATTCAGTGACGAAATTGGGGAATACGTTTGAAAATACGTTAGGGAATACGTTCGAATGAAAAAAAAAAACGTTCGTTGAAAAAACGCCGTCCTGCTTCCTCTTAATGAAGGCTTATATTTTTTATTAACCATCTTTTGAATACTACACGTCACAGGGATTCCTAAATCTGTAATGCATCAGTGTACAACCATGGGGATGTAATGTTATAAGGCGGGTTAAATAAGGGGTTGGTGTATTTTTTAGTGTGAGTGTCTTACAAGAGTCCAAACTGTTTCAAACCGTCTGGAGTCAGTGAGACCATGGCAACACCAATTGGGGTGTGTTGTGAAACTGAATGTATTGTGGAGGGGAAAGAGATAGGAAAGAGGAAAGTGATCAAGTACCTGGCTATTCAGATCTGGTCACAAAGCACGACTAAAGCCATTTCGAACAACGTTTCGATTCTGAAAGTTGATTTCTCAGCAGGACATTTCTGAACGTATATGTTACTCTGGAGCGTGCCGCAAATATACTATGTATTAATTTACATGAATAAACTAATCAAATTAAGTTTTCCTGCGCACGCCGGTATTTAAAACCACGACCTCCAGATTCATAGTCAAGGATTGTAACCACTCAACCACGGAGGCTGTACAGAAAGGGATTTGCTAATGAACGTCTCGAAGACGTCCGGATTAAACGTAGAATGAAATATGAATAGCGGTGGCCCTCTTCACATATATATTATATAAATTGGAAATATTATTAAAAAAATTAAATATTATATAAATTGGAAATATTATATAAATTGGAAAACTACCCGTTTTTAATGAAGCAGATTTTTAGTCATTAACCGTAAATGAGTTCCTTATTTCGGTGCTGCTGGTTTTTCCAAGCAGGTTCCATTAAAATTACTGTAAATCAGACTTTGCATATCTATTAGTATTAGAGATTGTAATAGATTTGCCCTCGTTTGCTGTCAATATCCCCATAAAATAAGCAGTTTTTCATACACATTAAGTTTACTTTATTTTGCCATTGTCGTAGATAACCAACTACCTATTACTATTTCACTCTGTAGTTTTTCTCGTGTTTTTCTCATAACACGCTTAAATGTCTAGCAAATTATCTGACGTCCGGATCTAATACAATAAACATTACAATGTATTTATGCAAAAACAATGCTGACTTTTATTGGGTAGGTATTTTACACGCTGTCTGATGTAATCCCGACTAAAAAGATGCTTATTTGGTAGTCAGAGAGTGGCGGAGCATTGAAAAACCCGGCTTGAATGAAAATATGCGTTAACACTTTGGGTGCCGGAAGTTTCTATCGGCAACGAAAAATTCGTAGCCAATAAACGCCGCTGGGGCCGATAGGCATATTCAAAACATGCTTTCTTTTCGTGGAATTTTGCACCGTAAAAATTGTTCGTAGCTTACTAAAATAAATCTGCTTTGATTGGCAACAAAATAAACAACGAAAAATAAGAGTCCTCGCTTTTTAATAAAGATTTGTTGATGTGGTGAAAAGTTAGTTTAAAAGTTGATTGTAAATAATCCTTAGAATTTGGTTTAAGCATTGGTGAACCATTTCATTGATATTATAGTCGAATACGTATGGATTCTTCGATCTTGTATACGAAACGATGTTGCACTTAGGTGTACTGAAGATTAAGTCATTAATTTCGGCCCAGTTTGAGAAACGGTCGATATTACGTTGAAGAAATCAAGAAAATTTTCAATTGAATTAAATTTCAAGTCATTTGCAAAAGGTAAATAGAACATTTTTCATTCGAAAAATGATGAGCCAATATCCTTAATGAAGAGCAGAAACAAAAGCGGTCCAAGGATGGACCCTAATATTATGAAAATATATTAAAACGTCAAGAATATTGTGGTATTTCTTTTAAATATTTTTATGTGGAACATGGGAGAGAAAAAAATACATTTCCCTGAATATATGCAGCTATTTTTGGGAAACTACTTATGGTAGATTATATACTATTTTTTTTTTAATAAATGCGTAAACACAAAGACGGTATAGTTAACAAAAAACAAGCTAGTTATTACGAAAATATATATCGATTATGAGGTATTATTTGGATTTGGGGGGGCGGGTATGGCTGCCGCTATCCCGGGAACCATTTATTGGATAATCAACACCTCTGCCATTGGACAACCCAAGAGGTTTCTATACGTTTGGTTACTTGGCAAGGGTGGCCGGGTTCATGGAGTGAGATGTGTCCAGGACTCGGCGGCAGATGCATCTGCCCACCTGCTGTGTGGCGGGCCGGATAGAGAGAGACTGGTTGAGGAAGGCCTTTTGTCCAGCCGGAAGCTCTCGACCCATCGCCTTGCGCCGCAGTTGGAGGTATGGATATATACGTCCGTCACTCCTGGACACATTGACCCCCAGATTCTTAAAACTTTTTCCTTCTCAGATATTCTCCTCTTATTTTTCCATAAAAAGACCACCCACACAGCTTCCCTTAAAATGACATACACCATGAGGTGAATTATTTTCCTCAGAGCCTCCTGTGTAGAACTAATAAAAAAAAAACAGAGTGTGCATTTCGCGGTAGAAATGAAACCCTCAGAAAGAGGAGACCGATTAGGCTGTATCATTCTGTCGCAGGCTAAATCCTATAGAAATACGTGATTGTCTCTTTTTAGTGTCGCTATTTTTCGTTTCACCGACTTTAAAATCACGACGTTGCTAAAGAACTTTTCACTTCGAAAACGTTGCGAGTGCTCGGCGTTCCAAAGGTTAAGCGAAATAAAATTAAAAATGACAATCCACAGTGACATTAAAAGCTCTGTATGGAGATTACTATCTGGAGGAGTGCAGCCATCAGTAAAGTAGACACGATAAAGTTTCACAATGGTCGTGGGCTGCCCACATTGCCCACATTGCCCACATTGCCCACTCGATGTCTGCGCCAGGTCTATGTTTAATGTTTAATGAAGCCGCTCAGGGATTATAATAGTTGTTTGGTATTTCGGACATTGTTGTGTTTTGCTGTGATCCACTGCAGACGTATTTTGTGAATGGATTGTGAGAAACGCGCTTTGATGGTGCTACGGCAGGACCGCCTCTAGGCGTTCTGTCGCCTTTGTGCGAAAAAAGTCACAGTGAGTCAATGAAGTTATATAAATAGACTCGCCGTAGACTCACATACTCACAATATAAAGTGGCAAGTAAGCAACACTTTTGTTTTCATCGGTTTTCAGTAATTTCTTAATTCAAAAGTTATTAATGCATAAAAATGATATGCTACTGCCACACCGAAGTCAACCTTTCAACTCGAACTTCCAACGCATGAACTACCCCTCTACACAATAATCCGAATGCTTGGAGTTGGAAGTTGGTTGCTTGGCCGTACCATAAGACAATCAAAGAATGTGTGTGTTTTTTTTCTAATGCCTTATAAAACTGTCTGGCAGGAAACATGAAAATTAATTATATTGTTCATAATAATCGATAATAATAAGTAATTTGTGTGTACTTATAAATGAAATGTTATTTCTTAACTTTTACTACCGTTTGCCGTGTAATGGAAACGTTTTATCATCCCACAGGAGGGAATTTTGGCGCTTTTTAAATGCAATTTACCTACTGGTAGGACGCGACATCACTCGAAGAGTGACAGTTTAGTACTGAAGTACTAGATATCGAGACTAGTGCAATTAGCTTACTTTTGGCTTCCCACTTTGAGATAACTACCCCGCGTCTACAGTATATTGTAACGTCATTGCGGTGAGTCGAAGCCATAAAAAGGCTTTTACATTACAATAATAAGATTATAAGTTACAGTGGCACAAGATAGGGTATCAGTAATATTAAGGACAACAAAATAATGAATGAGACAAAAATAATATATAAGAGATGCAGTTTATTTTTATTTTTTTTAAACTCAAAAGTTGGTTTTTTACAAAAAATAGAAATACTAAAAGAAATGTGTACTCGTGTAGTTATATTCTATATAAATAGAAAAAAAATATGTAAAGAAAGGTAACTTGATGGCAGATATAATCGTGCAATTGTTAACATCAATATATATTCATAAATTAGCATTGTTATTTGCAAATCGTTGAGTTATAGGTATTGGCTTGTAAATATAGTAATTTAGTATTGTAATTATTTTTACATTCAAACTATATTTGCTTGAAGTGGTTTTGAAGGTTAGCTCTCTCAATTCAGGGCTGTCAGTAAGATAATAATTTTGGAATAATTTTCAATAAGATAATACATTTATTAGTTAACATTCTACTGAATAAACTTTGGAAAAAAGTCCACAAAAACCCCGCCATGAACACATTTAACTTTATTGAATATAGAAGCAAATTAAATGAAAAGTGAATAAATTTAAAAAAAACGTTGTTTGTGAAAGGAGTAAAAGTATCATCAAACCGATTTTCACTGAGAATTTGGTTAAAATATGAACGAAAAGTTATGCTGTTAACCACTCGGACCCATAAGCTTGTATTCAAGCTACCTGCAACATGGCCAGACATATGTAATGACTGTGAGGCGTACCTGAGTTAAACGGTATGTTGATAAGGTTTCGCGTAGTTCTCATCTCGATAAGTGAAAATTTTACAGTGATAAACCAACACAACTCACAGTTAAATTTCCAACTTGGGAAGCGGATATGCGTACCACCGCCCCGGGAAACATTAATTGAGTAACCTAAATTTCTGCCAAAAGTCACTCCAGGTAGTTCGCTACATTTGTTGACTCACTAGGGGTATCAAATGAACTCATCTCTAAATGAGTGGCGGGTCGGATTGGGAAAGACTAGTTGAGGAAGACCTTTATATTTCTCCAGCAGGACTCCCTCGATCCATCGCATTACACCGCAGTGCGAGAGATGAATTCAAACATCTGTCATTACTGGTCACACTGACACCCATATTCCTATCCAACGCACTACTAATCTTTCCTCTTCTTCCTTTCCTTAAAAACACCCTCCACACAGCATCTCCAAAGATGACATAGGCCTTGAGGGAAATTATTTTCATCAGGGACCTAATGAAAAAATTATGTTTGTTTTAAAAAATATTCATAAAAAAACAACTAAAATAAATGAATCAGTAGTGAATACCACTGAACCAAGGGCTTCCTGTGCAGAGAGGCAACTTGGTGAGGCCGCCCTTCGGTTCAGCCGCCCGCGTGCACATCACACATCCCACACGACGATGCGGCGCCTCTGTCTTTGCGCAACAAATTTGTGAATTAATCCATTCATGATTCCGTGGTTACTACAATCTGTTCGCGTGTGACATACATCTACTGGGCAGTGGACTGCACAAGTCAGGGTGGGAGGGGAGAGGGGCGGCAGGGAGGCAGGGAGGCAGGGAGACAGGGAGGGTCAACGTGGGGTCTGCGGCTGCAACCGCACATTCAGACACTCCTTTTTAGCTTAATGTCAGGGGCTTTCATATTAGTCTTTATGGTTGTGCAAATTTAATTAAAATATTATTATTATTATTTTTATTTATTTATTTATTGTTGTTATACGCCCGTAGGGGCTTTTACATAGATTATAAAATAATATTTAGGCAAAAATAATATTTGGGCATTGACTGGCAATATTTTTGACAAAGAAATAATTTAGAACACTTCAGGATTGGCTTATGAAATGCGTGCAATTTAGGTATTTACGAATTGTTTTTTAAATAATATAATTTTTGCTTAAAAAAATCGTATTTGAAAACCCTGGAGCAACATTTAGGACGGGTTGTTTCATAGAAATTCAAATATAACATTGTAATCAAATGGTCGTTGAGCGCCATTTTTTTTTTTTTTTAGAGTTGAAAGGTCCCTGTTAGATGCCAATTTTAAGTCCAATACACCTCTTCAACAAATTGTGATCAGTAGAAGACAACAATTTTTATGTTTTTTTAAGTGGAACGTTTGCGCGGCCCTTTTCGGCCCGTTTCATATAAATTTTAAATTTGGATTTGAGATCAAAATACCTAACCAAACTGAAAAATTATTTTTTAATCAAAAGGTATTGAAAACATGATATTTTATCAATTATCTAATACGGATGTACTTTATTTATTTTGCTTTAAATTATAAGATAAAGACAGATTTTAGTGTTTCATGATTTTAGAGGCAACTTGGGCATTTTTTTGTGAGTACATGAAAATCAATAAAAAACTAATTTTACTATATTTATCATAGAAATATAATGAAATATAAAATAATTAATACAAACAATCATTTTGATGGGTGTAAAAACTCGGGTAATTATTTGTGAGTAAATGAAAAACAACAAAAAATATAATTTTATAAGCTGATAGAAAGTTTAAACGCACATAGAATTTAAATTTATGTGAGAGAACTAGCCCAAGACTGGATTGACGTATTAAATGCATGCAAATCAGGCGTTATTATTTTGAATAATTTAGTTTTTTGTTTACTAAATATTTGTTTAAATCCACGATGTAACATTTAGATCCTTAAATACCAATAAACGTGTATTAAATTTTACACAATTGAAAATAACCAATAATGTATGGTAACCACTGGAGCGTTTTTGGTCACATTTTGGCCAATTTGCTAACACCCACGAGCGTCAGCTGGGCAAAATGTGGCCAACGTGAAGAGATATTTTAAAACCTTTATTGGAATTATTTCAAAAGTTCCCATGCGTTAGAATCTTCGGTCAATCACAAAGCTAACTCAGTGGTTTTACAATTTAATAAAAGATGTCTCGCATTTATTCTGAATTATTTTTTTATTGATATTCCGAGAACCGAAATCAAATTAAATGTAAAAAATGCACGTTTAAATTAAAATTTACATCTGTTACTATCTACGAGGTCAAAGACAACATACAGAGTGCCTAAAATTCAATTTTGATGCCAGTAGGTACCACGAACGGCAATTTAATACGCTGAATTCACGCGTTTATAAATTTAATGACGTTTTATAATTTTTATATGAATCCTAAAAATGTGATATAAACGGTCAAATACAGGTGCATTAAATGGATTTCTAACATTATAATCAGTTTCTATGTCTCCATATTAGAATTCTGAAAACTGAGCATGAATGACATAGACAGGCACAAGTGGGTATAAGTATTCAATAAATAAGTTGTTCAAAGAAGTTCAACAAGCAGATTTGTGTTTGAGCTCAGGCTTACAGTATACGATACAGCAATTATTGTCACAATACTACTCAAATCACGATTTCAGTGCAGCTCAAGTACTAGAAACATACCGGTGGCAGTGGTGTAAAACATGTTTTAGCAATTAATATAAAAATGGTTAATGTTCATAATTTTTTGAAAGAGGGCGGGAAATTTACAAACCGAACGCTTAAAAATTTCTCAAGTCCGAAATTGATTATACAGTCGTTCGCTCCAGTGGACGGTTTTTTAACAGTTGTGTAAAATTTAAACACATTTATTAGGGGGCAAATATTTACGACGTCTTTAAAATTGAGTATTTTTAGAAGTGGCGTAACATCACAAAAACGCATAAATTAAAATAAAATTTTGAAAGGACTTTGAATGCTATGTTTCATACACATATAAGGGGCTCGGTCAACAAAGAAAAACTCCTTCAGACTTTTTTGTATCTTTTTGGAGTACCTACCTCATTTTAAATCCATCTGAGCTCAATGATTTTATAGGTTACGCCACTGAGCTTACCACCTTCATTTAAAAAAATCGGGTTATTGTAAGTAAGTACTGAAAACTGTTCGATTTTTAGATAAATAATATAGCAACTTCCTCAATTTTGCGGCAGTTCATAGATAATGCTAAGCTTTATGAGGCCGAAGAAACATAATTACTGAAATAAATTATTGCAGAGATTTCATAAAAAGAAATCCGAATTTGTAATACTTGAAATAGCAAAACTATTCAACAATGAAATTTGGTGTAATGGGCGTCATGAATCTTCTTTTAGTTTATAATTTCCACGTCATGAATCTTCTTTTAGTTTATAATTTCCACGTCAACGAAACTACTTAAGCAATGTCATGACGCGTCGTTTCAACTTTTTCCAAGGCCGACCATAATACAGCCCTTGTAGTGGCAGTCCAAGTGGTAAGATTAAGCTAGAGTGACGACTGATGATGTTAGATTTTTAGCGTTACAGTTTCCATCATTTGCCCTGAAGAAGGACACTGTAATGCTATCCGAAAGATTGGCTAAAGAAGGAGGTAACGCAACACAGCATAACACCCCAAAAATAAATAACTAAAATAGAGTGATAAGATTGAAAAATATGACAATTCTGATGTCGTTGTAGTTAATTTTGAAAAAAACTGGTTGTCTGTAAAGTCGGTTTACGGACGATAATTTTACGTGAAAACGTCATATAATAACGATGGAGTGGAAGAGAGATAGAAGCGTCACAAGCCGAACGCTTGTTGTAAGCTCGGCTCAGGCGGAACGTGACAACGAGTCATGCTTTTTCGTGAGTGCAGCCGGCGTTCATTGATTTATAAGACGTTATCACGTCAAGAAAAGTGATAAAATCAGTGCCATGGAGTAATGACACTTTGCAAATGGCGGCGATTGTTGTTGATACTCGTAACTGTTACTGCTGATTTGTGTGTTGTTTTACCGCAATCAAGGCGGCAATTGTTGTTGATACTCGTTACTCGTACTGCTGTTACTGCTGCTAGTGCTACTGGTGATCTGAAGTGTATTAAATAAACAATAAATTAGATTATAAACAGTGAAGTTCCTCTTTCTCTCCTTAAATTGAATTAAATTTCGTATGAAGAAATTGAAATATTAGTAGGTACATACTTTTAAAACTAACGACACTTTTTAGAATGAAAAAAAATTCTAAATTTGACTACAGAATATCAATGAGAATAATTAATCGGCGATGTAACTAACACCTTGACTTTTTGTCTATGGCGGATAAGTTATTAATTATTACGATAGCATCTTTATCTATGGACACAAAAAAACGTTCAGGTGTGGCGACCTCTGTTGCAACGGATGGCGGGACAATGAATGGCGCCGCCCACCGCATTACTCGTGGACGGGGGCGGGTGACGTCACACGCTCACGGAGTTCCCTGTACGAACAAGGAGTAATGTATTTTTAGGCGCTTTTACACGTTTACAAAACATATCTAGGTGTTGGTTCACTGTACCATTCAGAGGACGGCCCGTACCTATAACACTCCTTATGTAGATGGCGATAAGTTTGAAATTGAAAATCGAAAGTACATCGCATGGAAATTATTGTTTTATGCATTTTTTCAATGGAACCGATTTTTTTAATTGAAATATTTGAAAAAAACTTTAGGATGTTGAAAACATGATATACAGAAAGATTTCACCTTTTTTACTGCTATACTATCGTAGAAAGTTTGACAGTTAAAACAATTAAGTTATGATCATACCAGTTATTATGTACATAAGAATGCATGTTCCATCCAACAACCCTAAGTCAGATGTTGCAAACCTTTCCAAGTGAAAAAGTACTATATTTTATATCATTTCAAAGATTAGGTTTACCTTCAATTATCAGAGTGAGGTATTTAGGTATATATTTTTTTAACGTCAACTTTTTAATTCTTTTTTTCTGATCTTTTTCAAATGTATTTGTATGAAAAAATAAATGTAGATACCAAAGATATTGAAATATAAGGATACTAGCTGGGTTACCCGGCTTCGCTCAGGACAACATTCGAGAGTGTTCTGGAATGTTCCACAATTTATTTATAGCGGACCCGACAGACGTTGTCCTGTACACAACTGTCGGGACAAACTAAAATTAAAATAGAATAATATTGAATATTCTATACTGCGATGGTAGCGCAGTCTGCCGGATCCAATGTAAAACATTCCAAAATCAACAACTCCTTAGAAATAAAAAAAATAATTAAAAGAACATTTTCCAATGGACCAAATTGTGAATCTAAACCATTTTCGAATCCCCTTGAACCCACACAAAAAAATTCATCAAAATCGATCCAGCCGTTTAGGAGGAGTTCAGTGACATACACATGGACAGAAGAAATATATATATTAAGATGGGCTACCGGCAGTTTTTACTGGATGGGGCTGTGCTTCCTGGTGTCGCCGGTATATTTATAAAATACCACTGCACACTAAATTCCTTATTCAAACTATTTCCATTAGGTAGTAGTTAATGCGACATCATAGCATACCTCTATATACCATTTCTGGATCGCAGCTAACAAATAAAGATTATATACGTAACCTCGGTGTTATTTTGGACTCTAAACTTACATTTGAAAAGCACTTTGATAACATTGTCACTAAAGCAACAAAAAGTTTGGGTTTCGTACTGAGAACATGCAAATTTTTCAAAAACACTAAGACTTATCTGATTCTCTACAATTCACATGTTCGTCCTCACCTGGAATACTGTTCACAGGTTTGGAACCCGCGCTATATTGTTTATGTTAACAGGTTAGAAAGAGTTCAGGAGCGATTTCTCAAATTCCTTAATTTTAAATCATTCAACATATACAACTCTTACGACGAAATCGAGAAACATTTTCGAATCACAAAACTATTCAACAGGAGGCTTGTCGCTGATCAGATGCTCCTGTACAAAATTATTAACTCAAAAGTTGACTGCCCGGATTTGCTAAACAAAATAAATTTCCACACGTCCATTCGATATAGTAGACAAAATAACCTTTTCTATATTGATAGATGCAACACCAATTCCAATCAAAATGAATTTATACAAAGGACATGTAACTACCATAACAACAAATTTGCAAATATAGACACACGTGCTGACGTATTTACTGCTAGTTACTGTCGATACAGAACTTCACTGTATAACATTTTAGGTGCGAATAACACATGAATTAATTGTATTTTATATTACTTGGCAACTTTCCCTTATCCCTCTCCTCCCCTTACCCTTCCCAACCCAAATCCCTATTTTACAGTCTATTTCAGTTATAATCGCACTTATTTTAATGTTGTGTATTAGTTTACCATTTGTTGAATTCACATTTGTACTCTTATTATTTTTTTAAATATTCTAGTTTATATTCAGTTAGTCTTGTTTCTAAATACCTATCTGTGAACATTAATAATTGGTCCGTTTTTTTATCATCCTCTTATGTTTATTATATTACTAAGACTGTTAATGTTCCTTAAATAAATAAATAATTAAATAAATATATTTCAATATCTTTGGTAGGTACCTATTGCTAATCTGATATAATACGCTTTAAAAAAAATGTTTTCGGAAAAGTCGCAACAAACAAAACTTTCAGGTTTTTTTACATGAGTACCGCACAAGAGTCCTAACTGCCCCCATCTGGAGCCAGTGAGACTATGGAATCCCCGATTGGGATATGTAGTGAGGCTGAAGGTAGTGGGGAGGGGAAGGAGATGGAGAAGAAGAAGGTGGGAAGTACCTGGCTATTCAGATCTGGTCACCTAACACGACTAAAGCCAATATTTCAAGCAACATTTCAATTCTGAATGGTGTTCTTACACCAATGGGATACTGAGAGAATCTTCCATTCTGGAAAACGCCGCAAAAATACCGCGCATTATTTCACAAAAATTAATTGTAAAATAACACAAAATCAAAAAAAAAATATTTGCCACGCCGGGATTTGAGCTTGCAAGCTGCGTATTGCTAGTCGAGAGCCTTGCCCGACGATCACGGAGGCCGTCAAAGATTGTCTATGGTTTATCAATACGTATAACATTATATAAGTTCCAATAAGACCAATTACTTAGAAGATACTCTTCAAAAATTTAGCCAAAAAGAAGAACATACATAATACTACCTTTACCCGCGGCTTTGCTCGCATGGTATTAGGGGGAAATTACTGTAGCGCTTGCATTTATCAATTATCTCCCCCCATCTCACCCTCCCCCCCCTTCCCCACTCCCCACTCCCCCCTCCCGCATTCCATACATTCATTCCCGGTAATTCATGATGCCAGAGCTCACCAGTAGTAGAAAAAAGAATTATCCGATTTGGTGTAGTCGTTCGGAAGTTATGCGCGTACAAACAATTTGGAGATTCATTTTTATTTATATGTATAGAAAGATATTAACTACGATTTCTCAAATATATCAACTTCGATTCCACGTCAACGATTTGTTTTCTGACGTTAGTAATAACTCACTTTTGTTAGCGACAAAAAACGTATAATAAATATAATAATTTTATAACGCCAGAGTTTATCATTATATACAGCCTATATTACTCGCATATAATATAAGCTATCTATTGGTGAAAATTAAAAAAAAACGGTTTATTGGTTTATGCGTGAAAGCGTAACAAACAAACACACGCAGTTTCGCATTTATAATATTAGTATAAAATTATAATATTTATAATTTCATAACGCCAGAGCTTACCATTATATACAGCCTATATTACTCGAAAAAGATGTAGCTTTCTATTGGTGAAAGAATTTTTAAAATCGGTTTATTGGTTTATGCGTGAAAGCGTAACAAACAAACACGCGCAGTTTCGCGTTTATAGTATTAAGTATAGATCACCGGAAATCGCTCGCGATGGTGGGAGATTATAACATCAGAGAAAGAGAAGCAAATCTACCTTTAAGATTTTCCAAATTATCCAAATTGCCAAAATAATAATATCTGGCAAGGTCCCTCCTGGCAACAGAGCATTCCCACCAAGTACCGTGATGTCATCTGCTAAACGGAAAAAGCTCAGTTACGACGGGATTGTGTGTTGTTTTTTTTGGAAGCAAATGAAAGAGTTTTTTTCAGCCTGTTAGAGATGTTTACGGATATCATGTCAAGCCGGACTCTTCACGTGGCGTTTTAATGCATATTTATTGATGTTTTCAAATGGAAAAACTTAATTCATGAGCGAAACGACGCGCGTTTTTTGTCCGAAGTGAGAAAAAGTTAACGACAAATTTTAGCAACGCGTCTGCTTGCGAATTTTCTCGGAAAATAAAATCAAATTTTATGATGAAAGCAGTCTGGTGAATGGGAACAAAAGACTTTAGTCTGCCATTGCATTTCTTAAATTAAACAGGTTGTGTACTTAAATTTCATATTTTTATTTTAAAAATGTTTGACGGCTGTCAAAGCTTAAAATTTTAAGAGAATTTATATATATATGTATAAAAATCAAAATATGCTGGCTTGGGAATGTATACAGGGTGTTAAGGGACGTACTTGACTTACTTTAACCAGTGATTCCTGATATTATTTGGAGTAAAAAATGTAAATAAAAATTTTGGTCTCCGGTGACTTTTTTGACAATTCTTTTTTTCCCAATTTTTTTTCTTCAAAATTCTTTCACATTTCGTTACTGGTCACTCAGCCAAGTAACCGACCAACCCCTAACCCCGTTTCCAACTATCCAACACCTCCAATTTTTTTAAATATTTTTGTAGAAAAAAAAAACGTCAAAAATGTCACCGGAGACCAAAATTTAGTTGACATTTTTTGACTCCAAATAATGTCAGGAATCACTGGTTAAAGCAAGTACGTACGTCAAGTACGTCCGTCAAGTACGTCCCTTAACACTCTGTATATGAGATGTCTATGTATAAGTATAGGAAATGTTTGAAATTTTCAAAATATCTTTTTTAAACCCCCGCAAAGGTTTCTGGATTATTACAACCACATGACAATACATCTGTAAGTTTTTAATCATCACAAAAACTCCTGCGAAACTGTCAAAAATGTCACAATTTGAGATATTGTTCAATCAAAATTCAATTTTCGAAACTCTTTAAATTAATGTATTTATTTGAAATTTTTTATTTTTTAAAGAAAGACAAACATTCCCGGGTTACGAATAACCCAACAATGTTTGAAAATCTCCTACTACCACCACAGAAATCCGAAAATGTTGCTTGTGTTGTGATGGAGGACTTAGCCAGCCGAGGAATCGAACACGGGACGCCCGGGTGGGACCCAAAAGCGATGCCCACTCAACCACTGACCGGTCAAATGTTTGCCTAATACTTTGAATCGTATCAAGAATTAAAAATATTTTAAAAGGTACCTATGTTAGGTACCAAATTTGATTGATTGTTCTTATAACATACAAAAATGAATATTTGTAATATATGAAAAATGAAAATTTGAATAAAAAAATTGTAATAGGTGGCACGCGAGTTGTTTGAAAACTGGGACTGAATATATGGAACGCAGGAGAAAGAATTAAAAATCCCCAATCGGGGTAAGTTGTGTGGCTGAAGGTTGTAGGGAAGGGAAGGAGATGGGGAAGATGACGGTGAGAAAGTACCAGGCCATTACGATCTGGTCAATAATCCATTAATATATAATAATAATAAAGCCATTTCAAGCAAAGTTTCAGTATGAATGGTGATTTTACACCAGGACGATACTCTGGAACGTGCCGCAAATTTACTATATATTATTTTAAATGAATTAATTGTGAAATAACACAAATTAATCAAATAAAATTTATTTGCGCACGCCGGGATTCGATCACGCCACCTTCGGATTGTGAGTCAAGAGTTGACCTCTCGACCACGGAGGCCGTCACTTTAATGCTATACATTATGTGATTTTTGTATTATAAGCAGATAATCATTTATTTGTGTAATGATTGCTTATTCATAATCTGTGCCTACTATTTTAAGTTAAATAAATTATTGAGAAATTGGTAAAATGGTAAATTAAACTTTTTATCCCACATAAACACAATTATTAATAAAGGAATGAAAATGCTTGGCTTCATTCTTCGAAATTCCAGAGCTTTTAGGAATATTTCAACTATAAAAATTTTTTATACATCCTTAGTACGTAGTAAGTCGAATACAACTCTTCGATCTGGTCCCCTTATTTTAAAATACATTCAGATTCAATCGAAAAATTTCAACATCAATTTCTAAGACATTAATTTTAAACTCGGCATTTCCATTGAAAACATAAACTATAATTACTTGATGAAAACATTAAATTTATTAAGATTCTCAGATCGAAGAATTATATCCGATAATATTTATGTTCAAAATTGTAAATGGTAGAAAAGACAGTCCTGATTTAACTAAGCTCATTGAATTTCATATACTCACGAGAGGCACTCGTTCTAAAACCCTGTTTGAATGCTACAATAACCGGACTGAGTATACGAAACACTCGCTTGTACCTAGATTACATGAAGTTACTAATAGATATGCTGATGTGGCAGATATATTTAACTGCACGGAAGTTAGGTACAAGAAGGCTATACTATCAAATCTTTTCAATCAATATTAGTTTTATTTGTACCATAGATTTTTGTATGTTATCGCATCTCTGGTGTCATTTCTCTTTCAAACGCCACAATTATCTGTTATAATCTTTATTTACTGTTTCTAATATGTTTCCTATGATGTTGTAACATGTGTGCTTGTGGTATATTTGACCGTTGACATAAAATAAATAAATAAATTGAAAAAATATCTTTAAATAAGTTAACCCCCTGACCAGTGTTTTATTTTAAATGACACTAATTGAATAACAAAACCAAGGTTTTAAGGAATCGCAATAAAATATCTGAATTAATTGTTAATTTAATTTTGTACATTTCCAAATATAAAACCATCTAAGAGCTTTTTTTAAGAGTGTTTGCTTAGAGTGGGTAGTATGATAAATTTAATTCAACATAAGAAGAATTTTGATACTTGTCTTTATTTTCGGTTTAATTTTTCTAAATTTATTTTATAACAAATTACTATAACCGCTGAAAAATCTAATCGCTTTATTTCCCAACGAATTTCCCCCCTAAACTGAGTTTTCCCTCCAATAATAATTAATCTATCAAAGCCAACTGTTTGACATTATTTTTTTTTAAAATTTGACGGTTTAAAAATGGAACAAGACGTTAAAACACCGAAAAAAAATATAATAAAGTAGGTAAGTACATATTGCCTAACATTTTTTTGCATTTAAAGCGAGCAGTTGGATTAGTGTGGTTAGGTACCATCCATTCGAAACTGAATAAGTCACCAAGAGATCAAAAGATTATAATTTTATTAGCAAAAAAAAAACACACTTTACGATATTGTCACCATCTTTAAAATGTAATTTGCGCGCAGCAATAAAGCACGGCCAATATTTTCATCTGCAATAATTAAATAATAATATTAAACAAGCAGCCGATCCAAGTGACTTGCGCCAAGAAAAATAGAAAAATGTACAAGTGTTTTTATATGTTGGAGTCTAGACCCATTTTTTACGTGTATTAATGTCTGGCCAATTTACATCCAGTCGATTTCAATCGAAAAGTTGGCCAAGAATAACAGACAAGTTGTAATGTATTAAATTCAAAGAAAACAAACTTAAAATAGTAATGATTCATCTCGGGTAAATTAATGCGTATAATTCAGAAGCTCTCGTTAAAAATGGACATTAAAAAAATGCGCCAAATCTTGCACCAATTTCAGATGAAAGTTTATGGCAAAAAATTGCCTGTGTTTTTATTAATAAGTGAAATCCAGTCCTCTTCTTTATCCTGATGATCATTTTGTATGCCTTATTCGACTGCTGAGAGCCTCCATTCAAAGCTCTGGAAAAACTGTAACTCTGATTTGGATTCCTGGACATGTTAGCATAGTGGGTAACGATATTGCGAATTCCTTGGCAAAACAAGGAGCGTCTAACCCTATTGTTACCCTCGTAAACCATATTCCCCTATCTGATATTTTTCCATAATCAAAGATAGATCCCGCAATGTTTGGGCATAGTATTGGAACACGCTAGTCAATCCAAGGGAGCCTGCTATGCCTCAATACAAAGGACTATCCCATCAAAACAATGGTTTCAAAAATTCCCCCATTTTTCCAGAAAAGAAATTTCCTCTCTCATTCGAATGAGAATCGGACATTGTTCCGTTCCTTCTCACTTGTTTAAAATTCACGACCTTGACTCCCCGGATTGTACATTCTGTGGGCTAGAGTGGGAACTTTAGATCACATATTTTTTGGTTGTCCCTCTCTAAATAAATATCCTCTCTTCTATCAAGCGTTATCTAAAATTACTTCCCCTCCATACAACATCTCATCTCTTCTAATTCTGAACTCGACTCCAATCTTCCATATAATTCTGAAATTTGCACATTTAAATAATATTAATATATAAATTCACCTTTCCTTTCTCTGTTATTTGAAATGATGTCATAGAAAACCCTTAAAGGGTGAAAGCCAGAAATAATTGAAAAAAAGGCAGGAAGGTTTTAATTAAGAAATGACGATCCCTGATGCGTTTGTAGAATGTTTTGAGCTAGACGCTTAGACGGTCCTCTGTTAGCCAGTGAGGGGCAAGAGAGCTTCAAAATGATCAATAACTGTGAAAATGATTCCATTTATCTATGCCAAACTTCATTTTTAGGTCTGAAACATTTATAGATGCCCGACTATATTTAGTGGTGACATTGGAAAGCAAACAATCGGAATACATGCATCTTGTCGTCACACAAAAATTAATGATAAAATAAAAAATAATTATTTTTTTCATTATTTTCAGAAAAGAGTTAAAAAATGCACGCTGACCCCAAACCGAAGTTCTCAGTCATATAAATGTGTTTTTAATAGTTTAGTTCATCGATTAGATTACCAATTTGGGAGGCGGGAATGGGTACCGCCGCCCCGGGAACCTTTATTGGATAATCAACACCTCTGCCATAGGTCACCCCAAGTGGTTCGCTACGTTTGGTGATTTAGCAGGGGTGCTCGGGTTCATGGGGTGAGGTTTGTCTAGGTCTTGGAGGCGGACGACAGGACACACTGAACCCCAGATTCCTACCCACCCCTTAAACCCCTTTCCTTTCCAGAACTCTCCTCCCCTTTCTTTCCTTAAAAAAACCCACCACACAGCATCCCCAAAGATGAAATAGGCCCTGCGGGAAATTATTTTCCTCAGGATCTCCTGTACGAGCTCATGTAAAAAAAAAAACTAACTGTTTTATATTTTATTACTAGCTAAAATTCCCGGCATTGCCTGAATTTAGAGGAGGGTTTTTAGAAAGAATACATTTCTTCTGTTTTGTACGTCTAGTGCGCAAAATTTCATCAAGAAGTATCAATATTTGGTTCTAAGGGGTAAGAAAAGTGGGTGGAGTGGTTTTTAGAAATCTTAAATATACAATACCTTACTCCGGGTTTGAAGGTCAAGCGTTTGTCAAGGTCAAGGTCAAGTGCCAAATTTCATCAGTGTCAGAATGAATAGATATTTAAAAAAATCAAACCAAAAAACCAAACCGACAAATGGTGGTTTTACACCAGGGCGATAATGAGAGTATCTTCCACTCTGGAACGTGCCCCAAATATACATTATTTTATTTTTAAATGATTATATTGTGAAATAACGCAAATCAATCAAATAAAATTTCCTCGCGCATGCCGGGATTTGAACCCGCAACCTCCGGATCCCTAGTCGAGAGCCTTACCCCTCAACCACGAGGCCGTCTGATAACACTTCTTAAATTAAAATGTCAGATGTTTATTTAGAACTAATCAAAACCCAAATGAAAATGATAGGTGGTCATCCATTCGCTGCGAAATTCGAACTATTTTACAGTAAAATCAATGATTTAATAAAATACATAGCCTTTAGGTTTATAACAACACAACGTTATGCTGCGTATACATTTTCGAACATAAATGGGAGCTGAGCCACGAATTATGGGAAAGGAACAAAGCAAACAACCGCGCAAATACTTGCCTAGAGCCTTTGGAAAAAATTCATACACTAATTCTGAAGGTAATCCTTAAAGTCCCGTTGAGGACGAGCACCGATTTTATTTTTAAGAAACTAAATGTTCACAACTTAAAAAAATTGTACTCAAAAAATATCCTGCTCCATCAATTTAAAATTCACACATGTTTGAAGAACGAATAAGTACCAGAACCTTAAGAGAGTCACATGTTAAATCTTTTAACATCCCATTTTGTCAAACCTCTTATGGGCAAAGAAGTTTTAAATATATTGCAACTAAGCTATTCAATTTTCTACCCACGGATATTAGAATAACACAAACCTTAAATTTATTTAAAAGTAAAAGCTTAGATTACCTCCGATAAATAATAATGAGTATTTCATAACATATTCATGCTTGAATTGTATAATGTAAAAAAAAAAAAAAATAATTTTCACTGTTATTATAAACTATTATTTTTAAATTATTGTACCATGTAAACAAAAAACCTGGATAACAGCCACTATGTAAATTGCCATCTCAACACAGGTGTTTCACATCTATTGAGACGGGAAATATTAAAATAAAACAAATATTAAAATAAAACAAATAAATAAAAATATATATTTTTTACACGAGATCCACACAGGAGGCCCTGAGGAAAATAATTTCTCTCAGGGCCTACGTCATCTTTGGGGATGCTGTGTGGAGGGTTTTTTAAGGAAAGGAAGGAGAGGAGAGTTCTGAGAAGGAAAAGGGTTTAAGGGGTGGGTAGAAATTTGGGGTTCAGTGTATCCTGGTCATCCGCCTCCAAACTTCACCCCATGAGAAGCTTCAAATAGACAAACTTCACCCCATGAACCCGGGCACCCCAGCTAAATCATCAAACGTAGCGAACCACTTGGGGTGACCTATGGCAGAGGTGTAGGTTATCCAATAAAGGTTCCCGGGGCGGCGCACAGAAGATTATTTACGGAAACTACTGGGAAAAAATTCAAAAAAGTCAGGTTAAAATAATTATATTTGCGTAGTTATATTGTACCTAAATAACACTACATTTTAAAATTTAACAAATTTCTTGTTGAAACACTACACGGAGGCGTGGACACGCTTTCAAACACGGCACTGTCCGTATTCAGTCGACGACCGCCACAGAATGACTTAACGATACGCCCTAATTGGAAAGCTGCAGTGTGTGTGTTTCGAAGTTTTGTTGTAAGAATCGCCAAGGAAAATGTAGCTAGAGGTAAAATATATACATAAATATAAATATATACATAAATATACAAAATTTTCAGATATATAAATATTTTGTGTGTATAGTTTTTAAGGATCACAAAATGGTGTTTTTTAAGGAGATTTTTTAACATTCTTTGACCTTTACGAGAGTGCAATCTTTTTCTTTCAAATTGTTGTGTTGTCTCATGCACATTTTATTGATTGTGTGTTAGTTTTGAACTATAAAAACACTGTTTCGGCGTCTACTTTATTTTATCAACTCTTTAAAAAAAACTCTCTTTTTTTAGGGAGCCATCTACAAATTGTCCACAGAGAGCTGTTCAACTTTTTGCGGGAAGTAAAATTTTTGAATCCGAATTCACATAGATCTCGAAGAATATTACAGGATTACGTCATCCGGGAGTTTATAATTTTTCGTCGATTATGAATTCAGCGGTCGCGAAAGCTATACTTTCATTTACACTTGCACTCACCACGCGATGGAAGAGCTGTAAATATGTAGAGAGATAATTTCTGCGCAAACATAGCTTATGGCTACAAGATGAAAAATTATTACCAAAAATATCGACCTACCCAGCTTTAGTTAACAGTCAGAGCCAGCCAAGTCGGCCGGGCGAACGGCAAAAGCTCTTGAGCTCTTGAACTCGTTTATTAAAGATCGTTCTTTCGAGGAAATTTTTTTTGCAACAGAAATGACGTTGCAATCATCGGGAAACAGAAAGCCATATTATCCAACACGAGCTACACGAATGAAAAGGGTTTTAAACTTTTCATCCAAAAAAGATTTCATCTTATACTCCGGAAGAGGCATTAACATTCTTGAAATAGAGCATGATTTTTTTTATATGACCCTCTATGGTAGGAACAAACAAAAAATTAAAAAATATAATTTTTTTTGTTTTTAAAAATTCGATAAAGTTAAAAAAATCTGTAATAAAGTAATTTTATTTTAGTAGCGCCATTTTGGGAGAAAAATGTCTTTTTTTTTATTTTTCCTTATTATCACAATAATGAAATTTGTACTGTTAAAGTAACTACCATTTTTTTATTTTTAAATTGACCAGAACGGTTGGAGTCGTGACAAGATGGACACGCTCTTTTTTCCCCTCCTCTACTTCAACAGCGTGTTACTTCGTAATATATATATATATTTTGTGCACTCTTAAAATATAAATAAATATATTAAAAAAATGTATACTAAAAATATGAATGGGTTATATTTTAATTGACCGTTAAAAAACGCCAGAAATTCGAGCTTCTAAACTAGAATACCCCCTTAATATGCACGTTCCAGGTATCCAAGATTTCATATAAAATACCAAATAACATGTATTTCATAAAAAAACGCTTAAAATGTTATTTAAAACCATAAAATAATTGTTTCCCGCTAGAATCGTTAAATAACCCACTGTGCGGCGGTACCGGTAAATTGTGCACATTCAATGCATAAAATGAGAAATGATGAAAGTAGACCAAATCTATTAAAAATGAGATCACTCCTTCGAATTTATACCAATACATAAATACCTTTAGGAAATTATATCAAAACCGAAATCTTCTAAAAAATATTTCCTAATCGACGCTTTATCAAATTCCTGACTGCAATCATCATCAACCGTATATATTTTCTGTTCTGGGAACAACGAATGACTCAAGAAATCAAAGATTCTGACTAAAATTCCAGCGAAAATCGTTGGACAATCGGCCCATTACCGAAATCCTAATACTAACCGGGTATAAATATTCCAAATATTCCTATCGACAATAGAGGCTTTGTGGATCCTTCCGTCGAGGCTTTGTCCTAGACACGATCCTGTCGCAGTTCACCTTTAATACAGATATTATTTATGGATTCGTGAATTACGGCTTAAGGTTCAGGGCAGTGTCACTCGAGGGCCAAAGCGGTATATTTTGATTTGTATATTTCTAACGATTTGAATTTTTCTCTAGTTTTGGTCGTCTTAAAACGATGGTTTGATCTGAAAATTTTGATTGAATAGTGACTAAACAACATCACCAAAGGAGGAAGGTCCTTGAAAAAATCAAGGTTGAAACAGTATCATACATACTACAAATAAAACACACTGTCAAAAAAATCTAATTAAAAAACAAAATCTAATTTTTAAAATTTTTATTCCAAACTAGCGAGTTCCCGGCATGCGTTGTTATGCCACTTAATAAAGAAATTGTTTCTCCCTACGTGTCCTATCCATTCGTCCCGTTTCCCTTCCGCCTCCCCTTCCTCACCCGTGTTCCCTTTCCCTCTCGTGTTTCCACTCCGCCTTCTTTGCTTTCCATCCCTCCATTCCCCTCGCAATCTTCCCCCTTCCGGCGAACCTCCCTCCCGAGTTCCCCTCCCCATCTGGCGAATCCCCCTCCCGAATTCCCCTCCCCTTCGAAGTTCCCCACCCTCCTCATGGGTTCCCCTCCCCCATCCCGCATTCCATACGTCCATTCCCAGTATATTCAGTTTTCAACTAGCTCGCGTGCCACCTATGGCAATTTTTTTATACAAATTTCATAATGTCAGAGCTCACCAGTATATATAGAAACCATTGCTGGAAGGCACACATCAAATCCCTAAAGTTTCATCGCAATCAGATGAATGGTTTAGCAACGCATAGCATACATTCATACATAAATAGATAGAAGCAAACATATTTTCATTTTTATATTATATAGATATTAGAGATCGCATAGTCACATCGTATTAGAAACAGAATTGGCGCTAATAATTAAAAAGTTTTAACTAAAATATTTACTTTTTTAGATTGTTAAAATTGTTTTGCTGCCGTAAAAATGAGGGTAGTTTTTCTGTCAAACTCTGAAGTATCCTATTTTATTTTTTGATTTTATGGTTTCTTCCGTTATCCTCAAACTAACTAGGGTTTTATACAAAAACTCTTTTGATTTATATCTAACTGAAAATTTTACAGGTTTCATTTCTTTTCTGTTTTCAAAATTAATAAAACACTTAAATATAACATAAACAACGAGAGTAAACTACGCAATCACTAAGGACGGGTTGTTTCAAAAAATTTGATGGATTCATCAAATATTTGAAGTTGATTTTCACGTTCTGTGTAAGTTCTATTCAAGTTCTGTGATTATTTCAGTTTTGTGAAGCAATTGTCCTGTAACGATGTAATAACAGAACTTGAATAGAACTTACACAGAACGTGAAAATCAACTTCAAATATTTGATGAATCCATCAAATTTTTTGAAACAACCCATCCTTAGTTCATACCACTTTTATTGTTTACAAAACCAACATGTTTCGTGAGCTATATGTTGCTAGCTAACATGTTGGTTTAAAAAATAATAGAAGTGGTAAAAACTAACTTATTAATTTTGAATTAAAATGGTGCCACAAAATAAGTTTGCTGTGTTTGAAAAAGGACATGCGTATTCAAAAAAAAAATCTTTACTGCATAAATAATCCTTGAATTATCGAAACACAGAGTTAGCGGTCTTTTATTAGTATTATTTTTTTTTTATATGAATACCGCACAAGAGTCCCAACTGCTCCCGTTTGGAGCCAGTGAGATTATGGCATTCCCAATTGGGATACGTTGTGAGGCTGAAAATTGTGGGGAGGGGAAGGAGATGGGGAAGAGGAAGGTGGGAAGTACCTGGTTGTTCAGATCTGGTCTCCAAACACGGCTAAAGCCATTTCAAGCAACATTTCAATTTTGAATGGTGGTTTTACACCAGGGCGATACTGAGAGTATCTTCCACTCTGGAACGTGCCGCAAATATATTATATATTATTTTAAATGAATAAATTGTGAAATAACACAAATTAATCAAATAAAATTTATTTTCCACGCCGGGACTCGATTCCGCGACCTTCGGATTGCGAGTCAAGAGCCTTACCACTGGACTACGCCGGCCGTCATAAACTAAAAGTTATGAAAAAAATTAATTGAAAAATAGACCAAAATCTAATACACCGTAACCAGTATTTAACTAATTTTTCCATCACTTTTAATGACTTTTCAAGGGAGGTGTTGAGGTTGCGTGTTTCTGAGTTGTCCGGTCATCGTGTAAATACACCATGTATAAAGGGTATTCATTAAAATTTTGATGAACAATTAAGTTAAATCTTAACATTGATTGTGAACCCCTGTCCAAACCCATCGAGCCGATGGTTAACGCATAAGTCAGGCTTAGCGCAACAATGGCACAATGGGCCAGGACAGGGGAGTCGGATAGTGGGCCGCATTCCTCAGAGGGTCCCAACGCGTTTATTGGTCCAACAGAATTATGGACCTCGCTCGAGGAATGCAATTCTTGGATGTTCTTAGACCTTAGACAATGACGTTTTCAAGGTTTTTTTATGAATTCGGCGCCTACGGAAAATACAAGTTTTCGCAGATTGAGGCATCGAAAAAAATAAAGTTTTGAATACACGAGGGCATCTACATTTAGAAATTTAAATTAACTGATCTAGGTGCAAATATTCAGTTTAAATATATTATTTCTAAAGATGGCTGAAGCCATTTTAGCTGACGATGTTATAAAAATAAAAACAAATCAATTGGTTTGTTTTTATTTTTATGACGAAGAGCTTCGTAATAGGTTTTTAGGTAACCTGCTTTTGGAAAACTGATTCATTTTGGATGATGCAAACGAAAATGAATCATTTGATTTTTTGGTTTTTCCAAAACGGGGATTTTTTCTTTAATTAAGAATGTGAGGTTGTCCAACATGTTCTGGCAGTCATAATAAATAATTTTACCGCAACCAAAATAATTTTATTGACAAATGAGAGAGTCATGGCAAGCTAGCTATACTAATATTATAAATGCAAAACTGCGTGTATTTGTTTGTTACGCTTTCACGCGTAAACCAATAAACCAAATTTAAAAATTCTTTCGCCAATAGAAAGCTACATTATATGCGAGTAATTTAGGCTGTATATAATGATAAGATCTGGTGTTATGAAATTTTAAATATTAATATATTATATTTATTATATGTTTTCTGTTGCTAACAAAAACGAGTTATTGCTTACGTCAGAAAACAAATCGTTGCAGCGGAAACGATGTTGATATTTTTTTTTCGGGCGTCGTAGTTAATATCTATCCATATAAATAAAAATGAATCTTCGAAATGTTTGTTCCGAACTACTGCACCACATTGGATAATTCTTTTTTTTTACTTCTGGTGAGCTCTGACATTATGAAATTTAGGTGAAACGCGAGCTGTTTGAAAACTGAATATACCGGGAATGAATGTATGGAACGCGGGAGGGAGAGGGAGGAGGGGGGGGGATAATTGATATATGCAAGCGCTACAGTAATTTCCCCCTAATACCATGCGAGCGAAGCCGCGGGTAAAAGCTAGTAAAAATATTTTAGAAATGACGATCTCCATGAAGATTCTTCCTCTTCCAACGGATTTTTTAAAATTATTTTATGAGAGCCGGGATTTTTTTTTCTGAGTACAACGCGTTTTTTTTTTGAGGACTAGGAGTTTTTATTTTCTATTCGATTTTAAAGAGCCGGAGTTTTTCTTTTCTATTCGTTTTTTGAGGACCGCAGTTCTTCTTTTGTATTCTTTTCAGAGCATCAAGATTTTTATTCTTTGACCTAAGTCATGAATAGAAAAGAAAAACTCCATGATTTAAAAAAGCTCTTCACTTTGTGAAAAATTAGGTAATCCATTCAACACTTTCCATTGGGTTAATCAGTTCGTCGTTTCCTCTCACATCTAATACATCTAAGACCTCTTCATTCTTTTCCTCCTTTTCTTAAAAGGACTTGCACAGCATTTCAAAAGATTATAAAACCTCGAGATTTATCAACAAGTAAAGATGTGCAAATGGGAACTTGATCACGATAATACTGTTGATCGTGAACATCTCAAATCATGGTTTGTATGACAGGTTGGTGGCTGAGTTGGCCAGGCGTCGCGAGTTTAATTCCCCGGCTGGCTACGTCCTCCATCACGACACAAGTAACGCTTTTCTGCTTAGACTGGAGATTTTCAAATTATTGTCAGGTTATTCATAATCCTAGAATATCTGTCTTTCTTTTTAAAATTAAAAAAAAATCACCCAAGTGTACATTTTATTATTTTTCAAAAGTTGTTTATATTCCTGTAAAATTTTATTGTAAAATCGATAAAGAAAAATGCACAAATATCTATTACCATGAATTTAATGTTACTATTTACCAAACTGTTTATAAGAATGCAGCAAGTATTCATATTCATAGTATTCTTACAACAATTACAGTATTCTTATAGTAATCACAGCATTCTTACATTAATGACAGTATTATTACATTAATTTTAGTATTCTTACATTTATTACAGTATTATTACAATAATTACAATATTTTTTTAATATTAATAACAGTATCCTTACAGTAATTAGGGTATTATTAATAACAGGAATTACATTGATCAAAGCATTCTTACATTAATTACAGTATTCTTAAAATAACCCAGTTTTTTTACATTAATTACAGTATTCTTACATTAATTACAGTATTCTTAAAATAATACAGTATTCTAACATTTATTAAAGTTTTTTTACATTAATTACAGTATTCTTACATTTCACACACACACACACAGTTTTAGTTGAGAAGGGATTTTGTTGTATAATTACATAATTACAGTTTTCTTACATTAATCACAGTATTCTTAAAATAATACAGTATTCTAACATTTATTAAAGTTTTTTTACATTAATTACAGTATTCTTACATTTCACACACACACAGTTTTGGTTGAGAAGGGATTTTGTTGTATAATTACATAATTACAGTTTTCTTACATTAATTACAGTATTCTTAAAATAACACAGTTTTTTAACATTATTTACAGCATTCTTACATTAATTACAGTATTCTTACATTAATTACAGTATTCTTAAAATAATACAGTATTCTACAGTAAACATTTATTACAGTTTTTTTACATTAATTACAGTATTCTTACATTAATTACAGTATTCTTAAAAAAATTACAGTATCTAACATTTATTACAGTTTTCTTACATTAATTACAGTATTTAAAAAAATATTACGGTATTCTTAAAATAATTACAGTATTCTAACGTTTATTACAGAAATCTAACATTAATTATAGTATTCTTATGTTAATTACTGTATTTTTACATTGTTTACAGTATTCCTATATTAATTAGTATTCTAAAATTAATTACAACATTTTAACTTAATTTAATATTTTTAAATTTTAATAAATCTTTTGATTAAATTTTATTAGTGCTCTTAATTCTTTCAATTATTTGTCATTATTATTTTAATTCTTAAAATTTTCAAATCATTTAAATGCTGTAGGATCTTCAATTTGTTATAAGTATTATCTCTGCCTTAGAGGAAATTCGAACAATTTCCACTTGACCTACATGAAATTTAAAATTTAACTCGCTACTGATTTTTGTGTAGAAAGGCAAACTGAAATTTTTGATAATGTTTATATAGCTTTCATGAAGTCTGGGTTTATTAATAACTGTAATTTAAAAATTATAAAAATGGACGGGCTGTGTAGAAAACGAAAATCCTTTCCTTCCTTTCTCTTCAATGTCTCCTTCCCATTCCATCTTCCTTCGGTTCTGTCGTGGTGGTTCTACACAAACTGGTAAAAAAAATATCAGGAAAACGACAGGCTTTCCACGTAAAAAAGTATTGTTCGATGTCGATTGTAACAATGCGTATTGGAGCTGACATTGAATGGGATTGTTATTTGGTAGATGACAGATTGATTGGGCCTCCTGCACAACTTGGAAAGTTCATCACGTGGGCGGTCCAGGGTCGGGGGGGGGCACAGAGAGCGCGGGGGCACCAGCCCACGGGCCCCAGGGCCGGGGAAGAAAAGAAATAGGTACGCTTTTTACTTGGTTATATATATGGATGTAAGTTACAAAACATATTACGCATCTGATTTTCTAATTAAATCAATTTTACCAAAAAAATCCTTAAATCACTAATGAAAAACACGGTGTAGTAAATTACATCATACAAATAATTGGTCTCATTGAACCATAATTTAATAAAGTTCTTAAACGTCGAAAAAGCTGTCATAAGTAAAAAAACGCATCAATAATTAAAAAAATTAATGAAGCTCGCAGAACTTAAAAATAAAATTATTAAATATTATTTAAGTCTCAACACTAAAAAAATAAAATAAAATTATTGATTAAAATGGGAAGAGCCATTTATACAAACTCCATTCATAATTAAATAAAAGGAAACCATAAAATTATTTCATTTTTTATAACTCCTCAGGCTTTGGGCATTTTCAGCGCCCTTGAGATGATTTTTCATAAAAATGGCGCTTTATAAATAAGCCAAATATTAAATATTATTCTGTGAGAAGGTCAGAATATTACCATTTCGCAACAAAATCCAAATAATTGGAAAATTTCTGAACGTATTTGAAAACTAAATGCTGTGTTTGAAAGATGGTGTAACAACACCCTTTCAAATTTTAATTATCAGAAGCATACAATTTCAAAAATATAAAAATTTGTAAATTTATAAAAATGGTTAAGAATACAATTATTCTTACAATAAAATTTACAAAATTCAATAAAATTAATCAAGATTTTTATTTTCCAGAACCATTAAAAGCAACCAAGGATAAATACAAAGATTAAGTCCTGCTAGGGAAATTTAAAAAAAAGGAATATCTGTCCAAACTGCCCTTCCATTAAATAAATATATTTTGTTAATTCTGACATTATTATTTTGATAATTTTAGAGGAAATAGTGGCTAGACATTTTTGAGATTATTTCTTTTAAGTCCGACCCTGATAGAGACTTTTGAGAAGTATTGTTTGTGAATACTAAACAATGCGGTGAAGTACCGGAAAGAAAATAAACATTACGTAATCTGACATGATTGTTTTTGACGGTCACACGAGCGAGTCAGATAGAGTTCGGCAGTTCAACATGATTCGATCATGAGCTCGCATTGATTTGCCCGTGATAATCATGCTCCTGATCTCGTGATAATCCCACACGATAGTCATGATTGATGAACCAATAAATTGATAAAACAATCAGAATGAACTCAAGTAAACCTGTCAACTTATTTATTATTACTGCGCCGATTATAGGAGACAACCCGGTGAATTATTTTGTGTTCTGTTTGGGAATAAATATTTATTCTATGGCAAAGAATTGTCAGATTCCCCTCCCTTCAGTGTTTCAGTGTACACAATCAGCCGCCGCGGGCGATGGTCTTCCCGTGAATTTATAAATCATCGCAAATTTATAAATATAGCAAAACCGCATCGCAAGATATCTTTCTAAACTATTAATATTAGTAGTTAAATCATTTAAAAATATAGTCAATCAAACGCAGATAAGTCATCTCATCTTTCAGTGTAAAAATTGCAGAGAGTTCCTCCCACCTTCACTTGCCGTAAATATTCCTTAAATACTAATACAATTTATTGTCACGTAAGAATACAGAATTCGTTTTGACGCGAATGTAAAAGCACCAACCGAAACAATTACCTACACATTTTTATAATTATTTATATCTATTTTATAAAGAAGAATGAATGCGGCGTGGCTTTGTTTTTCAGACAAATTTTCAGTTTGATGAAATTTTGTACACCTGACTTCCAAAACAAGAGAAAGATGACTGACTGTCTACAAGAAATTAACTTCCATCCTCTTTTCTCTCTCGTCTTTTAGTCCAGCAGATTTTATTCGTGCCATCTTTATCTTCTTATCTTTTGGCATGTTTTGAAACTTTAATGTGCGATATTAAATTAACCGCTTTTGATAGTCTAATTTTTAGTCATGAACGTATCTCTTACTTCCAATATTCGACAAATTTAGAAGTGTTGGGTATCTTCCAATAAGTTTAAGGTTCGATTGGTTACTGGTTTGTTTATTTGGTTATCGTGAATTTTAACAATGTTACATTATACCGGATAGACATCTTTAATAGGCTAGATCCTAAATAGTTCTGGCGCTCCGGCCCTATTTTGCTGGAGCCATCGGCCATCATCGTAACCGTTCGTGCTTAAGACACGAACGGAGATAGATGGTACTCTTCTGATAATTAACTCAGCTGCTAGGATATGATAGAGGATCGTACTACTAAAGAAGCTGAAACTACATGGACAATCAATCCACTACAGACACGGAATACACGGATGCAAGAAAAAATATAAGCTATATCGACAAGAAAAATAAATAATTTAAAACAATAACATCACGATTTCAATTTTAAAAGTATGTCATTTGCGATATTAATAATACCAATGGCCATTAATAATAGAAATTCGACCATAATTAATTTAAATTTAATGTATTTTTTATGCATAATTTCAAAAAAAATATTCGCATTCTGCACTCCTGCTCTATATAAACTTTAAGTGTGTAAAATTTCATACCCCTCCGTCCGCGCAATTTTCGTAAAAAGGGGTACAAAGTTTTTTTTTCACGTATTAATATATAGAAGATAGATAGATAGATATAGATAGATAGATAGATTTGTTAGATATTGAGTAGCATGAGATCACACGCTTCGTCGGGGCTTGCCGTTTACTTTGGACCTTACTAATAAAACTTGTATTAAATTTTACACCTGTTAAACAAGCATTAGTGTATGAAAATTGTTGTTTATCGTTTGCGTAAATTTAAAAATACGTTTTTTAGTAAGGAAGTTAATGTTTATAATAATTAACATTACTAATTGATAATTGTTTATTTATTTATTTATTTGAGACACAAACAGGATATTTATACAACATTATTTTGGTTTATGTAAAACAAATTAAAATACAATTATAAATATCCCTAGACTAATGTGTCTGCAGTGATCACATTTGCATATACACTGACACATGAAAAACATATATTTATACATAATTTAAAAAAAAAACTTAAATAGAAAATTTGAAATACTTAATAAACTAGTTAACAAATTGGCAAATGAAGATATTATTAATATCTTAAAATCATGGTTTGATAATAGCTTACTCACACTTAATGCAATAAAAAACCACTTATTTTCCTTACAGAAAATACCTGATCATAAAGTAAATATTGTGATCCACGATGAAAAATGTGATAATGTACTTTGTAAACAACATAATCCTGTAAGTAACTCTTCTTCCGAAATTAAATATCTCGTTGTGATCATTGATCAAAACCTGACGTGGAATAGCCACATTTCAGAGCTGGTGAAGAGAATAAGGAAATGTATATATATATTTATTTGTTAGATAGAAATATTTTAAATGTAACAATAATCATAAATGTGTACTATGCACTTGTTCATTCTTTACTTATCTATGGAATTATAGGTTAGGGAGGATCTTACAAAAACAATCTAAACTCAGTAAAACTTTTGCAAAGAATCATCATTTAGGTAATAAAAAATATTAAATAAAAATAAAAAATTAAAAAATCCACCTTCTTAACAGAACCATTTTTGAAATTTTTTCCAGTACCAAGTGTCGACGACATATTCAAGCATGCTTGTTATTTGTTTTATTGTCCATGTTGTTTTTCCTAATACGCAAAAGGTCAGATATCCGCTACTACATTTTTTCATACCTTTTACACTCCTATCTATTATGATCATAAAATAATTAATAGACAATCAAATACGACATTTGTCGGAAGACCAACCTTATAAAATAAATTCTTTTCAAAATAAAAAAAAGTAACTAATTCGAATTATTCTTGGTTCTACTGGTACTGACTGGGTTGAGGTTTGAGCTGCGGAAGCTGCGTGTCATGGATTATATGTACCATCATCATATGGATTATATGTACTGCAAAATTTTGAAGGGTTCTTCAGATTTATATCCCAGGTTTTAAATGATTTATATGGCAAGCACGGTTTGTTTAACGGGTATTTATAATTATTCTAATATCTTTCTTTCCATGTTCTTCTGTTAGAAATACAGGATCAAACTTGTCAATAATGCATTCACTCCATAACATGAAAAAATTATTGTTTCATATGGCAATAATATTTTTTCTGCGATTGGCAGCATTGATTGTGTGTGAAATGGAGTAAAAATATGAATATGGCGTAGCACAGTTCATATAACGTAAATGAATTAATTTTAATAAAATTAAAATGTTAAATAAATATTATTGCATATTTTTTCGTATCCCCGACATAATTACTCACTTTTCGAAATAATAAAGCTAAATCTAACTGAATAAGAAATATTCCAAACTAGCTTTTACGTGCGGCTTCGCTCGAATGGTATTAGGGGGATATTACTGTAGCGCTTGCATTTATCAATTATTCCCCCCTCTCCCTCCCCCTCACCCCCCCCTTCTCCCGCATTCCATACATTAATTCCCTGTACCTTCAGTTTTTAAACAGCTGCAACAGTGTCACCTAAATTTCTTAATGCCAGAGCTCACGAGTAGTAAAAAAAAGAATTATCCAATTTGGTGCAGTCGTTCGGAAGTTATGCGCGTACAAACATTTCGGAGATTAATTTTTATTTTCATAGATAGATACTAAATATATCAACAACATTTCCACGGCAACGATTTGTTTTCTGACGTTAGCAATAACTCGCTTTTGTTAGCGACAGAAAACGTATAATAAATATAATATATTAATATTTATAATTTCATAACGGCAGAGCTTACCTTTATATACGTCCTGTTTTACTCACATATAATGTAACATTCTATTGGTGAAAGAATTTTTAAAATCGGTTTTGTGGTTTATGCGTGAAAGCGTAACAAACAAACACGCAGTTTCGCATTTATAATATTAATATAGATTAACCGAGAAGCGGGGTAAGATAAGTTGATGAAATTTGATTCAATTTAAATTAATAAAACCAAATATATTTATGAGATTCAATTCCCGATAATTAAAATGACTAATTTCTAATGTTGTCATGTTGTCGTGAGTTATAAAGATATCCTTATAAATATTTGATATGAAGTCGCGTACATCGAAGTATCCATTATTAATAATAACGACGTATCAATCGCTTGTATCGCTATCAACCGTCGCACATCAGTTCCTAATTTGCGGTTATTCATTGGTACGCTTTTGCCTGTAATGTTTTAGTATTTTATTGTCACCGGAGACATGTCATCAACGCACTTAGCTTCGTATGTAATTTGGTTTTATTTCCGACAAACAATGGGTGCGAATGATTAGTGGCGAATGGCGACTAGGTCTGGATAATGCCGGTAATGAGTTAGCGTAGGCGCCTATTGACATGTAATTATGACCAATAAAAATACCAAGGAAGATTTGATTCCGTGGGCAATTGTCTCCGCTTGAACACCGTTTATGCGATTGACTATTCTCTCGCGGGAAAGTAGTTTAAAATGAAATTATTGTTTTCCTTTTATTTAGTCCATCTAGCATTCCACATGAAAGAACAATCATCAAAATAAAGGAAAAATTAATATGTTAAAAATCTTATATATAAAAATCATTTTTTGTTTATTTTTTTGTTTGTTTGTTCGTATGCTTATCTTAACGAACGGATTGCAATCTTTAGAGCACAGGCGTCGGGTGGGAGCTATCCATGTTCTACCAGTATTTCAATGGAAGATGCTCTGAGGAACTAGCGTCATTGATCCCTTCGGCACCGGTGCATAGTCGGGAGACACGCCAAACGCGCGCCCAACATATGTACACGGTTGACATTTGTCACATGAGAACGGGTCATTTTTTCGACTCATCTTGAGTTCAACAGCTCGGCTATGGAACGATTTGCCGGCTTCTATGTTTCCTTCCTCCTACAACATTGGTCTTGAAGAGACCAATGTTGTAGGAGGATACACAGCATCCCAGATGACATAGGCCCTGAGGGAAGTTATTTTCCTCAGGGCACCCTATGTGGAGTTAATGTAAAAAAAAATGGTTTGCGCTACCATACCGTTCATCCGATTGCGAAGAAATTTTAGTGATTTGTTGTGCGCACGTCCGCGAAGGTTACATATAATGGTAAGATTTAGCGTTATGAAATTTGTATAAAAGAAAATGAGTGTATTTTATATATTTTTGTGACAGGGAGGGAAGGAATGAGAGGAAGGGTAATGAAGGAGTGGGGTTAGCAGGAGGAGTAACGAGGGAGGGGATGGCGTGGAAGGCGGAAGAGAAGAGGACGCGGGAGGGGAACGGGGGCGCATGGGAAAGGAAATGCGGGGAGAAAAATTATTTCTTTGCATTGCAACGCATGCCGGGTGCCAGCTAGTAAGACAATAAAAATAAAGGCATTTTATATTCTTACAGTATATACAAACACATGGACTTGAAACTAAGTTACGGTAAAAAGAAACTATTTAAAATTAAAACACAAAATCGACATCAAATTTATCTCATAAGTAAGGTAACAAAATTAGATTGAAAACACGACAATTTCCCAAATATTTAATGACGTTTGATCAAATGACCTCTAAAGCCTATATTTATTATTTAAAAAAAATGTTTTGACAATGTCAAATGGCCAAGCTGTTAAGATCCTCGGCCATGTATCAGGAGGTAGCGAGTTCGAGGCCCGGCGTGTGCAAATTAAAAATGATTTATTCATATGTGTTTTTTACAATAAGAGGAAGATTGGGATGTACCTTTTTATATGAATACTGCACAAGAGTCCCAATTGCTCCCGTCTGGAGCCAGTGAGACTATGGCATCCCCTATTGAGGTATGTTGTGAGGCTAAAGGTAGTGGGAGATCATGAAGAAATGTTTTACAAATTATAAAGCCAAAGCACCGAATTTGTTGGCAGTGATTGAATAACTGAAATTGAGCCTTACATAACATAAAGCGATGCATTTCTGCAGCGCGCCTTCCACGGCGATGAGTTGACCGTATGATTGATGTTGATGATGATTGCATTGGATTACGATTGATCAGTCATCCGGTAATCATGACTTCTTTAGATGTGCTTAGGGTTGCCACAAAGCACCGATGTTTCAAATCATTACATGGTTCGAATCTTAGATGGGTTTTCAAGTTTGTTTACCTATGTAAAAATCAGAGTTTTATTTAGAAAAGAGAAGAAGCTACAGAATAGATTATCGAACAGTATTAATAAGATAGCGTCTGTGTGGTTGAATTTCAGAACCCGGCTTCGAATGCATGTCTGACGCCACGCCATACGCGCCGCGCCACAAATAACATCTGTTTATTTGAAATTTTAAATAAAACTACCATTGTAATTCGGTTTCGAATTCAAGAATTCGTCAAAAGATGCCGCCACTTTCGTCAGAAGGTCACATGGGGACGTGCCCCTTCTAGGTACAAAGTTCTGCGAATTTGTGAATTTGTAGTATCTCTCCGGATACGGAAAAATTGACGGTAATACTCAGTTGTATCAATCGGCTGTATATTGTATACGACGTTATTGCCTATCCCGGTTACTTTGTCCCGGTGACCAACTATCACTCGATGACAGTGGATCCGAGAAACGGGCTAATTTTGGAACCAGTTCATATTGGATTTATAAAATGGTCACCAACACTAAATGGGCGACGCCGAACCAAAAGCCACCCGCAGTGCCTAGCAGCAAAAATCTGCGTAGCGGGTTTTTAACTACTAGTTCTTATTTAATATAGTAACCACCTGAGCGTTTTTGGTCACAATTTGGCCAATTTCCAAACACCCTTAAGCGTTCACTGACCGAAAATTTTTGTTAGATCGAGAAGGCTTGCGTAGTATTATTACACAAGCCTTAAGATATTCTGTAATACATAGTATTAATACACATCACTATATTAATAAAATCTATAGAAACGACTTCCCGATTGCACTGATAATTTTGTTCATATGTTTCTAAATAGAGCATTTGTAAGATATTTGATGATCTCCTGAAACTGTAACTCCACAAACCGTACTCCGTTCTACTACTACACGTATTACGTTCGTGCAGCCGTTACTGTGATTATTCTGAAAAATATCCCTAGATGTTGTTTTTCAGTAGCAACATACTGAAAGGCAAGTCAAATTTAAGCGAGGGTACGGGAGAGACCACTCGGATTGACGAAGTGCCCATAAATTGTCCAGATCCTGAACAAACTGGGAAAATACGCAATATAACTCACTGAGAAACTCACTGAGGGAACTGGTTGGACTACTGACGGGACACTGCCATCTCATGAGACACAAGTTGTTTGGAATGGAAAACACCATTTAGATGCCGGAAATGTGGTGGAGAGAATGAAAATACTAAAGTTCACCTATGGAGCCAATATTCTGTCCCGATGAGAAAAAGTCTCAGATACCTGTGAAGACATAAGACAACGGCAACCAGAAAACACAGACAAATATCCAATGACAGCCCCGGTGAATTTTATTAAAGGGACCAGAAAAATGTTAAAGGAATGAGGTAAAATGGAAGATAGCATAACAGGTCCTTGGCCTGAGTGCAGTATCCGTAAACCGTCTCCGCTTTATTAAAAAAGAAAATCAATAACCGATAGATGTTTTCCATAAAACATAACCCTAAAAAGTAAGGTAGTATGATGCTTGCATCTATGTCTGGGTTCGGAAAGCCGCCTGACCCAAATGCAGCAGACAGGAGCGGATTATCCGATACTTTCAACGAGGGTTGCACTACTGCACTTTATTGCAGTGAACGTCTGCAATCGAGGTCAGCTAATGAAACAATGTAAGGATTAATGATATGACCTTTGTCTTTATAATGTTTAATTACTGTCTTTGTATAGTATATGTGGACTTGTTTTGTTCGGGTTAGACATATGATCGAACGGCCACAATCAGAAGGATAATCAAGAACCGCGCAAAACCAGTTAAATGTTTTTAACTTTAATTAATTATTATGATGGTAATTTTGTCTAATCGCCAAAACAATAAGGTGGACTATATTAGTTCATCTTAATTCTATCTGTTATTAATAGCATCACCGATAGAAGGAAAACGGCTTTACCTGATAACAGCACATACCTAACCTTGTGAAGGGACATATCTGTATTCCAGATATAATACAAAAATGTTTCCGACAATTTCAGAAGAGCGCCCAGGTACAGGACTTTTTTATTCTAGATGCAGAAACCTACTAAAAATAACTAAAAACTATTAAATAACTTGTTAAAACAATAGTACAACATTATGAAAAAAAGACAAAGACAAAAAAATAAAGCATAAAGTACAATAAACTTGTACAGATATTATCACGTAACTTTAAGATTCCATAAAATTTATACACAAGTAATAAAAAATAAAAAATAAATCAAAAGATATTGCGAATACTTAAGCGAATGCATAAATTATAATTCGGTACTCGTTATTTACATTAACTAAAAAGTGCTGAACTAATTTGACTTAAAAATAAAAAAAATCGTGTTATTATTTAATTATGTATAATTTATACGAAATTTATATATGTGATTGTTTATACTGATTAATGAAAGTGTATGTAAGAAAGAAAGATAAAAAATTGGAGGTTGTCATACTTTAAAAATCTTAAAATTTAATTCTTCCTTCCTTAATTTTGAACCCATGCCATTTTTAGGGATGTTGTTTGTTGAAGGTTTTTTAACGAAATATAGAGACCAACGTTGATAGAAGGAAAAAATCCAAAAACCAGCATTTCATTGCACTGCTGAACTGTTGAGTTGGCGTTCTTTAGAGCACGTACCATTGAAATGCAACTATCCATTGATTCGATTGAATCATCTTTTGCGGAAATATGTAAAAAATATTACCACTAAAATTAGGTCATCATAGAGCTGCGATGATCAATTTCCCACCATCAAAAATATAATCAGCGGAAAGGTTTGAGATAAATTTTGATTTTGAGTTGTCTAGAGATGGTTAATTCGGATTCTGTATTTTAATTCTACAACCATTTAACCCTTTTTGGGTGGTCGTCCAACGAAGATCCCTATTACAATATCAAAATTTTAACAAGCACACAAAAGCGAATGTAATAAAAAATATGAACGGACATGGTTTGAGACATAATCGTCTTGGAATGTGCTATAAATCTGTTAAGTTGTGGTTTCTGTCATTAGTTGCCAATTAAAGATTACACATAGGTGTTTCTGGGCCACCTGAAAGAAGCCTTTTCTGAGAATGTTCACACTCAGCGGCGCTAATATCGTCATATCTCATACTTAAGACAGAATATATTCAAAAGGCAGATTTTAAATGATCGGTCAATTTGAATACCGATCCTTTGATTTCAAAGAAACTGCGACTCTCCGAAAAAGATGTAAATATTAAAAAAGAACAATTAAATTTATTGAACAACTCCTTTACCCGCTGCCTAGTCATTATTACGCAGAGCTCTTGAAATTTATATCAAAGCTTAGACGAAGCTTCTGGAATAATCGCCTGTATTTAATAAAATTAATATGGTAACTTCTGCGCGATTGAATTTCAAAACCCGGCTTCGAGTGGATGTCTGACGCCATGCCGTATACGCCGTGCCACAAATAACATCTGTGTACCTGAAATTTCAAACAAAGCTACCATTGTAATTCGGTTTCGAATTCAAAAATTTGTCGAAAGATGTCGCCACTTCCATTAGCAGGTCGTATGGAAGGAAGTGAATTTATGAATTTGAGTATCTCTTCGGATATGGAAAGATTGACGGTAATACTTAGTTGTGAATAATAGTATCAAGCCGCTACATATTACATATGACTGTCATTGCCTGTCCCGGTTACTTTGTCCCGGTGACTAGCTATCGCTGGATGACAGTGGGTCCGAGGGCATTCTGGAACCAGTTCCTATCGGGTTTATAAAATGGTCACCAACACTAACTAAACGAAGCCGAACCAAATGTCACCCGCAGGGCCTAGCAGCAAAAACGTGCGAAGCGGGTTTTTAACTGCTAGTATTTAATAAATGCTGTAACAATCCTGCTGGAAAGCAATATCTAGTATCTAGGTATTTTGAAAAGTCTGTAAAATGAAAAGCAGAGTGAATAATAATTTTTACAAAGTAACCTAGTAGCCCAATAGGTAAGTAAGGACGTGATAATTTGGTGACCGGACAACTCAGAATTCAACTTCAACGCCTCCTTTGAAATGTCATTAAAAGTGATTGAAAAAATGGTTATTGAGGTTAGGTTAGGTTATGGGCTTTTTTAAATATAAATATATATATTTTTATGAGAACAAATAACTTTGTGTACACCACCATTTAATTAACAATATCGACATGTTTCAAAAAATGTGTTCTTCGTCAGGACAATAAGTTAATAAAAAATAACAAAATACAAAAAAGTATAGACAAATAAGAATAATAATATTAATAAAGGTTTAAAAATTTTACACACTAACACAACGAGTTTACAATTAGATAATTTAGAAATTAGGAAAAGTGTTAATAGCAAATTAAATATTATAAATAACCAAACTTTTTTTTAAATAGCCATCTTTTAAATTTATGTTCGTATAAAAACTTATATTTATAATAATTCCTTTTGTTATTTAGACTTCCTGTTTTGTTTTAAAAGATTTTTTATTATGTTACACTCTCGTATATTTCGTAGCCAAGACATTTGTCTCCTACCAGGCCTTCGGCGACCTTCTATTTTTTCTTTTAATATTAATTGGAGCAAGTGATACTTTTCCCCTCGAAGTACGTGACCCAGATATGAAATTTTCCTGACTTTTATTGATGTGAGCAGTTCTCTATCTGCTCTAGCCCGCCTAATTTCTACGTTGGTGATCATGTCGGTCCATGGAACCTTGAGCATTCTTCGGTGAAGCCACATTTCAAAAGCCTCTAACCTGTTCATGGTATTTACTTTCAAGGTCCATGTCTCACATCCATACAGCAAGACTGACCACACATAACACTTTAACATTCTCTGCCTTAGTTTTAAATTGAGGTTGTCATTGCAGAAGAGGGATTTAATTTTACTGAATGCAGTTCTTGCTGCCTCAATTCTGCACTTAACCTCTACATCTGGATCAAGAGTTTCTGTGAGAATGCTGCCGAGTTATCTAAATCTCGCCACCTTTTCGACATTGCAACCACTTAATTGTATCACAAATCCACTGTGAATCTTGATGGTTGATATCGATTATTAGCAGTTACGGAAATCACATTATAGTGTCGCCAATCCTTCAAAGAGGGCGTGCCAAAAACCATCATTGTAATATTGCTAATAATAATAATAATTTTTGAACAAGAAAAATATCATAATGGATAACCATATGACTTACGTCTTTGTTTCATGCTCCATAATAATCTTCATACATTACATTGGACTATTTAATTGATATCAAATTATTTTACGCTACGACATGAAGAACAGTTTTGTAGTTCTGCCTCTAGCCTGCTAAATGATACATTAATACTTATACGAGACGGACGTGTCCGGGCATAAACATCACTTATTAAATCAAAGGTGTCTTTTTGATTCATGACGGTAATTTAGGCGAGTGAGACATTCCTGCTGTTTTAAATGCCTTTTGGTATTCACCGAACCTGTGGGAGTCGAGACTGTCGAGAGTCTTGATTGGTTCACCTGACAAACATCTCACGAGAGTTCCAGGTACTTAGCTACATTTTTGGTTTATCATTAATCATTACGGAGAATTTTCGATGGTAAACATTTCGCTTACGCCTCCCCCTAAATTTTGTACAAAAGTCATCAAAATTTTATGACATATTGACGACGAAAACGTGACTGAAATTCATTATGATAGTGACTACATATTTTATTCATTAGAATAACATCTCATTTTACATCCCGGTAGGATCGTTAAAAACGTCTTAATTAATTCCACAATGAACATTCTTATATTTACTAAGAATTTTGTAACTAAAAAGAAAACAGTTTTTTAATGATTTTTATTTTTAAATTTAGAAAAAAGTTTAATGTAAAACAACTAGAAGAATGGTAGTAGAAAGGCATTTCCCTTCTTCAAATCAAAATGTTGCTTGAAATGGTTTTAATTATGTTTGGTGACTAGATCTGAATAGCCAGAAACTTCCCAATCTTCCCCTTTCACACATTTTTGCCTTTCTATTCCTTTCAGCCTCAATTGAGTAAAGTTTTACTGGCTTCTGGCAGTTGGGAATGCCATAGTACACATACAAAAAATCAATTTGCTTTTTGTGATACCTCTCATTAAAAAATGTGACCGGTCGAAGGTTCGGTTTCGGCAAAAACATCTAGTTTCGGCATCAGTCTCGGTTTTGGCAGAAAATCTGCCGAACATCCGGCCGCACCGAAACTCTGCGTTCGTGAATTATCGCGCGTCGTTCGGCTGACTTGGGGTGAGTTCGTGGCCCGTGTGTCACCCGCCATCATCAGCCGAGTTCGCCGGCCGGTCCGGCGTGATTGGGTTGTGAGTTTATGTGCTATTTCTCGCGCATAATTATTCTAAGTAGTTAACATGTTTGTTATTTTCATACTTTTTGTTTGTTTAATAGCAGTAATATAATTTTTTTTCTTTCACATACTTCAATTATTGTTTTTTATTTCATTTAACACGTGTTAACTGTCTATATGAGTGTAAAAAATAATCCAAATTTCAGTAAACAATAGATTTTTAACAGATCTAAAAAAGTTTCGGTTTCGGTCGAAACTGAGACAGATACTGAAGATTCGGTTTCGGTTTTGATGGAAAGACCTGCTTCGGTCGGACACTAATTAAAAATAAAGGGTTCTGCGAGAACCCTTTATAATTCCCTATTACAATTCTTATATTCTATTCAAGTTCTGATATTTACAAAGTACTATGGGACAACCGGCCCATGATGAAACAATAACATAATTTGAATAGAAATTTCACGGAACTTGAATTTTAATTTAGAAATTTGATGAATTGTTCATATTCCGTGATACAATCTGTCCTTAGACTTCATGTTTTCGGGCGCATATTTTCAGTACTGTGTTCTGCCTGAATCGTTGTTTTAATAATCCAACTAGTCATATAATTTGGGAGGCGGGTTTGGGTACCGCCGCCCTGTAAACCACTTATTGGATAACCAACACCCCTGCCATAGGTCACCCCACTCTTTGATGACTTAGTAGGAGTGACCGGGTTCATGGGTGGGGTTTTTTTTTTTTTTACAGTTAATACCGCACAAGAGTCCCAACTGCTCCCGTCTGGAGCCAGCGAGACTATGGCATCCCCAATCGAGGTATGTTGTGAGGCTGAAGGTAGTTGGGAGAGGAAGGAGATAGGGAAGGGGAAGGTTGGGAAGTACCTGGCTATTCAGATCTGGTCACTAAACACGGCTAAAGCCATTTCAAGCAACGTTTCAATTCTGAATGGTGGTCTTACACCAGGGCGATACTGATAGTATCTTCCACTCTGGAACGTGCCGCAAATATACTACATATTATTTTAAATGAATAAATTGTGAAATAACACAAGTTAATCAAATAAAATTTATTTGCGCACGCCGGGTTCGAACCCGCGACCTTCGGATTGTGAGTCGAGAGTCTTGCCTCGGGACCACGGAGGCCGTCAAAGTCAAGTTTGCCTGGGTCTTGGCGACCAATGCGTTTGCCAACCAACTGCGTGGCGGGCCGGATCAGGAGAGAATGGTTGAGGAAGATCTTTTGACCTCTCCAGCAGGACTCTCTCGGATCATCGTTTTGTACCGCAGTGGGAGGGATCGGACCCACTGATCCCTAGTTTGCTACTCACCCTCACGTTTTTTTCTTTCCCAGAACCTCCTCTCCTTCCTTTTCTAAAAAGACCCTCGACACAGTATCTCCAAAGATGATAAAGTCCCTGAGGGGAATTATTTTCCTGGGAAGTTGGTGTAAAAAAAGGGTTAAAATTTTTCAATACAAGTGCAATGGGATTACAATTAGATATCTTAAAATCTAGAAATTTTAGAAATCAGAAAAAACGTTAATAGTTGATTAAATATTGATTCCAAATATTTGATATTTTATATCTGTAAGCATAATTCTGATTTGTTTAAGAATTTTGGCTGTTCCTTGATTCATTGATTAAAGTTTTATAAGTTGTAATTTGGAAAAGTTTTTGTTTAATTATTTAATAATGTATATTTTTTTATAGTATTACTAATCACCGCTGATTTAAAATCTAATATCTACAGGTACCTACTTATTTTTCTAAACTTATCGCCTATTTTAATATTCTTATACAAGTTTTTAGCATTGTATCCTGATGAAGAATCTTTCGGTTTGGAAAAATGTTGTTATTTATTTTGTTGTTGATTAAATTTTTATTTATTTATTTTATTTATTTATCAATATATTGATATTTTTACATTTTCTTGCTTATTTTTGAGGCATTTCAATTTGGGAGGCGGGAATGTGTACCGCCGCCCCGGGAACTTTTATTGGATAACCAACAACTCTGCCATAGGTCACCCCAAGTGGTTCGCTACTTTTGGTGGTTTGGCAGGGGTGCCCGGGTTCATGGGGTCAGGTTTGTCTAGGTCTTGGAGGCGGATGACCAGGACACGCTGAACCCCAAATTCCTACCCGCCTCTTTAACCCCTTAACCCTTTTCCTTCCCAGAACTCTCCTTTCCTTAAAAAAACCCTCCACACAGCATCCCCAAAGATGACATAGGCCCTGAAAGAAATTGTTTTCCTCAGGGCCTCCTGTGTGGAGTTCATGAAAAAAAAAATAATATTTAGTGCTTACAGGTGTCAAAAACAGTGCTGAAGGTTTAGATAACTAAAATAACATAAATGTTTTTGAACTTTTTAAGTAAGTTTTTGAACTGCAGTTTGCATAAAATCTAACAAAAAATATTAATACGTTGGTTTTTGTAATTTGTAAGTGCTGCATACACAACGAAGTAGATTTAAAAACAAAAACACATACGACGGATTTAAAAAATAGTGCGGAAAATATAGTTGGTTATTTTCAGTAAGTAAAATATTTGTAAATTGCACCTCCAATTTTTCAACCGCCCACCAACTTTAACTGCCGTCGTATCTCAGGTTAATTAGAGGTCCACCGGCTGCCCCTTCAGACCTCGGCCCGTGGCAGGTTTTGTTTGGATCACAGCTCTTGGGGCATCTCCAGGTCCCACCATCAGATAACATCTCGAGGGCAAGACGCCCAGGAATGCGCCATCTTAATCCGTCCAAATCATGTCTGTGAAACACCCATACACCGACATTCACTCGAATGTCCAACTAGTCGGATGCCAAAAAAACTTCTAATCAAATTTGATCAATGAAAACAAACTTGGCTTGATAAAACGATTCATGAAATAAGCTTCAAACAAAGATTCGACCTGGCAGAGTTAATGAATTATTGAGAGCTGATTCTAATCCTGATACATTGCAGTTTTCCAAATAACAATCTGTTTACTTGGAAAATAAAAAGGCCAGATATTCTTTCTAAATTGGTAAGGGTTTGGCTTCAAGAGTTAAGGGGGTATTCTAGTCTAGGTGCATGAATTGTAGGTATTTTTTCAAGTGCAATAAAAAAAAAACCATAATATTTTTGCAAGCCATTATTTTACCAAATATTGATTAAACATAAAGAATACATACAAAAATCAAACGAAAAAATTCAAAATTCAAAAAGTTACAGGGTGTTGAGGTGGGAGGTCTAAAAAAATGGTGCGCCCTGGTTGACAAGATTGCAACCCTCCTAGTAAAAAAAAATAATAATTCTTAATCCAAACAAATGCGGCTATAGCCCGAACTAAGGAAAATTAAAAAAAATATATTTTTCTCAAAATGGCGGCTGTCTGAAATAAAAAATACATTTTTTAACCAGTTTTTTTGACTTTCCAATTTTTTAAAAAATAGTAAGAATTGAAATTTTGTTATAGTTTTAGTTCCCGCCATAGAGTATAATGTATAGAGAAGGCTCACACCAAATTTTAAGCAAATTGGTTTCGTAGAATTTGAGACATCGTGTCAACCGTTTCGAAAGTAGTTTTGAGAAAAATGTGTTTAAAATTTTGTTCTTTTCAGAGAGATTTTGGTTAGATTCCGTCTAAACCGCGACTTTAAAAAGGTTATAACTTTTAAAATAATGCGAATTTCGAAAAATCATTTAAAGGCAATATTTTTGAATATTTGAACTTTGGAAATGTGAAGAAAAAAAAATTGTTTTTTTTTTAGACTAGAATACTGCCTTGAGAAAAAATAATTGTGAAAAATTACTTCATCAAAGTTAAATATTCATCTAAGGTCTACTGCATACTCAAAATTCGAAATTCCTTAAAAATGTCAAACACACATACCTACATCACAAACAATTCGTTTGATCTTATTTAATAATATCTTGATTGTGCCTGTTATGAAATAATATTGTAAGTTTGACAGTCCTAAAATGGTAATTTAACAGTTAGGCAGCCAAGTCTATATATCGAGTAAATTTTCTAACGTTATGAAAAAAATAATAATGATAATATAAGAAATGTAAAATTTAAAAAATTTCGACGCGCTTCACAAAACTTGATTTCAATTTTTAACAACGAGGCTGTTTTTGTCGATATGGCAGTTTGTCGATTCACATAGAACTAATAGAGATATCTTTTAAGATTTTTTTTTTAAATATTTACACGAGCCAGTGAGAAAAGTCAAGCAAAATGAGTGTAGACAATCTCCACTTGCGAGCAATCATAATCTAAGTTTAACGTCCCCATCAATTTTCGTCAAATAAAAAGCAGACAAGATGCATAGTGAAACACTCGTAAAACCTGTTGTAAAAGTAAACTGACCAGATTACCTAAACAATTGCGATTTTTATCGTTGTCACCAGTTTATACAAAACGATTTGACCCCTTGGTCACAGACAGGCCAATAAAATTGACGAACTGTTTAAAAATGTTTTATCGAATTTCACTCTAAGTAAGGAAAGCTTGAACTTTTCAAGTACGCGCTCACAACACACTTCTATTATCCCTTCAGTGCTACTACTCTACTCAAATTTGAAGTTGTTTTCAAACAATTTTGGAAATCGTGCTGGACGACGTGTTGGACGTCAAATCACTAGGTGTATAGCCGGTTTTAGAATAACAATATGTATCACCTATTGAGAGTTTTATATGTGCCGAGACATATTGATCCCAAGGAGCGAGATTAGGATCTGGTTTTATCGCTGCGAGAAGGATTATATCTGAACACGGCCTGTAGTGTGTCTACCTGCTTAGCGAAGTATGGCGTATAGCGCCTGTTTTATGGCGTTATAAAATCTTAAATTCCGAAAAGGAGCAAAGTTTTTATACGGGTTGACTGAAAAGATTAATGCAAAATTAGCGTACACCGTTTTTATGCTTAGTTATAAAAATCTTGGGTAATTAATCATGAAAATTAATAATATTGATTTAATCATGAAAATGTTATTTTTCATAGTTACTTGAGAATATCTAGGTTTAAAAATCAGATGTTTACCCCTTTCCTCCTACTTATACTGTAATTCCAGTGGGCTAATTACCTTGGGTTTGTAGCTCACTTCAAAATTGTTCAGGGAAAAACCTTACAAGTAGTATGAATTATTAATGACCTAATTATATTATGAATTACCAAAATATTTAGCAATTCGACAGTCTAAAACGACTTAGTAACAAATGTAATTAATATAATTGATTAAAATCCTTTAGACCATCCCGCTTCCCCCTCCTCATATGTTGTGTATATAAACCGTAGACCAAGAATATTTGTACTGTAATTTTTCGCTGTTGGCGGAAATGGTAACTTTAAATAACAATAAAAAAAAATTATTTGTCAATAAATTTTTACAAATTCCTACATCTTGTTTATTTAACATTGGTTCTATTGACAAATGAGTCACGGCTCAGCCGTACATTAAGTATTTCTCCCGGAATGCAGCTGGTTTTCAGCAATGCTTCTAAAATAATTCACATAATATGAAATATATATACAGTAGTGGTACCTCGAGATACGAGCTTAATTCGTTCCGTAACCTTGCTCGTATGTCAATGTGCTCGTATCTCAAAGCAATCTTCCCCACTGAAATTAATTGAAATGCCATTTATCTTCTAGTCCAGCCCCCGAAATGCCACCCCTGTTGTTCTTGTTACGTGTTTTTGAACAAGAAAAATGTATTTATAAATGACAAATATTGTATAAAAACATAATAACAGAGAACGTAAAGAAATAAACTGGTTATATGTATTTGTAATTTGGTCACTTAAATGCAACACACACACAACTTAAATGCTATTGTACGAGTATGCTTAATTTTAGTCACCGCTTTTCTCTTCACTGGTCTTTGCCCCTTTCTGACTGAAAAAAACTGTTCAAAGAGGTTTGTTTCTTCCTACCTTTCAGAATATTGCGGAAATGAGTTAGGCAAGTGTCGTTACGACCAGTTGCAACTTTTTCGGGGTGTTTCTTTTCCACGAACTGTGAAAATCTCTTCCGCATTCCCAAAATCTCCTTCATCTCACCTCTAGATAAACTCCCCCACCTCTGGCTCCTCCTCGAAACCAATTTCTTGCTGCTGCTGCAACTGTAACTCTTGTAACTGCTCGGTCGTCAGTTCCCGAGAGTGCTCCTCAACGAGCTCGTTCACATCTCTCTCATCCACCAGCAGGCCCATGGATTTTCCCACAGACACAAACTGGTGGACCGTATGCAGCCGGCATGTTGTATCTCAAATATTGCTCATATTTCAAAGCAAAACTTCGCTCACTCGACGGCTCGTATCTCAAATATCTTGTATGTTAGGGCAGTATCTCTAGGTACCACTGTATAATAAATAATAAAAAAAAGAAACAGATAAATCAAAATCAAATTAAAGCAAATATTACCAAAATTCAAAATAAATAATATAATCACAAATACAAATAGGTATTCTTTTCATTGTAAATTCTATCAATTAAGATGTTGTGCGGTTGACTATACAATCAGCAACCATTCACCGCAGAGCTTATTGAAGCACTGCAACGATGCCGATATTCGAATAGACAAGTTCAGTGGTATTTCATTCCAAAGTTGAACAACTGAAACTACCCTCAAATTTAGCAGTTTTATCTTTGGGGAGAATGGTCTCTTTGGCGTGTGCTGTGCGCATGCGAATTATAATAGATAATTATTGTAAAAGCTTTCAGCTTACACAGAGCTTTTGCCGATATGGCAGACAGGTGATTTGCTTTATATTTTTAAGTGAAACAACCTAAATTTTAAGTATAACATTTAAAAATTATATCGCAATATCTTTTACTACTTTACAGCATACCTATTTTAGGTGCAGTGATTTCTCCAAGAACAAAATAATGTTGGAACAGATAAACCTAACATTTAGGACGGGTTGTATCAAAGAATTTCAACGATTTATCAAATTTTTAAGTTAATATTCAAGTTTTGTGAAATTCCTATTCCAGTTCTGTTATTATGGTGCGGATATAGGTTTATATGATAACCAACACTCCTGCCATAGGTCACCCCAAGTATTTCGCTGCGTTTGGTAACTTAGCAGGGGTGACCGGGTTCATGGAGTGAGGTTTGTCTAGGTTTTTGCGGTGAATGCGTTTGCCCAACCACTGCGTGGCGGGACTGGTTGAGAGGGACCTAACCTAAGTAGACCATCGCCTTACACCGCAGTGTGAGGAATGGATTCATACGTTAGTCCCTCTTAGACCCACTGACCCCCAGATTCCTACCCACCCAGAACTTGCTCTCTTTTCTTTCCTTTAAAAGACCCTTCATACAGCATCCGCAAAGATGACATTACCTTGAGGAAAATTATTTTCTTCTATTGAGTTGTTTTAAAAAAATGATGAAATATTAACAGAATTTCAACAGAACTTTCATAGAATTTGAATTTTAACCTTGAAATTTGATAAATTGTTCAAATGATGTGAAACAAACCGTCTTGAAAATACACCAGTCTGTAATAATCGCCAACAGCAGAATCGTGGAATTCGAAAAAACATTTATTCGGACGGTTCGAAAAGGTCACACGCCCAATCTTCGGGAGCCGCTTCCCAATAACACTTCCAGACGCCAGGCCCGCTAGGCCCGCCAGAGACAAGAGACCCAAATAAAAAATAAGCAATAAGTTTCCAGGGCCGGTTGACGTTTAAGCGCCTCTATAAATAAATAAATAATAATAAACAACGCCCCCGCTCCCATCGCGAGCTCGGCTCCGTTCTTAGTGCCCACTTGGTAACGGGGTTAAGTCAATTAAATGATATTTATGAATATATTAAAAAAATGTGTTTTTGTGGGTTTTATGAGTTTTTGTCTAGCTCTGAAACTTTATGTGTCTGTTCTGTCTGCTGTCCTGGACACGTGGTTATCAAATGCATCAAATAAAAGTGTGCCAGAGAAAACTTGATGATTGATGACTTGAAATATTTAGATTTACTTAGATCTTCCACATAATTAAATAATTTTAGTGTTTTAAAATATGCAATATTCATTTGAGAGGCGAGTGTTAGTATTACCGTCTCTTGAATCATTTATTGGTTGACCAACACTACTGTCGTAGGTCACCTCAAGTGGTTTGCTACGTTTGGTGAATTAGCAGGTTTGTCTAGGTCTTGGTGAACATGTGTTTGCCTACCTACCCGGATCGGGAGAGATTAGTTGATGGAGACATTCCGGAGAGTTCCATGGCCTTATCCCGCGGTGGGAGGGTTGGATTCGTACGTCCGTCCTTCTTAGACACATTGACCCCCAGATTTCTTCCCAGAAATTCATCTCCTTCCTTTCCCTAAAAATACCCTCCACGAAGCATCACCAAAGATGGCCTTGAGGGTTTTTTTCCCTCAAGGCCTCCTTTGTGGATCTAAAGTAATAAAAATAGTGTCCGCATTGTTATATACCATCGACTTAGCTTTGAAAAACCATAATTAGAGTATTTTCACAAACTATGGATGTCGTTAAAAATATATGCGAAATTTAAGGTTTATTTTTATGATTCGGATCTTCGTAGTAAAAGCATGCTAATTCTCATTATGTTATTCTTCGTTCTTTTCTTAATAATATTTGAATGATTTATATATCCCGTTTTTTTGTTGTAAAAAATCACCTCAAGGGCGCTTGCAAAAGGCTAATCATGTTTATCCTTGAATATCTTATGATGTGAAAATGTATTACTTTTGTATAGATTCAGAGTTTAATTTCATTTTATGTATCCTACATGCTTCAATCTGTGTTTTTTATTTGTCTTTTATATTTTTTCTTCTTTTTCAACCACTTTAGCCTACAACGGCATTATGACGTAGAAAACTATATTGGCTAATAAGACGCTTGTCACTGAAGTTGACCGGCGTGACGTCAACAACGCCATATTCACGAATAAAAACGAACGAATCGTTTTGGTAACGACAAGAACGACACATTTTAAATCGTTAGAATAAATGAATAAAAATAAAATATGTTGCATATCAAATTATAGAAAACACCGCCAACTTATCGGGTTAGGTCGACGGCTATTTGAAGTGACGTGAAGTGATAATTTGACGAATATTTGCAATAATTTAAAAGATAATTTAAGAGCATTTTTAAAATATCGTTTTTTTTAATTAATAATGCAGATTTGTGTAACCTTCAGCCCTAATTCAAGTATGTTATTACTTCACTTATCCTCCACTCCCCACCCCCACCTCCCTCCCACCACTGACGCACTGTCCAATTCTAGTATACTGTCCCTTTCTTACTTAACAATATGTATTTTTAAGTGTACTTCTATATTTGATAGCAATATTTTTAAAACAGTCCTGATGATGGTACGGAGGTACCGAAACCGGTTGACAGTGAAAATGTATCAATAAAGTGACTTTAAACCAAGTATTTTCTTTTCATTTATTTAAAATGTCAAGTCGCAACGTGTTTGCTTCTTTTGAGAGAATATTTTTAATTTATTAATTGGCATTATAATATTTCATTCCTCTGATGGAATAAACTGTTTTGCTTATTGGCTTCCGTTTTTTTTTGGTAGTCTAATTTCATTGCACGTCCTTTTTTTAAGATTATTTTGAATTCTTTTCATTTCTTAACTAAACTGTTCACAAGATATAGTACAAATTTATCAAGAGCCAAGATAAGTTCATAAATTTGTTAAATTGCAACAGACAAGGAGTTGGTATGGAGCTGTCACGTGGATAGCGGAAGGTCTTCAGTTTAACTACAGGTTAAGGCAATAACTTTTACTCCCTAAGTTTTTTCTATATCGTATGATTCAACATTTACAAAAATGTTAGGAGGCCACCTTTCTTTCGTATTTTTGCGTTCTCTGCTAAAAACATCACCTTTTGGAAGTAATTCACTTTGTCATCTTTACCTTTGCGGCTTGGAAGATGGTTGGAACAAACAAGTGGATGTCGGTTGGCCGGTTGGGCCGCCAATCAAGTGACCGCTCTCAGCCGTCGGGATTAATTAAATATAATCCTTTACAGGACCTTACACGCCGCCCGACCGGGGACACGGAGAACAGGACACAGTGTATGGGCACACTCGTGGCTGGTAGCTACCCACACACATAGCCCATTCAAACACCCAACACCCAACAAACACCCAACACCGGACGCCGCAGACATCCATCGATCGATTCGAGTGGAACAGGACCGTATTTTAAACGAATATCTGGTCCTGTGAGTTAAAAAAACGAATTCTTTGTACCATAAAAAAATGATGCAATGGTGGTTAAGTTTTGGATAGACCTTTACAGTTTTATTAAGAATTTTTCTCCACTTTTTACACTATCCAAATATTTGGAAATAAATGTGAAAGCCTCTATAATTAATATGATCAATTATTAATATATTAATTTTAAATGTACCCACATTTACAGTAACTGTAAACAATAATAAACATACATCATTAAAAACATACATTTAACATAGTTAAACAATTTAATTATTCATAATCAATAATCATACATTTTACATGCTTAAACAAATTTATCAACAAAATAGTTAATAAACATACATTTTACACAGATTAACAACTTCATCAAGTTAATTCTACAGAGTTAATTAACATACAATTTACATGGGTAAACAACTTTTTCAACTCAATTTTTCATAGTTAATAAACGTACATTTTACCCGGTTAAACAACTTTATTAACTCACATAATTAATAAACATTCATTTTATATAGAATAACTTTATTAACTCAATTACATGTAGTTAAATAATTAATAGTAATAAACATACATTTTACACTGGTAAACAACTTCATCAACTCATTGTTTTATGGTTAATAAACATATAATTTATATTGTTAAACAACTTTACGAACTTAATTATATATAATTAATAAACATTCATTTTTACAAAGTTAAACAATTTTATCAATTCAATTAAAGATGTTAATAAACATAATTTTTACATGGTTAATCAACTGTATTGTACATTGTTAATAAATGTACATTTTACATGGCTTTACATTATTAAAAAAATTCAAACTTCATTTAACAAATGTCTATAATAGGAGTCAAGTTATTTAATAATAAAATCTATTTACCAATGGAAGGTTAGTACTGCATTTCGGAACAATACAAGTTCTGTTCCAGAGCGCTGACTAAAAAAGCTAAAATTATAGTAAACATAAAACTCAAAATTTTGTATTGTAGGTACTATGATTTTTCGAATCTGGCGATATGTAATGAACGGCAAACTAAATTGCACGGAATCACAACTGATAGCTGTGCGTTTCTAAAATACAAATTATTCCGTTTTGACCGTTGGCTGCAAATAGTTCAAAGTTATATCAGTCTGAACACGTGTTTCGTTACCCACGCATAATGGATCAAAAGGATTGAAACACATTTCTGACATTTGAATCCGCGACCATCGGATTGTTAGTTGAGAGCTTTACCCTTCGATCACGTGGGCCGTCGAATATTTTCTAATTAAAATGTTTCAGTTATGAGTTTAACCAAAAAACAATTGCAGCAATTAAGCCGCCGCTACCTGAATTTCTACCGATTTCTTACATATCTCCCAGTTACAATTTAAGTTTTTAAGCTCCTAAAAAAATATATGTTATTTTTTAAGATAATATCTAGATGTGTTCCACGCCGAAATGCAAATTATATGAAAAAAAATCGCAAAGTATGCTCCAAAAATTATTATAAACACGTTCATTTAACTTATTTTAGAAGTTACATGTATAAAAAAATTCAGTGTTTCTTTAAAAGCTATTTTATAAGTTCCCCGCGAGATTTTTGCTCTATTTTAAACGAGTAGTGTTTTATTAAACATTTTCACAATTTTCGCGCGCACTCTCCATTCGTACATTAAATTCGTAATTACATATCTCTCCATCTTCTTCTTTTTGAGCGAGGATACGGCGCTTCAAGTGGAAAAATGAACAAAAATATAAAATTTGTTCATATGAAGCGTTAAAAATCTCCCACCAGAAATAAAACCAGCATTTTACACCAATAATAGTATAGGTAAGTTTCTAATGAACGCTAAGGACAAAGAACACAGTCTAAGCCACTCGGGAATTTATTCACTCCAATGCAGTGATTGTCCCGCGTATTACATTGGCAAAACGGCACGTAACGTAAACACCCGTGTCAAAGAGCATCTTAGGTGTTTACACAGCAATGGTTTCTCTGAATTTGCAAACCACCTGATAGAAACCAACCATAATTTCGATAAAAACTCAGGCGTCACCCTTATTCATAAAAACACTATAGGTATCAGATTGGATAATTTAGAAGCCCTAGAATTAAGAAAAGCCAAAAATATTAATAGCAAGGTAATTAACAATCAAATAAATCTAAATAATAGTCCAATACTGAAGTTGTTCCCTATTGACAAAAAACATTCCCTTTCCTTACCCAATGCTCCATCTACACTTATCCCTACTTCCTCCTCCACTTGAGTAGTCCGGCCGATTTTGTTTTTAACCCATATGTATATTATCTATAACACATGTAACTTAATTTTAGTAGAGTTCTGTACTGCCCTGAAGAAGCTACGGTGGTAGCGAAACCCGGTCGGCATTAAGTACATAAAAAATAAAAAGTCGTGTTTACAAAGTTATTGTTTTATTTTAAATTAAAAAAAAAAAAAATATATAAAACTTTAAAAAATATTAAATAAATTCTTTTGCATAAAAATGGCGAGATTTCGGTCCTGGATAAAGGACCTCCATCGTTTTGTCACCTATCTTGTCCTTATCTAAAATGCCCGCGAAAACACAAACCCAGTCGTTACTTCCCTCCCTTTTTTGTATTTGGAACGCGTCCTTTATTTTATTTTTTAAATTTGTTTCCTACGTATAACACTCAGCGGAACAAAACCACACTACAGTTTAAACACTGCCATCAAAAAGTCACTATCAAACGAACTGAGCAAGAATTAAAGAAAAGGTTGATTTTTTTCCTTTCGATTGTAATCCTTTATTTTGGTGTGGATTTTTTAAAGTGTGAACGATGTTTATGTTTTGGTTTCAAAAGATCCGCGGTCCCTCGAGAAAGAATTTGAAAAAAAAAAAGAATTTTGGATTTATTCAAATTTAACTATTGTTAACAAATACCTCGAGATTCAACTGATTATATTTCATCCGGTCGATATAGTTTTATTTGTTCTCTAAAAGGAGTTTTACCTTGTTTATAAGTGCCTAGTTTTATGGGTACGGCGCTGCAACCGGCAATAAATATCTCCCGAAACGTGTTAAAAAACGGATGCCGTCAATTTAACGATGTCGTTCTTAAATGGTGATATTAATAATATATTTATTTGGTTTTGTCGTTAATTTTCATAAATTGACGTATCATTTTTGGGTTAATGTATCCTTATAAAAAGAGTGGTGTGAAATTACAAAAAACAGAAGGATTTATTTGGGTCTTGGATATTAAAATTAATGAATATCCTGCCGAATCGCGCTTAAGTTTTAATAATGGCAGGAAATCCATATTTTCTCATTTTTACATATAGACTTCAACATATATTTCAAGATAAGCTAAAAATTATATTCTTTCAATAACTGTATTCTCGTGTTGCAAATATTTTAATAATATAATTAATACGTAAAGAGCTTTATACTTTCAATATCGCCCTAGTGACAAGTCACCATTTATGATCGAAACGTTGCTGGAACACTGGCTTAGGCCGTGCTTTTTTAAAATTAACTCCACACAGGAGGCCCTGAGGAAAATATCCCTCAGGGCTTAGGCTCATCTTTGGAGATGCTGTGTGGAGGATCTTTTTAGGGAAAGGAAGGAGAAGAAGTTCTGGGAAGGAAAAATGTATGAGGAGTGAATAGAATCTGGGGGTCAGTGTGTCTAGGAGTGTCGAAAGTACGAATCCATCCTTCCCACTGCCGAACAAGTCGATGAATCGAGAGAGTTGAAGAGTTCAAAAGATTTCCCTCAAAAAGCTAGACAAAACTCACCCGATGAACCCGGGTACCTCTGCTAAGTCACTTAACGTAGCAAATCACTTGGGGTGACCTGTGGTAGGGGCGTTGGGTATCCAATAAATGATTCACGGGGCGGCGGTACCCATACCCGCCTCCCAAATTGAAAATGTGTTTAGTAACTTGATCTAAAGAACCAGGTACTTACCAACCTTCTTATCCTCATTTCATACCCTTCCGCACTCCTTTCAGCCTCAAACCACATAAACCAATAGGTCTCCTATAGTCCCATTATTCCGAGAATTGCGAATTTGTCGTTTTCCTCGTGGAAACAGCTAAAATCACAAATTTCGCATTTTCGCAAATACGTCCGTCGTCCATCTCCTGTTATCTATGACGACAATATTTTAAACATGTTGCGTAAACACTAACAGAATGTCCGACCTTTTTTATGTACTCATCGACTGCTGCGATTAGTGACAATTTTTTAATTAACAAGTTTAATCGATAACTTACTCGCATAAACCCATGGGGAAAATAATGCGCATTATTTTAATAATGAAATTGATATTCCGAAGCCCTGACATATGATCTCTCCCTTTTCCAATTCAATAAATCTTCACACAATTACTTGCCCATTGATTGCGTTCTCACATTAATACCGCGATCACTGACAGTTTGACTTGGTCGTGCTAGGGTTTCTGTTTTACTTGTATTATTGACTATTTACGACTAACAATCTTTAGGTATATTGAATTCGACTAGATTTCGGCAACACCGACTTTTTAACCCTAGAAAGATCATCTTATTTTTACCTACGTTAAAGATAATGAGACGTCTTAGAGACGTAATAAAGTAATATTTGACATATTATCATACTTACACAGTTTAAAGGTAGTTGAATAATTAATTTAGGGTTTTGTAATTTAAATAAAACAAAAATAATTATAAAAAATATATTATAATTTAAAAAATAACAAAATGCTGAAAATCTCTTACATATCATCTACAAACTATTAAGTCTTTTTTAAATTAAAAATAATGTTTCATTGAATGTCCAAATCGTATTTTTTATAAGCTGTGAAAGTTTAAGTGCTAATCAGTCGTTATACTTAAAAATAATTTTTTTTTATCGTTTTATATTTATTCTCTGTTATCATAACTATTTCACGAGTACACAGTTATTTTTATATTTCTTCTCAATTCTTTTTTTTTTATAAAACCAAACATTGAAAGTGTGCGATTCACACGCGGTAGAAGTGAAACTAGAAAGTCGCTAGATGTCGCTTTCTTTCCTTTTGCCTGTTTTTAAAGTTGTTTGAAGATTGGATATTAATTTCAGAAAAAAAAAAATTTTTTTTTTTTGGATTTCGTAGGATTCGAACATCGATTCGCTGGATTCGCTGGATTTCTGTCTCTCTGGGCGCTTGGATTTGTCAGGCGCCTTAGCCGCTGCACTGCGGGAGGTTCGAGGCAAGGCGCAAATTTAGAGCATTATATTAAAACCTAAAACCCATCAAATAATACACTTTAATGACGCACTTCCCTTTCACCCGAATTTCAAATCACTAACGGGGCTATAAAAGTTTCACTTAAAAAAAAATCTGGTTCTCTTACATTTTATTTTTGTGTCATTCATTCTTATTTTGTTCACTACTGTAGTACTACTGATACCCTCCTTTGTGCCACTGTTACTTAAAATCTTATGTATCACTGTAATGTAAAAGCCTTTTTTATGACGTTAAATATATAAATAAATAAATATGCTCATTTATTTGCATAATGTCATTCGTCGTGCATAAGTAATGGCTTATATAATAAACGGATTGAATTAACGAAGCCTTTAGAATAGAAAGTAGTCGTATTTGCGATTCGTAGACTTAAATAATTAAAATAAGACGCTACTAATTTATTCCGTTAGATTTTTGAGAATCTAAAATGGTTGAAATATGAATAAAGACCCGATTAACTAATAAAATCCCGTTTAGTGTCAAAAGGAAAATGCGGACCGCCAATGCAAATTTAGGTTAGTATTTCAAGTCGAGATTGCCAAATTATTAATATTTTTACGTAATTGATTGGCGCTTGCCCTTTAGGAATGAGAATTCGTGGACTCTTCAGTGTTGCCAGCGTACATCGATTCCTTATTTTTTTTTTTTTATGTGAACACCGCACAAGAGTCCCAACTGCTCCTGTCTGGAGTCAGTGAGACTATGGCATACCCTAATTGGGGTATGTTGTAAGGCTGAAGGTAGTGGGGATGTTAGTTATCGATCAAACTTAAATACATAAAAAGAAAAAAAATTATAACATAATAACCAATGTTAACATCGTGCACAAATAACAAATAAAAACTATTTATTAGTGCGAAACAAACAGCTTATACACATAATACAAAGATATATATTTATCCATATTAAGTCAACTTTTTGTTATTTATTTTTGGGGTGTTATGCCGTGTTGCGCTACCTCCTTCTTTAGCCAAGTTAATATTTATTAATTTCTTATGCTGAAGTTGCATAGAGTTTTTTTTATATCTTGAAATAAAGTTTAGGAAAGGGGCAGATAAAAAAGAATATAGGTTAAGGATTGGAGATGCTCCAAATAAATTCTATATTCACATGTTATTTTACGATCGTACGCCTTTTTAATGGTTCCGATGAAAATAAATTTCCCTCAGGGCCCATGTCATATTTGAGAATGATGTTGAGAGTTTTTTTAAGGAAAGGAAGGAGAGGAAGATCTGGGAAGGAAAAAGGTAAGGTGTTGGGTAGGAACCTGGTAGTCAGTGTATCCAAGAATGACAAAAGTTTGAATTCATCCCTCTCACTGCGGTGCAAAGAGATGGGTCTAGATTGTCTCTCCAAATCTGACCCACCATGCAATAGGTGGGCATTCGCATCCGCCACCAAGAGCCAGACAATTCGCACCTCGTAAACTCGGTCACCAAACGTAGCGAACCACGTGGGGTGACCTATGCCAGAGGTGTTGACTATCCAATTAATGGTTCCCGGGGCGGCGGTAACCATGCCCGCCTCCCAAATTGAAACCAAATAAACCTACATAAAAGACACAAGTAATATACAAACAGTGTGCCAGTTTTGTGGGAAGGAAACAAGAATTAACAAAACGGAAAAACAAAAAACCTAAAACCGAAATAAAAAAATAAATAGAATTTAGATATTAAATAGATTTAAAATAAAGCAAAAACAATGTTTTAACCACTATAAAAATGGTACAACGAAGTAGTATTGCAATTGTTGAATAATATATTTTTGAATGTAAATATTTTGAAATTTAAAATAAATTTATTTTCATTGTATAATTATCTTCACACAATCGGATACAATTTTTAAAATAACATTTAAACTAACGCACATCACAGCAGACATCCAAAATTAGTACGTTTAATGATATTTAGATTTTAAATTTAACTACTAAGCCAAGAACCTCATAACGCGAGCTTTAATTCTCTAATAATTTAAGTTCACATCAGCCATAAACAAAGCTTGTAATATATATATAACGCCCCCAAATTGCCTATTGGGTGTACAATCATAAAAGTTCTAGGGTCCATAGCAAAAAATTGTTTTTTTCAAAACTAAAAGCTTTCAAATATCTAGACATTAAAAGCTCGAGTAGTTTAATTTTAAACCAGATGGTAAAATTACAAATGGTGTCAACTATCTTCCTCCGTCGAGGGTTTTAACCCCGGCATGCGCAAGTAAATTTTATCTGATAAATTTGTGTTATTTCACAATTTAGTCGTTTAAAAATAATATATAGTACTCGCAAGTTCCCGGCATGCTATGCCACTTACTTGCTCACCTTCCATTTCCATCTCCTTCCCCTCCCCATTACCTTCAGTCTCACAACATTGGGGAGCCATCACTGGCTCCAGACGGAAGTAGCTGGGACTAGTTGTGAGGTATTCACTATTGCAAGCTTGTGTGTCGCCACAGGCATATTATATTTTTGCCAGCGGAAAAGTTAAAATGTGCATGCAGCAAGCGTCGCGGCGATAGATCGACGCTTTTAGTAACAACGTAACGGCGCTTCGCCTTCATTTTCCGTCCATATCATGAGGAGTCGCCTTCGGCTGGAACCGAGTCTGCCGATTCTACCAAGCCGGCACTAATATAGACCGGAGCGCCAGTCGCTAGAGTTCGATCTAGCTAGTCAGTGGTGCCAGTACTAGACGTGACAAATTTTATACCTTATCAACTGATGAAATTTAGGAGAAAGAGTCAGTCAATTTGAAAACCAAAGAAAATGTTTTTTTAAGGGATGCAGATTTTTAAAATTTTGATTACCACTAAATCGGTGGATTGATAATAAGTGCTCCCAAGAAATACCTAGTGAATTCGCGGGTTCAGTCCTGCACTAGCCCATTTATTCACTTTAGGAAACACTTCATGTAGGTTTCATAGAAATCTTTGTATCTCTCTTATTATCGTAGTGAAAAACATGATCTCAACGACGTTAGAAAGAGAAAATACCAAGCTTTATACTCATATAAAAATTAACCGCAAAAGTATTAAAACCAAAATTTTCCTCTATGAAACCAAAGTTTCCTGAAAAGTTTCTTTGCAATTCTGAATTACGAAATTTTATTTATTATTTTTGCGTGAAACGACAAATGAGTCTTATAATTTCAAAACCCGCTATATCCGATTTTTCGACAAAATGATCTGAGTATGAAATCTTGTTTACATTTTTGCGAGGAACCTAAAATAGAGTTTCAAAACCTCCCTTATCACGACAAAAAACCATGTTAAAACTGCGAGTAAGAAATAAAACCCGCTATATACATTCAAGAAGTTACTAACAAAACCCGCTATATCGGAATTCAACCAATCACGAACAATTATTTTGCCAAGAAGGCGGATTTAGAAACTTGCGCGTCAGGTCAGTTGTGTTTCAAAAGCCTCTATATCCTAAGTAAATCTCGAAATGAGTATCAAAATATTAATTATAGCGCTGTGATGATGATCAATGATCTTCTGAAAATCTCGAGCAAACGGAGAAAAAGTTTTAAAAGGCGCTGTCGCTCCAGGGGTTAAACACTTGTTTTGATACCTTTATACATAAAATCATAAAAAATGTAAGAGCGCATGAGGGCGTTATTGATTAATAAATAAATAAATAAACATCGCCTGGCACCCAGTGGGAGGGATGGATTAATTCGTTCGTCACTCTTGGACACATTAACCTCCAGATTCCCACCCACCTCTCATACCCTTTTCCTTCCCAGAACTTCCTCTCCTTCCTTTCCCAAAAGACCCTCCACACAGCTTTCCCAAAGATAATTGTAATTTTTTGTTTTTGCTTATCCATTTTTTTTTACATTAACTCCACACGGGAGGCCCAGAGGAAAATAATTTCCCTCAGGGCCTATGTCATCTGAGATGCTGTGTGGAGGGTCTTTTTGAGGAAAGGAAGGAATGAACATTGGTCTTGAAGAGACCCCATGTTGTAAAAAGGAGAAAACACAAAGGCTGGAAAATCGTTCCACAGCCGAGCTGTTCTCATGTGACAAATGTCAACTGTGTACATATGTTGGGCACGCGTTTGGCGTATTTCCCGACTAGGCACAGGTGCCGAAAGGATCAATGACGCTAGTTCCTCGGAGCATCTTCCATCGAAATATCGGTAGAACAACGATAGCATTCCCACCCGACGCCTGTGCCCTAAAGATTGCAATCCGTTTGTTAAGTCAGGAGAATCTATGAAACGGACCGCCCGTTTCTGCACAGAGTCGAGGGTATTTTCCAGGTATTTTGGGGCTCCATAAAAGAGGTTGCTGCCAAATTCAACTGTGGTGTGCACTTGTGATTTATACAGGATTAGCAGTTGTGTACTATTAAAGTATCTGCGGGCCCTTTACAGTACACCCAGTTTTTGAGAGGCTACCTCAACTCTGGCTTCGATGGAGCCACCGTATCGGAGCTGGTCACTTAGAGTTCCATGTACCAACAACCAAATTTAGTATGTGTAATTATAAACTATATCAGTTATGTTACACAAAACAGCCAGAGATATGAGCAAAACCTTAGGAAGACCTTCATCCGTTGGTAATTGATTATTACCAACTATTATCCCATGAATTTTATCGCTCTCGGCTTAAGCGGAAACCTTTACAAAAAATATGCAAATCAGAGCTTCGCGCTCCGTGGCGCCGGTCTATTAATAATATGTTAAAGTTTTCCTGTTGTTGTTTCAAATAGCTGCTATCGAAGCTCAAGTTAGATTTACTGACTATGGCTATTAACAACATTCTCTCTCTTGGTCAGATTAATCTTCAGAGGTCTCGATTGGCCACGCTTGAGGCTGTGAAGGTTATGACTGAGAAAAAAATTGACATATTACTCATTCAGGAGCAATACACCTGGTTAGGTAGAACGCCTATTCAATATCCGGGTGCGGTACTCGAAATTGGCACAGCACCGGGGGCGGGAGTCCTTGTTAACATTTCGTTAATCAGTCCCCTCCTTCTGGTGGGACTGTCAAACGAATACCAAACTTGTGTTTCACTTAATTTTGGAAATACTGAAATTATTTTAATTTCAGTCTATTTCAAATATAATAATCCAGTAGGACCTCATATCTTGAGCCTGACGCGCGCGCTAAACGTGCTTAAAGGACATAACATAGTTATTGGAGGAGACTTTAATGCTCGCTCACCAATGTGGTTTGACACTTTTGAAGCACGGACGGAACGCTCAGACGCCGTCGAAGACCTTATTGCGGCGCAAGGTCTTTCTTTAATAAATGAATCTGGTAGTATTTTTACTTTCAGTAACACACATGGCGAGAGCAATATTGATTTAACTCTTTGCTCTGGATCAATTGCGGCCAAGATTTCTAAATGGAAGGTCCACGAATGTGCTATTAATTCTGATCACAGATTAATAACATATACAGTGGGTGTCAAGAAGACCGAAGTTCCGAGATCCTCCTGGAACTTCAGAACCACTCGGGCGAATTGGGATAACTTTGGGGATGCTCTGCGTGATACTTTAAGGGGTTTTCATGACGTAGCAGCAAGAGATCCGGACAATTTGGGGAATTTTTTCAATGCAGCCGTAGTATCAGCTGCTGAATCGGCTCTGGGAAGAACAAACCCAAAGACGATTATTAGGTCTCCGTGGTGGTCGACTGAGCTGACTTTGCTCAAGGGTGCCTTTAAGAGGGCTTACAGAGCTTTAGGTGTCTCTAGACGGGTTGGATGTACGGAGGAGGAGACATGCACCCTTAGGAGACAACTTAGTAGCTCTCGTAGAGCTTTCAGATCGGCTGTACTTTTGGCAAAACGAGCTGCTTGGCATAATTGGGTTAAAGAAGTTGGTAACTCTAACCCATGGGATATTCGTAGCGCCATTGAAAAAACGGGTAAAGGTTCTGATCGGTTTTTATCTAGTGTTATCGACAATGATAACGGGAATGTTGAGAGTATTAACGTGGCGACTACTCTCAATACACTTCTGGGAAAGCTAGTTCCCTTAGATTCAGTCATTGGGGAAAGCGACCACCACCAACAGATTAGAAATCAATCACGGATTCCTCCAATCCTCTCCCAGGAGGAAAGAATTTCTAAAGTAACTAGAGCTGAAGTAGAAATTATAATTAAGGGTTTGGGTCCTAGGAAGGCACCAGGGCATGACAAACTGAATAGTATAATCGTGAGGTATGTATGGATCCATGCCAAGGAAGAACTCTTTCAGGTTATGGAAACGTGTATGAGAAGGGGAGTTTTCCCTTCTGTATGGAAGAAAGGCGTGCTCAGGATCATACCTAAAGGGAACGACAAAGAAAGAACTGATGTTAAAGCTTATCGACCAATAACACTTCTTCCTGTATTGGGGAAAATATTGGAAAAACTTATTCAAAATCGTCTACGAGAAACATTGACACCATCATACGTACATCAATATGGATTCGTCCCAGGTAAGTCCACGGAGCACGCCATTATGACTGCGCTTGACTGGGTGAAGGTCTGCACAAAGAGGTACGTAATCGGTATCTTCTTAGATATAACTGGTGCCTTCGATAATGCATGGTGGGCGATGATTTTGACTAAATTAAAAAATCGTAATTGTCCAAGAAAAATTTTTCAAATATCTTGCGATTATTTTAAAGATAGAAAAATTATAATTTGCTTTGGTGATTGCATCATTGAAAGAGATGTGGACATGGGTTGTCCTCAGGGTTCGGTCCTTGGACCGGACTTCTGGAATATTTTATTCGATGACTCCTCCAGGTTACCCTTACCTGAAGGCACTATTGCGATTGATTACGCAGACGACAAATTGTATTTGGTCTCTGGGAACAGTAGAAAAGAAGTTGAAAATAAAGCTGAAGAAGGTTTGAATATGATTCTTAACTGGGGAAAGGAAAACAGACTGACTTTTGCTCCCCATAAGACCGTGGGTCTCCTTATGAAAGGCTCCCTCAGTAGAGGTAGAAACCCTTTCATAAAAATGGGAGATACCGCAATCCGTTTCGTTGAGAGTACTAAATATCTAGGCGTTACATTAGACAGATCGTCCTCGTTCTTGACTCACGTTAAAAGCGTTTCTAGTAAGGCCCAGGCTCTCTTCTTAAAACTGAGAAGAGTCTCAACTGCTGAATGGGGTTTACGTTTCCCTGCGCTCCGTCTATTATACACATGCATATATGTGGCACAAGTTTCATATGGTGCCTGTGTATGGGAACATCGACTGGGTAATTCACTCATTCATTCAGCGCTTAAGAGGAGCCAGCGAATCCCTTTACTGGCGCTTTCAGGAGCCTACAGAACAGTATCATCGGATGCTTTGCCGATTTTGGCCGGCATTTTGCCAATAGATTTAGAAATTAGGGAAGTTTTGACAAAGAAGTGTCTGAAAAGAGGAAGACCTGTAAACCACCTTGGTATTGAATTAATACCTGGTGGAGCAGTGCCTCTCCCTGAACTTCTAAAGATGATGAGAAAAAGAACGCTGAGTGAATGGCAGATGAGATGGGATAGATCGAATATGGGAAGATGGACCTTCTCCTTCTTTCCATCAGTTAAAATCAGAATGGAAGGGGCATATCTTTTAATGGACCACCACATCACCCAATTGCTTTCTGGGCATGGAGAGTTTAGAGGTAGACTTCACAGACTGACTCTATCATCCCATCCCAATTGCGCTTGTGGTGATACTGACCAAACAGCCGAGCACATTTTGTGGCACTGTGAGATTTTGACGGATGCTCGAGATGAAATGATTGATGGTTTGCAGGTTATTACGAGACCTGTTTGGAATACAGATCTCGTTTCGAATAAGGTAAACTTTGAGTGCCTGAGGAAATTCACGAAAGTCTGGGTTGAGAGATGGCCTGTTCTTAGAGTCGCTGACTAGCTGTAAAATTACTTAGGTACCAGGTGTATTTTGCTTTTGAATCCACGGACACTCTTTATGATTCCTTTACTGCTTGGATTTATTTGTTATGTAATATGTATTTTGTGTTTCTGTTATTTGTTATTTTATTATTAGTTATTTGTTATATTTTTCAATTGTATTTTACATATTTGCGTTATGTTTATTCTTTATTTATATATAAATATATAATAGTTAATTGTATACAATAGTTAATTCTTTTGCAATATTTTATTTATCTATTTTGTTCACTATATTTTCAAAAAAATTATATAGTTGTCTTGCGATTTGTTCTATTAATAATTACTTTAATACCTGTTACTTAGGTCATGTTCCTTGTTTTGTTATATTTGTCTTTAACTTTTTCATTGTTTTACTGGATGAACTGAACTCCAACTTTTATTTTTTATTATTTTATTTCCCTATCCCCGTATGGGGGTGTGATGGACCTCGTTCCTGCTTCATATTTACTTACATTATCTGTTTTGCAGGTCCCTCTCAAATCTTTGCGCCTCCCCCAATGACATGTGTAGGCTTGAGGCTTGATCAGGCGACCTTGACTGTCCTTTGTCCTGCCTCCGACTACTCAATGCTGAATTTTCTTTTAGTCTTCGGGTATTTTACCCCAAATATTCAGTTAACATTCTTTGAGGCTTCACTGAGTGGTTGGCTAAGGGACACGGAAGCTAAGTGTGGTTTATGGTCAGACCGAATGCCATTCACATTTTTTGTTGGTTCTTGCCTAATGATTTGAGAATTATTGTATTTTTTATGTTCTCCATTTTATACAGGTGCTTGCAGGTTTTTTTTTACACGATGCAATGCCGCCTCACGGAGTCTCATGAATGAGTTTATTTTTTTTTTCTCATTTTGCCCTGTTTAATTCATATTTGCTTTACTAACATATTTTTGCATTTTGTTTCCTGTTAAGCACTTGCATACTGCTTACTAACAACGTATGCAGGGACACTGGAGGTCTAGATTCGTTCAAAAATAAATAAATGTAGCTTCGTTTAACAAAAAAAAATTAGTATCTTGCGAGAGCCTTGAAGGAGTAACCATATGTTACTTATACCAGGGCGGGTATGTGGTGGATAACCTCCAATGTTGTTGTTAATTAACACCCTTTCCTCCCACGCTATTTGATATTTAGAATTGATTAAGGACCCGCCCACAAAGCCCCCAATTTGATGAATATTAATGGATTTGATTGTCCTATTGATTTATGAGACGCTAAGGATTAAAATAATATTTTGGGTTAGTAGTACATTATGTACTGATTCTTGTGTGGATGAAAAGAGTCCAAAAAAACTTTATTAATTCCTTACATATTTTGGATAAATACTTTAGTAGTGGTAAGAAGTTTGATAGAATGAGTTGAGAAAATATGAAGATGTGTAATTCAATAAACATGAAAATGAAGAAATCAGCATGTTTATAATAACGGATAAAAAATAAATATACAAATACGTAATTTGATTTGATTCGAATAATATTTAATATTTATATTTTACTGAAGTGACCACAATATATTTGTTTTCTCCCACTTTGACAACAATGACCCAAGTCGATTTATACGATTGTAAGCGTAAAATTATTTACAACCGTTTCATTTGATTAAATAAGTTAGATTTTTTATTGAATTCGGTGGGTAAAATTTTTATTCCGGTGTTTTTATTGTTCATAAAAAAACAAATCGTTTGAACTCGAAAACCCCTACAAAGGCCTTTTTCTTGCGGGTGCATTATTGTAAAATAAATAATTATTATTTTTTAAAATTTATTTAATTTATTTATTTAACGCCCAGAGGGCTTTTACATGTTTAGTAGTTCAATTAATTCAAGACAAATAATTTTGAAACAAGTAAAGAATAAAATTAGATACAAAATTCACAAGTCATAAAATTACAAAAAAGTTACAAAAATACAGATGTGTTTAGAAATAGTGTTGGAATAAGTTTTTTTATTTACATAAATCCACAAAACTCGTCAAGTTGATATTCAAAGTGGCGTGACAACGCGAGAACCGCCAAGTACTGATTTTCCATAGTGTGAAATCGTTGTATCGGAGAGGGGGCAATGTAGTTTCGTTTATGAATGCTGCAGTAGAATAATGTATTTTGCCGTGTAGTTATTGCCGGTATTCGTAAGTTTATGAGTTTCAGAAGTTCGCAACAGTCGAACTTAGAGTTTAGTATTTTGAATAAAAAGGTTAAGTCGTTTATTTTACGTATGTCTTCTAGTATGCGTATTTTTAGGATATTTAAAGGAAATTATATTTTTAATCTTCTAGTGGGTTATTTATTTTAAAATCTATAAAAACGCAGATTTTTTTTTTGTTTTAATGTTATTAATGTGAATTTTGCAAGATGGAAGACCAAACTACCGAGTTATATTCAATTAGGCTTCTAACTAGAGATACGTATAATAGTTTAATGGCTTGTATGGAATTAAAGTTTTTAATTGTTCTTAATACGAAGCCTAGTGTTTTCGAACCGTTGTTCACAATTTGGTGGATACGATAAGCCAAACTTATGATATTTATTTATTTATTTATTTGTAAGAGACAAACAGCTTTTACATTAAATATAGATACATACATATAAAATTAAATTAAGTTAAGCCAAAAAGGTCTCCTATGTTAAAATTATTTGAAGATGGAGTTTTATTAGATCTAAAAATTAATTTTTGGTGAGGGGGAGAGGAAGAGGAAAATAGGATAAGGATAGGAGATGCTCCCGATACATTCTACAATCTTGAATTAATTTTGAATTAATTTTCAATCGTACGCGTTACTTCTATTCGGTATTTCTGAAGGGTATTGTTAAAAATGTCTATATTGTAAAATGTTGTATTATATTGCGCACATAAACGGGGAATCGGGGAATTTTTTCTAATGTTAGTTCTACATGATGGTAAATAAAATAAGTCGGATTTTCTTGTAGATCTTGTCCGAATATGAATGTTTATTAAGTCGGTAAGCTCTGGCGAGTCCAGGCCATTATTCAAAATTTTAAATAACAAGGTTTGGTCAAAAATTAAGGGTCGTGTATATAGGGAGTTGAAGTTGTGAAATTTAATGGATTCGGTATAATTTGAAAAGTGTAAGTTTTGTTTGTAATTTACGTGTTTAAAAATTTTGTTTTGAATACTTTCGATTCTTTCGACATGAGCTTGGTAGAAAGGAGTCCAGATCGGTGTGCAGTGTTCTAAGTGGGGACGGACGTACGCCGTGTAAAGGGAATAAAGAGTTTTAATGTTGCGGAAAGGTTTTGTTATACGGGTTCGAACCCGACGTGCGCAAATTTATTTTATTTGATTAATTTGTGTTATTTCACAATTTATTTATTTAAAATAATATATAGTATATTTGCGGCACATTCCAGAGTGGAAGATACTATCAGTATCACCCTGGTGTAAGACCACCATTCAGAATTGAAACGTTGCTTGAAATGGCTTTAGCCGTGTTTGGTGACCAGATCTGAATAGCCCGGTACTTTCCCACCTTCCTCCTCCCTATCTCCTTCCACTCCCCACTACCTTCAGCCTCACAACATACCCCAATTGGGGATGCCATAGTCTTACTGGCTCCAGACGGGAGCAGTTGGGACTCTTGTGCGGTATTAACTGTAAAAAAAAATACGAATTATAAATCCCAGCATTTTGTTGGCTTTGTTGATGATTTCGTCAGTGTGTCGTATAAAGTTTAATTATTAATAATTGAAATAGATTCTCAAAAGTAAATAAAATGATAAAGGAACTAAATTGGCTAACCGTGAAACAGATGTTGACCCTGCACACGATGATATTTATCCATAAAATAGTGAACAACATGTTACCAAAATACTTCTCAAACAAAATTATATACAACAAGGACATTCACAGACATAATACAAGGACTTGCAAGGAAATCAGACTACAAAAAAAGGACAAAACGAATACGCAGAACAGTTTACTATACAAAGGGATGAAGTTATACAACACTCTACCAGAAACTTTAAAGGCCGCACCAATTGGAAAGTTCAAAATTTATTGTAGGAGATACATAGAACAAGAAAAAATATAGTTTGAAATATGAAATGATATAATTAATTAGGAAATTGTAAACTTAAATGTACAATTTACTAAAATAAATAAATAAATAAATTAAACGTCCATTAAATTGATTTGAGATGCATTATCTTCTTTCGCGTCTTCCCGTGAATTAGTTTTCTTAATACTTGGGTAAGAATGATGGCTAATGCACCATCCTCAAGGACGGATGACTCGCTTTTCACAAGGACACGCTTGTTTCTCCTTCTACATAAAATGTACTCTATCCGGTTCCATGCCAACTGAGAATAAAGTCAACTCAACGCCTCTTTGAAAAGTCATTAAAAGCTTTGAAAAAAATAATTTTAAAATAGCCAAAAACTCTAACCTAAATTATTTTTTACTTCTAAAATATTTTTTGATATGTTGACAAATTCTAGAAGTCGCATCGCTCTTTGCATTGATTCACAAAACAAATACGATTTAGCCAGCTATTTATTTATAAGTGGAGTAGAATCGGAGGGGACAGAGTATATTTTTAATTCTTCCGAGAGACATAATGACGTGAAAACGAAATTAAAATGACGAGATTAAAGGGAATCTGATGTCCCATCGCGCGCTTCTGATGGTTTTATAACGAACCTATTTACGTTCTGGGCAAGAAGTTGCTGCTGTAGCAAGATACCTTCACAATTACGTTAACATCATAACAATATAATAAAACACATATAAAAATAGAAAAATTCTGTTAACATTGTTATGTTGGCAACACCGAGACGAAGTGCATTTTGATAGACGGTGTCTCGTCGTATTTCTTCCGTGTTTATTTCCGGTGTTTACTTCCGCAAACATTGAATTTAAAGCGATGCACTATTTAGGACTGTGAGGATGTCCAAATAATTTTAACAATTCGTCAAATTTTTAAAGTTAATTTTCACTTTCTGTGTAAGTTCCATTCGAGTTCTGTTAATACACCATTAAAGGCCAGTCGCTTCAAAGAACTGAACTAATCACAGAACTTAAAAAAAACTTACAAAGAACGTGAAAATTAACAAAAAATTTGATGATTTGTTCAAATTAAAAAAAAAGCCTTCCAAGTAATAGAAAGTTGTGATTTTGTTTTGAAAATTATTGAGAAATATTTTAGATGCTTCAATTAAATTCTGTGAAAAGAACACATTTGCCTTTGAAATAATCGGGTATTTTTTATTGGTCTTTTAATAAGTACGTCAGAAAAAATAAAATCTCAGGCCTATGAAAATTGATTAACAAGTTTTTAAATTGATTTAAAGTTCAAAATCTTACTATCAAATTAAAGTTTTTCAAATTTAAGTTAAAAAAGATTTTATTGTATACTAGCTTTTACTCGCGGCTTCGCTGGCATGGTATTTGGGCGAAATTACTGTAGCAATTCGCAATACATAATGTCCTTTCCCGTGCGTCCCCGTTCCCTTCCACAATCCCCGCCCTCCCCCTCCCTCGTCTCTTCTCTCTCTGCGAACCCCACCTTCCCCTGCCTTTCCTCTCTGCCGCTAAAATATATGAAATACACACATTTTCATTTATACAAATTTCATAACGCCAAAGCTTAACATTATATACATCTGTTACGCAAACTCACGAAATTATTTTATTAAGTTATATGCATCTCTTTCCAGAGTGGAAGATACTCTCAGTGTTATGGAAGAAGTCCATCATTCAGGATCGAAACGCTTCTTGAAATGACTTTCAGCATGAACTTTACCATTCCTACCCACGTCATCATTTGGACAAAGCGCAGGCGCCTCCAAGCATCCCCATTCTAGGTTACGTCAGCGGCCCCATCCGAGACAGGCCCTTTTTTATTACATTAACTCCAAACAGGAGGCCATGAGGAAAACAATTTCCCTCAGGGCCTATGTCATCTGAGATGCTGTGTGGAGGGTCTTTTTGAGGAGAGGAAGGAATGAACATTGGTCTTGAAGAGATCCATGTTGTTGGAAGGAGGAAACACCGAGGCCAGCAAATCGTTCCACAGCCGTGCAGTTGAACACGCGAAGAAGCGACCCGTTCTCAGGTGACAAATGCCGACCGTGTACATATGTTGGGCACGCGTTTGGCACAAATTGTGGGCGCGTGTTTCCCGACTATGCACCGGTGACGAAGGGATCAATGAAGCTAGTTCCTCGGAGCATCTTCCATTGAAATACCGGTAGAACAAGGATAGCATTTCCACCCGACGCCTGTGCTCTAAAGATTGCAATCCGTCTGTTAAGATGGGAGAATCTATCAAACGGACCTCCCGTTTCTGCATTGAGTCGAGGGTATTTTTCAGGTATTTTGGAGCTCCAGACCAGAGGTGGCTGCCAAATGCAACCGTGGCGCGCACTTGTAATAAGCAGTCGTATACTATTATAGCTGCCTATCCTTGCACAACCTCTTCCAGGAATCGTCCAGTCAGTTGGCATCGCGTTTGGGTCCCACCCGGGCGCATCTCGTGTTCGATTCCTCGGCTGACTTAAGTCCTCTAACACAACACAAGCAATGTTTTTCGCTTATTGCGGTGGTAGTAGGAGATTTTCAAATATTGTCAGGTTTTTCGTAACCCGGGAATCTTTGTCTTTGAAAAAAAAAATTAAAGAAATTAAATGACTTTATTTCCCGGGACTGATTTTAATTATCAGATGTGTTTAGCCAGATTATTCACAATCTTACTTTACCTTTCCCCTGTTTAATACATCTAATCTTCGCACATCCTTGCTTCAACTTTGGTATTTTCCTGTAAAACATATATCGACCATGTTCAATCAGTGCAAAATTCATTGGAAAAAAATTTATACAAAGAAAGGCATAATATTCCATATTTTTATCAGAGTCTCAAAATTCCTTCAGTGAGAGCAATTCTGTGGTAAAAAAATATATTTCAGCACATAAATAACCCTTTATATATAAACAGGCTGGAACACAACCATAAAATTTGCTTTAACTTTAATGAAGGATACTTAAGACAAAGACCGTTAAATTACATGATTCCCAGTTGTTTAAATATGTTAACTGCAGAAATTAAAAACTGTGCCCAAAACAAACAATTAGTGAATTTACTGAAGACTTGGTTTACCGAAAGAATTTATTTGTATTAGCTTACAATGCATATTTTAATAAAGAATTTAAAATTGTTATTTATGTTTTTCTATATTTCTCAAAAATTTTAAATTTTTATTTTATAAAATTGTAAAAATATATCTATTAACTGACTAATAATAATATTTTTAAACGTAAAGAACCCGTTAGACAAACTGCTAAAAAGTAGTTTAACTGGACTTTTTGTCTTATATTTGTAAAGTGTGTAAAATAAATAAATATTAAAAAAACACGTTCGTACATCGTCACATATGTACATAAAATCTGTGTGCCTGTTATTACAAGCATGGCAGCGGACTATAATGCCATCAATAGTCTCCGCTATGAATGTGATTGAAGCAAGCAGTGTGACTGAGTTGTTTGGCGGTCTATTCTCTCTGCCTACCTCTGCGGAGAAGCGGTAGGCAGTGAGCAGAAGTATTTTATATGACTTTATTGCTTTAATAATGGTAAACATTACGATAAAAAAAGAGAATTTTCGTTTGCCAGTAACCTTTGCAGTAGATTATCGCTTTGACAAAAATATCTCGGCAGCATCCGATCTCGCGGAGAACACATTTTTTTTTTTTTTTTTTTTTTTTTTTTTATAATTTATTTATTTAGTTTAATTTTAAATATCAACAAACAAGTCCTGCTAAGCCAATAGCATTGGCTTGTCAGCAGGTGCTTATGGTTCCATTACAAATATAATTTAAAAGTTATAATTAACATCTTATTTCTACAGATTCAACATTTTTTTCATACATTTTTTCATAAATATAAATATTCTTTTTGCGATAACCAATTTTTCAGCATATATTTAACCTTATTCATAGAATTAAGTTGCTTTAGAGTTTCAGGTAATAAATTAAATATCTTCGGTATGTTGTATTCAAACGTTCTCTGTCCGTACTTATTATTAAATTTTGGAACTATTAACCCGTCGTTGCGCGTGAATCTAGTGCTATATTTATGTTCTAGTTTGTCTTTATGCTGCGGGGTAAATATATGCTGAATTATAATTTTATACCATAGTATTGCCTTCACAGGTAAAATTTTTGCACTCTGAAACAGCAACGGAGTATTGTGTCTTTGTTTGAAAATGTTAGGGACAACTAATAATTTTACAATTGCGTTTTGTGCAACTTGTACCTGTTTCAGGTTGGTTACAGTAGTATTTCCCCATATTGTTAACCCATATCTTATTATTGATTCTGCTAGTGACATATAAATTATTTTAAGTGTATCAATTGATAGGAAAAAATTTAATGTGTACATTCTGCTAGCAATTGATCTGAGTCTTTTACAGGTTTTTTTAATATGTTTGTCCCATTTAAAAAAACAATCTACTGTAACACCAAGATACACATATTCAGTAACTAATTCTAAGCTTTCACAATTACAGTTAATTTGAATATTTTTGTGGATGCAATTAAAGTTATGAGAAATAATATTAGGATTAAATTGAAATTTGGCATTTGGTGATCTTATATGCATTACTTTAGTTTTTTTAGCATTTATTAATAGCCCTGCATCATGTGACCATTTACAGAGTTGATTAAAGTCAATTTGTAAGAGTTCAATTGCAATTTTTAGATCTTTGTGTGATATGACCAATGCCGTATCATCTGCGAATACAAAATGTTTTACAAAAGAGAAAAGTTTTTTCATTATAGTTACATAGATTATATATAGTGTAGGTCCCAATATGGAACCTTGTGGAACTCCTGCAGATATATTTTTTGTTTTACTAAATGTATTATTTATTTTGGTACATATTTTTCTATCTGTAAGATAATCTTTAAATAAATTTAACAAATTTCCTCTTATTCCAATTTTTTCTAGAGTTTTTAGCATTTTTAAAGAGTTTATTGTGTCAAAAGCTTTAGAGTTGTCGATAAATAAAACAAGAACATGTAATTTATTATTTAACTGATTATTTATATAATTGGAAAAATCTTGCAGTAGTTTTTCAGTGTTTTTTTTTCTTTGGAAGCCATATTGATTTGGATCTATGATAGCGAATTTTTCAATGTAATTATTTAATTTATTTGATAAAAATTTTTCAAGAATTTTTTCTAATGCTGGTAGAATACTAATTGGCCTATAATTTCCCAGTTCAATGTGTTTTCCACCTTTAAATATTGGTCTAGTGATACTACATTTAAATTCTTGTGGAATTTTTGCTTGCTTTATTATCATATTGATTAAATGAGTTATTATTGGCCCAAGAGTTTTTATATTTCTTTTTAAATCAAACATTCTTATATTGTCAATACCTGTGCTTTTAGAGTTTTTCATTTTTTTAACGATATTTTCAATATCAGTTATAGTTGCTCTTGGTATATATAAACTATGAGGTAGTTCTTCCAGTACTATATTAGAAGCTTTGTGATTGCATTTATGTAACATGTTGCTGATGCTATCCGAGAAGTAATTCACAAAATCATTTGACACAGAATCCTCAGTTCTATCTTTTAACATGTATCGTATTATAGTTTCATCACAATCGTTTTTGGGTTTACGTCCTAAAATATTATTTATCTCATCCCAGGTTTTTTTTGTATCATTAAAACAGGTTTTAAATTTATTATTATAGTATTTAGTTTTATCTTTATTTATAAGTTTATTGACAAGGTTTCGTGTTTTTTTGTATTCTGTTTCATATGTTTTGTTTGTTGGTGTACTTTTCCATTTTTTATATAGTTTATCCCTTTTATTTATATTACATAATAATTCACTGCTTACCCATTCATTTATTGCATAAGGTCGTGTTTTCGGTTTTTGCACTATCGTTTTTGAACTACTATTGTAAAATTTTTTAAATAAAGATTTTATTTTTTCATATAATAGAATACAATCCTTCTCCTCTATAAGTTTACTCCAGTTATAATCTCTGATATATCTATCAATAGCCTTTTGTGAGATGATTTGAACATACTTATTTGCAAAGTCTATCGGACGTTTATGAGATTTTATATTAATAGCAGTGATAAAATGATCAGCAATATTATTTTCGCAGACGCAAGCATTTATTTTCTTGCCTCTAAATTTAGCAAATATATGGTCAATACAAGTGCGAGTTATTTGTCCATTTAATACAGCTTCTCTGGTTACTATATTGATGCATTTAGTTAAATAATGGTTAGTAAGTAAGTTTTCATACGAAGTTATGATATAATCTTGGTCATTTAGTAAATTTAGATTTAGATCTCCGAGTAAGATAATATTTTCCTTACTATTAATTGTATCAAGATGTGCTGATAATTCCGTTAGAAATGAAGATTTACTGAGATTAGGAGGTCTATATATGGCTATTATATTAACTTTAGTTTCGTCCTGGAGTATGAGCTTTCCTGTTATATTTTCAAAATGTTGTGATTGGAACGATTTTGGTCTAAATTCAAATTTGTTTCTTATATACAATATAATACCTCCTCCTGACTTATCAGTCCTGCAGTAGTTATATGCATTATATCCGGGAATATTGTACATACTCGTACTTTCAGTTTGAACAGATGTTTCACATAGCATTAGAATGTCAATATGCTTCAAACTATTTAATAAATATACATGCAATACATCCCAATATTTTTGTATCGATCTTATATTTAATTGAATACAAACAAGATTATCAGAAGCATTTATGCTTTGTTTTTTTATCCAAACTTCTAAATTATTTACTGTACTACATTCTATTTCGTTATCATTATCAATATACGAAAAATTATTCTGCGCCATTTAATTCGTAGTTAAATTTGATGCAATACAATAAGTTTCTAATACGGGTTTGGTTGATTTTACACATTGAAATATTTCTATAATAAATATATCTATATAATGCAGTGTGAGGTTCAAATTTGTACTTGATATAATTACATACTTGTTTTTATCAAAGATACCACAATTATTTTTCTTAATGTAATAGCAGATGGTATAATATATTGATACAAAATGGTTTTCCATGCATTTAGCATTAAATAATATTACATATATTTCATTGTTTGACGGTGATGCATCACGTTATTTCCGCTGCATGCTTTTCTGGCCCCAGCCGCCAAGCAGTCTGCCCACTGCCAGAACAGAGCAGTCTGCTGGTAGGGCCCGCTGTGTGTCCACATTTCTACAGCTACGACAGTGTTTAGAGTGGTCACTGTTCGTTATTTGGTCTTATCCTGGGCTGCGGTTCTTCAATAACGGTCAAGAGTTACACGTTACGCGCCAACTACGAATGAAAAATTACTCGTCGTCTCGACGAACTTTGTCGAATGTTTCATTTTTACTTATTCTTCTAGGGAAATAAAAGATTTGGCCTGGGAGGAAATCTATAAATAAATTAATTGCACCTTAGATTATATTATGTGCTGATTGTAGTGTTTTTTTTAGACAGAACATAAGCGACTGAGACCATAAAAACCGGACGCACGAATCGGAAATGTGCGGTGTTCGTCCGATCCGATAGTCTGATCAGACAACCGTAAAACAAAATCGGAGGTACGCTGGCGGCCTATGGCGAAGACAACTCCCTGTGGACTGGTTCGATCCACTCATTGTTTGAGTGGAATGACTTTTGACGTTGGCGTCTAAGTATGTACCTTCGACGAGACTTCGAAATCGACCAATGTGCGTACTTTCGTCAGCGACTGCGAGCGATCTCGATTGGAGAATCGAGTCCCTGGTATAAGACGAGTAGATAGATCGCAATGCACCGCACTCTCTTAACCTGATTGCGAAGATGATCATCTGACAAGGTGACAAGGTGTCTGTCAAAATTAGCACTTTTAGCAAGACAATCACTAAGCAATTTAAATCTACTCTTCAAACACGCAATTAACAACAACATTTAATATTTCAATCTGTGAATTTCTAGATGCAATTATCTTTTGATGCCAACATCTTACACCGATGCGAAATGTATTTCACATGTATACATGCAAGTTTTGTGTTGAATAACAAACTATTGTCTATTTAATGCCTGAGGATAACAAAACAGATAATTGTATAGAAATCCCATTTCTTCTTTCCAATTTTTCTGAGATAAAATCATTATACTAAGATATGATTTTTCTTAATATTCTTCAAATTTTCTGAGAAATCATTTTTAAATACATAAGAGTTTTTTATGCGTGCGTTCACAAATGAATACGCACCCATTAAGCACCAATAATGATTCCATGAAAAGTCAGAATAGTGACAAAACAGAACACCTTTGAAAATTGATTATTTTTTCAATATTCAAGACTTTATATGGCTTTTCAAAAGTGTTCTGATCTGTCCACTTACCTAAATAATGTCACCAAAAATAGTGGTTCCACGACAAAATGGGCCTCAGCACGGATAAAAAAATGTTTACAGAGCTGTTATAAGAGTCTCAACCATTTATTGTTAGCAAATATTCCGACCTTCACCACATTGTTTTATTAATTATTTGGATTTACTTCCTGTGTTAGAACAATCACCGTGACGTTAGCTGTAGATCACTCAATGGAAAATCATTACCCGAATCATTCACCAATCAACTCCCGGTGGTAACACTATTCATAATTAGGTAAAATTGCCCTGAATTTAATTTCTGATAAAACTTTATTCAAAAGCTATGTTGATTTACGCATTAAAAAACCAGAATAACTTTGAACATACAAACTTGGGTCGATTCACAAGATCCTCATAACAACACACATTCCACCATGACTTTTGGACAGAGAAATATGCAATATTTCTCTATAAAATTATTTAATGTTCTCCCTCTTGCAATAATTGGAGTAGGGGACACGATCCCTAGCAATGAACAACCGACAGGAACTTGCACTAAAAACCAATCAAAATAACCGACCTCAAAATAAATATTAAGATACGGATTATAGATACGGGAAGGCAGAGTATCTAGATATGCAAGTTGCAACATAACAAAGATTAACGCTTGTGTTACGTTGTCTTCTAGATTTTATTTTTAATTTTCGTCTCGTAATATTTTAATAAACTTTCAAAAACTTTCATAATGTTAGGTTTCTAACACTATGGAAGACCTACAGTCTCTCGTGTCTAGGATGAACGAAGTGTGTATGAAGAATCAGTTAATGATGAATGTAAGTAAGTCTAAAGTCATGGCGTTTGAAAGATAAATGCAGGTAACTCCATTAATGGAGGACTGAATGCCGTTGGCGCTAATAAAAAACCGCCAAAAGAAGCGAAGCTAGCAGTCCACAATGGAGTCCTGATATCTACCCTGATGGACAAGTAAACTGAATGCAGTTGAAATGAGATCCCTGAGGCGGATGTGTGGTAAAACCATGTATGATCGTGTGAGAAATGTGGATATCCGCAAAAAATGTAAGGCTGATGTAAGCGTAATGAGTAAGATTAAGAAAGGGACCCTCAGATGGTTTGGGCGTGTAAAGCGACTGAAAGGAGAAAATAGTGTGAGAAGAATATATGACGCAAATGTGAATGAAAGAAGAAGTCGTGGACGCTTGAGGAAGACATGACATGATCAAGTGAATCAGATACTTGAGTAGGGCCATGTCAAAAGTCAGAATAATAGAAGAGTATGTGTGAGACGATGTAGTGAGGCAAAGAGTGTGTGCCAAGACCGAGTTGTTTGGCGATCCATCGTCTCTGCCCATACCCCAGTAAGGTCACATTATTTTCGACTTTTGTAAAAAATTAAATAATAATATTATTATTTGTCATTGAAACGTTTTCTACTACTGGACTTCAAAAGATTTAAAAACAGTTAAAAACTCTCCAGGAATATCAAGTGTTTTCTCAACACTTGATATTCCCGCGAAGAGATCAATCGTTTTTCGATCCAATAACCTCTAATGTGCGCTATGCAATTAATAAAATCTTTTATAGGCATTGAGAAAATAATTCATACTTTTTTTTTTTAAATATCAACAAAAAGTTTTTTTTATCGAAAAGCTGCACCATACCGTTTATCGCAACGCGTCTGAAAAGTGAAACAATGGCGATATGTTTGTTATAAAAAATATCGGATTTCCATAGGAACAACAGAGGCGTCCACAATACGCAGTCCTCGGGCCATAGAATAACCCGCGTGTTGAACTCAGCCCATATCTGGCAACTCCTTGTAGGGCGGCAGCCAGCCACTGTGGTAATGGTAGTGACTGCAGATGTTGTCTAGAGTCTAGGGCATTCTTCGAAGGAAAGGCTTGTATTGTAATGGAATAATTTCATTTATTTGTTAACCAGTCCCTCGGGTTGCCAGGTTGAAGTGTGCGAAATTTCATCAAAACGTATAAAATTCTGATTTAATGGGCGGGAAAAAGGGGTGGGAGTGATATTAGAAATCTGGTGTAAACAGTGACTTTTTTACTATTTCGTAAGTCGAATGTGCAAAATTTCATCAATCTCAGAATAAAACTGTAGATTTGTATCAAAAACAAAGCCAGGCCACCCGCCCGCCAGGTTCTCTTCTTTATACAGGGTGTTAAGGGACGTTCTTAATTTACTTTAACCAGTGATTCCTGACATTATTTGGATTAAAAAATGTCAAATGAAATTTTGATCTACGGTGACTCTTTTTAAAAAAAATTTTTTTCTTAAAAATAATATTTTTTTTCCGCATGTCATCACTGGTCACTCAGCCGAGTAACCGACCAACTAATTTACGTTTTTGTAGAAAAAAAACATCGTAAATGTCACCGGAGAACAAAATTCTATTTACATTTTTTACTCCAAATAATGTCAAGAATCATAAAGTAAGCCAAGTATGTCCCTTAACACCCTGTATATCTGGGAGATATTTTTAAATTTTTTAAATTTTTTTATTTATTTATTTCATCGCCCTGACGGGTTCTTACATGAATAGTGTATAATACAAGACACAGTTTTTAAATAAAAAAGATTAACTTGAAGAAATATCAAATGAATAGTTTTTTTTTTATTTTTTTTTACTGTTAATACCGCACAAGAGTCCCAACTGCTCCCGTCTGGAGCCAGTGAGACTATGGCATCCCCAATCGGGGTATGTTATGAGGCTGAAGGTAGTGGGGAGGGGAAGGAGATAGGGAAGAGGAAGGTTGGGAAGTACCTGGCTATTCAGATCTGGTCACTAAACACGGGTAAAGCCATTTTAAGCAACGTTTCAATTCTGAATGGTGGTCTTACACCAGGGCGATACTGATAGTATCTTCCACTCTGGAACGTGCCGCAAATATACTATATATTATTTTAAATTAATAAATTGTGAAATAACACAAATTAATCAAATAAAATTTATTTGCGCACGCCGGGTTCGAACCCGCGACCTTCGGATTGTGAGTCGAGAGTCTTGCCTCGGGACCATGGAGGCCGTCATTGATATGAAGATAAAATAAAATAAAGATAATGCATTAGAAGAAAAGAGAAAGTTTTTAAGTTGTAGATGGCATAGAAATAATAATCAGTGCAGGTTAGTAATACAACATTTACAGGATAATAAAAATAATTCACTAATATATGCGATGCTCCTTAAATATCAAAATATGTTACGTAACGGTATCATTCAGATATTTCTTAAATAGTGGTAAACTTATATTAAATACGTCGATATTTGAGGTGAATTTGTTTTCAAGTGTGTGAAATCGAGGTATAAGTGCATGTGTGTATATTCATATAGCTTGATACTTCATTTAAGTTAGTTTAATTTAATTTCAATAACGTATATTTTCCTCAATTTGGGGGACGGGTATGGGTAACGCCGCCCCGGGAACCATTTATTGGATAGCCAATCTCACACGCCTCTTGCTCAGCCAGGTGTCTCTTGCCCAATTTCAACTTTCCCACACAAATTTTTTAGCAGTGTATCCGTGTGTAAATGTAAGAGAAAACATTGTGTGCTGTTTTTATGTCCTAACTAAACTTGTCTTGCTATAATTCTAAGGCTAAGTAAAACAAAGGTTTATTGTCATACCGGATCCAGGGCCTTTACTGCGTTTATGTGTTGTCGACTGTAACCGGACAACTCGGAATGAAACCAACTCAGAACCATCTCAGATAAGTCATTTAGAGTGATAAAAAAATATATTTAAAAAAATGGTTAAATATGTTACGTTAGGTTAGGGTTATGGGCTAATTTAAAATATTTTTTTATAGCTTTAATGACTTTTCAAGAAGGTGTTGAATTGACGTTATACTCAGTTGGCATGGAACCGTTGTCGACTGCTAGGTACTTTTCCCGCCATTTTCACGTTTCTTACAAGGGCTTATCGATATTAAAATTAGAGACCGCCACAAAATGACATGTCCCCATAAAACTCGTTCTACCTCCTTTTCTATTGCAGTCAGATATATAATATGAAAGAAAAATAATAAGCTTTCTCTTTGAATCAACTTTTTTCCATAGACGCTCACGTTTAATTTGAAATAATTTTATAAAAAAGAATACCGCCAAACAGTTACCAAAAAAAAGTGACACAAAAATAAATAATACATCTGTATAAATAATATATTTTTTTGTATGATTTGGTAAATCAAGAAATATAGAAAAATACCATCGGTAAGCAATTTTAAAAATATTAGTTATGTTTGCGTTTAATTATATCTCCATGTTCTAGTGATAACCCAAAAAAGGAGATTATCAATAATAAACCACGCTTCACTTCTCTATTCAAAGTTGTCCTTAGAAATAGATAAAAAATACTAATTTTGTAGAAACAGTTTTCACCCGCCAAATCGCATACGCGCCGTTAGACTTAGTTATTTTTTTATTAAATATTTTTGTATGAAATGGTAAAAAAGTGAGGTGATAAAATTGTCAAATGTTGTATGATAAAATAAGTGTTTTTTTTACATTTTCCGTAATTTTAGTGCCGTTTTATCATAAAACCATCATTTGAGTCATTATACAATTTTCTGCGTTTGCATTCTAAATTTTCATATTGAAAAATTTTTATTATTTATTTGTAATAAAAGAATTTGAAAGCGTATTTCATCACCTTTCAAAAACAGTTTTTAGTATTTGGCCTTCGTTTAGAAATATTTTATTTACTGAGCTTTAATTGCAAAACGGAAATAACACAAATTTTTAATCAATCTAACAGTTCGTTAAGACCAAAAATATACGCAAAGGCGATAGAAGCAAGTGGTTAAATTAACATATTTTTATTGCATATGTTTCAATTTTTAAAATCTAAACGACGCTCTGATCTGCTTTTAAAAACTGTATTTCACTTTGGGATACTTTGAAAACCATTTTGAAATTGAATGTCAAGCGAGAATATTTGGTAAAATAATATTTTTTCTGTACTCGAGGGTTTAATAAAATAACAAAAAAGGTACACGAAAGGGTTACTACGTGGTATTTAATATAAATTTACATTTTGTATTCACGTAAAGAAATAAATTTAATCAAAATATCAAAAACTGTAAACTGCTTTCGAGCAGAAAACACTCAAATTTACACTGATACAAACGATGGATTGCCATTAAGAATCTAACAGATCATTAAAATCGTTTTCCAACTTCCAACTATCCTCTTCTCCATCTGTTTTCCATCCCAACTTTTTTCAACCTCCCAACAATACTTAAATAGGGGATGGCATTTTACCACCGGCTCCGGGCAGTGCTAGGCGCTGAATCAAATAAGAAAAAAACAAGTAGAGCAAAAGTAAAAAATCCGTATCGTCTTCAGATTGGTTTGAATGTGTCCTAATATGCAACATTTTTGTTAGATGGCGAGGAAATAGAGATCGAAGTCACCCAAGTATAGATAATTTAATTACTCATCAAGGAAGCTTGCAAACAAATAAGGCTGGAAGGAATGCCAAGACATTGATCACGCATACATGAAATACCAATGACAAATAACTAAAGATGTTATCCTGATCTTGTAGCCCCTTCTCAAGGGGATGAACCGCATTCCCTTCGAGTTGAAGTGAATAAAATGATGTCTAACTATTCCAAGAATGATTGGTCAAGGGAATGAAGGGCAGAAAGCAAAATACATATTTTTATTGAAAATTGAATCACGAATAACTTTCACAAATTTATTTCTGGTTTAACTCACCCAAATTATTATTTACCAGCTTTTTTACCCGCGGCTTTGCTCGCATGGTATTAAAGGAAATTACTGTAGCACTTGCACTTATAAATTATCCCCCTCCCTCCCTCTCCACTCCCACCCCTCCGCATTCCATACATTCATTTCCGGTACATTCAGTTTTCAAACAGCTCGCGTGCCACCTAAATTTCAAAATACTAGAGCTCACCAGTAGTTGAAAAAGAATTATCCAATTTGGGGCAGTCGTTCGGAAGTTATGCGCGTACAAACATTTCGGTGATTCATTTTTATTTATATAGATATGTAGATATTAACTACGATTTCCCGCAAATATATCAACATCGTTTTCACGTTTCAACGATTTGTTTTCTGACATTAGCAATAACTCGCTTTTGTTAGCGACAGAAAACGTATAATAATATAATATATAAATATTTATAATTTTATAAAGCCAGAGTTTACCATTATAAGCAGCCTATATTACTCGCATATAATGTAGCTTTTTATTGGTGAAAGAATTTAAAAATCGGTTTTTTTGTCTATGCTTGAAAGCGTAACAAACAAACACACGCAGTTTCGCATTTATAATATTAGTAAAGATACATAGCCAATGGAATATGTTTTTGGACCATGTGAATATTTCTTAGCGTTAAAATTTTGTAGGAAGTTTTTTTGGTCGAAATAAATTGAATGTATTTTAGTCGCCATACAATCTTTGAAATTAACAAGTTTGAACCGGACTAACCTCGATAAGAAAAATAAATATTATTTAATCGCTGTGAACACGAAATTAATCAATTTACAAAAAGAAAAAAATAACATGAAAATATCTGTCAATCTTTGTCCTTTGGGTCATATTGATAACACATTTTGACTTGATAATTTATGTGAGATTTTTTTTGCATATTTTTTTCATCTTTATAGTTTAATGTTTTAAAAACTTAATTCTTTTGCTGATGGCACTACAACAGATCTATATCTATTCACTAACTATAAATCTGTGAGAAACTTGTCTTTTATATTGAGATTTTTGTTAATACTTTTTCCTACTGTAATTAATATGTTTATTTCGACGAACACTTTTTCTATCCATAAATAAATTTATTTCCCTACAATTACATCTCAACAATAAGATAATGTCAATATCAATATTTTAATAATTTATACTGCTTATCATGTCTAACTCATTATTTGAAGATATAGATTCATCTTTCAAAATTTCGGAAGATATTTGTTTATCTAGTGTCGAATGTAATAACTCACTTTTAGAAATGGATCCTCAAAAATCCTTTACAATTCTTCACTTAAATATTCGAAGTGTCTCTAAAAATTTTGATCATTTTACAATTGCACTGAATGAACTCACCCATAAACCTGATTGTATTGTGTTATCTGAAGCCAGAATTAGCGGCTACTCAAGTACTTATAATTTGCCTGGATACAAATACTTTGTTACAACTTACAACATAAATCAAAACAGTGGAGTGATTGTTTTTGTAAAATCTACTTATATAAATATTTCAGTTAATGAAATACATATCGATCTTAATTGTCTTCATATTCAAATTTTAATAAAAAACAAGTTTTATGATATAATAGCATTATATAGAACACATAACTCAAACATTAGTAATTTCACTGAAAATTTGAAATCTATTATAAAAAACTGTTAAAACTGTTCTCAAAATGCATTTATTGTGGGCGATATTAATATCGATTTATCTAATGAATTTGAAAACAATAGAAACAATGAAAAAACTGAATATATCAACGCATTAACGGAACTTAATTTTAAACCATGTATAAAAAAATATACAAGAGAATGTCATGGGCAAAGACCTTCATGCATTGATCATATCTGGTGTAATACTAATGAAACTGAAAAAATAAAATCAATTATTTGGAAAAATAATATTACTGATCATCACACATGCATAGTAGCTTTTAAAACTGATAAAATAGATGACAATAATTATTCTCGCAACAATTTTCCTAAAACTATTATTAATTATGAAAAATTACAACACAACCTTAACATTGAAAATTGGGAAACTGTTCTATCCTCTCATAATACCGATTTATGTTCACTGAATTTTGAATCAATCTTGAATAAGCATATTAAATCTTCCTCTTCCATTATAACATACTCTCCTAAAACTAAATTCAAAAAATTAAAGCCGTGGATCACGCATGGAATCATAATTTCAATTAGACATAAAGAAAAAATTTATAAGGAACATAAAAAGTTTCCAGATAACTATAAACTACACGAATATTTTAAAAAATTCAGAAATAAACTATGCTACATTATCCGGAAAACCAAAGAAGATTTCTATAAAGAGAAAATAAATATTGCTGGCAACAACAACAAAAAGGTGTGGCAAACTATCAATGAAATTATCAATAAAAAATCTAAAAAACCTAACATAAACAAAATCACAGATACTGATAACAAAATTTATGATGTAAACACAGATCCAATGAAATGTGCAAATATTTTGAACAATTATTTTGGATCAGTAGGTGAAAAATTAGCACTTAAAATTAAAAAAATCGAAAATAATGATCTGTGTACATCACCTTGCAATCCTGGTAACACCTTAACACAATTCCAACGAACTAACTTTGATGAAATAAACCAGATCATTAATGAATTAAAAGGTAATTCTTCCCCCGGTTATGACAATATTTCAGTAGAAATACTAAAAAAAAATTCTAATTCACTTTACAAACCATTAGCACATATCATAAATACAAGTTTTGAAAATGGCAACTTTCCATTAAACTAACTACAAAAAAACTATTATTACTCCTATTTTTAAATCTGGTGACCCCACTCTAAGTAATAATTATAGACCAATTTCTCTAACCTCAAATATTGCAAAAATATTTGAAAAAATTGTCAAAAAACAAATGTTCAAATTTTTAAAAGAAAATAATATATTAAATGCACATCAATATGGTTTCAGAGAAAATTTGAGTACTCAAGATGCTATCGTTGACTTAACATCTGAAATTTATAAATCTTTAGATACTAAAAATAAATGCATTGGAATATTTGTCGACTTAAGAAAAGCTTTTGACAGTATATCACATTCTAATCTTATCTCTAAACTAACGAAAATTGGTATAACTAATAATGCCTTAACGTGGATCGAAAATTATCTACTTCATAGAGAGCAATTTGTCAAGTTAAATGGCTTTCTGAGTGATTCCCAGATCAGTAAATTTGGAATCCCGCAGGGAACGGTACTGGGTCCAATACTTTTTATCATTTATGTGAATGATATTTTTAAACTCACCATAAAGTCCAAACTAATATGCTGATGACACAGCAATTTTAAATGAGGGATTAACCTGGACTGAAACTCAAAAAACGGCGGAATTAGATATAAATATAATAAAAAAATGGTTTGATCAAAATTTACTATCCCTAAATACTGATAAAACCTTTGTTATACCATTCACTTTGAATAAAAATGCTATCCCTGAGAATGTAAACATATGTATCCACTCATATGATTGTAATTCAAATTCATATCCATGTAAACCTGATTGTTCTACACTTACTGTTAAAACCAACGTTAAATACCTGGGTGTAATTATAGATAGCAACATAAAGTGGAAAATACAAATCAGTTCAACAGTTGAGAGAATAAGAAAATTAATGTTCATTTTCATTAAAATTCGAAACATTTTAAATATTACGATGTTAAGAACCTATTTTTCCTAAATTCAATCAGTGCTACAATATGGAATTGTTGGTTGGGGTGGTGCCTTCAAAACTTCTCTTTTACCTTTGGAAATCATTAAAAAAACAATAATAAAAATAATTTAAAAAAAGTCATATGATTACCCCACCATTAAACTATTTCAAGATTTTAAAGTACCTTCACTTCACATTATTTATAAAAAAATTACAGTTTTACAAATACACAAAGATTGCTTCAATAATGAGAACCTTACTCATTTTTCAAACAGCATTAGAACAAATATACTTGGCTCTGTGACTGTCCCGCGTTGTAACACTACCACAGCCCAACAATTCTATAAATATATTGGAGTGAAATGGTTTAACCAGTTACCAGTTAATCTAAGATTGGAAACTAATTATAAAAAATTCAAAAAATCAATAAAAACACATTATTATGACTACATCTTATAATACTATACTTCTCATCACAATTGTAGTAACGGATATCCTTTTTCTCTTTTTTTTTCTCCTTTCTTTTGTTTTACACATAAAAAATTACTATTTTTTTTCTTAAATCAAATTATATTAATTACGAACCCACCACCCCTGTTGTGTGTTATTTTCTCATTTTTTTGTTGTTTGTTTTTATTTCTTTATCTTGTTTACCTTTGAACATTATTTTATGACTTATTTTTTTAACAGGTACTTAGTTTAATTTCACCTTGTCTATCTATATACTTTAATCTGCGTTTTTATTATCTTTTTCTTTTTAAGATTTTTTCTACCAATTCCACTTAATGTTTTCTTTAATGATCTATGTTTTTATGTATATAATACGTTTTTTTGCGGAAACTTTGCTGGTTCTTGCAACCAGGTATCACATAATTATCTAAATAAAATATGTGTAACTGTTTGGTTTTCTAAAAAACTAAAATGAAAATTAAAAAAAATGTAATCGTTTTTTCTCTTTCGTCCAAATTAAGAAATTGTAGGTGTATGTAAATTATTTTCCTTAATACTTTAGGTAACTGCCATATTGATGATTTACTAATTGCTTGCAATTGAAACAACCTTCGAAAGCACTTAACGATTATATTTAACAATTAGTTGTGTTATGTGATGTTTGTTATTCGCTAACCATTCAATCAAATACTTACGACCATGTACGTTGATATGAAAAATACAGGCACATGCTTCAAATTAGTGTTTTGCAGTATTTACCAATACATTTGTTCACATTTAAGGAATTTTTTTAATCAGCTTTCGCTTCGTTTAAAACCCTTAAGGCAGTGATTCTCAATCTTATCTGTGCGATGCCCCACTTTGAGGTTGTACAATTTGAGGTTGTTGTAATTTTTATGCCCCCCATTCCTCATCATATTTTTTTAGATAAGAAATACTGAAAAAAAAATTGATGGCTGCTTGAAACAAAAAATGCACACATTCTAAACATTCTTCATTCTAAGATATTTAATAATTTTATAAATATTGATCATTTTTTTGTCCAAAAGTCATTTTAGCTGTCGTTTGGTGGAATGTATGTTGTAATGTGGAACGGCCCGAGTTTGCTGTGTGACGTTATCCTGGTTTTTGAATGCGTAAATTAGAATATCTTGTGCAAATAATTGTTTCAGTGACATTAAATTCAGGGCCTTAATAATATAGTCGGCAGGAGTTCTGATGGGGATTCTAAGAATAATTTTCAAAACTACCTTTTATGCTATGAGGACCGGTTTTATAGAGGAATCGCATGAGCTTCCCCAACCGATAAAACCATATTGACTATAGTTGTTCTTTAACTAAAATGAACTTGAAAAAATTGGTTAGTTTGTAAATTGTTGCTCACATTTTTTACTTGGGAGTTCCAATTAAGTTTTATAGTAATTTATTATTCTAAATTGTTTTATTCAATTAATTCATTCAATTTTGGGCAGTTGCAAGGAATTTCTTTGTTCACGTTTAAACAGTTGATGAATGGATTTGCCTATTGAATAATGACAAAGGGGTGTGGTTGCCGACGCGATGCGAACACAGGGAGCGCGGAGCTAGAAGCCGGACCGCGCTTGGCAGAGCACGGGAATTAGCGTCTTGGCAAAGCTCTCCAAGTCTCTTCATACAGTCAGTCCACACTGCGGGGCGTCACACACGACACACGCACACATATTACAGCCCGCGGACCTGCCCGACTATTTTTATACGTGTGATTAACTCTTTGACAACGACAACAGCATATCACTCATGCCGACATGCGACGTATAAATATCTACTACCTATTACATATTTATAAATTGAACATCATTTAAAAATATCAACTATTTTGGGATTCAATTTCAGAATCAAAATATTTCATTGAAGAAGAAGATAACACTTATAATCTAAATGAAAATATGAAAAAAAACAAGACACAGAAAAACAGAAAAAAAACAATGGTTGCAACTGGGACTCGAACCCAGACCTCTCGTCTAACCGGGACGTGCGCATTTTCCAATTTCGCTATTGCCACCTTCTGTCAAACCGTCATATTTGTCAATCTCATATTTCAAATATTTAGAATCATTAATATTATCTTCAACTAGTTCTTTTTCCATATAAATATATTTTTATTTTTTATTACATAATATTACCATCTTACGTATAATATTATAATTAATAATTGGCACTATATCACGAATACAAGAAGGAAGGAGGTATTAGGTAGGTAGATTTAACAAATAATTCAATGTATATTTGTAATCAATATGGATTCAGTGTCAGTTAAGCCCTCCCTCCCATAAAAAAAAATTGGGGGGCTCTCGAAAAAAAAAGTTTTCAATGGGGGCGGTGGGCAAAATAAGGTTGAGAACCTGTAAATAGGATTTAGCCCACGAGAGAATGAGGTAGACTAATCTGTCTCCTCTTTGTGCGGTGCTTCTTAGCCTCCTCACTCTTGTCTACTTTAGTTTTCTGAGGGTTTCATTTCATATTTTTTTTTTTTTTTACAGTTAATACCGCACAAGAGTCCCAACTGCTCCCGTCTGGAGCCAGTGAGACTATGGCATATGGGGGCTCCATCGAAGCCAGAGTTAAGTTGGCCTCTCAAAAACTGGGTGTACTGTACAGGGCCCTTCAGATACTTTAACAGTACACAACTGCTAACCCTGTACAAATCACAAGTGCGCCCCACGGTTAAATTTAGCAGCCACCTCTGGTCTGGAGCCCCAAAATAACTGAAAAAACCCTCGACTCTGTGCAGAAACGGGCGGTCCGTTTGATAGATTCTCCTAACTTAATAATCGGATTGCAATCTTTAGAGCACAGGCGTCGGGTGGGAATGCTATCCTTGTTCTACCGGTATTTCAATGGAAGATGCTCCAAGTAACTAGCGTCATTGATCCCTTCGGCACCGGTGCAAACGCGTGCCCAACATATGTATATACGGTTGACATTTGTCGCTTGAGAACGGGTCGCTTCTTCGACTCGGTCTTATGTTCAACAGCTCGGCTGTGGAACGATTTGCCGGCCTCTGCGTTTCCTCCTTCCTACAACATGGGTCTCTTCAAGACCAATGTTAATTCCTCCCTCTCCTCAAAAAGACCCTCCACACAGCATCCCAGATGACATAGGCCCTGAGGGAAATTATTTTCCTCAGGGCCTCCTGTGTGGAGTTAATGTAAAAAAAAATTTCTACCTCGAACTGCACATATTTTTTTTTTGTAAAATATTATATTTTGAATCTATCTATTGATCAAGGGAATCTGAAGCAATGGACTAGTGCCTGATGGAACAGTGTCCATTTTACAGATAGGGCGTGCGAATGTTTTGTCAGTTTAAAACGGGCAATTCAATTCAATTTATTCACTTTAAAAACATAACAAAATTAAAATTTCAAATCGTTTTTAAAATAGAGAAAATATTAAGATTAAAGCATATTTAAACAAATGAAATAATTAAAACAATTTATCATCAATGAACAATTTAATCATCAATAAAGCACAATCATACTAACAGCAATAAAGTTTGCTCTCTAAATTGTGCTTCATTGATGTTTAACGTATCGATATTAAAAGTGATTCTATTTAACAACGAAACTGCTCTCCCGACTGGCATAACCATTGGCAAGTTAGTTCTGCAAGCCGGGAGATAACCGGCTGACGGAGATAACCATCGGGAACATAGAAACTAATGCTCTCCATGACAGCCGAGTTTTAGAACCGTCCACGAATCAGTCTGAAGAAATGTGTTATAATGAGCATACCCTTCTGACCCGTAGACGGTTCATACCGAGCATGCCCAAGAGAAAGTCGGTAGGGTAGAGCCACGGGTAGTAACCGTCTTTTTGGTAATAATTTGGTAAGGTCAAAGTGGTAATACCTACCTACCGATCAACAGAATCTGACGCAATGGACCAGTGGAACAGTGTCCCCTTTGAAGTGCGGGTAGACCGTACGGATGATCAGTTGGATTAGCATTTAGCAGTTAGAGGTAGCAGCGAGCAGTTAGCAGTTAGCAGTTAGCAGTTAGCAGTTAGCTGTTAGCATGCACCGCGCGGCACATCTGCAACACTCGCGCGGCGTGCAAGTCTCGGTTCCAATTTTAAAATACACACGTAGGTCGGAATTACAGAACGGTCACCTCATTAAATAACGGCGAACAGATATCTGATTAATTAATTTATGTCATACTTTTCCTCTTGCGAAGTAATTTGTTGGAATCAGCTGACGAAGTTATTTTTATGTCACCTTTCAAGGATTTATAATAATTCCGTAATAAAGTAGGTAATAATTACCTGCGAAATTCCACAGTGGAAGAAACTTATTTAGCATCAGCATGGTAATCGATACTAATATTATAAATGCGAAACTGCGTGTGTTTATTTGTAACGCTTTCATGCATAAACTAATAAACCTGTTTTAAAAATTCTTTCACCAATAGAAAGCTACATTATATGTGAGTAATATAGGTTGTATGTAATGGTAAGCTCTGGCGTATATATTGATATATTTGCGGGAAATCGTATTTAATAAAAAATCTATCTATCTATATAAATAAAAATGAATCTCCGAAATGTTTGTACGCGCATACCTTCCGAACGACTGCACCAAATTGGATAATTCTTTTTTTTATACAACTGGTGAGCTCTAGCATTATGAAATTTACAAAACTGAATAAACAGGGAATGAATGTATGGAATGCTGGAATGAGGGGCGGGGAGTAATTGATAAGTGCAAGCGCTACAGTAATTTCTCCCTAATACCATGCGAGCGAAGCCGCGGGTAAAAGCTAATAAACAATAATTATATTTTATACCCTTTTTTATAGTTTCTAACTTTGTTTTCTAATTCCTTCGACAGCCTTGATCGATCTAGGGCCCAGACTCTTCTCCCTCTTCTGCATATGTTTTCTACAGCTTTGTCTACAATGATCCACTTGACGTTTTCTCTCTGATTGCATGTAGAATTTTGTTCGGTAATCGTTCTGCCGACGTTCTGAGAACGGTTTGTTTGTAAATTTTTATTTTGGATCCTTCCATCAGATATGCCTCTCAAGGATCACATTTTTAAATCAGTTGAATTAGCAATACTTGTGTGGCAGTAAAAGTCAGTGGTAAGGAAATTAGAGTTATTTGTGTTTGTAAGATTAACATCCATCCAAGGCCATCACTGGCATTGGATAAACAGCCTGACTTATGAATGACGATCGTTAAGAATTGAAACTTTGCCACAGATCAATTATCTAAATAGTGCTAACCACTGGAGCGCTTTTTGCCACAATATGGCACTATTTAAAATACCTCGGATTGCTTTGTGCCAATTTTGGCAAATTTTCCCTTATTAATTAATTAAGTTGAAGTTTACGATTTTATAATATTTTTTTTTATAAATCCTACGAATATATGATAATCGATAAAAGATAGGTGAATTCATTGGCTATTTAGAACTATAAACAGTTTGTATGTCTCCGTATTAAAATTCGGAGGAATGTTTTTTATTAATTTGGGCGGAAATATTCAAAATGATCACCAAAAATGTCGAGCAATCGTAGAATTTTTTTTTTAAATTGAGCTGTCGCTCCGTTGGTTAACATGCCAGAATTTTACAGTATTCCCCATTTCGTAATCCTGATTGTTATGTTTTCTTGACTCATCTTCATTCTTATAATAATTAAAAAGGGTAAAATTTGTGTTTTCCGGCATACTTCCAAGTACGGCTAATTGTTCAATTTAATTAGTAAAATAAACCATTATTTGCATCGGGGGAGATGAAAAAATATGCAAAAAATACGTTCTCAGGACTTTTTGGGTTATGTTAATAATATAATTTGTGCTTATTTAGATTGACACGGAACCTTCCGACAAACGTCACATCCTTCCAACCAAATCAAACATGGCGTCAAAAAACCAGAAAGTTTGAACTTTGAAATAATTGAGCTTTCATGCGTATTTTACTACGAAAACAGTTTTTTCTTGTTGTATTATTTTGAAATGAAAGTAAGCAGAGAGCTGAAATTTTATGATATTAATATAATCGATTATGTAAACACTACATTAGAGCGTGTGTATTGAGTCGATGATATTAACATATTACATTTAGATGAGATATGAGTAATAAAATAGGTTCCAAATTTTGTCCGTCCGAATATTTGGATTTGGTCTCCAACGCTATCAAGGCTCTAACGCAGACCGACCGGAAACTGCAAAATTCAGGGCACACTTGTTTTCGCAAGTGTTAGTTTTAGTACAAAATGTTGCCTCTAATTGCATAGATCTATGGGCGATGGTTTCTGGTGCTCAGATAATAAAATAATTTTCTAAATAATTTTAAAAGGTGAAATGATTATTTAATTAATAAAGTATAAATTATATTTAATTATTGAACAATAATAGTAGACAGTAATTATTATACATTTATTAGACGGCCACCGTGGTCTAAGGGCAAGGCTCTTGACTCACAATCCGATGGTCGCAGAATCGAATCCCTGCGTGCGCAGAAAATTTTTATTTGATTGATATGTGTTATTAAACATTTAATTAATTTTAAAATAATATATGGTATATTAGAGGCACGTTCCGGAGTGGAAGATACTCTCAGTATCGCCCTGGTGTAAGACCGCGATTCAGGTTTCTTGAAATGGCCTTAGCCATGTTTGGTGACCAGATCTGAATAACCAGGTATTTTCCCACCTTTCTCTTCATCATCACCTTCCCCTCCCCATTACCTTCAGCCTCACAACCCAATTGGGGATGCCAGAGTTCTCATTGGCTCCAGGCAGGATCAGCTGGGACTCTTGTGAGGTAAACATATAAAAATATGTTTATATTTTGCTAATTGAACAGATAAACAAAATAAAGTAGATTTAAAATCTATCAATCATTCTTGTTACCTTGTCAAGAACATATCCCGTTGTGAATACTTTAGAAAAAGTGTTAATAAATTGACTTAACAGTGGAATATGTCGTTTACCGCCATGTAAATTTGTTAAGAGTCTGAATGTCACCATTGGCGTCAGTCAGAAAGTCACCTTGTTTGAAATAGGCGAGAGCTACGAGTATCGTGCGTGCTCCCCGACTCTTTTCCTCGTGTCGTTTCGCCAATTTCGTCCCCGAGATTGTAGAAAAGTGTCTGAGCTGCCGCTGTGTCGTGTCGCTGGCGTTTATCATAAAACCAGCCGTCATCAGTAGCTGATCTGTGGCCAGCCGAGGTGTGCCCGCGAGCGGAATTACCTATAATTCCTTAAAAAACCGTAGCAAATACCGCGCTAAACCGTCAAAACATCGCAAATTCGACTAAAACTCGCCTTCGTGCATCAGTTTCCGCGCAGTTTTCGCGAATTTTCACGCGTTTTCGTGAAGTTTTCTCTAGTGGTGGGTGTGAAAAGGTCGATTATCGGATGGTTGTCACATACACTGTGTAGAACCGCCCTGAAGTTGTCCATTTAACAGGTAACAGCTGACAGTGTCTGTTTACGCGAGTGCACAGTGCGTTTTCTTTGATTTTTTTATCTCCGCTCCGCGAAGCTGCTACCGCGCGGGAGAGAGGGCCGCAGTTTTCACGTGTTATGGTTATGTAATAGAATATCGTTCGATCAGTATTCTATCTTACTTATAAAGATATATATTACAATGAATAGTAAAGAGGTATATCTCAGTTTCATTAGATAAACACTGTGAACTTTCACACGGTGAGAATAACACTATTTAAAATCTGTGTTTATTCAAATCTATTCGATTATTAATAATTAATCTGAAATTCTTAGTAACATCTGTATTTTTAGAATTATTACGAAATTTTTAATTAAAGTTTCCTTACTTCGCTTACTGCTTATATTATTGATTTTTTTTACATTGACTCCACACAAGAGGCTCTGAGGAAAATAATTTCCCTCAGGGCCTATGTCATCTTTGTAGATGTAGTGTGGAGGGTGTTTTTGATGAAAGGAAGGAGTGAACATGGGTCTTAAAGAGACCCATGTTGTAGGAGAGAGGAAACACAGAGGCCGGCAAAAAGTTCAACAGTCGAGCTCGTACAGCTCGACTGTTGAACTCAAGAACGAGTCGTAGAAACGACCCGTTCTCATGTGACTAATGTCAACCGTGTACAAATGTTGGGCGCGTGTTTCCCGACTATGCACCGGTGCCCAGGGGATCAATGACGCTAGTTTCTTGGAGCATCTTCCATTGTAATACCGGTAGAACAAGGACAGCGTTCACACCTGACACCTGTGCTCTAAAGATTCCAATCCGTTTGTTAAGTTAGGAGAATCTACCAAACGGGTCGCCCGTTTCTGTACAGTGTTGAGGGTTTTTTTAAGGTATTTTGGGTCTCCAGACCAGAGGTGGCTGCCAAATTCAACCGTGGGGCGCACTTGCGATTTGTACAGGGTTAGCAGTTGTGTACTATTTCGCATATAACACCTTGTTTCAATTTAATTAGTTTAATAAATAACTATTTTTTTGGAGATATGCATAGAATTGGTTATTAAGTTCTTAGTTTAAGCTATTCAAATAATTTCTACGTTTTTAGATTGAAACGAAACATTTTGAAAAATGTCACTTCAAGCTAACAAAATCCAAAATTGCGGCGTAAAATCTTTTGACAGGGTACATTTTGAACTTTGTTTGAATAAACATTGAACCTTTGGATCTTTTACCATCTTCCCCTATGAGAAAAGTTGTTTCTTAAATTAAGTTAAAACGAAGTCTGTCATATTTTATTAGGAAAATCAAAATCACGACATCTAATTTATAACATTCAAAACTGAAACTAAAATATGAATAGAAATTATATACTAGAAAAGCACACGTCTCTTCTTGCCACCGGTCAACCGCGACAACCTTCAAACTCGCAGTGTTCATTCTATACATATGCTGATTTTGATGCTATTAATAAAATTTCAAGTTTTATCCGCATTTGATCGTAATTAACGTAGCGTAGCGTATAAAATGCAATCTGGGAGGCGGAAATGGGTACCGCCGCCTCGGTAACAATTTTTTGGACAATCAACACCTCGGCCATAGGTCACCCCAAGTGGTTTGCTACGTTTGGTGACTTAGCAGAGTTCATGGGGTGAGGTTCGTCTAGCTCTCGGCGTTGAATGCGTTTGCAGACATACTGCGTGGAGGGTTGGATTGAGAAACATTTGATTGAGGGTGACCTAACCACCAATCGGACTTTCTCAAATAGAGGGATGGTTTCATACGTTTGTCACTCCTGGACACTCCTCATACTTTTTTTTCTTTCAAAACATCCAACGTCCCCAAAGATGACATAGGCCCTGAGGGATTTTTTTCTTCAGGGCCTGCTGTGAAGAGCTAACGTAAGCGGTGTGCAATTCACATACGCTAGAACCTTTAGAAAACTAAAGTAGAAAAGAGTGGGAAGGCTACGAAGCACCTCAAAGAAGGAGGCCAATAAGCTACGAAGCACGGCACAAAGAGGAGACCGATTATACTATCTCATTATCTTCGCTATTTTCCATTTCACTGATTTCATTTCAGATGTATACTGGCGAAAGGCAAATATGCAAGGGTTAATCAAATGAGAGAGGAGCTAAATTGGATTGCAATAAAAAAGAGACTGCTGTTTAATGTAATAATTTTTTTGCATAAAGTAATGAAAAACCAAATGCCAAAATACTTTAAGGATGAGATTGTTTTTAATAGAGATGTACAAAATTACGAAACAAGAAATATAAATAAAGTTAGATTGCCACACATGAAAAATCAAAATCACAAAACTGTCACAAAAGTATAGAGGACTAAAGATGTATGATGAAATGCTTGAAAGTATGAAGAATGAAGAAAGAATGATTGTATTTAAAAATAAATGTTATGCTTACTGTGAAAATATTTAAATTTATCTAATGAAATGTTACACTGTGATTTAGTTAGTTTTAATAATAAAATTCACCGAGTTTCAAATCACAACGGTGCTAAAAACTTTTCACTTCAATAAATAGTATCAAATACGTTTTAAAACCAAAAAGATACATTGTTTACCTACAACGCGAAGCCCGTATCATTTTCCAACACTCCCACAGACCAATACGCTATTAATTATATTGTAAACGTATCTACGTGACGATACTCAGACGAATACATATATATTTTAGTGGCGTGTTTATGTTCTGTAATGGTATTGGCTAACGTTGTCCTTACGTTGCTTACTGCATATTGCATATCACCTCTTCCTGACATTGCGGAATAGCTGCATACGAATAGCTTACATATGTATATCTAATACATTTTTATTACAATGCAGCCAGTGTTGCATAGCCGTCCAATATGTATGCAATCTTTATTGGAATATCTTCATCTCGTATCAATGTAGTTAAATGCTAAAATTACAATATTATTTTTACTACATATTTATCGCTTGGAAGGCGGCAACAAACATACGATAAAAATATAAAACACTATATTAATAATGTTTCTTATGCGAGAAATCGATGTAAAATATGAGATATCTTATAAGAAACTCGACGATCCGAGACGATCTAAACATTGAACCACTGCTACTCTTCATAGAAAAATCGCAATTGAGGTGGCTTGGGCATGTACTAAGAATGCCTGATGACCGAATTCCGAGGAAGATACTAAGTGCGATTCCAGAGGGTAGACGCCCAGACACAGCTCGAGGCAACTCCAGAAACTGTGTGAGGAGAGGATTGGACTGCCATGGACGGAGGCTGAACGGTCAGCACAAGACAGGGACGAATGGAGGAGCCTTGTCGATGCAATGGGTCCCCGACCCGAATAGGATAAGGGGGTGAAGATGATGATGATATTAATAATGTATTTTGTACGTAATAACCACTCGAATCTATAAAATTATATAATTTTAATAATATACGTATTGCATAAAATAATTATATCAAATATATCACACATTATTAATATCACCAACAAATTTATTAAATAAAACTACTAGATGCGATCGAACTTTTTGCCTATTTTTCTGTTTCACATTTTGAAGTGAAAACGTCTTTAACAACCCTGTGATTTGGAACTCGATGAAACGAAAAATAGCGACGCTAAAAAGAGACAAACACATACGTCTATAGGATTTAGCCTGCGAGAGAATGAGATAGTATAATCGGTCTCTTCTTTGAGCGGTGCTTTGTAGCCTCACCACTCTGTCTACTTTAGTTTTCTGAAGGTTTCTCTTCTATTGCGCGTGAATTGCACTCTTTTTTTGTTTCAGGCTTGTTAATATTTTCTTCTATGATTACAACATAATATTATTTAAATTACTTTTATAGCGCAGTTTCGTGAGAAAAGTCACCCCAAGGGCGCATTAAACAAACATTATGAATGTTTTATCGTAATAGATTAAAGATATATAAAGTATCAATTAAACGGAAAAATATTAAATTATCGAAGAGAGCAAACACTTTGTGACTTTACATTATACAAATAAAAAAGTTCCTTGTTTAAAATCACTTTATTTAATTTATACTGTTCCATGACAACTCAGATTCATGCAACTTCAGGAACTCTTTAAAAAGTCATAAAAAGTTATGAAAAAACTAACATAAAGTAATCTATTTAACCATTTTTTATGACTTTTCAAATGAGGTGTTGAAGTTCCACGATTCTTTTTTTGTTATTATTTTTGGGGTGTTACGCCGTGTTTCGCTACCTCCTTCTTTAGCCAACGTTTCGGACAGCGTTACAGCGTCCATCATCAGGGCAGGTGAGCAAATGATATTGGTGAGAGTGTTTACTTATGTGTATCGAAGCGATACCGTGCTCCATTTCTCTACGAGCTGGTGTTAGAAAATTCAGCATGATTTTTTGCGTTTAGCTTTGGTGTAGCCGTCAATTACTGGATACCAAGAACTATCGAGCTTAGCTCCGTCGTCTCTGTTTATATTTATGGGGTTTTTTGGATTTCAATTGCCTACGTAATTAGGCGTGCTCTGTAAGTTTTGGGTCTTCCCAGGACTTCAGGAACAAATCCAAAGTAATGGCCGGTTTCGATTAAGTGCTGGGCGATTGCCGATTTGTCAGGGTGGCCAAGTTTACGACACACATAAGTAAACACTCTCACCAATATCATTTGCTCATCTGCCCTGATGATGGACACTGTAACGCTGTCCGAAACGTTGGCTAAAGAAGGAGGTAGCGAAACACGGCATAACACCCCAAAAATACTTTTTGGTCGTGAAAACCTAAAAACATACCTTTCTATGTATTATATATTCCTATATTCCTATATTTCTATGATTCTAGTTGTCCGGTCACTAATTTATATGACAGTCCGATTTTAACGTTGTTCCCCTTCTCCTTACGTAACCCATACCCTTTCCCTGCCCCACTAACAGGTAGTCTCTGAAGCTCCTCTCTATCTCTGTATTACATGCTTTCTCTTTCTATTTTGTTTACTTTTATAATCTTCCTCTGCTATTCTGTAATTTAGTTTATATGTTTATTGTCCTGATGAAGGTTGAGATCAATCGAAACCGGTCGACATATTTCAGATAAATAAAGTGGTTTTAAACAAATAACTTTTTCATATGAAAAAATATCATTTAAGGCGGCGCTTCTCGGCTGAAAAGAAGAAGATGGAGAGATATGTAATTACGAATATTGGACAGAGCTCGCTAATATTTAAAGTGATAAAATTGAAGTAAAAATTACGAAAAAGCTTAATAAAACATGACTCTTTTAAAATAGAGCAAAAATCTCGTGGAACGTATCTTAAGTATCATTTAAAGAAACATTGTGAATTTTTTCACAAATATAACTTGTAAAATAATAGAAATAGACTTGTTTTAAATAATTTTCGGAGCATACTTTGCGATTTTTTTCTGTCGAGGGAATTTCATATAATTTGCGTTTCGGCGTGAAACGTATCTAGGTATTATCTTCAAAAATAACATATATTTTTTTAAGAGCTTAAAATGTTTAAGGAAGATTTGTAAGAAATCGGTCGAAATTCGGATAGCGGCAGCTTAAATGCACTCTGAAACTACAAGAACCTAGATAGTAATAAGGAAATTACATAAAATTTACATGGTTTTATTGATGATTCCAAACGGTCAGTAGATTTTCAGTGAAGGTATCGAGAATTAACGAATGCTAAGGAAAACATTCACAAATTATCATACTGAAATAACGTGTAAATAATTTTGAGGAAAATATGCAAAAACATGGTTAATCAAGCTATTTTTAGCGAGACTTCTGTCTTAATGACATTGTTTGTTTTACGTTTGAGTAGTTTGTTAAGATAAAAATACAATTTAGTGTAGACGCAAGAAATTACAAATAATAATTTCACAGATAAGATATGGAGTGACTTTATCTTGCGTAGAAAACTTTCGTGTAGCTAAATTTAGTCTAGCGTTATCTAATATTCCTTATTCCTTACTGAAATAATAATATTATCTACTTATTAAATTAGTGATAGTTTATTCGGTTACATTTCAAGTAAAGGGCACGCCTTTCACTTGAAATGAGGATAATAACGATTTATTAAAGAAATAATGGACAATAATTTTGGTATAAAAAAAAGATGAACTTTCAAGATTTCTGGACATGCTTAAAATACGAATATTTTTTTTAGAAAAAACCTTTTGATTCATCATAATTACTATAAAATACCATTATTGCATTCGGGGCAATGTAAAATTCTACTTACATACTTTAACAGTACACAACTGCTAACCCTGTACAAATCACAAGTGCGCCCCACGGTTGAATTGGCAGCCACCTCTGGCCTGGAGCCCCAAAATACCTAAAAAAAACCCTTGACCCTATGAAGAAACGGGCAGTCCGTTTGATAGATCTCCTAACTTAACAGACGGATTGCAATCTTTAGAGCACAGGCGTCAGGTGGGAATGCTATCCTTGTTCTACCGGTATTTCAATGGAAGATGTTCCGAGGAACTAGCGTCATTGATCCCTTCAGCACCGGTGCGTAGTTGGGAAATACGCCAAACACGTGCCGAACATATGTACATGGTTGACATTTATCACACGAGAACGGGTCGCTTCTTCGACTCGTTCTTGTATTCAACAGCTCGGCTGTTGAATGATTTGCCGGCCTCTGTGTTTTCTCCTTCGTACAACATGGGTCTGTTCAAGATCAATGTTCATTCCTTCCTATCCTCCAAAAGACCCTTCACACAGCATCCCAGATGACATAGGCCCCGATGGAAATTATTTTCCTCAGGGCCTCCTGTGTGGAGTTAATGTAAAAGAATAACATTCAAATCAAGCTCGGACATCATTTTTGTCAAACGAGTAGTAGTTGCATACGCAACTACGCTGCAGCACTGCAACTGGCGTCAAACCAGTAGTCGACGCGTCGCGTCGTGTATGAACACTAGCAAAAAATATGTCAGATACTCACGAGCGAGTGAAGAAACTCGAGTCGCTTATTAGTACATATCTCCGTGTACCAATGGCCTAAAGCTTTCAAAAGATATTTTTGAAAAAAATGGCCTTCAGTCTTAAAGCTTTCTAGGTATACTATAATTGCCAATGGTTATGTCAGTTGGGAGAGCTGTCTTGTTGTTAAATAGAATCACTTCGAATTTTGATAGGTTTAACATCAATAAAACGCAATTCAAACGGTAAGCTTTGTTGATGTTAGTTTAAATCTGCTTTTCACATCTAAAATATTCTCATGTAAATATATTCTAATAATTTTTTTGCATAAAGTAATGAAAAACCAAATGCCAAAATACTTTAAGGATGAGATTGTTTTTAATAGAGATGTACAAAATTACGAAACAAGAAATATAAATAAAGTTAGATTGCCACACATGAAAAATCAAAATCACAAAACTGTCACAAAAGTATAGAGGACTAAAGATGTATGATGAAATGCTTGAAAGTATGAAGAATGAAGAAAGAATGATTGTATTTAAAAATAAATGTTATGCTTACTGTGAAAATATTTAAATTTATCTAATGAAATGTTACACTGTGATTTAGTTAGTTTTAATAATAAAATTCACCGAGTTTCAAATCACAACGGTGCTAAAAACTTTTCACTTCAATAAATAGTATCAAATACGTTTTAAAACCAAAAAGATACATTGTTTACCTACAACGCGAAGCCCGTATCATTTTCCAACACTCCCACAGACCAATACGCTATTAATTATATTGTAAACGTATCTACGTGACGATACTCAGACGAATACATATATATTTTAGTGGCGTGTTTATGTTCTGTAATGGTATTGGCTAACGTTGTCCTTACGTTGCTTACTGCATATTGCATATCACCTCTTCCTGACATTGCGGAATAGCTGCATACGAATAGCTTACATATGTATATCTAATACATTTTTATTACAATGCAGCCAGTGTTGCATAGCCGTCCAATATGTATGCAATCTTTATTGGAATATCTTCATCTCGTATCAATGTAGTTAAATGCTAAAATTACAATATTATTTTTACTACATATTTATCGCTTGGAAGGCGGCAACAAACATACGATAAAAATATAAAACACTATATTAATAATGTTTCTTATGCGAGAAATCGATGTAAAATATGAGATATCTTATAAGAAACTCGACGATCCGAGACGATCTAAACATTGAACCACTGCTACTCTTCATAGAGTTTCTCATGGCTTCTTCATGGCCTTCAGTCTTAAAGCTTTCTAGGTATACTATAATTGCCAATGGTTATGTCAGTTGGGAGAGCTGTCTTGTTGTTAAATAGAATCACTTCGAATTTTGATAGGTTTAACATCAATAAAACGCAATTCAAACGGTAAGCTTTGTTGATGTTAGTTTAAATCTGCTTTTCACATCTAAAATATTCTCATGTAAATATATTCTCTTTTAAAAATGCTTTGAAATTTAAATTTTTTAATGTTTTTAAAATGAATAAATAGAATTGAATAGCACGCTGTGGTGAATCCGGCAATATAAATGCAAGCGTGTCACTTGTCACGTCACAGGTGTCACGCCACCGTTGACAGTAACGTTGTACACATTTTCTTTTGCCTCGTACTCCCGGGCTAAGTGTAAGTAAGTAGGCCTTGAGCGCCGAGCGCCACAACCACTGAGCCAATCGTGTAAGAAACTCAACCCAAAGTGGACGTGTTTACAATCTCCTTCCCGATAGCCTAAAAACCGAGAATCGAATAAGGGGTAAGGCTCTCGACTAGCATTCCCGGGGGTTCAAATCCCGGCGTGCGCAAATAAATTTCATTTGATTAATTTGTGTTATCTCACAATTAATTCATTAATATTTGCGACATGTTTCAGAGTGGAATGTACTATCCGTATCGCATTTATATAAGACCACCATTCAGAACTGAAACGTTCTTCAAATGGCTTTAGCCATGTTAGGCGACGAGATCTGAATAGCCAGGTACTTCTCCACCTTTCTCTCCTCCATCTTCTTCCCCTCCCCGCTACCTTCAGCCTCACACCATACCCAAATTGGGGATGCCGTAGCCTCACTGGCTTCAGACGGTTTCAGTTGGGACTCTTTTGCGGGATTCACATTAAAAACAAGTTGGAGGGAGTAAATATTGAAGGTGGTGAAAGTGGAAGAGTTGAATAAATGTTGGTAAAAATTGAATTTTGACTCGAAAATCGTTTTTGAAAGAAGCGTTTGAGAGGAAAAGGGCTTTCACTAGATTCTTGAAAACAAATTCTATATTTTTTTTAAGCCTTTTTAAATATGTTTATTTCTATACAAAAGGTTGTTTTTAAATTTTGTGTATTACTAAAAACCCAAATAAAATTCTACAAACCGTTTCTCGGCATTTCCTTTATGCGGAACATTTAAACTCAAGAATTGCAACCTGAAAGTGGAAACACGAACACAAACATGTTGAACCATTTTAAGGGTTGTTTCAATTTTTCTGGAAACTATGATAGTCTGTCGGAAAAACTATGTCGGAAAAACCTTGTATTTTTCATGGTAGTCCAAGTGAAGACGCGAAGACGGGTAAACAAATAAACATAGCGATTAACAGTGAAATGAAAGGGAGGCACCACCGCTGCACTAAGTGGAGTGTCCAGGGTTCAGGTCCAGTGTCCAGATTCCCGCCCCGCTCCCTCAGCAGAGCGACTCTCGCTGAGCGTGCAGCTCGCCTCGGCTCGCGCGCTGCCCGCGCCCGCGGGAGCCCGTGATTTATCTGTCGGCCCGGCGGCTCTGCCACTCCGGTGAGTCCGCCAGTCCGGCCTCCGCGCAGTGCTCGCCCGGCGACTATACCAGACGCACGCTCGTCGCTCCGAGAGCCAGTCACACTCCTCGTACTCGCTTGTCGCTTGTCGCTTGTCGCCAGTGCCAGTGCCCAGTGCCAGTCGCACTTATATGCTCGTCGATTCGCGAACTCGACCGATTTCGAAAATCAGCCGAATCTTTTAATAATTTCCCACAAAGTAAATATAAATTGTATTTTAAACATTTATTTATCTTTCTCTGTGGCATTTGACAAGGTTGCCTGCGTTTCAGATTGCGTTTTCTAATTTGAAAACTGTCATAGTCGCGACCGGTTTGCTAACTGAAGTAAGTAGACTTATATCGACGCGCGATTTTTCTTTCGTTTTTAATTACAATTATAAAAAAAGTGAAAAAGCAATTCGTAATCCAGTTTGAATGCACCTTTTTTTAGACGTATTAAAAAAAGTTTTATGCAAGACGTAGGTTATTAAAATGGAATATCACTTACGTTTACCAATTAGATTGATTATTTGAATATGAATATTGCCAAATTTAATATCGAACATTTGCTATTAATTCAGTATCAATTCAATTTGTAAAATCATTAAATGATATGTTTTTTGCCGTATTGTATTTATAATCTCGAATAGTTAATTTTTAATTACGCGTAGTACTTAAAATAATATCGTAAGATATTTATAAATTTGTACTTAAAAATGCCAAAATAACATGTTAAAAATAAATGACATGATTTCAGTATTTTACCATTTTTTTTCTTTGTAAGGTGATCTTCTTATTGCATCAAACGTTTGATCACAAACTTGTGATAAGAAGGAGATATCAAGGTTGAATTGAAAATGCACAATTCCATACGTCTCCTGGAGTTCCTCACGAATGCGTATGAATTACTAAGACAAAAAACCTGTGACCTTGAAAGCTGAAAAAACGATAACAAACAGTGAGTAAAAAATTGATTGAAAGGTGTTGAAATAAAAATAAATTTCTAAATCGCTACTGAAAAGGGTGAGTTGTTTAAGTGATTTCATGTGTGACTTTTGGGAATAAGTGAGCGGGAGTGAATCCGTTTCGCAAGTGCAAACTGATCCGTTGTGGGATTGGATTTAGTTGTCAGAGGTCGCTGCGGGATCAGTGGTGTTTTGTTTGTCTTGTGAAGGCAGTGTTCAGCAGTGAGGAGATGCGGTGGGCGTGTTGGGTGTGCCTGCTGGCTGCGCTGGAGCTCCTGGCTCCAGCCCTCTGCAAGCGTCATATGCCCAACCTCCTGGAGGACGACACCAGCAAGAAGGTGGTCAGAGCAGCAGGTAATTGCCTAAAATCAATTTAAAATATTTTTTCTTTTAATTTTAAGCAGCCAGTGTTTTTTAAATGAAAATCTTGCGGTTGTGTAAAACCAATACACAAATTTACAGTTTTTTAAATTTATTTTGTTTATAATATGTAATTTGTTACGATAAATATATAAATTATTTTTGCATTTTCGTAATAAATCTAGCTAATTCGATACAAAAGAGGACATGGCGTGTGAAAAGCGTGTGGCGGAAAATACATAAATATTAATTTACAATTAATAATTTATAAGTAGTATTTAAGTATTTTCCGGAAATATTTTGGTAAAATTTTTCTTACGACTAATTTTTTCCTATTCTACTTGTTTCCTTTATTTAAAATTTACTGTATAAATGTCTATAATTATAAAGGACGTTGGGATTGCACTATCCTCCCAACATCCTGAAATAAAACCGTATTTTAATTTTTATTATTACATAAAACAATGTCTCTTTTGATGAAACCCAAACTAAGAACCTAAAAACCTTCTTTACAAAACATGTTCTTAGTTTGGGTTGATTAAAAAAGAATAAAGAAAAGCCTAAAACCTATGTTATTTAGTTCAATATTTTTATTTTCATTATTATTATTTTCATCCATTATTTTCCACCTCCCATAACTGTAATACTTGCTTCTTATTGAGTTGAATCGAAGTTTTTTTAATTTGCCTATTAAATAAAATAAAATGTAACTTTTCAAAAAATTTCCGACTAACAGTTTTTAGGAAGAAAACCTGTCTAATAATTTATTTGTATACGAGGCAATGTTTCTTTAATAAAACAGAGCGATATAAACTAGGAATTATTCTAATGAATAAATCTGATACGACATTGTGCAGAAAATTGTTTAAAAGAAATGCGTCGTAAAAATGTAATTAGCAGGTTGGTATCGCGTCGTTAAATAACACTTTTTAAATGATATTGAATATTGTCATTTTAGGAACTTAGTATCAAAGATGCCCAAAATAATATTTGAGGCCTAAATTATCATTTATCAATTCTAAAAATATATACACATAAGCTTAAATTGAGTGCGTTATGTGCAATGTTGTGTTATGTACTGTTTTGCGTCTCGTGCATTTATCATTGAAGGTCGTCCCCTATCTAGAATATCTTTTATCACTGTAATATTATTGTTAACTGATATGTTGTAAAGATAAACCATACAGACGTAGAATCCTACAAAAGTAATATTAATTTAAAATTTTAATATTTTATTCAAAATTTACCACAATATTTAAAAAAATACATACATTCCGCGTTTACGGAATTAATTAGCTGTTAAAAATCATGAGACGACTTCCCAGGAAGAAAACTGAAAAACTGTTTCTACGGAATAAAAAAAAAAATCAAATATAGAATAGAAATCATCGTCTTGTAATGTATATTATGTTAGGTAGGTACTTTATTGTTTCTGCCGGTATAAAGTCACGTAAGTGTTCCCAGTGAAATTATATTGTTTAAAACAAATTTCATAGTTTTTATATTATGTAAACATTTATGAAAACAATTTTCTTTGCTGTTAATGTTACATGGCTTGATGTATTCGCTATTTAACGTTTTGCTTGGATGTTTTAAGGGCAAGAGAAGCAAGTTAATACTTTTATTAAACCATAAATCAAACATTTTCTGACAAGCTGTAATATAATAACTTTCTTCATTTGTCAGCCAGGAAAACAAGTATTTACTCGAAGATGATATTATAGAAACTAAGATAAGTAGGTTTATGCTTTGTGAAAGCTTAGAACTTATACTAAATTACTATTTTAAATTGGCAAATACCATTAAAAGCCGCACCATAAATTTATAAATTATTAATTTTTCGAAGTGGGTATAAAATATTTTTTAGTAAAATTGGATTTGTCAAAAAGACGACTGTTCAAAGATTGTGATCAAAAACCTTCTTTAATTAAATGTAGAAGAGTGTCCCGGTGTGAATTTGTGAGTTTTTTTACAACAGTTTTATACCGTGATTGAGGAAAATTTGGATACAGGATAAAGGTCACTGCCCACATGAGATTTCAAAATACTACCCTATCCTCATATTTCTTGATGAAATTTTACACAATTGGCGTTCAAAATAGGGGGAAAGTTTCCGACTGCATCGGGTCTTCAAGTTAGTTGTTTAAAAAACAACACAAAATGACGAGTAAAATACGTATTGAAAGTTTCTTTAGGTATCGTTATCTTAATCAAAATTAATTGATTAAAAGATAAAACGTATATTTCAATCTACCTGAGTTTTCAAAAGAATGAATCCGAATTTTATCTGATCGTCAAAATAGAAAACACCACAGAATACATATGTTGATTAAGCTTTTTATTCTCCAAATAATTGGTTAATGCCACAAGTACCTTCCCATACACTTCCTTTCCAATGCGACAAAAATAATAAATACCTTCCTTCTATGCCACAAATTTTTAAATCTTCTAATCTACGACCTGTAGGAGCTCGTAAAAAGTGATATTTAAAAAAATTATTTTTACTCTTTTGACGCCACAGATCTTTCCACAAGTTCATTATATTATCGTTAAACTCTTCGCTAGTACCATCTATTAGCAGACGATTTTAATTTCTATTTTCGTTCTCCGCCCTTGACTGAATTCTTAAATGAAAAAAATTGCAGACTTCTGAGGTTGTCCAATTTTAAATAAATGGTGGAAAATGTAACTTTGTTAACTATGTTATATACATTATGTTAGTTGGTTTGTTTATTGAAAAGCTTTATTTAAATATTTTATAGGCTGCTTTCAATAAAATGAAATAAAAGTTTTCAAATTCTTAAATCATCATGTAAATTTGGGAGTTTTATATATAGCGAAATTAATTATTATTTTCTATATTCTACCATGAATTACCATTAACACAAACTAAATTTCCTTAACAGTTTTCACGCATTCAAAACACAGTCAAAGTCAAACCTACTCTATCATATCACTTTATTGCCGTGAGTGGTGTCCCACAAGGTTCGCACCTTGGCCCAATTTTATTTAATGTATTTATTGTTGACATTGTTGCTATTTTTCACAAAGTTAATGTGTTGTTTTTCGCTGATGATCTAAACATTCATAAAATTATAAGAAATACGACTGCATTTTTATGCTGAATAATCTGAAAAATAATATAAAAAATAGAATAATTTTTTAGTAGCATTTTTTTGTAATAAATAAATAAAAAAATAAAAATTATATTGCAATTCAATATAAGTACATGTCACACAATTATATTTTATAAAACCAAAAACAGAATCATATGATCTCTAAACTTACTTAATATATTATAAACTCATCGCATTTCAGTCAATGAAATAAATGATATGAGAATATTATTTGCTTAAAAATAAAATTTTGGCACATGTACATGTTTTTATGAATAAAGCATTGAAAATGCTCGGATTCAAAACAAAAATTGCCAAAGACTTTTGTAAAATAAATATTTAAAAAATTTTTACTTCATTAGTTCGGAGTTAATTTGAATACAAGTGAACAATTTGGTCACCTCATTATAAGCCTCAATCAGATTCTATTGAAAAAATATAGCATAAATTTTTAAGACGTAAATTATAAGCTTAATTATTCCTTTTGATATAAAATGTATATACTGGGTATATACGTGCAAAGAAAAATCTAAAATTGATGAAGCTTGGAATATGATGTCGTTTTTTTTTTTAAATTATTAACTGCCTTATTGACAATTCTGCGTTGTTGCAATTGATTTCATTTGATGTTCCTAATAAAGTCATGCAAACTAAAATGTCTTTCACTGCAACAATAGTGTGAATACTAATTCTTTTATATACTCTCATATACTACGCACGCATACACAGCTTAGGTGACCACTGTGGGAAACTAGAGGATATTTTTAAAAGCACTGAAAGAACTTACAAAAATAATTTCATTTATTTTTCAGAAACAGTTATTTTGTTTTCTGCTTTATAGTAAATTTTAGTTAATTTAAATCATCAGTACGTTTGATGATTTATTCTGATGAGGTATTTGAAGGTACTTGTAGCGATAATAAACAAATCTTTACTCTAAAAGCATTCGAACCTGCAATATCAGCAAACATAATAATAAATACATACATATAAATCAGTAATATATTACGATATCAATATCCCATCGGTTCATTGACCTTAGTATTGAGGACAAAAATACACAAACATGAATTAGGTACACTTCAGAGCGGTCACACCTTTCTTTCTCGGGGTAATCTTTATCAGTCGTTATCAGATTGGACCTTCGAACTTTAATATCAAATAAGGTTGTTTAAACATGCTCAGGTACTTTTGCACTCAGCCGCCCTTGAGGTGTGACACTTTGCGAAAATGACGGTATCAAAATTAGTAACTTTTTTAACCTTTTTTATCGGGCTGCATTGAAGGGCTTCGAGTTTACTATGACAAACAGATTGTATGTTAATACGTAATAATTATTTGATAGAAGATTTAAACGCTCAATGTAAATGCTTTTTCTAGTTGATATAAAGGTGAGTTTATTGCGTGGTGGCAATTTCTTCCAAACAATTCCGATTTACAGTCTTAGAAGTATTTTTTTTTCTGATTTAGGGATGTCTTAGAAAAATTGATGCACTATTTAAGGTGAGTGGTAGCGTTGCATTTTTTTAAAATTAGCTCCACACAGGAGGCCTTAAGGAAAAAATATCTAAGGGCCAATGTCATCTTTGGGGATGTTGTGTGGGGAATCTTTTTAGGGTAAGAAAGATCTGAGAAGGAAAAAGGTAGGTATGGTGATTAATCTGGATCCATTCCTCCGACTGCAATGTAGGGCTATAAATTGAGAGAGTCCTGCTGGAAAGTTCAAAAGCTCTCCTTCAACCAGTCTCTCCCGATATGACCCACCACTTAGTAGGTGGGAAAACGCATCCACTGCCTAGACCTTGAAAAATCTTTACTTTGAACCCAGGCATCCTTGCTGAGTCTCCAAACATAACAAACCACTTGGGATGACCTTTGGCAGGGATGTTGGTTATCCAATAAATAGTTTTTGGGGCAGCGTCCCAAAGCATCAAAGTAGTGTTATTTAAAAAAATAATTATTTAGGTGTGATTTTAATAAGACGATTTTAGATAGGATCTCAGTTCTTTCTGGAGGAAGAGAGTTTGAATGATTTGAAGACTTTAAATTTCAAGAATTTTTCTATTACTTAACAGAAGAGAGAATTAATAAATTATTACGAACAATTATAATATAATCGTAGGGTACACAGATCGGAGAAAATAATTGCAGTATTATCAGTTAGTAATGACCTTTAATTAATAATTTGCCATTCAATTGAATAAGTTGATGTTATTTTATCAACAAATTTGTAGTAAAAACATATTAAGTATTCAAACCTTACATTCATTGGCAATGGTAGGAAATATTTTAATTTGGTACTCAAAAATTGGAATTAACTAGTTTTATTAAAGGTTCAAAGATAAAAAAGTATTAAATTTTAGGTTACGTACGAAATAATATACCATGTAATCATGTTTTTTACTGTAGTTATATACCTGTTTTTATGTTTGATTTAAATTTGTTTGTTTTAAAGTAATTATTTTCTATACAAGCATACTTAGTGTTCTTTGAAACGTTGTAATCTTAGACCATCCGCCCACAGGGCAACTGAAAAAAACATCAGTTGGTGTTGGATGAGTTGGCAACTCAATCGAGTTTGTGTTGGGTAAGTTGGCAACTCAATCGCTATCCACAGGAAAGTGAATTTTATTGGCGGTCGGTTAAAAACTAGTTGTCAAAGGCGACGCGGCGACTCGTAGTGATGCATGCTGCGGCCGGAGCGTTTCAGTTGTCACGTTGCAGGTTGCCATGGTTACGCCTCACGACTTGTCAAATTTTTGAGTAATTTGCGATATGTCAGAGCAGAAAAATATTGATTTTGTCCAGGAGATTGATAAATTATAATTATATATTAAGGTTGATAATTGATAAATTATTAATAAATTATTTTTTTTTAAACAAGCTGATACGATTGAATTTGAAACTGTAAAGTTGAGTTGCACCGTGAATTGAATTGCCAACCACTTTTCGGTTTCTCCATGAGTGAAAGCCCTTAGAGTGAACTGAAATTTACTTTACACGAGTAAAAATAACTTTAATATTTGAGATTCGTTAGATGATTTGGGACTAGCTTATTCCCAGGTTTTATTAAATTTTTGTTTACTTATTAGTTTTATTTCTTGTTTGGATAATCCTGATGAGTTACGAAACTCATTTAGGATGGAAGGAGCTTACAATTAATAAGCGGGAAGTGATCTGTACAATTTTACATTTTACATGTTCTAAATGGTTTTATATCGGTACCAGATATTCTGGCTGAAATAGGTTTCTATGTCCCGGATAATTTCACGCGAGGTCGCCATCACAGGCTTTTGATTCTTCCCAGGTGCAGAACTAACTTACCAATGGTGATGCCCCTGGGAAGACTTACTAGGTTAATTAACTGCCTTGCAGGAAATGTGGATATTTTCCACATTTCCTGCAATGATTTTAAGCGTGAAATAACACTTATTAAATAAATGTTTTAACTGAAAACGTAATGATTTTGTATCTTGTATAACCGTTTTTGCAATATATTGGTGTAATGCTGTTTTTGCTAATAAAATAAAATAAATATAAAATAAATATAAATATAAAATATAAATATATAAATGTATTTTGATATCAATTTTTTTTTCTTTTCACATACATAATAAAAAACAGGTTAGGTAAAACAAACAACATGAGAAAACAAATAAAGAAAAAAAGAAGGATTTAAAAAATGGATGAATACAATTAAAGAGAAAAGAAAAAGAAACAAGACAGAATAAATCATGACAAGAAAATTACACACCTACTTTCATTTTTAAATAAACTTAAAAAATATTCTTTTAAAGCATTACTTTGAAATTGTTTATTATGCTGGATGTTTTTGTACATATCTAGGAAGCGAATTATATAGTGTGTAGGCAATACAGTTCAGAGATTTTATCCCATATTTTGTAGTGTTTGAGGAACGCGAGTTTATTGTTATTTCTAGTATTGTGGTTGTATGTCTTGATCGTAAAGTGGCTTGACATTAGTGTGCGTTGATTGTTGAGTAATTGATAGGATGGAACTTGTGATTCCAAGCTCAGGAAGGGCTGTGATTGAAAGAATACCGGAAACTAAATAGATGTCCCTGACATGACTGTCCCATAGAAGTCCAAAAACATTTCTGAGAGCTCGGGTTTGAACCCCTTGCACCTGTAGGTCAGCTATCAATTTCTTTAAGCAAAGTCACAGATACGGCAGAGATAGGAAAGGTGTAAATGTACCATGGTGCAGTACGCTAACCTTAGTAAAGAAATAGGTAGTAATCCTTGAAGCCTGTACAGTACACCAGTTATTAATTAATAACTTTCTTATTAATTAAAAGTACCTATTCAACCGATAGCTCACTGATTGTTTATGATCTTGCTATTAACGCCTTAATTAATGCTTTTTTTATAAATAAAAAAGATAGTACGGTATTATTATGTAAGTTTAGAGATAGTTCGTGGAAATGATATTTAGAGATAAAACTAATAATTTTGATTGACACATGTCACGCGATGCAAAAGACATTTGCTAGATTTGCTTTTAGAACTTTAATCTTATCTTTATTCTGAACTAAGTGTGTACTTAAATTCGTCATAATCTATTTTCGATTCCAGTTAACGAATATTAAAAGAGTTATATAATCCGCGAGCAAAAATAAGTGTACATTTTTATCAACGTCATAGGTACAATTTGGGAGGAGGGTATTGGTACCACCGCACCATCCGGGAACTATTCTTTGGATAACAAATACATCTGCCATAGATCACTCCAATTCGTTCACTATGTTTTGATGGCTTAGCAGGTCTCGATTACTATCCCTTCCTGTATCATATAGAGTAATATAGACTCTCCATAAAACATCCTCAGAGATGACAGAGACCCTGAGGTAAATTATTTTCCTCGGAACCCCTTTTATTAAAAAAACTATACGTATTCGAAAAAGGCTTTCAAAATTTACATGCTTTAAAACTTATGATTTTGTTAAACACTATCGATAAAATCACAAAACTACAGATAAGTAAAATTAAAACCAATTTAATTTTTTTAAATTCCTCTTTTAAAATTTAATTAAATGAAGACAATATAAGCGAAACTCAATCGAAAATCTGAAAACAGAAAAATCAGAAAAAGATATTGACACCTCTGGGACTCGAACCCAGGACCTCTCGCTTTCCGGGAGAACGCGCTAACCACTGCGCCACGGTGTCGATATCCAATTCGGTCATTTTTAACTGTATCATACTTCGAGTAAGAACCACCCAAACTATCTTCATTTTTCTTAACGCATATTCTATTGGCAGCTACCTTTATGTATGATTGCAAGATTCAAACCGAACTAAATGCAATCTCGATAGTGTCTGGATAAGTCTTTATCCATTTTATTTAATATGCGACACCTATTGACTTTTTCTTCAAGTCTAGGATGAATTTTTAATTTTTATTTTAACTTTATAAGTAAAACCTCAAATTGTAATATTTAATTAAATCCTCTTTTAAATTTTGATTAAACAGACTGGTTTCTGAACATCTTTAGACTGGCGCATCTTGCTTAAAACTACCTTATTTATACTTATTTTGTAAGAGTAAAGCAATCTACGTTTATTTTAACAAGTCATTGACAATTACTGACAGTTAGGTTGGTAATAATAATAATATCAAATTAAATTTAGAGAAATACTTACGTGTTTGTCATCACTCTACTACGGCCACTAAAAATAACATCCGATCGAGATAAGATATAAAATCCAATGTGTTAAATTCATTGATGGTTTTAAAGCTGGTAAAATCACGAGTTGGTGATACCTACGTACCTTTAATCCATTTCATAATATCGTCTAGACAAGTGTTGATTTAAGATTATCACGGCCAAAGGTATTGTTAATAGATATTTAGGTTCAATTTCTTTTCTTAAAACTGCTTTTAAAATTCTAATATGTTGCTTGATAGCTGTTTTGTCCGCCAAAAGTATCGTTAAAATTGTCAATTTGAATTATTTTCATAAATACTATTTTTTAAATTTATTTATTTAGTATATTATAATACATTTATAAACATTATTTATGATATGTTTTGACTGTCCAACTAGGATGATTCCCGTTTTAGAACAGTCAAATTAGGATTAGTGTGAACATATGGAACATGATTTGTACAAAAAAGAGGAAATAAAAAGAAGAGAATAAAAAATGAAGTTAGTAAGTTTAAAACATAGTAACAAAAGTTAAAACATAGTTGTTAGTATACATATAGGTTCTTAAAAACAGAGGATTAAAATATATAGATAACTTGTGTATGCATTGCATACTATAGTAGAAAAATAGAAAAAAAAAAAGAGAAGAGAAAGAAATAAAATGAAGACAACATTCTTTTATAATATTTTTTTATGGTTATTCCCTTCAATGTAATGGTATCGTATATTGAACATTGAATTGTATATTCATTTAGACTTTTAGAAAAAGGTCAACAGTAGTCCCACATAAATAAAATCGGATATGTTTATCTAGGTTACAAACCAGTTCTTCCAACATTTTTTGTCATTTAAAAGCTGCCAAAAATGTGAGGAAAAAAAATTTGTCGGATAATGTTATTGATTTTGAATTTGAAATAGGAGATTGACAAAAATGACTTAAACATATGAGGTGTTAGCATCTATTATATGTAGAAAATATTGCTTATCCACTGGAGCGACAACGCAATTTAAAACTTTTTTCTCCGATTACCCGACATTTTTTGGTGATCATTTTGAATATTTTCCGCCCAATTTAAAAAAAAAATCATACTCCCGAATTTTAATATGGAGACATACAAACTGATTATAGTTCTATATAGCCAATAAACTCACCTATCTTTTGTCGATTACCATATATTCGTAGAATATATAAAAAAATATTATAAAATCGTAAACTTCTACTTAATTACTTACAAATTTGTGAAAATTAGCCAAAATTGGCAGCAAACCATTCCGAGGTATTTTAAATAGTGCCATATTTTGTAAAAAGCATTCCAGAGGTTATGTCATTATGGAGGACCAAGCTAGAAAAGAATGGAACCCGCGACACCTGGGCGTAAACCAGACACTTTTGACCTTTCAACCAACTACAGTGAGATTCGGAGAATTCTTCAAAAATCCTACTATCGCCAAAATATAATTTTACTTTTGCAAAAATATTTATAGGAATATTAAAATAATCATAATTATAGAAATATTTAAATAATCAAGAACGATTCTGAATAATCTAAGATCCAAAGCCTTCTGTTTGTAAAAAACAATGAAAGCTTTTCTGAGAAACGATTTGAAATTTAATCTATAAATGATTATCTTATAGTACGCAGATTATACTGTAATGTTTTATTTCTGATATTATTAATTATCGTCGATTTAAAAAAAACATTTTTAACATCTCTAAAATTATGAGGCAATATACAATTACTTTCGCCAAATAAAATAATTTTTTATTGTATTTTATTTTTAAGTTACAATTTACAATAGCTTTTATTGCAATTTTTGCTTTTTTTGCAGCACAGGACCGTAAAGGCTAAGGACGAATTTGATACTAAATGATAAAGCCGGTCATAATTGATAAGTTGATAAGCGATAAGCGCCACTACGCTTTTGTTCTTATCTCTTATTGGGCATTAATTTCAAGTATTCCATTAAGGTCTTCTTTATTTCCACGTGTACCTTAGACAAATAATAATAAAAATATTTGGATGATTTGCTCAGCGCTGTTTTATGAAAAATTACCTCAAGGGCGCTGTGATTTTTTCAATTGTGATCAAATTTATGATATATTTCTGCAATGCTACATCTTACAGATTAGACAGACCATTATAACAACTTATTACTAACAGATTATTTATACCGGTTTGTCAATCACTAATAAAAAACCATATGTATATTGCACTTGATTAATGAAAGTTAAGGGGGTATTCTAGTGTAGAAATTATTTTTTTTTAATTTTTCCATAGTTTAGATATTCAAAAATATCTCCTTAAAAGAATTTTTAGAATTTGGAATTATTTTTAAAGTTATAGCCATTATAGTGTCTCGGTTTGGACGGAATCTAACTAGAATCTAAATAGAACAAAACTTTAGACGCTTTTTTCTCGGAACTACTTTTTTCGAGACGGTTGACATGATATCTCAAGTTCTACTAAACCAATTCACTTGAAATTTGGTATGAGCCTTTTCTACCATTTACTCTATCGCCCCTATCAAAATTATAACAAAATTTTAATTTTTACTATTTAAAAAAAAATTGGAAAAGTTAAAAAAAATGTCTTTTTATTTCAGACAGCTGCCATTTTGCGATTTTTTAATTTTTTTAATTTACCATGGTACGGGCCGTAGAAGCTTTTATTTGGATTAAGAATTAATTAGGTTTTTGTTTTTCAGATTACTAAGAGGGTTGCAATCGAGGGTTTTTTAGATACTTAAAAAAATATTTAATTACTTGTGTTTATTGGAAAAACTCTTTTTATAATATTTTTTTAGGATTATATCCATCGATGTAAAGTATCATTGAAGAAGAAGATAAATAAATCAAAAATAAAATATGAAAAAGAACAAAACACCGAAAAAATTTAAATTTACATAAATGTATATTCCTTTTCATATATTCGTTTAGATCTATTAATATTATCTTTTTCTTCACAGATGTATTAAATTGATGTGTGTAACATTCGCAATTATTATAAAAAAGATTCCAATAAAAATTAATATTCCTCGACTTTTAGAAAAAATTAACAGTGTCCCACATAAATAAAATCGGATATGTTTATCCAAGACACTATCTAGATATCAAACCAATTCTTTAGAACTTTGTGGTAATTTAAAAAGGTATCAGCCAAAAATACCGGAAAAATTAGTTGAAGATAATATTGTTAATTCTGAATTTGAAATACGAGATAGACAAATATGACTTATATAAGAGGTCGTAATGGCCGAGTTAGTTAAACCCTTTTCCGGGTAAAACGAGAGGTCCTGGATTCGAGTCTCAGTTGCGACTGTTACCATTTTATTTTTCTGTCTTGCTCTTTTTCACATTTTCGTTTAGATTATCTTCTTACTCAGTAAAATATTTAACAATAAAAAAATATGGTTAATTATCCAATTTAGGTTTTCCGACCACTGTCCTAGATTTTCTAGTAACCTACTATAATTAAAATAGTTGCGGTATGGAAATGGTGACATTTCTAACATAACCTCTCCGCTGCACTTTATGCTAAACTAGTTAACATAATGAAAATCCTTATTATGCAGAGTTTATTTAGTGTGAAGAGTTACATAGATCCAAGTGTGTTGTTGGCGTGTCAGTGTGGCCGAACAACCTCACTTTTATGTTCTTATGAAATTAATTAAAAAAAAAAAATTCATATATTGTTGTACATGTAATTCCTGTTTAACTGCAATTAAGCAGTTTGTCATTAGAGCGGCAAAATAGTGTCAGAAGAATATATGACGCAAATGTGAATGGTAGAAGAAGTCGGGGACATCCGAAGAAGACATGGCACGATCAAGTGAATCAGATACTTGAGTCATGGGGTGAGGTTTGTTCAGGTCTTGGCGGCAGTTGCGCATACTCACCAACCGTGGGGCGGGCCGGATCGGGAGAGACTGGTTAAGGGAGACCTTTTTACCTCTCCAGCAAGACTCTCTCGACCGATCGCTTTCCAAAACAGTCGGAGGAGTGAATTCAAATGCACGTCACTCCTGGACACACCGACACCCAGATCCTTACCCACCCTTCATACATTTTTCTTCCCAGATCTTCTTCTCCCTCCTTCCCCTGAAAAAACCTCCACACAGCATCTCCAAAGATGATACAGCCCTTAGGAGAAATATTTTCACTATGGGGAAAAAATTGAATGGTCCATTTAACTAAATTAATTTTGACTTAATATACTAAAGTACTCATTTAATGCCTTTGTGAAAAAAAAAATTGAAGTTGTAATTCATCCACTGATTTTAGAACAGATTGTGTCTAATTTAAATTGGTTTTGCAAGACTGTCCCCAAGTGGTTATTCCATATCATAAATGTAAATTTGAGAGTGATAAGAAAATAATTTTAAAAATATTCTCAGGAACAAAACATTATTATAACATTATTATAAAATTCAATTATTTTTTGGACACACAATCAATTTCTTTAGACTGTGGCCTGGGAATAAAAAAATATTATGTAAACTGGCAAAATCAGTTTTGCTTTCGGCCAAATAATATTATGCTTCTTGGGATTGTCTGTTCACTGGTAGTACTTGCAGCAATAGGCCCAGTGCGTTAGTTGCAGTTTGCAGTTGGCTGTTTGCAGTTGGCTGTTTGCAGTTGGCTGTTAGCATTGCGCATAATTTAAACTAAATACGTATATTGCAGAGAAGAAGTACCGGCGTTGCTGATTACTGAGCAGTCTAATGCATTTCGTAACCGTTTCCTTATGCACCTCCTGATAAGTGGATTGGATTCATTTTATTTTATCCTCAAAGGGTCAGAGATGCACAACGTTATTTCATCTAATTAAACACTTTTAATATATTTAAATAATGACAATTTATTATAAGCAATAAATAGCTTTGAGTTTCCTTAAGAGGAATGTAAACGCTAGAAATATTTCGGTTCTCATGCCTACAAAAAAGCGAAAAAGTGGTTTTTTATTTATTTTGTGCATAATTTTATAAGAATGAAAAAAGTTAAAAAAACATACAAAACCTTAGTCTTAGCCATAAAGCGGTATTTAAAAAAAATTGTTTCTTATATTATTACTTTATAGTTAAGTCATGCAAAAACATTTTTTTGTGGTTTACGCTTATATTTTTTGTGATGTAAATTATAATTTTTTTTTTGTAATTCCAATGCATAGAAAAGCTAGTAAAAGCTTAAATTTATCCGTAGCATATTTTTTGATGTTCATACTGTAAACCGATTCGTCGTAAAGGTAAACCTAAATAGTATCTAAATAGAATTTCACGCTTCACCTTCAATTTGGGAGGCGGGAATGGGTACCGCCACCCCGGGAACTTTTATTGGATAACAAACACCCCACGTGGCTCGCTACGTTTGGTGATTTAGTAGGGGTGCTCGGGTTCATGGGGTGAGGTTTGTCTAGGTCTTGGAGGCGGATGACCAGGACACACTGAACCCCAGATTCCCACTCACCCCTTAAACCCTTTTCCTTCCCAGAACTCTCCTCTCCTTCTTTTCCTTAAAAAACCCTCCACACAGCATCCCCAAAGATGACAAAGGCCCTGAGGGAAATTATTTTCCTCAGGACTATGTGAAGCTCATGTAAAAAAATCTTAAGGTTCAAAATATCAAAAAATCGAGGCTACTTTCAAAAAAATACTAAATTTAATAAGATCTGTGGGAGAAAACCCGCGGAGTGAAAACCTCTTCCACATTGATAAAACTAACAACATACTTGTATTCACTTATTGCATAGGTATTTTGATAATATTGCGTCTAGAAATATGTATTTTTTGTTTTTATATTGATTATAACTTAATGCGACACGATAATGAAGCGCCGGTCATTAAAACGAAGCCATTAAAATGTTTTCCAAGATACACATTGTGCACTTAATAAAATATACTTAATTGTGAACAAAAACACCCGACAACACTCGAGACTATTATTTTTAGTTATTAAAACACTCTTGGATTATTCAATAATCGATAAGGCAACCCTTCCGGTATTTTGACATTATGTCGTCATGTCAATAATTAAAATGACCTACCTGTCAGATTCATGATTTATTTTATTTTATTTAACAATATTTCGGGTCGACATTCAATAAACAGATGAGCTGTTTCGAACTTTTGCCAAAATTAAATTGTATTTTTGAAAGCAGATTAAATATTCATTCAGATTTTAATATTACAAACAGTCATACGCGATTGAAAGCTTTAAAAATTAGATTAAATTTTTGTTTAGAGCTGGCTTAAGAGCGAATAACCAGACAAAACCGGAAATATGTAATTTTTAACTCAAATTTAAGACGTATTGACCCTTTTCCACAAAAAATAATAAATTGATTTTGAAAGACGGTCTTTTATCTAGTAAAGCTTTTTGAGAAAATATTTAAATTTTGAGAAAATATGTTTATTTTTAGTACAATTAGGTTTTACCGTAGGTCGTCGGAAGATTTGTTAAATTTTCGAACAAAATTTTATATTATAAATACAACATACATTTCAAATTAATAATCATGCAGTAAAATAAATCAATAAATTATTTGGGAAAGCTACTATTCAGAATTTTAATCTAAGTTCAAATAAAATCATAAAAAAATTATCCACGCCCTTGTTTATATTTTTCTTAGACATTATTGAGAAATTATAAATACTTATGATCAAAAAATAATTACAAAAAGTACCTACATAATTTTAATAGTTTAATAAAAGAACAAATTAATAAAAAATTCAAAAAAATTATAAATCTTTCGTGCATATATGCGTGCAATGACGGTCTATGACTTTTTGAAACATATTACAATTATTTTGAAGTGGTTTTAGTAAATCTTTAAGCCGCCGCATCCCGAATTTCTACCGATTTTTTCCATATCTCCCTTAAACATTTGAAGTTTTTAAGCTCTAAATATGTTATTTTTGAAGATAATATCTATACGTTCCTCACGCCGAAACGCAAATTTTATGAAACTCCTCGATGGAAAAAAATCGCAAAGTATGCTCCGAAAATTATTATAAACAAGTTCATTTCACCTATTTAAGAAGTTATATGTATGAAAAAATTCACAGTGATTCTTTAAATGCTATTTTAGATGTTCCCCACGAGATTTTTTATCTATTTCAAACGAGTAGTGTTTTATTAAACATTTTCACAATTTTCGCTTCAATTTTATCGTTTTAAATCTCTCCATCTTCTTCTTTTTGAGCGGGTATACGGCACCTTAAATGCAAATACAATGTGTGGCGTTGCTTCTTTCCTAACACTGCTTAAATCACACATCTTAGTCGCGACATAGGTTCTTGATGTGTTTCGGGCCTTCCCAGTATTTTAGGAAAAAATCCAGAGTAATTCGTAGTTCCAATTAAGTGATCGGCAATTTTGCGATGTGTCCTTTTTGAAAATTTATAAAACAAAACGTTAAGCGTTATTAAGTACCTATATGACAATAATATTTCAAGAAGGTATTAAGTTTATCTCTGTTCGCCAGAGCTACCGGTCTCTTTATCTAGACATGTCCCGTTATCAACATTGCTACTATCCGCACTACATATACTTACCTTTATCTACACGATACAGCCGAGTGAGTTGATTCGACTTATATCGTTATGTGTTTAAGCCTTATAAGATCACTCGCACTGAGATGAATGAGGATTTTCTGAAGTGTTATTTTCATTATGACACAACATTTTTTATTATCCACTAGCGTGTTCCCGGCATGCATTGTGATGATAGTTAATAAAGAAATTGTTTTTCCCTGCGTGTCCTTTCCCCTTGTATGTCCATTCGTCCCGTTCCCCTTCCACCACCCCTTCCTCCCCCGCGTCCCCTTCCCCACCGCCTTCTCCACCTTCCCTCTCCCCACTCCCTTCGTCCGCTTTCCCCGTCTCGCGAACCCCCCTCCCGAGTTAGAAACCTTCGCGGGCGTGCTCACAACAACTAACCAAAATTTTATGGCAATCGGATGAACGGTTTAGTAACGCATTTTCATGACGCCATAGCTCGTTATTATATATAGAAACCATCGCGGGCATGCACACATCAAATCCCCAAAGTTTCATTGCAATCGGATGAATGGTTTAGCAACGCTTAATATATATACATAAACAGAAGCAAACATATTTTCATTCTATCAAACATATTTCATATTATCAAACATGTATAGACGAACTAGAAAAGACAACGTGGATAAAAATCGGGAGGAAATTATTGTAATACCGTTATTTAAGACTCCAAAAGGCTCTAAAAAAATACATTAGATCCACACGGGAGGCGCTGAGGAAAAAATTATACGCAATCCGCAGCGAACCAAGGTATTTTTAAAATGATTCGCGCAACCAACTTTTACATAGGTACTAAACTTATGTATTTTTGCGTTTTCCAAAGTTTATTGGAAAGTGCACACTCGTTCAACATTATTATATACTTATTTCATGTTTATAGCTACTTGTTTATTTATTATTTTTATCTGTCATCTACATGTTTACAATAACGATATTGAATCAATAATAATACACATTGCATGGTTAGATTAAAATAGATATTTATTATTTACAGAGCACTAACTCATGTTAGCATTATGCTTACTTAGATATCAGAGTTTGAAACGTTTTAGATTAAAATAACTAGTGACCGAACAAAAATAGATTTTCAGTAAGAACCGAAAAGCTTGTAGATGAGTTTAACGGTCAAAATATTTTCGCTCTGCAATAAAATCTAAATAAATGGAATATTTCTGAACGCTTCCGAAATCTAAAAACTGTTTTGAAAGGTGCATGATGAAATACACTTTCCAACTTTAAAATTCAAATAAATATATAGTTTATAAATATTTTTTTTTTGTGCAAACGTAAATTTTTTTTAAAAACAGCTTACCTTACGTTTTTTCTAAATTAAATTACTGACAAAAAAAATAAAAACACATATATATTTTATTTGTAAAATGTACTATGCAAACGTTATCGTTAACCCAGTTTTTTGACTCTTCACTTTAAAAAGAATTGAAAATCACGAATTTTCATTTTTTTTTTCAAACCGCGCCCGCGGTCGGAAACCTTGGATTCATTCCCTTTCTAGCACCGTTTAGATTATACTACTGACCAAGATAGTAAGGGAGATAAACGGATTCTAATTAGCCTTAAAAATTAAATAAAATTTTAGCCTAAATTGGGTTGAAAAAACACCAATATCACCCGAAATTGGGCGTTTTTATCGTTAAACTTGTCAGATTTCACGTAAAATAGTGTTAAAATCGTAAGATTTCATGAAAGTTGGTGTTATTAAACTCGTAATATTTCATGGAAGTTAGTGGTACACCCGTAAGATCTCACGGAAGTTAGTGCTAAACTCGTATGGAAATTAGTGTTAAACTCGTAAGATTTCATCGAAGTTAGTGGTAAACTCGTATGATTTCATGGAAATTAGTGTTAAACTCGTAAGATTTCGTTGAAGTTAGTGTTAAATAAAATGTTCAATGAAATAACATTAATCAATTTTGAGAAAATTAGTTAAGTTTTGGCGCTTGTTGGTTCGTTGTTTCTGTTCTCGGGGAAAGCAAGGGGGCAATAACTTGTGTGTAAACTGTAAGCGCCGTATGTTCCGTATGATTTATGGAATTATATAGTAACGCAATACGCAGGTTCTCTGAAGTCGTATTACGGAGACATGATTAAGGAAAGCCCCGTATAAATTATGATGACCACCGCCGGAGATTCCTTGTAAAATTGCAACATTAACGCCACATTAAAAGCACGGGATTACAGGTACTGAGAATAGATGTACTCCCACCTTGATAATGCATCATTGCGCAACTAAATATGTAATTACTTTGAACCTGTCGTTTGAAAATCGACGCAAATAACGATTAACACTGTTTTAATTTTTTGGCATTAAAATTTAAATGGTCCCAATCACTCATCGCGGATTCTCAGCCCGTTAGATTTTTAATAAATTTTAACAAACGTCATCGTTTACGGCTGATCAAACAACCCAAATAAATCAAGTTATTCGTACCTAAAATTATTATAATAAAAAAAAACCATTTTAATAAAAATAATAAATAAATAATCAAAGTGTTGGAATTAAAAAAAAAATTGTCACGACCGAGAATCGAACCCTGATTGAATGCTCACAAGGCAACTATTAACCACTATTTTATTGGCGGCATGGATGCATTATATATTATGTAATAAAAGTATAATAATTTTGCTTTTTAGAATGTTACTTATATGTACCTACAAACAACCGAAATTATATTATAGTTTTAATAATAATAAAGTGAAAATATCAAAGTTGTCGAAGAAAGCTCTACAAAAAACCAACCACAAAATTCCTGAATAAATTAACAAAATGGTAATGTGAGCTTTTTTTTAATTACTAGAATGAATTTAGACAAACATAATAATTTTTCTTTTCATATTTGTTATTGTTTCCGCATTAGTGTAATAAGTAATTTTATAAATGCAATTTTAAAAAATCTTTATAAAAATATTTTTTTTTTTTTTTTTGTTATTGTTTTTGGGGTGTTATGCCGTGTTTCGCTACCTCCTTCTTTAGCCAACGTTTCACTCATCACTCATCTCACTCATCTGCCCTGATGATGGACACTGTAACGCTGTCCGAAACGTTGGCTAAAGAAGGAGGTAGCGAAACACGGCATAACACCCCAAAAACAATAACAAAAATAATTTTTGGCCGTGAAAACCTAAAAACATACCATATTTATTTTTATTTTTACTCTTAAATAACAAACAGTTATCTTGAGCGATGGCTACCCAAATTGAGATGGTTAATATTTATTAATTTAAAAAAATATAAATTTACCGATCTGAATTTTTTTATCTAAAAACCTAAAAACACGCCATAAATGGTGATATATAGGTGGATTCTTTAGCTTTAAGCCGTAGTAGCCAATATTGTTTCCACAGAATAAACGAGTATTTTCTCTGATATTTCATGAAAAACGTTTTGTTTATATTTCTGTTATGATTTGATTTATATGTGCAACTTATCTTCTTATGGTTACCAATGTATTCACATTTTTTTGTTTTATGTAATTTTTTGTTTTAAATAATTTTTGTCATAAATAATTTTTGGCTTCATATTCCTTTCTTACAAATTTAATTATTTGTTATTCCTTATTATGCTGTCTTATTAGAGGTAAGGTCACAAGGAGGAAATCCATAATTTTATTTCCATTTTGGCTATATTACTCATGTACAAACTGAAAAAAACGCAAACTGTCGATTTCCCGAAAATGAATAAATAAATAATTTTTTTTATTATTTATTATTTTAACTTTATGAGTAAAACCTCAAACTGTAATATTTACTGTAATATTTCATAAAGATGGCAGCCAATAAAAATATGCGTTAAGAAAAATGAAGATAATATGGGTGGTTCTTAGTCGAAGCATGGTACAGTTAAAAAAGACCGAATTGGATATCGACACCTTAGCTCAGTGGATAAGAGCGCCCAACCCGGAAAGTAGGGAGGTCCTGGGTTCGAGTCCCAGAGGTGCCAATATCTTTTTCTGATTTTTCTGTTTCCAGATTTTCGATTGAGTTTCGCTCATAATGTCTTCATTTAATTAAATAATTTTTTTCTTCAAAATTCGCAAATTCACTTTGTGGCGTCATTATTAATTTAATGAAAACAAATAACTTTGTGTAAAATAATTTTTATATTTTATTTTATATAATTGTTTTTTATGATATATTTTAAGTAATTAATCACCTCTCCTTTCTAATATTTTGTCTATGTTTTAATTAGTCTATACTTGTTTGTCTTTTGTTATTTTTATTAACTTACTATCCTGACGAAGAAAACATAGTTTTCGAAACATGTTGATATTGTTAATTAAATAGTGGTGTAAACAAAGTTATTTGTTTTGATTAAATAAATAAATAAATATTCGGTAAATATGGAGGCAAGAAACGAATTAAATCGAATGACCGAATGAAAAAATGAACTCCCAGAATGAATGAAACTTCCATCGCTCGAATGGTTAAATTTTTTTAAACTATGAATATGTGGAACTCTTCGGTTGTTTTCATGAATTGCAAATTTACTGGGAATGTAATAAGGGACATGCCCAAATCATCTGAGCGTCCCTTTCTTAATCTTACTTAATTACCATTACGCTTACATCAGCCATCTCCACATTTTTCACACAATCATACACGGTTTTACTACACATATGTCTCAGAGATCTCATTTCTGCAGCATTCAGTCTACTTTCATCCTTTCTCTGCCAGTTCCATGTCTTACTGCCATACATCAGGGTAGGTACCAGCACTCCATTATGGACGGCTAGCTTCGCTTCTTTTGACAGTTTTTTGTTGGCGCCAACGGCGTTCAGTCCTCCATTAATGGAGTTACCGGCATTTACCTTTCTTTCGATATCTCTATCAGTCTTCCCATCTCTCGTTAACATACTTCCCAAATACATAAACTCATCCACCTACTCCACGTTTCAATTTCAAAATCAGAAAATAGCTAATAGTTTATAAAACATCGTATTTGCAAACATTGGCACTCCATATCTCAGAACGAGGCAAAGTGAGTATCCAACCAAGTGACGATTTGCCTATCTACCTACGTAGGATTTCTCTGTTATTAATATAAAAATAATATAAGTAAATTTAATGAACCTCCAACAAATCAGTTATCATTCTGACATCACTTTTATTTTGGCTCCTGATAAGTATAGTTAATCGCGTGTGACTGTTTTATAACCATTCAGTATTATTTTTGTAATCTGAGTAAATTAAACATAACGTTTTTTAGTGACAAAATTTCATCTGATAGTTTTACTCAAAAAAATTTTTCTGGGGTTGCAAATGACCCGGTATTGTTTGAAAATCTCCTACTACCACCGCAGTAAGTGGAAAATGTTGCTTGTGCCGTGATGGAGGACTTGGTCAGTCGGGGAATCGAACAAGCGACGCCTGTCATCTCTGCCGGTCTAATATATATAATAAAGAAATTATTATCGGTTTATAAAATATGTTCAATCAATCGATTTACCTATGTTGAATCAAACACAGTAAAAGCGAATGAAACTTCTAATAAATTAATGCTTTAGTACCATTTATGTACAAGCAATGCATTATAAAAATTTTGGGCACGGGATGATTTACCATTAGAAAACGTAATGTTTGAGAGTGGGACAATTTTTCATTTGCCAAATGGGATTTAAATTTTTAAAAAATTTATTTTTATATGAGATACACACAGAAATCCATGAAAAAAATAATTCCTCTCAGGACCTATGTCATCTTTGGGGATGCTGTGTGAAGGGGCTTTTATGGGAAAGGAAGAAGAGGTTGTTCTGGGAAGGAAAAAGATATGGGGGTGAATAGGAATCCGGGGTTCAATGTGACCAGAAGTGATGGACGTATAAATCCATTCCTCCAATCGTGGTGCAAGGCGATGTTCCGAGAGAGTCCTGCTGGAGACGTCAAAAGGTCTCCCTCAACCAGTTTTTTTCAGATCCAGCCAGCCAAGCTGTTGGTGGGCAGACGTATTCGCCACCAAGATCTGGACAAACCTCATTCCATGAACCAGGGCATTTTAATCACCAAATATAGCGAACCACTTGAAATGACCTACGGCAGAGGTGTTGGCTGTCCAATAAATGGTTCCCGGGGTGGCAGTACCCATACCCGCCCCCCAAATTGCTGAGCGTGGGACGTTTTCCCATTCGTTATATATTGTACAGTAGATTGTCGAGCATGGAAAAAATCCCCATTTGCCAAACAACAAATTGTTATGCATGGAACTATTTCCCATCAGGCAAATCCAACCAAAAATCCAATACCTTTGTTGTTTTTGTGACGGTATATTTGGGAATATCTTCGGAAAATTTATCACAACACATGCCGTGATTATTAATTATGTTTAAGAACCAACAAAATATTTGCAATGCCTCGTGGAAAAAATTGCAATCAATATCAACAAAATTATTTTTTTTTGGCAGAGTGGGTAAAAGATAACCTAAATTTACGACTTAACCTCGGTATAATTAGATCATCTTTCACGGTTATTTTATCGACATGAAAATACTTCACGTAACGACCTCCCGATATTAATAGATCTACAATAATTGTAGAGAAGTTATTGCTGTTAGAAAAAAGTCATTATCTGTAATAAAATCAAAATACTGAAATGAAAAATATGGTTTTAAGTGGCCTGGGAAAAAATAATTTATGTTTCGACTGAAAAATACTTTTTTATTATTATTTATGAACGTAGAAATAATGCTTTAATATTTTTGATGAATTTACCATAGATTGAAAAACTTTTTGTCTATCTTTCAAATGATTCAATTCCTGTCGCACTATTGTTCTCCATCTTTTATGAGTTAAAAATATCCTCGATGAACTGAACTTTCACTAGTTTATAAACGCCTTGATGAACTTTCACAAGTTTATAAATAGTCTTGATGAACTTTTCTCTTCCTTTCACAAGTTTATAAATCGCCTTCATGAACTTTTCACAAGTTTATAAATAGTCTTGATGAACTTTTCTCTTCCTTTCACAAGTTAATAAAAAGCCTTAATGAATTTTTCACAGTTTATAAATAGTTTTGATGAACTTTTCTCTACCTTTCAGAAATCTATAAATCATCTTGACGATCTTTTCTCTATTTTTCAGAAGATTATATTTCTCCTTGATGATCTTTTCTCCAACTTCCACAAGATTATAAATCTCCTTGATGAACTTTTTTCTACCTTTCAAAAGCTTATAAATTTCCTTGATGATCTTTTATCTGCCTTTCACAAGTTTATAAATCGCCGCCATGAACTTTTCACAAGTTTATAAATAGTCTTGATGAACTTTTCTTTACTTTTCACAAGTTTATAAATCGCCTTGATGAACTTTTCTCTACCTTTTAAAAGTTTACAAATCTCCCAAACTCTTCTCTACCTTTCAAAAGTTTATAAATCTCCTTGATGATCTTATATCTGCCTTTCACATATTTATAAATTGCCTTGATGATATTTTCACTATCTTTCACAAGTTTATCATCACCTTGATCAACTTTTCTCCATCTTTCACAAGGTTATAAATCGCCGTGATCAATTTTTCTCAACCTCTCTCATTTGTGTAAATCGCCGTGATCAACTTTTCTCTACCTTTCACAAGTTTATAAAGCACCGCGACTAACTTTTTTCTACCTTTCATAAGTTTATAAACCTCTGTGATGATCTTTTCACCACCTTTCACAAGTTGATAAAATCGCCGTGAAGAAGATAGATCAGATAATGTAAGAGAACAATTAAACGTGCACATTCTTAAGTTTTCAGTACCTAGGCAGCAGATCTATTAAATAAATTGTGGCACCTAAAAACGACGCAAATAAATCAAATAAGTAACGTTTTATCAAACAGTTATGACTTAAGTTTCAGTGCGGAATTATTGAACTGACATCAAACCATTGAACTGTATAAATATGACATGGTCAGTTATAATAATAATTGAGGAAAGTAAAATTAAATACAAGATATAAAACGAGCGTATTTAACCAAAACATCATCGCTCGATAGTTCTGATAAGGGGATATAACAACTTTATAATTGGTTATTCACGCATTTATACAAAAATAGGAAGTCTTCTTACGTAAAATTGATTAACATAAATGAAAATGATGTCACTTTCATGCATGATCGCTGAAACAATCGCTTAACTTTTATCAAGTGAAGTTTGCGTAGTTTACAATTATTCGTTTAAATATAATCACGATTTGTTTGCCCAATAACTTAGCATTTTCGTAAATATTATCACACATTAACACCGGGTTTTATCGAATAAACTGTGACTCCACAAGATGGCACTTTTGAATGTCAAACGTTGCGCAGTTGAATTAAGGAATAATTCTAATTATCCTTACACAAAAAATAAATAAAAATGTATTTTTTAAGGCTAGATAAATGGACGGAATTTTGAAAATATGTATGCTTATATCATTATTGCGAAAATAGCACGAAAATTTAAATGTTAAAAGTGCGTAAGTAAGAATTGTAAAATTTTTCTAGGTACTATATATAATACAGACGAAGAGTAATACAATGAAGGAATCTACATGGAAATGTTGTTACTTTTTATTGCGTTAGATTTAGATGAAATAGGAAATTACATATAATACTGTAAAACTGTTATATTGGAAGAAGAAAGGAGGCATCCAATATTTAAAAATTTTCTACTATTGTGCCAAATAATTGTTTGGTTTCGATTTTTTCCCTTATTTTCCTCTCAATTCACGTTGGAGAATTTCATGAATGATGATATGACCATGCCGTGCGGTTTTTTCATTTAGTTTCCATTACGTACACTTAATTTAAATGTACCCTTATATGACACTGTAAATGACCTGTTAGGCCCTTCTTTCACAGGGATACGTGTAAGTCTTCGATACTTGCGTTTTGTAGTCAATCCGCGAATAGCTTGTCGTACGCACGTCGTAAACACGTAGCTACCGAAATCACGTGACTCGCGTCTTCATCAATCATTGTTGAATTCTCGAAACGTCAAACTAGAATGCTTTCATATTTATCCGAACGGTTGCTGTAGCTGTAATTTTTATATTATCACATTCTTTATTGGCTATTTGCTTCCTAGCATTGATCTAAACATGCGTTGTTGCAAAATATCTGACGCAAGTCACGTCAAGTATTGACGACGAAGTGATTCGAAACAATCTCGCCTAGCTGGTCGGAGACTGGTGGGAGACTGGCGTGGCCGACGAGTTTACAAAATGTCGGCAACATGTGTCTGCGGGTAATGCGCGCTTTCATCCTGCGACAAAATATTCCCGACAAAACATCCTCCGTAAAAATTATCCTACGGACAAAACATCCTCCAATAAAATATCTACGAAAACCTAACCTAACCTAACCTAACCTAATCTAACCTTACTTTACTATTTTTGAGCAATAATTTATTGTCTTTACAGGTTGTCTGCATTATTTTTGTCCCATTTAACTATTTTTGAACAATAAATTATTGTCTTTGAAGGATGTCTATATTATTTTTATCCCATTTTTTTAGGAGAGGTTAGTTTTTAGTGGATATTTTGTTAAGGGATGTTTTATCCGTAGGATATTTTGTCGGGGATATCTTGTCGGGGGATGAAAAGTCGCGGAACCGTGTCTGTGTACAAACCTCTGCAGATATACGGAGGTAATCGCCAAGATACTAGAATCGTCATTGTGTCGGATATTTGCGTATCCCCATGGAAGAAGGGCCTAAAGAAATAAGAGAAATAATATATTACAATACCTTAACATTTACCACAACTAGATAAAAGATACCAACTTACATTTTTATTATCGAATTTTATTCATTTCTAACTGATTAATTTTCTCACGTGATTTCTCACGAATACACGTTGCTTGTGAAATGTGTGTTGTACTAGGTATTAAAAAATACATTTCACACTTATGCGATTCTTAGAAATATCCCTCATTAATGCAAGCTCACATATCACACCTATAAAACCAATAATAATACTTATCTATAGAACAATGCTTCAGATATCTCCACTCCACCAAACGACATGTGTTGTTAAGATAAACCAAATCCACAATGCGACGATAATCGGGTAACGACCAAAACCTAATTGCAAAGGTAGAAAACTGTTTTATCATTGTAACGATAATATTATTGCGAATCAGATCAGATTCCCGATGATAAATATGATAATCGACTTTAGATTGGACGGTTTCATAACCCGAGATGGATTGACATTAAAATAACAATTATTAAAAATGATCTCACGGTTTTGATTGAAACTAAGAAGCCATTGATTATTTATTATTTAATTATCGGCATTTGAAGATTGTGTGTAACCAATTGTATCTAGGTTCATGCAAAATGAAAGCGAACCTTAATTCGTTGAATACGAATAAGGAGTGAGTGTAAGAACAAACACGATAAAAATGTTTTCCACAAAGATACAAGTAAAACACAGGATCTAATCTGATCAAGGAATTTTGAAGCCTAAGATCACACTGTTATGTAGAGTGTAACATCATGTACCCGAAGGATTTTAACCAGAGATTCCTGAACATATTTGGAGCAAAAACTGTTAGTGTTATTTTGCTGTCCGACGATATTTTTTTGATATTGAAAACTTTTCCCATCACACGTTGCAACTGACTAGTTGGATATAGCATAGCGGCGGGTCACACGACAAGCACTTCATATCTTTCCAGCAGCAGGGTAACACACAAACGTAACGTATTCCAATCGCGCCGTATGGGGTGGGATCAGTGGCGACGTATGATTGACATATATTTTTTTGTTTTTAAGCCGCGGCATACTCTATTTCTACCGATTTATTACATATGTGCCTTAAACACTTAAAGTTTTACAGCTCTTAAAAAATATATGTTTTTCTTCAAGATAATATCTACACATTCCCGGTGCCGAAACGCAAATTATATGAAATTACCTCTATAGAAAAAAATCACAAAGTACGCTCTGAAAATTATTATAAACAAGTTTGTTACAGTTATTTTACAATTTATATTTATGAAAAAATGAATACTGTTTTAGATTTTTGCTCTATTTTAAACGAGTCGTGTTTTTATTAAACATTTTCACAATTTTTGCTTAAGTATTATCGATTTTAACATTCGAGCGCTCTTTCTAACATTCGTATTTAATATCTTTCCATCTTCTTCTTTTTGAGCGGGTAAAAAAACACATCCGATAACAAAATGACATATTATACTTTTTACTCTTAATATGCTCAGGGATGAAATCCTTCGGGTACACGCTGTTACACCTTATGTATTATGTCAGTTGTTGCTAGAAAATTGCTCATTTACGCCAGAAGAACATTTAGAACCCGCAATAAATAAATACACTATTCAAATAAATTTCTTCAACGTTGAAATAATATTTATTTTTCATTGTTTTTTCACGATTGCGCACTAGCGATGACACTGCTTTCTTTACTTAACGTCTGTTTTATTGATATAATTGTGTACCGTTTAGGTACCTTGTCTGTTGTCCCGGAGGTGTATGCGGTATGCGCCACGCAGTATGAACCGGAGGCCCCTCGGACCACCGGGAAACTGGGCCCGACCCCCGCGCGGCGACTGCTAAATTAGCCAACGAGCGCCGATTATTGTCTCGCTACTACCAGCCACTACAAGCCACTACAAGCCACTACCACCTACCAACTACTTCCCTATGTAGAGCAAACTAATTCGCATCGTAAATATACTCTCATGTTAATGCGAACAGGGGTGGCGAGAAAGTTGAGCGAACTGACGGCCTCCGTAACGTAATGATATGCATGGTGATTTTACATAAGATTTCTAAGTATTTTCACTGGTCTCGTTGTTCTCGAAAAAATAGGAGCAGGCAATTTTATTTTATGTTAATGTCGACCCTTGGTTTCCAAAGTGGTCCCAGGGCTCCTCAGGATCATTCAGGGGGTCCGTGGAAATTAAAATTGAGTATGGGGGTCCCTGAACGACGTCAGGGGGTCCGCGCAGGGTTTAATATAAAATAAAAAATGTGATGCGTGCGTTAAGTGCGTACAACAAGTTTTCCTTGTTTTAGACAAAAATAAGTATAATATTTTGTATTGTTATATTATTGTTATTGTTGCATGAATAATAATATAAATTAAAGTGTAATATCTGCGTTTAAGGGGATCCAATAGTCCAGGGAAAAATCGAAGTCGGAATTCACGCCCATTGTGGGAGGAGTTTAAAAATATTTGAGAAAAAGCTTTTGGAACGGTTGAAAAAGGTATTTGAGAATTTTTTTTACAGGTTGATTTCGTAAAGACCTAAAAAAAACATTAACTCCTTTTTTACACATTGTTTATTGTAACAACAAGGAAATTTAAAATTAATTTCACGGAACCGAGCGACGTGAAGTCACACGTCTGTTCCCTGCTCCGGCCAGGGCGTTTCTGAATGGAAGTGGGATGTGGCAAGCCAGTAGTCCTTCGGTGAACGACATAAAGGTCACTTTGAAAATCCACATTCGTCGGCTGCCAGCCGTATTGTGAAATAACAACGCAAATATGCATATTTTATTTTATTTTGTGAATATCGGGCGTAAATATCAATTTTTTTTGCGATTATCATAAAAGAAACTAAATTTGCCACAATAAGCAATAAAATCATATCCGAAAAGATGTTTATACGTAGGAGAGTTTGCACTTGAAAGTGTTTTTTTAAAGACCTGTTACTTTATTTTTTTCTAGGCTTATTAAAAGACTTATAAAAAAATGACCGATATTTTTAAGGGCCAAGATATGTTCTACACGCATTATTTAATTGAAGCATCTATAATATTTCTAAGCGATCAAATTTTCAAAACAAAAACACATGATTTTGTGTGATTTTGCATTATTTACTATGGTTTCATCTTAATGCAGAACTTTTGCTGTACAAACAAAATTTGGGAAGAGAAGAATGTTCTCAGTTTCCAAATCTTTGCAAATTGCAAAATAGAGATGCTTTAGAATCGGCAGAATCGGCAGAATCGGCTGTCTCTTTCTCAAATTAAGACATACTTTACCTTACAATATTTTTTTCTGAAAAGGGAGTAAATCAGTAACTAACACAACCCGTCCGACAGCGATTCCAATCGCTTTTACGGATTGGAAGATTGTGGGTTTGATTCCAGACGCAACACATTTTTTGAGCCATCTCTTTGTCCTACAATACGGATTTTTTCGAAATCCTGGATCTTGATACTCCTCTCTCTTCTTAAAACAATCTTGAATCAGTCTTTGAGATCCTGTTTGTATTAAATGTATAACATATATGGACTGCAGGGAATCCGCTTGCACAACCCGGGTGTGAACTGCACCCCAAAGTTTACCTTCTTCTTCGTGTGCCCTATGTTGTCCCCCCCGATGTTGGCGATCACTCTGGAAAATGTCTCTATCTTGCGCTGCTTGGCATAGCTCCTCCGCACTTCTAATGCCGGCCCACTCTCGCACATTTTGCAGCCAAGACATTGTCTCCTACCAGGCCCTCGGTGACCCAAGTTTACCTATGACAATTTATATATTTAGTAGATATACCAAAACGTTGGGCTTTTCTTGACATAGCATTAATCGTGTTTAGTCACCACTTTTGGCAATTGGACCGCTGTTGGGAGGTATCGACATAAATCTTTAGAGAATTAGATAGAATAATCAGTCTCCTCTTTGTGCGGTGCTTCGTAGCTTATCGGTTTCCTCCTTGTGTGGTGCTTCGTAGCATCCCCACTCTTTTCTACCGAGTGAACAATACTAATCGGTCTCCTCTTTGTGCGGTGCTTCGCGACCTCCCCGCTCTTATCTATTTAAGTTTTCTGAAGGTTTTCACTTCTGTCGCTAAATGCAGAGATTTTTTTAATTGTTGTGGAAAACCTGAAATATAGCTTAAACACGAAATGATTGTCGGAAAAGATAAGTTATTAACCAAAACATTAAAAAAAGTACCTGTATAAATACACAAAATAAAGTGCCATGACTTTCGCGATGGCAGGCTCTTGCGAGAATACTCTTGTAAGTACAAAACAGGCCAGTGATAATCGCATGTATGGACATACTTAAATTGCCGAGAGAAGAATTTCCTAGTTAATGTTTTATCCCTCTCTTTTTCATGAATATGAAATCTTCTCGGCCACTTTGTGGAAGGTCTTAATAATATTATAACTACTTAACGCGGACGCTTAGGTAGGCTTTAATGTTGCTCGAGTTGTTTCGTTCTGATATTATGACTTTCCTGTTGACAAGATCCGGCTCGGAGGACCAATATTTTTTTAAGAAAAATTGGGAAACGTTTTTTAATCCATGCAAACTTTAAATCTTTTCAACTCATTGAGTGTCAGAATTGGCTGTTCTTATTGAAGTTACAAGTGATTTACTTAGTTAGCTTCAGACGCTTAGATTTTCTTTAATGTTGCTCAAGTTGTTTTGTGCTTATATTATGTTGTTATTTACAAGATCCGTATCGGAGGACCAATTCTTTTATTTAATAAGATTTTTCTTAGCCTGCGAAAACTTTGAATTTCTGTGCCTAATTTGTGTTTCATGTACGAACGTGATTTACTAGATCATGTTTAGCTTCTCAGGTATACTATTATGTTGCCTGAATTGTTTTGTGCTGATACATTAGTAGATATTTGACCGGTCAGTGGTTGAGTGGGCATCGCGTTTGATTCCCACCCAGGCGTCCCGTGTTCGATTCCTCAGCTGGCTAAGTCCTCCATCACAACACAAGCAACATTTTCGGCTCTCTGTGGTGGTAGTAGGAGATTTTCAAACATTGTTGGGTTATTCGTAACCCGGGAATGTTTGTCTTTCTTTAAAAAAAAATTAAGATATTGTTTTATTGTTGGCATGATCCAGCTCGAAGGACCATTTTTAAATTTAAAAAATAAAATGCGTTCATGAAATCCGAGTCACATTGCAAAAGAGAATCGATTGTGTATTTAATTTTTTACAAATAATCAATTAGGTTTTATTTAATTATAAAATAGTTTCTTCGACACATAGTACTTTTTAAATTACGTAACAATAAAGAATATTACGTAATTTTCCTACCGTATTCTGTTGTTATTTCTACAACAAACCAATCAATGCCGTTGTCTTGCAAATTAATGGCTAGATTTAGTGAAATTTAATACAACTTAATTTATCGAACACCTGCTGCACCTGCATTGCGGAGTACCAGAACTCTTCTGCTAATTTAATCCCAAGATGAAACATGAAACCTCCCGACAAATTATAATAATCATAATATTGTTGTAAAATTAATTCGAATGGTGATTAACAGTTGAATTTATTCACCTGTCCAGTTATTTTATAATTTCTTATTAACTTGTTCATTACCACTGTGTCGCATCATACGATTTGCATCTACCTAGTCCCTGTAAATACGTAGCATTTCTACCTTTAAACATATGGGTATTAATACAATATTAACATGAATAACAAAGTATAAACAAAATTCCAATGACTAAAAAATTTGTGGAAGGCTTAAATGGCAGGCCATCGCCAAAACAGGAAGCACTGATAACACAGGATGGATGTCTACACTAATTGTGTAGAGCGAAGATAAATAAAAAAGGAAGATTTCAACGTAATTTAGTCTTTGTTCATTATTGACCAGTGATTTAATTTGGTACATGGACAATTAATAGCTCTAAAGCAACATAAAACCTATCTTTGGATGTCCTCTAAGACTAGAGTAGTAAGAATGTAGAGACCTAAGAATAATCAATTAAAACTTTCTAAGCAACTAAATGGTAACATAAGAGCCAGTCATGGGGTAGGACAGATTCATTAAAATGCAAAAAGCCAGGAAATTAGCGTTGGAGCATTTATGCAGCCCTGGGGAACATCATAATAGACTTTACTTGGCCACGAAAACCTAAGGATAAAAAAATAGTCCTACTTCCCCTTGGACTTGTATTTTTTTTATTTATTTAGTGTTCATATTTTGAACCATTTGTTATATCGTATTTATGACAGAGGTATGCCGCTTTTCTTCTGATTATAAATTTCATCAGTTCTCTTCTTGTAGATATCCTTTAGTATTATTTGTTACATCTGCCAATTTGTGACTGTTGCTTTTGATGGCATATTTAGCTTTCTCGTTTAGCTATATTTCAAAAGCTTTTATTTACCTAATTGATTTTGAGTAATTAAAAGTAAATTAACTCATTATGTAATATATTCTAGGAACTCTCTCTCTCTCTCTCTCTCCAATGGCGCTACAGCCCATATCGAGCCTCGGCCTCCCGCAACATTCGCCTCCAACTCCTCCTGTCCTCAACGGCTGACTTACAGTTTGTTATCTGGAGAAGCTGTGCTGCATCCTTTCTTATCTCGTTTTCCCACCTCAGTCTGGGTCTTCCCACTTTTCTCTTTCCACCCGGGTGTCCAGTCAGAATTCTCTTTGGAACGAGTGTATCCTGCATTCTCTGTACATGTCCAACCCATCACAACCTGAGGAGTTTCATGTGGGCTGAGATGTTAGGGGCCTGATATATATCGTACATCATTCTAGGAACTAGTTGGCTTAAATTTGTATTTGAGTGGTGTGTACAAAAATTAAGATACAGTGTAATTCTTACATGAGTTTAGTTGACTATCAAAATTTAGTCCTTTATTACACAAAAAATGACAAATTCACTTTATAAATTTCAATATCGTTCAATATCGTAGTTTTGGTCGATTGTTTGCAGCCAATGCGGATCGTCTGTGGAATAAATCTATTGACTTATCCAGTATGTTTTATGCTTATAAGGTGGGACACCTATTTTGTGACATGAGTCACAAAGAGTATTATGGTAATTTATAAAAATCTAGAAACTTGTCTAATTAAAATAATATTACCCGACGGTATTGTTAATAAACGCAGGCAGCCAACACAAATTATGTTCTTAAGCATTTTATTAATGTTGCAAATTGAAAAATTATCAAGTTGAAAATCAAACATAGTCGAATTTGTTGAATTATTTAAAATGATGACAGAGACAGAATTAAAACATTTGTCTGCAAGTTGTTTAAAAAAAAAAGATAAATAGTCGTTGGCATCAAAGGTCTTTCTCAAATGCGTTTATTTATAATTTCCGCACTTATTCACAATATGTTCAAGACTTATCACAAATTACAAGCAAGAACCAAATAAACGTCAAAATATTATCTAGGTTAGATCTTCCACAACTCGTTAGTTGAAAAGTCGTCATAAATTGCATTTAATATTTTAAACAAGATTTTTTCTGGAAAACTTTATTTATTGTAATGCGATCTTTTGCAGATGTTCAACTTGATCGTTGGTAGTACAATAATACGACTCTCAAAACTAAATAAAATGATTCCGGTATTTTCTTTTAACATGTCTATGAATAAAACGAATATAAATTTGTTTTACGGGTTTTAAAATAAAAAATAAAAAAAAAACATTACTACATTAAATTGGTGACAGCACTTGCAATTTTCAAAGATCACTTTTTTTTACAATAGACCCACACAGTAGGCTTTGAGGAAAACAATTTCCCTCGGGGCATATGTCATCTATGGGGATGCTGTATGGAGGGTCATTTTAGGGAAAGGGAGAAAAGGAAGTTCTGGGAAGGAAAAGGGTATGCGGAGTTGGTAGGAATCTGGGGGTCAAAGTGTCCAGGAGTGACGGAGGTATGAATTCATTCCTCCCGCTGCAGTGCAAGGTGATGGGTCGAGAGAGTCCGGCTGGAGAAATCGAAAGGTCTCCCTCAACCAGTCTCACCCAATCCGGCCCGCCACGCAGTAGGTGGGTAAACGCATCCGCCGCCAAGACCTAGACAAACCTCAATCCACAAAGCCAGTAATGTTGATTAATGAACCACATAATTCAAATAAATGTATATATTGACAGCTAACCGAAACTTATCTGATACTATGGAATCCGGGCTAAAATTTGTCGATCGTCGGTTGGAATTTCTCTTACCAATAGTTGACCGTGATCGCAAATATTGCTAACTGACCATTTACGACGGATTTGGGCAATATCATTGATATAGGGTTATACCGATCGACCATGCTAGGTACCCAGATCAGAGATGTTGAGATTGGGAATAAAATTATCATTTGAATTTGCTGTGTTTTCGAACTGTGGACCGGTTCATTATGCCTCATTGCATTGCCCATCGGAATACCAGTTAAACAGATACAGAAATTCATTTGTTGATGCACGATTATAAAAAAAAATAGAGGTTTTTAGAGAGACTATGAACAGTATTTCAAAAAGAACGAGTGACAACTTGTCGCTTCTTCCTTGCGAGTCACCTAGCCGTGTGTACGGAATAGTCGTTTTTATTCATAAACATGAATAAAATGATCCCGACGATAATTGATTAATAAAAAATAATTGACCCTTAACAGAACTCGTTTAGTCTCATGTGTAAACGTGTAAAAATTGCAAACTCACACACACACACGCGCGCGTTTCCTTAACATCTCCCATAATTATGGCTAATTTATTGTTTTATTTCTGTATATCGCGCTGTCAAATGAATACTGTTACAACTGAACAAAATAGGCACAAGAGTAAAAGCGCGTTGTAAAATTGTGTATTCAAGAATAGACATAAATAAATAAATAAATAAATAGTATTATAAAATTATGTTCACATATAATCTAGTGCTTAAATAAATGGTTTACACATACATGTACACTATACACGTATATGTAAACTAAAATTCTTATAATTACAAATAATCGAATTATTTTTCGAAAAAACAAAACTCGGCATGATATGTACTTTTGATGACCTTTGTAATTTGATTCTGCATTGAAAAAAATACACCAGCAGGCATTTATAACTTTGTTCGTGTTACAAATAATTATTTTGTTTTATTTTTTTTTCTTTTATGCATTTATATTTAATAATATTATTATGTGAAAATGTAAAAATGAATGTGTCTTTGTTTGTCCATTACGCGTTCCTAAACCATTCATCCGATTGCGATGAAATTTTGGTGATTTGATGTGCGCATGTCTGCGATGGTTTCTATTTATTATACAATAATAAGCTCTGGTGTTAGGAAATTATTTCTAATATTACACATAGGAGGAGGTTCGCGGGACGGGGAAATGGTTAAAGGATGGAAAGACGGGGAAGGTGGAAGGGAAAAGCGGTGGGGGAAGGGGAGAATGGGAAAGGACACGCAGGAAGAAACGATTTCTTCATTTAAGTGGCATTGCAACGCATGCCGGGAACTCGGTAGTTCAGTTTATAAAAAACAATTTATTTAGAAACAGCTGTCATGTCCAATAATTATTAAACAGCAGAAATTCTTTATAAGGTGTTTTCTTTTTTAATTAACTTAAAAAAAAAATTGTAAAAAAAAAAACTTGTAAGTTTAATAGAGTTGTCCAAATAAAACTTGATAACCATAATAAAAAAAAATCATCAACAATCATCCTTTGTAATTTCGGTGAAATCTGGTTCAGAGGACTCAAATTTGCTTTGAATTTAAGTTTCATTTCAAAATTGGATCTGATTGTCGACAATTCAGATTATCCCGCAATTTTTCACGGGTCTGCCCTGGAATCGCAATAATTTACTCTTGGAAGGATATTTACCTCAACCTGATTATTTAAATAAATAAATTTATACTTTAAAAAATGTGTTACATCATCGCATTGCTTGAGCGACCACCAAAAGGTCACATTAATATGAGAACTAATTTATGTCCTGAATAAATTAAAATAATTATATTTTCACATTATTTGTTGTGCAATCGTGACTGAATCATTAAAAAAATATTCTGGTAGCATTACAAATTAACAATATAAATTTTAAACGAACCCACTTATGGCCGATTAGGTAAAGCTGTCAGATCTCCTCCCCGGACGTGTCGAGTTAAATTCCTGACGTCCTTTGTCATTTTCCTCTCCAAGATGTTTTGAACTTGAATGATTTTTGATCTAGCATATTTTTAATATTTATACTAATGTTATAAATGCGAAACTGCGTTTGTTTGTTACGCTTTCACGCATAAAACAATAAAACGATTTTAAAAATTCTTTCACCAATAGAAAGCTAAATTATATGCGAGTACTATAGGCTGTTTATAATGGTAAATAATAAATATTAATATATTAAATTTATCATACGTTTTCTGTACTAAGAAAAGCGAGTTGTTGCTAAGCAAAACAAATCGTTGCCGTGGAAAACAAATCGTTGCCGTGGAAACGATGTTGATATATTTGCAGGAATTCTGTAGGGAGAAGCAATTTCTTTAATAAATGGCGTAGCAAACACGCCGGGTACCAGCTATAATAAAGTATTAAAGTAAAGTAAGTTATTATAAAGTAGTAAGCTTTTATAAAGTATTCAATAATAGGGTTTAAATTAAATTAGGAAATATTTACGATATTGATGCACTTTTCATATATTTTTTTTGGTGACCGAACAAGTCGGAATGAAACCAACTCAGAACCATCTCAGATAAGCCATTTAGAGTGATAATAAAATATATATTAAAAAATGGTTAAAATGATTTTTTTCGTAGCCTTTAATGACTTTTCAAGGAGGTGTTGAGTTGACTTTATTCTCAGTTGGCATGGAACCATTTTTTTTATATTAACGAATAGATTTTCTATAACCATTTACAAATGTGCCATTTTTTATTTGCCACCAGAACGATATGTATATTTTTGTTCGTGTATATGGCGTTATTGACGTCACGCCGTCGAACGTCCGTGACAGCTGTCTTACCAGCCAGTAGCGTTTTTTAAATCATGATATTGTAACCAGTTCAAATAGTTTAGGGTTACAGATCATTTATAATTACTTATTAGATGATGAAAATGTTTCTTTACACATATTTTTTTTTTTTTTTTTTTCAAGAGCGGAGACGGTTTACATAAATAAAGTTCCCGTGAGCACTTAGGCCGTAGGCCCATTGTGCTATCTCCCATTTTACCTCATTTCTTTGACAGTAATCCAGTTCCTTTTACAAAGTTCACCAGGATTGTCATTGGAAATGAAGCTATATCTTCTGGTGCGACAATGTGTCTTCCCAGGTCTCATTTCTCCTCTTCACTCCTCCGTGGTTCCCTTTACACATATTTAGTACAATGATCAGAATCAGAAAAATAAACTTTGATCTACCATTTATTTTTAATGGTAGGTATCTCAAGTGTGTGAAAACACCTCACAGAGCTTCTTTAAAATATTTTTTTACGTAATCGTTTGTTACGCAATGAGAAAAACTACTAACGACATGATCGTTCTTTGATAAGTTAACTTTTGACTTGATTTTACCTTCCCTTTTTTCATATGAAATCTGATTCTTCCGAAGATTGGCAGATCTCAGCATTTCGAAATCACTACTGACTCTCTCCAACCACTCGTAAGAAGCTTTGAAATGAAATGTTTGCATCCAGAAATACTATTATATAAATATCTGAATCTTTTTTGGTGCATATTACGATAAGACCACAGATGGATCATAATCATCCAACCATCGAATAACGTTCATAATGGCTAGATTAAAGTAAAATATAAGTTTCCACCGCAATACCGAAGGACATTGAAGGTCTCAAAACATTTTGCATATCTGGACACACCGTAATGCATCCCAACGCACATTGTGCAGGCTGAACAATGCTTACAACAACGCATGTCGCCTGCAACACTGTGGAAACTCATCCGGGGAAGAAAACACTCTTTCAGAGCAATAATGCATTCTGCCAACTACTGCAGCACTTCTGTAAACTTTCATCCGGGGAAGAGTGCACTCTTTCAGAGCAACAATGCATTTATACAACTACTGCAGCACTTCTGTAAACTTTCATCCGGGGAAGAGTGCACACTTTCAGAGCAACAACGTATGTTGACAACTACTGCAGCATTTCTGTAAACTTTCATCCGGGGAAGAGTGCAGTCTTTCAGAGCAACAGCGCATTTTACAAACTACTGCAGCACTATGTAAACTTTCACCAGAGGAAGAGTGGACTCTTTCAAAGCACTTCTTGTTCACTAAATGGAAATCATATGGAGTTCACTAAGCCAATCTATGATAATTACGGACACTGGGTCTCTCTCGATGACCCTCTTTTATTTTTTATTTATACATTAACGCCCTTTACAAGAACTTTTACATAGCAATTACAAAAAATCTACAGTTTTTTTTTAACTTACTGAACTGCTTCTACAATAATCGTTTGTTTTTATTTGGTGATAAATTGAAGATGTAAATCAACCCTTCATAATTATTTCCTTCTTTCGTATTCTGGGCAGTGAGTGGCTTTTTTTCCTCCCTTTTTTTTCTTCTTCTAGGAATGATACTGGAATCCTTTAAATATTTTAACCGTTTATAAAACCGGCTAGAATTGTACTGCTTCTTCGTCTGTACTGTTACTCCCTTCCCATAAGGGGGTGGAATAGCCCCCTTGTCCCTGCCTGGCACAGGTGGTGTCCTTAATTTATACTATCTGCAAGCGCTTAGTTTCCTGCACTGTCACTGCGCCACCCCTGATGTAGCGGTAGCAGTGAGAGGTGGGTTCCTTTCGACCCTGATCTCCAGTTCTCTTGTGGTCCTGTCGGCTGGAGTGAGTTATTTAGTCCCCTGGGTTCTTCAGAAGTCTCTTCTCCACTATCCCACCATCTTCATAGGGGTCACGTCTGGCCACTGTGCTGCCAGGGACGGTGTGAAGGGTTTGAAGGGCCAACTTTCCTTCCACTGCTCACTGTCTATCCTCAGGACTGCCTGTGGCTTGTCAGAAGCTCTAGATGCTGCTCTTGTGCTGTGGCTGCCGTGGGAACATGTTTCAATTGCTTTTTCTTTCTAATTTATATTTCTCTTTAAATGCTGTCTCTCCGCTAGCTTCAAGAACGAGAACAAACTGCCTCGGATGAGAACACAAATTTTTTGGTATGTATAATTGTATGTTGTGCCGTGTAGGGACAGTCGGGGGCTTTTAGAATCATTTCAAAGTAGCTTCGTTTAAAAAATAAATATAGAGTCTTGATGTGAGAACCGATAGAGGGACCAATCTGGTCCTTAAAACGGTTCGGGAAAGTGGTGGGTGCCCTCGACTGGGCAGTGAGTGGCAAATACTTCCATTGAACTTACACCGTAGAACAAAAAAACATAAAGATGAGCCGGAAAAACTGCGTGAACGGCGATTAAAAATAAACAAAAAGATAATTTGACAGTTTGCAAGCTAACCATTCATGCATCAGGAAACTAACTACTTTACGACGGTTAAAAATATGATTAAAACTTATTAATAATAATGATTTTTTTTAGTATATTATAAACTTAAATAAATAGTTAACTATTTCTTCAAAATTCGCAAATTCACTTTGTGGCATCATTATTTAATTTAATGAAAACAAATAACTTTGTGTACACCACTATTTAATTAACAATATCAATTTAACTTATTATCCTAAAGAAGAAAACATAGTTTTTGAAACATGTTGATATTGTTAATTAAATAGTGGTGTACACAAAGTTATTTGTTTTCATTAAATTAAATAGTTGACTTTTTACTCTATTTTTCGGACTTCTATATTTTCTATAACTTCCGGAATTTTCAGAATGATTAATTTCTGGATGATCCTGTTGATCTAAATCCTTAATTAAAAATAAAGAATAGTTGAAACTTGTGCCGAAGCATGTTTTTGTACGAGTACAACGAAACACATTTTAAATATATATATTTTTTATCAGATGTTATCTTTGTTCAATTATCTATTTCAAATCGAATTGTAATGTGACATTGGGCTATAAAAATGTTAACTTGTTAGGTAATAACACGGACAAGTAATGTTTTACAAGACCAAACCTTGTAACTGTTTTACATAATTGGTCAAATGAACTACTAGATGAAAGATACCTTTTTATTCAGCCAATATAAATAGGTACGTATTTACATTTTTTTTTATTATCCATTCTCATTTGTTTTCTGGTAACAGATGTCTTCTTTTTATCGTCGTCAGATAATTTGTAAAAAACAGACACTACAAACATATAAGCACTTTTTGCCTGATCAATATGCGATGTTATTTATTGTAAACATACCATTTAAATGTATGATTTATTGTATTTTGATGGAATATAACGATAATTACTTGAATAATCTAAGAAGATTCAAAGGTGGTCGTCATTTGTTATAATGCCAATTATATAAATGTTTTATCTACGTATATATTTGTACATTTATGAAGTATGTCCTATGTAAGTTTTTTCTACAAGTTTGTTGGTTATTTTACCAAAATATGTCCATGATTTTTTGCAAACTTATTTAGCTATAATCAGATGCATCTGACCTTACTTATCGTTTGAATTCTTTCTCTTTGGCGGTCTCTGATGATTGAGCATCCATGACCTGCAGTCCTTTGGAAGACCACCGCTGTTGCTTTCTTTTGCTTGCATATACAAAGTTTAGAGTGACTCTAGTCCCCCGGTAAAGTGGTTACTCAAGAAATTCGTCATTTTAAATGTTGTACACAAAAAAAGATTTCAATTCTATCGCATTCTCGCATTCATTCGACAGTTGAATTTTTTAAATTGAGTACTTGAACCACCGATTTGTTAGTCTATTTTGCGATCCTCATGTATCTATGTTGATCTTCCCTCTTTTTGTGGATGATCTTCTTTGTCCAAAGTTCCGCGTCATGCACCAATTTTTGATTCTTCTATCATTCTTCTTCTTCTCTCTATAAGTCTTCGGATGTCCAGCTTTGGACTTGGCTTCCCTAAAATTTCTCCAGTTTTGCAGATTTCTGGTTATTCATTTCAGGCCCTGGCCCATGATTCATTCATTCTGGCTCATCATTCTATATCTTTAAAGGTTAAAAATCGAGTCTTTTGAAATCGCACTTAGGTATTGCACAAACTCACGTTCTTTCATCTCTGGTATCATGAAAAATGAACGAATTTTCTTTTGATCTCGAGCATTGAAAGACCCATTTAACCACTGTTAAAAATTAGACCGATCGCAATTTTGTAAGTTTGGAAGTGGCAGTTGAAGTAATAGTCGAGGTTAGCAAAATGATTGGCATATTTGAGTGTGACAGTTCCACCATATGTATGTTGAATCATCTTCCGAAGATCCCCCGTTATCCCTCTCTTTTTTTGTTTGATTCTGTAAGTTTTGAAGTGGATGCTAAGATTAGCTAAATGATTTGCAGATATGAGTGCAACAGTTCCACCATATGTGTGTTGTATCATCTCCCGAGGATCTCAGCGAAGATCCCCATATTACCCCCTTCCCCACAAACCTCTCTCTTCCAGATTGCGTGCGCCTGACTCACGAGAATATAAAATGTTCAGGCCTGCCAACAAAGCGGGATTGCTTGAAGTGTGGCTCGCGTGAGTGGATTGTTTAGTATTAAAAATTACATGAAGTAATCTTTTATAACCTTTTTTGGTCCCAAAACATTCTACAAATTGGAGCTGCTTTTGTCCCACCAGCAGTAGTAATGGTAAAAAACTCACTTTTATCATCTGCATTATAAGGTTGCATTGCTACAATATCTGAATAAAAAATAATCAATTCAAATTAACAACTAAAGCCTCGTAACTTGGAACCTGGAATCTGTTTTGCCCCTTTTCATATAAAACAAATTTGAATTTGAAATTGTTGTGTTTCATAATTAGTCTATGATTAGTTCTCACATTGCTTAAGTTGACTATGAGCTCTCCGGGCCAAATGGTCTCGTTTACGGGATGTGCCGAAAGTAACCGAAGGCAGGTGTGCAGAGTCATTATAGAGAGAGTTCCGGAGACAAAACTTAGCTTGTAGTTAGTTAGTAAGGATGTTAGTCCTCCTAAACTATATTTGTAAACTACGATACGTCAATAAATAGTAACTGTGATCTCAAGAACCCTAAGTCTTTTATTATAAGACTGATATATAACGAATGTTTCTGGAAAGAACGTAGAGATATTACAGAAATATTGAACCAATCTAAACCATCAAACCAATATAGGCAAAAGATTTGTCTATATCAAAGTGATGTTTGGCCGTAATAATAACTGGTAGAAAAACGCATATGAGGATATAACGTATTATAATTTTGTCACAGTGGGTCAATTTGGTTTTTGAGGTGTTTGGTTTTTGGTTTGAGGGCTGCTGCACTAATGCATAATATAATACAGCGTACCTCTGTAGGTGGTTTGCGCCTGCGCGGGAATGCCTGCATATATTTGCATACAAGTCACGCTCGTGTGGGAACATGTGTAATGTGTAGGGATCGGGAATGATTTAACGGTAAAGTATTGTTTGTGAATGTTTCGGAAACGGTCGGCGAAATTCGTGTGTTGTCGGTGCGAGAGCCTTCCCGTGCCCGAGGCAAGTTGGACGCTTCAAATTGCGTAAGATATTTTCTCATGGCTTTAGAGGTGATATTTTTATTATTTATTTATTTTAAAACATTTAGTAAAACAGTTGTACACCATAATATTGACGAGAGAAATACAAATAAGGGTAAATACATATTTAACGATGTTAAATAATATCGTCGTTCGGTACGCAATATTGCGAATGAGACAATTTTTCCGAAAGTGATATTTAATGCCATTCGATTCTCCGAATATGTCCATCCACAAAATGCCGAATATTTGTTAAAATGTTCGATTTTAGGTCGTTGTGAGAAACCGCTGCCAAGGACATTACCGCATATAATATTTCGTGGTATTTTACTCTTGTGAACAATATTTTTTGTCTGTTTCGCGGTTTTGCACGCCAATCCACCATTTTTACGCATTTGTCAGCCAAATGTGTATAAACATATCACGTTCATATTAATTATTAATTGATTTTTTGGTATTATAATGTGTTGCGGTTCCTCCTTCTCATGTAAACGTTTCAGACAGCCTTACACTGTTCATCATCAGGGCATACCGTTTGACTGTGAGAATCTCGTCTTTGTACAGTTGTTGAAAAATAAATCTCTTTATCATGTAGAGGACGTTATTTTTCTCTTTTGTTGTTACGGAATTTTGATTTCTCATTTCGTAAAATTGTCCATTTTGATACGAGGACATAATAATAGGAATTTTTAGTTTCCTAAGAACAATTATTCACACTGAAATAGTTTTTGTTGATGTTTATCGTTTCGTAGGAAATGTTTTCTATCTTTCCATAGAGTAAATGTCTTCCGCGAATCAGTTTCGCTCGTTTTTATTAGTGCTGCAGATTTCTTAAGAAAGTTTAACTAATTTAACCCGATCGTTAAAAATACTTATTTTAGATCGTTAGATACCATGCTGTAGTTGGAAATATTGCTTTTGAGTCTCATGATCACAAAGTTCTAAGGATTTGGTTTGTAACACAGATAGTGACTCGGATAAACATATCCGATTTTGTTTATATGGGACATCTATTGATATTTTCTAAAAGTCTAAATGATTATTCAATTTTTATTGGAATAACTCTTGTTATAATAACTTGTGAAATATGAAAAAATTTAACAAAGATTTAATTTGACATTCATGAAAATTTGAAAATATGCGTGGCCGAGATTGTGGCTTTTGTCCTGGTAAGTTTTTATTTCTTTGTCTTGTTCTGTTTCACGTTTCATTTAGATTTATTTGAATTGTATTCTTCTTCTATGGTATCAATTCAATTCAATAGTTCAGTTTCCGAATGGTTCATCTTTTCTTATGGATTCGGGGTGAAAAGAAGGACGTGATCAATTTTGGTACCGATTTTCGCACGGTTTGATGGCAGATATTATTCGACATCTGTGGTCTGTCACTGCTTACGTAACTATGTCGTGCTGAAATGTTGCGTGTTTATTTCGTTTTATAAGGCTGTAATAAGTATGAAAATAGTGAACGTCTAGAGCGAAGAATTTTCACATGGATCCCAATTCCATAGAGGAATCGGGATGAAAACAATGCACCAAAGCATGTAAAATGCTGGTAAACTTCTAAGGTTAGACTCATTGCACAGAGCCCGCAGATACTTTAAAAATATTAAAAATGTTTACTTTCTTAAGTTTGTATGACAATGGTTTCACTCTTCCTCAAATCATTTTCCCCAGGGCCTATGTCACCTGTGGGGATGCTGGGTGGAGTTTACATGCCGTTTACATTTTTAGTTGTGGTTGTTCGTTTAGCTTTGGTTCGTTTAATTTACCCTGTTCTTTTTCCCGGTTTTCACTGACCGATCAGATTTAACAATAAATTAAAAGTGTCAGTTGATAAAGCGCTTGTTTAGCCTGGCAACTTTGGAACCGCTTGATTTTTCTGCGTATAATTGATTTTTCTGCGGATAATTGTTTTTTCTGCATATAATTGAATTGCATATAATTGAAAAAATCACGTAATTGATGTTTCTGCAAATAATTGATTTTTCTGCAAATAATTGATTTTTCTGCGTATAATTGATTTTTCTGCATATAATTGATTTTTCTGCAAATCATTGATTTTTCTGCATACAATTGATTTTTCTGCACATAATTGATTTTTATGCGTATATTTGATTTTTTTGCAAATATTTGATTTTTCTGCAAATAATTGATTTTTATGCATATATTAGATTTTTCTACGTCTAATAATCAATCATCAAAAATACTGATATACATCTGCCTGCAACTCTGGTTCAATGAACTCGGTTCATGAACTCGGATTTGCTTTGAATTTAAGTGTCATTTTCAAAATTGAAACTGATCGTAAACTGCAAGAAATGGATAAATTACCTATAAAATAATATTTTGAAAAAAAAAAATTATTTTAATTTGCATTTACAAACTTGGAACTCATTTTGATCTATATTTGTAACTCGTATGATTTAAGCTATTCAGAATTTAGTACGCAGCCCCAATATCCGCCACTATCAGCACGCCATTAATAAAAGTGGCAAATAAACAAATATAAACAAATGGTACACTGGATGCAGACTGAGTGTGTGATGACGCCCACGGAAAGCAAGGAGCGGCGCCAGCCACTATCTTTTTAGGTTAATTGTTCGGGCCGACACACACGCAGAGCTCCCAAACGGGCAGATTCATACGCAGACTGATTGCAGTTTGCGAGTGCGACAAGGGATTTTAAATTATAACTGGGAAAATATTGTAATTACAGATATTTATAAAGAAATTTTCTTTAATCCTTTAATTAGTTGCAGGCTGATCACTCTCACTACCGCAGACCCGTGAAAAATCACGTAATATTATAAATACTGTAGGATTTGTAAATGTTAAAGTATTAATAAAGAAAATAATTGGGTCAAGACATTGCCTTTCAAAACACGATCAAAATTTTACCTTTGAAAGAACACCGTTAGTAAATTTGACATTGTCAAAAATTTAAATAAAAGAAACACATTTCACATAAAGAATTATTAATTAATAATTCACACTGTCAGATTTGAAACCAATTTTGAAAATCAAAACAAATCTCAATTCTAGAGAGATCAATGAACCGGAGTTACACAGAGACACACCATGGAGTTTTTTATTTTTATTTTTAATGATTTACTACTTATCAAATATCTGGTACTGATTAAAAAAAACAAGTTAAACCTTAGTACGTCATCTACCTTAGTGTACATCATGACAATCTCACTCGCCGATTCACCCGCTTTTGAACTTACCGGCTGGTAGTAGCTTGTAAACTCGCTCAATGTCATCGAGACTTTAGGGATTTTGTGCGGAGGGTAGTTTTTGATGAATAAGAGGACTGAACTTGTGACTTTAAGAGACCGGTCTTGTAGGAAGAATGAAATACTCATACAAAAATCAGACAAACCATTCATGAGAAAGAGCCGTAAAAAAATCCTGTTTATGGAAAAAGCCAACCACGAAAGGGCAAGTTCTTGATGTTTTTTTCATTTGTGCACTGTTACCGAAGATATCAATAATGGTAGTTTTTCAGAGCAACTTCCATTGATAGATCGGCAGAACGGACACGACATTCTCACTCTACATTTATTTTAAAGAATTCACTCCTAGTTCAGGGGTATCTATGAAACCGACTGCTAGTTTTTACAAAAAATCAAAAGATTTGGCTTCAAATATCTAGTGGCTCCAGTCCAGAAGTTGCTGCAAAATTCAGTAGTATGCACAAAGGGCCAACTTTGTTTCTAACGTATAATAATCACATTGTAACATGATGATCTTTAAGTGGGTGATGTTTTTCCAAGCGTTCGTATTTGTTGTTGCTGACTCTGTGCAAATCCCCAGCCCTAGAGGACCCCAAAATACATGAGAAAACCCTTGACTCTGTGCGGTCCGTTTGACATTCTCCTAGCTTAACAAGCGGATTGCAATCTTTAGAGCACAGGCATCGGTTTTTGTGCCACTAGTAGTTCAATGGAAGATGCTCAGAGGAACTAGCGTCATTGACTCTTCGGCACCGGTGCATTGTCGAGAAACTCGCCAAATGCGCACCCAACATATTATGTAAACTATACGGTTGAAATTTGTCACGTAAGAACGGTTTGCTTCTTCGACTCCTTCTCGGCTGTGGATCGATATACTGGCCTCTGTTTTCCTCCCTCCTACAAAATAGGTCTCTTCATGATCCATGTTAATTTATTCCTCTCCTCAAAGATGACATACACCATGACGGAAATTATTTTCCTCAGGAACTCGTGTGTGGAGACCACGCAAAAAAAATCTGTATACATATATATTCCCATTAAATTTAAAATTACATATCACTTAATTCAAAATTTATTGAGAGTAGAATTTATAAGAAATTATAGTTTCCACGTCCCGCCTAAGTCTCGTTACATGGTCACACTAGGTTTAATTAATGCGTAGGTTTGCGGTGAGATGTTTTATTGTACGCGAGATAACAGATTTATTACTTTGCATACGGCTAGTTTGATTTATTTCAATTTCAACTGCATTTTGTTGCACATATAAATAATACAAATGCATCAGGGGAAGAGTAATAATACCTAATCGTCTCGAAGCGGGACCAGAAACATTGCATCTATGAGAAATGATTAAAGATTGCGTGCATCTTGCTTTATAGTTGCAGAGGCCGTTAATGGTACTAAAACTGTTCTTATCTTCCTCGACTACAGGTAATTAAATAAGAATTAATCATACCCACTATAAACACATATGCGAATGTAAATATGTAATAACATTCTACTGTAACTTAATGAGGGTATTTGTAAGCTATGGGCATAAAATTTAGGATATTTTTAATGTTTCAATTAATATCCTCCATTGCGTGTGCACTAGGTGCTACTAGTAGCTTTAAGTTTAAAATTAACCTTATAAGGCCTAATGTAGATTCGTTCAGGCTTCAAAATACCTCTAGCATCTAATATAATGGCTTAAAAGCCATCTTCTCTTCTTATTTTAAAAAATTTAGGTTTTGAAAAATTAAAATTTTGAAAAATTTTGGTTTTTCTTTATGGCTCAAATAACATAATAGCTTGCTTGTGATTGAAAAGAAAGTTCATAAAGACATATCCCCAGATGCTTTGTGAACACTAGGTAACACAATTGACGTTCATAAACTCAATACAAAAAATAAAATAAGTTCTTTATTAACAGTAATCCAGCAACATATTCTGACTTAAATAAGTTTTAATGTTTTTGTTTCTCAAGTTTTTTTTCTTTGGCCCTGGACCACTTAATTACAGCTTAATCTAAATATATGTTTGCGATAAAGGCAATAAAACATTATAACCTAATTCACAGTCATGTCTGAGTGCTAAAACCGGAGTCGAAGGAATCAATCGTAACTGTTAACTCCTCTACCAATAATAATAATTACTGCTATTGGATGTCGATTAAATAGGCAGCACTGCATTCCCACGTGTCGTCCGTGATCCAAATTGAGATTGCCTATAATGTCTGCAAGTATTGATATATCAATTAAAATCGGTTAGACTAATTAATGGTTTATTAGATGAAACCAAGTATTAAGGAACTGACGCAAACAGATCAGGTCCCACTTTAAAGCCTTGTGGGATTTCTAATTACATTGCACTGAACAAATTAAGTGTTATGTGGCTGGAAATAGGGAACTAATATCTTGAGAAAAAACGTTTTCAAAAATTTATTAACATTCAGTAATTCATAAATCCATGTTAGATTAGGTCATATTTGGGAGCCTTGTGGGATTCCCGATTTCAACAAACTGGACACATTTCTTTTACTTTTTCCTCATTATTTTCATTTCAATACTTTTAAGGAAATATTGTTTCTGAGTATGTATATTGAATATCAACGGAGAAATCTATATGTCTACGGGGGAACTGAACAACTATATTTGTTTTTTTTTTGCTTGCAAATAATCTGAATTACTCTACTTCTATCTCGTATTCATTGGATTTATATAACCGGCCGATCAATGACGCATTTGCTCCAATTTCTCCGCCATAAACTTCGTTTTTATTTGCATATTAATATAATATGTGGTGGTATTATTGTTTGAGTTGACCGGTTATTCCACGTGCTGGGCCAGTTTGGGCGTGAGTCACCGGTATCGATACTTTGGGCTGTGGGACCCCACGTGGGCGGATGGGTAGATCTTCCGACGTTGAGGCTGCGGTGGACCATCGACCGTCGCATGCGCCATATCGGGCTTATCTTACAAATGAAATGTGATAAGTTACCGATTGCTGTTTTGATTGCCGAACTTGATACTTCCTTGTCCATAAAAATAACAATGTGTTCGATTAGCATCTCATGTGGTTATTTCATACTAATAATTTTGATACACGCTACCATTCGTATGATTGGTACTTACCTTGTTTTCAGCTCCTTACTGAGAAATTTCGAAGCCCACCGTGCGCAATTTATTTATTTAATTAATTTGTGTTAATTCACAAGAAATTTTTACGGCATATTCCAAATTGGTAGATACTGTCAATATCTCCAAGTGATGACCGTCATTCTGAAATGTTGCTTGAAATAGCTTCATCTGCGCTTGGTGACCAAATTTTTATGATCAGGTTCTTCCCTACCTTCTCTTCCCCATATTTTTCATTTCCCCTCTCTCTTCAACTACACAACATTCCCCATTTGGGGATTCCATTGTCTCGTTGGCTCCGACCAGTTGAAACTATTGTGTGGTACTGATGTTTGTTTAAAAAACACAGGGAAGACAGCTTCATCTTTGGGGATGATGTGTAATTTTGCATTAAAAGCTTTGATCATTTCAGATTATATTATATTTTATGATATTCCATATCTTGTAGTGTCATTTTTATACCCCTCCACTTCCATAAACTCCGTAAGGTATTGAATAATTTTCTGTCAGTGATAACAAACGTTATATGGAAGTGATAAAAATCTACCTACATGTGACCATTTCTCGAAACAGTTATTGTGAATATATTGGATGCGCACGAGTTTCCTTTTGTGAGTGTCTTCCCACATTGCATTAAGTACTCGATTTGTCCATTGAAAACCTTTGGAGGAGTCTCTTATGGACATCATTTAATTACACTGAAACGTTATTTTTCTGCATACGCACAAAATTTATTGAAAGCCATAAAATTATATCATACAATCTTTATTATTCTGCATTTGAACATCTTTGGAGGAGTTTCTTATGGATTGCATTTAATTACACCCACTGGTACGTTATTTTTCTGCACAAGTAAGTACCTACAAAATTTATCGATGAAACGAACGAACGAATCGGAAGATTATGTCACACAATTTTTAACACACGATTATTATATTATCAACATCTCACAATGAAAATATGAAACAGATAGACACGGGAAAAAAGGTAACGGTGGTAAACGGTAACCAAAAATAATATGGAAACCATTGAAGATAATTTTAGTAATTCAAGAATGAAAGCAACAGATTGATAAAATTGGCGGATGTAATGAGGTGGCGGATAGTTCAATAATTGGTAGTGTTATCTGACGACTGTAATGTGAGGATCTGGGTTCGTGTCCCAGTTTTATTTTCTGTGTCCCGTTTCACATTTTTGAGAGTAGTTGTTGATATTATCTTTACCAATGATTATATATTACAAATAAGTTTATAAGCTTCAATAAATTATCCCTAACAAAAATTTTGATCGTTATTTGATTACTTATACTGAAAAGTTATTTTCTGCCTAAGTACAAATTTTATTGAATGCTATATGATTATGTCACGCAGTGTTTCATTACGCTGCATTTTTGGCAAAAGTGTGTGTTTCCCCCCAAAAAGTGACAGCTGGTCCAAGATGGCGGCGGATGCGATGCCCTGATTGGCCGCGGGTGTCACGTGGGCGAGGGTTAACAGCTCGCGTGGGCCGGGGCTTGAACCGGTGCGCCTGGCTTTGTGAATGAACTCAAGGAGGTAATCCTCCGACTGTAACATGAATACACAATGAACAATCGGGACGAGTGCGGTCATGAATAAGGACCGGCGTATCATCACCGGTATCTGCACGCTGCTGCGGCTGCCCACGACTTCCTAAAGGTTATTGCTTCTTGGGCTTAAAACGTTTTTAAAAGGTTAACAATATTCTACCGTGAACCTCAAATATACTCGCAATGTTCAACTTCTTTATTTGGTAAAGCTAAAAATATCATATCACTTTTCATGTGAAACCCACTGACGACAAATTTAAGAATTTTTTAAATCCGTGACGATACTTTGTGATTGAATATTGAGTAACTGCAGCGTCCCCATTTAGGGAATAAGGTGTTTGATCTATTATACATACGGTCTGTAACCAAATACTTTAAAATTGTACAAGTCCTTAAGCCTAACACATAATGTATGAATTGGATTGTTTCTTGAAACTTTCAAGGTTCAGGTTAAAGATATAAAGAGACACGTTGTTTAACCATACCCCGTGTCATGCTGTGCTGAGCAAATATGTCTGTTCTGCCATGCGGTAAGATCGTGGAGCCGCCCCTGGCAGTAGTTGTTTGTTATAAACTTTGTAGTAAATCTCAAGGATGTAGTGAAAGAGAAAAGGAAGATGAAGAAGAGGAAATCCTATCTACATATACCATACTAAACAAAACTAAAAGTAATTTAGAAGATGATAGTATCGATCCTAACTGAGAGTAACTTTCACCCTGGAGCAAGGTTGAAATGTACTATGTATGTTTTTATGTACCTTTTACATAATGCCAATTTTGTTTACGAAGATTGACTGTTGGCGACTAAAGCAAATATGACCGACCATCTGTTGTATTTCTTCTGCTGCATTTATCTCAATTATTATACCGACAGCTGTTATGTTTTCCGATCCAATGTTGCCGTGTAAAAGCCCTGAATCACGAATACCTCAGATCATAAAACCAATATGTATTTGCGATAACATAGGAATAATTTTGTGAAAGCTTCCTTTTCTATCTTGAAGTTCCGTCTTATTTTTCAACGCATTGAAACTTCCTTCTTTCCTTACCGCGCCACCCCGATCACTACAAAAGATGTAGCACATCAGGATCCGCACATCTATTTTTCCAACATCTTGCGATCTTTCCTTTCTGCCGGATTTTTTTTTTGATACGATACGATTGTACTCCCCAGCCAGGAGCGCCCAGTGAGACCGGTACACCTGAGGGCACTGATTTGTTGGCACGTGCTCTAAGGATGGGAAGAAGGTTGGAGTTTAATCGACCGGTATACATGGCAACCTAATAAGCCAATATTGGATTATAGGATTGGCTGGAATAAAGGAATGGATTGAGCGTTAAGATTTTTTTTTCCTTTTCTTCCCTTGGCACGTCTTGTCTCTTCTTGCCTTTTCTTAAATCTTCCCATCTCTTCTCGGCTATTCTTGCTTGTTGCCTCTTCTTGGACCTTCTCGTCAATTCTCGGCTCTTCTTGGCTCTTCGTGGCTTTTCTTGTCTTTTTTGAGATCTTCCAGAAGAGCCAAGAAGAGACGATTCTCTTCTTGGCTCTTCTTGCGTCTTCTTGAATCTTCCCGTCTCTTCTTGAATTTTCTTGTTTCTTGTCTCCTTTTGTCTGTTCTTGCCTCACCTCGGCTCCTGTATTCTTTTTGTCTCTTCTTGGATTTAGGTGTACTTAATTTAATTTAACCAGGATTTTTGGGATTATTTGGAGTAAAAACCGTAGACCGTAGGCCTACAAGTACTGTAGGCTAAACTGTCAACTATGTAAATTATACATAGATGACATTTTGGTCTACGGTGACTTTTTTCATCTTTTTTTTTTTTTTTACATGAACTCCACACAGGAGGCCCTGAGGAAAATAATTTCCCACAGGGCCTATGTCATCTTTGGGGATGCTGTGTGGAGGGTTTTTTTTAAGGAAAGGAAGGGGAAAGGAGTTTAAGGGGTGGGTAGGAAGGAAAGGGGTTTAAGGGGTGGGTAGGAATCTGGGGTTCAGTGTGTCCTGGTCATCCACCTTCGAGACCTAGACAAACTTCACCCCCATGAACCCGGGCATCTAAAAAGATTAAAAAAATCGTGGGAAAGTTCGGGTCGGGTGGGGGGGGGGGGGGGGGGGGGGTACCTCGACTGATTGACCAGTGACGACAACGTTCAAGGAGTGGGTAGGCATCTCGGGGTTGATGAATGTGTCCAGGAGTGATGGACGTGTGAATCCATCTCCCAATTGCGGTGGAGCGTCTGGCTGGAGAGGTCAAAAGGCCTCCCTCCTCTAGTCACTTTGGTTGTTTATCCAATAAATGTTTCTTGGGCTGCGGTACCTATATCCATCTCCCAAAATGAGAAAGGTTGTTTGTTTATTTCATTTACTTGTTTTTAGTTTAATTTTTTTGTAAACATTTTGAGTTGTGTTTTGAAATCTTCAAAGTGATTATTAACGACTCTTATATTTTTTGGTAATTTATCAATGATTTATATTCCTAGGTGTTGGTGGTTCTGTTGATTTTGTGTTTTTAAAGGAATTGTTAACACGCATTTTTGCCTGAGATTTTTTGTGTATGAAATGCATTGCCTTGTCTAGCCGCTCGCTACGTCTAATGATGTAAAATGGTTCAAATTCCACGACCTTCATATTTATCGGTATAAAATTAGTCTCTGTCGCGAGAGCCGGCAATCTGGGCATTGATTGAGTTGTCCGTGAGTGAATCACTTCCATGAATACAAATTCCGACCTTTGCGGGCTCTGCTAACTGCCCCAGTCAATACAGAATACAGCGTGAAATGTCTATGAGAAATTAGTCTTGTTCAGTGGCGGTTTTCTCTCGGGTACAGGAGCATATGTGAGTCAGTGCAGTGAACTCCCAGACAGTAGCAAAGATAAACATATTACTACATTTTGAGCACTTTTTACTCATAAATCCGCCCGCCCGCGCCCAAGCGAAAATCCGTTCATAGGAGCGGATTCCAAAACGCACCTACGGAGAGATTTTTCGGATGAAATATTTCATATTATCAATACTCTGTCTCGTAGACTGAAAGATAAGTATCTCTCTATTTCCAAGGCCAAAATTTTGTATCTTGTCGCGTTGTACCATCCACTAGTATTTACCGTACAGTCACCACATGTCACTTTCGAATTATGTCGTATTTGTGCGAAAAAAAGAATTTTTTCTTTTTTATGCTTTTTTAGAATTTTTTTCTTTTTTTTTCATCTTTCCTACAAATACATCGATTGCGGATATTTGAAATGCCGTATAGTACAATAAATTCAAAAATGAGTTAAATATGTCATTTTTTATGTGTAGGAAAATAAGTGCGTCTTTTACAATGTGCGTTTATGAGGATTTGTTTCTGAAAAATTAATAAATTACTGTTATTAAAGATATTAAAAAAAAAAAATAAGTATTCTATTTTTTAATTAAGTGCGTAATTATAGATCTACGAAAACAGGACATATGATTTTTGAAAAAAAAAAAATGCTTTTTGCTCTCATAAACAATTAACATTTTGTCCTTTACAGCATTTCAAATTTCCGTGATCGACAAGTTAGATGAATTATTTGGAAAAAACAGAAAAAATTAAATAGGTTTTTACATGAACGATGATTCAAATTAATTTATTTTTCAACTCTAAACTTTGATTGAACCCCAATTGAGGGCTTCTATTATTACCGTAACGATTCAAGATTACGGTACCGTGATGGCAAAGAAAAGGCAATAAACATATGCTCCTTAGCTCAATAATGCTGCAGCTCTTTCAAAAGATGAGAAACAAAATGTACGTAGGTCTGTTTCCTCGTGTTTTCATTTTTTTGCATCTCTATCTCACACCGCACCATGATGTTTCCGTAAACCCCATACAATACTACGATTTCAACCCCTACAATTTGACGATAATTTTGAAAGTATGAAATATAATTACAAGGTTAACGTTGAGTGTTTTAAAAAAATTCAAAAACGCCAAATGCCAATGCGCAGATGGTTTTGCTTTTGTTTTTAAAAATATAATGCTGCAGCTTTTTACACACTAAATAACAACAGTCGAAAATGAGACAAACGGTGAACGTAATCTGCACCCCTCTAAAGGAAATATAGAATCATTATCATACATCTCCCTCAAACGTATAAAAACAATGAAACGCAATTCTCGTCGCCGTGGCTATATCTGTTTCGTCCAAAGAAAAAAGTAGTATTTTGGGGAAACAGACACGTATTTTGTCTGTATTTTGTGTGTCTAATCTTTTGTCTCACTATTATTTAATGTGTAAAAAAGAGCTGCAGCATTATAGCGGTAAGTAACGTACGTTTATCGCCTTTTTTTGCCGTCACGGTACCGTGAAAGTGAATCTTCACGGTAATTATAAAATCGCAAATTGAGTACGACCACAAACCGTCACTGTTTTTGTATTTATATTGAAGTCACTTGTACTTACAATTGACACAAAGGCAAGTATGCGACGCGTAGTGTAAATAATTGTAAATTACAGTAGAGACATTTGCAGTGGAGCTTTTTTGATGCAAATCTATTTGCTTTTCAACCTCTAATGGAGCTCTATTAGGTGCAGTTTATCAAATTGCGCTAGCGGCGACGTTATTGGTCCAGCGAGATAAATCTGTTGGTCGGAAGGCCAACGATTGGCCGGCGAACCATCGGGATATAAATGAAGATTTATTGATGGTTCAACACCTCATTTGTTGCAAATTGTAAAGCCGAGAGTGTTCAGTGTGTTGTTACCGTTTCCGTACAAATGTTCAGTAATTCAACGGTTACTGAATTATAAGTCTTACAGGTTCATGCAAAAAAAATCAATTCGATGGGTAAGCGGCTCTCGACGAACATTATTTAATGTACCAGCTGACCCAGCCACGCGTTGCTGAGGCTAAACGACCCAACTCATGGTTACCCAACCTTTTAACTCACCGCCCGCTTGCCAGCCCGCTCGTCCACCACACACAGACATTCTCCTTTCAATTTACACAAAACCTTGACGATTCATATACCTAAACCTTCCTCACGAATCACTCTATCTATTGGTGAAAACCACATGAAAATCCGCTCAGTAGTTTTTGAGTATATCGCGAACAGACAGACAGACGCGGCGGAGGACTTAATTTATAATATGTAGAGATTTAATGTAAGCCAAGTTGTGTTTTTTCACAATTTACTCATTAAACATAAATTTACAGTATATTTGCGGCACGTTCCAGAATGGAAGACTTTCTCAGTATCGCTCTGGTGTAAGACCACCATTCAGAATTAAGACGTTGCTTGAAATGGCTTTAGCCTTGTTTTGTGACCAGATCTGAATAGCCAGGTGCTTCCCCACCTCCCTCTGCCACATTTCCTTTCTTTACCCACTGTTTTCAGCCTCAAAACATACCCCAATTATAGATCATGCCATAGGCTCTCTGGCTCGAGACGATTGGGAGCAGTTTTTTTCATTAATTCCACACGGGTGGCCCTGAGAAAAGCAATTTCCCTCAGGGCCCATGTCATCTTTGGGGATGCTGTGTGAAGGGTCATTTTTAGGACATGAAGAAGTCGCTTCGATTGAAAATGGTCGTCTTCACCAAGGCGATACTGAAACTATCTTTCACTGGAACGGGCCGCAAAAATATATTGTCTGTCAAATAAGAGTAGAAAATATTAAAAATGGAATTACAAAATTTGTAGGCTGGCAACACCAAATTGTCTATCAAATATTCTGTTAAAGTGCAATGACACCGAATGTACAGAACACAGTAAACCACATTTTAAAAACATTTTTGTCCTTAAAGAAAATTTGATTAAACGGTGTTTTACAAAGTGATTTTTTTTTCATTTAATTTAACATAAATTTGAATTTAACAGTAGTTAAAAAGGAAGAATCACTAATGGCGAGTTTAGTTACACTACTTTTTGATCTGATTGTGTTTAATGTATACAAATTACAACGAATAAATTGTGAAAAAAATACAAATTAATCCGTAATTGTTAGAAATTGATTTTATTTGATAATATTTCTATTTACCGTGTTGTCATGATGGCACCTACTCATTATGAATGTATTATTCTTTTTCTAATCAATTACATTTTTGTTTCAGGTAAGAATCAACTATCACCGGAAAATCTACCCAAAAACTAACCACCCCCCTCCCGATTCACTTACACCTCGCGGTAAGTACCCAATTGGTGATACCTTTGAATTAATTAGACTTAAATGAGTTACTCAGCGTTCATTATGTAATATTAATTGGTGGGCTACGAAGTAGCACAATCAAACTATATTAGCTTTGATATGCAGATGTATTCTAAGAGCCTTCTGTCTAAAACCAGTGGACAACGGATTAGCAAATTTGCGTGTTAGAAGTAAAAATCAATGTAAATTTTATTCATCGAAGGACGTACACAGGGTGAGCGGGTTCAGGAAGGCTTTATTCAAATATGGTTTTGCTGCCGACAGTTCCGTCGTATCGATATTTCAGTTACATTTGTGTCATTTATTTGAAAGAAGGGAAAATAACAACGAACTGGTATGACTTCAAAATTGAAAGGTGTTTTTCGTTATTTGTTTTTAGGGTGTTATGCCGTGTTGCGCTACCTCCTTCTTTAGCCAACGTTTCGGACAGCGTTACAGTGTCCATCATCAGGGCAGATGTGGAATTGTGTAATTATTAGTGGTGAAACGTGTGCTTATGTACTTGGAAGCACACATTTTACCACCAATAATTACACAATTACACATCTGCTCTGATGATGGACACTGTAACGCTGTCCAAAACATTGGCTAAAGAAGGAGGTAGCGCAACACGGCATAACACCCCAAAAACAAAAAACGAAAATATTTTTGGCCGTGAAAATCTAAAAACGTATCTGAAAGGTGTTTGTTTTTTCAATTTAAATGTACTTTGTTGCTAGCATCAAATTATAAATATTACTATTATTTATTCAAGTACAATTTTTTCGCTGACGGCTCCGTTGTATATCCACTTTAATTCCAAGTGTCGTCATGAAAACGAGGGTAAAAACCAACAGAGCTGGTGCCCATACCTTTAAAATTGAAAACTGTTTTTTTTTTTAAAAATTAAAATGTGTTTTTTGCTAGCGTCATATAAATATTACCTTAATTAATCTACACAGCGTTGATAGATAGGATATCTCACATTTGATAATAATTGTAGTAACTCGGAATTCATTGATTTCGAGGAAATAGCAATCACCACAAATCATTATATTCTCTTTGATGATAAAGTATAGTTCTAAATGTGTGACGTAAACATGTATAAAATTGAGCTCAATTAAATTCTTAAGTATTTTTCTCATTGACATAAAAAAACGCAGAAAACCCTGTTTTCTTTTCCCTGTAAAAAACGGCATATCTAGGCTAGTTGAATTAATAAGGTTTAGTATTTCACTCTTTTTATAAATAAGCAATGATAACTGCTGTTGACAAAAAAAAAATAATTTGCAAGCGGCTAATCTTCTATGTGAATATTGTGAATTGCATCCCAGCGGGTGAAAAACAAGGCTGTGGGGAGAAAGAAGAAGATTGGGAAGTACCTACATGTCCATTGCAAAGACCGGCGTGGTCGAGCGGTAAGGCTCTTGACTCGCTATCCGAAGGTTGCGGGATCGAATCCCGGCTTGGGCAAATAAACTTTGTGTTATTTCACAATTAATTAATTTCAAATAATGTAAAGTATATTGCGGCACGATATTCTCAGTATCGCCCTGGGGTAAGACCACCATTCAGAATTGAAACGTTGCTTGAAATGGCTTTAGCCGTGTTTGGCGACCAGATCTGAATAGTCAGGTTCTTCCCTACCTTCCTCTTCCCCATCTCCTCCCCCTCCCCACTATCTTCAGCCTCACAAAATGAGGGGTATGCCATAGTCTTACTGGCTGTCTCAGATGGGAGCAGCTGAGATTTTTATGAGGTATTTACATAAAAAAAAAGAAAATTCAGATCTTATCACTAAAGACGTCAAAAGTCATTTCGAGCAATGTTTCGGATCTAAATAGTTGTCTTTTACTCGGGTACAATGAGAGAATCTACCACTCTTTGAATCCTAGTTCGAATCCCATAACGGGTAGTAGTAACCTTGGTCGAAAAAGTATCAAGTAGTGAACATTTGGAGCATGTAAATAGTAATGTGCTGCGCAAATCGGGTTTGGCCACCCTGTATAAAAAGCTGATGTACACAATTGGAGATGACGCAACCATTATCCGCGTGGGAAGATAATAAAGAAGAAGAAAAATAAGAAGAAGAGAACTGGTTTCATTCATAAAACATGCCGTAATAGTTCGTCTTGCAGTTTCCACTGACTCTCCTCTACTTGGTGCAATATCCCTTGGAATTTTTGATTCGATTTTCGAGCCGTACCCATAATCAATATATAAATAATATAAAGTGATGCTTTTGGATTTTTAACCAAACTGGTAAAATGCTGGAAAAAATATTGTAATCTGCTTACTTGATGCTTTAAATCGTTTTAAAACATACTGGTAACAAAATCGTAACTGGATCAAATCATTTTAAAACATACTGGTAACATGCTTGTAAAATTATTGTAATCTTCAAACATGAGGCTTTTGGATACTTGTTAAATCATTTTTAAACATACTGGTAATATTATTGTATTATATGGACTTAATAATTTTGAATACTTGTAAAATCAATTTTAAACACGCTGTTAAATTAGTGTAATCTACAAACTTGAGGCTTTTGAATCATTTTTAAACAAACTGGTAAAATTATTGTAATTTATGAACATGGTGCTTTTGGATGCTGGTCAAATCATTTTTAAATATATCTACTGGTAAAATTAGTGTAATCTACAAAATTGAGGCTCTTCGATACTTGTCAAATAATTTTTAAGCATACTGGTAAAATTGTTACATTCTATGGACTTAAGTGATTTTTGATGTTCGTCAAATCATTTTTAAACATACTGGTAAAATTATTGTAATTTATGGACATGATGTTTCTGGATACTTGTCAAATTTTTTTTAAATATATTGGTAAAATTAGTGTAATCTACAAACTTCAGGCTCTTGGAACTTCTCAAATCATTTTTAAACAAACTGGTAAAATATTTTTTTCTATGGACTTAATGATTTTTGATACTTGCCAAATCATTTTTAAATTATTGTAATTTATGAACATGATGCTTTTGGTTACTTGTCAAATCAATTTTAAACAAACTGGTAAAATTAGTGTAATCTACAAACTTGAGGCTCTTGTATACTTGTCAAATCATTTTTAAACATACCTTCTGGTAAAATTATTGTAATCTCTAAAATTGATGCTTTTGAACCCTTGTCAAATCATTAATTTACAAAGTTCAAACATACTGGTAGAATTATTGTAATCTATAAAATTGATGCTTTTGGATTCTTGTCAAATCAATCGGCAATCAAACATTCTGTTAAAATATATATGCAGGGTGTTAAGGGACGCACTTGATAATTTTAACAAAAAATTCCTGATATTATTTGTAGTAAAGATGTGAATGAAATTGATATTTCATTATATTCTGTCTTCGGTGATATTTTTGATGTTTTTTTTTTCAACTTAAAACATAAAAAAATCAAGAGGGATTGTACAGTTAGGGTCGGGGTGAGGGTTTGGGCGCTTACTCGGCTGAGCGACCAGTGACGACACATGGATAAATAAAATGTCTTATCCATTTTTTACTCCAAATGATGTCAGGAATCGCTGGTTAAAGTAAGTCAATTACGTCTTTTAATACTCTGTGCATATAAATCTTTTCTGTTTTAAAATTTGGGGAAATAAACAGAATTGTTGAGAAAAACTTTTCTTAATCTAGAGATCGCTCAGTTTCGATTGATGAAAGCGGCCGTAACTGAATATAATATAGATTAACAATAACTCTCAGCTTGTTGATTGAGGCGCCACTAGAGCGATTTGCTCAGCTGAGTGTCGCCGGCCATCTCGGATAAGTAGTCATTTCACAGCTAGATTAACCAGCCAAAGTGCATCTATAATTATTATTTTCTTCCATTAAGTCACAAGAAGATAACTCCAAGCCAAGTCTTCCGGGATTCAGTAAATAATTATTAGATTAATACATACAGGAGACCCTGAGGAAAAAAAATCCTTCAGTCCTATTTTATTTTAATGGAGAAAAGACAGAGAAGAAGCTCTGGAAAGGAAAAGGGTTTTAAGAGTGGGTAGGAATATTGGTTCAACGTGTTCAAGAGTGTCGAACGTATGAATCCATCCCTCCCACTGCATTGCAAGGCGATGTCGAGAGAGTTCGACTAGAGAGTTCTAGGTTAGGTCTCCTTCAACCAATTTTTCCTAATTAATGCCATGCAAGATCTAGACAAACCTCACCCCATGAACCCGGGAACCTCTGCTAAATCACCAAACGTAGCCAACCCCTCGGAGGGCTTGTGACAGGGGTGTTGGTTATTTAATAAATGCTACCAAATTGAATATTTTATGAGCATTTAAAAAAAAGTGCAGTAAGAATACATATTATTAATTTGTAATTTTTTTAGTTTTTTTTTATGAATTTATTTTTCTCAATGGCACGACATCATTCGACGCAATACTAATAAAGATAATTGCTACAATTATTTTGAATGGAAAAAACAAATGCTACGTACTTGATCTTTTAATTAATTTGATTCGACCAATTGTGCCCCAAGTCAAACAGACAATTACGGAGGATTATTTCAAAAAATGTTTTATTTTATGTATGCAATTCATGAAATCGTTTCTAAATTCTATAATCTGAAATTGTCACAAATTCTTACAAGTGTAGACATATTAATTACTCTACCATAAAGACTTTGTCAGATTTGTTCAGTTTTCAGCATAGTCAAAGGTTGATCTCTCACGGGATTTAATTCCCACCTAATGTACACGTATTTTGAAAAATTGAAAGTAATGCTAATTAAAAAAAAAAAACATCTGTACACACATCTAAATTGAGATAAAATGCCAGTTGTTTCACAAAAAATCAAGTATAACATTGTCATCAAGTAGCCATTTAGCGCTTTTTTTTAATTTTGAAAGGTCCCCGTTAAACGCTGATTCTAGATGCATTTCAGCTTTCTATCAAATTGTAATAAGCTGAAAAGCTTTGACAACATGATCGTTGTCCTCCTGCTGATCACAATTTGTTCGTAAGCTGAAACGGACTTAGAATTGGCATGTAACCAACAAAAAACAAAACGGGGTTGATTGGCCATTTGATGACAATGTTACATTTGAATTTATGTGAAACAATCCGTCCTAACTTAGTAGCAATACTAATCAGAAGTATTTAACTACTATGCCAATAATTTTTTCAGTCAAATAAAATTAATACAATTAAGTAACCATTTTTAAAAATCAAATTCGAAATTATATAATAATATGTGCCCGGTATTGGAAACATTGTTTGCCGGTGAGACCTTGCAGCAATTCTCACAATTATTCTCAAATTCTCGTATCGAGAATCGAGTTAAACAAATTAGTAAGCGTCTAAAACTTTTCACAACTTTTTTTATTGAATGTTTTGTTTAGGGTGACGTTAATCTCTTTAAACCTTTTGTTTATAATCCACAAATTACAAGGGGCAATATATTTGCCAACACAAATAACGGAAATGTCTCGATAAGAAATAATGCTGCCGAATTTCCCGTCGTTTTAAATTCGTAATAAAACCCACACGAAACTAAATTTCGTAATAATCCCCGGCGAAACGCGTTGGCGTTTGATCACTCCGCTCTTTTGTTTGTAAACATAGACATAGCAGTTCTTTCAACATTTTTTATTAATAAAGTTCCGATACTATAAACGAAACATTTTGGGATTTCATTGACCCAACGAATGCCAAAACAAGATATATCAACGTTTGGAGTTAATGTCAACAGTGTCAACGACCAAACAACAAAGAATTATTAAAAAAACGGAATAATTTGCGGGTTATATTCTTCTTTTGCTCAGATTTTGCCTTTGAATCTTCCTCATGGGCTATACCATCGTCGGCAGATAGTAAACATCTTTGGCACATAATTTGTGACATCTAGCTACTTGGACAATCGTCCAATCAACAATTACCTAGCTAGAAAGATGCAGGCTCGACGTAAAAGTTAATCGCAAGGTTAAGAAAGAGTCGAGGAAGAAGTATAAACATAAACAACCATAGAGAATGGGAACAGAAGTCACGGCAGTCCAAGAAGACATAACATAATCAAATTTATCAAATACTTTAGTCGGGTCAGTATCATATTACAGAAGAGTATATTGTATGAGACGATACATGAATGCGAATGAAACTAAGTGTACCAATTTAGAATAAGGAACTCCAGTGAAAAATATTATGGCTTTAAAAACAAATGTTCATATAGACCAATAAACGCTTATTCTGAATATATAAGTTGTATAAAATAATATTTAACGTAGAGTTTTAAAAAAAATATTGAAAAGCCCATTTTAAAACAGTTCATTAAAAAAACACCCTGTCAATTTGGTATTATTGAATTTGTGAGGCGTGACGTCACCGCGGCCATAAAACGCTCCAATGCTGAAATTCAAAATGGCCGGCGATGATCAGCTGATTCCAGTTACCTACAAAATTCATACTTCGGTTGGTCATGATGACGTCACACTAGATTCGGTGGTTTTCGGGGGATCTTGAGAAATTAAAACTTTGACATTTATTTTAACTATTAAAACTAACTATAAAAATAAAAATGCAGTTATTTAAGTTAGAAGGTCATTCATTTAAAAAAATTAAAAAATTGTACTGGAGTTCCTTATTTAGTGACGGTCAGTGATCATGGCAAGTTAGTTAGCTACTATAATTAGTGTAAATCATGTCAAAAACGTATAGTTCTTAGCGTGTACATTTTAAATTCAATACGCACTCTCATTGAATGGATGAATGAACAATACCAACTTGGAATTCAGCAATTTATAGTCGATCAGCCGAAAACTAAATGTTTTTTTTCTAGTTTTAGTTTAGTTGGAGGTGTTTTTTTTAGTTCCGGGATTTTCACGATTACTTATAAATTCGACATGTGTAATGTGTTGACTCTAGACACGTGTTTTGAACTAATCAAACAAGATTAATTGTGTATTTATTATAATGTGGCTAATGGAGGCCTGTATTATTAAATACACATGTCCCACTAGGCGCCAGCGAGCCATATCGTCAGAAAAGAGATAAGTAAGAGGACTGCTGAGGAACCAGTTTGATTAGTATTAATGAAGTCAACATTGAATTGGTCGCTTTAAAGTGGCTCTAAAATGAAATCAATCAGTCACGAATGCTTAAAGACTATTTTTACCCGCTTACTGAATTAAAAGCGTCCAATCTTTTTTATTCCAATTGAAGTAATGCGCGATTTATCAGAATGTTTGCGCTATCCCATAACGGGCGAGTCGGTAATTGACAGTGGGATGAAAACGACCGAATCATTTAGTATCGGAGGCGTAGTCAAGTTTTATTTTGTTTTGGGATGCTGTAAAGATAAATTATAAGGTGAATGTGTATTGTTAAAAACGTCTGAGATCACGCCAATTACGGTGATCAAAAGATCAGAAAGTTCATGGGTACAATGTAATATTGGCAGGGATCATTTACATACATTTAGACGTCAAGGTAGATATCATGTGGTGCGATAGCATTAATTTTGTGGCAGGGTAAAGAATAACCAAGTAACTAACCATCACGCCATTTCACGTAGGCGTTTAGGATCAACTCTGTCTTGGTCTTGGCACACACTTCTTGCTACGTTCCCGTTCATACATACTTAAGTATTTGATTCATTTGACCTTGACCGTGCCATGTCTTTCTGGGACGTTCCCGACTTCTTCGTCTATTCACTTGGACGTCACAATATTATTATCTTTTTCTGAGACTCCTTTCTCCTGACATCTTCTCTTAATATCCAAAGTCCAAACCATCTTAACATCCTGATAACTTTGTTAACTGCGCTCACTGCAGTTTTAGCATTTTCGGTTGTCCATCACATATATTTCTGTCCAATATATTCTGTAAATATGTACATTCAGTTACCAGAATATTTAAATATAATATCTTTTAAATAATAGAGTTGGTAATCTTGATATCAATGATGACGTGGACTCACGGTACAAAGACAAAATCGTAAAGCTCGTGAGAACAAGAATGAAAACGGCTCTAGAACAGTTGGCAGGTATGGTCAGTTTCGTCTTATCTTCCCCCCTTCTCTTCCGGCCCCCCCTCGCTCCCGCAGAGCAGGTCTTGGCAGTTTTCCTGAATGGGAATAAATAATATGAGATGCAAATTGGCTCGAAGCCGGCAGCGGCAAACAGAACGAGTGTGGACTCGCTTTGACGCTAGTCAGGTGAACAATTTTTTTTATCAGAATGTTGCCAAACATTGCAAATTGGTCTGATGTCACCCAGTAGTCAACTGTATCTCTTTCTATGTTGGAGAGTCTGCGTTTGGTTTCTGGTTGTGTGTTCTACCTATTTTGCATGTATTCGCATTTGTTACGGTGTGGTTTGAATAATTATTATCTATTTAGTGCAGTGTTTGTGTATTTAGTGTGTGTATAGGGTATTCGTCTCTGTGTATGGTTATCCACTTTAATGTGTCTGTTAGTCTGCAGTCATCTGTATTCATTTGAACTTGTGTTTAACTATGTGTTGTTTGTGTCTAACTATGTCGCACAATGCTTGTCGATGTTGTAGTTTTACTATGTGTGTGTGTTTTATGATCTCGTCCAGGTTTCCGCCCCTCAGATCAGCGCGATACGTTGGCTGCAATCGAGATATTGCAGATTTCAGTTGTGAAATAATGTATATAGTGTAAAAGCACAGTTCATGATGTATCGGATACCTAATTTAAGCTATCATCAACCAAATGAAGATTTATTAATGAAGAGTAATGAAACAAAAATATTTAACACAGACTTTGGGAACTATTGCGAAGACATCGGACTAATTGGTCACTTTAGTAATATGTAAAATTACATAAAAACAAAGCCAGACTTGTGAAGCATTGTAGAGATATACTCATGCATCCACACATACGATAAGAGTTGGCTCCCGACTGTCAGTGGTGGGAAGACAATCATGAATGTGAGGTTTCTAGAATAAAATACGCTAGTGAAAGTTGAAAGACTTTCTCAATCCACAGTGATCAATTCAAAGGTTAAAAAATTTAAAGACAGAGTTAAAAAAATGTTACAAAAAAATAAATTTTCAAAAAGCACGGAATATGATTTACCTATTCTCTTGCTTGTTTCTTGTGCTTTTTCGGTAACCTTTTTAACATTTGAAAATGTGGAGCAAACCATACAGCGATTTGTGCTATTTTGACAATTAATTGGCTAGATTGAGACTACAGACCTTTTCATTTTTTTTTTTTTTAAATCATCAAATTATTTAATAACTTAGTTTGTCAGCAGGTCAATTGATAAAATATTGTATTAAAATCAGAAAATTGAACATTACACCAAGATACATAGGCAGTGAATAGAGGTAGAAGATAACTTGAAACTTATAATGAAAGTGATAAAAGAATTTTATTGAGGTTCTGCTTCATAGAAACCGAATATTTATAGTTTCTTTTCTAGTTCCAGCATGTAGAGAAAATGTACAAACCTTGGACAGGCCCGTACCAATACAATGTATAAATGCCCGCACTTACCCTGGTTCTCGTCGGTCATAATAATGCAATCAATCGTTAATCAAGTTCATGCTTCAATTTATTGATTGAATTGGCTCATCAAAACGTCTTATTATCCAAACAAAACATAACCCCAAAAACGTGACTCATTTTATTTGCCTTACTGTTACCTACATTGTTCCACGTACAATTGTAAATTATGAAGGTACCTGTGTAGGTTTTTGATTTTAGATAAATTCCCTTTTTTATTTAGTTGGCAGGTATTATTTTATATATTGTACCCCTTTTAGTTTTTTACTGTTTTGAAGTTAATTAATTTGATTTGATGATTTATTTAATGGAAGTTTTTATTATTTATATTAATCATATTTGTGTGTACCCATATAATGCGTTTTTCATTCGCAAATGTTTTCTTTTTCATGTTGTGTGATTTTTTAAAATTATTTTTTTGTTTTTATATGAATACCGCACAAGAGTTCCAACTACTCCCGTCTGGAACCAGTGAGAATATGGCATCCCCAATTGGGGTATGTTGTGAGACTGAAAGTAGTGGAGAGGGGAAGGAGATGGGGAAGAGAAGGTGGGATGTACCTGGCTATTCAGATCTGGTCACCAAACGCGGCTAAACCCATTTCAAGCAACGTTTCAATACTGAACGGTGGTCTTACAGCGGGCGATACTGGGAGTATCTTCCACTCTGGAACGTGCCGCAAATATACTATATACTATTTTAAATTAATGAATTGTGAAATAACACAAATTAATAAAAAAAAAATTATTTGCCACGCCGGGATTTGATCCCGCGACCTTCGGAATGCGAGTCAAGAGCCTTACCGCCGGACTACGTCGGCCGTGTGATGCATCTAATTTAATGCAAATGGAATATAGAATCTTATCAAAAACATTTTTTTTTTCGTTATTTGTTTTTGCGGTGTTATGCCGTATTGCGCTATCTCCTTCTTTAGCCAACGTTTCAATTATTTTTTCTGAACAACAACAAACAATACTGTACATGACCGTACTGTACCTTGGATCGAAATAAGAGGTTTCGTAAAATGTCTTTCGAACCTAAGTACAATACTATCAACGATAAACACATAATATCGTCTAAAAGTTTAATCATAAATAAAATCGATCTAATCTGTTTATTAATAAAATAAATGTAAGTACTTTGTCAAGCGATCATTTTATAAGACTTCAAAAAATGTTGGAATGGATCTCTCCCCTACTTAAGATAATATTTTAAAGCTTGGAGGGAATTCCCTCCAAGATTATAACCATATTTTTCTCCATGTTTTGAATCTGCATTCTTCCGACAGTTTCCCACTAAATCAACACTTTTCCAATTAAATTGTCTATCTACAATTAACTTGCAAGTTTTCCTGCATTCTTAATGCGAAATTAATTCCCTGAAGCGCATAACAATGTTTATTATCAGCTAATCACGATCTACAGTCACAATATCTCGTTGGAAATGACTCAGCGAGGAAATAATTCATTAAGTTCACTCAATAAAGCAGCTTCATAAATATAATACATAGATTAAGCAACAATAAAGATATGACATCAGAACAGAGCCCTGGGCTACCATACTGCTTGCTTGTTCTGCGTTCCCATGCATATTTTAATCACTTAATTACTGCCTTCTTGTTTTATCTTGTTATTAGCGAAGTCATCCGGCATTGCTCGAGAATTATCTAAAGCAGTCTTTCTCAAAGTGGGTGATAACTCCCCCTTGTGGGCGCTGGAGACTTTCGGGGGACAGTAGAAGACTCAAAGAAAATTAGTGGTTAGGGGACATTTAAGAAATTTAGAAGAGCGATGACAGACAAATTTTATCTTTAAAAATCCGACGGAATCTAGACACAACATCACTTGAGATGCGAATTACTACTCGAATGCTTGGAGTCCCTTTAAGGCCTGTTCAGATTAAGCCAGTAGTTTAGTCGCCGAAAATCGTTCGCATTACTTTCAAGTAGAGTACACTTGTCCCCGCCGCCCGTTGCAAGACGACGGGCTGCTACAAAGCAAAGTAAATACGCTAATTAAGCATGTTGTAATGCTTTGAAGAGGTGAAATTTTAGAAGAGATGGAAGAATAAATTAGTGAAATGAAAATAAATAAACTATAGACACGAAAAGAGATTAATAGCAGCATTAATAAATAATTTTAGAGTTGCACCTTTGCTTCAATGCCACGACATTTCCGCGCGTCTACAAATGAACTCTGCTAAAACGGCAGGTTTGCGAGCGCTACTCGCCGAAAAATTAGAACGAAATGGATTGAGTCGACTAAAGAGCTGACTAACCCACTCTACTAAAATTATGGTGTTCGGACGCGTTTAGTTACTACTGTACTCTCCACTCGACTAAAATACTCTACCAATGCGAACGGGTCGTAATAGACGGTTAAATTGTAGTCATCTTACGCATGGAATAATGTGGATGCATCATTATATTTCACGCACTTGATCCATGGTTAAATTAACTAAATAAAATTCTGCGATTTAATACTTCTAAATATGATTAAGTATGAGTTTTAAGTCCTCTCATTGAAATATTATTTGATCTCAGAAATAGGATATCGTTCACACTCTATACATATATCCTATCCACATAATTTTGCATGTTTAAAAATTAATTGCAATAATTGTTTTTAAGATGTGCAAGAAATGGTAAAAAGGCAAGTTAAAAAATTTGGGCGCACTAGATTGTTTTTAAATCTCAAAGTGGATGGTGGTCGAAATACATTTGAGAACCTGTGATCTAAAGGATTGAAAGATTGTAGCAAAAGAAATCCAATTTCAGACTTGACTTATTAGAAAATGAAAGCTTTTTTATTTATTTATTTACTTACGGTACAAATACAGATTAAATTTTTTATATAAAAAAGGATCACAAAACAATTATACAGTGTAACACATAGTTTAAATCAATAAAATTTTAGCGTCTTCCAAACAAAATGTAAACTAATAACTGTTTTAAAAAAATGTGTGAAATGCTTTTTACAAGTTCTTTCATTGCTATTGAAAATATTTGCTGTTTCTGAGTATTGGTTACCTAATCTGTGCATGCATGGTATAAGGGATCCACCAATTTAATGGTATTGACATGATTAATGTGATTACTGCACAAGAGTCCCAACAGCTCCCGTCTGTAGCGAGTAGGTACTAGAGTATCCCCAATTGGGGAATGTTGTGATGCTGAATATAAGAGGGGAGGGGAAGAAGATGGGGGAAAGGGAAGGTTGGGATGTACCTGGCTATTCAGACCTAGTCATCAAACACGGCTGAAGCCATTTAAAAAAAAATTATAAGAATACCGCACAACAGTACCAACTACTCCCGCCTGGAGTCAGTGAGACTATGGCATCCCCAATTGGATGTTGTAAGGCTGAAGGAATTGGGGAGGGGAAGGAGATGGGGAAGAGGAAGGTGGGAAGTACCTGGCTATGCAGATCTGGTCACCAAACACGGCTAAAGCCATTTCAAGCAACGTTTCAATTCTGAACGGTGGTCTTACTTCAGGGCGATACTGGGAGTATCTTCCACTCTGGAACGTGTAGCAAGTATAGATTAAATTGTGAAAACACAAATCTATCAAATAAAATTTACTTGCGCACTTTGGGGTTTGAACCCGCGACCTCAGGATCGCTAGTTGGGAGCCATACCCTTCGACCACGGAAATCAAAAATTTATACCACAAAATCGACTTCAAATCTGATGCAGATTCACCAATTTTCCACTTTGTACTACGAATTTTCGGACACCGTGTATAATCCAATATTATCGGATCATAATATCATGTCACCAGTACATCAGTTTCGCCACACGATACTTAGGCACCCGGTACACGGCGAAATCTAATTCTCGTTTAATCCGCCCATCGCCGATTTGAGATGATTTATCGACGGTCCGCGGCGAGGCCCAAAGCTCGGACACTGGACACCTGACAGTGGACACTCCGGTCTCCGGTCTCCGGTCTCCGGTCTCCGGTCCCGGCATCGGTGACTCCGGACAGCCCGGCTGGTGGCGGGCGGCGGGCGACGGTCGGACGGCGGACGGCCGGACACGGAGACCGGAGAAGTGGCAGGAAAAAAACACCGACCCGTCCGAGGTGTGAAAATGTAGCCGACATATTCTGCATTTGTAATTATTAATCAATGACGAAAGATCTGCGGAGAATGTCGTGAAGGGATATAAATAATAACAATAATAATAGATTTTTAAAAATATTTTCATATCAGAGGGTTCGGCTCGGTAGAACTCCTAACTGGACCGATAAATCCTACAGATCTCTCAATATAGTAGGATTTATCGGTCCAGTTAGGAGTTCTACCGAGCCGAACCCTCTGATACGAAAATATCTGGAGTCGGTGAATTATTTTCCCATTTGGTCTCTGGTAGGTTGAAATGTTTTTCTTGTATTGTTTTACATTTATTATACTAATAGATGCGTGGATTGACCAGATGATCATTTGTGAAAAAGTGTTTGAAAGGGTTTAGTTTTTCTGTGGGGTAGATTTAACCCGGACATAAAGTTGAAATATACTAGCAGTTAAAAGCCCATTCCGCAGAATTTTTATTGCTAGGCCCTGAGGGCAGCTTTTGGTTCGGCTTCGCCAAATCTAATAGGAACTGGTTCCAAAATTAGTCCGTTCCTTGTATCCACTGTCAACCAGTGATGGCTCAAACCTAATAGGAATTGGTTTCAAAATTAGTCCGGTCCTCGTAATTACTGTCGACCAGTGATGGCTAGTCACCGGGACAAAGTGACCGGGACGGGCAATGACGTCATATATAATATTTATTTGATTTAATTAGATTTTTTGTTACTTACACTTGTATGACAATTTTAACCATTCTGTGTGTGATTAGGCGACTTACACACGATATATCTATATTATTTCTAGTTACGTATTTGTAGTACTTGTGATGAAAAACTTAATGCTTTAATTTTTTTATCTTTGCCCTTATTGATTAAAAATTAAATTGGAAAACTACAAATTAAACTTAATGACAATAAATAAGTGAAATAATGTGTTGTTTTTATTATGTTTATACATTTATTTGCTGTATGGATGTGAGACATGGACCTTGAAAGTAAATACCATGAACAGGTTAGAGGCTTTTGAAATGTGGCTTCACCGGAGAATGCTCAAGGTTCCATGGACCGACATGATCACTAACACAGAACTTCAGGCGGGCTAGAGCAAATAGAGAACTGCTCACATTAACAGAAGTCAGGAAAATTTCATATCTGAGTCGCATACTTCGAGGGGAAAAGTATCACTTGCTCCAATTAATATTGAAAGGCAAAACAGAAGGTCGCCGGTGGCCTAGTAGGAGACAAATGTCTTGGCTGCGAAATATACGAGAGTGGACCGGCATTAGAAGTGCGGAGGAGCTATTCCGGGAAGCACAAGATAGAGAGACATTTTTCAGAGTGATCGCCAACGTCGGGGGGACCTGATAGGGCACACGAAGAAGACGATACATTTATTTATGACTGTTCCTAAAAACAAAAACTAAAGAAAATGTCAAATTGAATGCTTTACTTTGATCAAAAAAACAAAAAAAAAAATCAAAATTGTCAAGTTTGAATGCATTATTTTGATGGCTCTTTTATCGATAATCTTCATTCTCTGCAGTTAAGTTATATGCGTAATTAATACGTTAATAATATTCAAATTGATCGCAGCCGGTCGGACTGGAGATTTATGTACAAATCACCAAACCGCATTCACACCTGGCTCCGTGATCAGCTTATTAATTTGCACCTATCTAATTTACACGAAAAAAATTCTAACGTATGCGAACATTTGGTAGTTTTGTTTTTAAATTGGCTAGACAGTCAAGTTGAATGTCTGCAATAGAGACCAATAGTCTCTAAATACGACTACTAGATGTCTAACATGGTGTGTTGCTGACATCTGGTGAAAGAAAAGGTTACTTTTGCTTTTGAAGGGTTGATGATTTTCAGTTTTATTTTTATATTCATCCATTTGATTGAAAATAAAGCACATTGATTCAATACCTTCACTCAATTTATCACGTATTAAGATTACGTAAATAAGGTTATCAACACACAACAACAAATAAGCACACTAAACGGTGCTTTACAAAATTTGGCATTTAAATTTTTTTTTTTTAATATACTTTTGACAAAAAAATAACTACACAAAATTTGGCATTTTAAAAAATTATTTCTTTCAATTTACTTTTGATAAATCGTGCTTTCCTTTACAGCATGAAATTTAAATAACTTCTCCACAAATTAATAAATAATTGAGCTCAAAATTTTGGAATGCGATTTTAACCCTTATGTATAAAGAAAATGTATGAAGAACAAGGTCAGAATCGCTTGGGGCATTTTTGTTCTTAAGGTGAACACACCTAGGGAAGCGGAATAATTTCTATGGAATTCTTTCTAATTCGTGAAAAAGATCGTAAAACCTACAAATTCATCAAATAAACGCAAGTAATGTTGTTGTTATGCATAGTTTATTGTTCAAGGAATGTGTTTTAGTAAAAATAATAAACAATAGCACAAAATAAACCCACAAAATATTATGCCATTTTTTGGCATTTGACGAGTTAAGTAATAATATTTTTTTACCGAGTTCTGAAGTTTTGCAGTCCATATTCCGTACAACAAATGTCCCCCATTTTCGTCAAGACTTGTCTAAAATTGCTTCCCCTTCGTTCAACACCTCTTCTACATAAGTCTGAACTGACTCTAATCTTCTATATTATAATTATGAAATTTGCCCATCTATACTTAATATTATAAATGCGAAACTGCGTGTGTATGTTTGTTACGCTTTCACGCATAAACCAATAAACCGATTTTTAAAATTCTTTCACCTATAGAAAGCTAAATTATATGCGAGTAATCCAAGCTGTACATAATGGTAATTTCTGGCGTTACGAAATTATAAATATTAATATATTATATTTATTATACGTTTTCTGTCGCTAACAAAAGCGAGTTATCGCTAACGTCAGAAAACAAATCGTTGCCGTGGAAACGATGTTGATATATTTGCGAGAAATCTTAGTTAATATCTATATATCTATATAATAAAAATGAATCTCCGAAATGTTTGTACGCGCATAACTTCCGAACGAGTGCACCAAATTCGATAATTATTTTTTTTACTACTGGTGAGCTCTGGCATTATGAAATTTAGGTGGCGCGCGAGCTGAAAACTGAATGTACCGGGAATGAATGAATGGTATGAGGGAGGGGCGAGGGAGGGGAAGGGGGTAGGGGGGGGGGGATAATTGATAAGTGCAAAGCGTAAGCCAGAAAAAAATGTAAAAAAGTTCATAGCAGAAAGTCAGTTTTCAGTAGCAGCTAAATTTAGTGATTAAATATGAAAAATTTTATTACTTGAAATTTTAAGTAAAAATCTTCAGAACAAATTCATACTGCTAACTATTTGCATAATCTTTTGTTCTGATATTTTTCAATTGTTAATAAGTTGTTGCTTGATTGTTTAATATGTTGAATATCTGGCAAGGCTGGTTAGCACGACAGAGCATCATAAGCCTGAAAAACGAGTATTTTTCTGTTTTTGGTAAACAAATCATATAGATGTAGGTTGATAAATTGAAGCCACATATTTATAGCATCGTGATATTATATAATTATAAAAAACCGGTACCCTCTGGTTGTTTATCTTTGCGATTTTATCAATATCTACCGCGACTCGACTGCTTTAAGATTTATGTGGTGCATAAACTGGTGAAACTTACCTGGCTAGAATCAGATACATTTATCTCGTTTCCCTAAATAAAACTGTACCGATTGTAAATTGTAAAACATTCGAGATTTTTAAAATACGAAATGAAGATGCTAGCATTTTTCTATTGTTATGTAAATTGGATATCTCAGTCGTTTTGCAGAGCCGGTATCAATGAATTAATGAATATATTAAATTATTCTTTAGAAAGAATTGTCGCGAACGCGTCTCTGTTGAAATACCATCCAAAATGGCGGATTTAAATGAATAAGTATAACGCAGCATGACTATTCATTTATATTGAATATGTTAGAAAATTTTGCAAAACTAATTTTTGGGAGTAAAAATCATTTCTGGCTTGCTTAAGTTTACAGAATATTCATAAAAAAATATAAACAAAATCTAAGCAGGCATGAAAATGATTATCTTTTTAAGATACCACACATTAGAACAGATTTTGTAGCACAGCATAAAAAGAGGAATTATGCTTTTGAAGGAGATTTCTAAGTCAGTAGATATATAGGGGTTAAGGGGCCATTCATAAATTACGTCACACGAGGTACATGATTTTTGACCCCCGTCCCCGTCCCTGTCACACATCGTCACATTTGCGAGATCCCCTCTATAGTGTGACGTCACATATTTTGCAATTTTGAAGTTTTTCGTTTACATTTAAGTTTTGCGTTTTAGAAGTCACAGAGCTGATGACTCCCCATACCCCTTGTCACACAATGTCACACTTCTCTACTCAACTACAAGTTCGACCATTTGGTCCCAGTTGCGACCGTTGTCTTTTTCTATTTTTCTGTGTCTTGTTCTCTTTCATATTTTCGTTTAGATTATTATTGTTATCTTCTTCTTCAACGATATATAACGTTGATGGGAATAACCTTCAAAATTATAAAAAGAGAGTTTTTCTTAAAAAAAATGTATATTTTTTTTACATTAATTCCACTCAGAAGGCCCTGAGGAAAATAATTTCCCTCAGGGCCTATGTCATCTTAGGGGATGCTGTGTGAAAGGTCTTTTTAAAGAAAGAAGGATAGGAAGTTCTGGAAGAAAAAAAGGTATGAGAGGTGGGTAGGAATCTGGGGGTCAGTGTGTCCAGGAGTGACGGGCGTATGAATCCATCCCTCCAATTGCGGTGCAAGGTCAAAAGACCTCCCTCAACCAGTCTCTCTTGATCCGGCCCGCCACGCAGCAGGTGGGCATACCTAACCGCCGCCAAGACCTGGACAAACCTCACCCCGTGAACCCAGACACACCTGCTAAGTCGCCAAACGTAACGAACAACTTGGGTGCCCTATGGCAGAGGTTTTATATATCCATAACCATTTAAATTGTGTTGTGTTTGGTTTGGGGTGAACAGGATTTGGAAACCACTGGAACTAATAATGCTACAACTTTTTCTCTTCTCTCGTTGTGTTTTGGTCTAAGAGATGAACGATGGAGACAGGACGTAAACACAGACAGTCTTGCAATTATCTTATCAATACATGCACTTTATCTTGGCAAATCTCTGGTAAATCCAGAGAATTGGTAGCTGATAAGCTTTTTCACTTCATATCCGATCCATATCGCTAAACGAGCAGGTCTACTTAGGTGTTTTTTTTGTTTTTAATCATATTCCATGTAAGATTGATCGTGTTTGTATCCACCGCTGGTAGCGGTTGCGATATTCACGGCCAAGAAAAAGCGGCGTTCGGCAGATAGCATTAATTGAATAAATTTGTCTAGATTGTCCGGTCCCAATTAGCAGACGTAACTACTCAATATTTAAATGGAGGCGAGCTATTATTATCTTGACTTCTGATGTCATCACAGAGGCAGTTTTTTTTTGGGAGAAGAGACAAATTTTAGAATATTTGCGAAGAATATACTTATTTACTCCAGTGGGAGTGCCATAGTTTGACTATCTCTAGGTTGTAGCTTTCTTGCATGGTGCAACATAAGCAACATTTTTTGCATTAATATCATCAACCGGAAGATAATATTGTTAATTCTAAAAATTTGAACTATGAAATTGACAAATATGATGGTTTGACAGAAGGTGGAAATAGCGAAATTGGTTAACGCGCATGTCCCGGTTAGACGAGAGGTCTGTGTTCGAGTCCTAGTTGCGACGATTGTCTTTTTCTATTTTTCTGTGTCCTGTTTTCTTTCATATATTCGTTTAGATTATTAGTGTTACCTTCTTCTTCAATGATATATTACGTTGATGGGAATAACCTTCAAAAGTTATACAAAGAGAGAGTTTTTCTTATAAAAAATTGAATATCTGTTATGTAGTCAGATCAGGTGTAGTATATATCGGAAGCGCTTCTAGGGGTTCAGAAGTCAGGGGTTCGGAAAATCAGCACACACTGGTGAAGCTATCACACTAAGCTGCACTATATGTTTGGAGGGGTTATGCCCATATGACCTCGAGGGCTTGCCGCCATCGTATCCTATGACCTTTTCATCAGTGCTAAAAAAGTCCTTACAGCACTCTTTAAAAATTTCATGTAAAGTTCTTGTAACCTTTCAATAACTTATATAATACGTATTATTTTAGCGAACTAACGTAAGCACCTATTTAAATATTAGTAACTAATAATTTCTAAAAAACATTTATTTCCACTGTGAAATAACTGTAAAAACCCGCATGATGTAATTATGTTTAAAATTTCGCGTCTAACAAATGCACTATAATGTCGTTAACACGAACAGTAAACCTATATCAATAAATAGATATTTATCATAGAGCCGACCTTCATAATGTTGTATTCATTTTACTTTGAATGTGTATTTTATTAGATGTAAACTTTTATTATCGATGCATAGTAAAAGATCTGTGCAGCTTTGTAGTAATAAAATAAAATAAAAAATACAATCTAATCATACCGACGGGAAAATCTAATATGATTTAGTTGTACTCGTACTGTAAAGTTTCAATAATAAATTCAATTTCAAAACACTACGATTTCAATAACTTTTTACACACTGTCCACAAATTTCTTTCTTTGTGTTTGATTCTAGTAAACAGGGTAGACTTACAATAAAGTTCTCCTTGTCACGGACTAACATAGTAACACGTAACATGGCGTGACATAAAAAACCGTCTCCAGTCCCATAAGGTCAAAGGTTAGCGACAACGCAACGGCTCAGACAGATTTCCCCACAGAGATAGTTTTGCTTGCATCGTTGTTTGATAATCGTTTTTGTCTGGGATTAGAGTATTTCTAGCTGCCTGTCACAGCTGGTCTGTTTGTTCCTTTTTCTAGAAACGAATTCTGTTTCGCTCTCGGCTGTCTCACTGTCACTGGAGTCTGGAGATCTTGGTAATGTTCACACTGAAATAGTTACAGCTTTTGAATAGTTAATACTACTGAGAATATATTCGATTTTAACTGTTAGGTTGGTTTCTTTGTGATTATATTGAGCTTTCACGAAAAGCCTACTTGTTTGACGATTTGACTAAATAAAGTTTTTTTTAAAGTTTAGATTGTGTTGCTTTCAATAAAAAAAGGTACTTTTATGTCAAGTTTCAAGGAAAGTTTGTGCAAATGGTGGAGCACGTGGAAAAGGTGGGTTTTGGGGAGTTTTCTATCTACCAGAACCTACATTTTTTTTTTCTCAAGGTTGGCCCCGGGTAGGCCTTAAGTATGTCATCTTAGCTGCTGTGCGAAGCTTGTTCTGTTCTGGGAACGAGAAAGATAAGAGGGGTGAGTAAGAATCTGGGGGTCAGTTTGTCTAGGAGTACGTACGAATCCATGCCTCCAACTGCGGTGCAAGGCGATAGGTCGAGAGAGTCCGGCTAGAGAGTTAAAAATACCTCAGTCTGGCCCGCCACGCAGTAAATTGGCAGATGCATACACCGCCAAGACTCGGATGAACCTCACCCCATGAAATAACCAAGCAAAACTGACGCAATAATCTTAGCCACGAAATGATGTTTTTAAAAAGTTGTTTCTTGTGGCGTCCATAGTTTTGTTAATAAAAAATTAATAATTTTGTTTACGCTAAAAAATAACTTTAATTTTAAACTTAGCAAAAAATAGTGATTTCGTTAAAAGCTTCGCCATTAGAGCCAAATACCTTCTCTGCTTCACTCTACTTACGATATACAAGTATTATCATGATGATTTGAAAGGATAATTTTTTCACTGCGGATGCTGTCGCGACTCATAAAAAATGCCATTTCAAAAATGGTTTCTTTTGAGAGTCCGTCAAGCCGCCCCCTGAGATCATCTCGCGGAAATAACCACGAGATTGTATTGTCTCTTAATTATAATCTGCCAGATGGTGGAGTATCTGCCGTACAGTGAGGAAATACAATAAAAAAACAGTCGCCAAACCAACCGTAGACAAACCAGACTTAGAGGTACGGTGGCATAGTGTTGGGATGCCCCAAAAAACCTCAGATAAGGTCGAAATATTCCCCAGAATTTACCTAATTTCACAATAATAACGTCAACGTTATTTTATTTTATACAGGGTGCGGCAGCATAACTTCCTTTTTTAAAATGCGTACCATTCAGTCGGCTGATGTCGTGGCGGAGCTCTAGTGATCTGGTTCGAGAGGCGGAATTATAAAGTTTTGTTCCGACACGGTCTAGTCGCCATCACGCGTTGGAACAGTGAGAAGCGTGCGTTTGCCGTTGAGGCCTACTTTTCGAATGGATGTTCTGTGATCATGTTTCGTTCCCAGAGCGCCTCATCTCAATTGGGCGATTTGGAGTGGCCGACCCGCTCTTCCGATTTGTCCCTTCGTGATTTTTTTCTATGGGGTTTTTTGAAATCCCGTGTTTATGTGAATCGCCCAAAGACCCTAAAAGATTTGAAGACCAACATTCAGGAAGAAATTGTCAGGATAATGCCTGATATACTGGCAAGAGTCATGACAAACGCCAGAAATCGGTTTACTCAGTGTATGGAGAATGGGGGACGTCACCTACCTGATTTGATCTTCAAAGACAAAACATCAGGTATGTGCCAACATTATAAAAAACAAATAAAAAAATTCTGATTCATACAATGGGTTTTACTAAGTTTTGAAAAAAGGAAGTTATGCTGCCGCATTCAGTATAAGAATTCCCACACTCCGGTGCCAATGGGACTGTGATGACATGGCCAGTGTAAGGAATACGGGAAGAGTATGAAATGGGATAAGGAAAGATTTTACCTGGCTATTTATCTGAGTAGATCTTATTGAATACGGTTAAATCAACGTTTCGATTTTAAATGATGATTTTTCACCAGGGCGATACTGAGATTATCTACCACCCTTCTTACCTACAAGAATATATTGTAATCAACCATTGTCGTCGGCATCGGGAGTCACTTTGTTCAGGGTAGATATGACTCCACAAAACTAATGGAGGGATATATTCTACGGCGTATTCTGTTATTTGTATATGTCCATATGTCCAATGTACGCAGGACCACGTATTACGAGGGAGAGAGAACGCTGGCAGTTTAATAGTTGGATCCACAACAAAGTCCTTGTTTATCCAATTGTCTCTTGACTATGTATGTATGACCTGTGACTCTTCAGGGGAGTGTCGTGATAGAAGTAGTTTCGCCTTCAGCCCAAAAGGGTTTCCTAGAGGAGGAATAACTGCAAACCATATAAGTAACATTAAGTAAGTTTTTAAAAAAGTCAAATTTTATGCAGCTGTCATTTTTAGTTGTCAGTGGGAAAAGACGAGTTATTTTCATATCAATTCCCCGGTATTATTGGGAATACGGGAAATGAAATTGCTTTTAAAGAAATGAAAAACTGAAATTCCCTTCGTAAAGAAATAATATTTCTAGGTATGGGTAATCAATTTGGGAGACGGGTATGGGTACCGCCGCCCCGGAAGCATTTATTATATGATAACCAACACCCCTGCCGTAGGTCACCCCAATTGGTTTGGCGACAGCAGGTTTGCTGAGGGTGCCCGGGTTCATGGGGTGAGGTTTGTCTAGGTTTTGGCGGCGAAAGACTGATTGAGGGAATCCTAACCTAAACCTCTCTATTCGGATTCTCTCGACCAATCGCCTTGCACTGCAGTGGTAGGAATAAATTCATACATCCGTCAATCGTAGACACACCACCCAAATACCACCTCTCATACCATTTTACTTCCCAGAACTTCCTCCCCTTCCTTTTCTTAAAAATAACTTCCACACAGCATCCCAAAAAATGCCATAGACCCTGAAGGAATGTATATATTTAATTCCCCAAATGTAGGGAAATTTTCCAGACACATCACATCACTGGCCTAATATTCAAATGTGTGGCTACGACCGCGCCATAGAACATAGAACTCGGAAGGCGCTCCTCTGTGTGTGAACTTGTTTAGAGTTGTGTTGTTCTATCGGAATAAAGTGACGACTCGATCGGGCGAGAACAATCAGATTGGTTTTATAAGCGGGCCGGGTATTTTTAGATATTGCATCATTTCCCATATCACCAGTGACGGAGCCAAAAATCCTAAAAAGCGCCAAAGAAAGATTTTAAGTAGGTATCTGTTCTAATTATTTTAGATTTTTCTTTGATGAGTACTACTATAATAGACAACTTTTCTCACGTGGTCCTGCCAATGAGAGCTCTGCTGAATTATCTACTTCTGTTTCCTATCGATGATGAGAAAGAAGGATAAAACCCGACCATCAGCGATATACCAATACACGCAATAAAAAAATTTAAAAATCTACAAACTCCAAAAATATTTGTTTGTGAACAGATTTCAGTTATTAACGAGGAACTTTCATTTTAATAGATCAAATTTTCAACCATATTTCCTTTGATGAAGTATTAAACACGCACTTTTTTATGCTCCGAAAGCGAGAACTTCTGCGTATCAGAATGCGCTATTAAACGGAGTAACTCAACTGATTAGCGGTTCCGCATTGAGCATCGACATCTTCTATGTCACCTACAGATGTTCAGTATCTATCTTTTGACGTACGTCACAACATGGTAAAACTGCCCCCGTATACATTTTTTTAAATTTTGTAATCTTCTCCATAATATTTTGGTGAATAACTGTTTTATGGAGAACCTGAAAAAAAAATAAAAGTTATTCATATAATAAAAAAATATTTGAAACAATTCACATACATAAGAAAATTATTACTGACGAGACAAAAGTAAGGAGATCATTAGGTATATACAAGTATAAGCTCCTTCTGAAGATAGTAATTGAATTCAGAATACATTCAAGTCTTCACGGTAACAGTATTTATTATATAATCGAGTGATTCTTGACGTTGTGTCGGTTTGAAAAAACTTGTAGGTTTATACGGTAAGTATCGATCCAAAAGGTTTCAGGGTTTGATTAGTATCGATCGTATTAGAAATCCGAAGCTACTCCGTCACAGATTTTCTGCGGTTGAGAGATCTACAGAAAGGAAGAATGGACGTAAGAAATACGCGTAAAATGATAATTATGTATAGCAAAAAACTGTTTGTCGTGTTTGCTGAAAACACTACATAATAATAACGCACGGGAGTGAAGACTCCAATATCTTCAAGATACTTTATAAGACCAATACTTCAAAAGTGTCAGAGTTAGAGCAGCTGAAGAAATCTAGTGAAGATGTCACGAAGGCACCTAGAGAAGAAGAGAAGTAAACGACCCTGAGATTCGATCTTCTAGTTGTGTATCCACCAACTATATTCACTACCACCAACAGTAACCAGTCCCTAGTCAGGAAGACGTAAATCGGCGCCGCGGGCTATCGGCTGTTGGGTCAGCCTGCAAAGGCGAATATTCCAATCCCCCATAACCGGCTAATTTATTTCACAGGTAATTATTGTATTACCGTTTGTTGAATTTATTGCAATGGTTGACAATGGCAACATTAGAAAATCTGATTAAATGTACCAAATGTACAATCGAATTCTTTGGGCAACTTTCATCTTTGCCGATTGGACTGCCGTAATCTTATGTGCGTCACGTTATAACAAAACTATCGAACGTCGAAACCTGGCTGTATGAAGATGTGAAGAAAACTTCTTTGTCGAGATTAACTTTTGTTCAAAAAAATAATATTACGTTTTTTTCTAATAACATATCCCTATACTCATTACCTGTTCAAACTCCCAACGACATTTTTCGTAGTAATTTGATTTGTCAATACCCATCCTTCAGACAAGAGATTACTTAGAGTCATTGGTGTAGCGCAGGGGGGGTGGGGGCGCCCCGGGTGGCACTTTTGAGCGGCAAAATTTCACAAGTAATAATAATATCTTGTAAAAAAATAAACTATCTCATTTCATATTTTTGTAGCACCTACGATTTGGACCGATTGAAATGAGCACGGAATTTTATTTATTACTTATTTTGTGACAAAATCCTTTTCTTTAAATGTATAATAATTAATCGAAATTAAAAACACCATGGAGATACTAAAGTTCAAAAAAGATATCAAATTATGGCTAACTAAACGCGAAGATGAGGAAATCATAAAAATTATAAAATAACACCAACGCAACTTACAGATAAAAAACATAAACACTTTTTAGCTTGTCTATTTCTATTTTGTGGAAACGAACAAATTAGATGAGGAGGAATTTATGACCAACACCCATACAAACAACCTTCAGTCCGCCTCGGAACAGGAAAACCTAGTGAGGAGGACTGAGAACAAAATACTTCACTCTATATGTTTTTAATTTACCTCATTTTGTATTTTTTACCTTACTTGATATTGTCGTTAAATAAAAAAAAAATTAAATCTTGTTCATTGTGGTGACTGGCGACACCGTCTGTGCTTAATTACAGGAATTCCCTTATTTTATTTTGTGCTTGGATTGTTCATGACTTATGACTGTTTAATGTTAATTTATCAGAAAACATGTTAAAATATTGATTTTAAAGGAAAGGGTTTGATATTCGAGTTGTATAAATCATTTGAATGAAGTCGTGGTCGAAAAATTCTCAATAACTGTAATAAACAATGCGCTGAATAAAGAAAAAAAAAAAGAAAATTAACAAGTATTCGAGATATAAAATAACAATTGTCAAAATTCTCAGTAAAGGTATCTCAAAATTCGTTATCCAAGTGTTATCGCTATCACCCATCAGATGTAATGCCTATCTGCGTTTTCTATTTTATTTTCTCTGGTAATCTCCGGCGTTTCGTAATAATAATAATACCTTGTAATTAAGAGTAGTTCTGCAATTGGTTTTTGTACCTGTTTATCTTGCGGTACATTATTATTATCTGTCAACAAGAAGACATAAAGTAAAATAAACACACAAACTAAACATAGAAAGTGTAACTCGAGAACTCTGCAAACATTTCAGCCGTGTCAGCAATTAGTTCCTTCAAAGCCTCTTGAAGTAATAACCAATATTGATCGGCTGTTATAAATGCAGAGATCACCAGATTATCAGGCAAATAATACTGATGATCACATCAATGGACTTGCTTATTATAAGTTTGAAAGGAGCACTGGTTTTATTAAATACTTGGTATGCATAGAATTGCAATCAATAAATAGTAATTATTATAGAAAACGATAATTAATGGCCTTCGTTATACAAAGGAATTAATTACTCTTCGTCGTAGGCTTCTGACGTCCAGCTTTTGGCATAGTCCTTCCTCGTGTATATTAATTACAGCGCCCTTTAGGCGATTTTTCACAGGCGCTCTACGAATTTTCCAATTTTTATAATTGTTATTCAATTTTGGTAATTCTTGACAATTTATATCCATCCAAACCCGCAGTTCTTTTTCGGTTCTTCCTTAATTACTTTTTCTCAAAATTTGTTGATTAATTTACCAGTGAGAACAATATTAGACAAATTACCTTACAATCCAAGGCTTAGAAGAGCTGAGGTCTGTTTTTTTGGATTCATCACAAAAGCTTTCAGAAGCTTATATGAAGCAACCATGAAAAACTGAAGACAACGATCAGTTCACTTTATTCGACCGTCCCTTCTTCTGATTTCGTTCTACTTACTCTATATATTTCTATATTGGCTAGAGGTTGCTGTGTTTATCGGCTGATTTAAACCCAATCTTCTTTCCATCCCCATATCTGGCAACCCTAATATGCCTCACTACCATGCATCTACTGGTCGCGCTGGGATAGGAAAACTCCCGAAGAATTTGTTGATTAAAGATTGAAACAATAATATAAAGCCTTGAGTTTTTCCCCCGAACTATATTCCTTGAAATTTCCTCGAATACCCTTATTATCGGACCCATCAAAATTTAGTTATGAAAACGAAACCCGGTCGTCGAGAAATTTGAACAAAAGGTATTATACCAAACTTTTCCTGTCACTGACGCTCTTACTCCCCTGAATACAAAGTAAAAGGGACAACAGCACCCAAGGCTGATAATGCTTAAATAAAATCTTCAAAATCCATTTTTGTCGATTTTAAAGATTTTTTTACTTGTAAGAAGAAAATACTCTATGTGTGTATTTTTTGCTTTAAAATATACTTTATCTAGTTTATATGTTGAACGTCTGTTGGTGGCGCTTAAACAAGGCAATTTTAACGATTTTTGGAGTATCCAATCTCCTATAAGAAGGTGGCCGGCGGAGTCCAGCGGTAAGGCTCTTGACTCGTATTCCGAAGGTCGCGGGATCGAATTCTGGCGTGGCAAATAAATTTTATTTGATTAATTTGTGTTATTTCACAATTTATTCATTTAAAATAATATATAGTATATTTGCGCCACTTTCCAAAGTGGAAGATACTCTCAGTATCGTCCTGGTGTAAGACCACCATTCAGAATTGAAACGTTGCTTTAAATGGCTTTAGCCGTGTTTGGTGAACAGATCTGAACAGCCAGGTATTTCGCACCTTCATCTTCCCCATCTGCTTCCCCTGCCCACTACTTTCAGCCTCTCAACATAATCCAATTGGGGATGCCATAATCTCACTTGCCCCAGAGACGGTAGCAGTTGGGACTCTTGTGCGGTATTCACCTAAATGAACGGTTGGTGGCGTTAAAACTAGGCAATTTTAACGATTTTTGGAGATTACAATCTCCTATCAGAAGTAACTTATAAAAAAAGTAAAACATACCGATACGCCAGTGGTCATTAAAAATATTTGCAGTAATACGATTTGCAGTAAAATCCAGACAGGAAATTGGAGAATACGTATGTTATGTTCTGTTCAAAATGTTCCTCTTAAGGCAAACAAGTCTACTTGAGTACCATAAACTGTAGAAATGGCAACGTATCAAGAAGTCACACCTTCAGTGTACTGTAAAAGTACGGATATGTTATAATAGTGGAGCAGTATTAAGATAAGTACCGAGTAATAAAACTAGACGTTTCACGCTACGCTATATTATCTCCTGAATAATTCACTTTTACTACCAACGTATGTTTTTCTGTGATTTTATTATCAAACTTCACATATTCAGAGTGAGTTACTTATTTTCTTGGAAAGCAGAAAAAAACTTTATTACCGGCGGCACACGACTTTTAATAGGCTGGATTCCGAGAAACAGTGTTGTAATATTATTTTATATTAGCTTGCAGTTGTCTCATTGCTTTTATTAAGATATATTGAAGTGGACAAAATAAGAAAAAAATGTAAATGCGTCGGTCTGCAACCCAAGCTTCCTGTGTCTGCTCAAATTTAGAATAAAAATAGTCTTAAAAAAAGAATCATAGAAGCATCCAAATTAAACCAGAATAAAGTCGTACTGCACTATTGAAAATACACCAACCTCCTAGGCGTTGGCTACACGTTCAATATTGATGGATCACAATCCATCTACCGTGCTAAGCTAAATGTTCAATATTTCATAGTTGTCGCGATCCGTGGGTTCACGATAGGGAATTCAGGAATCTAGACATGTGTGATCCAAATTGTGATCCATCAATACGGTTTGCCGTTAGATTAAAGTAAAAATTCTCGAAACGTGGCATCGTGAAATTTGCACAGCTTTTTTATTTGTACTATCTAATTTCTAACCTAAATTTTTAACAGACGACAATAAATATTAAACGTGTACGGTACGCCGTTAGGTAAGTAGTAAAATTTTTCGAACCGTGGCATCGTGAAATTTGCACAGCTTTTTTATCTGTACTTTCTATGTATCTACCCCAACTATTTACCGATTGCAAAACCATGTTCATCTGTTTTAAAATGTAGAAATATTCATTTAACAATAAAAAAATAAGACATGACACCACATTGCTACTTCAATTTTTTTTCAGTTATTCAAAAAACTTTTCCAAAATTAACTATTAAAACTCTCGGTATCGCTTTTCAACCTGTTGGATTTTCGTCGCCTCAGTTCTTAATTGTCCAAACAACCATTTTAGTTTTTGTTCAATCTCCACTTTAAAATTAAAAATAAAGTATTAAAAGTAATAGTTAATGACTTAACTAAGGATTATTTAAACGAATGAGACCTTTACATTTACGGAAATAGCTTTATCTTAAAAACCTATCATAATGAAAGAAAACCTTCTCATCCTGTAAAATTTTCTACTGGTCGTTTGGACAATTAAGAACTAAGGCGACGTAATTTCAAAGTGTAGGTAAAGTAAGAAATTACGAATATAATAGGATAAAGAGCATTATCTTGTTTCAAAATATCTTCAATGCTATTTGTTGATAAAATAAAGAATTCGTTAAAATGCTTGAAGTTAATACGGCGTACAATATTAAAAATGAGGCGCTTTGTAAAAAAATAATATGCACTTCAATAAAACTCTCTTAAGTATGCAGATGTTTATTATGTAAGCGATCTGCGCCAATGTCATAAGTACTGTTTGGTTTGTTGTTGCTCGTAGGTTAGTAATTTATAATTTTCCTGTTGAATTTAGTTATTTCCACGCTAAATGTGGCGTGCCGCTGCATATTTCAGAATCATCACACGACACGATACGCTTAGACGGTCCCGACTCTGATAAACATCGTTTAATTGTCTGATTTACGAGTCTCGGCCCGTCTGCGTGGCTGTGTTATGACATCAATATCTCAGGAGGTCCCCAGTCCTCAGTCCCCAGTCTCCGCATTGCACACCACACGTCTGACTAAAATACACCACACACCACCACATCGAGCCATTGGACACTGGACGGAGACGCCCGAGGCAGGGCGTTCAAAATTAAATGGATCCTAAACGAGCGAAGTGTTGCTAACTACTAACTGAGAACTTGCAGAGTGCAAATTTATAGAATCAAAAGCTAAATCATCGCTATTCAAGGAGGAGGGTTCAGCTGGTTTAAAAGCCTCAAAGCCTGATGTTTCAGTAGCAATGTTTAAGGGCTTCACTACGTCCTTTTAAATGCCAAGGAGAAAATGACGTTAAATCGCGAAGTTTTGATTTTGACGTAATATTTTGTGGGTTTATTTTGTGCTATCGTATATTATATTTACTGAAACACATTCCTTGAACAATAAACTATGCATAAAAACGACATTACTTGCGTTTATTTGATGAATTTATAGGTTTTACGATATTTTTCACGAAATCGAGGCTAACTAGTTTGACTGCTCAAATCTCGGGAAAAATGATGCTGGGGCGACATAGAGAATTTAATACAAATTATTCCGAGTGGCTGTATGTGTTTACGGTATCTTATACGCCAAGAACAATAATGCCCGAAGCGATTCTGACCTTGTTCTTCATACGTTTTCTTTATACATAAGGGTTAAAATCACATCAGACACACCCGGCACACTAGGCGTTGTATGTTATTATGATCAAGCTTTTCCAAAGAGCTTGGAGCTTGCAGAATGCCAATTTTATATAGAATCGGATGTTAAATGAATGCGATTCAGTGAAGAATGTTCGACTGGTTTAAAAAGCTGCAGGTTTCAATGATAACATTCAAGGACTTCAACATTAATAACAGGGCTTTTCCATTTTAATTTTAACTCTAGATTTTATATTGTGTTTTGTTATTAATTGCTGCCACATAAGGGGTTTGCTTGAACGATGCGAATGCGGATATTGGTACCTTTGTTGCGGTTGCTTCCAATTATAAAGAGAAACTGCTCCAAAGAGATTTAAAAAAGAAAAGCAAGATTGAGAGCTTTTCGGAACTGATTTCAAAATTGAAAACGCAAAATTCAATATGAAATTCGAACTGCGTACATACTCTTCACAGGGTATGATTTTTAGCTTTTTTTTTATCCATTTGGAATATCATATTATATACATTGACTGCGGTTGATGTAACCAACGCATATTAAGTTTTTCTGTCAATTCCTTCACATTCTAGTATAGTTTTTTTAATTGATTCACTAAAAGTTCCTTTTGTAGAGATTTTCATAATCTTTCGTCTGTGCAAATAAAATTTATCTTTACCACTTATTTGCTTTATTTACAAACTAGCTTTTCCCCGCGGCTTCGCTCGCATGGTATTACGGGAAATTACTATAGCGGTTGAACTTATCAATTATCCCCCCTCCTCCCCACCCCCACCCCCTCCCGCATTCCATACATTCATTCCCTTACATTCAGTTTTCAAACATCTCGCCTGCCACCTAAATTTCATAAAGCTATAGCTCAAAGAAAAAAAGAATTATCCAATTTTGTTCATTCGTTCGGAATTTATGCGCTTACAAACATTTCGGATGTTTATTTTTAATTAAATATTTGGAAGTTTGTTAATATAATAAAAAAATTACACTATTTATTATTCAGTCTTCATAATCGTTACGAATTATATTTTTAATGTAGGAACGGACATTTATTCCAAAACAGAAGCTTGTCCAAAAAAATAAAACATATTCTAATATTTGAATTTTCTGAAGCAGTAGCTGACCAGGGGGCTGAGTACCTACCAGCTTAGAGCCCACAAATATATCAACATCGTTTCCATGGAAACGATTTTTTTCTGACGTTAGCAAAAATTCGCTTTAGTTAGCGACAGAAAACGTATAACAAATATAATAAATTAATATTTATAATTTCATAACGCCAGAGCTTATCATCATATACAAACTGTAGTCTGCGCATATAATTTAGCTTTATATTGGTGAAAGAATTATTAAAGTCTTTATATTGTGTTATGCGTGAAAAGGTCATAAACAAACTCGAGCAGTTTCGCATTTATAATATTAGTATGGATAATACGTTCTTAATCAGTTGAATTCTTTGGTAGCGTTCAGCTGTGAATGTATTAATTTAAGTTTTCTCTGTAAAGGGATGAAATTGGTTAATTTTAGAAGGATTGTTGGATCTACATTGATCAAAAGAGTATAAAAGTTATAATTAAAAGTCATTTAGAAATCTAAATAAACTAAAATAATATTAAAAAATAAAACAAATAAATATTTCTCTCGAATTTCACTTGTTATGTCAATTATTTTTAAGTCATCAGTCAAATTATTAAACATAATTATATTATATTTATGTAATTTTTTGTTTTGTTTAATTGCATTGTTTTTTTTTTAACCATTTAATTTTATTTTTTTCTCTTTTTACTTATTGTTTGATACTTAGCATTACACTTTCCATGGCTCTTTATGTGTTAATCATTTTAGCCAGATCATTCCTCGTGAGAATTCGCGTAAAGAGCTAATCCTCATACCTGCTGTTAGAGTGGCTTGCTTAACAGCTTGAAAGAATTAATATAATACTAGCGAGTTCCCGGCATGCGTTGTAATGCCACTAATAAAGAAATTGTTTCTCACTGCGTGTCTTTTCCCATTCGACCCTTCCCCTCCAGCGTTTCCCCTCCACCTTCACGTCTTCTCTCTCCCCTCTCCCACGGACCCCCCTCCAGCGATTCCCTCCCCTCTCCTGCGTTCAATATATTCAGTCCCGGTACATTCAGATTTTCAAATGGCTCATGTGCCACCTGATGCAGTTTTTTTTTCAAATTTTCTATTAAAAAAATTCATTTTTGTATATTATAAGAACAATCAATCAAATTTGTTACTTAACATAGGTACTTATTTAAAATAATTTGTTACTTAACATAGGTACTTATTTAAAATAATTTGTTACTTAACATAGGTACTTATTTAAAATAATTTGTTACTTAACATAGGTACTTATTTAAAATAATTTGTTACTTAACATAGGTACTTATTTAAAATAAATACAATTTTTGATTAGATTCAAAGTATTCGATGTTGGTTAGTACAATAGGTGAGTACTTCAAATAAATTCATTAATTTAAAGGATTTCGAAAATTGAATTTTGATTGAGCAATCATTCTTTTGCAAAATATCATTCTCAAATTGGGACATTTTTGACAGTTTGGTAAAAGTTTTTGTAATGATTAAAAAACTTTTTTGATTTACTGTCATGTGGTTGTAATAATCCAGAATCCTTCACGAGGATGGAAAGAAGGTATTTTGAAAGTTTTAAACATATCCTACTCTTAATATAGCAATACATAGACAACTCATGTGTTTTGATTTTTATATAATAATTTTAAATAAATATCATTTTGTGGAATTGAAGTAATTTAGCGTGTCCCTGCTCCAGACGGCACCAGTTTGGCTAAAATTAACGCCAGTGGCGCACTTCAATAATGCATTTGTCTTATTCTAAAGCACTCCGGTAATCTGAAGATGACAACATTGTTTGAATTTAAGATGTCATTCTGAGATCGCACAAGAGACGCGAAGTTTTTTTGCCACTTTAAACAAATGCTTGAATTAATTAATACATACATTGCCTTACGCCAATTCTAAAATAACTATTATTTTTATTGTACTTTATACCTGGTTTCAATAATTAAAAATACTAATTTGACTCCATCTATCCTTTTTATTACAGTAGTCCAGCGGTAAGGCTCTTGGCTCGCATTCCGAAGGTCGCGGGATCGAATCCCGGCGTGGCAAATAAATTTTATTTCATTAATTTGAGTTATTTCACAATTAATTCATTTAAACTAATATACAGTATATTTGCGGCACGTTCCAGAGTGGAAGATACTCTCAGTATCGCCCTGGTGTAAGACCACCATTCAGAATTGAAATGGCTTTGGCCGTGTTTGGTGACCAGAATGAATAGCCAGGTACTTCCCACCTACCTCTTCCCCATCTCCTTCCCCTCCCCACTATCTTCAGCCTCACAACATACCCCAATTGGGGATGACATGGACTCACTGGCTCCAGACGGGAGCAGTTTGGACTCTTATGCGGTATTCATATAAATTCCACACAGGAGGCCCTGAGGAAATCATCATCAAAGTAATCTTTGGTGATATTGTGTAACACAATTTGTGTTGAAGGTCTTTTTGGGGCAAGGAAGGAGTGAACCTGGGTCTTGAAGAGATCCATGATGTCGGAGGGAGGAAACACAGAGGCCGGAAAATCGTTCCATAGCCGAGCTGTTAACTCAAGAACGAGTCGTGGAAACAAATTGCTTTCAAGCGACATGGGAATGTTTGTCTTTCTTTAAAAAAATAATATGTATATATATATATTTAATTAAGTGCAAGTTATTTGTGAGAAACATTAATGTAACAAAATTATTACTTTATAAAAATATTAACCTTAAAATATGCTTGTCCTGGTAAGGTTAACAATTGAATTGTAAAAAAAAAATACCTACCATACATAAAGAAACGATAAATAAATATACCGCGATTTTTCACGAGTCTGCACTAATGCATTTAAAAAAAAAATAAATTATTATATTATAAAAATCTTATATTATAAAGAATATTCAGCATCTGAAACAAATAAAACTATTTATGACAACTTAAAGTCCTGCTGGAAACTTGTAAGCACAATATTGAAGGTAAATGTTGTGTTCACAGAACTTATAGAAAATTTTGTCGGTTTGTCGTCCGTCCAACGGATCGACCTGTCCATAAACATGGCCGTCGACAGGAATACTCGGCAGACAGAACTGTTTGCAGTAAATTGGCGGACAGACTAAACTTCAGCCAAAACATTGGCAAGAAAGTATGCCAAACCCATTTCCACACTTCAGCATCGTTAATGCGCGTTGCACGGCGTATTATGCAAAAAAAGCTTCCGTTTAGAAAAATTGGATTTCATTTAGGGATTTATTTGGAAGTGAATGATATCTTCTTCTGAAAAGTTTTCACTTTGGCATTATTTATTTTATTCAAAAGTAGTTTAGTTTACATCATTTTACTAATATATACAAAATCTACATGTTTCTTGAACAATTTTCACATCATCAGGACTAAATGTACACTAAAGTTAAAAATTAAATACAGATCAGATTAATTCAGAAGAAGATAATATCGCCAAAAAATTTGAAACCCACCAATCAAAAAGATATCAAGACAACATCAAAATACCAAAACTTAATACCAAACTATTGCAAAACAATTACATCTATTTAGGAATAAAGTATTTCAACAATCTTCCGATTGAAATAAAAAAAATCAAAGACATCAATAAACTGAAACTCAAACTGAAGCAACACTTCATCAGGAATAATTGATTAAATAATTACCTGTTTTTCTCGTTCTTTCTGTTTATTGTCAATCTATATTCATTTCTATTAAATTTAGATTTTTCGAATTTCTCTTAAGTGCACAATATTTTAGTATGTAACCATATCCCATGTATGTACACCTTCACATATAGATGATCCAGAAGTTTCAATTGTTCCCATTATATTTATTTTTATTTATTTTTATTTATCAAAAGTATACAATACAGAATGTAGTATATTATATAAAGCATTGTACTCCCAGGAGTTAATAAACTCATATACTTACCTATTGCATAATGTTATTCTATTTCTGCCATAATTAGTGTAACTCGCTCATCAAGCACAAGAACTAGCTTCTTCTTTGGTGAGATTGCAATTTTAAAGAATTTCTGAACCAATATGTAATTTATATTAACACCACCGTAAACTTATATATCTATATTAAATAAAAAAATATATATAAAAAGAAAAGGTAAAGGGTAAGAATGAGGTAAATTAATTAGAATTAGGGATTACAATGTCATTAGAAAGTGGGAAAATGTTCAAAAGAGGATTTATAAAAATTGAACATTTGAAACGATATAAAATGCGCACTTAAAAAAAAATACGCGCGCCACTTATTGTAATTTTTTATACAAATTTTATAACGCCAGAGCTCATTTTTATTTATAGAAACCTTCGTGGAAGTGCGCACAACAACTCACCAAAGTTTTATCGCAATCGGATGAATGGTATAGGAAATAATTTCATAACAAAACTTACCATTATGTGTAGGTTTACAAGGAATACACAAATCACCAAAGTTTCAAGGAATACACAAATCACCAAAGTTTCATCGCGATCGGTTGAATGCTTTAGGAACCATAAGGGACAAACAAAGAAACATTCATTTTTATATTACTTAAGTTTAACAATTTTATTTTAATTCTCCCCAATGGAAACGTAGGAAAAACTTCCAAAGCATATTTTTCTGTATTTATAATGTAAACCGATTCGTATAGTGATTTTGCACTAAGCTTCGTTTTGATGTTGGTTTTTAACCTTCTGAATGCTAATCACAGATGAACTATCGTATTCAAGAACAAGGGCAAAAACGCTGAAGGTTATATACACATTTTTAATTAGGTGTAATTAACGAATTATGAACCGTATTGGCTATCTGCATTCATAAATTTTGTTTTCTACAGTCGAAGATAAAAATTATCTCCCAGATTGATAATAATAAATGTATGTCACAGATTAATGAGAACCGTAATTCCCGCTATTGCCGATAGTTAGTATTTTGCAATAATTGTATGTCGATATTACGCTTCGAGCGATACTTAATCTGTTGATTGTTATTTGACCTTAATATGCGATTTCCACTGTATTTACCTTTTATTGTTTTTTTAGAAACTGCTTACTGAATCATAATATCTGAGCTTGGATGTGTAAATAACCCCAAACTCGCTGGGCATAACACTCTAAAAATGATTTGATTAGCGAGGCCGCACACCAGACATACATTTGTGTTACGATAACTGTGGCGCCACATTTGAAACGCGACACATTTAACGCCCCCTGTATTTGCGTGCAAGCGCGCACACCAAGTACACGTTTGTAGCGGGTGCAGTTTGTGGCGAGGCGTTGGCTGCGCCACATGTATTCAAGAGCGAACGCGTTTGTTTTTTGTGGCGCAGTGGTTTGCAAAAATGAAAGACAATTTTGAATTTTATGTGAAGTTTATTGCAGAGGTTGATAAAAACCCTATTTTATATAACCATGGACTCACTGATTATAGCAATAGACGGATTACAAAAATCATCTGGACCAAAATCGGCGAAAAATTCAATGAAAACTTTTCTTCGTCGAACTGTAACACTTGCGAAATTTTGAAATTACCGTTAATTGCAGAATCTTGATTAAACGGGTGCACACAATAACATCTTTTTTTTCTCATTAATTACCACATCAAGAAATCCGTGTCATCAGATGATGTCGATATTTTGTATTCGTCACAATTGTACGTCCGGTGTGCGTGTACGCGACACATTTACTCTAAGCAAAAATGTAGCATGCATATTGTGGCGTTGTAAATGTTGCGTGCATGTGGCGTGTGGCTCCGGTGTGCGGCTCTACTTAATGAATCTACTCGCGGTCAAAAATATATCAAGAGAATGGAAATCAGCACTGGTCTAAATGTACAACAAGAGACACTAACATGAGCGATCGACTGCTACATAGGAGGCCTTTCGGTCATTTTCAACACGTTAAAAATTGTGCACAATTTGATAATGTTTTATGACGGACATCGATTAGGTTATCAAGTTGATCCGGAGAGAGTAAAATTCACAATGATCCAAAATTACAATGAATCGGCGGTTCGCATTTTTCATATTACAATAATATTGTGCATAATTTAAATTTTCTATTGAAAATGACATTTCAACGCCATTTGTGTTCCATGGTGGTCTATTTATAGTTCAAATGCGGACAATACATTTTAGTATCCCTTAAGATGAAGTTATATGTGAAATCCTAATCGGTTGACATTATGAACATCAAAAAATATGTTACGGATAAATTGAAGCTTTTACTAGATTTTTTTGTATTGGAATTACAATAAAATTATTAATTGCATAACAAAAAATATAAGCGTAAAACACAAAAAAATGTTTTTGCATGACTTAACTATGAAGTAATTAAGAAACAATTTTTTTAAAATACCCCTTTATGGCTAAGACTATTTTTGAGGTTTTGTATGTTCTAACTTTTTTGGTTCTTATAAAATTATGCACAAAATAAATAAAAAACACGTTTTCGCTTACTTTCCTCGTGCAAATAAGACGCTAGATTTAAAATTTTGCGTTTATAGCGTTTATATTCCTCTTAAAGCACATAGAGACCGCCAAACAATCACTTTGTGAGATAAATAGTTTTAATTTATAATCGAGAAAAAAAAAAGAAAAAAAAAAAACTAAAACATATTATGATGCCTAATCACTTACTTAGGGGTTATTTTACATACTCTAAGTAAGCTGTTCATTAGCGCTACTCGTAACTCATTATTTCTCAAGTAGTAAAATTTACTTCATTATGTGACTGTGTAGCAATATGACGGTCTCCATAGTCAAGGGGTAAGGCTCTCGACTGCCAATCCGAAGATTGCGGGTTCAAATCCCGACAAGAAAATTTTATTTGATTGAAATGTGTTATTTTACAATTAAATCGTTTAAAATAATATAAATTTTATTTGCGGCAAGTTCCAGAGTGGAAAGTGGAAAGGTGCTTGAAATGGTTTAACTGTGTTTGGTGACCAAATCTGATTAACCATTCCCCATCTTCCTTTCCCCATCTCCTTCTCCTTCAATATTATCTTTAGCCTCACAACATACCCCGATTCGGGATGCCATATTCTCACTGGCTTCAGACGGGAGCAGGTGGGACCATTGTAAGGTATTCACTAAAAAAATTGAACAACTACCGAGAGTAAGCGAAATAACCCATACGCCATCATCCTAATAATGGTTACCGCCGCCCCGGGAACCTTTTATTAGATAACCAACAACCAATACCCCTGCCGTATAGGTAATCCCAAGAGGTGCGCTACATATGGTGACTCACAGCGGATCACGGGGGGGGGAGGTTTTTCTAGATCTTGGTGGCGAATCACCTGTTGCGTATCGGGCCAGATCGGGAGAGAATGGGTGAGAAAGAACTTCTGACCTCTCCAGCCGGGCTCTCTCGATCCATTGCCTTGCAGAGCAATGGGAAGGCCGGATTCGGACGGAAGGGGAAAATAAATAAGTCACATTGTATATCTTACAACAACACGACACCAATCGGTATTGCCAAGCGCCTTATTAAAAGTAACGAGATGTCATCGAGTTGTATATTTCAATTGTTATATTTGGTGTTGAGTGTGACCGCTGATAGGTCCGACCTCGTCCTCTAATATTCAATGGGGGAAACGGGTGATACAATACAAACACCCGGTTTAGATAAACAGTTTACTGGTCTCCCCAAGGTTCAATTCTGCCGCGGAACCTGTCATGGCCGACGTTTAAAAACGTCCCGTTAAACCGCTGCTCAACGCTATAGTTAAGTGAACATCATTAAAATGTAATTTTAACGTACATAACCTAGGATATAATACCAACGTCATAAAAGCCAGCGCTTTCGTGGAAATTAAATGGACATTTTCAAACCCACAAAGGTACTTAACTTAGCTAATTTAACTGACCCATCAAACAGAAATCAATGTATCTAACTCACAAGTAAACATGATTCACGATAATACGTTTTGTGCATTTTTTAATGTTTCTTAGGTAGGTTTATCGCATACACTTGTTTTTATTTATTTAAACGTTGGTCGTGAAATATCATGGGATAGCCTGAATCCTTAAAAATCCATTAAAATATGTATTTTTTAAATATATTTAATGGGTAATAAATACTTCATCGGTTTTCTGAAATTTTCACAGAATCAGTTGTAATTATTAAAATGACACTTAAATTCAAAGCTAATATGAATTTATAGGAACCAGTGTTACGCAAGACGCACACACAACCGAAATTAGAATTTTTGATGATGATTTTACAAATGATTTTTGCGTTTCTAAAAATTTTGGCCGAACGTAGACAGACTATTATTTAACTTGAAAGGCGTGGGAGCCGCCGCCCCGTGAACCATTACTGGATAATCAAAACCTCTGCCATACCCCTAGTGGTTCGCTACCTTTGGTGACTTAGGGGGATGCCGGGTTTTAGGGTGAGGATTGTCTAAGGCTTGGTGGCGAATGCTTCTGCCCATTTTTTGTGTTGCGGGTGTTTCTCTCGACCGATCGACTTAAACCGCAGTTGGAGGGATGAATTTATACGTCCTTCACGCATCTTCAAACATCTTTTTGATTTCGTTAAAAAGATTCTTAAAATTATTTTCCTCAGAGACTGTGTGGAACTAATGTGATATAAAACAGTGCTTAACGATATTAACTTGAAGAACAAAATCCCATCCAAAAGACCTAAGTCGAGCAAAGCAACTGAAATACCAGCCCTTAGAGGTCGCTTGAAATGGCGCCAGCTGGGGTTTTTTGCCGTGTTGCGCTACCTTCTTCTTTAGCCAACGTTTCGGACAGCGTTACAATGTCCGTCATCAGGGAAGATGTGTAATTACACATCTGCCCTGATAAAAACAAACAACGAAAAGGTTTTGGCCGTGAAAATCTAAAAACTTATCTGGCGTCAGCTGAGTTTGGTGATTTGAAATCCCCATCTTCCTCTTCCCCCCCCCCCCTCCCACCAACTTCAGCCTTACAACAAACCATGATTGAGGATGCCGTAATCTCACTGGCTACAGACGGAAGCAGTTGGGAGTCTAGAATAAAAATAAATAAATTAGAGTTCGCAAAACATAATTGAATTGCGATATACATATAACGTCAAATGTTATGTCTGTCTAATTGTTCGTTTAGGTACCTACGTATAAATTAACTAAATACTGGTGTTCAGAACAATCGAATTTAATGCATAACAATTTTATTTTTCGTTTCGTTTTTGAAGATCGAACATAAAAAATTTCGTTAACGACGAGTAATTTATGTGCTCTAAAAAGACGGAAGCGTAGAAATTGTCTTGTGGAGTACATTGTTTTTCTAGAGGCTCGACTTATTGCTACTATGATAGAATCACCATTCATCACTTGTAATAGTGAATTAATAATATTAACAATGAAGTACTCTTGTGAGATATCGTATGACCGTATTATAGTGTCTGTGTAGGTAGTTGTGGTCTAGTGGTCAGGAGCTAGTAGTATCCTATGGTCAATCAATTGTCTTGTCACTACTCACACAACCTCGTTACGGTACGATATAATTAGTTATTGACATTTCGTGGCCAAGTGGTGTTACTTACATATTCGTTGTCTTGCTCTGAAAACCTTAAACTACGACTCATCAAGCATTTTCCTTCACCATTTTTTTTATGGACTGTTCTGCTTTCAAGCAATTAAAATTCTCTGCCCTTTCGGGGTCTATTTTGACGGATGGGCAAAATAATTCCACTTCACAATAAACTGCGAGTAAATGGAATATTTCTGAACGCATCCGAAAACTAAAAACTGTTTTTGACAGGTGAAAAATAATTTTTTCAAATTTTATAAATCGGAAAAACACGTATTTTTTGAAATACTAAAATTTTGAATGCAAACATAAAAAAATATTTAAAAATAGATCACCTTACGTTTTTCTAACTACAATGACTGAGACAGAAAAAAAATCTTGCAAATATTTTATTTGGCAAATGTACCGTAAATGTTATCGTAAACTCATGTAATTTTTAGATTTGAATATAAAGGTTTGCATTTTAATTAAGTAATTAAATTTTAGATTTGAATATAAAGCGTGGTGTTTTCTCTTTCCGACACCGTTTAGATAATTTTCTTTACCATGATAGTAAGGGAGACACAGTACCCCCTTCCGCGAACCTCTGCCCCTCATTTGTTCTCCATCCGCACCTCCAGGATTTTTCTCCCTCTCCCTCCTTCGCATCCTGCCACTAAACTATATGAAACACAAAGATTTTTTAAACAACTTGCACCTATTGCAAAATTTTAATATAAATTTCATAACGCCAGTGTGCACTAGTATATAGAGAAATCTTCGCGGGCGTGCGCACAAAAACTCACCAAAGTTTCATAGCAATCGGACGAATAGTATAGAAAACAATTTCATAACGCCAGAGCTCACTTTTACAACTAGAAACCATCGCGGGCGTGCGCACATCAAATTAAGTGACATTATGTATTCAAAGACAATTATATTAGGCATGGCATAATTTATTAGGCATGGCATAATTTTTCAAGCTTACTAATTTTCGAAAGATAAATTTATCTTTTGGGAGGCACCGATCGTAAGGAAAATATATGAAGAAGGACGGGAGAAGTTGGGACTCTTGTGCGGTATTCACGGTATTAAAAGAAATCTAGTGTAATTCACACGCGGATTCACAACCTTCACAATAACTTGCACACAATCTCAACCAATAGGTGACTTGAAAAGTGAGCTCATAATCAAAGCGGCCAAATCAATTCTATCTCATTCTCTCGCAGGCTAAATCCTGTAGAAGTGTGTGTTTGTCTTTTTTTAGTGTCGTTTTACGTTTCATCTAGTTGCAAATCACAATTGTGCTAAAGAAGTTTCACTTCAAAAAAATCGAGTGCAGTTCACACGTGGTAGAAGCAAAACCTCACCTACACAATTTCAACCAATAGGAGCCTTGAAAAGTGAGCCCATAATCAAAGCTGCCAATGCACGCAGCTTGACAAAGCGCGACGCTTCGTAGGTACTGTACATAGACAAGGTTTCATTCTCTCGCAAGCTAAATCCAGTGTATGTATGTGTTTGTCTCTATGTAGTATCACTCGTTTCCGTTTCATCGTTTTTTTTAAGTTTTCACTTCAATAAACTTTTTTTGTATAAATAAAAAATGATTCTGTAGAAATGATCTCAGTATTATTAATTATCAGGTCTTTCCCCTCTAACACTCTGATCAGTGCTGACTTAGCAGATATCAAAGTCATTTCTAATCCAGGTTACATCAATACACATCAGCTGATAATTAACAAATCGACTTGTGGAAATATGACGTCCGCCGTGTTTATTTTTTGACAAGTCATGGAAATAAATATTCAGTTTTGCATTGAGCATATTGCTAAAAGCTGGCAGCAAAAAGAAAAACACGATTGAAAGCTTCTATAAATGTTGTTTCTATAAGTGTTAAACCCTGAACTACTTTTGAAATCCCGTTGGCGATTATCACCGACGTTTTGTCAAAGCTTCCCAAGAGTTATGCTTTCCTATGTACTAAAAGCTTCAAGCTAGAAGCTAGTGCGCACGGAGGATTATGTCACAGCTGGTTGCAATTAAAATTTATTCTTCCTTACTGGAAGGTTGCTAAAACGAATAGGTTCTTGAGGAATTAGATCATGTTCTCAAATGATGTTCACGAAATTATATAATTACTAGCTCAGGGTTTCCCAAACTGTGTGAACCTGAATAAGGGTTCCGCGACAATTTCTCGGAAGAATTTAATTTAATATAGTATAGGTACACATGTTCATATTGCGACACTTCTGATATTATTCACAAGAAATTATTATTTGTATAGATTTTTCCAATAGTTCTTAATTTATATAGTTGACCCTTCCAGGTAGAAGATCAGCCTTTTATGATTTTTAGGCGAGTTTGTCAGAAGAGTACCCCAATTTATCAAAATAAGCAATTTTTATTTTACTTACGTTTTCTACAACCTATTTATGCAAAGAGGGATTTTCTAATTTATTATGCTGCAAAAAAATCAAAGTCCAGGAACAGGCTTGACGCCACATCAGGTATTAGAATCCATCTTAGCAATATTGTGCCAAAAAATGCAATTCACGGACTCAAAATCATCAGTCATTACGTGTTTTATTTATTTCATTATTTTGTTTGTTTGTATTCCATTTTTCGTTTATATTAAACGTAAACAAAAAACGACATAAAAATAATTTTAATGAATTTATATATAAATAAAAAAAAGGAATATAAAGGAAAAATAATAAATAATGCGCTTAATAACTTTTTTTCATTTTTGCTATTATAAATTGTCCAATCTAAAAAATAAGCCAAGTGTTCCATTAAAATTTATTGGTTTGCAAAGGGTTCCGTTGCGGAAAAAGTTTGAGAAACCCTGTACTAGCTGGTAGTGCTGGTACCCGGCATGCTTTTTTATGCCATTTAATAAAGAAATTGTTTCTCCCTATAAAATTTCCGGCAAACATATCAACATCGTTTCCACGGCAACGATTTGTTTTGCTTAGCAGTAACTCGCCTTTCTTTGGGACAGAAAACGTGTGATAATATAAAATATTAGTATTTATGATTTCATAACGCCAGAACTTACCATTATATAGTACTCGCATATAATTTAGCTTTCTATTGGTGAACTAATTTTGAAAATCGTTTTGTTGTTTTATGCGTGAAAGAGTAACAAACGAACACATGCAGTTTTGCCATTATTAATATTAAGTATTGATTTTCTTTTCCCATTGTCCCCAAACCACGAGACGGGTGTCTCAAGTATTTATATAAAAGAGTTTTATACAATGTGTCCGAAAACTCGTAGTACAAACGGGGAAATTGTGAATCTACAAAACATTTTGGGTCTATTTTATGATACAACTTTTTTTTATTTGAACTTTGGTTTTCGAGTAAATCGAGTCTGAACTTGGAACGAAATTTATTTAGGTCAAATTTGAAAACAATCGATCGCTAGACGGTTAAAATCAGCTGTTTAATATTTTTTAAAATGCGTCAAAGCGTAGACAAGGCTTCAAAAGTTATTTCAACCAAAGAATCATTTCAACAAATAGTTATTTCAACTAAAGAGTTGCATATTTCAACTAAAGAGTTGCACATAAGGCGTTTAAATAAATAAATAAATAAAAAAATGAAAAAGTAAAAAAAAACGAAATGCTCAGATCGAAAAAAATAAGCTTTTTTGGGTTCCTTGTATGATGTACCAGTTGACCGCTTTTGCTACGAATTTCCGGACACCGTGTGGAGACCATGAAAATTTGTTATTATAGGTACTAAAATGTTAAGTAAAAATACAAAGTGTCCATAGCAACACTTTATAATAAATTAATTTCCAAACTACCATTTCCTTTTACGACTTTCCGATAGTGAAACTATATTTGGTGTCATGATAAAATAACTCAAAGCAAAACTATAATTTTGCATTTCGCACGGAAGCAAAATTAGCAGTTTTTTGCAATGTCACTTCTTTTGCGACGTTGTTCAAGTGGTGTTTACTGTCATAAACCAGGGTTTGACCTCTTTCTCCTTATCTGCTGCCTCCAAAGATAAACACACTTTGATCAAACAAAACAACACTAATGATTTTATTCTACCTTGTTCCAGGTAAGACGCTGATGTTTTCAAGATTTTTCTCTCGCCCAAGACTTGGAGACGGCTTTAAGGTAAAATGTTGTACTTTTTTTACTTCTAGTATAATATTACTGGGTTTATTGTATTTCACGTTGCTCGCCAAACAGAGGACTCCGACTCGGAGAAACTCATAGTCACTGGCACAGTGGAAGGCAAAAGATGCATAGGAATGTCACCAATGCACTGGAGTGACTATGTATAACTGAGGTCTGGTACTGGGGTGTCCTTGGCTCTCCATATAGGCCAGGATCGTGAGGAGTGGAGGAACCTTGCCCACCATTGAAATTAGAGCAGGGGTCACGATCTCAGCAATGAGGAACCGACTTTATTTAACCATGCGAAGAAGTATTTTATTTTTTTCATTACTATGTTACTTAAAATTAAATGAAAATAACACACCTTGTTTAAATCACTAATCCATACTAATATTATAAATGCGAAACTGCTCGAGTTTGTTTATGACGCTTGCACGCGTAAAACTACAAAACGATTTGAAAAATTCTTTCACCAATAGAAAGCTAAATTATATGCGAAGACTATAGGCTGTAAATGATGGTAAGCTCTGGCGTTATGAAATTATAAATATGAATATATTATATTTGTTATACGTTTTCTGTAGCTAACAAAAGCGGGTTTTTGCTAACGTCAGAAAATAAATCGTTTCCATGGAAACGATGTTGACATATTTGTGGGTTCTAAGCTGGTAGGTACTTGGCCCCCTGGTCGGCTACTGCTCCAGAAAATTCAAATATTAGAATATGTTTTTTTTTGGACAAGCTTCTGTTTTGGAATAAATGTCAGATCAGAGTTCCTACATTAAAAATATAATTCGTAACGACTATAAAGACTTAATAATAAATAGTGTAATTTTTTATTATATTTACAAACTTCCAAATATTTAAATAAAAATAAACATCCGAAATGTTTGTAAGAGCACAAATTCCGAACGAATGAACAAAATTGGATAATTCTTTTTTTCTTTGAGCTATAGCATTATGAAATTTAGGTGGTAGGCAAGATGTTTGAAAACTGAATGTAAGGGAATGAATATTTGGAATACGGGAAGGGGTGGAGTGGGGGGAGGGGGTGGAGTGGGGGGAGGGAGGTCATTTTCTAAGTGCAAGCGCTACAATAATTTACCGTAATACCATGCAAGCGAAGCCGCGGGGAAAAGCTAGTTTAATATAAATTATTAAACTGTTCCAAAACCAAAATTTTATCTGGTTACAAATATTTATTTATACACGCCTTGAAGGCTTTTACAATATGACATTATTATCGATACAGGAGTATAATTATAAGCATGTAGTATGTAGCATAATAAACTGGACAATAAGGATATTAGCAGGTTCAATATGTAGTGTCATTATCATGAAAAGTTGTACAAAGGAGTTAATTAGTTTAGTATAATAATGGTAAAACAGAAGTGTTTTATATACTATGAAATTTGTTAAAGAGGAATGTATATTTACAATGTTAATTTTATTATTAACTTAAACGTGAATAGTTGGTTCTGAAGCAAGTTTTAAAGAACATTGCAAAATTAACAGAGCGATAAATAGTACATATGGAAAAATTAAAATACATGAGTTGCATTATGTAAAAAGTTATACAATTCGATAAATTTATATTATGATATAGTTCAAAAGAGAGAGAGTACAGAAAAGTAAGTACTTAGGTAATCTATACATAAGTATTAAAGTTTGTTATATTTACAAGTATACTAAAAATTAAGATATAAGAATGTACAATAAAGTACCTAAAGATATTTTTTTCCAGGTACCTACATTTTTGGATATGAAAGATAACTTTTAAAAAGTAGTGGTTTAAACAAAATTTGTTATTATTATTTAATTTCAAACGATGCCACAAAGTGAATTTGCAATTAGCAACAAATTGAAGATATAGGTATATTGGTCAAAATTTGGAATAATTTTGTAATTTTACTTTTTATTGATATACAAGTACATATTTTTTATATGTGGTTTTTTTGTTCGAAGTGATCGGCGAAACGAATGTGTAGTTATAAAGAAAAGTAGTTCTAAGTAATATTAAAACGAAAGAAAATGAATAAGAAGTGAAGTGTATTGTGTAGACGGGTGCGGTTATATTTAGTATTCATTGAGAATATGAATAAACAAGATGTTCATAAAAGTTTCCAGTTTTCTGTAAAAAATATTTTAAAATCTCATGCCAGAAACATTAAAAATGCAAATACGATGGCATCCAATGGTAGGTCTTCAATGGATTTCAAACGAATTCATAAAATAAACATCATTGAAAAATAAATGCAAATATTGGGATGAACTGTTGAAAGATGCTCATGTTTATTATGATATGGTTTTGATGCTTTGGCGCCATCATAAAATCATATCAGATATATCAACTTTAAACATGTTCAATTTAAAAACACGTTTGTGAAAATCAAAACATATGAAGGATTTTAATGTTGCTGATAATACGGTGGATCAGCAATCAAAGGAATCTAGTTCGCACACCGTGTACGGCTTAGGTTACGTAGACACTCCCCTACTCAATTAAGTTAATTAAATAAAAAAATTTAAAAATTGAGAACACGAGCCAAACAATATCGAAATTCTTTTGTAGCAATCAGATGGATCGAGATTATTTTGAGTGTTCATCATTTGTGCTATGTAGAGAGGTTCAGAAGAAATTTCTGAGATTTCTCTATTTGAGGGAGTATGCTACTACTCGTGGCTCTACCCTACCGACTTTCTCTTGGGCGTGCGCGGTATGAACCGTCTACGGGAGAGAAGAGATATGCTCATTGTTACACATTTATTTAGACCGAGACGTAGATGGTTCGAAAACTCGACTATCATGGAGAGCATTTCTATGTTATCTCCGTCACCTACAGCATAGACTGTTGTATCTCCCGGCTCGCAGAACTAACTTGTCAATGGTCATGCCAGTCGGGAGAGCTGTCATGTTGTTAAATAGAATCACTTCAAATATCGATACGTTTAACATCAATGAAGCACAATTTAGACGACAAGCTTTGTTGCGGTTAGTTTAAATCTGCTTATAGTATCTTTAATATTTTCTCCCTTTCAAAAAAACTTCGAAATATTAATTTTGTATTGTTGAAATAATTTTAAAATGAATAAATTAAATTGAATTTTTGAAAACAAAGGAGAGCAAGTTCTGGGAAGAAAAAGGTTTGAAGGGTGGATAGGAATCTGGGGGTCAGTGGGTTCAGGAGTTGCAAACAAATGGATCCATCCATCCCACTGCGGTGCAAGGCGATGTTATGAGAGAATCTTGCTGGAAAAGTCAAAAAGTCTCCCTCAACCAGTCTCTCCCGATCCGGCCTGACACGCAGTTGGTTGGCAGACGCATCCACCGCCACGTCCTGGACAAACCTCACCCCATGAACCCGGGCACCCCTACTAAGTCACTAACAAAATGAACCACTTGGGGTAACCTATGGCAACGCTGCCCGAAACATTGGCTAAAGAAGAAGAAAGAGCAACACGGCATAATAACCCAAAAATAAATCACGAAAACATTTGACCAGTCAGTGGTTGAGTGGGCATCGCGCTTGGGTCCCACCCGGGCGTCCCGTGTTCGATTCCTCGGCTGGCTAAGTCCTCCATCACAACACAAGCAACATTTTCGGCTTTATGTGGTGGTAGTAGGAGATTTTCAAACATTGTTGGGTTATTCGTAACCCGGGAATGTTTGTCTTTCTTTATAAAAAAATTAAAAAAAAAAAAAAAAAAAATTTTTGGCCGTGAGAATCCAAAATAATACCGAGTTTGTTATTATTTATTTTATTTATTTAAGTACATTAAGCAGGCATATTGCCCGAAAATTAATACACATAAAATTTTTTACTAGCTAGTAGGACTAGCTTCCTTCTTCCTTCTTATCCTTTTTTTTAAACTTTTTCTAACCCTTAAGTTGCGGTTAGTGACAAGACAAGTACTGAAAAGGTCTGTGCTATAAATAACATTTTTTCCAGAATGTGTTAAAAATGCAAATATTGATGTTAATATGCATGCAAACCTGACGAGAACGGTAATAACTTAGACTTAAGAAAGTTTTAATGCAGAGATGCACGTAGGATCGAATTCCACATGTTTCTAATTAAAAACTAAAGAGCGGCGTTATAACAAGTTTGAAACAAACTAAAAATGATAGTAATTTTACGCACATCTACAAGACACATACCTACGCAAAGTGTATAAATGTGAATATGTCAAGTGATTTAAGAACTAGTCTAAGATTATATTTCGCATAAAGAAATGTTATCGTGAATACGTGCCGTTCGCAACGGTTACCACGTCTTTATACGCAGTTTCCACACCAAATCGCCGATTAACATGCCTTAAAGATTCGAAAATGATCATTTTTGAGTTGTATTGACGTTGATAAACGTGGAATTCCAGTTTTATTAGTATAACGTAAAGTATTTCTCTTTTCATCGTAATTTTATTCGCGGATCATTACATTATTTAATAAGATACCTTCATCAAATTGATTGTATGTTTTTAATGTAATAGGTGTGATGAAAATAACCTTTGTTTTTAGCATTCCGATGAAGTGTCATTTAGCATCAAAACTTGCTTAAAATGGGTTAATAGTTCAATCTGTATTTCGGTTGCAATACAATGAAACATTATCCCATAATGTTTATTTATTCATTTGCATTACCTTTAGCATTAACTTTGATCTAATTATTAGGTTCTAATTTACATTTACGTGTTAATGTTTTTTAAATCCTTTTAAATCCTTTTTAAATCCTTTTAAGAATTTTTAATATAAATTTAAAAAAAAATATTGTTTCTTACGAGCATTTTCCGAAATTCTATTTGAATTTCTTTGTATCATTAATTGCATCATTGCATTTTGAATCACATGAATTTTAAGAGCGTTGTTCACTCAAGTTTCACTAAACACAAATTCGAAACGCTATAGACATTGATTTACACGCAGGAGCAGGCACGGAGGCTCCATTGAAGCTAGAGTTAAGTTAGCCTCTCGGGGCGTACTGTACAGCGACCGCAGATACTTTAATAGTACAAAGCAACTGCTGACCCTCTACAAATCGCAAGTGCGCAACACTGTTGAATTTGACAGTTCCCCTGTCTTAACAAGCGGATTGCAATCTTTAAAGCACAGGCGTCAAATAAATATGCTTTCCTTGTTCTACAGGTATTACAGTGAAGATGCTCCGAGGGGCAAGCGTCATTATTCCTTCGGCACCGGTACATAGTCGGAAAACACGCCAAACTCGCGCCCAATATATGTACACGGTTGACATTTGTCGCATGAGGATGGGAGGCTTCTATGTTCTTGAATTTAATAGCTCGGCTGAAATGATTTGTCGGCCTCTCGTCGCCTTAGTTATTAATAATTGTCCAAACGACCATTTTAATTTTTGGTCAATCTCCACTTTAAAATTAAAAATAAAGTATAAAAAATGATGGTTAATCACTAACTATGAATTTTTAAACTAATGAGATTTTCATCTTTACGGAAATGGTTTTATCTTAAACATCCATCATAGTGTTTAATTGAAATAATGAAAGAAAACCTTCTCCTTTAAAATTTTCTAATGGTCGTTTGGACAATTAATAACTAGGGTTTCCCCCTCCTACAACATGAGTTTCTTCAAGACCTTCTTCCCTTCAAAAAGACCCTCCATATAGGGAAATTATTTTCTTCAGGGCCTTCTGTGTGGATTTAATAAAAAAAAAATCATATTTTTCCAATGAGGCTTTCGTCTTTCTGCCAAGTTTCAACTCGATGTTGGGAAGTGGTTTAATTTCCATTTATAAGATTAACATTCATTAAAAAAAAACAAATTCAAATAAATATATATTTTCATAACTACGCCTGTATTTCACACGATGTTCATTTGGTCGCAAACGTTGAAATATATCTTGACACAGCTATTTCTCCATGCCTTACTTTGCCGTCTCGTTCTTTGCACGAGTTGGGTTAATTTCTCTTTAGAATGTTCCAGATAAATAATAGACTTGATTTCCTTGACGGAATAAATAACCCCACTTCCTCGCGTTGACAAACATCCCATCTCATTGTTGTGCGTCGCGGCTCTGTGCGCGAACAGAATTTAAATACTGCACGTGCGGATTCCTCGGGCGAATTATGGAGAATGTCTGAGGACTATGGAACCCTCGGGGATTGGACTTGTTCGAGAACTTGAAGATTATTAATGCCTGAGTGCACACCATTGTAATTATGTTTCATTATTGATCCGCAAATATGGCATTGCGTTAAGGAATCTCTGATGAGAGGTGTTTGTATGATGTTTGTAATCATTATGGAAGATGAAAGCTAAATCCGTCACCACATTTACATTCTAGACGAAGAGCTATTATTGCTTGTTCTTATATGAGCTATTTGAACTTTGAAGCGGAACATTATACATTTTCTGTTTAATTAAAAGATTTTCAACAATAGACTATTACTTATAGGTCTGAAAGAGTAAAGGTATGTGATTAACTCAACGTCCATTTTGGTATCTGTATGTATCTGAAATGCATATGGAAATTAGCAGAGGAAAGATACATTAGGAGATAAAACAGCGTTTTAGTGTATTCATCATCAGCGTGGTGTCTTAGTCGCCTCTAGGAAAATCCTTACATTTTGTTGGAATCTGGCTGTCTTTTTTTGTTGGCTTATTCTCCCATTCTTTAACATATGTTTCTCCTTATTATAGGATATTTGCTTCTCTCTAGGAGACAATGATAAAACGTTACGGTTTACGATTACATATTCGAAATCGTCATAAAAGAATTCAAAATTGTAATAGCTTAAAAATAACTAGAATCCGGCTCGAAGGACCAAAAATGTGGGCGTTCTTTTTTTTTGCATTAGCTCCACGCAGTAGGCCCCGAGGAAAACAATTTCTTTTTCCACCTTTGGGGATGTAGTGTGGAGGTCTTTTTAGAAAAAAGGAAAGAGAGGTTGTTCTGGGAAGAAAAAAGTATGAGAGGTGGGTAGGAATCTGGGGGTCAATGTGTCCAGGGGTACGGACAATTCCTTCTACTGTGGTACCCGCCTACCAAACATAATAAACGAAAAAAAATTAAAAAAATAACTTTCATTACAGAAAGGTGTAATTTTAACACTAGATCATAACAGTCACCAATATAACTTGGGGTGAACTATGGCAAAGGGTTATACCACGTCCAATAAATGGTTCTCGAGGCGACAGAACCCAAATTGAATTGCTCTGTATAATTAGAATAATTGGCAACAGATAGAAGCAACGAACTATTTTGTCATTTGAGTGTCAGTGACCCTGGCGTGGTCTAGCGGTAGGGCTCTTGACTCGCAATCCGAAGGTCGCGGGATCGAATCCCGGCGTGGCAAATAAATTTTATTTGTTTAATTTGTGTTATTTCACAATTAATTAATTAAAAATAATACATATTATATTTGCGGCACGTTCCAGTGTGGAAGATACTCTCAATATTGCCCTGGTGTAAGACCACCATTCAGAATTGAAACGTTGCTTGAAATAGCTTTGGCCGTGTTTGGTGACCAGATCTGAATAGCCAAGTACTTCCCACCGTCCTCTTCCCCATCTCCTTCCCCTCCCCACTACCTTCAGCCTCACAACATACCCCAATTGGGGATGCCATAGTCTTATTGGCTCCAGACGGAAGCAGTTGGGGCTCTTGTGCGGTATTCATATAAAAATAATTGCCCTGTATAATTAGAATTCTCTGAGAATAATTGGCAATAATATACAGATACAAGCAACGAACTATTTTGTCATTTGAGTATCAGTGAAAATTTTCTTTCTACTATTGTTGTCATTATTTAAAAAAGGCATATTTTCATAAATTTGAACACGTTGTTTCAGATCCGTATAACCATTCTAGTAGAAGATACCGCCGACCAAGGGCCCGACGATCGCGCGGTCCATTGCCCAGCGTCCTGCGCTATCTTCGTGTATTGTCTTTCGCCTTGCCCGCTTCGTATAAGGGAACACAATGTCATCGGATAATCATTATTAACATCACTTCCTAATTTGGTAAGATCGACTTGAATGTGATGTATCGTTTTTATATGAATTTATCTGATACAATTTTGCTTTATGGCGTCGGTAAATCAAACAAGTTAAATAAATAAGAACGTCTCAATAATTAACTTGAAGGAAATGTGAGATATTTGTAACACAAATGGAAAGAGATAGATTAATTAATAGCGATGTAAAAAATTCGATGCTGTAAAAAAAGGCCGTTACGGGACGCCTTGCAGATGTGAAACCGTCATAATATTTTTGACAATAAAATATTTTTTTTACTACTCTTAAAATACACAAATTAATGTTTTATCATTTAGTCATTTAGAATAGATCAATTGTCAATATTACGTCGCCTTAGTTCTTAATTGTCCAAACGACCATTTTAGTTTTTGTTCAATCTCCACATTAAAATGAAAATTAAAGTATAAAAAATGATAGTTAATCACAAAACTATGAATTATTCAAACTAATGAGATCTTTGCCTTTACGAAAATAGCTTTATCAAAGACCTATTATAATGTTTTATTGAAATAATGAAATAAAATCTTCTCCTCCTGTATAATTTTCTATTGGTCGTTTGGACAATTAAGAACTGAGGCGACGATTTAGAGAGAAAAGAAGCAAATATCCGCACAGAGTTTTAGAGGCCAGGCGGAAAGAGCCAACGAGTCTCGAGGCTGGCCGAATGAAGCGTCATTCCATGCGAGCGTCATCCCGTCTTGCCGTCAAGAGCTTCAAGAGCGTCATCCCGTCTTGCCGTACATGCTTAGCAAGAGTCGGTTTTACCCCCCCATCCTAGGCGCGCCAAAAGATGTTTCACATCAAAAATTCAAGATTCACGTGCATATTTTTTCTCTTTTATTTTTAATATGATCCCGCACAATTTTTCTTCTTCAATCTTCAATCAAGTATCCAAAAATTTGACTATATCACACCTTAAGAAAAGTTGTGTAGTGTAAGTAAATATTAGACCATACACCTTATAATCAAAAGTCCCCGTTCATTGCAACCCGCTCACGAACCACCAACGAGTGAGAGAATTACTTTTAAGAAAAATATTCGATCGTCAGCACTCGTGTCCCATGATGGCTGCCGGATGGCGGTGTGGCGTGTGACCATAGATTTATGAATTTTGTAGACTGGGCATTTGGAATCTCGTTCTCACGACAGACAAAAATTGACTGCTTACTACTACCTACCTACGACAAACGAAAGTACTCGATCAAAGATCGGGTGATAGGTACTTGGGTTTCGGGCACGACGGGTACTTTCGGCTTACGATTTCTCATCTCTATTCTACGGTATTTTTTTGCGAGAAAAAACACCCGATCATAGAGCAGGTGTTCTCGACCCGATCACTTCGCCGGTGGGTCTTTAAAATGATCGATCTACTCATCTCTAAATCAAAGTACAAAAATGTATATATCTCAACTAACAATTCGATACGAATGCTCACCTCTCTCACCCTCTCCCTCTCACTATGTATATATATATATATCTATCACCAAAACAAAAATGAAAGCAATTTCTGGAATGAAGTATTTTTACATAACTTTTTATTTATTTAAATTATGTTTATAAAAGAAACCCATTAATTTTACTATGGTCTTCCTCGGGTTTTAAAACTACGACCTATTGACCCAAAGCAAATAATCTTAACGATCATCGAAGGTTCGTCAACAATATTATAAGCTTAAAAATATTACAAGTTTTAAATGGTGGTTTATGCCAGGGCTATACGAGGAACCTACTGAATATATTCAAACCCGGACGAAGAAGTGCGACATTATATTTTTCATACGATTGCATGTTATTGAATTAAAGGTGATTTATTTATCATGGTTTTATGACGTTTTTTAATTTTATTTTCAAACTCACGATTAGGTGTAATGTGTTCACCGAAAAAAAACAAGTATTGTTTTTCTTTACGAGCTCTTTGGCTTCTGGAGTTGGACATTCCTATATCAAAGAAGGTATTTGAATTAATATGAATAAATCTAGAGATTAAATAAAAACGAGTAGAGGTATTTGTATTCCTTCTATTGATTAATGCACACGGATATTAATAAATCAAGTATTCATAATAGCACCAAATAAAAAAGTAACCTCACCCTTCGAAAGCGATCCGCTGCATTCCAAGTTCAACGAAGAACAGCCAAGTTGCAGGCAATTAACAATGGCGCCCACGCGGTGCCTGATGTCGCCGCGACGCCCCCGACCGACGCCCGACTGAAACCTGAATTCAACGACACGAAGAAGGCTCTGTTATTGGTACCTAATATTACTTTATTTGACGCAGACTTGAATGTTGAATATTGAATCTCGTCCACTTGCGTCTCGTGCGTTGACTTCTTGTCTGTTCTAAAGATATCCATCTCATCCACGGCAATGAACTGTCGAGCTATGAAAGCTAATGGAGATATTTATTGGTTTTTGATTTTGTTTCTTCTTCTTGCTTGTATTTTTATTGTTTAATTAGCAATTATAATGCTTACTTTGAAGAATTTTATAAGTATATAATTTTAAAGCAAGGCCAAACTCAGTGCCTTGAAGTAAGCTTTCTACTTTCCAAAGGTTGTCTGTCAATTTATTATTATATGTTTTATCCAAGTCTCCACTATGGCGCAAATATTATCAACACCATACATATATATTGATTTAGACGTCAATGATCATCACATAATGTCCTATTTTATAGTCATTTTCGAGTACGTCTACCATTTAATTTTGAAAAGCGTTATTTATTTTCAAAATTTAAAGTAATTCAAATAAAATAATATTAAGTTTTGTAAGAATTTTAGTTTAAATTAATGCGACAGCTGTTTTGGCGATTATGACCATTATCAAACTGGGGTTATGCCACATGAGATGATTTTTGTATATGATCTTATTTACCCCTAACCAGTTTAGAGTGATTTATTAATATTTTCTGTAAAAATTTTGGTTTCTCTCCATTCTAATGATTACGGGTTAATTATTTAATGCTGTAAGTCATTAGCCATTCGTTATTAGACGGTTATAAAAATGAATTAAAAAGTGTTTGTTAAACTCCTATTTCTTGTTCCGCTCAAATATTTGTTCCAGTAATTCCAAATATTATCCGATAACCTAATCTATAATCCTTTCTTTCCACGTGTAAAGGTTTAGACTCGTTATTGTCAAGCGGGATGTGATTTTGATGGAATCATAATATTATTTTGTTTACTAATGAGAACATCAGATGAGTTCACAAAAGTCAATAATTCTATTAGACTTGTCGTTGTTGCCAAGCCAAATATTATGTAAAGTATGGTGTGTTCAGAAATGAATCAAATCATTGACGTCTACATTATAGACATTGAACTTTCGTAAAGTATTATAATTTGATGTCATCGTCTCGACGAGTAAGAATGCCTCCAAAGCCAAACCCAGAGGCGTGTGCCTCGCCATTGTTATGGTAATGCGACAAGTATGTAAGATTTAAGCACGGGTTCGAATCCCACGTAAGGAATCGCGCTCGCGTAACAATACCCGCCGATAGAGGCTGACATCTGAGGCTGCAAAGGTCGTTTGCTCGGCTCGCATGGGATTGCCAACCTTGAGGATGTTTAATGAGAAGAAACCCATTGGTATTCATGCACTAACCTAACCTAACCATCAGCTCGGCTGCCAGTCGTTCGTCACGGAGGATTTAATGTACCACTTCATTATCCTGTTGTTTTCGGTACGTGTCAACATCTCATGCCATTGCGTTAAGTGTCAAGTGTGTGGTACGAATCTTGGGTTTTTCTCCTTATGCATTATGCATAAATACCATCGTGCGATTTAGCGCTTCCTGATTAGGATTCATTGTTAACATGTCCATTTCAAAAGTATGCAGTTATCTAACCCAACTGTATGTTTTGCGTGATTGGGGTGCGTTTTCTATTGATTTGATTTTTTAATTTTTTTTTTAATTGCAACATTTTATCTGAGATTTTGATTTTAATCTCATTCTCCACCCACGACTTTCCACCTAACAACATTCTCTAATCAGGGATTCCATGGTTTCACATGCTTCAGAGGGTTCGTGGCATTTTAAACCCTTGTGCGGTATAGCATAAAGTTGCATGTAATGCGTATATTTAATGCTTTTATATATGCGGTAGTTGCTAGTTTTAGTTTCTTAATGTTTGTACCTAATTCATTTAATGGGCTTCAATATTGCCCTTAGAAGTGTTATAATTATTAGTTTTAAACTGAATGCTGTAGAAATGAGATCCCCGAGGCGTTTGTGGTAAAATCATGTATGATCGTGTGAGAAATGTGGATATCCGCAAATAATGCAAGGTTGTTGTAGGCATAATGAGTAGGGTTACAAAAGGGATCCTCAGGTGGTTTGGGCATACAGAGCAAATGAACGAAGAAAGATGTGTAAGGAGAATACATTACGTAAATGTGAATGGTTGAAGAAGTCGGGCCCGAGAAAGACCCGACACGATCAAGTGAATCAGATACTTGAGTCAGGCCATTCAAGAGTCAGTACAATAGAAGAGTATGTGTGAGACGATGGGTTAAGCCGCCGCTACCCGAATTTCTACTGATTTCTTACATATCGCCCTTAAACATTTGAAGTTTTTAAGCTCTTAAAAAAATATATGTTATTTTTGAAGATAATATCTAGATACTTTCCACGCCGAAACGCAAATTATATGAAATTCCCTCGATATAAAAAAATCGCAAAGTATGCTCCGAAAATTATTTAAAACAAGTCCATTTCTATTATTTTACAAGTTATATTTGTGAAAAAATAAACAATGTTTCTTTAAATGATACTTAAGATACGTTCCACGAGATTTTTGCCCTATTTTAAACGAGTCATGTTTTATTAAGCTTTTTCGTAATTTTCATTTCAATTTTATCGATTTAAATATTAGCGCGCTCTCTCCAACATTCGTAATTACATATCTCTCCATCTTCTTCTTTTCGAGAGCGGTTACGGGGCCTTAATGCAAATAGGCAAAGAGTGTGTGCCAAGATCGAGTTGTTTGGTGGTCCGTCTTCTTTGCCCACCCTTCGGGGAAACGGCGTGATTGTTAGTTAGTTAGTTTAGATAGTTTTAGAGCACTGATTAAATGGGATCTCGCCTGGTTCTTCTTACGTCCACTCTTATAAACGTGCTAAAATCTGCCATTTCGCAAAAGCTTATGTTTCAGTAATAATATTACCAATTTTCAGAGTTCCTCCATACTCCATAGTATTACTATCGTACTAATAATGGGGCATGCATACAAGAGAGCACACACAGACGGCACAGACTGAGTGCGTATCACGGTCTGCCGCATCAATGACTGAAGACAACACCTCACTTGTCGGCAGAATAAAGACTTTCAGAATAATAATAATTACAACCGTCTGAGACTGCAAGAACTTCATTCATTAAGGCCTGTTCTGCAGATTCATCTCAGATCTGACAAGGCTCAGACCTACAGGCTCTTTTCAAATAGTCAACTGGGTTTAACAATTTTGTTTTGTAAATGAATTTATTTAAATAATATTAATTTACATGCACTTTTTGATAGGCTCAAATCAAATTTTAATAGGCTCAAATCATTGGATGTAAATTCACGTAACATAATGAAAGTATTTTTGAATCTTACATGATTTTTGTGTACAAAATATACCTATATAAAAAATGGAATATTTCCAAATGCATCCGAAAACATAAAAAAAACATGTAATTTTTAAAATATAAAAAATTTGAATACAAACATAAAAAAGTTTTAAAAATGCCTGACCTTATGTTTTTTCCAACTAAATTGTTGTAAACGAAAAATAAAATTAAAAACAATCAAAATTTTATTATGCAAATGTATTATGACAGTTATCATCACCTCTATTTTGCTTCGTTTTATGTAAAAATATTTTTATTTTCAAATTCACAAAGTTTCATAATTTTTTTTTCAAATTTAGGTCGTTAACTTAAAGATGTATGTTTTCTGCGTTATGTTTTTTTTCTTTCTAACACCGTTTACATCATTTTTTGCATTACGATATTAAGGGAGACAGTACGATCTCTATGTGAGTTGTTCCCAAAAGCAGGCAAATTAGCCTGAGGGGCTAGAAATGACATTATACAAATTTGCTTTAAAATGTTGAAAAACTTAATTTGTAATGTAGTAATGGAAGTGCGCGTGTTCTTAATTCCTACCTATGAAATAAAGCTTCATTCAGCTAAACAAGTGGACTTAAACGGGATGTTGTAAGTTGTTGAATTAAATTGCTGTGGCAACATACTTCGCTTTGTGTTTCTGTACACCACGCCAGTATTGCCAGTAGGCCACTTGCATCACAATTTTTTTATTTTTTTCCGGCTTAGGCAAATGTTCTACGACATTCCGTATTTTTTAAAATTTTTTAATCGTACTTTTGAAACCCTGGCGATTTTTTGAAACTTTCAATTCGAAAAATCGGACCTTTTTTATAAACCGGAAAGACAGGACATAATTTTATGGGTGCGAAAAAAATATAATTACATAGCCGAAAATCATTTAAAAAAAAACCCCGACTTATTCCACATGAATGGCACAGGAGAATAACGAGGCATTCCAAAAATATTCATATAATGTTTAAAAATATTTATATAATGTTCAACGTCTACATATGACTAAATACAATGCAATAAATTTTTACTCGTAAATTATAAATGTGATAATATATTATAAAATTTGATTTTGTTAAAATCAGCACTGTTACCATTATGTTCCTAAGTCAGCCACTGCGGAAAGCATCTGTACGATGTTCACTTTATACCATCTGTCAAAACGTCAAATCAAACATAACAAGGTAACAAACAATAAATCTAGTGAATTTTAAGTGTCAAATTAAAAAAATCGCCGGAAATCAAAGTGTTGCAACATAAAAAAAATAAATTAGTGTGGAATTTTACAAAATTAATTGAATATTTCGGGGACGGAACATTTCCATACAGTGACGTCACGAGCCCAAAAAACGGATTCATTTATTTAAAAAAAGAAAAAAACTATGAATTTAAAAAAAAAATTATGAACATTTTCGTAATCTTAGTAGAAAAATCTATCCACACGATTTTATCCAAGTCATTATGAAATCCATGCAAGTGGCCTGTTGCCAGTTCTGATAGCCGAGTCGGTTTTATATTACTTATTGCTTTTTATGTCCCCGACAGTGTAGTTTAGATTCGAATCATTCTAAATGAGTAGTAAAACATATTTTTCATTTCGAAAGATCGATGAAGCTTAAAAAAAACTCTAAGTCTTCCTTTTGCTGAGCTACCTACATTTTGAATCAAATTGAGAAATGGTAGGGAAATCCTGAGAAAAAACTACTTACATTTAACCAAGAAGCAAAGAGAATCCCATTTAAAATATTATTCATTTTTCAATTTGGCAACTGAGATTGTAAACACTAACACTCAACTGCTTCCAGCCGCCACGAGCCAGAGAAACTACGGCATCCCTTATTGGGTTAAGGATGAAGATAGTCAGGAGAGGAAAGAGATGAGTGAGAATAAGGTGAGAAGTACCTTGCCATTTGGATCTAGTCATCAAACATACTGCACAGGGCACGCAGATACTTTAATAGTACACAACTGCTAGCCCTGTACAAATCGCAAGTGCGCCCCACGGTTGAATTTGGCAGCCACCTCTGGTCTGGAGCCCCAAAATACCTTAAAAAAACCCTTGACTCTGTGCAGAAACGGGCGGTACGTTTGATAGATTCTCCTAATTTAACTAACGGATTGCAATCTTTAGAGCACAGGCGCCAGGTGGGAATGCTGTCCTTGTTCTACCGGTATTACAATGGAAGATGCTCCGAGGAACTAGCGTCATTGATCCCCTCGGCACCGGTGCATAGTCGGGAAACACGCCAAACGCGCGCTCAACATTTGTACACGGTTGACATTAGTCACATGAGAACGGGTCGTTTCTACGACTCGTTCTTGAGTTCAACAGCTCGGCTGTGGAACGATTTGCCGGCCTCTGTGTTTCCTCCCTCCTACAATAAGGGTCTCTTCAAGACCCATGTTCACTCCTTCCTCTCCTCAAAAACACCCTCCACACAGCATCCTCAAAGATGACATAGGCCCTGAGTGAAATTATTTTTTCCTCAGGGCATCCTGTGTGGAGTTAATGTAAAAAAAAAAAAAAAAAACACGGCTAAAACCTTTTTAAACAACGTTTCAATACTGAATTGTGATCTTGCACAGTGGCGATCGTATCGCGAAACTGTCTTCCACTCTGGAACGTGCCGCAAATATACTAATGATAAATTGTGAAATAACCCAATTCATTCAATTAAAATTTACTAGCGCACGCCGGGATTTGAACCAGCGACCTCCGGATCAGCATCAATCCTCGACCACAAAAAAGTAAGGAAAGTACACAAAATTAAGGAAAGTACACAAAATGTACACATGATTTTGTTAATTTTAATTCAATATTGCTCCATCGGTTTCAAAGGTGTCCTTCGTTCACCAGGAGAATATTAAAACTTACAACTTACTGACACGTATACGTAAATTTTAGGTGTTGGAGTGAGAGGTCAACAAAGTTAAGGTGTAATTAGGGGATTTATGAGGAGAACAGAGCGGTTAAAAGAAATATATCTCTAGGATAGAATAATGAGAAAATTTTTATTGGTTATTCAATATTACTAGAAAAATTATTTAGGAAGTTCCTGATTTCAAGTGCCTCTGAATGTTTGTTACCACGATGAACCGCTGTGTCATTATTTAAAGTATGATCTATGGAGATGGGATGTTTGGATGATGTCTGAAAAATTATTGATATTTAAACAGTGTTCAATGATTTAAATATTTTATTATTATTTTTTTTTAATGTTGATGTTTGGTCACGAAGCACAGCTGGACGAAAAGATAAGGATCATGCGATATACATCGCACCTGATAACAAAAGCACAGGTCAAAAAATGCATTTTTGAGTTAAGTATGCAGAAATGTTCCTGAATATCTATTCTACCTTCGATAAAAACGGCACAGCTTTTAAAAATAATATGGCTTAATTGGCGATTGTGCAGTTGTTATATTATAAATCTTTTACTCGACTTCAAGAAAAAATAGTGGCACAATGATCATATTAACACTATTGTGTTATTAAACCTAATAAATATTAATAAACGGCTTTTTAACTTTTGTAAAATAATGTTTTTTTATTGGTTTATAAACTGATTTAATATTCAAACGAAATATTCAAACTGCTCTCCTGAAAGAAGAGGTTTTTTGAGTTGTGCCATTGTTATCCCCCGGGTGCGACATATACAGCCATTGGATGAAAGAAGACTTAAGACTAAGATTACTTAAGACTATTACTATTACTATTACTTATTACTTAAGACTACTTACTTACCGCCAGTAAGACATGGCGTGATCAAGCTTATCAAATGAGATTGCAAGAGTCTGACTAACAGAAGAGTATGAATGTATGAGACGATCTGTGTGTGTGGTCGAAGTAAGCAGTATGTGCTTAGCCATTGTCATTGCCTTAGGTATTACATCTTCTTTACACACCCCTTCAATGAGAAATAACGTGTTGATTATTTAATTAGAGTTTTTGCTAATTGCAAGATTTAAATAATGTATTTGAGATAAAACGTATACAAGAAGTCTTTCAAATGACACGGAAGGGACGTGAATTGCATCATAAATAATGACCAAGTCCACATTATTCTCCTGTCGATTTATTGTGCAATTGTACAGAAACAATAACAATTACAAACCAATAGTAATAATTAATTGTCGAGAATTTATGCATTTCCTGCGAATAAATTTAACTATACTACGCATTATTTACAAATAACTCACGCTATTGTAATTAATTTAACGTGCCGCTGTGTAAGAAACAATGACTAAGTACCAAGTTGTCACCTGGTGAATAAATTTATTGTTAAGTGAATTAAAACATCAAATTAGTAATAATAATGTGGCGCCACAGCTTTGTAATCTGTCATTTTCCTATTTCTAATGCTTAGAGCCAAGTTGTAAATGAATTTCGACTTATAATTAGTAAAACATACTTAAACAAGAGGTAGCAATAACAAATCATCGCCTTAATACTAAATTGTCCAAACGAACATTTTAGTTTTTATTTATTCTCCACTTTAAAATTAAAAATAAAGTTTAAAAAATGATAGTTAATAATTTAACTAAGAATTATTTAAATTAATGAGACTTTCACCTTTACGGAAATAGCTTTATCTTAAACACCTCATAATGTTTCATTGAAATAATGAAAGAAAACCTTCTCATCCTGTAAAATTTTCAAATGGTCGTTTGGACAATTAAGAACTTTGACGACGAAATGGTAGAATTATAAGTATATATATGTATTAGTGATATAAAATAGCAATAAAATTCATGGATTTCAAACAGTTTCAAAAGTTTGGCGAAAAAAAAAATTAAAACGTTTACACAAAAATATTTTTCGGCGAACGCAAAGGGTGTAAAAATCAACCGTTCCTGTTGTTGCATCCGAAACTGATGCACTCGGAAATGGACTGTAAATACTTAAGAATGAGATGAAACGAAATGGTGTTGGCTGGATGGGTGATAATATGTGTAGGGAAAACTAGGGGAGCAAGGAAGAAGGATAACCAATCACTTACCACTCTGCGAAGGAGCACACAACAAAATCACAATATACATACTTTATATTATTCCACTGCATTTCCTGGAGGTAGTTTTTACCACAACAACACAAGGAATTAAAAAAAAACGATATTGTACTTTCGAGATGAAATACTTTATTTTTAATTAAAAAAACTACATTATGAACATGAACAACACCAAAAAATTGCTTCCAATGTAGTCCCAAATCTTTTTCCGTTTTTGACGTGATAAGGTCTTATAAATCGATGAACGGCGGCTGCACTCACGAAAAAGCATGACTCATTGTCACGTTACGCCTGAGCCGAGCGAGCAAGCGAGAGCGCAGAACAAGCGTTCGGCCTAAGCGTTCGGCTTGTGACGCATCTATCTCTCTTTCACTCCATCGTTATTATATGACGTTATCACGTAAAATTATCGTCCGTAAACCGACTTTACAGACAATCAAATTTTTCAGAAACAAAGGCACTCGACTTCACTTTTGTCATTGTTCGAAATTCAAAAACTTTTTCCAGCAAGGTTGTGTTAGGGAGGGTAGGTACTGGATAAATGACATCCCGGTAGGAACTATGCAAATCATCATTTCAAAGCCAAACACCTGTTAAGAACGAGAATGGATACAATAGATATTTTATATTTATTATTTGCATCAGATCTGCCAATACAAATAGGAGATTTAAACTTGAGTAAAAATTCACAAAACTGCTCTATAATAATTGGCTTCACACGGGGACCTACACAAATCTTTGCGAAAAAAATATGTGAAAAAATGTATTTTAAACTACGTGAAAGCGAATATTTTCTGTCTCCTAATTTCGTCATTGATTTTTATGTATCAATGGCGCAATTTAAAAATAAATTCCTCGAATTTCGTAAGTAAGATACAACTTTCGTACCATCATCTTTCAGAGGCATTAAATCAGTTATGCTAAACCTGCGGCCCTCGGCCCGATTGAAGATTTTTTGCGGCCACATTTATATTTATATTAAATTATGTGAAATTAAAACTTTCTTGTCATCAGATCTAGAACTCTTGATAGGGGTTTTGATTTGTTGCTTGAAAAGTTACAGGCGCATGGCCGCATTAGGAATTTATTTTCGCAATCAATTACAAAAAATATTTTAATAAGTGGAGGGTGAGTGCAACGAACACATTGGCGCGTGTGTAGTTAGTTTATAGCTTCTAGCATTGAAGGTCACGGTTCGACAATAATGTCATTTTTGTACACCGAATTAAACCCCTTCCCTTCCCGAGTGGCACACCTAAGCTCAACAATATATTTTTGGATATTAGATATGGACCCACGAAACGATTTGGTTTGGGCATAGTCATTTCATTGATATGATCCGACTCTGCGTAGAATTAGGGGTTTTTCAGACATCATCTTTGAATTTACTAAAAAAATTATAATAATTGGAATAATTCTAGCCATACCAGAGTGTGCTGTAAGCCCAAATAGTGAGAGAACTCATCCAGTTAAAGTTCTAGAAACTTTAACTTTGACTTAAACTTAAACTTTAACTTAAACTTTAACTTTAACCTAAACTTAAACTTTTTAACCTATTTTACAAAGTTAAAGTTCTATCCCCTAGAAACATGTCAAACGTTGGTACTTGAACACGTTTTCCAGTCAAACAAGTTAATCAATGGTATTTATTAAAATTACAAGTCACGTAGATATTCAACACCATTGCCAGACAATCTGCATCTACGTTGCACCTGCAAGAAAATAGTGGAACTGCGCAGTGAAAAGGCGCGGCTCTCGTCATTAATGGATATTTTCAATGATGACTAAATGATTAAAGAATTATCACGTAAAAGGAACCCGCTGTAAATATAAAAGGTTTCCCTTTATTTAAAAATTTGTCCCTATTTCTAATATGTGAAACGAAAACAAGTCAGTTTTCCACATAATACAAAGCTCACAATTTAGATCACAGGTTCTCGAACTTATTTCGACCACTTCGAGATTTAAAAAAAATCTACTGCCCCCCATATTTTTTACCTTTTTACATTACCATCTGTTACGTATCTAAAAACATTTATTGCAAATAAATTTTTAAACAAGCATTATTACATAGCTAGGATAGATGGTGTGTGACCCATATCCTATTTATGAGATCAAAGAATGTTTCAGTGAGAGGAAATAAATCTCATACTTAGTCATATTTAAAAGTATTTTTATTAGCACAAAAAGAAAGCTTTGAATTGAAGGATGAATCTGATGCAATTCGCCGAATTTGTTAATATCAGGCTCGAATTCACTTAAAAACAGTCAACGTTCAGTAACTAGCAGCCGATTAATCTTTTTAGATGCTACGTTGCTGGAAATGCTGTCAGAAATCTTTGAACAACTGACCATGGTCCAGAGTCAGGGTAAAGTTCAGAGATTTGCTTCTGCTACCAAAATTCTTGATAGCCATTCTTAAATTTAATTTTGAATTCTTCGTTTGCTTCCAGTTCTATTAGTTGTTCTTCTGATTGGGATCCTGTTGTGTTGACATTTGAAAAAAGATCCAACGCCCAGTGTCGTATGTCTGTGTTTTTAACTGTCCTAGAATCGTACCTTAAAATCAACGCCCCCTAATTTTCTTTGAGCCTTCTACTACTCCCCCCCCCTGAAAGCATCCAGCACCCTCGAGGGGGCATTATCGCGCACTTTGAGAAAGACTGATTTAGACTCACAATGAATTGTGAATTGCATTGTACGAATGATGTGATATCCCAAGTCTATCTGCAATTGTAAGTTTGCCATTACATAATACTCTCGTATAAATTGCTTTGACCATAAACGGGGTGCTAGATATTTCCTGTTTTAACTTGGAAAGTATTTGTGACCATTAATTCTTAGTGAAACGTAATAACTTACCACCATTTAGCGGTTCAGAATGTATATTTTTAATTAATGAAGGCAATATTAGCGACCGACACTCAATCGAAAATCTGAAAATGAAAAAGATACGGTCACTTCTAGGAATCGAACCCAGGACCTTTGACTTGCCTTAGGGGCGGAGTACGGAGTCACTGAGCTACCCAATTAGCTCATATTTAACTACGTCATACTTGCGACTAAGAACTACCAACGAATGCTTATTATCATTGACTGCTATCTGTATCTATGATTGCAAGATTCAACTCAAACTAAATGTTAACTAGATAGTGTCTCGGATAAATTTATCCCCATTTATTTAATACGCGCCGTCTATTGACCTTTTCTGCAAGTCTAGGATGAATATTTTATTTTATGATTGAAACCTCAAATTGTAATATTTAATTAACGAGACCAATATTAGCGACACTCAATCGAAAATCTGAAACAGAGAAGATTCATTAAGTTAAAAATAAACATATATTTTTAATTTTGACTGCTTTTATCAACTGCCCCCAACCGTCTGGGGCCAGCGACATAGCATCCCCATGTGGGGTATGTTGTGAGACTGAAGGTAGTGGGGAGGGGAAATTTACGGGGGAGAGGATGATGGGGAAAGTATCTGGCAATCAGATCTGGTCACGGCATAAGCCATTTCTAGCTACGTTTCAATTCTGAAAGGTGGTATTACTCCAAGGCAACTTTGAGAGTATCCTCCATGTTGCAAAACCATCTTCCACTCTTTGACGAAGTACAGTATCTTTCTTTTATCCACAAAACTTTTCAAAATTTTGGATGTCAACAATGTTTTACTGGAAACCGAACTTGATGATAAATTAACTATAATGTGTAACATATCTTAGAGTTTCTCTGAATTTTTACAGGATTGTACAAATTTAAACTATTTTAACATCCTGGAATCATTTAGCCGTGTCTGGTGATCACGTACAAGTTTTTACGTTCACAGGCTTTAATAACACTAAGATACGGTTCGTTTGAGTAAATCTGGTTACACGAATTTAAATTTGCTGCGTTTGATTGAGGTTATTCATGGAAGGGAAATTGCATCCTCACATCCGAAAATAGCCGCATGTCCTGAATTATGAAATTCTCACAACACACGAGAAGTGAAAACATGTATCTATAACAGACCCCCACAACATGGCCAGGTGCGTAGTAAAAATAAAGTTGACGAAAAAAAAATACGTATTAAAAATGACGAACGAACGTGAAAGTCTAAAATTACCAAAAAGATATCGTGTCATTACAAGGTATAAATCAATCAAAATTTACACTGTTGAAACTCTATCAGAAATAAAACAAGACGTGTCGCTTCCAATTATTTAGCCCTTTCACACCTGAATTTAAAGTGGCAGTGGTAACAAAATACTTGATATCGTCTTGTACAATTATCATAACTAACAGTTAAAACCCGTTCCGCAGGTTTTTGCTGCTAGGCCCTGCGGGCGGCTTTTCGTTCGACTACGCCCAGTTGTTGACCATTTTATAAATCCATTAGGAAATGGTTCCAAAAATAACCCGTTCCTCAGATCCACTGTCATCCAGTGTATAGTCACCGGGACAAAGTAACCGGGACGGGCAATAATGTCATATGTAATATAAAACCGCTTGATATAACTATGTATTACCATCAATCTTTCCATATCCCGGAGATATACTATATATTCACAAAATCGTAACAGTTATACCTAGGCGTGACACGTCCCCATCCGACCTGCTGACGGAAGTAGAGACATCTTGTGACGAATTCTTGAATTCGAAACCGAATTACAACGGTAGCTTTGTTTGAAATTCCACGTACACAGGTGTTACGTACACAGGTGTCACGTCAGACATGACAAAGAAGCGGCGTTCTGAAATTCAACTACGCAGACGGTAACCTATTAATACTATTCGATGCCAATTTGAAAAATCAGGGGGTGATTAATTTAATATGACAAGTCTGAAATATTGCAACAATTCTTTTGTTTAAAAAGTTTTAAATTGTTTTTTAAACCTGTCAAGACGTGAACACGGCTACCGTCCGGACGAAAAATTGAAAACTGAAAAACAGTAATTTGAAAATAAAAACCCACCAATCTTTAATTGCTTGAAATAATAGTGAAGAAAAAAATCAGAAATTCAAAATATTTTTAAATGTATGTACGATCAGAAAGGATTAGACTCGGTTGTTTAAATGGCTAATCGGGAATGTCACAAGTGGCCGTAAATAACGTTTTAATAAGATTCTGATGGTTATTATACAAATATTTGCACTGAACGATGATCGTGAATTAATATGCAATCCATAGAATCTCGATATTCGTTAAAATAGCATTTAATGGAGATGGTAGACAATAAACTATACATATTTAACATTTTGTATGGAAATTTAATGATTATGTAATGGTTACACTCGAACAACAAATTTTGTATTGCGTTGTTGTAAAATATTCATTATTTAATGTTTTAAATCTACGAATCACCAAAAAAATTTTTTTTTTTGTAATTCTATATAAAAAACATTAAGAAGAAGCACGGTCACCGAGAAATTTGAATAATAGGTATTTTACCAAACTGTTACTGCGACTGACCCTGAATACTCAACAAAAGAGACATAACCCAATAAAATCGTCAAAATCGAGGTTTAGTGTTCCTCATTTTTCTCCTTCAAATTGGACCCATTTTTAAGATTTTGAAATTGTGCAAACAAATGTAAAAATGATGATTTTCCAAAAAATGTTCTTTTGGGTGACACTTCCATATTCCACCTGGCGCGCTTCTTTGTGCAAACAACTTAGAATTGTGAATTTTAGGATTAAATAAAACAAACCGTGGAGGTGAGTGATGAAATTATCAAATAAAATCTATTATATTATACACAGTGTTGATTCTTAAAAAATACATTGCTTAGTCAATCTTAATTGGTCACCAAACTTGGCAATTTTAACGATTTGGATCCTAACTCCTACAAGAAGTAACGTACCGAGACCCTAAAGTTAGTCATCTAAATTATGTTAAAAATATTTGCAATAATGTCAAAATCGAGAGAGGAAATTTGGGAATACGTTTGTGTGGACCAAACGCATTCTCTTCATTGGAAATTGTTTTATTATTATCTATATTGGTCACATAAGAATCCAAACTTATTTATATATTTTTAGTCATCATGTACCAGAATGCATGCGTTGTTTTTTTCTTTTGCCAAAGATTTCAACAATATTTTTTAGATATTTCTTCTCATTGAACCAAAAAAAAATCAAGTAAACATCTTGACGTCTTGTATCATATTTTACAAGTGGATATTTTTTCACTCTGCAGCTCATAATAGAATAGGTGGTAGAGAGCTGCAATGAGTATCGATGACCTAGAAAATTTTGGGCAAAAAACTGTATAAAACAATAATTTTCTAGAGTTTCTCGTTTGTGAGTTTTCGCTACTTCAAACAAATCCGTTTATGATTCTCTAAATGCAAATAATTCCGAGCGTCTCAGCGCAACATAATATTATTTATACGTTTGCATAATGAGTACAAATATCTGAAATAAATTAAACAACTCTTATTACCGACATTAGCCTTCGTCACACCATGAATACAGTCCCATACACAGTACACACCTTGCTGTATGGAAATTAGTACCATTGACTGGGAAACACGTCCAGTGACATTTTAACTTGGAAATATTATTAATTCCGTTTCCTTTCGGGTTACAAATCAATTCAACTGAACTTTAACGTTATTCCGTAGTAACTTAATCACCGTTAGAATTACTGAGTTTTAACCTTTATAATTTAAAGCAAGTAGTTTGAATAAGACAACAACTGTTTGTGCGAATGTAAGGGCCGAGAGAAGAGTGAAATAAACACGAAAGGTTTAAATAATAATTTGTAACCGGAATATCATATAAAAAAAATCTAAACACGAAGTTTAAAATTTTTCTTTTTTTTATAATAAATTCTCCCCTATTTCTCTCATTTTTATACATTCCTGGGAATCATTTTAAATCATGCTGTTACCAGGAACGCACGATGACAGAAGATGAATAAGAATTCCAAGAAATCTCTCAGTAAGGTCGCGGCGCGAACTCTCACTGTGATTGTTTCTATTTTCTACATTACCTTCAATTATCTCTGCGCGATTATGTATCCCTGGGAATGCGAAAGAAACATGACATTTGAAGGTAGATAGAAAAGTTAAAAAAAACCGCCCCTTTAATAAAAAAACACTACGCAACTGTCACTGTGTAAACGGTGTTTTAGTTACGCATTGAATAGTCTGTAAAATTTTCGAAATATTACTAATAAAAAATTGTTGTTTAAAAACACAACTGACAACATTGCATTTTGGCAGACTGACGCATGCGCCATGCATGACATGCAAAATCACAGTTTTGTTTTGTGATATGTGATGTGAGATTCAAATCATGTTTTTGTTCATAAATTCTGTTCTAATGACCAATTCGCCATTGTAAACAATGTATTTTTGCACGAACAATTTTTTGGCCGTTAAATATCAGTTTTTATTTAACACGTTTAAAAGTAATTTTTTCACATACACGGTCATTATCAAGTGAATAAATTTTTTACCACGTTTATGTAACACTGTTAATGTTTCGTTTAATTTTCTTATCTTATTGTCCTTATGCGCTCCGGGAAATGATCTTAAATCATGTTACTACCAGGAACGCACGACGACAGGAGGTGAATAGGAATTTCAATGAGATCTCTCAACGCGGTCGCGGCGCGAACTCTCACTACAATTGTTCTTACCTTACCTTCAATTACCTCTGCGAGATTATGCCTCCCTAGGAATGCGACATTCGATCCGACTGTATGGGCGTACCCCATAATGTCACTGTTGCAGTTCGACGACACGATTCATTGACTATTTATTGCCTGCAATAATTTGCGAACCCGTATTATTACATATACATTATTTATTTATTTGACCCTGCATTGATTGGATCGAACAATCGATATTGAATTTTTAATTCGACTTTGAAACGTCCTTCTCAATATTGATCCGGAACTAATGGCAAATGTTGTATGTAGACAAACATAGCTAAAACATTATTTTTAAATTTTTAATTATTGATGATATAAAATAATAGAAATAAATGAAATACCAGTTGGGATATTAGTTAAAATAGTGAAGTGTTGTGTTTAAATTATTCCTTTGTTTAATTTGTTAAACTTAAGTTGTTTTGGTGGAATTATTTACTATTTTTAGCATTCTTTTACAGTTTTGCATTAACGAGTGTGGTTGTTTCAAAAAATTGATAAAACGGAGTTATAAATATGAAGTCTTTGGTACTTTAAGGCAGTATTCTAGTCTAGAAAAAAAAACTATATTTTTTCTTCATATTTCCAAAGTTTTTATATTAAAAAAATATCTCCTTAAAAGGATTTTTCGAAATTCGTATTATTTTAAAAGTTATAACCATTTTAATGTCGCGGTTTAGACGGAATCTAACCAGAATCTGAATAGAACAAAATTTTAAACGCATTTTTCTCAAAACTACTTCTTTCGAGACGGTTGACACGATATTTCAAGCTCTACGAAACCAATTTGCTTGAAATTTGGTGTGAGCCTTTTTTATACATTACTCTATGACGGGAACTAAAACTATACAAAATTTTAATTTTTTACTATTTTTAAAAAATTTGGAAAGTCAAAAAAACTGGTAAAAAAATGTCTTTTTTATTTCAGACAGCTGCCATTTTTAATTTTTTTTTTTACTTTTCCTTAGTTTGGACTATAGCCGCATTTGTTTGGATTAAGAATTATTTTTTTTTTTAGATTACTAGGAGGGGTGCAATTGTGTCAACCAGGGCGCGCCATTTTTTTTAGACCTGCCACTTCAACACCCTGTAACTTTTATCCTAAGTCTATATGACAAGCTATTTAGAAGATGAACGCGATTTAGGAACTAAGTGTTGCGCATGCCGTTCTGTTGGTAGGATGTACCAATGCCACCAGTATTGATAAGATTGGTACATTTGACGCATGACCTTGAATCTGTTACATAATAAATGTTTCATAAAGAAATTTCTTAAGTATTGTAATTCTAAAGTATTAAGTATATTAATGGGGTATTCTACCATAGAAGCATGAATCGTAGGTATTTTTTCAGATGCAATAAAAAAAACCATAATATTTTTACGAAGTAAATGGCTTGTCATCCTAAGAATTTTGTTGGTCAAAATAAATATATTAATACTTAAGAAAAACCCAAAATAAAAATTGTATTCGTTTTAAGAGAGTGTCAACACAAACTTTGCTGCGATAATTTTTTTCTGTTTTTATGCAAAATAGTAAAAAAACCTTACATAAATGCAGATGAAAAGTGTGCGATAAACGTCCTGTGTGACGTTGGCCGAATCGAGTCAGTCCTACATTTTGCATCGATCGCATAGTCGAATTTATGAGTATTTTATGACTCGTTACTGGCCATGTCTGCCGGCGGTAAGTTATTAAATCTATTTCTAATAACCTTCCACCGGTGATGGTGGCGCCTCGGATAGTACATATACGAGTATTACCTACCTATCTAGATAAAGTATATTAAATGTATAGAGATTGCGTATTACATTATATCTTTCTCTCTGGAATACACGATGATATCACAGGGGGATTTGGTCCAATGATCCATGAAACTAGTCGCGTGCCGTCTGCTACTGATGTCATTTGTGTTTGCAGATTTTATAGACTTAAAGATATCTTGATCATTATATTAAAATTATATGGTATTTTTAATTCTTTAGAAATGTTCCTTGTAATTTTGTTAGAGATCTGGTAAGGTACAGCGAACGCGATAATTATCACAAAATTTTAGACGTAACTAACTGCATGCAGCGTAAAAACCATATTGTTTCAAATTTATAAAACATCTCGCACATTTATACAGGGGAAGGCAGAGAGGATTGGAGAGCTTCTTTTATATTTAACCATTTTCTCATGCACACTCTAATAGGCGTATTTATTACGGGTCAAAATATATATTTATATTTTTTTTATTCGAGTTTTCTTACGAATTTTTCTCTCTCTTACGGTGAAACTGGCAAAATTCTTTTCCCCACTCTACAAATTTACATTCAGAGCGACTTTTCTCCTCTCAATTGTATCGCGTAATTATTGCATGGATGATTATTGGTTATGTAGTTGCTGAGTTCTTTCTCAAGGCATTTCGAGACTTGATTCGTTTTGTTAAGATGCGCTTTTTTTAAATTCGCCAAGTGGAATGTTATGTGAACATTGGAGCAATATATGTAATTATTTTTTAATGTTCGTGCAATTGGCTAGCAATAGCATTAGAAAATAAATTACATAGTCTAATTTTTAAATATGACTTCAATAGATTTACTAATTTATTAAGATAGGCTTCGATTTTCCCTTACGAAAATGTAGATAAAAAAATTGAATAATTATTAATTTTGTCGAGTAAATAAATACTTTCTTGTCTAGCCGCGGTAATAGCATTTCCAAAGTAATTGGCTCACATTCTTAGTGAACAAATCATAGCTGAAAGCAAAGAAAATTCGTGGAAATCGGTCGAATAAAAACGGCGATATTTCTAGTTTTTTGTCAAAACAGTTTCTCGCCGAGTTTATTGGCCATCGGACCATCGGACATGTCTGGCAAGATAATCTTCAATAATCATAAACACTCTAAATTCTGGAGAGTCGGATTTAAATAATTACATTTTGAATGCTTGAAGAAAAAAACGAGAGAAAATTTTTTAAATATAATTTTTACCGTCTAAATAGCATCCCCAAAGATGACGAAAAAAAAAAATAAACTACGATAAAAATATTTTTATTTCAGTGGCCCCTTTCGTCCAATGTATTTGAAAATTTGTCAAAATACGTGATTTAGTTGTTTTTTTTCTAGTCGGCCTTTATTCATTAAATTTCAGGGGAGTACCCTTTTGTTCTTGCAGGGAATTTGTTAAAATATTTAAATATTAATAAAAAAAGTTAAAATATTTAAATTTTTAATTTCTTCGTAAGATTTTTATTTTATTTATTTATTTATAGATAGATACATTTTATTAAGTATTTCACGGATACTGGAAGATCTAGGAAGAAAAAATAGGATTGCTTCAGAAGCCGTTACCGCTAGGAAAGAACAGTGAGTAGGGGATATGCATGGGTAGGGGGAGGGGGGGGATCAGTTGGGACTCTTGTACGGTATTAATATTAAAAAAGTAAAATGGGACAAAAATAATACAGATCACAATAATTTATTGTTATTAAAGGATGTCTGAATTATTTTTATCCCAATTTTGTTAGGATAGGTTCGGTTAGGTTTTAGTAGATATTTTGTGGGGGATATTTTATTGCGGGATGAAAACACGCATTACCAATCAATTCATAATAACAATATTCGCTATTTAATTCCTAATCGTAAAGCACCGTTTTCGTGAGAAATGTTCCTAAGGGCGCCATTAGTGAAAGTAGGAGATTCGTTTGCAAATTATTCTCACGTTTTAGTGGGTACTTAATATAATTCAAAACGTAAAGTGGCCACCTAATGTAAATGTGACAACTTTATATTTTAGTATATAACAACTCAACAATTCCTAATAATTTTGATGCTGAAAATATCTAGTTGCTATGGAGATTTTGTCGGAATTTACTTTACAGACAGCTAGAATAGGCAAAAAAAAATGTAAAATTTGCTACTTCTGAGTAGATAAGTATTAAACAAGTAATTCGTAGATTACATAGTTCTTTATAAGCTTCTATCTATAAGGTTAAATTTGATGATTGCCCAGCATTTTACACAGGTAAAACGGCAAAAAATATTCAAAAGAGGGTGGTTGAAGGGAGGTGGTTTTGCAGAATTCAGCACTCGTTTAATTAATATTCAAATCTTAATAATCTAGAAGCTCTTGAAATAAAAATAAAAAACAATAAAAATAAATAAAACTAATTTAAAAATAAACAATTACTTTTGTCAAATAACCCTATTTTAAACATATTTCCCATCCCTTCACCTTTTTTTACCCTTCCTCGCTTAGATACCTCTCCCTTGGCCCCCACAAAGTCGATGATCTCTCTCCCTCTTCTATTTTTTCTTTAACTCTGTAACTCATTGTAATTTATTTAAAAAATTTTATACACCCCTGATGAAGGTTCAGGTTGAACCGAAAGCGGTTGCTTAATTATTAAAGATATATAATAAAGTGGTATTCAAACATAGTTATTTTATTGCAGATATTGCGTTCAACTATATTCAATTCAATTCTACTATATTCAACTATCAACTCGTTCTTGTGTTCAACAGCTCGGAAGTGGAATTTGCCGGCTTTTGTGTTTCCTCCTTCCTACAAGGTGGGTCTCTTCAAGACCAATGTTCATTCTTTCCTCTCCTCAAAAAAACCCTCCACACAGCATCCCAGATGACATAGGCCCTGAGGAAAATTATTTACTACAGGGCCTCCCGTGTGGAGTAAATATGTAAAAAAAGTAATTATAAAAACTATAAAGTTTGTTTTTCTAAATAACACATAAATGACAGCCTCGGTAACAAACTTTTGTATTTATTTAGTGATAAACCGAAGATATTCACTGTCTCTGGTTAATTATTTCCCTTCATTAGCATTCCAGGTAATAAGGAGTGCACGTTATGATAATTAGTTGTAGAACTTCTGCAGAGAAATCCTTCACTGAAAATTCTTTTGTCCGACAATTTACCTAAGCATATTTAGATCTAGAATATATTATATCATATTCATATTTAGAATCTTTATTTCAGAACATCAGAGTATTAAAATTGTATTTAAAAAACACATATATTTTATGCATGCAAGATTTAATCATGCTCACTTTTTCGTCATGGTTATGTTCCTAGAATTATTTTAGTAAGTGCGGAAGTATTTAATCGATTTGACAAATTTCCACGAAAGTTCATAAAATGATTGTTTCAAGTGTCGATACTAGTGATTACTTACGATTTTTCCCAGAAAGCTTATTGCGTAGTAAAAGGCATTAGTTATATCAACCACATTTCAATATCTTTGCCTACCACAAATTGAATACAAATATTTTAATGCATTAATTTGTATTATCTTGAATGTTCTTAAAAAATACATAATTTTACAATATTTTTGTTATGATTTTTGGGGTGTTATGCCGTGTTTCGCTACCTCCTTCTTTAGCCAACGTTTCGGACAGCGTTAAAGTGTCCGTCATCAGGGCAGATGATGATGGACACTGTAACGCTGTCCGAAACGTTGGCTAAAGAAGGAGGTAGCGAAACAGTTAGGGTGGCATAACACCCCAAAAATCATAACAAAAATACTTTTTGGCCGTGAAAACCTGAAAAAAATACCATAATTTTACAATAGCTCCACACAGGAGGCCCTCGGTCGTCTTTGGGGATGATGTTAAAGAAAAGGAAGGAGTCCGGGAGGGAAAAAGGTAAGTGCGGTGTGTAGGAATCTGGGGATCAGTGGGTCCAGGAGTGACGGCCGAAGGCGATGAGTCGAGGAAGTCCTGCTGGAGAGGCCAAATGGTCTCTCTCAACCAGTCTCCCGGTCCGTAGTGGACTAACGTATCCGGCGCCAAAACCCAAACAAACCTCACCCCATGAACCCTGGCAAACCTGCTACATCACTAAAATTAACGAACCACTTGGGATTTATTTATTTACGCCCTAGTGGGCTTTTACAAGATAAGTAAACAAGCAATACAATAATAAACAAGCAACAAGTTGTGTTAGCAATACAATAATAAACAAGCAACAAGTTGTGTTAGGTACATAATATACAAAATATAATGATTTATGTTTATTTTTTCAAAATTCGCAAATTCACTTTGTGGCGTCATTATTAATTTAATGAAAACAAATAACTTTGTGTACACCACTATTTAATTAACAATATCAACATGTTTCGAAAACTATGTTTTCTTCGTCAGGAAGGTCTTCGAAGTTAATCTTATTATCCTGACGAAGAAAACATAGTTTTCGAAACATGTTGATATTGTTAATTAAATAGTGGTGTACACAAAGTTATTTGTTTTCATTAAATTAATAATGACGCCACAAAGTGAATTTGCGAATTTTGAAAAAATAAACATAAATCATTATATTTTGTATATTATGTACCTAACACAACTTGTTGCTTGTTTATTATTGTATTGCTAACAGGAAGGTCTTCGAAGTTAATCTTATAATCCTGACGAAGAAAACATAGTTTTCGAAACATGTTGATATTGTTAATTAAATAGTGGTGTACACAAAGTTATTTGTTTTCATTAAAAAAAAAGATTTATGTTTAAATTAAGGCAAATTAAAATTAATAGTATGTAGTAAAGGAAGCAATTATGTATCAAGAAACATAGAAATATAAAAATAAAAAAAGTGTATTCACCAAGGAATCGTGAAATCATACATCTCGGTAAAGTGATTATAAAATAGTGGTGTTACACAAAGGTATTTGTTTGTCATTAAATTGATTATAAAGACTTCGTTTTACTAATACGGAATCTTTAAACACGTGTACAACATTCCCAAATTTATTGCCAAAATGATGTAGTCTGTTTATAGGTGTATGAGCTTCATAGTTAGTTTTAAAATTGTCACAGAAAAAGGTAGCACTTTACCTCGTGTTTCTGGTCGGTACATAAAATTTTATTTTGGCGAGAATTTCAGGGTTGTCAATGCAATTATTGATAATTTTATTTAATATCAGAGATGATCCGCCTATCTCACAGCGTTATTAAGTTCAATTGTATCATCAAAAAGAAATGGTTTATTTTTTAAATTGGAATATTCAGTTTAAAGTTGATAAATCTTAGAAAGACTATAATCATGACTACGGCGGAGAGTTGCTTATCCAATAAATGTTTAAAAATGGACAAATACATAATTTGTCAAATATCTTAAAGATTCAAGCTACCTCCGACATATGAAAACAACTTAGCAAATAAAGACATGAAAGCTCGCTGTTAGCGTAAAGCATGTTAGCTCGTTAATGTTCAGGAAACCTTTTAATTTAATTGTTGAGCTTTAGAATCTGACAAATTTATTGCCGATCTAAAATCATCCGAGATTATCTTATAGACATAAACAAGCCAAAACAACTAACAATTCGACCAAACACTCCTGGCATTTTATAATCTTACAGTAAATTACCAGTAGGTGTATTGTTTATTTTAGTTCCAATTATAATAATGGCTAGAAAAATTTTTTACAGCACCTTTTATTGGGTTGATTTTTAGCTTACTATGCCGTGTTGCGCTTCCTCCTAATTCTGTCAAGTGTTCCAGTGTCCATCACCAGGGCAGATGTGGGATTATGGCATCATAGGAAGCGACATCACTCCAAAGAAGTGTATAAAACTACTGGGTGTCAATCTGGACGCTGATTTTTCCCTTAAAACTCAAGTGAACAGAACCGTAAGCACGGGCTTCTTTCAATTAAGGCAAATTAAAGCAGTAAAGCGAAACCTACCAACGGAGGCGACTAAATTACTAGTCAATTCGTATGTCATTTCACGTCTAGATTATTGCAATGGAATATATGCCAGTCTTCCGAAATATCAAATCAATAAACTACAATCCGTTTTCAACGCTGCGGCAAGACATCACCGGCGTATCTAAATATTCCCACATTTCAGAGCATCTCAAAAATCTTCATTGGCTCAAATGTCCTGAAAGAATCCAGTTTAAGCTCTGTTGGATGGTATTTAAGTCCCTCAATGGAATGGCCCCGACTTACTTATCGGAATTGTGTATTCCAGAAAATTCCAATTCTCGACAGTTAACCCTGAGATCAGCAGCGTCATCAGCTTTCGGAAGGTTAAAGGAACCAAAGCGTGCACCAGATACTAAGTTCGGTGAGCGCGCTTTCGGAGTGTCAGGACCCAAAGCCTGGAATGGACTGCCACACGACTTAAGGATGATCACAAATTCAGCGGAATTTAGAACTAAGCTTAAAACCCACCTTTTCAGACAGTCGTACCCTTAAATTCAAAAACCTTTCACCTTAACCTTCAATGCCCGCGACATTGTAAAAATAACTCATTTGTTAAAAAAAAAAAAAAAAAAATAAATAAATAAAAAAAAAAAAAAAAAATAAAAAAAATAAAAAAAATCAGTTATAAGCTTTATGTAAGGGTCATTGCATGAAGATTCCCTAAAGACTCCTAAATTCTCCAGTCTCTCAAAATAAATACAACTATACTTTTGCCACTAATCTTTTAATGTAAATTCATGCAAAGTCCAGTGATTTAAATATAATGCCCTCCGCGTGCAAGACCGTATCTTCTGCAACTATCTTAACGTATCTATTAACTTTCTAATTTCTCGGAAGTGACCTGCCAGGTAAGTATGTTTCTGTATCTGTTTGTAAGTTAAATTAGATAGAACCTAGGAATTAATAATAAGCTGTACAGCGCCCTTGAGGTGATTTTTCACAAAAACGGCGCTGTACAAATTATCCAATTATTATTATTATTATCCCCAATTTGAGGGATGCGACTGAAAAATATGGGGGAAGGTTCTGGGGTTAGAGGAAAGATAAGTAGAATAAAAAAAGCTTAAGCTATTTCAAGCAAGGTTAAACTAAAATCAAAATTTCTGAATGCTACGCTGTAGTCTTCTTCTTTTTCGTATGGTGGGGGATCAGAAGGGAGACAAGCCAAGGGCCTCAAGCGTCACCCTGTGAATCTCATCAATCCCATGGAATTAATGGAGCGGGCATTCGTTAACCACGTGTACTGTGGTCTGCACCGCACCGCATTCACACATCGCCGACTATTTAAGACCCCATTTATGCATCATGTGGGCAGAACGGTTGTGGGAGCACCTTATCCTGTTGATGGCGGACTAGAGTTTGCGAGGTGACGAAAAATCAGACTGTCTCTCAGACTATCAGAATTTAATAAGGGTTCATTACTTAAAAGTTTTCAACTTTACTTGTTTTATTTTTATTACTTTCCAAACAAACAGTAGGTACATTAATAAAATGAGTGTAAGCGATTTACAAGTACTTATTGATAATTGCTAGGTTCTGTACCAAGTACCAATGAAATGTCTCTATGAAATATCTGGGGTGATTATTTACACTTTACCGGGCGGATTTTGCACATAGATAAACGATATATAAACAGGTATATGTCGTGTACATGTATGTGCATGCGTACGTGTATGTGAATGTGCATGTGCACCTATGTGTTAATTATTACTGGATCATTGTCATTCAAACATTTCATTATTTAAGGTTAACCAATGCTTATATTGTAAAAGTCACTGCATTGGACTATCCAACATTATTATCGCTTTGCCGAAAAAATAGCTATAAGCACGTGTATATATGCTTCTTTTTATTTGACGCATTTAGTAAAGTTTATTGACTTTAAATCGTTAAAAAAGTTATGGTTTGTAAACTCCCCCATAAAACTACAAAGGGCACCGCTAACACCTTGCGAAAATCCCCGGTGATCGTATAACATTTTATTACTTTTATAATTAATTACGAAAATTATTTGATGCGACCAAATATATTTCACTTTTAAAACACCTGTCATAATTCACACAGATCATGTAGTGTTCGTGTTGTATGTTGTTTGTAACCCCGCTACTCTTTACTCCCTGACAGTGTTCTATCATTTAGGATATTCTCTCTTAACAAGTTTTATTCTGTTTATATTAATTACTTCCTTCTGATGGATCAATTTAAAAAAGCATTAATTATTATATACGACATAATAAAACGTGTATAAAAAATTCATAATACAAGCCAAGTGTGTCGTTATGTCATGTTATAATTCATATACGAAACTTTTTGATTGAATCAAGGTTGGGCGGGTCAGGGCCGCACCAAGGGACATCAATATATTGATCATTCACTGGGCGCTTATTAAATAGCACCTCCTTCAAGAGAGCTGCTCGGGTTCGTAAATAATAATAATAATAATAATGAAAATGGTCTTTATTCCAGGATGTGGAGAGGTAAATACAATCCCACACATCACATATAGAGTACATACATTGAAAACATAGGTTTTTATAAATGAGAGTAAATATGGGACACAATCGAAATTAAAAATTGAATCGAAAGTAAAGAAACACAGAGAAGAATGAAAAAAAATAAAAAATAAAATTCAGAGTTATAAATACATAAAAAAGAGAAGCATCATTACATAATAAGTATTCATAAAATGTATAAAATATTTAATTGGGTTCTTGTTGGTCCATCGGATTGTGGGAGCCAGTATCTTTCTCCAATATTCTTCTATGCTCCATCCTGGAGTCAGACGGGCTTCCGCGATGAGAATATTTCTGGAGTGGTTTATTCTTCCCCTCAGTCCTGCAATCCTTGTTCTTAATAGAGGTTTGAATCCTGGAACTCTCCCTTCTGTAAACATTAAAGAGGCACTACAGTACCTAGGAAGTCCGAATATTAAACGGTATGCATTGTTACATTGCACCCGAAGCCTTTCCATAGTTCTTTTTTTGAAGTTTGCCCAGAGCTCGCATGTGTACAGGGTGGTGCAAAAGGCTAGGAAGAGCGTCCTTTTCATCCGTGGGCTGCAAAGCCGAAATCTTTTACCGAGCATATTGCATTTTATGCTCAGTACTACAGTTAATTTATTATTGATGACGTGTTCTAGATATTTTGTGGATTCTACTATTTTCAGAAGCTCACCGTTCAAAAAACTTAAGCGGGTCAGTTTATCTAGTTAATCAACGACACTAGTTTTTTGTTGATTGTTTTATTTTAATGCAAAGAATATTTGAAGGCTTAAATTATGAAAACATTACTGAAGACATATCCATATTTAAAGACTAATGCAAATGTATCTGTATCTAGAAGGATGAGAAAATAACATTGTTAAAAAACAGCAATTTTTACTTGTTAAACACCATATTACACCGTCTTGCTCCTAATTCACTGATTCGTCTTTTACATGGCTCTCTTGTGTGGTAGATATTTTGTAATTTCTAATCACCTACATTGTTAGTGAGAATTCAAGTTTGTATTGTAAACGTTATACCTGTTTGTGAAGGGGTACGTGTTTTTTCTACTTATCATAATAATACGATTTCTGTTCAATGCGCTTCGTGACATGCAAATAAAACTCTATCATTGATATTTCAACAGCATCATCGTTATTTATTTATACAGTAAACTACAAAAAACCCATTTATTACACGGCACAATGCCAAAGTATCAGGAATGTAATTATCTTAGGCATAGTGTATACCATTGCTTTGACTTATTATTAAGCAGATCATTTTTCATCACGTAGATGTGCGCATGTAAAAACGAAATGGCGCCTTACTCGCTATGAACTACTAGCAAAGCCGTCAAAGCAACGCATGCATAAAACATGTTTAATAGCTTCATTTTGCTTCGCGAAAATTACGATTACATTTATTTATAATGATTGTCTTGTTAAGTTTATGTGCTCCTGGCATATGGCGTGGTGTGGCGCGGTGCGTTACGCCTCGCTATGAACGGCCCGGGGCGCCCCGAGCTAATAGTATTATTCTGAGCCGACCCTGAACATTACCATAATTATTCAGTCAGTTCGATGACTGGTCTAGTCAGTGTGTTGGAACGTTAAGATAAATAGTTTTGTTCCTTATTTGAATAGTTTTGCTAGACGCACAACGCATTAGAATAAAAAACATTTCGTGTTTTACGCGGTGTCAAGTAATTAGCAATACGTTTTCAGCCAAACAAAAAAGAAATATCTTAACCTAAAAATTTGGGTTGAAAGAGTAATGTTTTCAGCTTATATTGGAGTGATTTAGTTCTTTTTTGCTTTTCGTAGTTTTTAAAGCAATAGCCTTGCCCTTGGGAACCCTAAGGATGGGCGTACGCTGAGACATCGGTCGCGCAGCATGTTCAGCGCAAGATAGTTTTGGTTTTTGTGTTGTATGGAAGTGTATGGAGCGACATACGCTGAGACGTGCATGTTTCTCATACATTCCACAACTGCGCTGAACATGCTGCGCGACCGATGTCTCAGCGTACGCCCATCCTAAGGCTTGTTTGCCGCGGTCAAAATGTCTTTTGCAATGGTAACCCTATTTTAGGGAATATTGTCAGGTCATGGGTAACGAAGGAAAAGAAAACAAGAATTATAAACAGATAACCTTATCGTGATTCGGTTTTACTTCTTGTTGCTCTATCTCCTTCTTTAATCAAAGTTTCGGACAACGACGTTACAGGGTTCATCATGAGGCAGATGTGTGGCACTAATGTGCATGTTCCCTAATGATGGACACTGTACCGCTGTCCAAATTTTAGCTAAAGAAGGAGGTAGCGCAACACGGCATACTACCACCAAAACAAATCATGATAGGTATTTCTTTTGGCCGTGAAAATCTCAAATTATATCCGTCAGAAAACATCTTCAGATCTATTCACTTAACGCAGTTAAACAATTTCCAGTAACGTTCCAATTTTAGATGTTGCTTTTTTATTTGGACGATTCTGAAAGTACCTTAATTTCTTTGAATTGGATATGCGAAATTAAAAGAATTATAATCCTTAAATCTATGACTTTATATTATAAGGTAAGGGGTCGTCCATTAATCATGTGATGTTTTTTAGCACGTTTTTAACCCCCCACCCACCCTGGTGATATGTGGTTGGACTACCCCCTCCCATACCCAAAATCAAATGAATTTTTTAGTACGAAGTATATTGAAATTTTCAGAATATGGTTCCAAAGCAAAACATACGCGGCAACTATTTACGCAATATATTTGGCGTCAAAATCACAGACTTACTGGTGACTAGTGAGCCGAGCGTTTGTATCAACGCGCGGGGAAATCGTTGTCTGGCAACGATGAGTCAAGGCCACGCGCCGCTGTTTGGTTTAGAAATCATGTGTTGAACGAAAAAATGTGTTAAACGAAAAAATGCTTTCAATGAAAAATAAATACACGTTATATCTATATTCCCCCCCCCCTCCTTGTGATTTTTCTCCGAACCCCTCCCCCCCTTTCGAGCCTCACGTGATTAACGGACCATCCCCAAGATGTCTGTTTTGTCATTTCAGGGATAATTTTGTATTAATTATTTACTGAAAAATATATTTAAACAAATCATCAATCCCTTTACCAGTTTATGTGTCCTTATAATTCGTATATTTTAAAACTATTTTTATGAATAGCGTGTCCTTGAAACACTGCGAACATATCCACGAATGTAATTTTTCCTTTGCGGCCTCCTTACAGTTTACTAAAGCAGAATAAGTACGCTCCGATAATTTATTGATCGATATTGTATGTAAAACATTCCTGACTCTACAATTACATATGCAAATGATCCCCGTTTCTACAATTGTCATTAGCTTTTATGTGTACCATTGTCTTTCGCAAAATGCTATGTTAATTTATTGATTATCAAAGTTAAGGTGGATGTCTTACATGGCGGTTTGACTCGCTTTTTTATCTGTTTTTTTATCTCTGTCTATGATCTATACTATATCCGCAATGTAAAACTTGAGCTATATCTATATAATCTCAAGTTATATCTAAATAAAAGTGTTCATTATGAATGACTTGACTTTGTCCCTAAAATAAAATATATCTTATCTTTTCGTAGAAAGCAGTTAATAACTTTGTGTGATTCACTAATTTATTGATATATTTGTGGCCTAGTTTTTACACAACTTTCTGAACTCTTTTACTTAAAATAAAATAATATTTTTATAACATAGCATGAATTAATCTTATTTTCCTAGGAAAGTTTTTACGTTCGTTGAAATTCTCTTTCTTCGCGATGTCATGATGTAATTTTTATACATTTTTAACCTCTCAAGCTAGTTTGTTCGCTTTTCGGAACACCTCATACAGGTCTCGTAGAAATCGTTGTGTCTCCCTTGCTAATATAGTGAGAAATATGATCTAAATAACGTTTATAATACATTTATTTATAACGTTAAAATAAGCATTTGTTTTTTTTAGTAATCAGTAATTTTAGTTAGAAAAAATGTAAGGTGAGCCATTTTCTAAATTTGTTAGTGCATGCAAAATTATTTAAAAAATTATGAAATTATTTCGAATTTAAAAATTTGAAAGCGTGTCTTATCATCTTTCAAAAACTATTTTTACTGTTCGGACACGTTATTTCAGTTATTTGGAGTTTATCGCAAAGCGGAAATATTTTCACCCTCTGAAAAAATATGGCCGAGGCCTGAGGTGTGTAAGTTTTCTCTTATAAAGGATGCTTTATGTAGGTTTAATTTAAAAGTTAACAAAATCAATTTAATTTTAACCACAAAAATCAGTTAAGAATTCAGGACGAAATGAGTAAGCAATCGTTTTTTCAATTTTTTAATGCTTTTCAGTTACTGAAGTTATCCAAAATCTATAATCTTGACTCATGTGTACAATCTTCATAATATCATAAACACAAGTCATTTTTTAAAAATCATTGGTTCCTTAATGGGTTCGTGAAAAATTTGTCATTCTCTCATTGAGAAAAGTAAACATTAAAAATCAACACACTCAGTAAAATCGTCAGTAATCATGTCACTGCAATTTTCGTACAGCAAAGATTGCATAGTTGCCCCTTGGATTCACCGCACTGAACTGTGAACTGCAACTACCAACATCTAGTGCATACAGTGTATATTTAAGGTGACCAGATTTTGTTTTGCCTTAAAACGGGACATTTGCAGGGGAGATGGGGATGAAAACTCTGAATTTTGAACCCTTTATCAAAATCCATCCCTCAAACTAAGGTTGGGTCAGGTCAAAAGGCCTCTTTCAACCAAACCTACGCTTCCGCCACCAAGACCTAGACAAATCTCGCCCCTTGAACCCGGGCACTCCTGTTAAGCTACCAAACGTAGCAAACCACTTAGGGTGACCTATGGCAGAAGTGTTGGTTATCCAATGAAATGTTTCCGGAGCAGCGGAATATCTACCCATATCTACCTCTCAAAATTAAAATAATATAACTTATATTTGCGGCACGTTCCAGAGTGGACGATACTCTCAGTATAGTCCTGGTGAAAGACCATCATTCAGAATTGAAACGCGGCTTGAAATGGCTTTAGACGTGTTTGGTGACCAGATTTTATTGACCAGGCACTTCCCCACCTTCTTATTTCCAATCTCCTTTCCCTCCCCACGAGCCTCAACCTCACAAAATACCCCTATTGGGGATTCCATTGTCCCACTGGCTCCAGGCGGCTAGGGGCAGTTGCGGTATTCACATAAATAATAGAAACAAATGCATTTTAAAAGCTACAATCTATAAACTTTTGATCTCAATTTGATGTCGCAGGCAGGCCGCTTTTTAAAAACGGGACTTTTCCTCTTCCCACACTTTTCTTCGGGACAACGATGCGGGGTCCCTGAAAACCGTACAATTCTGCGTCCCGACGCTTTCCTTCGGACAGCGGGACAGGGTTCCTGAAAACGGGACGGTCCCGTTCAATTACGAACGTATGGTCACGTTACGCATACTGCACACTGTGACTGTACGGTGCATATTGCCCGCTGCCGACCATATCTGCAATCAGCAATATCCAAGTCAGTGTTTTCCGATCGAATGCATGTCATTACTGAACTCTGCTGCGTTTGGAGTTGGCGGGGTCTCTGGTCTCGGGTCTCGGGTCTCAGGTCTTGGTTCTGGGGTCTCGGCAGATGGCAGTTCTGACCTCGCGTAACCCAAAGTGTGAAATGACCGAGTCTCGAAGGCACCGCGCTTGGCGCCGACGGGACGCCATCTTGCTGATTATTATTCACGACACGTCTTCCACCAATAGAATGTCGACTGGTCGACAAATGTAGGCTGCATAAAAAATATTGTGTTTTCACGCCTTCTCTAGGTGTTTTCGCAAAGCACTTTTCAGTTACTGGTACGTAGATGTCGATTGCAAAACACTCTGTAGGAATGCGCCTTCATGTAGCAAAGAACAATGAACTACACCAAAAGAATAATTATTTGGATTGACAAATGTTATATTTACAAAAATAAGTTACAGGTATTCTTTTGTCGGGTTTTGGCGGACAGTTAGTTACAACTCTGCATGTCGACTTGGCATAATTTTCTATTCTTAAACACTAAAACTGGATTAAGTTTTATCACACTTTTAACCACTCGAAAATTCTTGGATTTGTCATCTGATTATTCACCCTTTTTATTGAGAAGGACTATATATTTTTTACAGTAGTTCCACACAGGGGGCTCTGAAGAAAATAATTTCCCTGAGGGCCTATATCACCTTTTGTAACGCTGTGTGGAGCGTCTTTTAAGGAAAGGAAAGAGATAATGTTCTGGGAAAGAAAGTGGTTAGGAATATGGGGGTCAGTGATGTTCAGAGCGCCTTCCACTGTGGTGCAAGGTGATGTTTCGAGAGAGCCCTGCTGGAGAAGTCAAAAGGCCTTCCTCAGTCTCTCCCGATATGACCTGCCACGTAGTTGGTGGGCAGACGCATACCGCCAAGACCCAGACAAACCTCACCCCATAAACCCGGGTACCTCTGCTGAGTCATCAAACCCAGCGAACCAATTGGGGTGACCTATGGCAGAGGTGTTGGTTATCCAATGACCATTAACCATACCCGCCTCCCAAATTGTTTAAACACAAATACCACATTAACACAATCCTTAGATCTCAGATGGCAGTTGAAGTCCCAGATAGTTGTTGAAATTCAGGATAGTCTGTCTAGGTCAGGGTCAGCAGAGTTTCAAGTCAGAAGAGTTGTCAAGGAAACAGGATAAAAATCATAGTATAGAGCCATAGAATCCTGGAGGGGTGGGGGGCAGTTTTCAAATTATCATTTTACTAGTTCTGGAAAACATAAAGGGCTAGAATGTATGAAAAATGAGCTACAACTAAACCACTTAGAATATATGAAGCTGATGACCTAAATTTAGAGCTCCTAAAGATCTGTGCTGGTAACACTGTTGCTGTTCGAGTCAGTTATTTCGGCGGCTCCATCTCTTAAGGCTGGTTAAGTGAAGGTGAAATTGAAGTTGATGTCTGAAGAGCCACAAACGACTTCGCCAAAGCCGCTTTCGGTTCGCGAAACACGGTCTGTCGACACCTGGTATAGGACATTACTTTTAAGTGAAAGGAGTTTCCGGTTTTTTGTAGTTTACCTAATCGTTAGAAAATTTTATCTGTTGCTTCAACATATTTCAGGCGTTTTTTTCTAAAAATATAAGTTTAGATTGATTCAGACAGTCGGTTTATTTATTTCTATTCTCGTACATAGATGATAATTAATAAAATAAATGTTCCTAATATTAACATTGTAGTAAAAGATAAAATAATCAGTACTGTATTTAAATGGTTGAGTAGTAATGTTTTGTGAACACCTCACTATGAGAATCTGTGCTGAGGTGTTCACAAGTTTTAAATAAAGTGTTATTGTAGAGTTTAGATAAAGTGTTGTATTATATATAGGTTAGTAGAAAAGGATACTACCTGAAGGATTACTCGACAGTTGATCCCCCGACTATTGGCCCCCTGAAAATATAATTACTTACTATAAAATTATAGTTTTATGTACCAATTTTAAACCTAAAATCAACTTCAAAAATACATTTAATAATAAGTTGGTAAAGATATCAAACGAATTTATTTACGGTGTCATTTTTTTACTTATACACTAGTATTTTCAGTATATAGAAAAGTAGTTTTATACTTGATACATTTGAATAAAAATACGGTTTATATTTTAAAATAAAACAATAACTTTGTAAACACCACTTTTTTGTGGTGTTTACAAAGGTTTTTTTGTGGTTATACAAAGTTATTGTTTTATTTTAAATTATAATGTCACATCACAAAGTATCTGCTTCATATGAACAAATACTGTTTATACTTCTTATTCGGCCTTCATTGGTTATTCGACAGTTGATCTTTTTTTTTCTTTTTTTTTTACATGAGCTCCACACAGGAGGCCCTGAGGAAAATAATTTCCCTCAGGGCCTATGTCATCTTTGGGGATGCTGTGTGGAGGGTTTTTTTTTCAAGGAAAGGAAGGAGAGGAGAGTTCTGGGAAGTAAAAGGCTTTAGGGGTGGTTAGGAATCTGGGGTTCAGTGTGTCCTGGTCATCCGCCTCCAAGACCCAGACAAACCTCACCCCATGAACCCGGGCACCCCTGCTTAATCACCAAACGTAGCGAACCACTTGGGGTGACCTATGGCAGAGGTATTGGTTATCCAATAAAGGTTCCCGGTACGGCGGTACCCATTCCTGCCTCTCAAATCTATTTAATTCATAAAAATACTAATTACGTTACATTGATTGTTAATTTCTCGTATTTGAATTTACTCCAACATTAATTATTTTCTCTGGTGAAACAAGTTCAAGCCTTTGAACAAATGTGAAACTAGCACTGCAATCAATCGGATCCGTGTAAAAAGTGTCTGGTGGCCAGCCTTGGAGGAGAGGTTCGGGCCATATATGAAGAGAGGATTAATTCGACAATCGGTCGGATATGCGGGCGCCTAGCACTGATCCTTGAGCGCCGAGATTGCAGAAATAGTGACTTAAACTTTTGCCATGTTTGTCTGTAGTTTTTTTTTCTTGTTGCTTTAAATTTGCCGTTGCTTCAATTGGACTTTTGAAAACTGAATGGGTAAAAGAAACACAATATGTTTTTGATAGCATTTGCGATTTTCACGACCAAAAGTATTGCCATGGTTCATTTTTGGGTTATTATGTTGTGTTGTTCTTCCTCCTTGTTTAGCCAACATTATAATAATTATTATTCTGAAATAACTTTTTTTTTTACATTAGCTCCATACGAGAGGCCTTGAAGAAAATAATTCCTCCCAGGGCTTATGTCATCTTCTTGGGATGCTGTTTGGAGGGTATTTTTAAGAACGGAAGAGAGAAAGTTCTGTGAAGGATCCGGAGGTCAGTGTATCAAGGAGTTACGGACGATTAAATCCATCCCCCCGTCGCGGTGCACTTATGGCAGAGTTGTTGGTTATCCGATAAATCGTTCCTGGGGTGGCGGTAATTACACCCTCCTCTCAAATTAAATCTTTTTTAAATATTATTTCTCGAAATAGACAATGCAATGCTGTCAAAAACTAAGACGGATGAAGTGCAACACGGCATAATAACTCAAAAATGAATCTCGATAAAAAAAATGCTTTTTGTGTGCTATTTAATTTTGTTTAAAATGGCTGCATTTCCTTGTGAAGAAACGTCGCTAAGAACGAAGAATAAACCTAGTAGGAATTAGCACCTCTGAAAAAATTTTGATAAATCAGTTTTCTTTCTTGTAAATTATGAAGGCATTCTAAACGACAAGCTAAAATTCAAAGGGTATTTTCTATTCCCTTCGCCCTCACCCAACCATCTCAATAATTCATCACCTTTCGCTGTCCCTCATTTCAAAACAATTAAAATTAATTATTTTAACCTTCAAACTTAGCAAACACAACCACAAAATCCTGACATGTCACTATCACTTGTTGAAGAAATTGCCACTTCGAAATATTTATGTTCGCTTTTAATGCTTTTCTGTATGCAAATAAAGTGTAAAGTAAATTATTTTGACGTTTTTAACAAACATTAATGTTATTTATTTCAAATAATTTATTGCTATTGTCTAGTGAGGCGGGCAACATAAATATATCGTTTTATTACGGTTACGAAAATAAATTAAACCACTGATTTGATAAAGGCAGCTAATAAAAACTCAATAATACAAAAAAATATCCCACTAATTGGTGCACTTATTAGAAAACAAACACCCCTGCACCCCAAGTCACGTCACCCCAAGTGATTTGTTACGTTTGGTGACTTAGCACGGCTGCCCGGGTTCATGGGGTAGGTTTGTCTAGTCTTGCCATCTACTGGATTGGAAAAGACTGGTTGAGGGAGACTTTTTGAATTCTTCAGCCGGACCCTCTCGAATCATCAACGGGAGGGATGGATTCATAAATTTGTCACTCCTGGACTAATTGACCCCCGGATTCCTACCCATCCCTCGTGTCTTTTTCCATCGCAGAACATTCCCCCCTTCGTTTGAGCTCACTGGCTCCAGGCGGAAGCAGATGGAACTCTTGTTTTTTTCAATTCAATTAATTTTTTTTTTTTATTCTTTTAAAAACATTACAAAATTTTACATTTAATGCGTTTTTAAAATACATTTGTAACAGTGGTAGATACAAACTATACAAGCATTAATAGAGCTTGCCTTTTAAAGGCAGCTTCACTAGCGCTAAATATGTCGATATCCGAATTAATTCTGTTTAACAGTTAAATTGCTCTCCCGACCGGCATGACCATTGGCAAGTTAGTCCTGCAGGCCGGAAGATAGAAAGTCTATACTGTCGGTGGCGAAGATACCCATCGGGAACGTAGAAATGAATGCTCTCCATGATAGCTGAGTTTTCAAACCATCCGCGGATCAATCTGAAGAAATGCGTAGCAATGTGTACATCTCTTCTGACCCGTAGATGGTTCATTCCGAGCATACCCAAAAGAAAGATGGTAGGATAGAGCCACGGATAATAGCCATACTCCCTCATATATAATTTCTTCTGAACCCTCTCAAACATGAGGGAATATTTTACTTGGTGTGGACTCCAGATCATCGACCCACTTTCAAGTCTACTCCTTACTGTGTGGTTCACATAAAAAAGAGCATAAGGGTTTACAGGATACCCTGAAAATGGAGAATCGAACATAATTTGAAGAAAAGAGAATTGAACAGCATTTAAAAAATGGAGAATCGAACAACATTTAAAGAATGGAGAATCGAACAACATTTAAAAAATGGAGAATCGAACAACATTTAAAAAATGGTGATTCGAACAATATTTAATATATTATGGAGAATCGAACAACATTTAAAAAATGAAGAATCGAACAACATATATAAAAATTGGATATGAATATTTAAAAAAATCAATCTCAAGATGAGTGAGTAGAATTAAAATGAACCTAGATAAGAATTGAACGGTCAGTGGCTGAGTTGGAATCGCGTTTGGATCCCACCCGGGCGTCCCGTTTACTTTTATTTAAAAAAAAATGATACATAAGATTTTATAAGTAATGCGATGTACTACAATAATAGAAATTATATTCTGTGTTTAATAATATAATCTAAGGAAGTTAAATACTATTTCTTTCATCTTAATAAATTTAAAAAATCTTGAACCTGGCGAAATATTTGCAATCTAGAGGGATGGTAAATTACCTGGAAATAGTGTTTAACTATTATTTGAGCCCGTATGGCCGCACATCCTCGCTACTTTAATAACCTCCGTCGGTGTTCTCAAAGAGTGCATCGGTTGAGGTCTGATTGATGGATCTTTTGTGAGCAGAATTGCATTCCGCACCCGAGCATGACTGATGCACCATTGTGCCGGTGATTGCGTCAGTAGGGGAGACTGGTGTATATGGTAATGCTGATTGTCGTTGACGGCGGGGGCGAACCAAGAGCCGAGACCTGTCAAATGATACGGACTACGATTTATCATCTGTTGTGCGAGATGAAAATGCAAGCAATTAAGGAAGGGTATTAAAGATCGGATCTCCTTCCCATCTATGCACTCCTAGGCGGTGTGTTTTTGAATGTTTGAAAAAATTGCTTCACAACTTTTCCGATCATGATTGATACTCATATATACTTATAGTCGGTAGTCAGAAAATTTTCAGACTTTTCAGGTTTTCAAAAATCACCCTCTTTCTTCTGCCTTTTAGATGACGATAAAGTCTATTTTGCCAAACCCACAAATGTCCGTGTCAATTTTTTATAGGAAAAATGTTGACTTTTTAGATCTTCTAATATATACACTTCCAAGAAGTTGGATTGAACGTAATCCGGTTGTGAGGATATATTCAAAGGCAGTATTTACCTGTAAATTAATAGAAATCTAATTAATGTATTGTTTATCACGGGATAATAAAATAAGATTGCGTAAATTAACGAATAAAAAATCTATGACATACAAATAGAAACCTATCATTTTAAGAACATTTTAAGAACCAGGGAGACTTTACACACATAACAAAAGACATGAGAACAACTACAAAATAGATGAACTGATACAACTGGGTATGCTTTGCAAAGGTGTAAACGGTCACCGGGACAATGAGAAATGATACTGCACCCTTATGCAAATAAGTATTATCCACAAGTATACCAAGAGATGCTAGAACAACGAGAAAACTAGAACAACGCTTATAGAATCAGGCATTATCCACAAAGATACCAAGAACAGCGAAAAAAGATTCTGAACGATTATGCAACCAGAAAATATCCACAAAGATACCAAGAGATACCAGAACAACGATTCTGCACGCTTATGCAACTAAGTATTGTCCACAAATATACCAAGAGACATTGCATTGTCCGCAAGGGATGTCAGAACAACGAGAAAAATACTACACGCTTTGCAACCAGGCATCGTCCACAAATATACTAAGAGACGTTAGATCAACGCGAAAAGATACTGCAGATTTTTGCAACCAGGCATTGCCTGCAATGATTCCAAGAGACGCCAAAACAACGATATAAAATAAAAATATAATACTGATGCAACCAGGAAAGCATTACAAAGAATATGAATTACATTGGAATTACCACATTACACTCCGACGCAATCAGGCTTTCTCTTTACAAATACCATAAAAGATACAAGAAAAAAGACAAATTCGCTCATGCAACCAGAAAAGCTTTGCAAATACAACAACAGATCAATTTTACGATAGTTTACATTAGCAGTGATTCAACTAAATATAGACTATAATTGCTTGTTTATCTGCTATTGCTACCGCTGAAATAGTTTTACATACTTGCAGATAATTTTATCACTGGAAAACAAAAAATACGAAAATATTTTTAATGTGCAAAAGCACCGTAAATGTATTTATGAACACAAACAGTTTGACATACATTGCATCAATAACAAAATTAATCGTTTAAATCGTCAGCATATTATTTTTGAACCAGGAAAAGATAAATAATATAACCATTACCAAAGGCTGTATTTTATTGAAGTGAATGCTGCAATGAATATAAATAATGAAATAAAATATTTATTAACGAAGAAATCAATTAGCTCTGCAGTTTGACACATTTTTGAATGCATGTCCTTGGCCGTTTGTTTTTGTAAGGAAGCTATTTGCATAAAATGTTATTGAAAGGGCAAGGTTTACCGTTTTAGTAATAATTTATTATGTTTACTAAATAACTAGGTCGCATTCCAATAAAAAACAAACATTAAATTACAACATTTATGCGTATTATCAAAATAATGAGTAATCTGCAAAATGTGGTGTGCTCTATTAAGGACGGGTTATTCCACAGAATTTTAACACTTCATAAAATTTTATAGGTAAAAATCAAGTTCTGTTATTATTTCATCATCGGCCGGTTGTTTTACAGTATTTGGATAGTAATAAAACTTAAATATAAATTTCGAAATTTGATGAATTGTTCAAATTCTGTGAAACAACCCTATCCAAGTTTTTCTTTTCTATAAATTTAATGTACCTGCGCGCCCAACACGCTCTTCCCTTCTGTTCAGAGTAGATCAATGCAAGACGAACTCTAAACAGAATTCTTGTCTGAACAGACTATGCGATAATTAAAATAGGATATTATCCAAGGTGGACATTTTAAATTTTGAATTTACCAAATACAAGGGGTACATACAAGAGTATTTCTCTGATGCTTCATCAATATGTTATGAGAATATGTTTCTCATGTTTCTATCGTTTATACTATAATTCTGTTATGTTTTGATTTATATGAACAACCTGGCTTTTTTACGGATACCAATGTATTGATATTTTTATGTTTTGTGTAAATTTTAGTTTTAAACAATCTTTTGTTTTATATAATTTTTGGTTTTATATTCCTTTATTATAAATTTTATTATTTCTAATTTTTTTATCACGCTGTTTTCATTTAAAGTCACAAGGAGAAAATCCATAATTTGTTTTATTTTGGCTATACAAACATGTACAAACTGAAAAAATTTAACTGTCGATTTCCAGAAAATAAATAAAAGAAAAATGTTTCATATAAAATTTAAAAAAATATTTCTTGGTTTTCATGCGGTTCAAAAAAATGAATAACCACTGAAAAATAAACAAAACCAAATTTAATTTTCGGTATTAAAATGACTTTACCATGTACTTTGGAGACTATTCTGAAAAGTAACATTTACCAAAACACAGTCGATATGATAAAATATCGATATGATTAAATAATGAACAAAATATTTACTTAATTTGTCTAAAATTGACTAATCCAACGATGATTTTATTTTCGTTACCTTTCTCTTTCTCTCACTTTGATGGTTTTTTGGAAACTTTGGTGTTCACAAAAATTCGAAAAGGTTTACGAAATCATTGGCACTTTCAAGAAAATTGCAAATTATGTTAATGAGAATAGTGATCGAAACATTTGCAATAATATATTTGCATATTGGCGCTTGAAGGAATTTGCTTTAGTAAAAATTGGTTTAAATACCTGTTTTAATGCTGGACAAATATTGAAATAGCTACGCATTAATATGGTAATTTAATTAATAACTGTTAAAGTGTTAAGTTTCCTCAATCCATAGCCGTTTTACTTTTTGAATCTTATGTTGAGAAGAAAACTAATTTGAATTAAAAAATGGTGTAACCACTGCATCCCAATAAGCTAAAAGTCACATAAGTTAATGCATATCGCCAATTGTTCCGCCTACCGTGATTCTGCAGCGCTACGGAAATGTTCCTCAATGGACGAGTGTACTCCTTCAGAGCACTTCTCCGCCATCACATGTGTAGTTAATGCGCAGACTAGGCCAATCAAATAATACCATCATGACTGTCATGGCTGCCTGGATGGAGTTCCCCTTGATGATCCGACAGGAGATGGTAGACCCTCAAAAATGCACCAAAAACTTTTCTCTCTCTTGAGGTGATGCAATGCAAAGTAATGCAAAATAAGGTGTTTTTAGTTTGAAAATTTGATTGCTTAGAAACATCATAAAATTTAATTTTACTACCCCTACTTGCCATCTGGAATAAACTACTATTATTATTATAAGAAATGTTCGAACTAAAGTTTTACAAAAAAAGATCTTTTTTGTATGTATGTACACAAAACAGAAAGATTTTTGCCAGGCACAAAACCATCCTTTCCGCGAAATCTTATAAGGGTTGGAATATGATCAAAATCCCCTACAAGCCCGCAAAAAAGTTATTTGATAGGTAAGACAATAAAGATACCTTATGGTCTTAGCAATGGGTTGCTGAAAAGTTGATAATAACGTACCTTCCAATAAGTTTTGCTAAATTTATTGAAGGAAGGTAACAGATAAACAAAGCACAGAAACATTCGAGGATGGTGTGAAAGGGGATCTTTTATTACAGTCTTAAATACTTTAAATTAAAATTAAATCTGAACGGATTGATAGTGTTATCGGTTATGTAATGGTCATTGATTTGTAAGTCCGGGTGTTGTGATGTTGATATGTTAAGACTAATCGCTTTCATTGCTGAAATTACTTTAAATCTGCCGTAGAACATTAATTAGAAAATACGTAAATCTCTTCTGATTTCCTTAAATTTTGGCAGGTACTTGCATATAGACCTAAAGGTCCGTCTACACGAAGTTTACACGGTCGATTTGTGCAAATACATGATACCACATACGGCGCGGCGTCCTTACGATAGCGGCTTGCATACGCAAACGGTGACCCGACAACTCAGAATGAAATCAACTCAGAACCTACTTTGAAACGTCATTAAAAGTGATGTAAAAAATGTATAAAAAAATGGTTAAATAAAACATCCCCCAACAAAATATCTTCTAAAACTTAACGTAACCTAACCTAACCTAACAAAAAACGAGTCAAAAATAATACAGACATCCTTGTAAAGACAATAAATTATTGTTCAAAATAGATAAGGGACAAAAATAATGCAGACATAATGTTATTATTTTTGTCCCATTTTATGAAAAATAATAACATTATGTCTGCATTATTTTTGTCCCATTTTTTTGGTAGGTGAGGTTAGGTTAGGTTAGGTTTTAGTAAATATTTAGTTGGGATGTTTTGTCCATAGGATATTTTGTCGGAGGATATTTTGTCGGAGATATTTTGTCACGGGATGAAAAGTCTCGGAATTATTTATTATGAATATATATTGTAAATATATAAAAGAATAGGTAAGTATTTTTCCCTCAAATTCAAATTAAAGTTTTGTAAGTAAAATGTCACGCAACCGTAGATGCTTCCTTGTACAATTTAGTTCGTGCAAGCCGTTTGCGCGGAATTCCATTTTCCCGTAATAACGTGCATGCTTACTTGTTTAAATTATAGTTTGTGCAAGTAAGATTGAGCGTGTAGTGTAGACGAACCTTAATCTAGAAAAACATGCGAAAATTACATCAAATTATGGAGCTATTACTTACGTGGGGTGATAAAGCATCCAGAAGGTTACATACTTCAATACTTAAAGGCCGCCGTATTATTTTTTTAACGTTGACAGCAATAATTTATTGCACTTTAATGAAATGTGTAATTTCAAAGCTAATTTCTGTATGAATACACCGTGGGCTATTTATCACCGGGACTGACGTGATAAATGGGTGTTTAATTTAATATAATTATTTATCAAATTATTAACGATAGCTAAACTCACAGCATAATATGTGTCAAATATAACAATCTTCACAACACTCAGACCTAAGCGCACATTCATTAAGAGGAAGATAAACGCTAGAAATATTTTGATTCCCATGCCACACAAAATTTAAAATCGCGCGTTTCTTATATTACTTCTTAGTTAAGTCATGAAAAAACATTTTTTTAGTGGTTTGCGCTTATATTTTTTGTTATGTAAATAATAATTTTATTGTAATTCTAATACATAGAAAAGCTATTAAAAGCTTCAATTTATCCGTAGCATATTTTTTGATGTTCATACTGTAAACCGATTTGTCGTAAAGATGAATCTAAATAGTATCTAAATAGGATTTCACGAAAAGCTTCATCTTAAGTTAAAAAAGATCCGCGCCCCGGCAAGGCTAAGGTCACGTGTTCGATTCCCAGATGCGACCGTATCTTTTTATAATGTTTGTCAAATTTTTGATTGAAAGCCTCTTATATCTCATATTGTCATCAGTGATAAAATATTTGAATTTAAGGTTTTACTCATGAAGTTAAAATAAAATAAATATTTTAATAGAAAATTGTGTCCGTCTTTTTCAATATTGAAATTATAATATCCCTTGATTTTTGACGGGTCTGCTCTAGTACCTAATTATAATACTTGTCGTGTTCTGTTCTGTGATTAGGTTGACCTTAAATTGACTCTTTTTTTTCTCACCACTAATCTAGTAATTCTAATCAAACTGTTTAATTTAATTTATGGCCTCAGGCATTTGCAAAGCAAACCACATTGACAAAATCTGTATTTAATTTTACTATATACATGATATGCACAGTCACGGAGTTATGCACTTCTAAGGATAAAATAAATAGAGGTAATGTTAATAATTAAAATTAGGATCGTCTTGTTTATTGAACTGTCAACTCAGTATTTACTAAATATTGGAACAAAATAATATCTATTAAGTATTTTAGATATGAGATATCTTCATAGTTTGTTTACAGTCAATATCCGACCAGGGATTACCAGAGATTCAGAGTTTTAGTATCTACTCGAATTTCCAACAAACATTTAGTTTTTGCTAAAAAGTAGAAATTATTACTTGGAATGTGGCTCGATCTATTTTCCTGAAATTTCAAGACCTTTTTAAAGGCAATTTATTGCTTTCAAAACTGCTAATGAATTACCGCTTCAGATGCAGTTGGAAATGTACTGAAAATACTAAAAAATGAAACAAAAGAAATGGTGTTTGCTGGAATGAATTTATCACCCAGATAATATGTGTAGGAAACACAAGGGATGCAAGGAAAAAGGATAACCATTAATTAACCACTTTATCTCTGGCCTAAGGAGCACACAACACACATCACAATACAGTTAAATAGCTCCACCGGGATGCGTATTTCCAAAACCTATACCGGTTCAGTCACGGTAGCGACAATTTACATTTTAAATACACCCCTTTTTTGGTTATTTTTATAACTTTGCAAAAACAAAAATTGTCCTAAAATCTAGATAAAATAATGTTTGTAGTGTGTATAATAGAAATAAATAATTTTATTTCTAAATATTACAATTTGGATATTGTTACTTGTTACCATATATTGTAAATACACCTCTATATTGGTTATTTTTTATCACTTTGCAAAAAAAAAATTATTCTAAAATCAAAATAAAATAAACTTTCTAATGTGTATATTAGAAATTAAAATTTTTATTTGTAAATATTTAAATTTTGATATTGAAAATGTAAATTGTACGACTGAACCGGTATTGGTTTTGGAAATACGCCACCGGGATACCTCGGGGTAATTATCGCCACAACAAAACGAAAAAAAAAATGATATTATTTACTTTCCAAATGATCAAATGCCTTCTTTTTACTTTTTCAAACTTTGCAAACACTTTTAGTTCAAAAACGAGATTATAATCACCGACAACAACAACTTGCTTCTAGGGTGGTCCCAATTATTCTTCTTCTGTTTTTCAAAAACAAATGCACACGAATTCGCTATTTTTCTTGCTTTTATACCAAATTTCAAATGCTTTTCAAATGAAAACCTTGGGAAATGATAAAGTTTTTTTTTTCATGACTTTAAATTGGCAAAGGAGAGGGTTTCTGTAATGATTGAAAATGTAAATTGCTTTAGAAAGGTAAAAACATGTAGAATTGGATAGAGATCAGACAGACAGAACCGACACTCTAATAATTGTATTAAACACATATTGTATTAACAGGTACACTTATTTACCCTGCACTACTACAAATATCAATCGAATTATAATTACATTAATGAAATATTTGCTTAATAGCCTGACAGAATAATCCTTTCAACATGGTACTGCATTTAAATAATTGCCTGCTTATTTATTGCTGTGATCTGATTTATCGTGGTGTTTTGTGTGCAAAGTATTTCTAGCAAATCTTGATCAACTGTGTGCTCGTGACTGGTATGGTAAAAATGCATTCAGCGTTATAAACTAGGCGCTGCAAATGCATTATCTAAAAAAACGCCACATGGACTGGCATTTGGTCGAGTCACTTGAGTTCAATGATTTGTTATTGTTATATAGTAATTACTAGTCCCAACGTGTTATTATTATTTGTCATTTTAGGTCATCCAGTGAACCAGTCGATCAATCATGTTTTCTGTAGAATTATTTTAGATTATAATAAATGTTAGTTGATAAAATGATAAAGGTAATCTTTCGGATAAAAATTGGTTGTGTTTGGTGACTTGAATCATCATTTACTAGTTAAGTTCAGCGACATGTAACTTCTTTACTATAGCTTTATAAACACGCCATATAAGGCCAATTTTACGATAGGAAGTCGAAATAATGAATATCTTCACGATTCCAACAAAACGTTACTCAATATTTCCATTATTTGGAGACATTTTGTCCATACAAACATATTCCTACATTTCCTCTCTTGATTCTGACATTCAGCAAATGTTTAGTTACTTCTTAAGTTAAGTTGAAGGTATACGTGAAATCCTATTTAGATACTATTTAGATTGATCTTTACGACGAATTGGTTTATAATATGAACATCAATCATATGCTACGGATAAATTTAAGCTTTTACTAGCTTTTCTATGTATTGGAATAACAATAAAATTATTATTTACATTACAAAAAATAGAAGCGTAAACCACAAAAAAAAATGTTTTTTCGTGACTTAACTATGAAGCAATATTAGAAACAAATTTAAAAAAATATCCCTTATGGCTAAGACTTTTTTGAGGTTTTGTATGTTCTAACTTTTTTTCATTCTTATAAAATTATGCACACAATAAATTCAAACCACTTTGTCGCTTACTTGCCTCGTGCAAATACGACGCGCGATTTTAAATTTTGTAGTCATGAGAATCGAAATATTTCTAGCGTTTATGGCGTTCGCCCCTTTAAAATCATTTAAATTGCCTAATTTGAACGGCATCAACAGACGTCCAGTATACAAACTAGACCATGTATTTTTTAAAATAACAAAACGTACAGACATATTTCCTCATAATAGTAAAAAAATCTTAAAAATCGGTTCAGTTTTGGAGGTGATATATGGGGAATACAAAACTTCGATTTTGATGGTTTTATTTAGGTGTTTCCAGCCTTAGGTGCACTTGTCCCTTTCGCTCAGTATTCGGGAGAGTAAGAGCGACAGTGATAGCAATAGTTTGGTAAAATACCTTTTGTCCAAATTTCTCGGCGACCGGGTTTTACAAAACTTCGATTTTGATGATTTTATTTAGGTACTTTCAGCCTTAGGTCCAGTTGTCCCTTCGCTCAGTATTCTCGAGAGTAAGAGCGACAGTGATAGCAATAGTTTGGTAAAATACCCTTTGTCCAAATTTCTCGGCGACCGGGTTTTACAAAACTTCGATTTTGATGATTTTATTTAGGTACTTTCAGCGTTAGGTGCAGTTGTCCCTTCGCTCAATATTCGGGAGAGTAGAGCGACAGTGACAGCAATAGTTGGTAAAATACCTATTTTTCAAATTTCTCGTCCACCAAGTTTTCTCTTAAGATTTATATTCAACTATCTATAGTCAACTTTAATTTGAGATTGTGACTTAAAAATTATTTAATTTGTTTAGTGTGCCGATCTTTCTAGATTTTTTTCAATCGGACTTTTTTTCGGCTCCTAAAATACCGCACTAATAACATGATCGTGGTATTTTTGTTTTACTTTGTACGATGCCATAAACATGTATCTCCTGAGGTTGGAAATTTCCATTGGTTATGGACAGCGATTGCTTCAAATAACCATTAAATTTGCCTTTTAAAATATTATGGCGTGCTGAAGAGTGTGATTCAAAATAGGATCTATTCAAAACCAGTGGAAATGGCGTTTAAATTCGCATTAGCGATATTTTAGAATATTCTAGGACAATTTAATGTCTGATTCTGATAATGGTGTTAACGATTGTCTGGGAAATAATTCCTTAGACTGTTTCCCATACAAATCGATTTGTAAGCAATTTGATAAAGTGTTTAAACAGACATAAATTAATTGATCCAATGCTGAAGTTGGCGCCATCTAATGTTTAGTCAACAAGCAAAAAACTCCCAAAATGAATTAAAATTATTGTAATTAAGTAATAAATTTATTTTTATTCTTTAGAAATTCTTGCATTTGGTAAACGCGGTCTCAAAGACGGGATCCAGAGCGTTATTTATGCCACAATAAAATTATAAAAATATTTATTTTTATCGGCCGAAGCTTCTATAGCTTCTATATCTGTTTGTCGAGCGTCCATCTCTCCCTCGTGCGGTGGACTTTAACAGAATCAAAAGGTATAAGTTTTTAAATAGTTAAATAAACGTATGATTTCAGCGTTTTGAGTTACCGTGCTTTTTATTAAGAATATTTCTGTCGCAGCTACTATTCGGACCGATTGAAATGAGCACGGAATTTTTCTTTACTTATCTAAATCTAATGAATTTTAACAAATAGGACAACGGTAATAAACCTATTTCTATATTTCTCGGCAATATAACTTTTCTTAAGCAACCTTAGAGACATTCTGGATATGTATTGTTCGATGCAGGTTTGGTAGTAAACTTGGGAATAAACAGCCTTTCTCCAGTTGCAGGATTTGTCTCGTAAAACACAAATTACGGCACCCGAAAATACTTTTATTAAAAATTTTAGGATATTTATTTGTACACTTCGAGTAGGTACTCTTAACTTACATCACATTATTTTTAATGTGTTAACAAACCTTTTTCAAGAAGAAAGATTAGTAGAATGATTATACCTACTTTTGCCCTTTTCAAAATCTTTTCAATATAGAACTCCGTGGCGGAGGGGTAAGGCTCTTGAATCGCAATCCGAAGATCGGGGGATCGAATCCCGGCATGCGCTTATGAATTTAATTTAATTTATTTGTATTATATTTCACAATTAATGACTTAAAAGTAATATAAAATATATTTGCGGCTGGTTCCAGAGTGGAAGATACTTTCAATATCGCCCTAGTGTAAGACCACCACTCAGAATCGAAACGTTGCTTGAAATTGTTTTAACCGTGTTCGGTGACCGGATCTGAATAGTCAGGTACTTCTCCATCTTCCTCTCCCCCATCTCCTTCCTCTAACCACTATCTTTAGCCCCACAAAATACCCCCATTTGGGAATGGCGTAGTCTCACTGGTTCCAGACGAGAGCAGTTGGGACTCTTGTGCGGTATTCATATAAAAAATATTAAAAAGTCAGGTACTTTTCCACTTCCTCTTCCCCATCTCCTTCCCCTCCCCACTATGACATAGTCTCATTGGCTCCAGACGGGAGCAGTTGGGACTCCTATGCGGTACTCACATAAAAAAAAAAAACTTTTTTAAAGCAGAATTTTTAGCAAACTTCATACAAAATGTCAACCTTACTTGCATTTTATAAAATATTCAATTAAGTAAACGCGAAGTTGCAAATAAAAACGTTGAATGTTTTAAAAAGTATCCCTTACCTTCTTATCATAATAAAATAATCAAAGGTATGTCTAAAAATATTTTCGGTTATTTTTTTTAATTAATTGAATTACGACTTTAAATTCAGCAACATTATTGTACAATATTAAATTTCATCAAAAAATATGATTGTAAATTTTTATTTTATGTTTAAAAATTCCTGCGCCGACTTTAAGCGAAATATTGTGTGGAAAAATGGATAAACCCAACATTCCTATGAACTCTTCAGAGTTATAACAATTTTATTAATTAAAATGAATTACTAATTAAAAATAATGGTACAATATTTTATTAATTTGTAGGTATGGTTGCTACACAAAAGTTTGTTCAGGCTTTAAACGCTGAATCTGAACGTTTGTAACCCTGTTAGGACTTTTTGCGTAAACATGAAGTACGTAAAAGAGCAAGTACTAACCTACCTATCCAAAAATAATAGTACCTACCCATCACTATTAAGTTCCTACTTAAGCCCCGTAACCGCTCTCGAAAAGAAGAAGATGGAGAGATATGTAATTACTAATTACGAATGTTGGAGAGAGCGCGCTAATATTTCAAACGATAAAAGTGTAGCGAAAATTGCGAAAAAGCTTAATAAAATATGACTCGTTTAAAATAGAGCAAAAATCTCATGGAACGTATCTTAAGTATCATTTAAAGAAACGTTGTGAATTTTTTAACAAATATAACTTGTAAAATAATAGAAATCAACTTGTTTAAAATAATTTTCGGAGCATATTTTGCAATTTTTTTCTATCTAGGGAATTTCACACAATTTGCGTTTCGGCATGGAACGTATCTAGATATTATCTTCAAAAATAACATATATTTTTTTAGGAGCTTAAAAACTTCAAATGTTTAAGGGAGATATGTAAGAAATCGGGCGAAATTCGTATAGCGCAGCCTTAAAGACCGGCTTCCCGCATTTCTTCAGCACTTTCAGTTTTAAAGTTCTTAAAAAATGTATGTTATTTTTGATAATATAATATCTATAAATTATCTTCAAAAATAACATACTGTGTGGGGAATGTACGGAATTTCCCACACCGAACCGGCAATTATATAACGTTCTCTTGGTAAAAAAAAATCGTAAAGTATGCTCCGAAAATTAATAGAAACAAGTTTTTTTTTAGTTATTTTAAAAGTAATTTGTATGAAAAAATTCACAATGTTTCTTTAAATGCCATTTAAACGAGTCTTGCTTTATTAAACATTTTCACAATTTTCGCTCAAATATTATCGTTTTTAATATAAACGCGCTCCCTCTAACATTCGTATTTACGTAATATGCAGATATTATCTCTCTTTCTTCTCCTTTTTGAGTGAGTACTATCGGGCCTTAACTCAAAACAGCGCTATTTTTTAAATAGAAAAAGAGTTAAAGAAATGATTATTGACAATACGATTTTCGGTTGTCTGTGCGTCCTGTGGAACTCCGGTTCAATGAAATCGAATTTGCTTTGAATTTAAGTTTATTTTAATAATTTAATAATTTCAAACTCACTTTGTGAAGAATGCAGAAAGCGATAAAGTACCAATGTAAAATGTAATACTTTAACAGAAAATTATTTTATCGTCCATTTCAAAATCGGGAGCCGTACGTTAAGAAAGAAAACTTTCCCGTGATTTTTCACAGATCTGCGCCAGTAAACTATAATAGTTTTTGTTCTAGACGAGTCCAACAAAATAAATAGATATTTTCAGATACTTATCGATAAATTTATATGTGTTTTAATTATCAAATTATAGGTCTGCAATTTTGATATTGATGACTGTTTGTTTGAATATGTTTATTGAGTGCAATCACCATTAATAAAATTCAGGTTTGCTAACAAATGGCGACTCAAAGGCCGTTGTTAGTATCATTGTTTTTTTTCACAGACAAACTTACCAGCTAAGGAAAATGGACTGTATTCAGTCAAAATTACTGTTTTAATTTAATAGTCGTGGTAGGTAGTTACCTAACTATGTACAAACATATCTATGAAACAAATAAAAAAATACAAAACAGGGCCTGCCTTTGCAGAACTTACGCAATTTTACGATTTCCGTGAATAAAATCCTAATCAGAAATTTGTTTTTTCAACATTACAATTTGTACCGTTTACAAAATTTTGAAAGACTAATGCAGACTTCCCAATTTGTGAACCCTTTGTTGGACAACCAACACCCCTGATAGAGGTTACCCCAAGTGGTTCTCTACATTTGGTGACTTACCAGGGGTGGCAGGTTTATGGAGTTGACGGGATAACTGGAGGTTGTCTAGGTCTTTGTGGCGAATGCGTTTATCCACCTTAGAGACTTAGACTTATTGAGAGAGACCTATCCTCTAAACCTCTCAATCCGGAGTCTCTCGACCCATCGCCTCGTACCTCAGTGGGAGGGATGGATTCGTACGTCGGTCATTCCTGGATTCATTGATCCCAGATTTCTACCTACCTCTTATACCCTTTTTCCTCTCAGATCTTTTATTTCCCTAAAAATACCCTCCACACAGCACCCCGAAAGATGACGTGGGCCGTGAGAATTTTTTCTCTATTTTTAAATAGAAAATAATTTTCTGTTATTTAATTTAAAAAATGAGACTTAAATTCAATGCAAATTTGAGTTCATTGAACCAGAATTGCATAGACTGAACGCAGGATGCAGAGACTGCCGAAATCAGTATTTTAGAATAAAACCATGCAAGCATTTTTAAGTTTTATTTTTTTATATAAATGTATCAGAGATCCAAGAACCGCCAATGCCTTTGGATTAGTTCACGTAATGTTTATATTTTCCTAGTTGGACAGTATTTTTTTACATCTCGTCGCCTCAATTCTTATTTGTCCAACAGACCATTTTAGATTTTGTTCAATCTCCACTTTAAAATTAAAAAAAAAATTGAAAAATGAAAGTTAATCACTTAACTAAGAATTATTTAACCTAATAACACCTTAACCTTTACGGAAATAGCTTTATTTTAAACACCTTTCATAATGTTTCATTGAAATAATGAAAGAAAACCTTCTTCTCGTATATGGTCTGTTGAACTAAGGCGACGATCTGTAAAATAATTACTGTATTTGAGGAAATCGTTTAAACTTTATTCTTGAAAGATTCGTTTAAAAATCACGAACAACACCAGTAAGTAGTACTTACTTAAATTACGTAATAACTTTATTACCAGTTCACATATTAAATATTATTACATTTGTTGTCTTCCCTCAAATTAGTATGCCGCTCCCACTGCACTGGAGCAAAAAATACTAAATTCCGACAAAAAAGTGTTTTGCCTTTTGCCGATGAGAAGCGGAATAATAATATGAGCCAAGGATATTCGGGTAATTAAAACGATAATTTGCCTTGAATAATTATATAAGTTGGGTAATAAGTAATAATAATAAGTAATATTCATCTACTGCGGGGCCCACCATGGTTCCAAGGGCCGGAGTAGGCACATAAGCAAGTGGGCTAAATTAAACACTCATTTTTTATTTTTCAAGAAATTTCAACGAAAGGAAGTGTAATGTGGTGTACATATTCAACACATACACCATACATTTTTCACTCCTCAGGCTAAGTTGTTCGCTTTTCGGAACAACTCATAGGTCTCGTAGAAATCGTTGTCTCCCTAACTATCGTAGTGAAAAATATGATTAAAACGATATGAAACCAAAATTTTGCAGATCGCAATTTGAAAAACATTTATGAAATTTTGGGAATTTTTATTATTTTTTTTTACATGGAAGCGAGATTACAATAAGGTTTTTATTACTTTTGTCTAACAAAATACGTATGTATTTTCGTGTTTCGTTATCAGTAATTTTAGTCAGATAAACGTAAAGTGAGCCATTATTAACACTTTTTCATTTGTGCCTTCAAAATGTTTATACTTTAAAAAATATGTGTTTATTTCAATTTAAAAAATTTAAAAGAGTATTTTATCACCTTTCAAAAACAGTTTTTAGTTTTCGAATTTATTCGGAAACATTCTGTTTACTTGAATTTTATGCAAATTGGAAATTTTTTGATCCTCTTACAGTAACAGGGTTAAAATGCATTCAATGGTTATGTCAGTCGGGAGAGCAGTCTTGTTGTTAAATAGAATCACTTTGAATATCGACATGTTTAGCATCAATGAAGCACAATTTAGACGGCAAGCTTTATTGCTGTTAGTGTGATTGTGCTTGATTGATGTGTAAATTGTTCATTGCTTAAATATGCTTTAATCTTAATATTTTCTCTATTTTAAAAACGATTTGAAATTTTAATTTTGTTATGTTTTTAAAGTGAATAAATTGAATTGAAAAAAATGAATTCCCTCGGAAATAGAAGAAAAATATATGCTCCTTGCTCTATCATTCACTCCAAACTTGACTGTTGTGAACTACTGCCCCTCGTCGTCTTTAAAAGTACCTAATCGAGCAACTAGGCAAAATAACTAAAAATTTATTGAAATTAACATTAAACGTTAATATTTAAAAATGCTTTAGGTAATTGAGATGATAATTTCAATCCATGATTTCATAGTACTTTATTATGGTCTATAACGGTTTCCAGATGTCTTTTACCACTTACCATAATCATTTCCAGTACTTACTAGCTTACCAGTTGTGGTTGTTAATTAATTGACAACACTGGTGACATGAGATAATATTGCCAACTGTTTGCTATTCGTAATGGCGCGTTTGTAATTATGCAATAAAATGTATGACCACAAATAATATTATTGAAAGTTTTTATCCGTTCTTTACTAAAATGTAATTTTTGCCCTTAAAAGGAAACAGGGCGGCGTTACGTGCATACAAACGTAATCCCCAATCTCCTCTCTGGATTTTGACACTACTGCAAATATTTATTAGCATACTGAATATAAGTAGCGTACGTTTTGCTTTTTTTTTATAAATTACTTGTTAAGGAAATTAGGAGCCTGCAAAATCGTTAAAATTGCCTGGTTTGAACGCCATCAACAGACGTTCAGTACACAGACTAGACACTGCATTTCTTTTAACTCGTTAAATGCCAAGTAGCAAACAATGTAAAATCGCAATGATTTGACTTTGACTTAATATTTTGTGGGTTTATTTTGTGCTATCGTATATTTTATTTATTGAAACACATTCCTTGAACAATAAACTATGCATAAAAACAACATTACTTGCGTTTATTTGAGGAATTTATATGTTTTACGATATTTTTCACGAGAACGACGCTACCCAATTTGACAGCCCAAATACCGGGAAAAATCTCAGCCGGAGGGCAATGAGAATTTAACAGAAATTATTCCGATTCCCTAGGTGTGTTCGCGGTATTTTATACCTTAAGAACAAGAATTCCTCAAGTGATTCTAACCTTGTTCTTCATACGTTTTCTTTTTACATAAGGGTTGAAATCGCATTTCAAAATAATTTTTTTGAACATTTTGGCGTGTGCGCCAGCGCACGAGCGGCAAATGACGAGAAACGTACAGATACAAAATATTTTTTTCCCAATATATATATTTTTAAAAACTCTTTAAAATCGGTCCAGTTTTGGAGAAGAAAAATGGGGTCTACAAAACCTCGATTTTGATGATTTTATTCAGATGTTATTATCCTGAGGTGCATTTATCCTTTTCACCCAGTATTCGGGGGAGTAAAAGCGGCATTCACAATTTTGGTAAAATACCTACTTTTTTTTGTTATTGTTTTTGGGGTGTTATGCCGTGTTTCGCTACCTCCTTCTTTAGCCAACGTTTCGGACAGCGTTACAGTGTCCATCATCAGGGCAGATGACGATTCGATTCGTCATCTGCCCTGATGATGGACACTGTAACGCTGTCCGAAACGTTGGCTAAAGAAGGAGGTAGCGAAACACGGCATAACACCCCAAAAACAATAACAAAAATACTTTTTGGCCGTGAAAACCTAAAAACATACAAAATACCTACTGTTCAAATATCTCGGCGACTGGGTTTCCACATAAGACCAAAGATGTATTTTTTGCATTTTTAGGACACAATTTGAATTTTTTATTGAACACAAATGGTTACGTTCTTATAAAATGGATATTTCAGCAATAATGTTGAGCTAGGTACATCACTCTGTTAAATGTTATGAATATGCTCAAATTGTCAGACAGAAGAATTTTCACTATCCTAGTATTTCTATATAAAATTCTAAATGATTTAGTTGATAGTCCGGTATTGCTTGAACTGATAAGAGTGATAAGCTTCCGGATACTACAGCGTAATACCAGAAGTCAGGATTTATTTCAGTGCAGAAAGTCTGGGACTAACTATGTAAGTATGTATTCCTTTTTGCCCAGAACACTAATGGAGGGAAATAATAATACCAAGTCAGTGGACGTCTTCAATTTAGCTTCAAACAAATATAAAATATTGTTACTAAGGCAGTTCAATCATCTACAAAAAGTAAATAAATAATTAAATGATTTTTAGTTACGATTGTTCAAAAAATCGTAGCTTTTGCAAGCAACGGCTGACCATTTAAAATAGTACGTTTTGTAAGCATGTTATATTATTAATTTATACGTAATAATATGATCTGTTTATCATCATTGCAAAAAGTAGAGGGTCACTTATTAATTACGCCTCGATTAAGTTGTCAAGGTCGTCGGCGCTCTGAATGATCTGCGTTCAGTCAGTTCAGCGCCGAATACATGGATACAGTCTACGGTCAGTATTCACTAGTCACTAGTCAGTAGGTACCAGGCACTGTGTAAGTGTGTAGTCTCATGTTTAAGTGGTGGCGCTACGCGGCCACACTAAAACCCAGCCGCTGGCACCATCATTTCAATGACATGTTTGTTACTCAATCCAGTGACAGTGTTGCGCACTGTCCATGTATTTATATGTATAATATATCAAGATTGTAATTGAATCTTAAAAAACAACCCAATCTAAGTAGCAAAACTTTATAATTACCGTGAGAAACAGTTGCACGATTTCAGAGATGGATTACTTACAGCCAGCGGTTCGACAATCTGGTGTGTTAATGTGGAAGCTTTGCCTTTCTCCCAAAAAATATAAATATTTTCTGCAAATTTCCGATGATTTTTGTTTATTTTTTATTTATTTTATTTTATATTTATTAACGCCCTAGTGGGCTTTTACAAGAAAAGAAGCAAATATATAATTAACAATATTAATTACATGTATTACATAATCAATAAAACAGAATAAATATGAATGCAATCGACTCGTTAGGTAAAGAATATTACAACATAAAAAAGAAATGAAATGAAATAGTACAAGTTGTACTTACAAAAAACTAAAACAATTCAGCTTTAAATATTTATAAATATTATTAATAATAAAACCTGACATAGAACAAAGTGTAAATAGAACCGCAAAAATATTATAAAGAGTATACATTTTACTGGTGAGGTTTAGATGAGAAAATATTTTATGAGAAAAACAAAAAAATAATAAAAGTTAATTATTAGCAGATAGAATCGAGATTAATTGATTTTTGAAACATTCAAAACTGTCAATACTAAATATATCTATAGATTCGCAGTATTTATTCGCAAGGTTATGGATTCTTGGAATTGGTGAGTATATAGAGTAATTAGTGTTGATTTTATTGTTGCATTTAAAAATATCTTTACTACGAGTTTGTCTAGCGGGTATGCTAATGCAAATTAGTTCCAACAAAATTAGGGCTGTCAATTAAAGATTTTATAATTTTGTATAAAAATAATAAATCAATTAACACTCTTCTATCTGATAATTTAAGAAGTCTGGTTTCAGCGCGTAAGTAATTATAATTTATAAATTCGATTGGAATTTTCATTTTAAAATTGATGTACCGAAGAAATTTGTTTTGTACCTTTTCCAATGATTGAGAATGAACATTGTAGTATGGTGACCATACAGAGGAATTGTATTCTAATCTGCTTCGTACTAGTGAGCAATACAGATGTTTTAATGTTAACATACTTTTAAAATTTGCCCCCATTCTCAAGATAAAACCTAGTATTCTCATTGCATCACTTGTTATTTCATCGATGTGTACATTGAACTGTAGACTCTCGTGGAATATAACACCAAGATCACGAATCTGCGATACACGAAGAAGATTAACACCATTCATATCATAAGAAAAGTTAAAAGGATTTTTACCTTTGTAAAAACTAATAATCTGGCATTTACCAATATTTAGTTGTAAATCATTGACAGAACACCACGCGCATAGTTTGTTCAGGTTTAACTGCAGAATGGCGCGATCGTGATCGTTTCTAATTGTTCTGTAAATCTTCAGATCATCAGCAAATAATAGGACTTTAACATTACTAAAAATATTAACTATATCATTTATGAATAAGCAAAATAATATCGGGCCCAAATGAGATCCCTGTGGTACCCCACTCGAGGCAGCAAATGTATAAGAAGTAAACGAATCAACTTTGACCGCTAAGTATCTTCCCAATAGATAACTCTTAAACCATTCCAAAATATTCCCTCTCATTCCCAACAACTTCAGTTTTCGTAATAAGAGTCTGTGGTTAACCTTATCAAATGCCTTACTGAAATCAGTATATATGGAATCAGTTTGATGTGATGAAGTCAGGGCATTAAAAATGTCATTCGTGTATAATATTAAATTGGACAGGGTTGATCTTCCTTTGATAAATTCATGTTGAAGCGGTGAGATGGTGTGATTGATTTGGGATATCAATTTGTCTAGTACCAGGCTTTCAAAGAGTTTGGGTAATGTAGACATGGTGCATATTGGCCTATAGTTTGTTACGTCGCTCTTATTTCCTTTTTTAAAAATGGGTGTCAAAAGATGGATTAAATCCTGCATTAGTAACCGTAATCAGGTAATCTTAATCCACGGTGTCTTCTGAAAGTCTATAGAGGTAATATCTGGTGTCCCTCAAGGATCCCACCTAGGTCGGCTCATATTCAACATACATATTAATGTTATTGTATCGTGCTTTCAAAATTACGAATTGATTCCTCTCTGACTGTGACGCGCTACAAAAAGACTCGGATACTATTTGCAAGTACTGCGAATTTAAATGTTTAAATATTAACGTTTCTTAGTGCCACACTATGACACTCACCAGAAATAAACATATAATTAAGTAATTATTCATTCCACAACGAACCTGTCAACTCTAAAATGCACGGTAAAGATCTAAGGGCTTACATTCATAACAAATTTATAATTGACTTTAACTTTGACGTTCAGCCTACAAGTGAAAAGAAAAACCAAGAGAGCCATTTTCTTCTTTGGAGTGGTATTACGGTAAAACGGCTATTATCAACAGTAACAGAATAATTGTTACTATTTTCATATAATTTACTAATGGTGTGTTGTTTTGTATTTTTTCAGAATGCACGTTTGGAGGAGTTGGTCGCGAGCTGGGCTCCACATGGTTTGCTGACCTCGGCCCCCCATTCGGTGTTATGTACTGCATCAAATGCGAGTGCACACCTGTAAGTAACAACCCCTTATTGACTAACCAACTGTAATCTAATAATATTTCAACTACCCTGACCGCCAAATGGGGCAACCTCAACCTGTCAATTTATGATACGACATAGGCCCTCCAAATAGGACAAACTCTACTTGTAATACTATAATTTCAATAACCTGTCAATTTATGATATGACATACGACCCGCCAAACGGGACAAACTCTACTTGTAATACTATAATTTCAATAACCTGTCAATTTATGATATTTACACGTTAAAAAGTAGTCGATAATTCAATTAGTAGAACGCATAGCTACAAGTTGAGTGGGTCGAGTTGATACTCACAGTGGATATCAACTTTTTAGAAGACGTTAAGCTTTGTGAAAAGGTCTGTATAATAAATCTCAAGGTTTAGAGCTTTTGTTACATGACATAAAACAGAAGATAAGTTCCGCACTAACCGCAGCCTGCAGGAAGATAGAAATCTTATAAATTTTCATAAAGATAAATGAAAAAGTTTTATTAGATTTAATTTTATCACATCTCGATTTGCCTTCATTTGATGATTGCAAAGGTCTCTTCCTCTTAGCACATATTTTTTTTACCACAAGTAAGTGAGTGCGCCGAGAGGTCCCGATTTGGGTCCACCCACAAAAAAGAGCTTTTATGATCCATAAAAGGAAAGCGCCACGGACAAAGCCCGACTGCCAAAGCTCCTTGAAGCGTGTAACGAGCTTGTCTTGTAAAGTTCATGTCGTGCAAATGGCCAGACGCGGCCTGAAGTAGGTAACGACAATACAGAAAACAACCTCCCAGCAAAACGCCTCACTTACAAGACGAGACGAAATCAACTAATTTATCTTTATTCTTAGCTGAATGAAATTCCAATAAAAATACCATGGCAGAACATTTCACACTGTTTTTAGCGAAATCGACTGATTTACCGGCGAATGCGATGGTATGTAAGTTTTACCGCAAGAATGAAACAAAGCAAAGAAATCAATGAATATATCGACACTAAAATAAAGTAAAGCTTCTCCTTGTGCGTGCACGTTTATATTTATATTTAAGTTAACAAAAACAAATAACAATATAATAATCAAATAAATTAATAAGTCACTTTTACCACTACCATATATGTCACTATCCATCCCATAACTCTTCGTGAACTTTATGAAATAAATCATAAGTCACTTTTCCGAACGTTTATCATCAAGGATTTCATAGTTGTAAATTGACATTTGTCTTGAACTAAAAGAAAATTGTAGGATATCAGAATTATATCAATTTAAAAAGCCTGTATTTCTAATTGGGGTTGTTTTTACGTGAAAATGGCAATGACGGGAGAAGATTAAAGCAATAAAATAGAGTAGTGTAAGGCTTTCGTAGTTCCGGCCTTCCGATCAATGCGTTCTTTTCTTTAAGCCGCGCCCGCAGGGTGCGACGACTGTGACTCATGTAGTACCATAGTGCCGAGACGGTGAGCGCAGTCCATAGAATACAGGCCATAGAGCTTAGAAAATGGATCATAGACCACATATCATGGAGTATAAAGCTTAGAGCTTACTGACGTGTCGCGGCATCCAGGGGCTGGGCTGGATAACTATTGTTATTACGATTCTAGTCGAACCTCTGTTGTAATAGTACCGCTAACTATTTGCTCACTCCTTATGGTAAACAATTTGTATGGGTGACCTTATTGAACTTGAAGATTTTAGTGGTGTGAAGGTAATAATAATAATGTTCTTTAGCGCCGTTTTCGTGAGAAAATCACCCCAAAGGCGCTTTACAACTTAATTTACATACATATATAACCTCGACCCTGTCACAGACGTGAAACTACTAATAATTTCCTTAAGTTAAGATTTATTAGTGGCTTACAATTAAAATTAAAAACTATTGACTTACAACCAAGACTTATAACGAGTGATTTAAAACTATACTTGTTTACGACCCGTGGGTTATTGTATTATAAACAATACTGGTGACTTAGAACTGTGGCTTAAAACTAGACTTAAATAACATACATACTTATTTACATTAACAAACTATTGTTATAATTTCTGTCTTCTGTTGTCACTGGTAAGACTGGTAAGATATTAAGTACAAAAAGTTTAAGCAAAAGATGTTATTATAACATTAAAGTGGATGTCATCAATTAAGATTAAAAATAGTGGAGGTCACAGATTTGACCCCAGTGGTACTCCAAAGTGTGCAAAGAATTCCCTAGACCGATTTAGCGCGGTTGATATAGTTATCGTTTCCAAGGAGAAAGAAAAAATTCTTCTTCCGTATGGATTGAAAGCTTTATTTTTTAAACTTTTTTTGGTTTTTGGGGTACTAAGCCGTATTACGCTACCTCCTACTTGTATTTGGGAATGTCTTAAAATAAAATGATTACTGAAAATACGTATGTAAAACATTGAATTCAATACTTTAAAGCATTTGGTCTCTACTAGAAAATTTTGTGAAAGCAACTGGTGTTTTTATTTCAGAAAATAGATTTCTTTCCAATGTAGATATTCATACAAAAGTGACTGTCTGCTGAAATATTTAATATATTTTTCTCTTTGTTATTTCTCACGATAGCTTCCTTTAGTAGCGTCGACAAACAAAATAACAAAAATAAGTTAATACGTTATTTATTAACTGCACATAACCTTGCCATTTACATAACGTGTTAAAAACAGTTTGTTGCACAGAAGCATAAAAGGTAAGACGAAATACAAACGTGGAAAAGAGATAGCGGAGTTGTTCGATACCTACTTATGTAGAAAGGATATTAATATAAATTTATCGTTGGCGCATAAATACAAAGTGACAAAAATAGACACATAATGTCAATGCATAAATTAGCAACTGACAAGGGCAAATAGACAACCACAATAGTAACTTATTCATAGATAAATATATTAGCGTCTAGAGTTATGTATAATAGAGCAATTAAAGCGGTCAAATAGATTTGTTTGTTCGTACTTTTTACATTTGAATTTAATGTATTGTAGGTAGGCTAGAGCGAGAACAGTTTAGGTCTCAAATCTATAAAGAATAAAGTCTGGCGGGTATGTGTACCGCCGCTCTGGAAACCATTTGTCGGTTAATCAACACCCCTGCCATAGGTCATCCCAAGACGTTCGCTATGTTTGGTGATATAACAGGGGTGTCCAGGATTATGGGGTCAGGTTTGTTTAGGCCTTGGTGGTAATGCGTTTGACCAGCTACCACGTGGAGGGCCGGATTGGGAGAGACTTGTTGAGGAGAACTTATCTAGACCGCTCCAACCGGTTCCACTACCGTCACTCTTGGACACATTGAACTTTAGTTTGCTACCCACCTCTCATACCCTTTTCCTTCCAGAATTTTCTCTTTCCATTCCCCAAAAAGACCCCGCCACAAGTATCTCAAAAGATAAAATAGTCCCTGAGGGATGTTTTTGCCTCCTAGGTGGAGCTAATGTAAAAATGTAAAAACAGAGCCTTGTAATTTCTTGAAATTTGTACAGCTGTGTCTAAAACTCCAACCCAAGGATTTTCTATTGGCAACTTCATTTCAATCAGAAATGTGGAGCTCTGAAGTTCTAATTATCATATTTCAGTTATTGAAGGTTTTCGATTAGGATCTCAGGAGATCGGTGGGTAACGTATGACTAACAACACGAAATATTTTTAAATATAAAAAAAAAATTGCAGTGCAGCGAAGCCGCGTAGTTACTACAAGGAGATTATAAAAAAACGAAAATTAGGGCAGTGAGAACTGAGAAGTAGGGAATAAATAATTTTCCTTTTTATTAACTAGTGTTATATTAGGGTCATTCGTTTGTTTATTTATTGCTAATTGTTTAAGTAAATTTAATCTACGACCTTTTCTTTCTATATGTAAGACTGGTTGTTGTTAAATGGATCGTGATTATTCAGTATGTTTACAAGACCTAAACAGTATAAACATTTAAATAATTCAATAGCAGTCAAGTCATTATTAGACAATTAAGAACTTATTAACATTTAATGTGGGCAAAACAGATTTCAAAGTACCTTACAAAATAGAGATTCCATTGACACAATTATTTTCTCAGTAAATCGGTTTAACCGGTAATAAATCATTATAGTCACTTTGTAAACTGAAATTGTACAGGGGTAAATAGAATCTTATAAATAAGTTGTCTCAAAGTGATCTAACCACATTTCGAAAATGGCCTTGTAAGTCAAAACAGATCTCACAATAATAATTAAAAAAAAAAAACGAAAGTACCTACTTGCAGAACTTAATAATAACATTATTAAATTTGATCACTTCTTTTGCCCAACATCATTATACACACCAATGAAAATACTTCTTTAATAACCTACCAGTAGAAATCAGAAGCATTAATGACAAAGTACAATTGTTGAACTCTATCAGAGTATTTTAGAAAAAACATCAACGGGAAGACTGCTTCCTCTATTTCCACACGAATGTCACACTAAAATTATGCTTTTTGTTTTTGAATAGTTTTATTTTTCAATGTACATTTGTTACTTAAATTTTTAAATTTTTCCGCGACCGGTTTCGATACAACCGTATCATTCACTAGCAGGATTAAAACTAACATTAAATTAATTTTAACTAAAATAATAGCGTCTTGTAAATCTCCTTTACTAACTATGTTTCCGTGTAATATTGACTCCTCCCACCGCTTTCCCCCTCCCCCCAAAATCATCCCTCTCACTACCCCCACCTAATTAATCTTTGGTACTTGCATTTAATTTTTAAGTTAGTTTTGATCCTGCTAGCGAATGATACGGTTGTATCGAAACCGGTCACGGAAAAATTTAAAATTTAAACTATTCAAAAACAAGCGTTTTTGAAACAAATTGTTACATAGTTAATGCCCAAGAAATACAAAATAAAATTATGCTTGTTTTTCTTCTAACGGAATACATGGATGTCTTTTAGTTAAAGGGTGTTGATTGCGATGTAATATGAGAAAATATATGAAATAAAAACCTATATATGAAAAAAACGTGACTGTATTCATTGTATATAAATAAAATGTAAGCTCTTCTTCCACCCACAAGCAAATGCTTTTAATGGAAGATCAGAAATATTATAATATGTACCATTTAAAAAAAAAAAAATTAAAAAAAAAAAAAGATTTAAATGAAATTTAATAAATATAATCATTGATAGTTATCGTTCATATTTTTTTCAAAATATCATTGGAGTGTCATTGGTGTACTAAAATCATTAATTTATTTTCCGGAACACAAGGCAGGTCAACTTATTAAAGAAAGCATTGACCCCGCACATTACGATGATGCATTCGACAACACATTTCACTCCAACAAACAAACAAACATATCTACATAACATTATGTTATGTTATGACTTATTATGTATCTTATGTCACGAGCGCAGAGACAATAGGCATTCTTAATACCGAAATACATAATATTACAACTTATACAATATGTATGTGCTAATTTATAACTCGAATAGTGCTCGATAAGACGCTTGCGGTTTTTTTTCAGAGACTGAGTGAGTCATCGACGTGTTAAGACGTACTCAATTTTTGGATACATTATTATTTTTAAGGCTTAAAATAAGTTACATTAATCATTTTAAAAATAAGATGTTAGAATTTTTAAATATTGAGGAGAACAGACAATGAACATTCATTATTTTTTTAAGTTTACTCACAGGAACCTTCCGCTGCTGTAGCGATTTTAACCCGATGTGTGATTGTGAGATGTGATGTGAATTTCCATTCAATATGAAATTTAAACCTTTACAAATATCGAAATTTAGTCAATTTATTAAAAAAAGTCGAAACTAAGGATATATTGTTAAACCCACGGGCACTCGCGTTCTTAAAACTCACACGAGCACTCGCGTATAGAGCATTTTGCTCACATTTTACAAAAAGCCAAAAAGTACATAAATTATAACATATTTATTTATATTATTGCTAGTATATAATAAAACAATCATGTAAAATCAAAACAAATGTTTATTTTTCATACATAACATTTGTTACACTATAATATTTTAATAATAAATAAAAGGAACTAAATTGGCATTTCTTAACCGCACTTTTGGAATAAACTAAAAAAAAATTAAGGAATGAATAACAAAATTTTAATCTTTATCATATGCACGAGCTTAACATATGTCACACAAAGTAAAAGCATGTTTTGTACATAACTGAAACTAAAACGTTCTGGAATTAACTAAAAAATAATACGTTATCACTCGCGAGATGAGCAAAATGCCGCGCGACGAGACCCGGCCAAACAAACCACTTCTATTGAGCGACTGTTACACCCTAAGACGAAAAAACCATTATGCACGAGACGGGGGAAAAATAAAACTCAGTTATTGGACGAACGAGGTACGTATGCACATTGTTGCATAAATGGCGCGAATTTTATATTCGCCATGAGGGAAATGCTCATAGCGCGAGTGCTCGCGGGTGAAAAAAGTTTACAATTCATCATATTTTTTAGGTTTTTCATGTTCTGTTATTATATCTACCTCTTATATGGCTTCGTAAAAGTGAAATAACTCCAGAACTTGAATAAAACTTTCACAGAACGTAAAAATAACTTCAAAAGTTTGATGGATTTTTAATTTTTTTTCTAATAGCCCATCATAAATAGGATTAATAATTAAATCATTGTGTTACAGATGTATTTTCAAAAAAAAATCATCACTTGTACAAAATAACGTAGGTATATATTATGCAAATCGTTTTACGAATTAGATAAATGTGATTTCGAGCCCCATAAAACACAATAATAATCCCTTTGTTTTCAATTTAAAAAAATAATTTTTACCCACGCGAGGTTCCGTTTTCACCATGGCGGCAACTACTTAAGCTCTGTCTCTTGCGACCTCCGACATGAATATTTGCTTGAACATTACTCTAAACTGTGTCTTAGCCTAGAATTAGAAAGGTGTGAATTGATGGCAGTTTTCTTTCAAATTAGTATAGATCTCACTTCTAGTGAATATCTGTTCAAAACACTTTTGAGCGTGCCAACTCGGCCATCCCGGCAAATCGGCCATTGCCGAGTACTTAATTTAAATGGCCGTTACTTTGAATTTTTTTTCCTTTTATCCTTGGAAGTCCTAAGACGCATCGCGCATACCTAATAATTACAGTGGCAAACCCTATTTAGTATAGTAGAGACAACTGGGCTAAGCTCATTAGTTTTTGGTATCCGGTATTTGAGAGGCTAACCAAAGTTAAACGCAGAAAACCACAATAATCTAACTTAATAAACTTAAGTAATAAATAAATTAAACTGAAATACCGACACTAGGTATTCACATATCATTTCTAAATCCACAATCTACATATCTGCCCTGATGATTGACGCTGTACGGCTGTCCGATACCTTGGCTAAAAACGGAGGAAGCGCAATACGGCTTAATATCCAAAAGATATTTGACCATATTGTTGATGGTTGGATAAAGATGTGTATTAGTTGAAAAAACATTGCTTCAATACGCAAGACCTCAATTGATTACTAAACTCATTTGTAATCAAATTTATAGGTTTATCTCTTTAGGGCTCTCTTCCAGTACAATGTGCATCTCATTATTATAAACCAATCTTAATACTCTATCGACTAACTCAACCGTACAACTCGTAACTCATCCGATGATCAATATGAGATACCAGCCTACTTCTACCAGATCTTCATCTCCTTGAGCCGGAACGCGGAAATCGTGAGGCAATCATGTAGGTAATCTTTTCCAATGTCGCACTAAACTTAATACATGATACAATAGTAAGAGCTTTGTGTCTGGCTCTGGCGTCTACAGCAAATAGACACAGACTAATATGGATAGACATTGTCTACAATAAGTATCCTCATTTTCGTAAATTTTTAATCACGGTTTGAGCTTGTCTCTCGAAATTACTGAGTGACATTCAGAATCGTCATTCCACAGAAAACTTCTTTATAAGGTCATCAAAGAGTCTCTTATCTTTTTGCAAAGTTTTGCACACTTTCTGTTATCGTAATTTTGCCATGAATTTTTTGAATTATTGACCTATAATTTTTGCAAACAAATTAATATATTATCCAGTGTCTTGTGCAACAAAACACTTGCAAATAAAAATAAAACGCACGCAAAAACGCTATCAAAATGTGTATTCAGCTTTTTGTTTACTCAACACAATATTATATTTTATTACAAGTGTGGTCAGCAATGTGAACCTTGTGGTACACTTCTGTCTCTCATTTGGAATGTTGTTGCATTAGGTATGTACGTACATAATATTAGTTACTTTTTGCTAAGTTTCGCACACTTTCTGGCATCGTAATTTTACCATGATTTTTTTTTTAATTATTGACCTATAATTTTTGCAATCAAATTAATATATTATACAGTGTCTTGTGCAACAAAATACTAGCAAATAAAAATAAAACGCACGCAAAGATGCTATAAAATATGCGTTCAGCTTTTTGTTTACTCAACACAATGTTATATTTTATTATAAGTGTGGTCAGCAATGTGAACCTTGTGGTACGCCTCTGTCTCTCTCCTTTGGAATGTTGTTGCATTAGGTATTTAAGTACATAATATTAGTTACTTTTTTAAGACAGTATTAGCTATTTTCAAACAAAAATTTGATAAAGAAAAATCAGAAAAAGATACAATGCAATCGTACATAAAGTTAGCAGCCAATAAAAATATGCATTTGGTGGTTCTTAGTCGAATTATGATACAGTTAAATATTATCGAAAAGAATACGGTCGAATCAGTGAAGTGGACCAGTTTTCACTATCTAACTATCTCCTAACATCCTTTACAGATACCGCGGTACAAATATCCAACAGAGCAGTTTTTTCTTCACAGAATCTTCACTGAGCTATGTAGTCTCCGCCAGTTGAAGTACGCCTTGTAAGCTCCATTGTAGTATTATGGGTGTAGTGGTACCAGCTGTGTATGTAGTACGGAGGCTGCTAATCTGTACGTATCATCTTTCTTTCCACCGATGACTCACCGCCAATCCGTCTCGTATCGGCGTATCGTGTATACATTGTATAGTATAGTATTTATAGGTGTATGCAGCCATATTGCCAATATAAGTAGGATAATTTCTGTCACAGGGTGAATAGGAATTTATTTATAAAGAATGTTATTTTGTGGTTAATTTCAGGCAGTTTTCTCACATTCATTGGATATTTCCTTAAATACATGACATAATACGAGTCACCATCACGCCATGCTCCTTTTGTCATTATTTGAGGACATTATTGATACCAGCACCTTTATCACGGAAAATTTATAAGGGAAAACCACCCTCTGAAAATCTGCTTCACAAAACAATTGTTATTACGGGTTTAAAGTTTTTCATAATCCAAAAAATTCGACTAAATAAAGAAAACAAAAATTCCATATTTTCTGTGACAACATTTTTGACTCGCTTTTTGAGATAATCTATGAGAAATAGTTAGAATGCAGACGAATTCTCCAGTTAATGTTTTACATTATCTTGTTCTGTATCATTTCTTCTTTGGAGGAAGTAGGCTTTCACAATTTGGGAGACGGGCTAGCGTAGCGCCGTTCCGGAAAATATATTTTGGATAACCAACACCTCTGCCTTAAGTCCCCCAAAGTAGTTCTCTACATTTGGTGACTTAGCAGGGGTGCACAGGTTCATCGGGTGATGGTTGCCCAGGTCTTGACGGCGGACATGTCTGCTCACCTGCTGCGTAGCGTGTCGGACCTCTTCAGCCGGACCAATCTTTCATACCTTTTACCTTCCCAGAACTTCCTTTTCTGCCTGTACTTAAAAAGACCCTCCACGCCACAGCATCCCCTACGATGGCACATGCCCTGGTGGAAACTATTTTCATCGGGGCCTCTTGGGTATTTCTTATCGTTTGTATCGATGCTATTTAATGTTTAAGAAAGAGCCACAGCATTTTAAGATGAAAAACGTACGTTTATCACTTTTTTGTGCCGTTGCCATGCCGTAACCGTGGGAATTATAAAAGCAGCCTATGGCAATAGTTTGTTGTGGTTTTTAAAGCTGTTAAAATGGTTCCACGACAACTCAACAATGTGGCATTTCAATACCTTTTTAAAAAGTCCAAAAGTTATGAAAAAATGAAAAATAGCCCTTAACCCAACCTAACGTAACCTTTTCAACCATTTTTTTCATCAATTTTAATGACGTTTCGGAGGAGGTGTCCGGTCACTGTTGAAATGCATTTTAATTTTATTTTTTTTTATTTATTTAATATTTGTATATTTTTACAATAAGTATACATTTTTTTACATGTTAAACAGATTTGTAAAATGAATATAATAATAGATAGCATTTCCTCATCAAAAAGAGACAAGGCTCTTGTGCTTGGTGAGGGAATTCAAGCTCAAGTATATGTTATCATTGAGTAAGTAAATAATAATATTGCATCTAATAACAAAAGATATGTAAGAAAAACTCGAGATATAACAATAAGTAAATTTCAAGATTTAAATGAAATATTAAGTAGAAATGGACTCTTACAGTTGTTTCCGGTGATTTTTCAATTTAATTTGGAATTTATGTATATTTTCGATAATTTTTAGTTTTAAAGGGAGGTTGTTGAAATAATTTATACCTAGATACAGACAGGTATTTTGGATGTGCTTGGTATTAAATTTTGGGTTTTTGATATTGTTTTGAAATCTTGCTGATATATTGAATTGTAGTTTTTTTAGCTCTATTTCTTTAAAAGTCTGTAGAATTGCATATTTTTTATAAATATTGTCTGTTGTAGATATTTTGCATATTGAAAAGATTTTTTCAGTAGAGAACGTAGATGGTTTTTTCAAGATAACCTTAATTATCAATCTTTGAATTTACAATGATATTTTCACTATCTTGTATTTTCATGACCTCGCAAGCACCATCATAAACTCTCTTCGTATCACTCGCGTCGTTTATGAAAAAAAGGAAAGGTTACAACGGCAAAGCTTTAGAGTGACATGCTTGTACTCACAAAATACACGAAAACACTTATGAAATGAAATACTGATGGGTTAATTTTTCAAGTTCTTGAACAATAGTGAAACAATGTCCTGACGATCCAGTACAAGATAAAGTGAGCCCCTTGTCATGCATGTGTAATTTGATCACCCTGTCATTGCGGAGCTCCAATTCTAAAGGAATCGTGTCTTAACCCTGCGACAGAGGAATAGGCTGGGAATACCCATGGTCCCTCATTGATTTCTATAAGATTCTAATAGACAATGTCGTAGACATCTAACAGACATGTGTTAAACCTCCTACTTTATTTTTATCTAACCTTCTTAAAGCTTGACCTGAATGGAGTTCAATCGATTCAAACAATTTAGCGATGTGTTTCTAAGGAGGAAGGTGGCAACCAACATCAGTAACGTAGTTCCGCTTGATGTAACCTACCGTTTGAAAGTCACAATAACTCGTAAACTCGTACCGTATTGTGATGAACATGTTTAGGTGAATAAATCCAAATAAGAATGGGTTAATTTTATAGAAGATACCGAAGTATAAGCCAGTTGCGACCCGTAGATACACAGTAGTAGTACACAATGGTTGTGTTCGGTTCCATGCCAACTGAGAATAAAGTCAACTCAACACCTCCTTTAAAATTCATTAAAAGCTATGAAAAAAATAATTTTAAATAACCCTATCCTAACGTAACCTATTAAATTTTTTTTTTATATATATTTATTTATCACTCTAAATGACTTATCCGAGATGGTTCTGAGTTGGTTTCATTCCGAGCTGTCCGGTCACCGTTGTGTTCATGTCTTATTTAATAATAGTTTTGATTTTTAATAAATTTTCATATTTTCGGTAAGTATTAGTTTTGTTTAACAAACATTGAGTTCTTCAAAGCAGAATAGCTATTTTGATCAGTCATACTATTTTTTGATACTTCGGTAAATATTGGTGTTATTTGATGTATATTGAGTTCTCTAAAGCAGAGATTTGAGCTACTCCGATAAGTTTTAGTGTTGTTTCATTCACAATCAGTTCTTTAAATCAGAGATTTAAGCTAATTCGTAGAAATATTACTCTTGTTTGATTCACATTGAGTTATCAAAAGCAGAGTGGCTAATTCGATAAATATTACTTTTCTTTGATACAGTTGGTTCTCCAAAGCAGACGTTTGAGCTACTTTGATAATTATAGGTGTTGTTTAGCACACAAAAGTTCTCCAAAGCAGAGATTTTAGCTTTTCCAGTAAGAACTAGTTTTGCTTGCTTAACATTGAGTTCTCCAAAGCAGAGATTTTACGTACCATAAGTTGGTCACCTCTGGAAACTATTGTTGAAAAAAGGAAACACTGCAATGGTCGGGTGGGATTAAAATGTGTTTTTTAATATTATTTCGATGAGTATTACTATTCTTTGATGATACAGTGAGTATCAACCACCACAACACGGGCATGTGCCTAGCATGGTGGTCGAAAAATTCTAAAATTTATGTAACAAACAATTCAATGAATAAAGAAAACTTAAACTTAAAAAAAGTTCTCCGAAGCAGAGATTTTAGCTTTTCCGGTAAGTATTAGTGTTGCTTGATTCATACTGAGAGCTAAGCAGAAATTTTACTATCATTAAGTTTGTCACATATAGAAACTATTATTATAAAAAGGAAGCATTGCAATGATCGAGTGGGGTTAAAAACGTGTTTTTAAATATTTAAAAATTCCTTTTTCGTTTGTCGTTTGCAGTGTTACCAATGTTAGGGGCCGGCAACATGTTGGTACTGTTAGTGATTGCTTTAAGATTTATTACAAAGTGATGTTTGCTCTGCTGCAGTACTCCGCCAGCAATAACAATAAACTAGTAAATATTACCTATTGGACTAGCAAATCGTAAATTCAGAACAGGCTGGAAGGCTTCCCGAAAGGTAGGTACTGAGAAGTGATTTACTTTAAATTATATTATAAACTCAGCCAAGCTGTTTATTTAGTACTGGTAACTACATAAAAGCAATTCTGAACGGTTCGAAATTAACATGGCGGTAATATTTCTTAGGAGTAAAGTTGTGAGAGAGTTTCTAGGTCCAGGGGAAAGCTCTTTCAAAATTCTTAAAATCAGTATTAAAATTGATATTTTAATTTTTTCTTTATTAGTAGCTTGCCAAGAGTCGAAATAACAAGGGTATCGGTGAGATAATGTTTGAATATATAAGTAGATGAGATAAAGACAGAGATAATTATTATTAATTATAATTTTTAATTTTTTTTAAATTTAATTGGATTTCAAGACAATTGACCAGAAATAATTGAAGACTAGCAAGTAAAAACCTGCTTCGGGGGTAACTATAATATGAAAACTTCAATGATTCTATTTGAAAATTATAGATGGCAGCACTTCCGTTTGTATCTATTACGTGAAGCGAGTGTGAACGACAGACGCTAGCGTATTAATAATGTAGATGAAGTTCTTAATAAAAAAATGATTGAGTTTGATAAAAGCGGCTTTTGCACAGTGATGAACACTAAAAATGTTTAATTTTAATATTTTCAATAAAAATATTATTGATTTAAAAAACCGTACTCCGTAACGGTTTCAACTGACTACAACGTCATTTTGACGTAGAAACCGCCACTGGCTTGTGAGACGGCTGTCACCGATATTGCCATGTGTGACGTCAACGCCGTCAATTCACAAATAAAAACAAACATGTCGTTTTGGCGGCAAATTGAAAATGACACATTTTAAATCTTACTGAAAATGTATCCGTGCACATACAAGAAAATGAAAATACCTTCATTATTGTAATGTTTTTTGAGAATTAAAAAAAATAGTAAAAATATCTTGTTAATAGAGATGTCAATCCTGGTAAGATTAGAGGATTTGGGTTCGAGCCTTAATTGCTACATTTACTTTTTTCTTATTTTATGTGCGTTTATATGTTTATTGCGAGTTGTTGACACGTCATTTTTATTGATTAAAAAAGCAAAAAAGAGTGTCTGCCAGTAGAAAGTTATGCTGCGTAGTTAGAGAGTGAATCATAGTGTCTTTCAGAAAGAAATTTTTCTAATTTATGTCAGTTTTTTTTGTCATAAGTCATCCAAATTCATTAGAGTGTAATGTTGGGAGTTATTTTCCAATGGTCATTCAGAGACATGTGGTTAGTAATCACCGAGCAAGTTTGCTGTCAGTAGAATAATTTTATAATGTTCAGTTGGTGGTTTCAATCATTTCTCTATTGGCCCCAGTGTCATCGCGGCTGTCACTTTATTAATACACGCTTAAAGTTTCCCGCCAAAACTGTCACATAAAAATTTATCAAAAACTCATAAGTCCCTCCCCACCCCTCTCCCATCCACCCCCTCCCCTTGTCGTCGGCATTCCCCGCCTGGGGATTTTTATTTGCGGAAAAAAACTGTTTATTTGGCTCAATCCGGGCGCATCGTCGATATTTCATTTTTAATAACATTTAATACCGCGTAAAATCGAAAAAAAACGATTTTTTAAAATAAGATCGCGGATCGGTCGGTTTTGTAGTGTCATCCGCGTATTATAAACAATGCGTATTTATAGAAACTAGATCACCGCAGTTTTTTCAGGGGTAATTTTCATCCTGTTCGCTAAGTTTTCCTGTCTCATTCGTTATTTATTATTATTGGTATGAATAAGTTACAGCACCCGGCGAAGAATTTATCCGATGGAGCGAATAAATGTGATCTTGGTTGGGGGAAGTGTAAAAATATTGGAAGATCACCATCGAAGCTTTCACTTATAAAACTCGTTTAAAAAAAATAACCCAAATACAAGGCAGAAATAAATTTCCACATAACATCACTAAATTCTTTCTAAACAAATAAATGTCTCCACCCTGTCGTTAATACTTATCACGGATGGTAGTATTAAGTAGATTATTACACAGTAAAAAGATTTGATCAGATTTTCTGATAATTTTTATCATAAAATTTGATTTTCTTTTCCTACACTAACAAATAATTAAATCTTTAAATTGGATACCAGGCTCCTTAGCACGGTCGATCGATAAGGATCGATTAAGATAACTTTCGACAACTCTCGTCGTTCCCTAGGACATCTGCAGAAAGCTAACGTACAAAGAAAAGTTGACGTCGAATGTATTAATAACACTTAGTCGTCGTGAACTGTTACTTATTCTTTGGCGATCTGCAGTCATACTAGGGAATTGAATAATAGCGTCTCCAATAACAATGTCCTTTACATGCAAACTCGTATCTAAATTTCGCTAATGAAGTGTTAATCTAAAGTAATAGCCTCCGCGGTCGAGGGGTAAGGCTCTTGACTCGCAGTCCGAAGGTCACGGGATCGAATCCTTCACAATTTTTTCATTTAAAATAGTACATAAAACATTTGCTGCACGTTCCAGAGTGGAAGATACTCTCAGTATCGCCCTGGTGTGAGACCACCGTTCAGAATTGAAACGTTGCTTGAAATGGCTTTAGCCGTGTTGGGTTACCAGATCTGAATATCCAGGTACTTCTCCACCTTCCTCTACTACATTTACTTCCCCTCCCCACCCCCACTACCTTCAGCCTCTCAAAATACCCCAATTAGGCATGCCACAGTCTCACTGGCTCCAGGCGGGAGTAGCCGAGACTCTTATGTTATATTCACATAAAAAAGTAACCTGCCAGATAAGTACGGTCCTTTATATTTTTGCCTATTTCTGTACAGTAAAAATAATAAGAGAATACATTTTCACAGCATCAGGTTCATTGATCAAATGCATTAAATATATTTATTATAGTTTTCTTATAATGTTCGATGAACCGGAGGATGCAATTAGCCATAAGTTGTTTTAAAAATTATCTGTAGGTTAATAATTTCTATTGGAAAAAAAATATTTTTATCAAAAACGGTGCAAATTGTTCAAATATTATTATGTTTAACTTTACTTGCAGAGTTTTATATTTACAATAGCAACAACAATTTCACATGTCTACGTGTTTCCCTCATTTTTACATTATAAAATCCTAGCTAAGGTACCAAAATTATCACATACTCGTTCAGGTAGTCCGAGCCGAGAGTTAAAATTTTCAAATCTGAACCTATGTTCGTGATAACAGCATTATTGCTTGAAGAGGATTAGTTTTATTGTGTTTAAGGTCTGATGTAGATATCGAGAGCATTTTTATATCTCGGAGATTATAAACTTTATAAATACCCAATAGTCTAGTTACTGGCAATGTTAAGACTGGAGACATGAAGTCTTAAAAAAAGCTCTGCTCTTATATAAAACATTGTCTCTGACCTATAGGTATTAAAGAGGTGCTTATAAAAAAACAATTGTGCTACTCCAAAGTCACGAATTATAACACACATCCAATGTCCATGCGGCCGATGGAGTGTATTTAACTTTGAGCATTTATGGCAATCTGTGAAACACTAAAAGGGATTTTCTCTCGCGATATCGAGATCTTAAGAGCTTTCTAGTTTATACGTTAGCGAAGTATCACTTGTATTGCCGAGTACAGGGGGCACCCTAAGGTGAAAATCCAGCTGACGTAACCTCCTAGACTCGTGGAAAGTTGCCAAATTTCTTTGATTTACATCCGTCAATAAAATAAGATTTATTTAATCAAGAATACTGCTTTCAATTATTAAGACACGCGATGTTGCCATCATCGAATCAATTCCCGTTCCGATCCAAATCCACCCAGAATCTTTGATATTTTTCAATTCCAACTTGTGATTTCAATTTATCTCGTCGGCGAAGCTTAAAATTAAACGCACGCTCATTTCAAACGAATGTCACACAATTTTTTTTGTGGAAACTTTCAGCATTTTTCAGACAAACAATGTTCCGCTGACATTGTGACAAGGGAATCCGTAACAAAGCTTTTGATCTCCTAGACTTTTTTGACATTGTATTGGGCCATCAATTGTGTGGATTCGAATAATGGCCGCTGGGAAAACAGTAAGTGGATTATTATTGCCGAATAACGAAAACAAACTCGTCAATTACTCATTCAACACATTAAACTAGTCGGCGGCGCCTCGCCATACATTTCACAGGAACGCCGGAATGTGACACACGAATTAAAGCATTTAGATGATCTGAAAGGATTCTGTAGTGTTAACGGAAGCTTTCTCTCACGAGAAATTCGCAAGAATTTGCAATAAATAATCAATCGAAGACGGAGTAGTCTGATATACAGTGTTTATGTAACATTTGTCAACACAGTTCTACAACTTTTAATTGAACTTTTATTCACTTTTTACGTGATGATTCAACGACCTAATAAAAGAAAATGATTTGATAATCATTTAACGTCTTTATTTTTTTTATTTATTTAGCTCTTAAAACTTACGATAATAGACCTAACCTGTTAATGTATTTACAAGTTGCGGATCTCAGATTACATGATATTATCATAAAATTCCTTTATTATTCTTTAAAAAAGTCTCCGTTTTGATGCGGTCGTTAAATCGGTTAATATTTTGCTACACTTTGTGGCGGAATTTTGCGGTTTGTTAAATCGAGCTGAAAGAAAATTGGTTAGCCAAGATAAACGATTTCCAACAAGATTCTTTTGGTAGAACACAGTTTTTACTGTAAAAATCACTAGAATATTATTGTTGATTGGTTTTACCTACAAGTACAAATGTTTAACAGAGAGGGGCTTCACATTAGTGCATGGAAGAATATACTTAAACAATTGATTGTAATTTGAGTGTGTCCGGTGCAGTAACAGCGTCTAATCGCATACATAAAATATTACTAAATCGACAGGTTCTGGTTATTGATGTTTCCATGACAGTTGGCCCCCTGCATACTTATATAAAATATGCAGTATAGGATCGGATGTATACCCAATTACACAAAATATAACTAAGTGACCCGATGAGGTGTGCAAATGTGCGGAATAACAAAAGTAGGTAAAAAAAAAATTTAATTGATGTTCCATGATAGTTGATCCGCTGACAGTTGGCCCCCCGGCATACTTATATGCAATATGCAGTCGGTTTGGATGTGTACCCACTTTCACAAAATATAACTAAGTGACCCGACGGGGTGTGCAAATGTGCAGAATAACAAAAGTAGGTACAAAACATGTTTTCGTTCAAATGCATCAAGGATAAGACTACTTGTCTGTATACTGTATATATCAGCGTAAAGTACAAAAAATCGATAATGTATATAAATTAGTTTGATATTCATACCAACGACGGCCGGCGTAGTCCAACGGTAAGCTACGACTAGCATTCCAAAGGTTGCGGGATCGAACCCGGCGTGGCAAACAAATTTTATTTGATTAATTTGAATTATTTCACAATTTATTCATTTAAAATAATATATAGTTTATTTGCGACACGTTCCAGAATGGAAGATATTCTCAATATCGCCCTGGTGTAAGACCACTATTCAGAATTGAAACGCTGCTTGAAATGGCTTTGGCCGTGTTTGGTGACCAGATCTGAATAGCCTGGTACTACCCACCTTCCACTACCCCATCTCCTTCCCCTCCGCACTACCTTCAGCCTCACAACGTACCCCAATTGGGGATGACACACTCACTGGCTCCAGACGGGAGCAGTTGGGACTCTTGTGCGGTATCCATATAAAAAAAAAAAAACTTATTATGAAATGTATTTTTGAAGACGATTTTATGTTTGAAATCGGCAACTAATTCGCAAAAAATTATAATCTCATAATAAATATCATTTCGGGGGGCCATTGTCGGAGGATCAACAATCGGGTCATCGTCGTTGATATCACAACAGCTGTTTCTGTCCTCGGCGAATCTCTTAGTAGAAATATCAACATCATCGTCAGTGGTTTTAGGCCGTTGGCGGGTGACTGGCGCTGGTTCGATGCCCGTCGCAGCTTGCAGCCATTACCCATTACCCTGACTCGGTGGGAGCTACTGTGCACTGAACTGCAGTAGCTGCTTTCTACCCGGCGGTGGCACCGTCCAAGTGTCCAGTGTGCAGCGTCCAGTGGCCGCAGTCCATATATGCACCGGACCGCGTTGCATATATGGAGCCCGGCAAGATGCACCGTTCAACAACTGCATTGCGACGGCTATCTAGGGCTGTGGGCGGGTAGGGCGAATCAAATTCTCGCCGCTAACGAAATGCGACCTGCGTGATTGCGATTGTTACCTCTTCTAAGCGGGCAACTCGTGTCAGCCTTGCTGGTGCAGCTACTTGTTACCGACAGTCCTGTCTCCCTACGGAGGTAACAAGGACGCGGCCAGATGTGTTTGGTTTGTACATGGTATATTATTTCATGCCACTTTTTTCTATGACGCTTACTTGGTCCTGGCGAAGAAGTGAAACTCTCACAGAATCACGTATGATCGAGCGCTGAGTTCTTACTGGTTGTCCATAAAAGCATCATGTTATATATTCAATAAGCAAAGATAGCGAAAAACGAGACGCAGCATGTTCAACATTACTTGACAACTAATGTCAATAATAAATAAACTAGTAATTCTGTAAATAGTACATCTCTTTTTCAATTTTATCTTACATAAATCAAATCCAAGATATGTAAGTATTACTGAAATGCGTACCTTCTTAATTGTCAACTATTTTTTTTTTCAAATATTTTTATTTGGACTATATTTTGTCGAAAAAACGTCACTATCTCCATGACAATCATTTTTCCAAACTTTCTTTATGTAGATAGGAACCAAACATAATATTGTAAAAATACAAATCAAGAAGTTCAAATTTCACATTTGAAAATCTTTACTTGATTATTAAAACGGACACCATCTTAAGGTGGTGCATCCCGGCTCATAAAGAAGAAGATGGAGAGATATATAATACAATATGTTAAGTGATAAAAATGAAGCAAAAATTGTGAAAATGCTTAATAAAACATGACTCGTTTAAAATAGAGCAAAAATCTCTTGGAAGATATCTTATTATCATATAAAATATATTAAGTATCATTTAAAGAAACATTGTGAATTTTTTCACAAATATAACTTGTAAAATAATAGAAATAGACTTGTTTTAATAATTTTCGAAGCATACTTTGCGATTTTTTCTATCGATGGAATTTCATATAATTTGCGTTTGGGCGTGGAAAGCATCTAGATATTATCTTCAAAAATAACATATATTTTTTTAAGAGCTTAAAAACTTCAAATGTTGAAGGGAGATATGTAAGAAATCGGTCGAAATTCGGATAGCGGCGGCTTAAAACGGAAACGTAACGTACAAAGAACTCACAGGTAGAAGGAATGCAAAATGAAATGCTTAATAAGAAAATGGAATAAAAAATAGCTGTTGTTAATTAATTAGTAGCTAGTTAGTTTGTATTTTTATTTCGGGTTCACGTTAAGGGGATTTGTGAATTTTTTGTCTGAAAATAGGTTAGTAAGCAAAAGCATAAAAAGTTACGCTGGAAAGTGTAAAAGTAAAACACGTGATGCCTTTTCTTCAAAGCTGATTCCTGAACACTTTATTATATGCATCTAGATTCTAGATTCTAGATGATTATCTTCCGTTCCTATCACACATACCTCAGGGGGAAGCTTCAATGGTGATGACGGAGCATCCATCAACACCTCATTTTGTTGCATCCGTCAGTCTAATCCGCATTCATCATCAACACCATCAGTCCACATTGCTACAGGTACTGAAGGGGTTATTGGTTACTAACCTAACTGAAGCCGTGGTAGAAACTTATGTGTCCGACGTTGACTTTATTGAGGTAAAGAGAGTTGAACCCGGAATTGCGTATTTTATTTCTACTAAAATATCTGGTACTCTTAGGTAATTAAGTAAACAAATTTACAAAACGAGACAAAACCTCCTGATTAACTACTTTTTAGTAGTTTGGCTAAGGGGTACTTTTTCAAAATCTTGCTATTTATTTATTTTATTTATTTAGTACAAGATTATACATTTGTTATACATTATTTAAATTTTAAAATGTTTTGACTGCCCAAATAGAAGGATTCCCGTTTTAGGACAGTCAAATTAGGATGTGTTTGAACTATGGAACATATTTTGTACAAACAAAAATTAAATGGAGAAAATGGAAAAAAGAGAAAGAATATAAAAAACATCATAATAACTATTGATTGTTTACCCTGCTTGTTAAAAAAAAGTAATAGTAGATAATAAATATATACAGGGTGTGGCAGCACAACTCCCTTTTTTAAAATTGATGTTCGAGAGGCGGAATTATAAAATTTTGTCCTTGTCCTTTTAGAGATCAAATCAAGTAGGTGACGTCCTCCATTCTCCATACACTTAGTAAACCGATTTCTTGCATTTGTCATGACTCAAACTAGGCCTCAACGGCAAATGCACGCTCCTCACTGTTCCAACGCACGATGATGACTAAACTGCGTCGGGACAAAATTAGTAGTTTCGCCTCCCGAACGAGACCACTAGCGCTCTGCTACGATATCAACCGACTGAATGGCGTGCATTTTAAAAAAGGAAGAAGAAGGAAGGAAGTAGTAACTAACGGTCAGTTATTTAAACCACCTCAAAAATTGGCTTTAATTCTGAATTTAATAATCAAATTAATATGACTAATTCTCTGTGACGGGTAAAGGTACACATTATGCATGAAAGAAATTTAATCAAATTATTGTTAATAAATGTTTATAACTTGTTTGCGTGTTTATTGTTGCTGACAGCCGATTAATCTTTAATATTGATAAATTACACAAGTTTCTAGTTTCTTCCCATTTACAAGCATGCAAGTAATTACTGGAATCTTTAAAATTGTCTACAAAATACATGATGCTAAGCAAATGCAAATTCAAAATAGTTGTAACTGTCGATACAATCAGTTGGAAACTGGTTCACTTAGCAGACATCACTTTATCAGGAATAATATGCATATTGCATACATACGGGAAAAGATATAGGCCTCGCTCTACCCAGCTCGTCTCCTGCGCTTGTAGCCCAGACTGGCGAGATTATTTGCTCCTTCCTGGGAATCGAATACTGACACATACTTTATATGAGTAATCTACCAGTTTAGTTACTCAGCTTCGTCCAGATTTGAAAACAATTAAAAATAATCATTTTTTTAACATCTCAAAACTTGAACACTATAAAATTTGCATTGACTTCTCTCTTTTGAGAGTTAAATGGAATATCAATTGTTCACTCTGATTTCTTTATTACAATAATTAGAGATGTTCTTTTTTATTTATATTAACACCACACAGGAGGCCCCGAGGAAAACAATTTCCCTCAGGGCCTATGTCATCTGGGTTGCTGTGTGGAGGGTCTTTTTGAGGAGAGAAAGGAATGAACATTGGTCTTGAAGAGACTCAAGTTGTGGGAAGGAGGAAACATACAGACCGGAAAATCGTTCCACAGCTGTTAAACACGAGAACGAGTCGACGAGCGACCCGTTCTCATGAGACAAATGTCAAACGTGTACATATGGTGGGCACGCGCTTAGCGTGTTTCCCGACTATGCACCGATGCCGAAGGGATCAATGACGCTAGTTCCTCGGAGCATCTTCCATTTAAATACCGGTAGAATAAGAACAGCATTCCCACCCGACGCCTGTGCTCTAAAGATTGCAATCCGTTTGTTAAATTAGGAGAATCTATCAAACGGACCTCCCGTTTCTGAACAGAGTCGAAGGTATTTTTCAGGTATTTTGGGGCTCCAGACCAGAGGTGGCTGCCAAATTCTACCGTGGGGCGCACTTACTGTTTGTACAGAGTTAGCAGATGTGTATGTGTTAAAGTATCTGCGGGCCCTGTAGAGTATGCTCAGTTTTTGAGAGGCTTTCGATGGAACACCAGTATCTGGGCTGGTCACTTAGAATTACACCAAGCACATCAATGAAGGGCCTGTTCGGAAGATCGCTTCCGTTGAAAGAGACTGGATTTAAATCTGTGATTTGACGTCTATCTATATTCATGTATATCTATATAGATATACAATCTATGACAAAGATTGCTACGATGTTTATGTCACTAGGAACTCCTGTGATGAGAGCAGGTGCAGTTTTTAACTAAAATAATAGGCATTTAATTTTAAAATGACAATTAACGAATGTGACTCGACCTCGATTCAACAAATATTAGCATTAGTATTATAACGCCAAAGCCTCTGATATCACCAGCTGACCCTGGGATGTGTTTAGGCCATAAACTCCAACATAAACAGAATGTAAATCACCATAATAACAGGCTACCAGTGTTCAGTGTTCATACCTGATGGGAAGATTCACAATTTATTGGATCATTGTTTTAAATTTAAATTCATACACTCGTCGTTATCAAAGCCGAACCAACACAAAGGGGCGTGTACCACATATTACATTTCAAGGCCGTAGACTGATCTATTCCGCAATAAACAGGTAAATTTGTACATAAAGCATAGATTAGGTGCTTTAATACTTCATACAAAATCGTGTGATATTTTATTTTCCAAAATATTTAATCATTGCTTTTGTGGAAATTGGGTGCTACCTTATTGAATAATGGAATTGTCACAGCACGCAATTTTGTGTTTTGTTTTATTTTTCGAAGGGCAAGATAGATATACAAATTAAATATATAAATTTTTAACTTGACTGTTTCGCCTTCTGACGCCATTAAAAAAATGTAAAAAAAATGTAAAAAAATGTAAAAAAAAGGAAGAGACTGAATGCTCTGGAAATGAAATCTCTGAGGTGTATGTGTGGTAAAACCATGTACGAACGATTAAGAAATGTGGAGATTGGGCATGGTTTGAGCATGTAGAGCGAATGAACGACGAAAATAATGGAAGGAAAATATATGACGCAAATGTGAATGGTAAAAGAAGTCGAGGACGCCCGAAAACATTGCGCGATCCAGTAAATCAGAAACTCGAGTCGGGCCATGTCAAGAATCAGAGTAATAAAAGAAAAAAAGGTATCTAGATATAAACTTTATTCTAAAACCCAATGATTCTTTCTGGATTTCATTTTATTTCAATTGGGTACCTAAATATCTAATCTTTTTAGAACAAAAAAAAACGAACATTTTAGCTGCTTGCGACGTGTGGCACCATCGCAAATACTACCTCGAAACGCGAACGAGTAATTTTATGTCTGTCGAGTTTGGATCTCTCCGCGGGTCGACATGTGCACCTTATCGTGATAATTCAACTATAACTACTACTGTGTTTTTCTGAACCTTTATGATGAAATCTAGGAAATCAGGTAATTATCATAACTATTTAACTTGTGTTTTAGTGTGATAAAAAATATTGAAGTAACGATTTTTCAAAACGTATTTTTTCTTTAAGTTTAGAATTCATCGAGACTTTAAAAAATGTATTCGGCAAAATATTTTGTTTTCTGTGTTTAATGGATATTAATGTGTAAAATTAACTTTAGTTTTGTGAAGTATTCAGGGTTTACTTTAACAACTTTTAATTTTTTCAGCACCAAGGCGATTTTTGATATACAGATCGATATATATAAATTTCATAACGCCAGAGTTTACCATTATATATAAAAACACTCTTCTGCTAAAATGCAATGTTCTGTAAAGTTTTTGAGTCAATCTATCGATTACTTTCCGAGATTTCCGAACGCAAACAAACGGAACCTAAATTTTTATATATATAGATTGCTGTAGGTATTAAAAACAAATTTAAAATACATTTTTTTAACAATTTTTTCAAATAATGATAATTTGTATTGTCCAAAAAACATCAAAAAAATAAAGTTACGCTAGATACTCAAAATTACTAACCGTGCGGCGTGATGATTAGTTAGCTAGTTAGCGTAGCATTTATTCGAGGATTCGTCACAATTGTCAACGCCTTTGAAAGGCAAAACAGCCAACACAGCTAAAACTTTCATTTCTAGTGCAAACATCTGAAAGAAATTTAGTTTTAATAAAGATTATAAATTATGATTCATCGTGGTACTAGCACAGTTTTATTTCCTGGCATTTTGGGAGGGTTCACGTGACTCATTCGGCGCTTCAAGAGGTGTGTTCCTATTATTAATAATTTCATCATGCGGATATAGTTTTTTTATGTTAAAAGCAAGTTATGTTATGTCAAATGATGTTACTTAGAGCTTAAGACGCGACGGGAGACGGACTGACATAATACCGTGACCTTTGGAGCTTCGTTCTGGCGTGACTAATTCTCGATTACTAATAATATTGTCTGAACTTCCATACACATGGATATGTAACATCCGATGTATAATATATTTTGTATATATCGATCGTCCAGTTGATTAGTCAGACATCTCGGAAATATCGAAATTGAAGTTGGGTTTGTAGCTGAATGTACCCTTTATCTGGCACAATACTCAGATTACTCGTAAACCCTACCAAATCAATTATAATGCAGAAAAATTAATTATTCCAAATGTTGACGTTTTCTGGGTCACTGGTAGAATATTTCAAAATGTCGTACTAATGTACAGGGCCGTTATGCCTCCCGGTGTTGTTTTGTACCATATTTAATATGTTAAACACAGACCCATGTAAATAATATTTGATTTATGTTGAGCATTCGAATATTGCTTTCGTCATAATCTCAAAACTTGAAGATATATTTGGAGATTTTTTTTTTTACATTAGCTCCACACAGGAGACCCTGAGGAAAATAATTCCCCATAGGGCCTATTATCTTTGGTGATGCTTTCTTAGTGTCTTTGGGAACGCTGTGTGGAAGGTCTTTTTAGGAAAGGAAGTTCTGGGAAGGAAAAAAATATGGGGTGGGTAGGAAGCAGGGGTTCAGTGTGTTCAGGGGTGACTGACGAATCCATCCCTCCAACCGTGGTGCAAGGCGATATTCCGAGAGAGTCCTGCTGCAGAAGTCAAAAGGTCTCCCTCAACCAGGCTCTCCCGATCCGGCTAGCCACGCAGTTGGTGGGCGTAGTTGCAAAATCCGGACAACCTCAACCTCTGAACCCGGGCAAGTCAAGCCTGCTTAGTCACCAAACGTAGCGAACCACTTGGGGTGACCTATGGTAGAGGCGTTAGTTGCCCAATAAATGGTTCTCGGAGCGGCGGTATCCATACCCGTCTCTAAAGGAGATGTACTTGGAGTTATCTGACTAATCAACTGGACGATCGGTACTTGGGTTTTTTAAGAACTCTTGGGGCAAGGTTCCACAAAAATTGCATATTATGAAGATATTCTTTTGAATATGAAAATATTTTAATAACTTTAATTAAATATAATAGATTTTTTAATTACTTCACACAGAAGGCCTTGAGGAAAATAATTTCCCCAGGCCCCAGGACATCGTTGGGGATGCTTTGTGGATGGTCAATATGGAGGGTCTGTATTTTTCTGAAGATGTAAAAATCCTTGAACGGTTAGCCGTAACTTCGTGAAATTTGCACAACGTTTTCCGTTTGTAATTTGAGGTTAAGTGCAATAATTTTCAAGGGAACTTTGATTCCGTTATGAACTAAATATCTTTGATAATACATTATATCGATTTAACTATCCAAAAATAAGGAAGGATCACATATTTTTCGTTACTTCAGCTCAATTATCTTAATTAAATGAAGTCATTATGAGCGAAACTCAATCGAAAATCTGGAAACAGAAAAATCAGAAAAAGATATTTACACCTCTGGGACTCGAACCCAGGACCTCTCTACTTTCCGGGTTGGGCGCTCTTATCCACTGAGCTAAGGTGTCGATATCCAATTCCGTCACTTTTAACTGTACCATACTTCGACTAAGAACCACCCATATTATCTTCATTTTTAACGCATATTTTTATTGGCTGCCATCTTTATGAATGATTGCAAGATTCAACTCGAACTAAATGCAATCTAGATGGTGTCTGGATAAATTTTTATCCATTTTATTTAATGTGCGACATCTTTTGACCCTTCTGCAAGTCTAGGATGAATATTATTATTTTTTATTTTAATTTTTTATGAGTAAAACCTCAAACTGTAATATTTAATTAAATGAAGACATTATGAGCGAAACTCAATCGAAAATCTGGAAACAGAAAAATCAGAAAAAGATATTTACACCTCTGGGACTCGAACCCAGGACCTCCCTACTTTCCGGGTTGGGCGCTCTTATCTTACGTAGCTGTGTCAAATGTAGTATTTCTGCTGTGTGTATTTTGATATAATTAATTTAATAATATTTTAGCAAAACCAATAATATTTGTGTCTCTAAATAACAACGCTTTAATCTTCTTACTGGCGCCATTCTTTCAGATTTGTTTACTATTTTTCGTCCCCATGCTTATTTGTCTGTGTCAGAAATTGAAATGACCTAAAAATAACATTAAAAAAAACCTAACGTTTTAAAGGCTTCAAAAACAACAACAACTCATTTATAATACGTTTAAAATATCATTATGCGCAATAGATAAATGCAAATGTCGCCAAATATTTCTGTCTAATTATTAAATTATACAAATATCTAATATGCACATCGTTTCGTTTATTACCACTCGGGCATAAAATGTTATTTACAGTGCATCGTTGGAAATTGTAGTAAATGTTAGAAAATGCTGAAAAACACATTTTTTTTACCAATGTTTTTTTAACATGTCGTTGATTTTCCGGCACACCTACGAACGAATCCAACTACGAGTTCCCAACAAATGAACCAGATCAGACAAAATTATTAGCCTCCCTCGATGCAACATCAGTTCTCAGCAAAACTCCTTCATTTATCGTACACAATTTGGGAGGCGGGAATGGGTACCGCCGCCCCGGGAACCTTTATTGGATAACCAACACCTCTGACATAGGTCACCCCAAGTGGTTCGCTACGTTTGGTGATTTAGGAGGGGTGCCCGGGTTCATGGGGTGAGGTTTGTCTAGGTCTTGGAGGCGGATGACCAGGACACACTGAACCCCAGATTCCTACCCACCCCTTAAACCCTTTTCCTTCCCAGAACTCTCCTCCCCTTCCTTTCCTTAAAAAAACCCTCCACACAGCATCCTCAAAGATGACATAGGCCCTGGGGCAAATTATTTTCCTCAGGGCCTCCTGTGTGTTTAGGAAATTAGTTTCCTCAGAGCTCATGTAAAAAAAAAACACACACACTTTCAATACAAATTGCTCACAATTTGACATTTTTAGCTTTGCACCACAAAAAGTCAAAGTTCCTTAAAGTCAAGCAGGCGATTAAACGAATTTCCTTTTTGTGTTACGCATTTTATTAATACATACTATACTTCAACCAGACCAACCCTCCCATCTTACCCCCTTCCTATTCCCACATAGGCAATTATTTTTTTATTGTTTTATTTCTGAGATACTTACATATATGCTAAGAAGTGAGATTCATTTAAATTACTGAATTTAAAACTTCTGTTATTTCTACGCCTCGCAATTTTTACCTCATATGGGTATTAAAAATGTTACCTGGGTATTATAGACTTAGAGGCCTTGTATTTAATCGATAGAGAAAAATTGCTACCTGAAAACCATACTAAAATTGCATGTTTCATCAACATCAGCAACCATCGACAGCTGCCATAAACATATACTCGTACGTACGTGTCTGTTTGTGCTATATTAAAATCATTAAACTAACTTTTATATTATAATACCCGTGTGGAAACCTGTTAATGGTAAAAATAATGTAACCTAGATATTATTACGCTTCTTTTCAATGTAAACTGTTGGACTCCCAAATAAAGTAAAATAAAGTATTGCCGATATCCAAAACCAATCTTTACCTTTGTTTTCTTAGTGAAATAAAATAAATCGCCTTTTTAAATTAATTAATTCCACGCAGAAAGCTCCAAGATTCTGCTCTAGATTCCTGTCATCTCTCGGATCTCACAACTATTCTTTAGATTAATCTCCTTTACCTTGAGACACATAATATAAATCGGTCGGTTTGATATTTTGATAAAGGCATACCACTCATAGATTTGTTGAGACTTCTCGTGTCAATCCGAAAAAGAGTTTCCTGTATAATGTACCGCAAAACTATAGATATTGAAACTTGCATTAGTGTAGTGCTTTGTTAACCTTTGTACTAATTTTACTTTATATTATAGGTTTAATATATAGGTTTATACTGTTTTACTTAAATTGTAAACCTGCTCTTCTGGACACAGGACTGTTTTGTGAGATGCGTGTCCAATGTTTTAATTTTGTCGTACAGAAAACAAATACCTACTGCTGAAAGTTTATTCATAACTCATTACATATCCGTGGTGTATAAGTTAGTCATATAGTTTGAACATCCTTTAATAGATGTCGTTGGTGTAGTTAATTTTACGAAGTTTTTTGATATCTCAACAGATGTCAGTTAAGTATTATTTTGTAAGAGTATCATCTATCGTCGTTCGTATCTAATGTATGAACGGTCACGATGGTAGCCGAAAGCATGTGATAGTCCGACAGACGCTACCAGTTTCGCGGATCTTAGAGTCTCTTAGATTAAAGACATCTGATTCAGTTAAATATCCATTGTAAACTTTATTTAACACGTTCCCAACATATTCCAAGAAGTCTAAATCGTTGGTTGGGGATGGCAGTGGAACATGACATGTATTGTTTGGTCCCTTCCCTCCATCTTTCTTATACGTTACGTGTGTAAATGGAGCTCTCAGTGGCAGGAGAATATCTCATTGCTGACAGTATGCGGCATGTGGCACAGTGGCATGCCGTCAATGACTGCAACAATAACTCCCGGTGCCAGCGGTCGTGCCGCCCGCGCCATGACTGCCATGGCTGCTATGAGTGCCACGAGTGCGGTTGCGCCAATTACCGACTAGGAACGCAGTCGAAGGTTAACTAAGCCAGACAATAAAAATGCTCGCATTATGATCGAAACAATACCGGCGTTTCCTGATCCGCCATCCGTGAACTCTGTCTCAACAGGGGCAGATCGAGAACTTTTGGAGTCATTCCTCAATGATTAAAATCTATAAAATGCGAAACTGCCTGTGTTTGTTTGTTACGCTTTCACGCATAAGCCAATAAACCGATTTTAAAAATTCTTCCACCAATAGAAAGCTACATTATATGCAAGTAATACAGGCTGTATATAATGGTAAGTTCTGACGTTATGAAATTATTAATATATATCCATCTACATAAATAAAAATGAATCTCGGAAACGTTTGTACGCGCATAACTTCCGAACGACTATACCAAATTGGATAATTCTTTATTTTTACTACTGGTGAGCTCTGGCATTGTGAAATTTAGGTGGCGCGCAAGCTGTATGAAAACTGAATGTACCGGGAATGAATTAACGGAATGCGTAGGGGGAATAATTTATAAGTGCGAGCGCCACATTAATTTCCCCCTAATCCCATGCGAGCGAAGCCGAGGGTAAAAGCTAGTAAATTATATATGTGCAAAGATGGCGCCAGTGTGATACCGCTAATATATTTGGTTTAATTTAATTAGATTTGGTCTATCCGATACGTAACGACAATGACAAACAATTTTGAAAGCAAAATTTAAACAAATATTTTAATCAGAAATGTTTGCTAAAAAAATAAATATAATACCAATCTGTATTTGGACATTACGCACCTTTATGCCAAAAATATATCAACATCTCTTAAAACCTAGAACTGTTAGTGACAACATCCAAACTGCTCGTGATACTAGAACCAACGGGCATCTTCTCTTACGTATCCCTATAGCTAAACCAACTTTGGCCAAAGAAATTTTAGATAATTTGCATCAAAGCAATTCAACGCAGTTCCTCTGGCAATTAGATAGCACACAAATTATTTGAAATATAAATCAAACACAACGTCTTGGATCATTTGCCAAGCTAGATAAAATATCAAAGATTTTATTAAACCCTTTTTATAAGTATGGACTTCCAATGGTACGTTGCTGATTTCGTTTTGCTTTAAATGAAATTTGATTATTGCTATTTTTTTTCGATTGTAAACTGCTTATGTTATAAACTGTGCCTGGAGGAGTTCTTGGCGAAACAGGCACAGCACATCACCAATGTAATGTAATAAGAAAAGATAAATAGAAAATAAAATTTAAGAAAACCTAATGCATAATTATATAATGTGTTCTATATAAGCTGATCGAGATAATGTACCTACATAGTTGTTAATTCAAATTTAATGATAGTTAATTCCCGGAATGAGAATGAAATAAACACAAAAAGCTTTGTGAAAAAAAGCACAAACGTAACTATACCTGCAAAGGTCCAAATATATTATTTTATTATTATTGCTGGTTTCTCAGACTGTCACCCCAAAAATTGTGCATTGAACATTTGAAAATAGCCATTCTTTACCGTCTGCCGTTTAGTGCTGTATGAATAAAAAATGATAAAAGTTTTAAGTAATCTTTCAAAAATTTGTCGCATATTTTTATTTTTCTAAGAATTTTTTTTTGTTATTTATTCGTTGTTTTTCTCAGGTCGAGCAAAACTTTCCTTTTTATCCATTTTTACAGACCGCACGCCTCTTTTCTAATTTAGCCGAGCAAAAAAAAAAAAATATTTATTTGTTATTAATTGTTATTTTTATGAGATTTTTTAACTTTCAACTTCAGACTCTCTTTCTTTGAAGGAGGGATTGCCTTTACAGTTTTTCGGCTGTAAAACACTGAAAGCAGTTTTTTTTTGTCTCTATAATCGCAAAAATCATTATTAGGAAATGGTATTGGATATTGTACGAGTGTACCAAATTCGAAAACTTTGTTAGAGAATATTGTTTGTTACAGGTTTTCACTTCTACTGTTATTTTTAAACAATTTAAAATTTAATAGAAAATATTTACATTTAATTTGATGATTGTTACCTCAGCGTTGACAGCGCTCTCCGACGCAACCCAAAAATTGCAGCCCTAGGGTGGCCCTGTCCCCAGCCCATAAGGCCGTAATATCGATTGATTCGTGCGCGCCATTTTGTTTTATCGTAATGGCGTTTGGCGCCAAATGTCAGATGTAACCTCCCGCCGCCAGATATGACTGTTGATCCTATATACAGCCAATACTTTCTAATCGGACTACGATCGCAACCAAGCAACATACATACATACACACACACCTACTGCCTACTGTCTGCTGTCGCACAGGGCGTTTCTGTGTCAGGAATGTGCGAATTGAAGAAATTAGATTTAATTGATATTTTTTTTTGCAATTTACGTACGGGTTAAGCAAGGAGTATCGATGTATAATATATCTGTTTTAAGGTAGTACAAAATCAGTGGGTTTGGCGATATGGATTTTAAACTTATGACGTTTTGCGTTTGGATCTTTGAAAACATCAGATCTCAAATGTCATCAAATTTGCGAAGTGTATATTTATCTATCGTGATTTTGTAGATAAATACACTGCTATAGCTTGCAAAGTCAGTAATGAGCTATGTTTTTTTTTCGTTATTTGTTTTTGGGGTGTTATGCCGTGTTGCGCTACATCCTTCTTTAGCTAACGCTTTGGACAGCGTTACAGTGTACATCATCAGGGCAGATGTGTGACACGTGTACACATTGTAACGCTGTCCGAAAACTTGGCTAAAGAAGGAGGTCAATACGACATAATACCCCAAAAACAAATAACGAAAATACTTTTGGCTGTGAAAATCTAAATAAATGAGCTATGGTGCTTTGAAATACTGGAAATTAACATGTTTCTTGATTTAAAAAAATAAGTAACACCCCTCATGAGTATCAACGCCCCCAACCGTCTGGAGGTAAGTTGCGAGACTGAAGAAAGTATGGAGAGGAAGAAAATAGGGAAGAGTTTAACAATTTCTCTGAAAGTAGAATCAATAACATAACAATAGATGTGCCTTCCGTACAAATTTTAGTGGAAACAAATATTCCTTTTAGCCCAATCCCCCAGCATTCTATCTCGCTTACACTCGCCTGAGATCGTAGATCTCCAACCCATTCGACTTTCGAAAGCATAGTTTTGAATGGAATTATAGGGCAATATTGGGCCTGTAATTGGATCACAAAACACAGCCAAAAGGCACTACTAGTATTATTCTTTATTCTATGACTCTAGTGCTGGGGCCGCACCTGCGTGTATCGTCACGAAGCTTCATACTAATAGCATTGGTATTAGTATGAAGCTTCGTGACGATACACGCAGGTGCGGCCCCAGCATAAGTGTTTCAAATTCGTAAATTGTAGCCAGCAGGCTCTAGTTTTTTTCTTACCCTAGCATCGAAATCTCTAGGGGTAGAATCCTCATAGATTATGAAATTTAAGGCTTTGCTTCAATGAATTAATGATTTAATTAATGCTTTTATAATTATTAACATCGATCTTCGTTATAAGGTTCCCATTATACAACTCTGAATGGTACAGTTAGGTGAGTTAGGTAAGCCTAATAAATCACTTTTATGAAAGTTGCTTCGTCAATAAGCCATAAAGTATCGTTCATCTTTATGGTTAGGTTAGCTTCAGTTAGACTAGGTTAGGTGAGGTTAGGTCAGCCTGGGTTAGGTATGGCTATTAATTACATTATTAATAACCATGTAAAGTTCCTATAAGAAGACTTTTATTAGAACCAGTTAGGTAATCTTGCGTCTTATAGTATGCTCAAGTATGATTATCGCAAGACTTTATTATCATAGATGTCTTCAAACGTCCTCATTTTCCACATTTTGTGCATTGTGGAAATTTGTGCATATTATATTAGTGACTATTTTCAAGTGAAACCGTACGGTATTCAATATGGCCGAAGCCAGCGCGATTATTTCATCTGCAAATGTGAATAATATTTTTTAGCAAAACTGTTTAGGTAGGAGGTTTTTATTGATTAAAATAATATTGTTGTCAAATTGAAGTTAGTGGAGAAAGGAGATGATGAAGAAGTATGTTGGAAAGTACCACAATTATTTTTTAAATCTGGTCTCTAAACATAGCCAAAGCCATTTCAAGCAATATCGTTTCGCTTGTTATTATTGTTGGTCTTTTATTCTCTCCTCCACACATTCAAACAAAGTGCGAATATGCCTTAAATTTTTCTTCTGGAATATAAAATTTACATTGACATTTCTCTAAAAATTTTGAAAACAATGTCAGTTAGAACCTTGTCTAATTAAGGTGACATTTTATCGATGTAATTTAATTATTACCAATAATAAAATTATATCGATTATAAGGCTGCTGTTTATGTTTTTATTTATTTTATTTATTTATTATTTTTATTTATTTCATTTTTATTTAGTAAAATATTTACACATTTATGTACATTATTTATAAAATGTTTTGACTGTCCAACTAGGATGATTCCCGTTTTAGGACAGTCAAATTAGGATAAGTGTGAATATATATGGACCATGATTTATACAAAAAGAGGTAAAATTGAAGAAATGAAAATAAGAGAAAGAATAAAACATAAAATTGGAAAGTTAAAAGCAATAAGTTTTATTACAATGTTCTATCTAATGATTATGTTTTGTGTAATAGTATTAAACTAACAGTTAAAAACCCGCTCCGCAGGTTTTTGCTGCTAGGCCCTGCGTGGGGTTTTTGATTCGGCCTAACCCAGTTTGAGTGTTGGCAGCCATTTTTTAAATATGAAAGGAACTGGTTCCAAAAATATCCGGTACATCGGATCCACTGGGATCCAGTGACAGCTAGTCACCGAGACAAAGTAACCGCGACAGGCAATGACGTCATGTATAATATAAAGACGCGTGGTATTATTGCTCCCAACTGCCAGTTACAAGAATAATCATATAATAATATATAATATAATTGTCATTCTCTCCACATCCAGAGAGATTCGCGAAATTACAAATTGAGTAGCACTTACGCCAACCAGGGAATACCCTTCATGCGAGCTGATAACATAAAGTAGCGCCATCTTTTGGCATTGCTTTAATTCGGTTTTATTACAGAAGTAGATTCGTATACAAACTCCACGCACGAAAACGGCTTGGCGTAAGGCGCGGCGTCACAGTTGCATTCTTAGCGGGATTTTTTAAATTTTAACCATACATTCAAAAGCATATTAATAACGTCCGAATAATAATAATATGAAATAATTTTTTATATTGATAAAAATGACGAAAAATTTCAGGTCTGTACGATAGCTCAGTGGCTAGAGTGTTGTCCCGATAAGAAAGAGGTCCTTGGTTCGATCCTCAGTTGCGACATTTTTTTATTTTTTATTTCGTCAGTTAGTGAAGTAATTTTTAATTTTTTTATTTTATCCCAGGTACACAAGAAGAGGCGCATCGTGGCCAAAGTGCAGTGTCGCAACATTAAGAACGAGTGCCCCAAGCCGAGCTGCGAGGAGCCCGTGCTGCACCCGGGCCGCTGCTGCAAGACCTGCCCCGGGGACCTGCACAGTGAGTCACACGCCCATATATTATTAATAGATCCACTATGTATTAAAGCAAGTAGTAAATGACTTGTGGGGCAGATGAAACTCGTCTAGCTGGTAGATAGTGGATTCATATTGAATTAGTGGAAGGATCAACATCAAGGAGCTCCATCGAAGTCAGAGTCAAGTTTAGTCTCTCAGAAGCTGGGCGTACTGTACAGGGCCCGCAGATCAGATAGTAAACAGCTGTTGACCCTGTAAAAATTGCATAAGCGCCTCACTGTTGAATTTGACAGCCACCTCTGGTCTGGGGCCTCAAAATACCTGAAAAAACCCTTGACTCTGTGCAGAAAAGGGCGGTCCGTTTGATAGATTCCCCTATATTAACAAGCGGATTGCAATTTTTAGAGCAATTCGACAGTTAAGTTTGAGTCAACATCAAAAAATATGCTACGGATAAATTAAAGCTTTTCTATGTATTGGAATTACAAAAAAAAAGATTAATTACATAACAAAAAATATAAGAGTAAACTACTAAAATTTCTTTAACTAATAAGAAACAATTTTATAAAAAAATACCTCTTTATGGCTAAGACTATTTTTGAGGTTTCGTATGTTCTAACTTTTTTTCATTCTTATAAAATTATGCACAAAATAAATAAAAAACACTTTTTTGCTTACCTGTCTCGTGCAAGTTACACGCTCGATTTTAAATTTTGAAGGCGTGATAAAAAAAATATTTCTAGCGTTTATATTCCTCTTAAGTAGATCCGCTATATCTGCGTATCTATTACTAACTTCAAGCAACCTAGGTACAAGCGAGTGTTTGAAATACATTGTGGTTGTTACATTTAAACAGGATATATATGTTGCATATATTGTACACGTGTGAACAGGATATATGCTGCATATATATGCAGCGGAGTGTGAAGGAATTTCGGTCAACAAATAATAACGTTTCAATTACTTTGGCCGCAACTATTCACGTTCTATTTTATAAACAGCAGCGCTGAAAATAATTTAATTTGAATAACATAATCTTCCAGTGCATTTGTCGCATTCTGAAGTGATCTTAGAGAGTGGCCACATACTAATATGCATGCGCGAGTGTAGATAATTGCGTGAAGTCATTTATCGTGCCGTGGCGATACATTCATTTAGTCAATGGTCGCTTGAAGCTGCACCATTCCATACATTGTAGTTATCTTTGCAGCAAGGTTACCAAAATCATCTGAATTATGTACTTGTCTAAAATTTTGTCACAAATGCTTTCAACCAAGGGGTGAAGGGTTCCGTGGCAACCCAACAAAGTGGCATTTCATAATCCAAAACCTAACTAAACTTTTTTTTTGTTCATATTATAAATAGAGGTGAGACATGCAATATACGTGTCTGTTTCCTCCAAAGTACTACTTTTTTTCCATTGATTTCCTTTGATACAGACTTATATACAGCTACGGCGACGGGAATTGCGTTTTATTTTCTTTATACGTGTGAGGGAGATGTATGATAATGATCGCATGTTTCCTTTGGGAGGTTGCAGCCACACGTTCACCTTTTGTCTCATTTTTGACCGTTGTTATTTAATGAATAAGAAATAGCTGCAGCATTATATGTTTAAGGCGCCGTATCCCCGCTCAAAAATAAGAAGATGTAGAGATATGTAATTATGAATGTTGGAGAGAGCGCGCTAATGTTTAAAACGATAAAATTGAAGCGATGAAAATGTTAAATAAAACACGACTCGTTTAAACTAGAGCAAAAATCTTGTGGGGAATTTCTAAAATAGCATTTAAAGAAAGACTGTGAATTTTTTTATACATGTAACTCCTAAAATAAGTGAAATAAACGTTTTTGTAATAATTTTCGGAGCATATTTTGCAATTTTTTTCTATCGAGGGAATTTCACATAATTTGCGTTTCGGCGTGAGGAATGTATAGATATTATCTTAAGAGCTTAAAAACTTCTGATGTTTAAGGTACATATGTCAGAAAACGGTAGACATTCGGGTAGCGGCGGCTTAATAACAAAAGCAAAACCATCAGCTTATTGAGATTTAACGTTTTTTTAATTTTTGGAATTCACTCACACTTCAATATTATCCTTTTAACTATATCCGTAGTTTCAAAATTATCGTCACGTCTTGTAGTATTTTAGGGGTCTGCGGAGGCGTCACGGTGCGGTGTGAGAGAGATGCAAAAGAATGATTACTTTTTCCTTTGGAGGAAACAGACCTACGTTGTGTATCTCATCTTTTGAAAGATCTACAGCATAATTGTAATAAGGAACGTATTTTTATTGCCTTTTTTGTGCCGTCACGGTACCGTAATCGTGAATCGTCACGGCAATAATAAAAGCGCTACATAAAAATAATTTTATGTCAAAATATTATATTAAAATTAGGTATTTACCTACTTTACCGCTTATTTAAATTAATATTCATACAGGCAGTTCCAACACAGAAAATTACAATTCAAAGCTAATTTGAGTTCATTGAACCAGGAATAATTAATTTTATGCGGGAATAACTAATACAGAAATTAGTGTGTTCGATGATAATAATATAATTTTACTTTTTTTTACAAAAAAGAAAGACAAACATTCCCGGGTTACTAATAACCTGACAATATTTGAAACTCTCCTGCTACCATCACAGTAAGCGGAAAATGTTGCTTGTGTCGCGATGGAGGACTTAGCCAGCCGAGGAATCGAACACGCAAGGCCCAAACGCGACGCCAACTCAGCTACTGACCGGTCGTTATGTTTAATAATAATTTGGAAGCTCCACAAAATAAATACAAATTTAATAATTATTACAAGCATTCTAATAACCGACAACCTTTGAGGAAATATATACATTATTCCTCCATGCTGACAAACATCAGTATAACATTTTCGCGTAGTATTTATGCAAGTTAAAACTAGACCGAGTGCTTACGAACGCTTTGTGGGGAGACTGCATATATTAGTGGCAAGAATGTTCGCAATGCTGCTTAGAATATGTTTATTACATTATTATTGAAGTACCCTCAATACAACACCGCTAAACCTCTGCTTTGGTGCACCAAATACCTGACACTTATCTTACTTAGTAAACTTACAAAGATACAAAGTGCTTTCGTTGTATTTAAAATAGATGTTTGTAGGTACTGGCTTTTAATAATTTTCTGCGAAACTGCGAATGCTAAACAGTGGTACAGGGATTAGAAAAATAATTAAAAATCTACTTATTTATGATAGTTAATCGATGGGCGTATGTTAGAGCGCAATCCCCTTTGCCTAATCCTGAGTAGAAATGTAGTGTAGTGTAAAAATATATAAATATATGCCGTTATCATCAATATCATCGTGAACCAGCAGATTGAATATTGATTCGTTTCGTAAAAAAAATATCTTTTTGTAATAATTTTACACTTGCAAAAGTTAGCAATTAGTTACTAGCTTTCACCCATAGCTTCGCACGCCTAGTATTAGGGAGAAATTACTGTACAAAGAATTTTTCCACGGGAAAGAAATGTTTTTCCTGTATAAAAAGTAATCTATGTCACTTTCCAATCTTTCAACTATTCATACGTAAAAAAATCACGTCGCTCGGTTGCTTTATTTAGACGTGAAAGAAGGACAAACAAACAAACACACTTTCGAATTTATAATATTAGTTAGAATTAGGATAACAGAGAGGTGATTTTTGAATTCGATGCTTCTTTCATCATATTTATATCTTATTCCTGGCGAATAAAAAGTTTTTCCAGATTCTTCCATTCGCTAACTCTTATCCCTAATAACAAAGCAGCCAATAAAAAAAATTCACTGTTTAAAAATTAAAATACTTACTGATTTTATGTTTTACTTAAATTTGAGCAAACGCGTTGTGTTCATTTACCGTTGGAGACATTAACACTGGAGTGCCTAGAAATTTATGTAGTGGTAGAATTATTTTACGAGCAAATAAATGTTCAGTCTCATTCAATCTGTAATCAAAATTAGCATCAAAATCATGATTCACACATCGAGACCGCCACTCTGAAAGCTGATATCCCGCCATACTGAATTAATTACCACAAAACTCCGAATAACTCACTCCTTCGCCACTCATGCCGATAATTCAAGGTCCAGCATCTCCGCGGACTCCTGCTTCCCTGGTACCCGTAACGACCGTCATCTGTCGCCTTCAGGGCAAATCACGGCTTGTTAATCATCTCGGATCGAGTTTCTTACGTCCGATCCCCTTTCTTCCCCTTTTTCCATCAGACTCGATTATCCAAAGAGGAATAGCATCATTCAACATTGAAAAGAGACAATAATTGTAAGGACTGGATGTCTCACTGCTTCTTATTCATAATTGAAATGAATCATTGAAGACTGACCACGCAATTTTATTAATTTATTTTATTAAGTATTGATTAATAGGCAGTCTAGACTTGAGCGATTTTTCTTCGAATTTGATCTAACCGAACTCAACCGTTAGGAATTTACGTCAAAATTAATTTGAAATCGAATTGAATCATTTAGAAGACGCCATGCAGACGTCTAAATATTATATTTAAAATTGTAACCAACCGCTTTGATCCAAATCTTCGACAGAATTTGTGAACTTCATAAAAGAAAACTTGTGTTCAGCCGCCGCTGCCCGAATTTTTACTGATTTCTTGAAGTTTTTAAGCTCTTAAAATTTTTGACGATAATATCTAGACGCGTTCCACGCCGAAACGCAAATTATTTGAAATTCCCTCGACAGAAAAAAATCGCAAAGTATGCTCCGAAAATTATTAAAAACACGCCTGTTTCTATTATTTTACACGTTATAGTTGTGAAAAAATTCACAATGTGTTCCTTAAATGATAATGAGTCGTAATTCTTTAAACATTTTCACAATTTTTGCTTCAATTTTATCATTTTAAATATAAACGCGCTCTGTCTAACATTCATAATTACATTTCTCTCCACCTTCTTCTTTTTGAGCGGAGATGCGCCGCCTTAAGTATTTAAACGTTAATACCATGCTTATGAGTAATAATTTTGCCTATAGAACAGTCATTTAAAAAATATATAAAAGCTTTCTTTGCGGTAGTATATACATACAGCTTTTTGAGGGAGTATTTCACCATGTTTTTAATAGCTTATCCGTAAGGTTAACGTATATTTTCGTTTTACGATTTATTTATTTATGAAGTCCAAGCTTACCATTTATATTCGAATAGTAGCAATATATCGGATAAGTTAGCCGATTTTCTATCTAAGTATTTATTTATTTATTAATATAGGGTATCACATATATAAACTATCGGGAGGATGGTGAAATACCCCCCAATAAGATTGACAACCCGTGTGCACTCGTTTTTTGGCCCCTGGCCCAGAGGTCGCTAGTTCAAAACCCGTTCAGTAAATAAGAACAGTTTTATATGGGTTTTTTCACTTTAGACTAAAAATAAATGTTGTTTAAAACCGTTATAAATATTTTTAATATTTTATCGGGTTCGATGCTTTGGTTTAAATAGGTTTACGTATAAATATTTATATCGATAATATACATAATTAATTGTTTTGTGTCGCAAGCTGAAATATAAGCGTGAGTCAATAATATTGGAGAGATGAAAGTCTATACTAATATTATAAATGCGAAACTGCGTGTATTTGTTTCTTACGCTTTCACGCATAAATCACAAAACCGATTTTAAAAATTCTTTCATCAATAGAAAGCTTAGCTATACGTGAGTAATATGAGCTGTATATAATGGTAAGCTCTGGCGTTATGAAATTATAAATATTAATATATTATATTTATTGTACGTTTTCTGTCCCTAACAAGAGCGAGTTATTGCTAACGTCTGAAGAAAAGCAAAATAAATCGTTGCCGTGGAAACGATGTTTATATATTTGCGGAAAATTTTATTTCTGGGGTCGTAGTTAATATCTATGTCTAAAAATGAATTGTCGAAATGCATGTACGCGCATAACTGCACCAAATTGGATAATTCTTTTTTTCATGTTCGTTATTTTGAATAAAACTACTGGTGTGCTCTGGTATTACGAAATTTGCAATAGGTGGCACGTGAGTTGTTTGAAAACTGAATGTACCGGGACTGAATGTTTGGAATGCGAGAGGGGAAGGGTGGAGTGGAGAGAGGGAACGTGGAGGAGGCGGAGTGGGAACATGCGAGGGAAAGGGACGCGGAGAGGAAGGAGAGACCGAATGGGAACGGGACGAATGGGAAAGGACACGCAGGGAGAAACAATTTTTTTATTAAATTGCATAGCAACGCATGCCGAGTACCAGCTAGTAGCTTATAAATTTCTTAAATTAATTGGATGAAATTGCTTAAAATTTTATTGAGAAAACTCAGCTCTTTTCCCTTGATTATCTATACGAGTTTTCAGCAATTAGTCATTACGCAAATAGCGTGCAATGTCCTCTTATGTACCGTTAAAGTAAACACGTATCTAGGAGAGTGATTCACGCGTTCAAGTATTTTCCGAATTCTTAGAACGCAATGAACAGTGACCAAGGCAGCACACTCAGGTGTAGGTAAGTGCATAGTGTGTGTCTGTCTGTCTGTCAAGCAGCGGTTTTCTCTATTAGCCAATTTCCTAGAAACGACCCACCGGGGCAGCATGTTTGAGAGGATTCTCTGATACTTTCCGGGTGGGAGGGTAGTCGTTTCGGGATTATGCACAGTAGACGCTCGAATAACGAGCCACACGATGAATAAAAATACATATACATTTCTTACACGCGATTATAATATTGCTTATTGCGTAAGTACCAATAAGAACGGTGAATAAATTATTCACATGGGAAATTTTTAAAACAATAACGATTTCAAATCTTTTTACCAGTTTTTACGTAATTTGGGCCATCCATAAATTACGTCACACGAATATCATGTTTTTTTAACTCCCCCCTCCAGTCCTTTTCACACATTTGTGAGACCCCCTCTCCCTTTGTGTGACGTCACATATTTTGCAATTTTACATCTAAAAATAATTAAAACAGTAGAGTTGGTAATATTTTAAATTTTTTGTCGACATTTAAGTAGCTATTTTAACGATCATATTTACCACAACAGGAGGGGCGTAATGGGATAGGATGGGGCGGAATGGGATAGGGAAAATATTTTTGAGACAAATGCACTGCATGTGACGTCACAAAGCTGATGACCCCTCCCCCATACCCCTCGTCACATAAGGTCATGCTTCTCTACCCCTCCCTTCCTTGTGTGACGTAATTTATGGATGGCCCCTTTTGTGATCATGGCAAAAATTCTCTTTATCACTGACAATCGATAAAAACTACCAAATCTTTATCAGTTTTCTAAAATTATTACTATTGCACGTAGTAAAGAAAACGCCGCACTTAATTGCTTCTAAACCTACATTATTGGTATGAGTTAAGTTTCGAATTATTTTAAGCTGCAGTCTGAAGGGCAAATAATACCTTGATGATAACAAACCTTCAATAAGAGAGGGAACCAGAAGATAGAAAATTATTATTATCGATTGAATTTATTTTTTTTTCTTTAAATCGTCCCAGATAAGCAAGCAGCTTCCAAGGTTAAACATAATGCCTTTAATCGAGAGGCTGCTGTATTGATGTGGCAAGGGAAGGGGGAGAGGGGCGACGCATTCCGCCGGGAGGGCGTTGCCCCCACCGCAAATAGAAAGACGTCTCGACGCTGGTTGGGCTTCCCGTGCTGGTGTGAGTCGCCCTCTCGGACGGTAGCACAGCTGTGTGCGAGAGATTTGGTAATATTGCAAGCGGTCACTGGTGAATGTGCACTGGTCACTGGTGACGGGTCACTAATCAATATGCACTTGCCACTGGTAACTGTTCAATTGTAATTGGTTAAGGATCACTGTCGCTGATCACTGGGTAATCAATGCTCATTGGTCACTTATCACTGGTCACAAGACACAAGTCGTTGGTCACTGGGAGCTAGTCGCCGGTCATTGGTCTTCTGTCACTGGTTACTGGGCGCTGATCGGCCACCGTAAATTTGTATGACATTTATTGCGGTGCACTCTCTTATTATGCTCTTTTGGCATGCCCATGAAAAGAATTTCAAACAGAATAAGTCTTTGATATCTTTATTTAGTTGTAAACATGTTTTCTTGCCCCATATTACCAAAGCTAAGCAAAGGTCTAGTGAACTTTATAAAGTTGTTTCAATTTGGTCAGTTTTTCAGTCAATGACATTGGATGGTACATTTTATTTATTTTTCTTTATTCATTGAATTGTTAGTTACATGATTTAAGGATTTTTTGACCACCATGTATTTATATATCATACCTGTATTTTAATTAAATGTTTATTTTATTCTTAGACGGGATTTGTGAAAAGAAAGTTTTGATTGCAAAATATTATATTTTAAATTAAACAGAAATATTTGCTTTTCATAATGAATTCGTCGTAAATCTATAGAATATCTATGATAAATATCAAAACATGGGACATTTGGGACGATTCGGACATGGTTACGCAAACTTAATATAAAATAAAAATGAACAGTTAAATAAATACATCAGTAATGTAATGACTCGGTAATGAGCTTATCAATTAAAAGATAATCAAAAAGAAAAATTCTTTTGTCCAATAATTATTTCTACGAAATAAAATTGTTTATGATATTATAATTGTTTATGAATTGTTTTTACGATAATTAGCTCACACAGGAGGCCCTGAGGTAAATTATTTCCCTCACGGCTTATGTCGTCTTTGAAGATGCTGTGCGAAGGGTTCTTTTAATGAAAGGAAGGAGAAGAAGTTCTGGTAAGGAAAAATGTAAAAAATGAAAAAATCAAGGGTGGGTGGGTAGGAATCTGAGGTTCAGTGCGTCCAGTCGTTCGCCGCCAAGACCTAAATAAACTTCACCTCACGAACCCGGGCATCCCTAAGACAAGTGACGTAGCGAATCACTTGGGTTGACCTATGGCAGAGGTTTTGGTTATTCAAAAAATGGTTCCCACAGCGGCGGTACCCATTGACTTCAAATAAAATAGTAAAAAAGTGGTTTAAGTATAACAACTTTTACACATTTTTAAGCAATATAATTCGTAATAAATTTGTGATATTTTACAAGCCTTTTTAATTGAAATCTGCTTCAAAATGTTTAGATGCTGTTTAATAAAAAACAAATTATGAATGTATATTTAAAAAAATAATAAATAGGCTAGGTATTCGCTAAGTTATTTGTTAGAGTCTTGCAGTGAAATGTTTGAATGTTTGCCCCGGTCTGAATGTAATCTCAACCAAATGAACACATGTGTTTATGGCACCACTTGTGCAGTGTGCAGTGTGCAGTGTGCAGTGTGCAGTTGCGCACTGGGCAGGGCACTGCACACTCGTAAAGTGTTATGCGCATCTCCGAGAGATATAATGGGGAATGTATCGCCATTCTGCGTCGCCAGATTTTTCAGTCTTCATTCATTCGCCTTTTTCAGGCCTCTTTTCAGCGGCTTTTCGCTGGGAAAGTACCATCAAAAACACTTTACATCCCGCAGAATGATATTTATTAAATTACATTTATCATAAAAGAGATTTATTTTTCTGTTTACTTCATTAAGTGCATTTGACTTTATGTGATAACTCATAAAAATGGCCTCCCCAAAATAAGCATATCCTTACAAATTTTCATAGCGTTTTCTTCTGGAAACAAATTACACTATTCTTTCAAATTATTTTTTTTTTAATTTTTACTAGCTCTTAAAAAACACATTTAATATAGTAATACCTCCATAAATATGATAGACGATATTATTGTCTGGCGGCATTTTCTACCATCACTACCAATAGTTATTTTATTTATTTATTAAACTTAAAATGGATCCACATCATGTGGTCTAATATAAAATAGATGCACCTAATATAAAATAGATCCACCTTATGTGGTCTAATATAAAATAGATCCATCTTATATGGTCTAATATAAATTAGATTCACCTAATTTGGTCTAAGTAATATAAAATAAATTCACCTAATGTGGTCTAATATAAAATAGCGCCGTTTCATGTGGCGTAATATAAAATAGAGCCATTTTATGTGGTCTAATGTAAAAAAGAGAATTTTCGTGTGGTTTAATATAAAATGGATCCACCTAATGTGGTCTAATATAAAATAGCGCCGTTTCATGTGATGTAATATTAAATAGGGCCATTTCATCTGGTCTAATATAAAATGGATCCACTTAATGTGGTCTTATATAAAATAGATTCTCTTGGTGTGGTCTAAGATAAAATAGATGCAATGCATGTGTTTTAATATAAACAAAGAAACATTTTTACATTTAAAATTCTAATTTTTACATTTTTATTTACTTTTCCTATCTATTTTTTAAATTTTTATTTACATATTTTTAAAACTTTTGTTTGAATTTGCCGAATCTTTAATTCATTTTTAATTTCACTAGGAACTAAGTTTTACAGTAAGCAATTATTCTGTGTTTTGGTTTTGTTTATTTTTTGTTTGTGATGTTTTCTTTCTTTCTTGTATGGTGAATAAAAGTTTTGTTGTTTTTTTTTTGTGTCGAAGGTAGATCGGTAGTAAACGGTAAAAACTTTAGAAAATAAAAACAGAGTAAGGGACGTAATTGACTTATATTAACCAGTGATTCCTGAAATTATTTGGAGATTTAGTCTCCGATGACTCTTTTGTTATTTTTTTTTTAAATTTTTCTTTCTTCAAAACCAAACAATTTTTTTTTACATGTCATCACCGATAACTCAGTCGAATAATTAATTCTATCCTACCTGTCCAAAACCTACTAACTGCCTTTTAATGTATTAATAAAAAAATATTTTATCAGAGACCCAAATTTCATTTCCATTTTTACTCCAAATAAAGTAGGGAATCACTGGTTAAATTTCATTTAAACATCCCAAATATTCACTTCCGAGAATTAATTTTAAATGCTTAGAAGTGGATATTTATTTCCTCTTTTTTGTTGGGTGCAATAATTCAGAACCCTTATATCATTTAAGAACATTCCGTAAAATCTTATTATTTTCATTTTAACGATACGAAAATATGCAATATCAAATAATTCTATAAAATGATATTTGGCTTTCAGCTTTTATGACATCAAAATGTTAGCTATAAGATCAGATTTCAAAAATTGGGAATAGCTAAGTGTGTAGCGTCCTTTAAAACCACCCTTTTAGATGATTTTTCACAAAAAAAGGCGTTATAAAAATTATCCAATTATTAACATCAAATATACTATAAATTCGGTTGTCTGTGATATATATAAGTCATTCCTATGTGAAATCTGGTTCAATGAAGTCAAATTTGCTTTGAAATCAAGATTAATTTTCTATATTGGAACTGATGTTTTAAAGATTCAGACAAGCTATAAAGTACCTACCTATTATATAATATTTTAAAGGAAGGATAAGTTTTTCGATTTTCACATAATGTAACGTTGGCTAAAGAAGGAGGTAGTGCGACACGGCATAACAAATAAGTTTTAAAGGGAAATTCTTTTATTTGCCTTTTTAAAAATTTAATTTGTTTTGTCGAGAATTCTGAATATCCCGTGATTTTTCACGAGTCCGAGATTAAAACGGGTAACATGAAAAGTATATTTTAATTATACCTGTTTATATCTTATTTTTTAATTATTTTATTATGTATATATAACTAAAATATTTTTTTTTGATATGCAAAGGGTCAGCCCCTCGTCTCTTTCATTCTTTTGGTCAGGAATAGAAATGCCGTCCGTTGTGGGCATCTTCTATTTGCGTCTGTCTGCCGCTGCACTCCGACTGCACTTCGCGACATAGCTTAGCGTGGCTTGGTGTAGCGTAGCACGGCATAGCATAGCTTAGCGTGGCATAGCTGCGAGATGACCGCTGCACCAACAGCTCACAGCTAACAGCTCACACTTATCAGGGGAGAACTGCTTGCAAACAATTCAGGCCTAGGAAATATTATTGGACTTTAATTTTGTAAGAAAACTGACTGAAAAAATTATGTTTTATCCCCTTGAGTAATCCACTTTTCATTTCAATTCATTGCATTTATAGTATATACTTCCATAATATACCTAGGGACTTGGTAATAAACCTATTTTAAATTTTACACTACTGATGAACAACATTAATTTTGATAAATGTAGTGTATTGATTATTCATGTAGTTTCAGTTTCTTTCAATAGATGTAGAAAATTTAGTTTGTAATAAGAAGTTTTGTTATATCCCAACAGACGGTAGCTGAGATCAATATCGTTAGAGTACCATCTATCGTCGCTCGAGTCTTAACGGGCGCCGAACCACAGAACTTTTTTTTTACATTAACGCCACACAGGAGGCCCTGAGAAAAATTATTTCCCTCAAGGCCCATGTCATTCTTGAAGATGCTGTGTGGAGGGTCCTTTTGAGGAAAGGAAGGAGTGAACATGGGTCTTGAAGAGAAGAGGGAGGAAATACAGAGGCCGGCAAACCGTTCCACAACCGAGCTGTTGAACTCGAGAACGAGTCGTAGAAACGACCCGTTCTCGTGTGACTAATGTCAAACGTGTACATACGTTGGGCGCGTTTTGGCGTGTTTCCCGACTATGCACCGGTGCCGAGGGGATCAATGGCGGTAGTTACTTGGAGCATCTTCGATTGAAATACCGGTCGAACCAGGATAGCATTCCCACCCGACGCCTGTGCTCTAAAGATTGCAATCCGTTTGTTAAGTTAGAAGAATCTATATATTAGAAGCCATCATATGGTATGTAGTTATATAAAATACATATTGGCTTCTCGGCTTTATTTTTTAATTTATTTATTTGTATACCCATAATCCTAGTAATACAAAAGTTTTAGGAAAGTAATTAAAAGTAATTAATAACATAAATTTAATCCAATAAATGCTTTTCATTGTCATTGAACTCATTACAATGTTCATTTTTTATAAGAAAAACTATCTTTAAATAACTTTTGAAGGTTTTTCCCATCAACGTAATATATCATTGAAGAAGAAGATAACACTAATAATCTAAACGAAAATATGAAAGAGAACAAGACACAGAAAAATAGAAAAAGACAATGGTCGCAACTGGGACTCGAGAGGTCTGGGTTCGAATCCCAGTTGCGACCATTGTCTTTTTCTATTTTTCTTTGTACTCTTATTTGTACTCTTTCAAATTACTCTTATTTGTACTCTTTCAAATTACTCTTATTTGTACTCTTTCAAATTACTCTTATTTGTACTCTTTCAAATTACTCTTATTTGTACTCTTTCAAATTACTCTTATTTGTACTCTTTCAAATTACTCTTATTTGTACTCTTTCAAATTACTCTTATTTGTACTCTTTCAAATTACTCTTATTTGTACTCTTTCAAATTACTCTTATTTGTACTCTTTCAAATTACTCTTATTTGTACTCTTTCAAATTACTCTTATTTGTACTCTTTCAAATTACTCTTATTTGTACTCTTTCAAATTACTCTTATTTGTACTCTTTCAAATTACTCTTATTTGTACTCTTTCAAATTACTCTTATTTGTACTCTTTCAAATTACTCTTATTTGTACTCTTTCAAATTACTCTTATTTGTACTCTTTCAAATTTTCGTTTAGATTATTGGCGTTATCTTCTTCTTTAATGATTTATTACAATGTTTTTAAATTTTCAAATAATTTGCCCGTATTAATTACGCCCAGCGTATCTGGATATTTACCAAAACTTTCACTTCAGTTTCCGGGAAGCCGCCTATATTTCCCGGTCCCATCACACCGTCTAGTTAACGGTTAGCAGTTAGAAGCACACCAGCTTGTGGCATAACTGCCCAACGCTGATTGAAATATGCCCGCATTTCGGCGTCCGCGTCCCGCACATTCGCGTTTATAACTAAACATATTTAATAACGTTATTACCCGCCGCCGCTGTGTTTTAGTCCCGCGTTGCGTAAAATAGGAAGCGAATTGATTTTGCCACTTCATTAGAAGGCAAACATTTCCGGTGGATTTAATGAGAACGTATTAAATAATAATATTTATAATGCTCTTTCGCACTTTATTTCGGGATTTTTTCCGGCGGGTACCTAAATCTCCGGGTAAAAGTGGGCTGCATAAAAAATATTGTATTTATTTGTCTGGCGCGCCATCGCAGTTATTTTTATTTTTTTTAAGAAGATGATAACTCAAATGCTTGTGAGTAGGTACTCCACTAGTGAAAATCAATATCTTAAATTTAAAGTGGAAAGTCTGCGTGCTGAATCTTGAAAATATCGGAAAACGGTAGGCTCTGGTGCGGTGAAATTATCTCCGAATTTCTACGTTTAATTTTAATTTTGATTAATTTCTATTCAAGCTAGTGATTATGACTTACGTTAGCTATGTAATTACCGCTAGCTATTCAGGGTGTTAAGGGATGTACTTGACTTACTTTAAACATTGAACTGACATTACTTGAAGAAAAAAATGTGTATGAAATTTTGGTCTTCGGTGACATTTTTGATGTTTATTTTTTTGTTTCAACTAAAAAAATTTAAAAAAACAATAGGTTTTGCACGATTAGGGGTGGGATGAGAGGTGGCCGGTTACTCGAGTGACCAGTGATGACAGGAGTAAGGAAAAAAAGATTTTGAAAAATTTTGAAAATTTTGAAGAAGTTAGTAAAAAATCACGGGATATTATGATGTAGGATTTGTGAAACTTAAAGCATTTATAAAAAAAGTTGGTTCAGAAATTTACCTTTAAAATGTTAATAAACTTGAAAAATTGCGAAATCTACCAATGACATTATAAAAATACAACATACGTTATATGCCTACTAATCGAACAAAAAATGTACGATACGGACTGCACCACCTATGAAAAGGATAGTCAATCAAAAAGCATTAATATGAACGGGCCGCTTAAGTATGTCCACTGGACCTAGTTTAGTGAAACGTTATGTCAGTAACGCATATTCACTCTCTTAATTCAACTAAGTATTATTTTTTAAGCATTTGAACAAAAGAAAAAACATTTCGGTTAAAGAATTATTATTAATAAAATTATTTTGGTGCCTATTTTATCGCTTGTCTGATATAAATAGGGTGACCGGACAACTCAACAAAGTGGCACATCATTACTCGCTTGAGAAATCATTAAAGATGAAAAAGCTAGGTTAAATATGTAAGGGGCATTTTTTCATCGCTTTTAATGCATCAAAGGGATCCCTTTGAAAATCCCTATCCATTAATCTTATATTATTTAAAAAGTTAACTTTCAATATTTTCGTACAGATAGTCAGATATGTTTCCCTTGTCATTCGTATTAAATTACCGAATAATCTCCATATAAAATCAGTCCGAATACAAAAAAAATGTAAATGCGATTGGCGCGGAAGACGGGTTGATCGCATTCTCCAGGCCACTAAAACATTTATCGACGCCATTTCCGATATCGACACGATAAGTGGGCGAATCTTTACGAGGATTGTAGATTACTCCCGCTTCTCACGGTGGACGCCATCTTTAACGATTGCCTTTTATTATTTTCCCGCGCGCGGCGAGCAGGCGCCATCTCCCTAGTACAAATCCTCGCCGCTTTTGGCGAGCATAAGCGAACACAGATTGGTCAGATTGAATTGCATTCATGAACACGGCGGCCAAAGTAGATCCAAAGTAATTTGCAAATAAACGAATGATTTTTGAAATAGGAATCGATTCAGAGTTCTAACAAAATTAATGCATTAAAAAAAATCGATCTGCGTGATTCGTCGCATTTTTCTAAATTTTGAAAGATTCTAGGTAAGTACCTACGCATTAAAGAATTTAGTGCTATCGAATAAACCTGGATCTTCCACTTGTTTGCCATATAAATATTTTTATTCGTCAATTATTTTCCCTAAAAAAACATTATTATTTTTTAATTAATGGGAATATTTGAAACTGTGTCATTTATTGTCATGTCAACAGCTGTATTTTGATAAGATAAATTTAATGATACTACAATATAATTTATCGTTTTAAATTGTTATTAAGGGAGAACTTAAAATATTTTATTTTCTTTATTTATTGCTTTGATGGTTACATAATTTGTGAATTTTTCGACCACCGTGCTAGGCACATGCCCGTGTTATGATGATTTTACACGCAGTGAATTAACATTTTTAATAGGCATCATTAAATTCACAAATTATGTATACATCAAAGCAATAAAAAAATAAAATAAAATATTTTTAGTTCTCCCTTAATAACAATTTAAAACGATAAATTATATTGTAGCATCATTAAATTAACATTTTAAATAAGCACGATTTTACAAACAAAGCATTAACATTTTAAATAAGCATACTTTTACATAATATAGTGCATTAACATTTAAAAAAAACATGATTTTACATATAGTGCATTAACATTTTAAATACCCACGATTTTACATACAGTGCATTAACATTTTAAATTAGCGCAATATTATAAATAGTGCATTAACATTTTTAATTAGCACGATGTTACATACAGAGCATTAACAATTTAAATTAGCACGATTTTACATACAGTGCATTAACATTTTAAATAAGCACGATTTTATGTATAGAGCATTAACATTTTAAATAAGGACGATTTTACATATAGAGCATTAAAAATTTAAATAAGCACAATTTTACGTATAGTGCATTAACATTTTAAATAAGCAGGATTTTACGTATGGAGCATTACCAATTTAAATAAGCATGATTTTATATTTAGTGCATAAAATTTTTAAATAAGCAATAATATAAAGGAAAATAAAAGATTATAAAATACTGCTATTACAAAGATGGCACCTATTTAATTCACTGTAATTTCAGGGAGCCAATTTTCGGGAGTCAACTGTCTGGACGCCTTTAAAAACCATTTACGATCGGAGAGTGTTTATATAATTTTTATTTTACGTGATCATAATTTTAATATTCAGTGAAATCAGTTTTTTGCAATTCTAATGCGAAATGATGACAAACTTACGGTGATTCATCTCACATACATATTAATTTTCATAAATAGCCCTAAATGGAAATAAAAATGTCATGCTGTGCGGCCTATAAAAGGATAACGCCATCGTGGTTATGTTTTTGATTTAATGTAACTTAACTGCTTGTACCACTTTAACTTTTAAATTATGTGAAATGCATTATCAACTACGACTACAAATTCTATTTATGGTATCAAAATAATGTGAGAAGAGAAAATTACTTCGTAATCCATTGGGTTTATACTTCGGATTTAAAACTTTTAATATGACATTAAAAAACGAGAAATTAATAAAGTCTTTTTAAACAATTTTGTGATTTGAACGACAAGAGTTTAATTTAACAATGGTTATTTATTTTTGCTCTATCTCTTTCTTTAGCGTTTAAGTGCCACATTAACACTAAACTGCTAACACTAAACTTAAAAACTGTCCAAAGAAGCGCAGCTAGCAGTTTACAATTGAGTGCTGGTACCTACTCTTTTTTACATTATTTGATAAATGTGTGTTATTTCACAATTAATTCATTTACAATGACATAAAGTATATTTGCGACACGTTCCAGAGTGGAAGATACTCTCAATATCGCCCTGGTGTAAGACCACCATACAGAATTTAAACGTTGCTTGAAATGGTTTTAGTAGTGTTTGGTGATCAGATCTGAATAGCCAGGTACTTCCCCACCTTCCTCTTTCCCATCTCCTTCCCCTCCTTACTACCTTCAGCCTCACAACATACCCCAATTGGGAATGCCACAGTCTCACTGGCTCCAGATAGGAACAGTTGGAACTCTTGCGCGGTATTCATTAAAAAAAAATCTGATGTATGGCATAGAATTGGCAGGGAAAGAATGAAAGTAGACCGAGCGCTGTAGGAATGAGATCCCTGAGGCGTGTGTAGTAAAACCATGTATGATCGCGTGAGAAATGTGCAAATTCAAGGCTGATGTAAGCATTATGAGTAAGATTTAGAAATGGACCCACAGATGGTTTGGGAATGTAGAGTGAACGAACGAAGAAAGGAGTGTTAATGACGTAAATGGTAAAAGAAGTCGGGAACGCCCAAGGAAGACATGGCACGATCAAGTGAATCAGATACTTGAGTCAGGCTATGACAAGAATCAGAATCAGAAGAGTATGGGTGAGACGATGTATGAATGTGTATGGTCTCTATTTAATTATATATGGAGGATAGTAATTTTAGAGATTTGGAAAACCCCTGTTGGCAACGGAAAGGTTGATCATAGAAAATCGAAAATTTGTTGTGCCATCTCGATGTCATGCAATTTATGACAGACAAACAGCACCACTGTTCGTGATATTTGATTGGCTATCTCGATCTAATAGTCCAAAGGTGTTGTATCATTGGGCGACATTGGTTTTCATGAAAATCTAGGTGAAAGGCACTTCAATTGTGCTATCTCTTGATTATCATAATAATAGACATGTCTAGCATCGTTTAACTAAGTGTTTATGATTGGATGGTTCGCACTCACTTGTGAACAATCTGTAAGAACCTAATGCAATAAAAGTGAACATGTTCATGTACATAGGTAGCGTATAGTTATATTTAGCCCTACAGACAGTTCACGCGTCATAATAATAATTATTAAGGGGTTTGCAATGTCAGCCAAGGTCTCTCATCGGTACGAACCTTTCAGTAGGGATGGTCGATTTTCCTGTCCCAGTTACTTCGTACCGGTTATTTCGCTGTCAGTGCAACTGTCAATTTTATTTTTCAGAGTAACCGGTTCCTTTTAAATTTTGTTTAAAACTGATAAATATTAAAACCCCCTTCTCAAAATTTTTCTAGTCCCTTCCCCACGAAGTTGGGAAAATTTTCTGTTCTCAGAAACTGTAACATATTGATTATAATTGTAGTTTCAGCTTCCTTCAATAGCCTAGTTAGTTATTACAAAGTTCTGCTGTAATGAAATCAGAAAAGTACCATCTATCATCATTCGTGTCTTAGTTACGAATGGTTACGATGATGGCCGAAGGCTTCGGCGTGATTGGGCGGGCTCCTACAGCCCGCTCGCAGCTCGCAGCAGTGGCAATAGCGGCAGTGCTACAAAAGCCTCAATTATACAGAGCGAGTTTACAAGCTACTATCTGGGATAGGTACTCATCTTATTACTTGCTAACTAGTAGATTGCGGACAATTAAGAAAAAACTCCCTACTCGCTGGTGTTTGCCTAAAGATGGCGGCCAACCAACAGCTGATTTCGTCTGTCAGAATTAGTCCGGGCGGCAGCCGTTATTGTCGCTTCTGGTTAGCGCTGCGAATTCAAGTTTTCTACAAAATGTTGACAGAGTTGGATGGCGCGAGAGTCGTTATTTTAGCTGCTACTGTTGCTACTGAGCGAGGAGACAGTTTTGTGTGTCATCATGACAATCTCACTCACCGATTCACCCGCTTTTAAACTTACCGGCTGGTAGCTTGTAAACTAGCTTGATGTAATTGAGGCTTTAGGGCCTAGTCTAGTAAGTACGTGCGTCCAGTTTAAAATTTATTGTAAATATTTACGATATCCAAATTAATTAACTAGTAGATAATCATTCCAACCTACAACTTTATTTGGAAGATACTCAACATGAATAAGTTGTCTTATTATTGGAATTTAAGAGACATAACAGAAACTCTCTAATAATTCTCCCTCCCTCCCTCCCGCCATTTTGAGGGAAGAACCGGTTACAAAAGTATCGGTTTCCGGTAACTGGAACCTCAGTGACATCCCACTTCAGGTAATAACCAGCTCTACCTCTTGGTTGGTAGTGTTTTGTAAAAGTTCCCTACAAGGCGAGAAGGCACGTCGTGTTAGCATCTATAATTACCTCTATACGAGTTTCACATTTTGCATTCGTCTCCACACGGTTTTTTTTTTCAATTTACAAGTTGCTCTTATTAAAATTATCGCGGGATAATGTTGGACAATGATGTGATAAATGGACGTAAAACCCCTGTGGGGCGATTACAAGGGAACGGATACGATGTACCAGGTTGTTTTTATTAACTATTTTGCAAGGGTTACCCTTCGTACGAGGTTATACGAACCAAATGGTGAAATTACATTGGTACATAGTAAATATATTACCGATTTCTTTATTACTTATTCGAATCGAAAACTACAGTAACTTCAATCCTATTTATCTGAAATTCAAATGAAAAAGAAGAATCAAATAATTCTCCTCCTTTTTAAATACATATATTTGCATTCCGATTTCGTTTTCTTGAATGAATGAATGCGAATCTTGGAAGTGAAAATTGATCCTCTTCCCGATATCAGATCAAGCTGAAAATTAGTAGATAGACTCGTTGTCGACGATAATGCATTCTATAAACTTTGGTAACACTCACGCGCACACACGCATTTCTCTGAAATTGGCCACTAATCGGCCCAACATATGGCGCTACTGGGTCATACCGTTCGATGCATAGGACCGGGGCGAAAAGTCGAAACTGTTTTACTACGTGTTGAATTTTTACAATTATATTGAATATCCAAGTAAATTTCACAATGCAAAAGGCCACTATGGAGATATTTTGTTGGATTCTGTCAAATGTGTTAGGGATACCGTTGTCCTCTTACTAAATATCGATTATAAAAAAATAGGATTTTAACTCTTATGTATAACATATGTATGTATAGGAACTGCATCAAGAGCAAGGTCAGATTGCGCTAAATGTCAGTTAGAAAACTAAGTTTCATTTGGTGTACATTAGTATCTTCTCTGACGGTTTTGAAAATAATTATCTATGATCGTGCGTCATTTTTTCGTCAGGTTTACGCAGATTTTTTACTTTATTATTTTGAAAATAACGATTTGTCTGATTTTCTGCAAGTAGAGATCAAGTCGTCAAGTCCCTTTCATCGTTTTTAGCACCAGTCCCAAGCCTAAAAGTGACGTGTCCTCCCCACAGCTTTCATTTATCTTGACATAATCATTTATGAGAGCTACGTCGGTAAATATAATCAATTATGTCAATTACTTACCCGCTTATTCTCTATCTATTATAACATTCATTATTCCAGACAACCCGCATAAAAATACACTTCCTAAAAGCTTCACTCGTTTGTTAGTTATTTTCTAACAAATCGATACGCTATTCTGTTTAGCTTACGAATTCTTCATTAAAATACTTAGGTTGGGTTGTTTAACAAAAAATCAAATGTAACTTTGTCATCAATATACGTATAATAATTAATAAAATAGATCGAGTGCAGTTCAAACGCGGTAGAAGTGAAACCTTCGCCCACACGATCTCAACCACTAAGAGCCTTGAAAAGTGAGCTCATAATCAAAGCGGTCAAATTAAATTCTATAGATGTATCTGTTTTAGTGTCGTTTCCGTTTCATTCTAGTTTCAAATCTCAACGGTGATAAAGAAGTTTCACTTAAAAAAAATAATTCATTAAAGGGCTTAAGTCATCTTTGAATTTGTTGTGTGAACATTGAGAAGGGGAAGGAGTGAACGTGGAAGAGAGACCCATGTTGTAGGAGAGAGGAATCACAGAGGCCCGTAAATCCTTCCACAGCCGAGCTGTTGAGCTCAAGAACGAGTCATAGAAACGACCCGTTCTCATATGACAAATGTCGACCATGTACGTACTCGTATGTTGGGCGCGTGTTTGACGTGCTTCCCGACCATGCGCCGATGCCGAAGGAAATGACCATTTAGAGTAATTTTGTTTTTTTGACAGTTTAAAGCTTTTCGCCTTAAATACTGATTTTAAATTTGCTTCAGCCTTCTATCAAATTATAATAAGCTGACAAGCTTTCGCTAATTCCACAATTTGTTCAAAAGCTGAAATGGACTTAAGACCAGTTGATTCACCATATTAATGGGCAGGCTGCTTCACAGAAATGAAATAATAACAACAGAGCTAGAATAAAACTTTCCAAATCTTGAAAATTGAATTTAAAATTTAATGAATTGTTCAAATTCTGCAAAATTTCTGGCCCTTAGAATGGGCATTTAACGGAAGCCTATCAACTTTTTTAAAAATTGAACACCGCACAAGAGTTTCAAATTTCAACTGGTCCCAACCACCTGGAGCCAGTGAGACTGTGACATTCCCTAATAGAGTATGTTGTGAGGCTGAAGGAAAGTGAGGAGGGGAAGGAAATAGGGAGGAGAAAGTTGGGGAAGTACCTGGCTATTCAGATCAAGTCACCAAACACGGCTAAAGCCATATCAAGCAATATTTCAACGCAGAATGGTGGTCTTACACTAGAGCGATACTGAGAGCATATTTCACTCTGGAACGTGTCGCAAATACAGGGTACATTATTTTAAATGATTACATTGTGAAATTACACGAATCAATCAAATAAATTTGTCTTGCGCACGATAAGATTTGAGCCCGCGACCTCCGGATATTTTAGTCGAGAGCCTTGCCCCTCGACCACAGAGGCCGTCATAAAAAACTGTCACACTGTCATTAAAACAAAATGGGGTATTTCCACAATTTTTTTTATGATTGAAAAAATTAAGCAAAAAATTACGATGATAACGGAATTTTTATTTTATTTTTATGACGACGACTTAACTTTCTATAACGTTTTAAAATACGCCTTTTTAAAATGCCACCAAAACGATGGTTTTGCCACCAGTCACTCTGTGACGTCACAGGCGCCTCTCATCATGCGATCGCCGCCTGCAGTGAGTCCGTAAGTTGTACTTGGTGTTATTTATTGACTTCTAGTTTGCTCGAATTATATCTTTATATTTATCCTATATTTTCCCACTTGCAAAACATGTATAGTTTGGTAGACATGTTTACAAATACTACAAGAAAAACCCAAAATAAGATGTTTAAACGACCATTTCTAAGGCGACAAAAAATATCGACTGTGTACAATTGTTGGGAGTGCGTTTAATGTGTTTGACACCACCGCTGAAGGGTTCAATGACGCTAGGTCCTCGGAGCATCTTCTATTGAAATACCGGTAGAACAAGGACACCATTCCCATCTGAAACCTGCGCGCTAAACATTGCAATCCGTTTGTTAGAGAGGGAAATCTATCGAACGGACCGCCCGTTTATGCTTTCTGAATTTTCAAATATTTTGGGACTCTAGACCAAAGGTGGCTGCCAAATTCAACAGGTGGACTTGCGATTTGTACAGGGTCAGCAGTTGTGTACTATCTGCAGTATATATTGGCCCTAGAGTACAGTAAGAAGAAGAAGGAGGCTTCGACGGAGCCCCCGTGCCTTTTTTTCAGATTTAAATTTTAAGCTACAAAAAAAAACCTTTCGTTATTGACTATTTAAATTCATAATTTAAACGTGGAAACACCTTTGTATACAGTCGTAAGATGGATATCTACACAATAATGACTGGATGGATATATATAAATTGTATATATAAATTTTATAATAAACGTTTAAAAAATATATTTTTTATTTATTTTAAATCAAGACAAGAAAAGGGCCGGAATTAATTCTATTTTGTCAAAATATTGAAACCAGTATATAACGTATATAATATGAGAGTTTGTGTAAAAAAAATGTTTTCATTACCATATCGTCTTAGAATCCCGAAATTTAGGGCTTAGAAAATTATTGTTATTCATTGTAGCGTCTATTTTAGGCAAGTTGTCGGATTACGCCGTTAAAAATACTACTGTCAGTCATTACAACTGAACAATATTATATAAAACTGTAGAAACATAACACAATCATAAACAATCATCTTAAATATGAAATAAAACCGTCCATACCGTCCATAACCCCGAACAAGTCTAGGATGTTTAGATTTTTGATAGTAACACGGTGAAAAACCTCGGAACGGCGACTCTTGCGACGTCATGAATCGTACAAGCAGTTATGGGCCGTTTACGTTTCGTTCCGTTTACGCGTATTTTGAAATCAATAATTATGAATGAAAATATCAAAATTAAACATTTTTAATGCAATAATCATGTTCAGAAAAATAATCTTTAAATCTTCCACATGTTTTTAGCGGTATACCTGGTTTGTGGAAATACCCCATTGCTCTGAATGGCCCTTTAATGACAATGTTACACTTCTTTCAACACAGCAAACGTATTTTGTGACACCATTTTAATTCAAAATTAATAATATACTTAGTTTTTACCACTTTTATTGTTTACAAAACCAACATGTTTCGTAAGCTGTGCTCATTTCTTCAGATTTACCTAACTAATTATAAATAATAGATAAAGACAATGGTCATAGACATAGACAACATAATTATAAATAATAGACATAGTCAATGTAAAGGTGAGAATGTTACAATTGAATTTTTGCGAAACAATCGGGCCTTAGTGTCCAAAAAAATACAAAATCTTCAACACATTATATTATCAAAAGAAAGTTTTCCTCGCGGAAGTTGTTTACTTTGAAAGTTGCCAAATATCTCATTGGATATTTTTCGCTCATCATCGGTAGGTAGTTCCCGCGGAGTTCTGAAGTCTGCCGGAAGAACTGGCAGTAAATATGCTTAATGTTAATGTACCGGTATCTGGTTTTTTGTGTTTGTATACCGGCCATAACTCCACGCAGCATTCATACGGAACAAAACAAATAATGGTCCGATATTAATTTATATCGTAAATTTGAACTTCCTCCCGGAGTGCGGTGAGCCTCTCTGTCAAGCCGGAGCGATTCATGTAGATTTTAGGAGCAAGACTCGTGTGAAACAACTGTTGCGCTTGAATGAACTTCAGAAAACGGAATTTATCTTCACATTTTCTACTTTTAATAACCGAACATTATTTATTGCATTTTTATATGCAAAAGAGTCCAACTGCCGTTGGGATTATGAGTTGCGAACACTGGCGGTTCGTGGTCCATCTGACTAGGAGAACAAACGGAAATTAAAAGAGGAAGAAAAATGTGCCCTCAGATTACAATTGAGTCGTTTAATTTCTATATCCGCTAAATCAACTTTCACTGATTTGGAGAAAACCGCAAAAGCCACATCTCTAGCGTAAATAAATAATTATATTTTCATTTTATATGTAATGAATTGGAGTAATATAAATGCGAAAAGGATTCATTTTTCAATGCATGTCTAGCAAAATTTAAGTAATTTCGATAAATAAAATGGATAAAGCGGATTTTGTTTCTCACTTCGTGATTTGCTCACGATATAGGGCCTTTGAAACTCAACTGTCATGGCGCCGGAGTTTTTAAACCCGCCATCTTGGCAAAATAATGGCTCGTGATTGGTTGAATTCCGATATAGCGGGTTTTGATAGTAACTTATTGAATGATGTAGCGGGTTTTGTTTCTCACTCGCAGTTTTAACACGGTTTTTGGTCGTAATAATGGAGGTTTTGAAACTCTATTTTAGGTTCATCTTGTTCCTCGCAAAAATGTGAACAAGAGCTAATTCTCTCGATCCATCGCTTTGCACAATAGTAAAAGGAATGGATTCATACGTTTGGACAAACTGATCCCGAGATTCTTACTCACTCCACATACCTTTTCCTTTTCCTAAAAATACCCTCCACCCAGCTTCCCCAAATTAAACGTAGGCCCTGAGGAAAATTATTTTCCTCAAGGCCACCTGTGCAGAGCTAATGTAAAAAATATTACTGTATTATAAACTGCTGATTATTGGAAAGTAAAGCAGGAACATCCATACTATCATTTTCAGGAAAATTAAGTCACCGATGAGGGCCGCTTGACGAAGCACTTCAGCACCTACATAATTAGTGCCATTCTGTTGTTTTACCGGCTAAAGTGATAAGTTTCACTGGAAAAATTACCTCAGAGGTTAAGGCCACTTGAAGATAGGATTTTCCTTAAAATGGGGCCTTATCATTTTTACTACACTTTACCTTATCATAGTTCCTAATGACTTATACTCGGAAAGGAGAAAATGGTTTTCCCGGAAACTAGTATTTAAAATAATTGGATCAACTTGAAATCAAATTTTTGCAGACAATCAAAATGGGTTTCGATTGAATTAAGTTACCATGATGAGTCTTAATTTTTTTAATTTTAACTTCATTTTTAGTTTAACGCAGTTTTTATTCCACCTCAGGAGTAAAAAAAGTCTTTAATTGGCGGTTAAATTAATTTTGTTATGGCTTAAACTTGTTTGTTACTAAGTAGTTTCCTTAAAAACTTTAGTGATAATATGATTGGGCCGAGAGAAGACAGTTTTAAATTACTGTAAAGACAATTAGAACGTGCTGCAGGAGGATTTTTCAAGAGATGGGCACACTATAAAGAACACCCTAATTTTCCTAGACATATTTTGATGATGCACATTGAAAGAGAAAAAAAATATATATAGAAAAATGACATATTTAATTCATTTCTCGATTTTTTGTTCTTAACCACTGAAGCGCTTTTTGCCACAATATGGCACTATTTAAAATATCTCGGATTGCTTTGCTGCCAATTTTGGCAAATTTTCCTTTATTTGTAAGTAATTAAGTAGAAGGTTACAATTTTATAATTTTTTTTTTATAAATCCTACGAATATGTGCTTATCGGTGACCGGACAACTCGGAATAAAACCAACTCAGAACCATCTCAGATAAGTCATTTAGAGTGATAAAAAAATATTTATAAAAAATTGGTTAAATACGTTATGTTAGGTTAGGGTTATCGGCTAATTTTAAATAATTTTTTTCATAACTTTTATCACTTTTCAAGGAGGTGTTGAGTTGACATTTTTCTCAGTTGGCATGGAACCGTGCTAATCAACAAAAGATAGGTGAATTCATTGGCTATACAGATCCATAATCAGTTTGAATCATATTAAAATTTGGAGGCATGATTTTTTTTAATTTGGGTGGAAAATATTCAAAATGATTACCAAAAAATGTCTAGCAATCGGAGAAAAAAGTTTTAAATTGCGTTGTCGCTCCAGGGGTTAACAGCATTTCAAAATTCCTTTATTGATATGTATACACCTATATATTTTATATAGGTATACATATCGAATGTATAGGTGTACATATCGAATGTATAGGTGTACATATCGAATGTTTAGGTGTACATATCGAATGTATAGGTGTACATATCGAATGTTTAGGTGTACATATCGAATGTATAGGTGTACATATCGAATGTATAGGTGTATATTGTGTACTACGCTTTATGTCAATCACAAATAGAGTACGGGATAACTGGATGGGGATCTGCCTTGAGCACTCACATGGACCGGCTCAATATAGCCCAAAAAGGAGTACTAAAGACAATTTTGAAATTACCGGTTAGAACTCCGACAGAAGAATTGTTTCAAAGCATTCAAGTCTACAATATACAAAAACTTTATGCAAAAAATATTTTATTTAAAATTAAAAAAAACATATCAGAATACTCCACTGTCCAACATAGATACACAACCAGGGCAATAAACCAAAATACTCTAGCTACAGCCAGTTTGAAAACATCTTTTGGACAAAGAAATATGAAATTCAATGCGACAAAACTATACAACGCTCTACCAACTCAAACAAAAAAAAATAACAGAAATAAATAATTTTAAAACAAAAGTAAAAATATGGTTGAGAGAACAAAGTGAAAATGAACTATCAAACATACTGAAGACCATGTAAAGACAACTGGATACTAAATACAAATGTGGAAAAACTACAGGCCGCCTCAGAACAGGGAACCCTAGTGAGGAGGACTGTGAAAAAAAAAACTTTATAATACCTTAATATAATACAATTTATAAATACATTATGTACAAATTTTGCTATAGATACTAATAAAAAATATATATATATATATCGAATGATCTAGGTTTTGAACCTGTGACCCCTGAGTCATCTATTAACACAGTGACACAGAGCATGCTAAGTAACAAAAAATCTTAAATGTACACAAAAATGTGAAAGAACTGGTATCCGTAATGTTTACCAAGTAATCGTTACTACGTGAGATTGGTCGCATGGCGCGAACACCGCTTGTTTGCGAAAATATTATAATTGTTTGCACAACATGATGTGTGAATAGTTTATACGAGTCAGTAGGTAATGTGTAATTTACCACAGGATCCCAGGCGCCAGCATTAAGTAAACTAACAGAGTTGTTAACCGTTTATTGTTAATAATGCCTAAGTTGATTCCGATTAAGTATTTTATTTTCTCTGGCTACAATATTTTACGCAACTCATATTGTGGAATACAATGAAGAATGATCGGTATTTATCGTATGCAATCAATATATTTTTATGATGCGATAAATTTGTAATTTGTTTTGTATTATAGTAGATTCATTGGAATATTGATCGTTTAACACCGTACTCCTCAAGACATTGATTGAAATATTGTAACTATGTTAATGTGATTCTGCGTAAGAGTCTCAACATATCGGAGCCAGCGAGCCAATGTCACCTTTATCTGAGAAACAACAGAATTTACATCCAATCTGTTCGCCGAGCATATCTGGGTGTACAAGCGTTTCATAATTTCCCTACATTAAGGGAAAACTTTTCAAAGGAAAATTCAAAAACACAAAATCTAGGAAAATTTTCAAATTTTAGTTTTTTTGTAAAAATTCTCAAGTCAATTTGGGGAAATTTCAACGAAACTATATGAAATTTACTGGAAACATTGAATTTCTCAATAACCTAAAACTCCACAGAGTTAAAAAATATTTAAAAAGGAGATCAGTGAAGCATGCAAGGCTATGTTAGCGTAATGAGTAAGATTAAGAAAGGGACGCTTGGATGGTTGGGGAATGTAGAGTGAATGAACGAATAAAGGAATGTAAGGAGAATATATGAAGCGAATGGTTCCATGCCAACTGAGGATAAAGTCAACTCAACACCTCCTTGAAAAGTCATTAAAAGCTTTGAAAAAAATAATTTTAAATTAGCCGGTAACCCTAACCTGACGTAACCTATTTAACCAATTTTTTATATATATTTTTTATCACTCTAAATGATTTATCTGAGATGGTTCTGAGCTGGTTTCATTCCGAGTTGTCCGGTCACCGAGGCGAATATATTATTAAACACATAAACAAAAACTTCAAATTAGAATGGGGCTCTGCAAATTAAACTTGAAAATAATAAATATTTTTGGGGTGTTACGCCATGTTGCGTATCCTCTCTCTTTACCCAACTTTTCGGAGTTTATTACAGTATTCATCATTAGGGCAGATACGAGGTTAGCTTTGACAGGTAATGTTAGTTAGTACACTGCAAGATCTGATCCCTGTAGTATCGCCATGGTTAAAGGCATTTTAAGATCTTATCAGGTCGATACTGAGAGAATCTTTCATTTCGGAAGAAGACGCAAATTAAAAAAAAACTCCTGTTTTTTTCTCAACAACAGCTTTCGAAAATGAAAATAGCTTTATTGAATACTGTCTTGCTCAGATAAAAGGACCAAACGCACAGATACGTGAGAGTCCTGTCTTGCTGAGAGAGACGAAACAGAGAGAAATTGTAGACTGTCAGTGGCAGACAATTCTGCATTCACTTCTCAGTTCACACGGCGCGGGCATTCGCCAATTGAGCCGGAGCCAATTGCGTTCAATAATCATATTTCATAATGCTTCTCCGTTTTCCAATAAAACTTTGGAATGCCACCACGCGCGTTCAATACCACCATGTACTTACTGTATGAACTGCAGACAGCCGTTGTCAACATTTCAAATTTTATTACAAGAATTTTACAGAGTATTTACGATAAAAGGCTTATTATCTGTGAAGTTTATTGTGGAATCAGTCAACAAATAATACAGATTTTTAGAGAAAACGACTGTTGCTTGTAGTGGTCCATCTTTTATTTTCGCTGATACGCCGTTGTTGTAGATAATTTGCTTTAAAAATATTGTTGGTAGTCTCGTTGGGTGTTTATTTTGTTATGTACCTATTTAGCTTCAAATTTTCACATTTTTTCTTAATTTCGTAAAGAGGATAGGCAGGCTACCGAATATATTGATCTTTCATAAATTCTAGGGATTAATGCTAGAAGTGCCTAATTCAGTTTTTGATAATTTGATTTAAGTACTAAAAAGTACTCTAAAACGTGCTTAATTTGAATGTTATGAATATCTGTGGCAGGTGCTCTAGATTGATTAAATTGTGGCCTGAGCAAAGTAGAAGTCAGACTTTTGATTTGGCGAGTCAAACTATTGATCTAGCAAGTCAAACTAATGATCTAGCAAATCAAACTATTGATCTAGCAAATCAAACTAATGATCTAGCAATTCAAACTATTGATCCAGCAAGTTAAACTCTTGATCTAGCAAGTTTAACTATTGATCTAGCAAGTCAAACTATTGATCTAGCCAGTCATTGATTTAGTCAAGTTTTTACGCCAAGAAATCAATAAGTAATCTTCATTCTTGAACGATTCACATTTTTTCACAGCACTTCTCACAGACCCAAAAATTAAATCCTTATGACGGTTTTTTTTAAAGAATTTGAACAATTCATAAAATTTCAAAGTTAAAATTCAAATTCTAATAAAGTTCTGTTACTATTTCATCATCGGCCGATTGTTTCACAGTACGTATTTGGATGGTGACAGGACTGTAACAGGACTTTCGCAGAACTCAAACATTAACTTTGACGAATTGTTCAAATTCAGGAAATAATCTATCCTTAAATAGTTACCCAGCTTTTCCCGATTGGATAGAAGACCTTTCGGTAATCACATCTAGCTACAACCATTAAAAAAATACAATAAAACAATCGGTGCCCAACTCCCAAGAATGTCAAACGTTTCTAAGTTCGACGACACATACCTGCTTCGATGCAAGTGTCCGGTGCAATGATTCTGTTGCATGGCGCATGCGACCCGCCCGCTTTCATGTGATTATGTGCATCGGGAGTCGGGACGGTATGATCGGCAGATGAGATCAACGATCGAATTATTGGCAGATTCGCGCGACGGCGACGGGCGGCAAGGCGGCACGGCGGCACGGCGGCACGGCGGCAAGGCGGCAAGGCGGCGAAGCGCAGGCGGCGCGATGCCCGCGTTATGTGAATAATAACACATCATGGCGCCGTTTTTATGTCCTTACTCGTTGCTTTTATCATCAAATAACTTTCATACGACTCATTCACGTTTCAGGCTGAATTGAACTTTGGAAATAATGATTATTTATCTTAATTTTATATTTTTAAAACACAAAACTAAAAAAAAAATATTTGAAAAATTTTTTTTTTAATTAAATGAAGACATTAAGAGCGAAACTCAATCGAAAATCTGGAAACGGAAAAATCAGAAAAAGATATTGGCACCTCTGGGACTCGAACCCAGGAGTAACCTAACCTAACCTAACCTAACCTAACCTAACCTAACCTAACCTAACCTAACCTAACCTAACCTAACCCAACCCGGAAAGTAGGGAGGTCCTGGGTTCGAGTCCCAGAGGTGCCAATATCTTTTTCTGATTTTTCCGTTTCCAGATTTTCGATTGAGTTTCGCTCTTAATGTCTTCATTTAATTAAATATTACAGTTTGAGGTTTTACTCATAAAGTTAAAATAATAAATAATAAAAAAATTTTTGGTAGTAAGCAGTTTTTTATTTTATTTTTTTATATAAATACCGCACAAAAGTTCCAACTGCTCCCATCTGGAGCCAGTGAGACTATGGCATCCCCAATTGGGGTATGTTGTGAGGTTGAAGATAGCGGGGAGGGGCAGGAGATGGGGAAGAAGAAGATGGGAAGTACCTGGCTATTCCGATCTGGTCACCAAACACGGCTAAAGCCATTATTCTGAACGGTGGTCTTACACCAGGGTGATACTGAAGGTATCTTCTACTCTGCAAGCAATGACATTGTGGTACATATTAATATATTTTTAATATCGACCGGTTTCTCTTAACACAAGCATCATCAGAGTATAAAATTAAACTGACCAAAATACTATATTTTTTTATCAGTTTAATGTCATACCCTGATGATGCTTGTGTTAAGCGAGACCGGTCGGTATTAAAATATATATTTATATAAAGAAATCGTGGTTATAAAAAAGTAACTTGTTCATTTAATTAAAATGTATTTTATTCCAACACTAATTTTAAAACAATCACATTAAATAAAATTCAAAGCAAATTTGAGATAATTTAACCAGATTTTACGCAAGAATAGTTTTTTTAGACTAGTTTCTTGAATTCAAAATAATATTCGATCGATTTATTCTTATTATGTTTTTGTCCGGTGGTCTAATTAAAAAGAAGTAAAGAGTAGAAATAAAAAAAAATATTGTTTATTATAAGAAACGAAAAGCAATGGGGATTTTCACAATACATTTCTTGAAAATGCGAGAAGAAATTTATTTTTTTATGTTGATCATTAAACTCAAAATGTGTTTTCAAAATTTTTGCCCTGAAATGTCATCTAACGTTTAAGTACTAATTATTCGTGGAAGTATTAAAAAACACATTCAAAATCGCATATTCCGAAACGGTTCCAATTGGCTACAATGTAATTATGACGTAGAAACCGCCACTGGCTGTTAAGACGGCTGTCACCAACGTTGTCTGGCGTGACGTCATTATCGCCGAAATCACGAATAAAAACGATTAAGTCGTTTTAGCGGCAAATCGAAAATGGCCAATTTTAAATCGTTAAAAAAATAATTGGCCAATATCAAAATAAAATAAAAATATTATCGTTTTCAAATTTTTTTTCAAGAATAAAAAAAAAAAACAATGAAAATACCCTATTGAATATAAATAAATTACTCATGTATATTATGACACAAGCAATATTGCTGTGTTGTGTTAATCTATGTAGGATTTATTTATTTTAAACATTTAACGTGTGCCCACAGGTACATATTTTCCTATTTACGCAGGCAATAAATGGCTTTATTGCTTTCATGATCTAACTGCGTAGTAATCAATTTGCAACCAATTATCCAATTAATTATCCAATGCGTTTAAATATTCATATGTGGTGGCAGTGTGTTTGTTTACTTACAAATATTTTAAAATTTTAAACAGTAATAATAAAATCAGTCTCGGGTTTCAACTGCCATCTCGGTATTATTTTATTTAAGGCGTGGCAAGATATAATTTAGTCATCCCCGAGGGCAGGAACTACCCGTGATAAGTGACCACACGCACACTGCACTTACACGGTGTCCAGAAAGTTGCTGCATCAGAATATAAAAGTTTTTTTTAACCTGTTGGAGAAACTTGAATTTGTTTTAAACCGATATATCTTTGAAAATAAAATGTACATTTTAATGAATTTTTTTTATAGTGTTCACCACGTCCCAATAATAAACGTATTGTCAAAATTTTTGCCTACTTTGTAATGACTCTATAAACAGAACTTAAAGTCAGTGTTAGTCCATTTGGAGACAATTCTATAGATATAAATCAAAATATTATGCTTGTTTGGGGATAAATGAGGTATTGTCTGTGTACTGCTATATTTAAGCATAGGAAATGTTTGAAACTTTCAAAATACCTTCTTTCCATCCTTGCAAAGGTTTCTGGATTATTACAACCACATGACAATACACATGAACAGTTTTTTTAATCAGTACAAAATCTCTTACAAAACTGTCAAAGGTCAAAACTGTCAAAATTTGAGAATGACATTTTGCAAACCATTGACTGTTAATTCAAAATTCACTTTTGGAAACTCTTTCAATTAATGAAATTATTTAAAATACTCGAATAATACTTTGAATGGAATCAAAGTATTATTCGAGTATTTCAAATTATAATTTTAAATAGGTACCTACGTTAGGCACCAAATTTGATTGATTGCTCTTATAATATACAAAAATGACTAATTGTAATACACGAAAAATGAGAATTTGAATCAAAAAATTGTAATACATAAAAGACAATGAGATAAGAAGATGGGGAAGACTTGTGTCTATACCATGGGGTGACTATACCAACCTCAGCAGGAGCTCGCACGCACGTCATCGCAAAAATCTTGCATGAAAACGAAAAAGACATAAGATGACGTCTCTTACAACCTCTCGCTGACACTAGTGTAAGTTTAAATCCATGCAAATCCAAAAAGGTCGCACTAATGTCACGTCGACACGTGCACGCACTTTCACATACCTCCACAATGGATTTTGATGCAGCGACGCAACTGTTCCCGTGACAAAAGTCGCCTCGTCTCAATGATTCACATTAATTTCCGCACTCAAAGATCAATGCGCGGTGAAGAGAAAAACTTTATTCTGCGTTTTTACGTGTCCGAATAGGACTGAATAGGGCTGAATGTATCTAAATGAAAAACGTCATTTTCTCTTGCAACAATTTACTTTCTAATACGTCTGCAATCTCCTTGGTGTAAAGACATTTTACGGCACATTTTACAAGCAATCCCCTGAAAGCCGAAATAAAATGGTATAACTAAGGTCCAGGATAACAGTTGGTCTCTACGTACGTACGAAATTCCTCGCTCAAACTTAAACGGGCTGATTTGACGGCACAATCCTTGATAAGCCGCAAAATAGTTACTTTCTTAGATGCCGAAACAGTGACACTTCAAAATGACACGTCATTTACAAAATAGTTACTTTCTTAGATGCCGAAACAGTGACACTTCAAAGTGACACGTCATTTACAAAATAATTACTTTCTTAGATGCCGAAGCAGTGACACTTCAAAGTGACACGTCTTTTACAAAATAGTTACTTTCTTAGATGCCGAAGCAGTGACACTTCAAAGTGACACGCCATTTACAAAAATTTTACAATATTCCTTCCGACAGCTTTGAAAAGATTTAACATAAGTTCTTGAGGTTTATAAACTATAAATTGCATATTCCTGTACAAAATATTGATTATAATTACTTACTGGAAAAAATGTCCTTATTAAAACTTTTAGAAAGAAGAATTAACACAGATTTAATGTTATTACATAAAATACTGCATTACAAAATTGACTGTCCTGAATTACTTCAATTAATCAACATCCACATTCCCAAAAGATCTTGCCGACATTTACTACCCTTTTACTTTAACAACATCAGGACACTCTCTTATCAAAATTCCCCAATTCCGAGACTTCACAATCTCGAAAATAAATATTCAGATCTAGGAGATATATTTCACCATAAGAATAACCAGTACAAACATTGTTTATTCCAATTCTTTTATAAATCTAGAACACAAATAGTCGTGGATAATTTTTGCAATTTTTTTTTATATTGAATATCTTTTTATAATTTTTACCAATGTATTTTATTTTGTATTATATGCTATTGTTGTTAATTTTTTTCACTATATTATATTTTCTTTATTGTTTTACTTTTAAAGTATTTAAAAGTACTGTGATATTTAACTTTTAAACAAATAATGTAAAAGCCTATTAGGGCGTGTAATAAATAAAATAAATAAATAGTTGCATACGTTCATCTCAATAAAAATTCACCCAAATTGCCTAATTTTTAGGCTTTTCTGAACGATGAGGAATGTCGTTGATAATAATCGATAATCAATCTAAATAAAGGGGATTTTTTTTCAAAGTGAAGACAGCTTGTTTTCAGCTGATTACATAATTTCATGAATAGTTTACCGACTCCAGCAAAACAAATACTATTTCCAATTAATATCCTCGCGTACAGCAACCATGCAGATTGAAGTTGGAAATTTTATCAAGAATTAACTCATAAATTAAGCCCGCTTAAAAATAAACTGCAGTCGTTGACATTTTGTACAATCACGATGAAAGTAGACAGTTGGTTTTACAAAGAAAAAAAGAAACACGTCCCTCTATTAAAATCGGTTCCATGTCAACTGAGAATAAAGTCAACTCAACACCTCTTTGAAAAATCATTAAAAGCTATGAAAAAAAAAATTTTTAATTAGCCGATAACCCTAACCCAACGTAACCTATTTAACCATTTTTTTATATACATATTTTTTATCACTCTAAACGACTTATCTGAGATGGTTCTGAGTTGGTTTCATTCCGAGTTATCCGATCACCATTAAAATCACAGACAGTAGTGATAGCAGATTGGTGATAATTAGGCTTGCTCCCTGTATACGGACTATGTTCTAAGCCGCGTTAAGCTCGACATTTCAACCAAGTCGAGCTTAAACATTAAATATAGATACGAGTATATTAACTCAAACTTCAGATATACTAAGCCAAGTGAGCGGCAGTTAGTGCGTATGGCATATAGGTCCGACCCTAGTGACTTTGTTTGTTGCAATAATTGAAAGTCACACTTTACATTTGCATCACGTACCGGCTTAATGTTTTAATACTTTGCGCCCGCACCCGCTGGCGCCGGGGCGACTTTAAAGCGTCGAGACTGAACATGATTACGAATTGTTTATTTGACGTGGCCACTGAATAGATAAACAGATAGAAAGTCAAGATACTTTTTTCGCACTTCGCGAGAGAAAAGTGATAAAACATTTTCTTGGCCTGTCTGGGGTTTGGTAGCCAGTTTTCTTCTTGACAATATCAAGTAGGGTACGGTGTTTCTACTTATGTCGACAGAATAGCACTTAATCCCAAACATGGGAACACCTCAGCACAGGTTCATCTAGTGAGGTGTTCACAAAATACTACTACCAACCTATTTATACAGTCTATTGCTAAACTTATTATCTATGTAAACCAATGTAATAATTTGTAAAGTGTATGTTCAAGAATAGAAATAAATAAATAGCAAAAATTAAAAAAAAATATTAAAAAAATTAAATTGGGCTAACAGGCCTAACTGACGAAATAAACAGATAAAAGTGGGTGATTGGCCCGTATGTGTGCCCGAAGTAAGGTCAATTTAACCTTAGGTTGGGATGCTTCAATCTCTGGTCGCATTTTATGGCATTTTAATCAACGATCAGCGCCATTTTCAATTTTAGTCATTTTCGGATGGTCCCCGCTCTCGGTGCCTTTAAGTTTTTGATCAAATTGTGAACAGCAGAAAAGAAAAACATTATAACATGACAGTTGTGCTTGATAACTGATCACAATTTGATCGAAAGTTGAAAAGAGTGGAGTACATACATATAACTTTACTTACGAGACTGATCAAAAAATTTTATATAACGAGATTCTTTCTTTAAAAAATGACAGACCCTGTGAGATTGGCAATAGTCGGCACCGATATCAAATTTTTTGAAGTAAGTATAGAAAAAAAAAACATAATCAATTAGTTTGACCTGTCTGGGTTTGGTAGCCAGTTTTCTTTCTGTGATGTGCTAGATTATTCACTGATTAGAATTCCAGTTGGTGATCGGTAGTTTCAATAATACTCGGTTCGTCCAGATTACAATGAATAACTAATTGGACTCGAACGTCCGTTCTAAACGGTGCTCGGAGTCGATCTGCTCGCCTATCGGACATGATAAAATATCTTCGCAAGCAACAGATGTCTCTCTCGTGCAGTACTACTACCGACCACTGTTGAAGCTTTTTAAAATTACATATAACTACCTATTCTAACTACATCTGTTGAGAGATATCGAAACTTCATATAGGTAACAAAACTACAATTTCAAAATATATTGATCACACTTCTATTAATTTTGTGATCAGTGGTCGTAGCGAAAATGGGCGATTGTTGGAAGATCGCGCATTCCGCGTGCAAGAGATTGTGTAACTTCACCGTCGGTTATAGAACAAACTGGATATCATGCTACTTTCGACGTATTTTACAAGATATCAACCGTACTTAGACCAGGGACTGTATGAACCATAAGGAAATTCTCATAAATACTATGATTATTTTAATCTTCTTCTTTCCGTTGGCGGAAAGAGTAAGAGAAACATGCGGGATGCTTTGCAACTAAATTATCAAGAATTTTCTTTCCGTGGATATGAACTTTTATAATCTTCGGCCCTTCATGTGGTAAATTTTAACAAATTTTATTTATTTACCCATTTATTGGACTTTTACATCGGGTACCCAACATACGTACACGGTTGACATTTGTCACACGAGAACGGATCGTTTCTACGACTGAATCTTGAGTTCAACAGCTTGGCTGTGAAACAATTTGCCGGCCTCTGCGTTTCCTCCCTCCTACAATATCGGTATCTTCATTATCCATTTCATATATTCATATTTATAAATATGTATTATATTATATAAATATTCATATTTATAAATATAGTAAAATATATATTTTTTTTTTTTATTTACTCACAAATAATTTCCCAAGTTGCCAATTTGCAAATCATGAAACACTCAAATCTTTGATGGCCCATATCTGATAGTTTAAAGCAAAAATAAATAAAATAACTCACATCCGTACTAGATATTTGATACACCTTTTGATTACAAAAATAATTTTTCAGTTTGGTTGGGTATTTTGATCTCAAATCCAAATTTAAGATTTGTATGAAGCGGGCCGAAAAGGGCCGAAAAGGGCCGAAAAGGGCCGCGCAAACGTTCCACTTAACACAAGCTCATTAGCGCGATACTTTTAGCGTTAGCGATTTAACAAGCGTTAGGCTGTCGAAAAATATTAAGAGTCACCCTTCTGGTAAATACGTCAATACGACCTAAAATGGTTAATTTAAAGCTTATTTTTCGATTTTAGTTAATTAACGTTTCTATAAAACACCTGTCTTATTTTTTTACGAATCCACTTGACTGATTCGACTTCATTAACTTTGAAATTGTCGATTTACATCAAAAGCAATTAAAGAACGTATTTTTGGATGTTATTTTAGTTCGATCGGAATAAATACCCGTCTCTTATTCAGGAGTTATTATAAAACCCACTAATTGGCAAATTTTAAAACGGTTACAATCGTCCCCCATACCTTATTCGAATTTTAAACGTTTCGAACAATTTATTAGGCAGGTAGGTACTAATCCCGAGGAACATTTTCAGATCTCGTTCTAAATATAAATTAAATAAAAACACAAAAGATTTAAATTAGGAATTCGAATACATCTTTCGAACAATTTAATGAATCGAGGGACGGATGGCGATTTGCATGCTTCTCGGTTAGGGATGTAACACACGTCAAATCGATAACGTATCTATAAATATAAAAAAAAATATAACTTTTCGATTTATTTTTTGAGTTTTGTATGGGAACGGTGAGTCCTGCCTTCATGAGAGTCGAAATTCGTGGTCGAAGCTACTATTTTCAGATCGCAAGTTCAATTCTAGCATAGGTGAAGCTTTGAAGCTGACGGAAAACAAGACACTAAATTATCAAAAAAAAAAACAACAGCGTTATATGAGCTAACTCAATTTTTTTTAATTTTTTTTTTTATATATGAAATACCGCACAAGAGTCCCAACTGCTCCCGTCTGGAGCCAGTGAGACTATGGCATCCCCAATTGGGGCATGTTGTGAGGCTGAAGGTAGTGGGGAGGGGAAGGAGATAGGGAAGAGGAAGATGGGGAAGTACCTGGCTATTCAGATCTGGTCACTAAACACGGCTAAAGCCATTTCAAGCAACGTTTCAATTCTGAATGGTGGTCTTACACCAGGACGATACTGATAGTATCTTCCACTCTGGGATTTGCTTTGAATTTAAGTTTTTTTTTAATGGAATTGACTGTGAAAAGATTTCATAAAAGCCAATAAAGTATACCAATTATATAATATTTTAAATAGATTTTTTTTTTAAGAAAAACAAACTTTCCCTGATTACGAATAATCTAACAATTCTTTTAAATCTCCTACTACTACCACAGTAAGTGGAAAATGTTGCTTGTGTCGTGATGGCGGACTTAGCCAGCCGAGGAATTGAATCCACGATGCCTAGGTGGGAGCCAACTCGGCCGCTGGTCAATTAACTATCATTTCCAAAATAGGAACTAATTTTGAAGTATTCAGACTAATCCGTGATTTTTCACGATTCTGCGCTAGTTTATTATATATTTTTGATAATAATTGTTTAAAACTCGAAAACTTGAGACTCGAACGAAGACGGGTACGAAGCATAGTAGATAAAACGTGGGTATATCTACATCTTAGTATGTATTTTCCGATATTTTTTATAATAAGTACCTACCTTTATTTTAGTGTCGATATTTCTAACAAAAATTCTATAAATATAATAATAACTTCGATTAAGAAATAGCATCACTATTTCGGTCGTGTTCTAAATATAAATTGACAAAGGTTTTGGCGCCAAAGCGAGACGCCATCCAACAATTATTATTGTCTACGGGGGGCGCCGGACCCATCACACTTGCCGGCTGTTTTCTATATAATGTGTAGATTGGAAATGAAATAATAACATAAATATAAACACACGAGACTCTAGCAGATAAAGACTCGAGCAGCCAAGATTAAGACTCCATTAGTCCTATAGGGACAGTTAAAGGCTGGGAGAAAACTTAAGCGGGTCGACGCGCGACGGTTGGAGATGGCGGATTTTGCGATAAACATGTGGAAGCATTTTAGCTTAGTGCTTTCGTGAAATTTTTATGCCGTCAACCGTTATAATTTTGAAGATAACTTTTGTAAATACATTGAGAAATAATAAAAAATACCTGCAATAATTCTATACCCGAGAAGCATACGGATACAAGTCCAAAATTTGAAGAAATGAGTTTTTGATGCGGACTTGAAGTAAATTATCATGTTTATCACTGGAATGATACAAGTCCTATCATGAAGAAAAATAGGAGATTCAAAAATGTATACGGATGCAATTACATTTGATGCAACAATTATCTTAGAAGCAGAAAGTTGTACATGAACTTGCATCTTTATGATTTAGTTGCATTTTGAGTATTATGACTCAAATCCATTTGCATCCTTCTGCGTCTAACATTACTACGCTTTCTATGGAAGTAAACAATTTTCTAACATTGGTCCTTTCAAAATACACCAAATGTCATAACAAAATATTCCATTTCATTTTGAAGCAGAAGTACCTAAGTCCGTGTTTTTGTTTGACTCAGGTCAGCGTTTTTTTTAAACAATATTTTTAAAGGCTTTACTTATAAAATATTTCGTCTAATTTGCTCGTTTTTAAAACAAATCCAATTTAATAATTCCTTTTTGAAGTAAAACTTCTTTACGCACGCTTTACTTGGGGAGTATGCTGGTGACGAGAGCGTTACGAAAAGTGTGATCGGGCGAAAGTGTGAAAGGCGAACGTAGCATAAAGAAGTTTTACTTCAGTCGTGTGGTCTAAAGCACACTCTTTTTTTGTTATCCATCAGCATGGATATTCGAAGAAGTTATGACACCATAGTTACAGAAAAAATAGTTTTTTTGCCTCTCTTGAACATTTACCTTTTTTTGCTTGCATCCGTATGCTTCTCGGATACAGAATTATTCGATTAAAAATAGGTGTCTTTTGTTATCATTAGATGAATGCTTGAGAGTTTTCACGAGAAAACAGTGTAATCTTTTATTTTTTTAATATATTTAATGAAAATTAAATTTGACAGTTTTATTATCAAGTTCTGCATTTAGTAAGTATTTTAGTTACAGCTGTTTCGGTTTTCAAGACCATTTTCAAACTGTGGCTAGATCCACTGATAGGCGACTTATTTTTAAGATTTTAAATCTTAATTTTCAAAGATGTCTACATTGATTTATTACCGGTTAACCCAATTTGCTAATACACACTAATTGAGAGTGTATTATGCAGGGTTCGGAATGTCGAAATAAGTCGCCTATCAGTGAAACTAGCCACATTTTGAAAAAGGTCTTGAAAACCGAAACAGCTCTAACTAAAATACCCACTAAAATACTTGCAGAACTTGATAATAAAACTATCAAATTTAATTTTAATTAAATATATAAAAAAATTACCCAATGGCATTTACATTGTTTGTAATTTTACACAACAATGGCATTATAGTGTTCGTAATTTTACCCAATGGCATTTACAGTGTTCGTAATTTTACCCAATGGCATTTACAGTGTTGGTAATTTTACCCAATGGCACATCACTGTTAGTAATTGGGACATCCACGTTGTGTATGTGATCTATGTAGGTAGTGTTAGCGTACGCTAGAATAGGTAGATAGATAATCTTAAGATAAAGTAGTAGTGCCAATAACAAGGTATTAACGTGTCTCTAACGACCGATACGGGTTGACAAATTGCCGCGATCCATTACTTATCGAGATGATAATAACAACAAGCAGGAAAAACATTATAAATTACGGTATCTCAAATATAGTTTTCTATTTTATTAACCCTGCTAAAACATTGTGGGCGAATAAATGATATACCTACTCCACAGTTAGGAAATAATCAATTTTTTTTATGCGAATGAACGATTGACCGAAAAAAATCTCGCTTTGCTGCGCAGCCCTTTTCAAACAAAACTTAAATTCGGATTTAAGGTGATGCCTACGAAAAGTGGCTGCACCTATTGTGTAACACGATGTGTAACACATCTGATGAGTTAGCCGAGTTTTTTTCCAATTGCGAGAATTTATTGATACATGTTTTCCCATGGATTTTCAAGAGGGTGGTGAAATATCCCTTCAATCGAATTTGTTAATGCATTAATGAAATATAAAAATTCATGGTAAAAATGGCATTTTCGGGTTGAAATTTTAATTTTCATACGACAAAATCCGAAATTAAGTTTTGAAGATATTCGTCAATAATAAAGATTCCACATATGTGAGACATCACTAAATTCCACATATGTGAGACATCACTAAATTCCACATATGTGAGACATCACTAAATTCCACATATGTGAGACATCACTAAATTCCACAAATGTGAGACATCACCAAATTCCACATATGTGAGACATCACTAAATTCCACATATGTGAGACATCACTAAATTCCACATATGTGAGACATCACTAAATTTCACATATGTGAGACATCACTAAATTCCACATATGTGAGACATCACTAAATTCCACATATGTGAGACATCACTAAATTCCACATAGGTGAGACATCACTAAATTCCACATATGTGAGACATCACTAAATTTCACATTATGTGAAAGATCAGACAAGTCCAAGGAAACAAATTGGATGCTAGTAAACGAATACTTGGGTCGTGTCACGTCAAAAGTCAATATAAAATAGCATATTATATACCCACGTAAATTTAAAAAATAATGATACCGCAAGAAGTGTGTGCCGATCAGTGACATTACAAAACTTATGCCGATACCTGCGCAGGTATCGGCATAAGTTTTTTCAGGCAGATCATCCAAGTTTAATAAATATTGATTTCCGTGTTATACGAAATTTATTTATATTTAAAACCACCTGAGTGAGGTTTTTATTTTTTTGTACCATAATAATATATTTATTTGCACACTGTGCGTAAACTGCACAACATCCAAGAATCGGTTTCTTTTTAACTTGCGTAGTGGAGCGCAAGGAGCATTGAACGCCCTTTCTTCTTTCTTCATTTTATATTGCTCTCTTTTCATGTTTACTGGACAGATAATAAGAATACGTGTTAATTGTATTATTTATGTACGGGATTTAATGAACCTAATAAAAATATTAAATTTTATTGTTTTACACAAAAATGAAATATATGTAATATTATTTAATGCTAAATGCATGGAAAACCATTTTGTATCAATATATTATACCATCTGCTATTACATTAAGAATATATCAAGTACAAATTTGAACCTTACACTGCATTATATAGAGATATTTATTATAGAAATATTTCAATATGTAAAATCAACCAAACCCGTATTACTTATTACCCAGACTTATTGTATTGCATCAAATTTAACTACGAATTAAATGGCGCAGAATAATTTTTCGTATATTGATAATGATAACGAAATAGAATGTAGTACAGTAAATAATTTAGAAGTTTGGATAAAAAAACAAAGCATAAATGCTTCTGATAATCTTGTTTGTATTCAATTAAATATAAGATCTATACAAAAATATTGGGATGTATTGCATGTATATTTATTAAATAGTTTGAAGCATATTGACATTCTAATGCTATGTGAAACATCTGTTCAAACTGAAAGTACGAGTATGTACAATATTCCCGGATATAATGCATATAACTACTGCAGGACTGATAAGTCAGGAGGAGGTATTATATTGTATATAAGAAACAAATTTGAATTTAGACCAAAATCGTTCCAATCACAACATTTTGAAAATATAACAGGAAAGCTCATACTCCAGGACGAAACTAAAGTTAATATAATAGCCATCTATAGACCTCCTAATCTCAGTAAATCTTCATTTCTAACGGAATTATCAGCACATCTTGATACAATTAATAGTAAGGAAAATATTATCTTACTCGGAGATCTAAATCTAAATTTGCTAAATGACCAAGATTATATCATAACTTCGTATGAAAACTTACTTACTAACCATTATTTAACTAAATGCATCAATATAGTAACCAGAGAAGCTGTATTAAATGGACAAATAACTCGCACTTGTATTGACCATATATTTGCTAAATTTAGAGGCAAGAAAATAACTGCTTGCGTCTGCGAAAATAATATTGCTGATCATTTTATCACTGCTATTAATATAAAATCTCATAAACGTCAGATAGACTTTGCAAATAAGTATATTCAAATCATCTCACAAAAGGCTATTGATAGATATATCAGAGATTATAACTGGAGTAAACTTATAAAGGAGAAGGATTGCATTTTATTATATGAAAAAATAAAATCTTTATTTAAAAATTTCTACAATAGTAGTTCAAAAACGATAGTGCAAAAACCGAAAAAACGACCTTATGCAATAAATGAATGGGTAAGCAGTGAATTATTATGTTATATAAATAAAAGGGATAAACTATATAAAAAATGGAAAAGTACACCAACAAACAAAACATATGAAACAGAATACAAAAAAACACGAAACCTTGTCAATAAACTTATAAATAAAGATAAAACTAAATACTATAATAATAAATTTAAAACCTGTTTTAATGATACAAAAAAAACCTGGGATGAGATAAATAATATTTTAGGACGTAAACCCAAAAACGATTGTGATGAAACTATAACACGATACATGTTAAAAGATAGAACTGAGGATTCTGTGTCAAATGATTTTGTGAATTACTTCTCGGATAGCATCAGCAACATGTTACATAATTGCAATCACAAAGCTTCTAATATAGTACTGGAAGAACTACCTCATAGTTTATATATACCTAGAGCAACTATAACTGATATTGAAAATATCGTTAAAAAAATGAAAAACTCTAAAAGCACAGGTATTGACAATATAAGAATGTTTGATTTAAAAAGAAATATAAAAACTCTTGGGCCAATAATAACTCATTTAATCAATATGATAATAAAGCAAGCAAAAATTCCACAAGAATTTAAATGTAGCATCACTAGACCAATATTTAAAGGTGGAAAACACATTGAACTGGGAAATTATAGGCCAATTAGTATTCTACCAGCATTAGAAAAAATTCTTGAAAAATTTTTATCAAATAAATTAAATAATTACATTGAAAAATTCGCTATCATAGATCCAAATCAATATGGCTTCCAAAGAAAAAAAAACACTGAAAAACTACTGCAAGATTTTTCCAATTATATAAATAATCAGTTAAATAATAAATTACATGTTATTGTTTTATTTATCGACAACTCTAAAGCTTTTGACACAATAAACTCTTTAAAAATGCTAAAAACTCTAGAAAAAATTGGAATAAGAGGAAATTTGTTAAATTTATTTAAAGATTATCTTACAGATAGAAAAATATGTACCAAAATAAATAATACATTTAGTAAAACAAAAAATATATCTGCAGGAGTTCCACAAGGTTCCATATTGGGACCTACACTATATATAATCTATGTAACTATAATGAAAAAACTTTTCTCTTTTGTAAAACATTTTGTATTCGCAGATGATACGGCATTGGTCATATCACACAAAGATCTAAAAATTGCAATTGAACTCTTACAAATTGACTTTAATCAACTCTGTAAATGGTCACATGATGCAGGGCTATTAATAAATGCTAAAAAAACTAAAGTAATGCATATAAGATCACCAAATGCCAAATTTCAATTTAATCCTAATATTATTTCTCATAACTTTAATTGCATCCACAAAAATATTCAAATTAACTGTAATTGTGAAAGCTTAGAATTAGTTACTGAATATGTGTATCTTGGTGTTACAGTAGATTGTTTTTTAAATGGGACAAACATATTAAAAAAACCTGTAAAAGACTCAGATCAATTGCTAGCAGAATGTACACATTAAATTTTTTCCTATCAATTGATACACTTAAAATAATTTATATGTCACTAGCAGAATCAATAATAAGATATGGGTTAACAATATGGGGAAATACTACTGTAACCAACCTGAAACAAGTACAAGTTGTACAAAACGCAATGGTAAAATTATTAGTTGTCCCTAACATTTACAAACAAAGACATAATACTCCGTTGATGTTTCAGAGTGCAAAAATTTTACCTGTGAAGGCAATACTATGGTATAAAATTATAATTCAGCATATATTTACCCCGCAGCATAAAGAGAAACTAGATCATAAATATAGCACTAGATTCACGCGTAACGACGGGTTAATAGTTCCGAAATTTAATAATAAGTATGGACAGAGAACGTTTGAATACAACATACCGAAGATATTTAATTTATTACCTGACAATATAAAGCAACATAATTCTATGAATAAGGTTAAATATATGGTGAAAAATTGGTTATTGGAAAAAGAATATTTATTTTGATACTTTTATGAAAAAATGTTTAAACTGTAGATAAAAGATGTAAATTATAACTTTAAATATATTTGTAAGTAATTATAAGCACCTGCTGTCAAGCCAATTGCAATTGGCTTAGCGGGACTGGATTGTTGATTTACAAAATAAATAAATAAATTAAATAAAAAAAAAAAAAAAAAAAAAAAAAAAAACGACAAATCGTTTTTCAATCTGCATTACAGCAATAACCCACGCTGTTCGGCTTTTATGAATTTAGCGTTAGTTTAATAAGGGTTAGGAGGTTTATATGGTAAGCCAGTTGGAAGGGCGGGCGCCGGTGATCATTTCAATTAATTCTCTTGGCGCCGCATTTTAAATTACGACATCGTGAACCGCCATCGCCACACTGACCCTTGTGGGGCTAGCGGCTGACGTCTGCTCATCCACTGTCTACCGTCTAGTGCCTTGTGCCTTATGTCTAGCCACTAATAAATAACACATTCTAGACAGTAGACGAATATGCCAAATGTCATACGTTGTACTCGTCGCAATCAGATTGGCGCAACGATGATAAATGAGGTGATTACTAATGAATTACTGGTATCTATGTTTTATACCGAATTGTTTCTTTAGCAAGAAATCTTATTATGTTGGTATGACTTGTAACTTATACTAATTTTTGAGTTTATCATCTGTAATTTTTTGCCTTTGCGTTACTGTTCACGTTGATATTTTTTCTTGAAATTGTTTCGAATATTTTTTTATTTTATTTACAGTATATAGTTTACACAACAGAGAAAAGGTTAATATTTAAACAAATTACAAATAATAAATATCAACCTTTCAATAACGGTGTACAACAATATTAGATAAGAAAAAATCAAGTTTGTACAGAAAGAACAAAACAAGATACAATACAATTTGGGTCTAGTAAATTTAAGCCAGAACAAAAGGAAAGTCCAGAAGTCTATTGGTAAATAAGTCCGGAATCTTGAAACTACAGTGTATTTTATTTATTCGACACATTTACACAAGAGTATGGGATAAGTTGGTTCTATCGAAATGAATATGAATAGTTTAGGGGTTTCTTTAGACGGTGATTGATCTTGGTTTTGATTGTGGCCAAGAAGAAAGATTTTATAAGGTTCTTCAATTCTTTTATGCATTTGTTTGTATAGCGCCCTCGAGGTGGTTTTTCACAAAACCGGTGGTATATAATAAATCTGCCAAAAATTATTATTATTAAGGTTAATTTATATAAATAAATTTGATACTTTTGGCCACGAAGTTCATTTCATGTTTACTAACTAACATATTACATTCATGTCCTTTCTTCTTTTTCGGGGTACCTTATTCTTTCTAGGAAAGTTGGGTACCACATTACTTCTTACAATGTTGGATTTCATCCGTCTAAACCTCTCCCTTTTCTTAGTCAACTAAGATCCCTATACGATCTCTGCACACCTTCACCTAACTGAAATTCTACCAAATAAAATGTTAAAAAAGAAAACCCCACATCTTCCAATCCCTGAGTTATTTGAGTAATAAATTTTAGAGAATAATTTGTGGCATAAAAGAAACATTCCTAAATAATAATTTTTCTGAGATGCACCTTCTTACAAAGGCAAGCAGAATAAAATCCTCAATTATTTGCATTAGCGTTATTTGATTATCGATGCAAATCGTCTTTGACAACCATCGATATTTTTTTTCATCTCTGAATAAATTTATCATCCAAAATCGATGATCTGTCGAGTGTCCGTGGCGATGCATACGATTACCTTGTCGGCCTTTTACACCGAGTGCTCAGGGCTCTTCAAACTGTTGCAAATAAAATTTTATTATTTACCACTAACAAAGACTGTTGGCTAAGGTGAACAGAACATATCACATTTCCAATCTTTGACACCATCTTATCCGAGTGTACCATCAAAACTTTGAATAACCTGATTCCTAATTGGCACGAAATCCTTCGAAACGACTCAGTTCCCGCTAGTCTCCTGCCGTCTCTCTGTAGTTACAATACCTACACTAAAAATGATGCGGTATTCATCATCAAACCATCCAGCGATCTTAGTTTAGACTCTCCAACTCCTACAGGTTTAATATAGAGAAGCCAGGTTGGTAGTCTTTCGTCCTTGATATTTGGCCCGCCCTGCAGAGAGTAGCTTTATAAATCTGGTTAGGTACTGGAGGATCATTAACAATCAGCGCTGAAATCCCCTCCTTAAAATAACATCTTTATCATCTCTCTGTTGTCTTTCTCTTAGCGAATTCCTGACAGATTCGTCTAAAGTTGACGGTTTCTTTTTTTCAAACAAGGATGTAATTGAATCTGTCACCTAGTCATCTATCTATTTTGACGAATTCTTGTCAGATCTCATTTAAAGTCGACAGTTTATCTTTCTCAAACAAGAATGCCATTGAACCTCGTCATCTATTGACGACGACTTCTTGTCAGATCTCATCTAAAGTTGACAGTTTCTCTTTCTTAAACAAGAGCGGATTTTAACCTGTCACCTCGTCATCTATCTCTCTTGACCAATTCATCTAAAGTTGACAGTTTCTCTTTCTCAAACATTGTCACCTCGTCATCTATCTTTCTTGACGAATTTATCTAAAGTTGACAGTTTCTCTTTCCCAAACACGGATTTGTCACCTCGTCATTTATCTTTCTTGACAAATTCATCTAAAGTTGACAGTTTCTCTTTCTTAAACAAGAGCGGATTTTAACCTGTCACCTCGTCATCTATCTCTCTTGACCAATTCATCTAAAGTTGACAGTTTCTCTTTCTCAAACATTGTCACCTCGTCATCTATCTTTCTTGACGAATTTATCTAAAGTTGACAGTTTCTCTTTCCCAAACACGGATTTGTCACCTCGTCATTTATCTTTCTTGACAAATTCATCTAAAGTTGACAGTTTCTCTTTCTCAAACATGGATTTGTCACCTCATCAGCTGTCTCTCTTGACGAATTCATCTAAAGTTGACAGTTTCTCTTTCTCAAACATGGATTTGTCACCTCATCATCTATCTCTCTTGACAAATTCATCTAAAGTTGACAGTTTCTATTTCTTAAACATGGATTTGTCACCTCATCATCTATCTCTCTTGACAAATTCATCTAAAGTTGACAGTTTCTATTTCTTAAACATGGATTTGTCACCTCATCATCTATCTCTCTTGACAAATTCATCTAAAGTTGACAGTTTCTATTTCTTAAACATGGATTTGTCACCTCATCATCTATCTCTCTTGACAAATTCATCTAAAGTTGACAGTTTCTATTTCTTAAACATGGATTTGTCACCTCATCATCTATCTCTCTTGACGAATTCATCTAAAGTTGACAGTTTCTCTTTCTCAAACATGGATTTGTCACCTCGTCATCAATCTTTCTTGACAAATTCATCTAAAGTTGACAGTTTCTATTTCTTAAACATGGATTTGTCACCTCGTCATTTATCTCTCTTGACGAATTCATCTAAAGTTGACAGTTTCTCTTTCTCAAACATGGATTTGTCACCTCGTCATCAATCTTTCTTGACAAATTCATCTAAAGTTGACAGTTTCTATTTCTTAAACATGGATTTGTCACCTCGTCATTTATCTCTCTTGACGAATTCATCTAAAGTTGACAGTTTCTATTTCTTAAACATGGATTTGTCACCTCGTCATTTATCTCTCTTGACGAATTCATCTAAAGTTGACAGTTTCTCTTTCTCAAACATGGATTTGTCACCTCGTCATCAATCTTTCTTGACAAATTCATCTAAAGTTGACAGTTTCTATTTCTTAAACATGGATTTGTCACCTCGTCATTTATCCTGCGTTACTTGTAACATGTGATTTGCTCAAAATAGTCCCATTATGTGAGTGTATGGAAACATTTTCAAAAAAAGCCACTTAACTTCATCATAATTATTATCAATATTATTATACAGTTAATTAACTAAAAGATTACTATATGCTAATCTTCGGTGAAAAAATCTGAACAGCTCACTGGCTGCCGTGCAGCCGACCGGATCTCGGGGCCCCTCGGTGACTTGTTTTGATGTTATTGACATTGGATTAAGTTTGATTAATTAATGGAGCAGACACTGAATTGTAATTATCAATATGTCCGAATCTGGCGGGAAACGCCGCGGTATCGTGTTCCACATTATGCAAATGTGCTGAGTCCATTCATAGAGATAATTGTTACTTAGAACTACCAAATTATCAGGTTTTACAAACTGAACTCGTTTTTATTCTACGCCATATTTGTGGGTTAAACGATGTTATGAAGGTTCACTGTTTTCAGTAGGCTGACTGCTGAGAATTCAAAATTTAGATACCTCAGTTCCAAAGTGTAACTCAAACAATTATAACAAATCAAAAAATGATGCTCCCAAAATCTGAGTATGAATAACTCAGCCGATTAAAAAATTGGCTGAATATTAGGATGTTCATTATAAATCTATGTAGCGAAATATAAATTAAAAATCAGAAGACAAGTCTTATAAACCTCGATACAAAAATGTTCTTATGTCCGTTGGAATATCAGAGCTGCATTTCAGATTTCACGCGAATAATACCATAATTTATTTGATTTCGCTTTATGGCCTAGCTTTGGGTCACTAGATAAGCATTGCGTCTCATTCCAGCAGCACGGTAACACACGAAAGAGCACGAGTGGAATCAGTGGCAACGTGTGATTGAAAAAAGATTTTTTGTTTTGAATAGAAAATTAACTATTTCTTCAAAATTCGCAAATTCACTTTGTGGCGTCATTATTAATTTAATGAAAATTATAAAATTATTAAAATTAAAAATTAATTTAATTTATTGTTAATTAAATAGTGGTGTACACAAAGTTATTTGTTTTCATTAAAAGAAAATTAACTTATTAATTATCTTAACTTAACAAACGGATTGCAATCTTTAAAGCACAGGCGTCAGGTGGGAATGCTGTCCTTGTTCTACCGGTATTAAAATGGAAGATGCTCCGAGAAACTAGCGTCATTGATCCCCTCGGCACCGGTGCACAGTCGGGAAACACGCCAAACACGCGCCCAACATTTGTACACGGTTGACATTTCATCTCCTCAAAAACACCCTCCACACAGCAAGATGACATAGGCCCTGAGGGAAATTATTTTCTTTAGGGCCTCTTGTATGGAGTTAATGTAAAAAAAAGAAGAAAAAAATTTAACCGGACACCAAAATGACATCTAATGTTTTAACCCCAAAAATGCTCAGAGAACGCTAGTTAAAATCCTTCGTGTGCGATTAGATATGTAATGAGGAAAGAAGTTGATCCCGATACACTTAATACTAGACAATACAAGAGACAAATACAATTAAATTAATAAAGAAATATTACAATATGTTTGATAAACTCAATATGAACACAAACGCGTTTGGATACACAATACTCATCTCTCGAATGATTTTACTGTGGATATATCGGCCGCCATCTTTGTAGTCGTGATTCGATTCGCCACCGAATCCCTTGTACCACTACACCTATTGAAGTGTATGTCTATGGCTTCATTGAATTGTGTGTTTTTTTCCACTATAGATATCAATACCATAGGCGCCTTTTTTGGCGCCAGCGGTTTTTTCTCCACTCTTATAAAGTGTGCAGTCGTTTTTATCAGATTATTTTTTATAGGACAACGTTTATGCATAGGTTTACAATATTTTATCTGGAAACTGGTTTTAAAGGGTATGTTAATTCGCCGGAATGAGTCGAGTATATGAATACGTCGCAATGTGTTTAGCGAAATTCAAAGTGATCGGCGCGGAAATAATATTGCTGTTAATAACGCCATTGTTTTTTCACACGTTTTAATTGCTATCATTTATCTCGTTTATCTTTTTTTAAATTTTTCTATTTATAAAGAAATAATCATTTTATTGTTTTGCCTCACACGATAAATCAAATTTAAATTACACGTTTCGTTAAATAATTTAATGTTTAATTTTTTTTATCACAAGTCGATTTATAATCTGTTCACTTTTAGCAGTCATCTCTGTTTTTATTTTCATCCCTATCATATTATTTGGTCAGTGGCCGAGTTGGTACCGCGTTTGGTTCCCACTCAGGCGTCGTGAGCTCGATTCCTCGACTGGCCAAGCCCACCACCATGACACAAGCCAATTTTCGCACTTACTGTGATCATAGACGGTTTTTTAATATTTTCATGTTATTCGTAACTCGGAAACGTTGTCTTTATTTAAAATTTTTTTTTTAAAATGTTGGACAATTTTTTCCAATAGAGAAATGGTTCTGCCACTGAGAGCACCGTTGTAACTATTAATCTGTGTTTCATATATACATTACTACTAGCTGACCCGGCCACGCGTTGCTGTGACGTCAAATCGAAACACAACACCATCTACTAGATGGTTACCCAACTTAGATAACCAAGTGTTGTGTCGATAAATTAACTCACACCGTCATCTGTTAGAAACTTATGACCTACAAATAATTACAAAGCATTGTCTTATAACAAACATTTAACGAATATTTAATTCAATAAATATTGAAGTCAATAATCGAGATAAAAGCTATCATATCTTTTAAGTTGGACCAAATTACTCATAGTAAGCCAAAATTCATCAAATTGGTTTAGAAGTTTCGGAGTTTATCTCGAACAAACATCGTGACGCGAGTATACATATAAAGATAGTATGATTTTTAAATATAAAGACCTCCGTAGTCGAGGGGTGAGGCTCAATTAAGAAAGTAAGGTAAGCTATTATATGTCGGAGGTCGCTGATTCAAATCCCAGTGTGCGCAAGTTAATTTTATTTGATAAATTGAGTCATTTCACAATTAATTCTTTTAAAATAATGTCAGGTATTACCATGATTTATTTTTGGGTTGTTATGCCGTGTTGCGGTACCTCATTATTTAGCCAACGTTCCGAACAGCATTATGGTCTCCATCATCAGGTTCGAAGATTAAGCTCCAACCCTCTAAGCTGGTATTACAGCATAATTAGCAATGGTTGTCTGCGTTTAGTTTTGGTGTAGCCGTCAATTATCGGAAACCTTAAACCATTGAGCGTAGCCCCGTCGCCTTTATTAGAATTAATTGGATTTTTGTGAATTTCAATGGCTTCCGTAATTAGGCACGTTCCATGCGTTTTAGGTCTTCCCAGGACTACCAAACAAACCCAAAGTAATGTTATTAATTAAAAGATCTAAATTTAAATTTGTCGGGATGGCCAAGTTTACACGCTCCAAAGTTTTTTGATATTCCTTTGAAGAAAAGGGATCGAAATGATAATCTAGTCTCCTTCAACGGAAGCATTCTCCCGAACAGGCCTTCCATTGATATGCTTGGTGTAACTCTAAGGATGGGTTGTTTCAAAAAATTTGATGGATTCATCAAATATTTGAAGTCGATTTTCACGTTCTGTGTAAGTTCTTTTCAAGTTCTGTTATTATTTGTTATAGGACAGTTGCTTCACAATACTGAAATAATCACAGAACTTGAATAGAACTTAACACAAAACGTGAAAATTAACTTCAAATATTTGATGAATCCATCAAATTTTTTGAAACAACCCGTCCTAAGTGACCAGCTCAGGTACGGGGGATCCATCGAGGCCAGAGTTAAGTTAGCCTCTCAGAAACTGGGCATACTGTACAGGGCACGCAGATACTTTAATAGTACACAACTGCTAGCCCTGTACAAATCGCAAGTGCGCCCCACGGTTGAATTTGGCAGCCACCTCTGGTCTGGAGCCCCAAAATACCTGAAAAAAACCCTTGACTCTGTGCAGAAACCGGCGGTCCGTTTGATAGATTCCCCTAATTTAACTAACGGATTGCAATCTTTAGAGCACAGGCGCCAGGTGGGAATGCTGTCCTTGTTCTACCGGTATTACAATGGAAGATGCTCCGAGGAACTAGCGTCATTGATCCCCTCGGCACCGGTGCATAGTCGGGAAACACGCCAAACGCGCGCTCAACATTTGTACACGGTTGACATTAGTCACATGAGAACGGGTCGTTTCTACGACTCGTTCTTGAGTTCAACAGCTCGGCTGTGGAACGATTTGCCGGCCTCTGTGTTTCCTCCTTCCTACAATATGGGTCTCTTCAAGACCCATGTTCACTCCTTCCTCTCCTCAAAAACACCCTCCACACAGCATCCTCAAAGATGACATAGGCCCTGAGGGAAATTATTTTTTCCTCAGGGCCTCCTGTGTGGAGTTAATGTAAAAAAAAAAAAAAAAGATGGTCCGTTCTATCTGGCCTACATAAACCTTGCACATCCGGAACAGCTCCATCTGTCTCAAGAGGAAGTTTGGTTTTTGCAGGCCTCAGTAGATCTTGTTGTAGTTTCGAAGTCAGTCGTGATGCTTTCGTTTCAGATGCAGTAAAATATATTTGAGGAACGTCGCAGAGTGGAAAATACTCAGAACCAAGTGTAAGAAAGTCATTCAGAATTGATACTTTGTTTGAAATTGCTTAAATCGTGTTTGATAACCAGATCTGAATAGTCAAGTTCTTCTCCACCTTCATCTTTCTCATCTCCTTCCCCTATCCACTTTCTTCAGCCTCACAACATACCCCAAATAGGGATGCCATGGTCTCACTTGCTTCAGACGGTTGGGAACAGTTGGAACTCTTGTCATTTGTGTGGTATTCACAAGGGAAATTCAAAAAGAGGAGGGACATGGGATGGCCAAGAATAAGGTTGGAAAATATCGAACTAATCAGATCTGGGTACCTAGCATGGTCGATCCATATAACCCTATATCAATACGATGTTGCCCAAATCAGTCATCTATGGTCAGTTAGCAATATTTGCGATCACGGTCAACAATTGGTAAAAGAAATTCCAACCGAAGATTGACAAATTTTAGCCCGTGTTCCATAGTATCGGAAAAGTTTTGGTTATCTGTCAATATATGCATTTATTTAAATTATGTCGTTCGTTAATTGATTTTTGTATTGAAAGAAGTCATATACGCGATTCATAGACTTAAGAATTCCACTAAGACGCGAAGAAATTATTCCGTTCGAATTTTGATAAGCTAAAGTGGCTGAAATATGACTAAAGAAAAGATTAACTAATTAACTCACAGTTAGTGTCAAAAAGTAAATGCGGACTGCCAATGCATATTTAGGTTAGTATTTCAATTCAAAATTGCCAAATTATTCATATTTTTATGTATTTGACTGGCGTTTGACGTTTCTGAATATGAATTTATGGACAGATCCGCAAGTGTTGCCAGCGTATATCGAGTACTAATTTATTCCCCACCAATATCAACAGTGAAACTGTGCTAGGGATATCGATATAAAATCATCGGAAGTTACTCCTAACGATCCGATATTGTAAAGTTATCGATTTCACCATGCTAGAGCCCCTGGTCACTAAACACGGATATGGCAATTTCAATCAATTCAGGAGTTGTCACTACTATAATCGGCATGCCTATAACTATTTCGGTTGTTTGGTGGGACATAACTGGCTGGAATTTATTTATAGCCGTGCGTAATTTTTCCTTTATGGTACCTGTGAGTGTAACCAATTATCAATCGGTGTGGTAAGTTTTATTGCAAAAATAATCTTTAGCTCCCGTCAACTACAAAACACTGACGTCAATGCTGACGCGTGAAGTCAATAATCGAAGTCACAAGTCACATAAGAGCGTCTTCCACTCGATCGAAGAATCATGTTGTAAATATTAATTTATAAGTGAATGAAAAAGATAAAACTTCATTATTTTATCACACGAATTTTTCAGAGTGATAAGTTCGTTATCGAGAAGACATTGTTACATAAGCAGTATGGTCCTGCCACTGAGAGATCCATTGTAACGATTCTTTTTTGCATTGTAAAAGATTGAGAGAGAGGGAGGGAGGGAGAGAAAGAGAGATTGAGAGAGGATGAGAGAGAGGGAGAGGGAGAGGGAGAGGGAGAGGGAGAGGGAGAGGGAGAGGGAGAGGGAGAGGGAGAGGGAGAGGGAGAGGGAGAGGGAGAGGGAGAGGGAGAGGGAGAGGGAGAGGGAATTGATAGAAAATTGATGTCACCAATTTACATGAGACTTTTAGACTCCTAAGCCTCAGAGAAGCGTCTTATTAACCACTGGAGCGACCACGCGAAATAAATAAATTTGCCTCGATTGCTCGAGATTTCCAGAAGATCATTTTTTAAATTTTTCGCCAACATTTAAAAAATCATACCTTCGAATTTAACATGGAAACGTAAAAACTTATTATAGTGCTATATAGCCAATGAATTTAACTGTATTTTACCGTTTAACTCATATTTGTAGGATTTATATAAAAAAATATTCAAAAATCTTAAATTTTATAACCGCGCGGATACAGCGTGTTTGTCACTTTGAAACTCCTTAAGAGGTACTTATTCGAGTCAACATATAATATTTTAAATTTCTATACGTTGCCTGTGGTATATTTGATAATGAAAGGTGCATATCTATGGAAAAAAGACTTAATTTTAACCTTAAGCAGCTGATCAAAAATTTTGCATGAAAATTTTATTTTTTATTTTTATTTTTAACATCGTTCTAAAATAGTCTACGAAGTTCGGATTTGCGACATCTATGGTCATAATAGATAAGCATTTCAATGGCTTCATTTTAAAATAAATGGCTGGCCATGAAAATGTTTAAAATAATTACAATGAATGTTTTACGAATGGTAGGAAAATGTGGTCCAATTTTGAACCGCTCTCAATCGCAGAAAAATAAAAGCATTCCATTTTTCGACCATAATTGCTCCAGGGGTTTTTGCAGTTTCAAGTCAAAATTGACAGAAAAATAAGATTGATAAGTGGCTGTGATGTTTTTTCTTACTGACTAATTCCCTCAGGAGAAACGGCTTGTTTAGACGCATGCAAAATTCACATCCCAAGCCTTTCCATAGGTTGGGTGACCTTTAGCAGCTCTCTGACCTTTTCCATAATATATAATAACATTTCGTGACGTTGCTTATAAGTCCCGAACCCAAAAATGGCGCAGTCGTACTATTCATACTCATTAGGAATAACAACGTTGCATAAGGCGTCAAAGGTGGTCTCCGTGGTCGAGGGGTAAGGCTCTCGACTTCTCGACTAGCACTCCGGAGTTCGCAAGTAAATTTTGCTTTATAATTTGTATTTTAACACATTCACATTTATTCAATAAAATGTTCTTAGTTGTGCATTTATGACACTGCATTATAAATTGAATTAATATGTACTAGCAGACCCGGCCACACAAAATAACCAACGCCATCTGTTAATTTGCATACTATCAAATCCACACCGCCCGCTTGCCATCCCGCTGCCTTAATTGAATCTTTGAATTTCTCGGCTTTTCTCTACTGTAATATGCATGTATTATACATATAAAACTTCCTCTTGAATCACTCTATCTATTGGTGAAAACCACATAAAAATCCGTTGCGTAGTTTAAAAGATCTAAGCATACAAACAGCGAGAGCGATTTCATTTTATACTATGTAAAGATTACGATCCCACATTCCCCCGATAAAAAGTCAAAACGTGCACCATAACGCCGCGGAAGCACATTTTTTAAGCATGCTTAAAGTGCGCATACAAAATAATGGATTTTAACAATGAAAATCTCGTTCTCGTAAACATTTTAAGCTTATTATAAACATCCACTCATTCGCAATATTACGAGATACGTTTGTTTACGTGTTGTATTTTTAGACCACTTCCCACAGTCTTGAGATCTCAAATCTATCAGCTAAAACACTCTAAAAGAATTTTCAGGAGCCCGAAACATCACGCTATTTATAAATGTAAGTATATTTATACCTTAGCCTTTATGTACATATAATATCAACTAAGTTTTTATTCAGTATCTGCGTACTGCGGACCATAAGAGAAATTTAAACACTAGATATTTTATCAAAATTGTTGCTGTTACTGTCGTTCTTACTCCCCCGAATACTGAGACCTAAATAAAATCATCGAAATCGAGGTTTTATTTGCCATATTTCTCCTCCAAAACTGGACCGATTTTTAAGATTTTTTTACTGTGTAATAGATGTACAAATACTGTACGTTTTTTTAAAATACATTGTTTAGTTTATAAACTGAACATCTGTTGATGGCGTTTAAACCGGAAAACGATTTTTGGAGGGTCCTAACTTCCATAAGAAGTAACTTAACCTAAATCAGTTCCGTAAGAAGTAAAAATCAAAAAAGCAAATGGTTATAAATTAAGCGATAGGCTAGTAGTCAATATTTAAATTATATTAAAAATATTTGCAGCAGTGTCAGAATCCAGAGAGGAAATTGAGGAATACGTTTGTTTGTACAAAACGCCGCCCGATATATTTCGCTAGAAATATTTCGTTTCTCATGCCTTTAAAATTTAAAATCGAGCGTCTTATTTGCACGAGGCAAGTAAGCGAAAAAGTAGTTTTTATTTATTTTGTGGATAATTTTATAAGAATAAAAGAAAAAGTTAGAACATACAAAACCTCAAAAATAGTTTAGCCATGAAGGGGTATTTTTTAAAAATTATTTCTTACTTTCTCATAGTTAAGTCATGCAAAAACATTTTTTTAGTGGTTTACACTTATATTTTTTGGTATATAATTAATAATTTTATTGTAATTCCAATACATAGAAAAGCTAGTAAAAGCTTCAATTTATCCGTAGCATATTTTTTGATGTTCATAATGTAAACCGATTCGTCGTAAAGATTAATCTAAATAGTATCTAAATAGGATTTCACGTATAACTTCATCTTAAACAATGCCATGCCAATTAATATTTGAAAGCATGATAACAAAATAAAACTAATTTGAATGACTTTTAGTATAAATGATGTAATCTCTGTTGCATTTCATGCTCGCCGTTGTTTTAAAAGGTTGAGGCGCCGAGACGTCGGAAAATCTCCCGCTTGACGCAAGCGAATTTTCCTGGCAGACTTATTACTGCGGGCGGGAGGACGCCAGTCAAATGCAATGGTGCATTTTAATAACAACATTTCCCACGGAGAAAATTCTCCAAGCGTTAGCCCCATTACGTTATTCTGGTACCGGCGATAACACTAACGCGTTCCATCAACGTAAAATACTATTATATTGTTTACGACGCTCATAACTTCGCGCCTGTTCTCGAAGATTAGTTCTAATATAATCCAATCTCTTCAGGATAAGTTGGGTTTATTTCACCATGGAAAATACGCACACAAGATTTGCTACGTCATGTGAGAATGATGTTGATAAAATTAGGAATCTTCTAGTACCATCAAAACCAGATATGACCATAATGACCATATCGAATGAGGATATTCAAAATAATGAACGCTTACCGTAGAGGTAATGATTAAAGTCAAGAAAGGATATTTTAGGTTTTATATAAGTTGGGCGAATGAATAGAGCTAGAAGATTTAATGAAAAACAAATACCTTTGTATAACACCACTATTTTATTAACAATATCAACATGTTTCGAAAACTATGTTTTCTTCGTCAGGATAATAAGTCAATAATAAATAATTATTGACTTATTATCCTGACGAAGAAAACATAGTTTTCGAAACATGTTGATATTGTTAATAAAATAGTGGTGTTATACAAAGGTATTTGTTTTTCATTAAATTAATGATGACACCCCAAAGTAAATATGCCTATTTTGAAGAAATAAAAGAGCTAGAAGAATTTTATTTTACAGTTGAGACGTTTCTGGAAGGTACGGCGGAAGACATGACAGATCATGACAATTGATTTAGGAAGAAGATTTAGGGAGGCTCTGCTACAGATAACCCCGAGTGGTTCGTTGCGTTTGGTAACTTAGCAGGGGTGCCCGATGAGTTGCGTTGGGCGAAGTCCACTGACTGTGAGGCCAATTTGAGGAGGCTTACGAACACACTTCTCTATTTGGGAGGCGGGAACGTGTACCGCCTCCTCGAGAACCTTTATTGGATAACCAACACCTCTGCCATAGGTCACCCCAAGTGGTTCGCTACGTTTGGTGATTTAGCAGGGGTGCTCGGGTTCAAGGGGTGAGGTTTGTCTAGGTCTTGGAGGCAGTTGACCAGGACACACTGAACCCCAGATTCCTACCCACCTCTTTAACCCTATTCCTTCCTAGAACTCTTCTCTTATCCTTTCCCTTAAAAAAACCTCCACACAGCAACCCAAAGATGACATAGGCCCTGAGGGAAATTATTTTCCTCGGAACCTCCTGTGTGGAGCTCATGTAAAAAAAACACTGACCCCTCGTTTCCTACCCACCCCTCACACCTTTCCCAGAACTTCCTCTCCTTCTTTCCTTAAAAATACCTTTCACTCAGCATCCCCAAAGATGACACAATGTAAATTACTTTTTTGAGGTAAATTATTTTTCTTGGGCACTCCTTTGTAGCGTTAATGTTGAAAAACAAGATTCGATATAATGTAATTATGAATATGACAATGTACGATAGATAAATTGTGTGGCGCTTTGTCTTATCTGCATACCCCTGCGGAGACGTGGCACTAGGGGTGGTAAAATACTTTATACGTAACAGCATCATTATTATTATTATTATTATAACTGTCCTTCAAACTGAAAAACTCCGAAAACCGAACTGTCCAAAATAATTTAAACTTTTCAGATAATCAATGTTTAATTAGATCACTTCCTTTAATTTAATCACTTATAAATTTGTGCCCGCGTCATCTGATATTTTTTGAGCCAATTTTAAGTGAGTCGGGCGATAAATCTGCTGTAGGTTATTTATTGAGATTGTTGTGAAATAGACGCCAATGCGTCGATCTTTCGGACATGAATTGAGCCGTAAATTTTCGCGTTTGTTTTGAGAGAACGCAATAAAATAAACAAATATAGCACAGTTCGTTGAACTCGTTAAATTAAATGATAAAAGTCTTCGGTTCAATTCTGATCCGAGAATCTTCTTAATTTTAAACTCCTTTGTAATTGAGCTATATTTTCCATTAGAAACAGACGGTTTTTCTAAATATATTTTTTATTTGGACCAAGTTTTATTTGTAATTATGACAAGTCTTTCAAGAATTTAATGATTTATGGACCGGCTTTCGTGTAGATTCTATTGTAATAACATATTGATATTGACTATTGAAAGGTTTCTTAGCACCGTCTGTTTCAACGGTTGCTATAGTAAAAGCGAATGTGAAAGAAATTAAAGACAGATAAGCTAGAATTACTCGGCCATTTCAACTCACTTTTTTGTCGTTTCATGAGAAAATAATTATTTTATAAAATCCCAAAACTTTTAACTTTGTTTTCAAATTGCGGTCAGCCACTTTAGATTCATAAAGGTGTACATTTTAATTATTTTGCGGAAAACTTTAAGATTAAAATATAAAGCGTTGTGTTTTCTCTTTTTAAATTTAAATCATTTTTCTAACCATGATGGTAAAGGAGACACGACGATTTCTATTCGACCTATGTTTGTTGTTCCAGAAACCGAACAAATTAGCTTGGGGGTTAAGAAATACCAATTCCGCAATATTTCAATAAATTATTTTGATTCTCTAATATCATTTCAAAAATAACTAGCAGACCCAGCCACACGTTGCTGTGGCTAACAAAACACAACGCCATTACCTAACCTTTATAACCAACGCCATCTGTTAATTCGCATACATATCAAATCCACACCTCCTGCTTGCCAGCCCGCTTCCCGCTGTCTGAATTGAATCTTTGAATTTCTTGGCTTTTCTCTACTGTAATATGCATGATTGGTGAAAACCGCATGAAAATCTGTTGCGTAGTTTAAAAGATCTAAGCGTACAGACAGCGGGAGAGACTTCATTTTATACCATGTAAAGATACTGATATTTAAAAGTATTATCAAAGTTTAACTTTCAAATTTTCTCACAATAGGCTGTTTTGAAATCCGAGGCGTTTGTTACGGAGACAATCGCTAAAAATATTTCTTGTTTGTGGCGCCTACACCCTATCGCCACGTATTATGTTACAGACATTATCCAATAATATTATTTGTAAACACGTTATGTTAAATATAAACATGTGTTTGTTACGCATTAAATAAAGTGATGTGTTTATAAATATGGCGACGTTACGATTAATTGAGAACAAGTATGCGAATGAAAAACTCCTTGGCAAAATGATAAGACACCTGATTAAAAGTCACCCATGATGGGTTCAAAATATATTTTACTAGCTTTTCCCCGCGGCTTCGCTCGCATGGTATTACGGGAAATTACTGTAGCGCTTGCACTTATCAATTATCTCCCCCCCCCACCCCACCCCCATCCCCTCCCGCATTCCATATATTCATTCCCTTACATTCAGTTTTCAAACATCGCGCCTATCACCTAAATTTCATAATGCTTTAGCTCAAAGAAAAAAAGAATTACTTATCCAATTTTGTTCATTCGTTCGGAATTTATGCGCTTACAAACATTTCGGATGTTTATTTTTAATTAAATATTTGAAAGTTTGTTAATATAATAAAAAATTACACTATTTATTCAGTTCATTTATTCAGTCTTTATAATCGTTACGAATTATATTTTTAATCTAGGAACTGACATTTATTCCAAAACAGAAGCTGTCCAAAAAAATAAAACATATTCTAATATTTGAATTTTCTGAAGCAGTAGCAATCGTTTCCATGGAAACGATTTTTTTCTGACGTTAGCAAAAATTTGCTTTAGTTAGCGACAGAAAACGTATAACAAATATAATATATTAATATTTATAATTTCATTACGCCAGAGCTTACCATCATATACAAAATATAGTCTGCGCATATAATTTAGCTTTCTATTGGTGAATGAATTTTTAAAGTCTTTATATTGTGTTATGCGTGAAAAGGTCATAAACAAACTCGAGCAGTTTCGCATTTATAATATTAGAATGGATAAGATTTTTCAGATTGGAAGACACTTCTTGACCTGATGCGAGGACATAAATCAGTATCGAATAGCATGGGTACCGCTGTCCCGGAAACCATTTATTGCATAAACAATACCCTTGCCATAGATTGTTGGCTACGTTTGATGACTTAGCAGGGGTGCCCGGATTTACGGGGTGAGGTTTGTTCAGGTATTGGAAGCCAATGCGTTTGTCCACATGCTTGGCAGGCCGGATCGGGAGAGATTGATTGAGGAAGACCTATCCTGAATTTTTCCAGCAGGATTCTCCTAACTCATCGCTTTGTAACATCCTTTTTTAAAATGCTTGCCATTCAGTCGGTTGATGTCGTAGCGGAGCGCTAGTGATCTCGTTCGAGAGGCAAAACTATAAAGTTTTTTCTCGACACAGTTTAGTCGCCATCATGCGTTGGAACAGTGAAGAGCGTGCGTTCGCCGTTGAGGCCTACTTTTCGAATGAATGTTCTGTGATCATGTTTTGTTCCCAGGCCTCATCTCAATTAGGGGCCCGCTCTCCCGATTTTTCCCCTTGTGATTTTTTTATGGGGTTTTTTGAAATCCCGTGTTTATGTGAATCAGGAAGAAATTGCCAGGATAACGCCTGATATGCTGGCAATAGTCATGACAAACGCCAAAAATCGGGTTTCCCCCTCCCCCTCCCGCATCCCATACATTCATTCCCGGTACATTCAGTTTTTAAACTGCTCCGTGCCACCTTAATTTCATTGCCAGAGCTCACCAGTAGTAAAAAAAAGAATTATCCAATCTGTTGCAGTCGTTCGGAAGTTATGCGCGTACAAACATTTCGTAGATTCAATACAGATAAGATAGATATTAACCACGATTTCCCGCAAATATGTCAACATCGTTTCCACGGCAACGATTTGTTTTCTGACGTTAGCAATAACTCGCCTTTGTTAGCGACAGAAAACGGATAAAAAATATAAAATATTTATATTTATAATTTCATAACGCCAGAACTTATATTCAGCTTATATTACTCGCATATAATGTAGCTTTCATTTAGTTGACATTTATAAATTAATAAATTATTTTAACTCTTAGAAAATAACATTTTCAATGAATTTACTCCACACAAAGAGTGCATATTATGTAAGTTTTCTCAGAGATTAAGAATTTTGAAAGTCCTTTTAGTAAGCAAGACATAAAAAGACCAATTCGTCAATAAAATATTTTATTTTTAATGTAAAACGCAAGTTTTAAAGAGTTAACACTGCGTTTTCCTAGAGTGTTAGAGTGTAAGTCAGTAAGATATGAGGTCCTATTAATACTTTGTAAATGTTGGTCCCGCGCCGTCGCGACGCGTCTGCCCGCCGTCTGCATCGCTTCAAGGCCGGAGAAAAAAATCCTTTCCTTGGCAGCGTCGCGGCGGAGAATCCGCAAAAGCGATTACGTTCGGATAGTTTCGCCTTTTTTCGGCTCTTTTGCCGTGACCTTTCAGAGGAAATAGCTCTCGCCACTCTTTATCCGTAACAGTGATGCGATACCTGGGAAAACTCCCTAGATTTGGGGAAAAATGTAGGCATATTTTTTGATTATGATACATACTTTTAAAAGAATCATATTTTCATTTGATTCCTGCACTGACTCCTGGCAATACTCTTGCACTTGATACTATAAATTATACAAAATGAGGTACTTTGAGTATTTCAAGGAGGTATTTTTATATAATTAAATAAAGTACGTGTTCAATGTGACGTGAGACCACCTTTCAGAATCGAAACGTTGCTCGAAATGACTTGCATTGAATTGCATTGAATCTGCATTTAATGACTACATCTGAAGAGCCAGATGTTTCTCCCCTATCCTCTTCCACACCTCACACTCCTCCCCATTGATACTTGGTAGAACTTCATCGTATTAATAAAGAGTGAAAAATCCTATTTTTATTGCCGATTGTTCGACCTGTGCGGTCGGAAAGAGATAAAAGTGGAGAAAAGTTTTTAAATTTATTGAATCTCTCTGTTTATTCTTACCTCACAACCGGTGATCCGCCTACAGTTAGCAGTTGACAGTTGGAAAATGATATTTACCATAAAATTATAGTTTTTTTGCCCCCGAAATGATATTTACCATAAAATTATAGTTTTTTGGTCCGCCGAAATAATATTTACCATAAAATTATAGTTTTTTGGCCTCCCGAAATGATATTTACCATAAAATTATAGTTTTTTGGCCCCCGAAATGATATTTACCATAAAATTATAGTTTTTTGGTCCCCCGAAATAATATTTACCATAAAATTATAGTTTTTTGGCCTCCCGAAATGATATTTACCATAAAATTACAGTTTTTTGTGCATTATTTACCAATTTCAAACATAAAATCGACTTCAAAAATACCCTTAATAATTAAGTTGGTACGAGTATCAAACGAATTTATGTACAGTGTCGATTTTTGTACTTTTACGCTGGTGTTCTCAGTAAATAGAGAAGCAGATTTTTCCTTATTTTTTTTTTTTTTTTTTTTATGTTAACTCCACACAGGAGGCCCTGAGGGAAATAATTTCCCTCAGGGCCTATGTCATCTTTGAAGATGCTGTGTGGAGGGTGCTGTTGAGGAGAGGAAGGAGTGAACATGGGTCTTGAAGAGACCCATATTGTAGGAGGGAGGAAACACAGAAGTCGGCAAATCGTTCCACAGCCGGGCTGTTGAACTCAAGAACGAGTCGTAGAAACGACCCGTTCTCATGTGACTAATGTCAACCGTGTACAAATGTTGAGCGCGTGTTTGGAGTGTTTCCCGACTATGCACCGGTGCCGAGGGGATCAGTGACGCTAGTTCCTCGGAGCATCTTCCATTGTAATACCGGTAGAACAAGGACTCAAGGAGGATTCCCACCTGACGCCTGTGCTCTAAAGATTGCAGTCCATTTGTTAAGTTAGGAGAATCTATCAAACGGACCGACCGTTTCTGCACAGAGTCGAGGGTTTTTTTCAGGTATTTTGGGACTCCAGACCAGAGGTGGCTGCCAAATTCAACCGTGGGGCGCACTTGCGATTTGTACAGGGTTAGCAGTTGTGTACTATTAAAGTATCTGCGGGCCCTGTACAGTACGCTCAGTTTCTGAGAGGCTAACTTAACTCTGGCCTCGATGGAGCCCCCGTACCTGAGCTGGTCACTTAGAGTTACACCAAGCATATCAATGGAAGGCCTGTTCGGGAGATTGCTTCCGTTGAAGGAGACTAGATACTAGAGACTAGAGACTAGACCTTATAAAATAAAATAAAAATTCCTTAGAAAATATATTTTATAGTTTTGTTATTCAGCGGTATATTCTCTCTGCACATCCCTTCGGGGTCACTTTTTTGTTTTTTACATGAGCTCCACACAGGTGGCCCTGAGCAAAATAATCTCCCTCAGGGCCTTTGTCATCTTTGGGGATGCTGTATGGAGGGTTTAAGGAAAGGAAATGGAGGAGAATTCTGGGAAGGAAAAGGGTTTAAGGGGTGGGTAGGAATCTGGGGTTCAGTGTGTTCTGGTCATCCGCCTCCAAGACCTAGACAAACCTCACCCCATGAACCCGGGCACTAAATCACCAAATGTAGCGAACCACTTGGGGTGACCTATAGCAGAGGTATTGGTTATCCAATAAAGGTTCCCGAGGCGGTGGTGACCATTCCCGCCTCCCAAACTTAGTTATATTTTGTGTAATTAGGTATACGGTATTTTCCCCAAACCCAATGCACATTGTATATAAGCACGCCGGCGAATCAACCCAACAACCATACACCACCACCTTGTGAGAATTCTTGTAACTTACATTGTTGTACACCAAAACTTAACGCCGAAAACCACAGGAATTTCTCTAATTAACACACTGAAATACCGGTTTTAAGAGGATTTTCAAAACACCGACTTCACCTCAACCTACAATCTACACTTCTGGCTTGATGTTAGACACTGTAACACTGTCCAAATGGTGGCTAAATAAGGAAGAAACGCATCACGACATAGCAACCCAAAAATGGTAATCAAATTATATAGTTCATTCTATGATTTTCCTGACATTAAAAACGTTCAAAATCGGTGGTATTACGTTTATTTACCGAATTTAGAGAATTTTCGGGAAGATTTTGCACCTTTTCAGAGGGAATACATTTTTTTGGCTATCACATCACCGATTGGTAACTTCTCAGTCTGTCTTTTTCTCCTCTCCCGTGCACAAACGCGTGTCATTGAGAATGAATATAAATCACGGTTTTGAACGGTTGTCCAAGTTGGAGGAGAACCATTTTAGATGCCAGGAAGACATATTATTATGTAGGTCTTCTGGGAACAGATTATATGAGATTTTACGCATGGCTTTTATCGTCCTTTTTTTCGACGAATGTTGTGACTTTAAAATATGCGAATGAATCACAGTCTGAAGATTTTCAGATCTTTCTTCTATTTTCTCGGGTATATTTATTCGACTAGACTTAGAGATGATCGTATAGTGTAATTTTATGCGTACTACGTAATCTGTTTTTATAGTACTTTCCTTCGAAATATACTTAAAGTATTTATGTTTTTTATGAAGTCCTCGAGTTAGTAGCTAATAATAGGTTTGATTCTTATATCACATTTGAAGAGTCGTTTAGTAATAATAATTGGATGATTTGAAGAGCGTCATTTTTGTGAAAAATCACCTCGTACAATTTATTATGAATTCTTAGGTTCTATCTAATTTTACTATTTACAAAAAGATACAGAAAACCTGACAGATCACTTCCAATAAACATCTTTAATCAGAAATTTTATGCTTGGAGAAGATACGGTTTTGCACGCGGAAGACATTATATTTAAAACACTGGACATTGCATGATTTTACATTTGCTACCCCCATTACTGTTAGTATTACATTTATGAGACCATTAGTGGCAAAAGAAGAGTTGATATTTATTTTGAAAGACTGGAGAATTTAGGACTCTTTAGGGCTGGGCTTTATGAAATGACCCTTTTAAATAAGAAATTTCCACATTTTTACATAATTAGTTACTTACAATGTCAAGAGTCAAAATAATAAATAGAAGAACTTGTATGAGACGATGACGATGTATGAATGTGGACGAGGCAAGGAGTGTGTGCCAAGACCGAGTTTGGCGGTCCGTCCTCTCTGCCTACCCCTGTGGGTAAACGGCGTGATGGTTAGTTAGTTAGTTAATTACAATGTCGCGGGCAGTGAAGGTGAAGGTGAAAGGTTTTTTACTTTATGGATACGACTGTCTTAAGTTGATTCTTAAATACAAATTTTTATTTAAAGATTTTTTGTAACCTTATTAACCCCTCCAACCCCGGAAGGGCACTAGTCAAAAACATCATATTCCATTAAAGCTTCTGAAGACAAATCTTACCGGGGCGTCCATACATCATAAAAGTATTTTTATCTTTTTTCCTCTAAAATACAGACACGCAATTGGTTCGTAGTTAAAAAAGAAATAATTATTCTTCTCAGTTTGCCTCAAATATTGATAATTGATTCCATGGATAAAATAAAAAAAATATTAAAGTGTAAGTATGTGTAAGAAAATTAATTGACTATTCATATTTTTTGTACAATAAAAATTGCCATAACGTTGAAAGTATTGAAGATCGTATCAGTGTTGGTAGTAAGAGGCAGTTTAAGAATTATTTTATGATTAGTTTTTGTGCTTTAATGATGGGGTCGAGGAAAGTTAATATTTTCTTATTAATTGCCCTTCACTCCTACACAAATGGAATGTTTTTTCTAAATATCGAATTCTGCCAAAATTATGGACGTTTCGAGTCAAAATGTTTCGATAATTTTTTTTGTAAATATTTTCATGTTTGAAATTAAAATTGTATTATTTAAAAATGTCGATGTTGATTTCAAATACTGACATCTTAAAGATAATTTTATTTGGTTTCTAAAATGATGAAATTTATTTTTATGATAAATTCAAAAATAAGAAATACATAGCATATTTAAAACAGATCGGAAGTATTCCGAAGATCCTTGAAAATTCACCGTGTCGTTGGAACTTGCAGGTAAAAATATTTTAAACGCTGCAGGGTTTGCCACACTGAAATTACGACAATATTGGTTGTTACCTAAACTAAATTTTTTTTTTTAAATATGTATAATAATAACTAATAAATGTTAGTGTGTAGATACACCGCTGCTCGTCCCTCAGCATCTTTGTTAATAAAAAGTGTAATCATTTTACCTTTCGATCGTAAAATTAATACATTATAATAGCTTGTCCGAAGCATGTTAGTCCCGACAATTAGTATTAATTTACAGTAAGCACTTTGAGGCCGGAGATGCGCCTGGAGTAGCCCACGCCGCAAGATGCACACCTGTTGTGCTAAGCAGATTGCCCATATTAGGCGTTAGGCGTTCCCATAGAGGCGGGTCGCTCCTCACTCCTCAGCACATTGCTCTCGATCTCGTGGGCGTTATGAAAACTATTTTTCGCATTGTTGAGCACATGAAGAGCTTAAATAATAGTGGATAGGTCAGATGGGAAGACACACAAGATACAAATATTTCGATAATTCTGACAGAACTATCGATACTTGGCTTACTTTGCTTTTGGGGGATTCGTTGGTTTTTTGCCGTGATATCAAAGATTTCATCTCATTTTTGTACTCTGTAATCACTGATAAAAGTATTGTGATCGTATCCATATTGCAGAAAACCTAGAACTGAATCGGTTGTTCAAAACATCAGTTGGTCTCATGCTTGGAACAGAAATTTTCGTGTGGGGTTTCCTTAACCTTTCCATTCCTATTTTAACCCAACATTCACTTTCATCCAAATCCGTCAAGCATTATCATCATCATTATTACGTATTACACACTTATTTTAAACGTAGTGCTATGATTAATATAATCTATTGATAGCCCATTCCTCTTGGATGATATGGCTTGTCTTTCGCATGAAAACTTCGGCCGTAGTCGTCACCATGACTTATTCAAGATACCACATGGCAAAACTGATGTTCTTGCACAGCTTAGTATAACAAGAGCAATAGAGCTTGTGATAAAATGTCTAAAATAGTATATACGTTTATTTAATCACCCTTTAAATCTTCCGAAATGAAATGAAATCTTGTATTGTAAATGGTTGATTAATCTGTCGTACAATAATTTAAATAAATTAAAATTATCTATACTTCTATACTAATATTATAAATGTTAAACTGCTCGAGTTTATTTGTTACGCTTTCACGCATTAACCAATAAAAAGATTTAAAAAATTCTTTCTCCAATAGAAAGCTACATTATATGCGAGGACTATAGATTGTATATAATGGTAAGCTCTGGCGTTATGAAATTATAAATATTAAGATATTATATTTTTTATACGTTTTCTATCGCTAACAAAAGCGAGTTATTGCTAACGTCAGAAAACAAATCGTTGCCGTGGAAAAGATGTTGACATATTTTTTATTTCAGGCGTCGTAGTTAATATCTATCTATTTTTACAAAGAAAAATGAACCAAATTAGACAATTATTTTTTTTACTACTGGTGAGCTCTGGCATTATGAAATTTAGAGAATGAATGTATGGAATGCGGGAGGGGAAGGGGTGGGGGGATAATTGATAAATGCAAGCGCTGCAGTAATTTCCTTTTAATACCATGCGAGCCAAGCCGCGGGTAAAAAAGCTAGTAAGTAATATTTTACAGTTCACTAAATTCATTTGATGCTGAACACAGTATTGATCTGATGAAGCTGCTACAGATCATGGCTGTTGCGTATTTCTATTACTCTCATGTCATGGCGCACAGAGCTCATCTTGCTGATGTGCGGGCATTGGATCGGACTCGGGACTCGAGACTCGGACTCTGGGCGGTGGCGGTCGCAGCATCCGCAGCTAGGCCGCCGATATTAATGCTTCACAATAAGTCAACGACAGTCTGAAGCGTCTCAACTGAGACCAGCTAAATATACTCGCGCATTCACTTAACCGTCTCAAACAAACTATTCAAGGGATCCGAAGAGATCACTGACCACCGGATTTAATCGTTAATCGCGGCTTAACTATAACTATAGAATATTCCGCACGCGCTTCTTGCCTTGTTGTACACGGAGACTCAATTCCAATCAAAAGAAAAGAAAAATAATATAACTACATATTTTCTTACGGAAAAAGTTACCATTTAAAATAATATTGTAACAAGAAAAATAGAAAGGAGTAGATATTAAGGAAATAATACAATCATTGTAAAAGAAACAAATGTAATACAGAATTGATTTTAAACTGATCGAGTAAGACACAGTAAACCTTACAAATATAAAAAATACAGTTTTAGTTACACATTAAATGAAGACTGTGCAAGCTCATATTTGATTTGGTACTGATAAAAAATGTCTTTAACTGCGCTCCGAACAAGCTGGCAACGTTGCATTTCAGCAGGCAGACACCTGAAATTCGCATCTTGAAGAAGTAAGGTTAATTCCGACATATTATTTGTTAATTGACTTCTACCGCTTGAATTCCATGAGAATTCTATGAAAGTGATGTTTTTAATATCATAAATGTCTTGCATGTGTAGGTATCTGAATGTAAATCCAAGCAATAAACGTTTAAAATATTGAGCAAACATTAATCAAAAATGTTTTTAAAGTAATTCTTTGGGAATATATATAATATTTTAAGTGACAATTTTATAGCAGTTTTCATAAATAACAGCAATGTGTCGTCAAAATTTACAATTTTATACAATTTTAGGACGTCTGGAAAAAAATGTGTTTTTTTTAACTTATTTCATATTTGAAATTAAAATATTCCAATTCATAATTATTAAGGTATATTTAAGATACAACGATCTAAACCGTGATTTTTTGTAATTTTTAAAATGTTATCGAAAGAAGAAGGTAAAATGAATTTATTTCGATTCATTATGTTATTTAATTATGTAAATATTTTAGTTTTTGTGATTAACCAAATATTTAACTGAGGTTATGCCAAATTGAGACGACATATTTATGTGATTTGATTTCCATCTTTCCTGTTTTAATTTGTGTGATGTTGAAAGTAATTTATCAATATTTTCGGTAACAACCGATTTAGGTACTTAGAAAATGAATTGTATGAGAAACTTACCATAACCCTCCCCCCTTCCCTTTAATGATGACAAGTTTATAATGATGTGAATTATATTTAAGTCAATATGTATTCGTTATTATCCGGTTGCGAAAATGAATTTGAAAGTCTTTGGCAAATCCCTGAATCTATTTTCATAATTGATGATTTTTCGCCGAGAACATCTATGCAATTCTGTTCTAGTATTTATTTCGTTCATCAAGGCCACTGTTCATACCTACCAGAGATGAGTATCGACTGAGCATTATTATGTGTGAACAAACCCTTTCCTATGTCTAAATTAGCATTTTCCCTACGCTTCGTGACGCGACGCGAGACGCACTACATTCCGCCAGTCCAAGCATCATCCAAAAAAACCCCTTCAAATGTCAAACGACCGCGAAAACGAAAGTCACTCTTAAAAATACACCAACAGAAATAGTTCCATCATACATCCGTCAGCTAAATGCTGTAATAAAAGAAACTTTGCTTGTTACGCAACGAGATTCGGGTATGGTAAAGCGTCTGTAACATTTGGCACCTGAAGCACTCATCTTTATCTAAAGTCATCTTCCCAGCATCCCAGACCAGGTGGCTTCTGTACGGAAGTCATTAACATCCATATTGTGACCGGAGAAATACCGCCCTGGTCTATATTCTATATTCCATATTATTACTATCATGTATGAGACGTATTTGGGGAGTTGGCCAAGCCGGAGCGTGAATTCGTGCAAACGACTTCCGCTTGCAATTATATTAATATATCAAGCAAAAAATGCTGAAAATGAATGCGTCCCGTTTATGAAGCAATTGACCGGATAATGCGATTCGTTTAATCTTTCTATTTTCTTACGTACAAATGCGAATGTATTTAGTAACTAAATACTGTCTAAACATAGTAACTTTATTGCAAACGGAGATTGTAGTCAGGTATGTCTGTAGGTAATAAGAAACTGCATAGAATGTTAATTTAATTTATTTAATGCCGCTCATAAATTTTAATGTGCCAGCCAGAAACACAAGGTCAGTGCTACCGTTTTATTGTAGCAATACAGCTACCATGGCCCATTTCAATATACCACTACATAGAATTCAAAATTTAGGCAATATGTATTCGCATAAAGACGTATGGAATGTTTCGCTTATAAAATTTAAACACGAAATAATGAAATCATTTATCCATAATTCAAGTACTCACTAAGGAATTTCTTTGGTAAGTTTGTGAAATAAATTTACCAAATATTTATAACATATCTCTACGTATCGTGTCGTATTAATGCATCTTAGTAATTAATTGTATGATTTATAGTAATTTTATAAACCATCACAATTTTTTTCTATTAATCATTGTTACCAACTTACAAATATTGGTTCTATCTTACAAAAATGGTGTTCACAGATTTTCTTAATGTTTTTGTTTCATGGGAAATAAGATTTGTTTCCTAGCTTGTAATATATTTTACTTATTATTTACCTACCATTAAACATTTTCAACGTACCTCTTAAGCTATTTGCAAATATATCATATTTAAATATATTTTTTCATTGTTGCAATATTGTAATATTTAAATATACAAGCTCACTTGAGCTTTTTTTTCATGTTGTTGCTATACCTTATCTATGTTATTATGTAAAAGCCTAATGGCGTTAATTTTATGAATAAATAAATAAATAACCCTTTAACCGTTTGTTGCATCAGAATATATACTCAACATAAATAATATTACAAAATTATAGGTAAACGTATATTAGGTGTCAAAGTGGGGGTGGAAACAAAATTAGGGATTAGTGAAGAGTGGGAAAGAGGAGATAGAACCTGAGGGAAACATAAGTATATAGTACAGTGGATATCCACAAAGTGATAGCTACATTGAATAGAATATTGTTTTATCTTACAATTTTGACTGAAAAACTTATTTTTTCCCACCAGGTCCAGATACTCCTCCACAAGATTTGCCGCAAATGGTGACAGCAGAAGAAGAAGAGAAAGATGCCAGACGTAAGTTTTTCTACAATTCTTTTTCCCACATAAATGTAACAAAGGTTACCAAACTTAACGTTACACGAATAAAAGCAAATGAACAAACCTTTAAACATACAAAATATTTTTGGGTTTTTTCATAGAATTCAATTAATTTACAATTTAAAATTCAAGCCTTCTGAAAGTTTGATGAATTGTTCAAATTCTACGAAACAATCTGTCTTTTATTTTGAAAAATGTTTTTTTTATTTATTTTTATTTTAGATAAGGCTGACATTATGTTTAGGAAATCTTGTTAACACTTGTAAATTGAAGTTACTTGATGTTTAGTTGATGAGCTGAAATTTTTGATATTTTACCCTTGATTTAAATGTTTTCATCTTTTGTATACGCTGGTATTGTATCGAGTAAGGGTAAAAGTAAACTCAATGCTCTGAAGATAAGATGCCCGGGGCGCATGTGCGGTAAAATCTTATGAGAAATGTGGAGATTCCCAAAAAATGCAAGGCTGATATCAGCCTAATAAGTAAGTTTAAGGAAGAGACGCTGAGAAAGTTTGGGCATGTACAGCAAATGAACGAGTGTAAGGAGAATTACATGACGCGAATGGGAATGATAGAAAAAGTCCGGGAAGCCCGAGAAACACATGACACGATCAAGTGAACCAAATGCTTTAGTCGGGCCACATCAAAAGTCGGGATAATATGAGAAGATTAATGAAAATCAAGCAAGGAGTAAGTACCAGGACCGAGTAGTTGGCGATATGCATTCTCTCTGCATTCTCCTGCGGAGAAACGGCATTACGATTAGTTAGTTGTTTGGTTAAAAAATGGAAGAATTAAAGCCTGAAAATGTGGTATTTTTTGTTTTTGTGCAGATTTCGCAGCCCTCCTAACCGGAGCTGGCCGTCCTCCCGCAGCTATCCGCTTCGTCCTTCGTCGCCGTTCTCTTCACTTCTCCGTTGAGAATGGCGCGGAGCCAGCTCTCTTACTTCGCGTGCTGGACTCCGCAGGTAGCATCCTCCAGGAGATCCCTCTGGCCGCTGGAGGCTCGCTCGCAGGCAGGGGCTGTGGTGCCTGGCGCAGACTGCCCAGAGAATACAGAAAGATGCTGAGGGATGGAAAGTTAATCGCCGCTCTTCTGTGGCCCGGGGAGACGGATGCCACCCTCACCGGAACTATTATGAGGTAATTCAATGAATTTTTATGGGTTTTCCAGCTCGGGCCCTTTAAAAATCACGGGCTGTTAATAAATGCGGTTATTTAAGTCAATTCTTACCTTACTTGTCGAGACTAACACTGATACATTTAAACAAATGAAACACATTTCAAATACAAAATTAAAACAATTTCTGGTAAAAAAAAACATTGCTTTAATTTTTGTAATTCTAGAATTCTTGACACAATCAGCTGCTAATTTTGAAAATTGATACTACTAATCTATTGGTGGCAGTACTTTTGCCTGAGTCTTGCAAGTTATCATATTATTACAAATATGTAACACGCTAAGTGATAGAGTCGATGATGGTGGTATTTAAAAATATTTACCACATATGCGTGTGTTATCCTCCAACCATATCATATTTGGAAAACAACGATTAACAAATCGAATCAGATCATGTGTGGAGTGTTCTTTCATAAAACTTCAAAGCTCAACAACCCATCAACTCAACACTCTCAAATAAGGTTTTCGAAAGCCAGTGCCTTTTACGATTTAATGTTCTGTTTAATTTGCTCTATTCAACACAATTCCGTGGCGTTTTTAAAGTGCGAATTGGAAATGCTCATGAAACGTGCTACTTTATTAGAGCATAACTGACCCACCGTCCAAGCAAGAACTCAAGACTAGGAGACTACGCAATGTGTCAGTAATTGATTTGTTTTTGTTTCCTTTCGCAGTCACAACGCCCTTAGCACTGAGATGTTTTCCGCCCTTCTCGAATCCGATCCGGCTTCCAGCGACAATGGTTGGGGCGGTACTGCCGCCATCTCTGTGTCTGCTGGAGCAGCCTCCTCTGTTCACATCACGGTCTTGTTCACAGGACTGCTGGCTGGGGAACATGAGCTGGACGCTCCTGTGCGTGTCACCTTGGAGATGGTTGATAAAAACACTACGATCTTAGAAGAGGTATGGATAATGATAAGGTCTATGTGTAATTTTTTAAGCGCTTTATCATTACTAAATAATGAGTGTGGTAAGGACATTAATTCTGCTTTCTAAGTTTTAAATTGGGTATTGTAAAGATTTTTTTTCTATGAATACACCGTTCTAAATGATATGCTTAAATATCACTGACTTACGATTTCTATATTAAATTCTTTTTAATGCATTTTTTGCCAGTCTAGAATTGCTTGCGTTGTTGAGCTTTAGGAATCCACTACGGTTTTGTGCTTGTGGTTTTGAATTCCAATTCGGGATTTATTTCAGTGCAGAAATTCTGGAAATAACCGCCGTATGTATTCCTCATATGCCAGAAAACTAAAATTAGGGGAAATAATTGTGCGGAGTCAATACACATCTTCAATTTATCACTAAATAAATACAAAAGATTGTCCTTGAAGCAGTTCAGTTATGTATTACAATACTGTGTATACTTTGTATTCCTTTGTAAAAGCCCCTAAAAAGACGTTGATAATTTAATAATTAGACCCTCCGTGAAATACTCTTCAGCAAAATTACACGAATTATGTAAAGCTACCAGCTTACAAGATTTCAAATAAATTCATCAATCTAATGAATCCCGCGCCTTTATTGACACCATTACGTTTTAATATTGTTAAAGTCGTAATATTATGTATTATCATTCTCAATTAATAAGAATTTGCTCATATAGTAGCAATCAGTTTTCCTAAGACTTTTCTTAATTTTTTCTACCATTGAAAAATATTACATATATTTTTTCTTCCAGTATGGTCATATCAAGAAACCTTCCAACGAGATGAACATAGTGGAGTTCTCCGCCGCTGTGAACTCTAGCGACCTCCGTTTGCTCGCGCGTGGTCGATTGTCGCTATTCCTGCGTGCAGCACGTCCCGGCGCCATTTCCCAGTCCTACTTGCGTGGTCCAGCGCTGTTGAAACTGGCTTGTGACGTGTTCCACGCGCCACTAGCTGCGGCTCCTCGATCACCACCACCGCCCGCTTCGGGGGTGGCTTGTCTCCACCTCAACAGGGATGGTGATCTCATCTATACAATCCAGGTAAAACTCTACTTAAATCATGCTGATAGATTGGGTTGGGTTTAACGACAAGGAAAGAAGAATGTTGCGCTTTATAAGCTCTGTTTTTTCTCCGGATTTAAAGTAACATTAATCTTATCCTTTTCCAGGTTGATGAGCTTAACATGTTGGAATCACCAATGATTACTCTGATCGACGAAGCCAACAAGCACAAAGAGGAAACTGAACTGACGCATTTGAGAGACGGTTTAGCAAACGGATCATTTGACCGAATGGGCCCAAGACTCTTGGAATCTTTGTATTCGGGAGACCTTGTTGTAAACGTCGCAACCCATTCGGAAGGGAGTGTTATTCGCGGTAGGATTATTTCTCGCCCTGTTGCCGACATGCAAGATTTGCATGGACCTACTCTGATGAAGAGACCAGACTTGACCCAACCAGCTGATATTGTTGGTTTGGCTTGGATAAGTGTGGACTATGAGTGCAGTGTACAGTGGGAGGTGAGTTATAACGAATTATTAAAGAGCCTTATCTAAACATAGTTTTCTACGTCATGAATATCAGCATACTAATAAATTTTTTCCAGATTTCAATCGCTGGTCCTCTGGCTTCCAGTCTCATCCTTAGTGATCTGGAATTATGGTTGGACATGAGGCCAATGCTTGCTCCTGGAGCCCCAGTTATCTCCAAACGTCTGGGCTTACTGGAGACACCTGAGGGAGCAATGCTTTCTCCACCTCTCATCGACCTTCAGCGTTTGCACTCTGGAGCATGTGAAATCATCGTTAGAGACTTGAAGTCAAACTCGACATTGCTCCGTTCAACATTGAAGCAGGTGAAAAAATGGGATATTTATACAACTCCCAAACTTGTTTATTTTTTTTTTGTACATTTCCACTTCGTAAAAAGTTATTGTTTTTTTTAAATAAAAAGGAACGTTTTTCAGATGAAGATTCCGGATTCGTGTCTCCCCAAGCAATGGACTAACAATGAAGTGCCATCTGTTTCTTACGTACCAGCATCTCAACATCCGAATTCCGCAGACAACTCCCTAGGAGATTCTTGCTTTCATTCGGGGAGCTTTTACGAAGACGGTGCCCAATGGACTTCTGCTAATGAGGTAAAAAACCACCTTATCGACATTTCTACTAAGCTGCATTAAATCCATGGAAGCATTTTGCTTCAAATTGGACGTTTTTATAAAATGTGATCCAATATTTGTTATAGCCCTGCACAATGTGTTCTTGTCAACACCGCACAGTGAAATGTGATGCTTATCGTTGCCCTCCTTTGTCGTGCGGAGCCAAGGCCATGATCAAACCCGGCGAATGCTGTCCAACATGTTCAAGTGAGTAAAAAAACCTTTTTTTCTTCATCTAACATGTTTTGAATCTTTCCTTCTTGATCTTCGTCCTCAAGACTTATCATTATTATTTTTTTATGTCCCAACTGCTCCCAGCCACCTGGAGGTTATGAGGTGGAGACGAAGATGTGGCAGAAGAAGGTTTAGAAATACCTGGATATTTAGATCTGGTCACCAAACACCCCTAAAGTATTTCAAGTAATGTTTCAATTCTGAAATGTGATCTTATACCAGGGCGACACTGAGAGGATCTTTCACTCTGAAACGTGTCGCAAATACACCATAAACATATTATTCCAAATTACTGATTTTGAAATAACACCACACGCTGGGATTTGAACCTGCGACCTTCGGATTGCTAGTCGAACACGGAGGCCGTCAATTTTTCACAGCTTTTATTGACTTTTCAAAGAGGTGTTGAGTTGACTTGATTCTGAGTTGGCATGGAACCCGAATCAACAGCACATTTTGCTCCGTTTCTTTGAGGAATCTTCCGACTGACCCTCTTTTCTGTACTCAACGAAATTGATATCAATAGTACACTTTACTCATATTACTAATTTTTTTGGTTATCTAGATTCATCATTACAAGACGTCAACACTTCTTCAACGAAGGGCTGTTATCAGGTTGGCCAGTTTCACCCAGCGGGGCAGTCGTGGCACCCTTACCTTCCACCCAGCGGCTTCGACACGTGTGCTATCTGCACGTGCGAAGGGAACCCACTGAAGGTGCAGTGCACTCGCGTATCGTGTCCTTTCCTAACGTGCCCAGAAAAACAGGCTTACAGACAGGACAAGAAGTCATGCTGCAAGAGATGTCCCGAGGTAAGCCGAAAAAAGATTGTTCTTCTTCAATTTGAAAAAATAATATAATTTTGTCTTTTTTTCATCACTCTTAATGACTTTTCTGATGTGGTTCTGAGTTGTCCGGTTACCCGTAATCCTTGTCACATCCGGAACAGCTCAGTTTATTAACTCCATCTGTCTCGAGAGGAAAATTCAACTAAAGAGGGAGGTAACCTGGGTAATAACCCAAAAGTAAATCACGATGTGATGAAACACAGTTGTATATTTGAAATTTACGTCCGATAGGTCTGAATTTTGGATCACAACACACGCCCACATCCCACTTCTTGTTTTCTTGTTTATTTTATGCGTACAAGCATTGCATCCCGTCATTATTATATATATATTAATGCACAGTTTTTCGAAAAACTCACTTTTGTAATTTAGGCAAAAAACGACCTAGCTGCCCCTTAAGTTTCATACACCTGAAGGACCACTATCGCGTGACAGGAAACTCGCACGAATTTCTTATTTGAGAAACGCAAAAAGTCAACGGAAAAAACTGATACAAAATCAGCGGCGATAACTGGAACCTCCGACTGAATCTCTCATCGACGAAGAAATCGGCCTGGTTATATTTCCCGCCGACAGGTTCGCATTTGCAAAAAAGATAAGAGATCTTAATCGCATTTCCTTTACGCGAAACGAATTTGCTAGAAATTATTTTAATGGCGATGCTGCTAAAAAATGACATTTTATAGGTACGACACGCGGTTCGAGATATCGTCGAAAAAACGCATTCTGGCGAAGATGTTTTTCGATAAATACGAAGAATAGAAGTTAAGGAAACTTTTAAAATCGACAAATGTGTCGGTCACCATTCAAAATGTTACACGATAGCGCGCGGAAAAATGATATTTTCTGACGTTTCGCAAAACTCGCACTTTCTCGAGGGTGCATAATTTTGCTGGCCAGTAGAATACCTAATTTTCTTACAAATAAATTCAGGTTGGGTAAATTTTCTCACACCTGGGCACACTGGATTCTGAAATTTTACAAATGGCGGAAGGCTAAACTCTCCGCCAACTAAACTTTTCAATCGGGCCAGGACAGCGTTGTTTGTATGGAAAACGTTAAAAACCACTCGATTTTCAGGCCGTGCTCGAGGTGGTGACTACATTATTTCGTTTCGGTCTTGCCAGCGATGAAAATATAATTGCAGACTATTGTACGTCTGCGAATGACGAACTAAGTAGGTACCCGATAAATGGGCTCCGATGCATTAGGATTCGTATTATTTATAAATATAAATACTTTGCGAACTATTTTTCATTGAAATGATTATTTGATAAAAAAAATTCTGAAAATACATTTTAATGGCGTGTTTTTTTTTTACGTATGTGCAGGTGTACCAACTGAGAATCTGAGTAGGTAGGTAGGTACCTGCACATAACAACTCGGAATCATCGTATGGTGTGTTTTTTATTTGGAAATTTGTAATGAAATTATTTGAAGTTGAAAGGATAATTTCTTTTGTAATAATTTTTTGAGCTGTTATGCCGTGTTGCGCTACCTTCGTCTTTAGCCTAGATATTTAAGGGATTTATTTTTTTTAAATATTATAGTTACATAACGCTTTTTTTTGTATATTGCTTCTTTAAGATAATTATTCAACGTTAGAGGCGGGCATTGGCACTGCCGCCCCGGGAACCATTCGTCGGATGAGCATTCTGAACATTTCTAATAAAATGAGTAAATTTAAATAAAGATGGTCCAATTTTTTTTTTGCGAAATGGTGTAGGTACCTTTTGAATACTGTACGGGAACTAATCGTTCGTACATTTTACATTAAATTTCAATGTGAAAACCGCACAAGAGTCCCAATTACTGCCGTCCGGAGTCAGTGCGACTACGGCGTCCCCAGTTGGGTTTGGTTTTAGTTTCTGAAAAATTCTGAATAATACATTTTTATAGCGCCGTTTTTTGAAAAACTACAGTAAGCTGCACTCGAATTTTTTTTTGACAACGTCCTACTCGGATACTATTTATTCTGAACATTTCTAATAAAATGAGTAAATTTAAATAAAGATGGTCCAATTTTTTTTTGCCAAATGGTGTAGGTACCTTTTGAATACTGTACGGGTTCATACATTTTAAATTAAATATCAATGTGAAAACCGCACAAGAGTCCCAATTACTGCCGTCCGGAGTCAGTGCGACTACGGCGTCCCCAGTTGGGTTTAGATTTAGTTTCTGAAAAATTCTGAATAATACATTTTTATAGCGCCGTTTTTTGAAAAATTACTTTCAGTTATAAGTTCAAAAATTTCCGAGATCCAACAATTTTTTTTCCAAAATTAAAAAATTTCCAGAAACCAAAAAATTTTTTTTTCAAAATTAAAAAAATTTTCAGAAACCGAAATTTTTTTTTTTCAAAATTCAAAAACTTCCTTAACACTTCCGTACCGGACCAGGGCAACGCACTTACACTAACGAGAGTTTTACGCTGTATCTAAGTTGTTTTTTAAACCACATACTCAATAATTTAGGTAATCCTAGAAAAAATATTTGGTTATCGACCTGCATTAAAAAAATTAATATCGCATCACTACTTTTCTTAAAATTAAATAGTTTGTAACAAATTCCGGCGAATAATCTGTGCCACCCGCCCCCCTTCCTCTCTGTTCGGGCGTACCCCGTCCCTATCTGCTGAATGTATCGGGATAATTCTAAGCGATAGCAAGTAATTTCTAAGTTGTTAGTGGAAAGGACTAGATCGCGTTCGTTTACACCGCGCATCTCGTTTGCTCTTTTTACAATGCTATAATGTTCGCTTGCCGGTCAAAGATCATTCGGTCTGAGTCGTTTCCGGTGAACGCCAATCGCCAGTCGAGATTCGGAAACAAGGTGTTATGCTGGCTAACGGCCCGCCTTCTCTGTTTTCTATGGAAAAATACACGCTATGGTCTAAATTCATTAGAATATTAATTATGACTTTATTTATCAAACGATTTTTAAAATGACTACTGAAATACGATGAATATACTTCCCTCTAATTATTATCATAACAAATTACAAAAAAATATGTCATTAACACCCTTTAATAAGCAAAACAAATTGGGGTCCCCGAGTGACCCCCCTTCGGGTCATGTGTGATTTTTTTCGTTCCGGGACGAAAAGGTTAAACAAAAAAAAAAAATTTTTAAAATTAAAAAATTTCCAGAATCCGAAATTTTTTTTTTCTAAATTTAAAAAATTTCCAGAAAACAAAATTTTTTTTTTTCAAAATTCAAAAATTCCCAGAAACCAAAAAAGTTTTTTTTTCAAAATTAAAAAATTTCCAAAACTCGAAATTTTTTTTTTGAAAATTCAAAAATTTACAAAATCCAAGAATTTTTTTTTTGAAAATTCAAAAATTTCCAAAGTCTAAAAAATTTTTTTTCAAAATCCAAAATTTTTTTTTTTAAATTACACCCTACAGTACCCGAGATGGATATCAAATTACGCGTCTCGACCTACACAATCCGAAGGGCTGACTGAAAAAATTGAACGATAAAATCCGAGGACCCTTTTAGGCTCTATTGGTTTTTCTAATTTAAATTAAATGAAATACTGAACGCTCTGAGTCGGGCGGCTGGATTGGTTCAGTACTGAATTGAGCGGTAAGCTCCTGGGATGATTTTAAAGTGTCGGCGACCAAAGTGGCACAGTGGTAGGAGTCTTTGCAACAGTAAATTATACGTTACGGGTAACAAATTACAAACATCGTTTTTTTCTCTACCTATTTTATTTAACACACACTCTTCGCTTCATCCGCGTTCACACGTCAAATCGCGTAGTGTTTAACCCCTTGGTTGCCTCTGCAACAGGCAAAGCTAGTATATATTAATGCACAGTTTTCGAAAACTCACTTTTTTTTCGTCATTTAGGCAAAAGACGACCTTGCCGCCCCTTAAGTTTTACCCGTTTCGAGGTTCAGTTTCGCTCGAAACACAGGGCTTTTTTTTTCAGTGCAGGCCTCCCACGCCAAAATGACCTCTCCGCTCTTCGAGTTTGACCGACCTCAGAGACCACTATCGCAAGACAGGAAACTCACACGAAATTCTTATTTTAGAAACGCCAAAAGTCAACGGAAAAAACTGATACAAAATCAGCGGCGATAACTGGAACCTCCGGCTGAATCTCTCATCGACGAAGAAATCGGCCTGGTTATATTTCCCGCCGACAGGTTCGCATTTGCAAAAAAGATAAGAAATCTTAATCACTATTTCCTTTACGCGAAACGAATTTGCTAGAAATTTATTCTTTTATTTTAATGGCGATGCTGCTAAAAAATGACATTTTATAGGTACGACACGCGGTACGAGATATCGTCGAAAAAGCGCGTTCTGGTGGAGATGTTTTTTAATAAATAGGAGGAATAGAAATTAAGGAAGCTTTTAAAATCGACAAATATGTCGGTCACCATTCAAAATGTTACACAATAGCGCGCGGAAAAATGATATTTTCTGACGTTTCGCAAAACTCGCATTTTTCTCGAGGGTGCATAATTTATCTGGCCAGTAGAACACCTAATTTTCTTACAAATAAATTCAGGTTGGGTAAATTTTCTCACACCTGGTAACACTGGATTCTGAAATTTTACAAATGGCGGAAGGCAACACTCTCCGCCAACTAAAGATTTCAATCCAGAGACATCTAGCGGTGCGGAATACAAGTACGGATCGTTCACACAAAACAAAATCAAATGTCTGTCGAACACGCCTGTAGTTCTATTTCAATCCGTTCAAATCGGCAGGTTCGTCTGTATCGAAAGAAATTTGCTCAATTCACGAAAAAAGATCTCCGTATCGAGTGTTGCTAGACGCTCGGTTTTGGAATGCCCATTTTAGGAAAGTAGTTTTTTAATTTATGTACGGGTTCACAATGTCAGAATATTGTACGTCTGCGAATGACGAACTAAGTAGGTACCTGATAGATGGGCTCCGATGCATTAGGATTCGTATTATTTATAAATATAAATACTTTGCGAACTCTTTTTCATTGAAATGATTATTTGATAAAAAATTCTGAATATACATTTTAATGGCGTGTTTTTTTTTACGTATGTGCAGGTGTACCAACTGAGAATCTGAGTAGGTAGGTACCTGCACATAACAACTCGGAATCATCAAATGGGTATTGCATATGTTTTTTCTTTTGGAAATTTGTAATGAAATTATTTGAAGTTGAAAGGATAATTTCTTTTGTAATTATTTTTTGGGCTGTTATGCCGTGTTGCGCTACCTTCGTCTTTAGCCTAGATATTTAAGGGATTTATTTTTTTAAAATATTATAGTAACATAACGCTTTTTTTGTATTTAGCTTATTTATGATAATTATTCAACGTTAGAGGCGGGCATTGGCACTGCCGCCCCGGGAACCATTCGTTGGATGAGTAACACCTCATAAAAATGGGTATACAATAATTTTGAAAATTATATTTTTAAAGGGCCGTTTTTGTGAAAAATGACAAAAAGGTGAGGTACAATATTGAAAATCTACCAGGAGCACATAACACGCAAGAGTAAAATTTAACAGAGAATACATTTATTTACTGGACAACTTAGACCTCACTTTTCAAGTATTAGTTAAGATTGTTTTGGAAAAGTTTCACTTCTACCGCGTGTAAACTGTACTCGAATTTTTTTTGACAACGTACGTAGGTACCTACTCGGATAGTATATATTCTGAACATTTCTAAAAAAATGAGTAAATTTAAATAAAGATGGTCCAATTTTTTTTGCGAAATGGTGTAGGTACCTTTTGAATACTGTACGGGAACTAATCGTTCGTACATTTTACATTAAATTTCAATGTGAAAACCGCACAAGAGTCCCAATTACTGCCGTCCGGAGTCAGTGCGACTACGGCGTCCCCAGTTGGGTTTAGTTTTAGTTTCTGAAAAATTCTGAATAAAACATTTTTATAGCGCCGTTTTTTGAAAAACTACAGTAAGCTGCACTCGAATTTTTTTTCGACAACGTCCTACTCGGATACTATTTATTCTGAACATTTCTAATAAAATGAGTAAATTTAAATAAAGATGGTCCAATTTTTTTTTGCCAAATGGTGTGGGTACCTTTTGAATACTGTACGGGTTCATACATTTTAAATTAAATTTCAATGTGAATACCGCACAAGAGTCTCAACTACTGCCGTCTGGAGTCAGTGAGACTACGGCATCCCCAGTTGGGTTTAGTTTAAGTCTCTAAAATTTCTGAATAATACATTTTTATAGCGCCGTTTTTTGAAAAATTACTTTCAGTTATAAGTTCAAAAATTTCCGAGATCCAACAATTTTTTTTTTCCAAAATTAAAAAATTTCCAGAATCCAATAATTTTTTTTTCCAAAATGGAAAAGTTTCACTTCTACCGCGTGTAAACTGCACTCGAATTTTTTTTGACAACGTACTCGGACACTATATATTCTGAACATTTCTAATAAAATGAGTAAATTTAAATAAAGATGGTCCAATTTTTTTTGCCAAATGGTGTAGGTACCTTTTGAATACTGTACGGGTTCATACATTTTAAATTAAATTTCAATGTGAATACCGCACAAGAGTCCCAACTACTGCCGTCTGGAGTCAGTGAGACTACGGCATCCCCAGTTGGGTTTAGTTAAAGTCTCTAAAATTTCTGAATAATACATTTTTATAGCGCCGTTTTTTGAAAAATTACTTTCAGTTATAAGTTCAAAAATTTCCGAGATCCAACAATTTTTTTTTTCCAAAATTAAAAAATTTCCAGAATCCAATAATTTTTTTTTCCAAAATGGAAAAGTTTCACTTCTACCGCTTGTAAACTGCACTCGAATTTTTTTTGACAACGTACTCGGACACTATATATTCTGAACATTTCTAATAAAATGAGTAAATTTAAATAAAGATGGTCCAATTTTTTTTTGCCAAATGGTGTGGGTACCTTTTGAATACTGTACGGGTTCATACATTTTAAATTAAATTTCAATGTGAATACCGCACAAGAGTCTCAACTACTGCCGTCTGGAGTCAGTGAGACTACGGTATCCCCAGTTGGGTTTAGTTTGTCTCTAAAATTTCTGATTAATACATTTTTATAGCGCCGTTTTTTGAAAAATTACTTTCAGTTCAAAAATTTCCAAGACAAAAAATTTTTTATTTCCAAAATTAAAAAAATATCCAAAACTTAAAAATTTTTTTTTCAAAATTCAATAATTTCCAAAATCCAAATTTTTTTTTTCCAAAATTAAAAAATTTCCAAAACTCAAAAATTTTTTTTTTGAAAATTCAAAAATTTACAAAATCCAAAAATTTTTTTTTTGAAAATTAAAAAATTTCCAAAGTCCAAAATTTTTTTTTCAAAATCCAAATTTTTTTTTTTAAATTACACCCTACAGTACCCGAGATGGATATCAAATTACGCGTCTCGACCTACACAAACCGAAGGGCTGACGGAAAAAATTGAACGATAAACTCCGAAGACCCTTTTAGGCTCTATTGGTTTTTCTAATTTAAATTAAATGAAATACTGAACGCCCTGAGTCGGGCGGCTGGATTGGTTCAGTACTGAATTGAGCGGTAAGCTCCTGGGACGTTTTAAAAGTGTCGGCGACCAAAGTGGCACAATGGTAGGAGTCTTTGCAACAGTAAATTATACGTTACGGGTAACAAATTACAAACATCGTTTTTTTCTTTACCTATTTTATTTAACACACACTCTTCGCTTCATCCGCGTTCACACGTCAAATTGCGTAGTGTTTAACCCCTTGGTTGCCTCTGCAACAGGCAAAGCTAGTCTATGTATTAATTCAGTCCGATGTTGTGTGTTGTTGCAGATAAAGGCCGAGGTGGTGGACCGCACCGTGCTGGGCGATGAGAGTGCGCAGAGTGGAGGCGGGCTGGCGTCGCGCCTCAGCCCCGAGGAGATCCTCGCCGGGGGCGGCTGCCGCTACCCACTGGGCGGCCCGCTGCACAACGGAATGGAGTGGCATCCCACGGTGCATTCGCACGGGGAGCAGAAGTGCGTCACTTGCAGATGCAAGGTAACCATATCAATAATACATACTTTTACATGTCCCAGCTTTCAAAAGAAGGACTTTCTTGTTTGGGGTATGTGAGTAGGCAGGGAAAACGATGAGTTGGAGGAAGGTTTGGAAGTATTTGACCGTTCAATTCTGGCTACTAAACGGTTAAGGCCACTTCAAATAATGTTTCGATCTGTCTTCCGTCAGCATTTTGAAAATATCTACATACCTTACTGGAGCTTTGTTCACTCGCGCGTAGTACCTACCTAAAGTACGCAAAGCAAGTGATAAATATGTGAGAACGCTGCATATAGAGCAATTATTAACTTGTATCAATGTACCTACTTTGAATGTAAGTGCACTTCTAAGAATTAATTTTGTCTTTCTTTACGAGGAAGCTTGCCATAGTTTTATAGTATATAGCATAGTTTCTCTCTTAATCACACCTTTGCATTGCTCTGTTGCTTTGGCTTAAAACATCGAATAAAGAAAAAATCTTTTTTTTTTTCTTAATCCAGCAGTCCGGCCAAGTTCTGGTTAGTTACAAACTCAGCTTTCTCCCATCAAAATCAAAGTTTGAAAAAATGTATCAAGGGCAAAGATATCGATGTTTTTTATGCCTTTTTTTCAAAAAAACGAAAGTGGAGATTGCTGCCTTTGCTTCTACACACCTCATATACGATATAATATATATGGGATGGTGATATACGATTTCAGGCAGGTATAACAGGGACACAGCGCATGCTAAATCGGCTAGAACTAAAATCATTGACGAGTTACGACAACTGTTCCTAATATTATCTACATATGTATGTATTAGCTAAAAAGAACCCATCTTATTCCTTTATAGTACATCCCGTTTTAGTACTTGGCCATTAAATTTATTTTGTGACCATCCTTTCAACTCTTTTTTAGTCTTTCTGATGTTTTTACTGCTAGTTACATTAGAAAAGTATTGCCAATCAACGCCATTTCTATAATTGTGCAACCGTCGGGAGTTTCCCAAGTTTTCTTATTAAGTTCATTATTTTATATAGATTTTATAAAGATTTTATCGATCTCTGCTTTATATTTCGACATTTTTTTGAGACGCTAATATTTTTATTTTCTCTAGTCTTTGCGGCGTGGAAATCTTTTCCCGGAATCTCCGGAGTATTGCACACACATTACGTTTTTAAATTCAGTAACTGTTCCGGTGGGAATTCCCGAAGTCTTCTTGTTAGGGCCTTTACTTTTTTATTTATTTATTTATTTCTATTCTTGTACACACACTTTACAAATAATTACATAGTTTACATAGATAATAGGTTTAGTAATAAGAAAAAAAATGTTAAAGATCCGTAACTGTATGTAAATAGGTTAGTCGTAGTGTTTTGTGAACACCTCACTAGGCGAACCTGTGCTGAGGTGTTCCCATGTTTGGGATTACGTGCTATTCTGTCGACCTAAGTAGAAACACTGTATCCTCCTTGATATTGTCAAGAAGGGCACTGTGGGACGACCCATGGCGGCAGTATCCTACACATAAATTAAAAGATTAGTTTCGGTGGGGATCTGGATATATATACAGTTGTTCTTAGAATCTAGATTATGAGTAAGATAAATAATTGTCTTGATAAACGGTAGATATATTTTTCTATGGACCACGCGCCAATGGTATAATCACGGATATTGTGGTAATATTTTCTGTCTCGAAACAAAGTTTATTTAATTATATTTTTTTAAATTTGGGATGGGTTATGTTTGGTTAGGTGTTATAATTTTTTGAGTGAATTGAATACATTGTTGTTTGATCCAGTCTTTTATGTGTTTTTTGAGAACTATGGTAGATGAATTTGTAGTTAGTAGTTGCTTGTGTGGTGGGCATGCAGTTATATAGTTTGGTTGCGTAGTACTTAAAGTTTCTTTGCCCGCGTGAGGTATGAGTTATCGGTATATTTAATGTTTTATTTGTAGAGGCCCTGGTTTTAATTGATAATTGGGTTTGCATTGGAACGTGGAGTTTATGTTGGAAGAAGTAAAGTAGAACAGATTTGGCATACAGTTGTCTTATTGTCATGACGTCTAGTGTTTCGTAAATTACATTTGAGCTTGTGTAGCGAGGAACTTGGAGGATAAGTTTGATTGTTGCCTTTTGAATTTTTTCTATTGGGTCAATTGTTGTATTGGTTGCACTTCCCCAAGCCAGCATGCTATAAGAGATAATGGATTGACAAAGTGCAAAGAATATGGTTCTGAGGATTGTTCTTGGAAATATGTTTTTAATTGACTTTATGAGATGCATGACTCGTTTCAGTTTGTTTGTGATGTAAGATATGTGGTCAGTCCAGCGTAAGTTGGCATCTATTATAACTCCAAGGAATTTAGTCTGATTAACCCTTTCAATTCGCTCGCATTGACATGTACGAGAAGTTAGACCACAGTTATGTAAGATAAGGTCTGTGTGCGGTGGAGGTTGGCCTCTTTGTGTGATACTGTGTGTAATATAATTGGTTTTTGTTGTGTTAAGGGTAAGAATGTTGTTGTTTAGCCAATTTTTAACCACCGATAAATTATTTTCGGCCTTTGTATATACCTCATTCCATGTTTCTGCCTGGCAGAGAAGTACTGTATCGTCAGCAAATGTTACGATTTGACCATCGATATCAATGTCACATAGGTCGTTAATGTAAATAAGGAACATTAAGGGACCAAGAACGCTTCCCTGTGGTACTCCATATCTAGATAGAAGTGGCTCGCTTGACGTGTTGTTAATTTTAACTTGTTGCATTCTACCCGACATGAAGCTTTTCAGTAAGTCTAGTTCTATGCCACTAACACCGATGTTCTTTAGTTTTTTGAAAAGTTTTTCGTGAGAAATTGTGTCAAATGCTTTACATAAGTCTAAATAAATTGATATTACTGTTTCATGATTTCGGAAATTGACACATAATTACTGTTGCAGGACGGCGATATAAAATGCGACCGCAAGCGATGCACGCGTTCCGTGTGCAACAGCCAACTCAACCAGCGGCGCAGGGCGGGCGCCGGCCACAAGGGCGCGCCCAAACCACCCCCAGACGAGTGTTGCCAGCAGCACTGCCGCCGCTATCGCCGCCACCAGCGTCACCACAGGCCCGGCGCCAGGCCGTGAACTTCCCCCCCTGGATTCAACCAACACACTAACTAAACATAACAAAACATTATATTCACTTTGGTTGATGTGGCCACACCGGACTGTGTGCGGTCCCGAGTTTGCGACGGCGACGCTAGATGGCAGCTGATTCCACGAAACCTTATCATTTTTCAAATTGATTTAAATGCTTTGCAGTTTTGACTCTGCAATTACAATGTAATGATTTTTAATGCAATTGAATTCAAACCAAACCTCACTTATGATCATATTTTAGGTGATATTTACCTATTTCTTTTCAGTGGAAAAATGATTCAAATTGTGTCAAAAAATGCATTATTGGTGTACTACGAGATGATATTTTTCGATTTGAGAAATTTTGATGAGTGTTTTGGAAATCGGTCTCGGTGTTTGAGGATTGGGAAGATTGCTATTTAAAGTTTTTAGAAGTTAAGTGCTCCGTGCCATTCAATATTATTTTTTCGGCAAAATAATTAGGTAAACATTATTATTTTTACAAGACATATCTTTCTACCTTGTCTTCCAATTATTCTAACCCTTTCCAAATATAATTTTTTAAACTTAGACATATCAAAGAATGACTCATTGAATGCTTGAAAATATGCAATGAAATTAAAAGAACAGAGGTTAGAGTAAAACCACTGATTTTGCATCATGAACAATATTTTTGTGTTTTGATTGTGCAATGATCTTAGCCATTAATGTTGATGCAATATTATAAAGTGGTACTGCTCTGAGCACTTATATTACTTTAAGTATTTAACAATATAAATCGATTTTTGTATATTTTTAAATAGAGAGCTTTGATTTGCGATTAATATTATAACAGTTTTGCGAATATAGAATAAACGTTATTTAACACAATAAGTCATTAACATTACATCGCATTTGTATTTATAGTTTTTACACCTTAAAGGTGATTAACAGAGATTATGTATAGAATACATTTAGATTTAAGATAATAATATATATCTGTATTCATGTTTTGATCGTTAATTTATATTATTCAGTAATAATTATTTTACCCACATTTATTTTGTTTCAACAACACAATCATATTTGTACATTTATGATATTATAGAGATAGAAAACCCTCAAATAAATAAATAGATTTTCTTCTACTCATTATTTAAAATTTCTCTGAGAATTTTTTGATTTCCAACAACTTGTAAAGCTGGTGAGTAGGCTAAATTGTGTGGGGAGATGTGTTGTCGAACCAAGAGATATTACCTGAATGTAAAACTGGGCAAGAGGAAAATTGACTTAAATACAGATTGCTTTCGATGGCTAAGAAAATCGTCTCTAAAATCATATATTTTTTCAACACTTTATTTGAAACTCACTACTATAATGTACGAAAAAAAACATTTTGTTAGTAGGATTTGTTGTTCACACATGCTGAAACAATGTTAATATAAAATTTATTGCTCTTTTTTGGCTAATTTTAATGAGTTTCGTCTAATTCTGTACTTTCAAATAAAATTGAAATTTCACGAAATTATTTGGATGTACAGGCACTTTTCCCAGTCAAAAAGGCTTATCAATCTTACAGAGTAGAGAATGTAGGTGAAGCAATGTTTTTTTTTTAAATAAACGTGTTTAGATATGTGTATTAAATGAAAAATTAAAATTGTGCCATATATTTTTAAATTGCTCCACACAATTGGTTGGACAAAACTTTAGTTTTCTGGGTGACATATTTTTTTACAGTTTATATTATTATGTCCTTTTATATTTAATCATAATTTTCTGTCGATCAATTGTATGAAATATATTTAATATATTAGAATCTCCTAGCAAATGGAAACGTTCATCCTACAGATATTGTTATTGTTTATATGTTACTTTGAAGTACCTAAATAATTAATCACTGTTTCCACAAATATTACAAAAGCCCGCTAATCCAAAAGTTCTTTCCACAGATTTAAGTTTGTATTTTATCAGTTTTCATATATTTTTATGTATGTTTGATCTTTTTTACTTAACACGTATGTTAAGCTATTAAGATAGATGCATTTTTATTTGTTAACCGTTTGAATTAGAGTTGAGTTCGTTTCCAACAAAGCCTGTTTGAATTGCCTCTGAACGTACAGTGTTCAAGCTCATTGCTAATTTATTTATTTGACTTATTAATTCAATAATAAAATCGAAATTTTCAGACATTGGATTTTTTGATTTTAACATTTCTTATTTCGTGTACCATCGTCACAAATTATTTTATCTGCTGTTCAAATTATGACAGGAAAACATTAAAAAAATCATGGTTCTAACGATTTTAAGTGAAATAAAATCCGCTCAGTAAAACCCTCTAAAATACAAAGTCTCTTAACAAAACACTTGCAAATTGAATGAATTAGCGCCGTGTGGGCGTGGAAAACTTTTGGCGGTTAGAGGGAAAGCAGTATTTTAAGATTTTATGGCACTGGAGCTAAGGGAAGAAGAAAAGATGCAAAATAAAAAGGTTGAGGTTAAACCCAATAGTCATGAATTAAAAGTTAAAGCTTTACGAGGGGGTATTTGAAGTGATTGTGTCAACGTGTGATCTAATTAATTATAATTCAATAAGTATTACTTTATACCTATATTTAATTAAATATAAAATAAGATGGTTTTATAAATCGCTTAGACATTATATTATGAACGTCTAGTTTGTAAGTGGCAGGTGACGAAGTGACTTGTAAAATATACGTATATTAATCATCAACAACTTTTACGAAATGAATGTGTTAGAGCTACGGCCACATATGCGTTGCAATAATCAATTCATTTGTAATGTTATTTTTATCATAATATGTAATTTATTTATACCACCAATGATTGTAAAATTAATATTTAATTTTAAGAGATTTATTATAACACTTATATTAAAAAGATGCGTGGCATTGCGAGTTGATGAATTTGTACAGGATACCATTTTTATTATATTATTTCTTTGTGTTAATTTTATTTTTGTTTTGCGTCTCTTATCGAATGACTAAATTTAAAGTTTTTTAGTTTAAATACGCCATTTCACATGCCAGATATACAAACAAATATTAAAGCTCGTATCAAAACTGATTAAAAGCTTTGTTTAATAATTTAAAGTTTCTCGCAAATATGAAATGAGGTGTTTATTAATTCAAAGAAGAAGTTTTGCAATTCTTTAATCATTACATATCTCTTGATTTGATTGATTGAATTGTAGATTTATATTTTAATTTATATTTTCGGTGTGCCAAATATTGACATATTACACAAAAGGTTAAGATAATTATTATTTTGATTATTGAGAAAGATACCAGTTATATAACGTAATGGAAAATACCTACCTATATATATTATTAAATGTCAAAAAACATTGTTTAAAAATGAAATATTAATGTCAATTACGTTATTTCACATATCTGGAGATATGTTTTAATGAAACAAATTAATTGGTTTAAACAAGTGTTGAGTAAATTTTCAGTTATTCCCAATAAACAAAGAAAAGAAAAGTGAAATTGATAAGTTCATAAAATCGTGTGAACGTTGTCAATGTTTTTTTTTGTGAAAATTGGAATAACTGTAAATATATTTGACGGAGAAAAAGGCTGATTAACTAAGATTATGTTGCATTAAATAAATATATTATTAAATACGCACATTGTTTCATTCTTTCATTTGAAAATACTATCGGAAAATAATACACGAAGTGAAAAAAATACAAAGAGACAAAAATGTTTACTCATTTCAATGAAAACGTGATTCGTGGAGAATCTACCAGGAGCCCAAAGCGTGTGAGTAGGTAAATGGCATAAATTATTTCCCGAATACTTTTTTTATTAATTTCGTTGACGAATCACGACATCGGCTTGCGTCTTGTTATCCAGAGTACAGAAGTTTTTGACGTGATAACGTCTTATAAATCGATGAACACCGGCTGCGTGCACGAAAAAGCATGACTCATTGTCACGTTCCGCCTGAGCCGAGCCTGCAAGCGATAGCGCGGAACAAGCGTTCGGCCTAAGCGTTCGGCTTGTGACGCATCTATCTCTCTTCCACTCCATCGTTATTATATGACGTTATCACGTAAAATTATCGTCCGTAAACCGACTTTACAGACAACCAACTTTCTTAAAATAAATATATTTTTTTACGACAGCTCCAGGAGGCCCTGAGGAAAAAAAAAATCCCCAGGACCTATGTCATTTTTGAGAATGCTCTGTGATGGGTCTTTGTAGAGAAAAGAAGGAGATCTTCGGATAGAAATCTTTGTAGAGAAAAGAAGGAGAGAAGAGGAGGTTTTGGGAGGCGAGTATGGGTACCGCCGCTGTCGGGAGCCATTTATTGGATAATCAACATCTCTACCATAGGTCACCCACCCCCGGTGGTTGGTGACTTAGTAGGGGTGCCTGCCATGGAACGAGGTTTGTCCAGATTTCTCCATCTCCAGCGTGGAAAGCCGCATCGAGAGACTTGTTAAGGTATGTTTTTTACCACTCCATCCGGACTCTCTTGACCCATCGCGTTGCACCGTGGTTGGAGGGATGGATTCATACGTCTGTAACTCCTGAACATACTGACCCCCAGATTCCTTCCCACCTCTGTACCTTTTCCTTCCCAGAACTTCCTCTCCTTCCTTTCCTCAACACAGCATCCCTTAAGATGACATAGGCTCTGAGGGAAGTTATTTTCTCGGGGCCTCCTGTGTGGAGCTAATGTAAAAAAGGATAGGAAGTTCCTGGAAGGAAAAAGATATGAGGGGTGGGAAGGGAATCTGTGGATCAATCTGTCCAGTAATGACGCACGTATGAATCCATCCTTTCCATTGTGGTGCAAGGACTCGAGAGAGGTCTCGGCTCTGGCTGAGGAGCCGAGACCTCTCTCGGCTCCTCCTGGCTGAGGTCCATTAAGGTCCAGTCTCTCCCGATTAAGCCCACCACGCAGTAGGTGGACAAACGCATTTGCCTCCAAGAATAAGACAAACCTTAACCCATAAAACCAGGCACCACTTTTAAATCACCAAACATAGCAAATCACTTGGGGTGACCAATGGGATGGGCGCTGGTTATTCTATAAACGGTTCCCGGGGCTGCACGCGGTGGTTCCTACACACTCCTCCCAAATTAAATTGAAATTATAAAGCAAAGATAAAAATTATAACTATGTTACATAATATTCTTAAATAACTAATTTATTTATCCGGTTTGTAGAGATTATTGGAAGAGTAAAGTTAGTATTTCATTACTCAAGCGAAAATTCGACCACTTCAATACGATCCTGCAGTGGACATCTTCAGAGTTGTGAGTATTGCTGGAGTGAACACGCCAGGTGTAAAATTTAAATATTATTTTGCCTTTTCAAACTTCTGTGCTCCTGATAGATTATTTTAAAAATATTCATTATGTGGATCGCTCACTTGACAAAATTTACTTATCTTCCTTTGCTTTTATTTTATTTATTTGTCAATACTTATTGTGGCGTATTTGTGCAAACGAGCATTTTGAACGCCTTCCAGCTCTGCACTGTACATTTCAAATCATGTTTCACCGCTTCAAGCTCTGTGCTCCTGGTAGTTTATTCATAAATATTCAATTATGGAATTTACCATTTTGTCTCCTGATGCATTTTACACATCAACTTTAATTTGGGAGTTTTGGGAATCATTTATTGGATAACTTACTCTTCGACCTCGGAGGCCGTAAGAAGGGAGTGGTGCCCGGGTTTATGGGGTGAGGTTTGTTGGCATATGCTTGATTGCCTCATCTTGATTGCCACATCTTGATTGCCCACCAACTGCGTGGCGGGCCAGATCGGGAGAGACTGGTTGATAGAGACATTTTACCTCTCCAGCCGGACTCTTTCGACCCATCCCCTTGTACCGCAGTATAGGAGATGGATTCATACGTCCGTCACTCCTGGACACACCAGATTACTACCCACCCTCGTACCCTTTTCCTTTCCAGAACTTCCTCTCCTTTATTTTCCAAAAATACCTCACACATCATCCCCAAATATGATGATATGGAGCTAATATATAAAGAGATTTATTAGACTTAAGCCTAAAGATTTGATGACTTATTAACTACGTAATCCGAGGAAAAAATATTTCTTACGCCGATGACACGGCAATAATAGTTAACGGAAATTCTTGGAACGAAACTTTTTCTAAGGCAAAAGAATGTATTGCACTTGTTTCAACGTGGCTAAAATGTAACAAACTCATTTTAAACTACAGCAAAACATTTTATTTAACTTTTTATAAAAGCATTAAAAATAAACCTCATGATAACCTTAAAATTAGAATCCACAATACAAGTTGCAATCAAGATACATGTACACTGTGCAATGAACTTGTTAAAGTAGAAAGTATCAAATATTTAGGAGTATCTATTGATACACATCTAACTTGGAAAACACAAATTGATAAAATCATCTCGAAATTAAGATACCTTACATATACATTTTATAGACTTAAGGAAGTACTTAATCTTGACAAATTGAGAATGATATATTTTTCACTGGTGCAATCTTCAATAATGTACGGCATTATAGGATGGGGTGGTGCGCTTGATGCTTTTATTAAGCCTTTACAAAATACTCAAAAGCGCATTATTAAAGTTATGTACAATAGAACTAAAACATTCTCGACTGAGTTACTTTTCAAAGATACTAAAATATTCAACATCCGTAAATTATTTATATTGAAGACTATGAAATATGTATTTAAAAACAAAAATTGTTTCGAAAAGAATGAAAATAGAATTAGCAAAAGGACTAATAATATCTTTTACACCCCTCAAATCAATACCAAATTAATGCAAACACATAGCAGCTTTATTGGTCCTCGGACATTTAATCTTATACCAAAACACATTCAAACCACAGATAAAATATCACTCTACATAAAAGAATTAAAATTATGGCTTTATGGTGCAGATGTTAAAACACTTTTGCTATAAATTCTATGTTAACCTTAATGCATCACTTTTCATTTTAATTCTAACTCATATAACTTTTTTATAACTTATAACTATTGTTAATTGTACTTACTGATGTATGCATTTTTGTTTATATTACCCACGCACAGGCAGTGCCTTTGTGGGCTCCCATTACCTACTTTTTACTTTACGTAGATTTAATTATTCCTAACTTTTGATTTATTTGTTTCTTATATGTGTATTTTGAAATGTTTATAATAATGGGAAAAAATAAAGATTAAAAAAAAAAAAAAAAATTGTTTTTATGTTTAATTCGTGGAACTCAATTTATTTTTTTTAAATTTAATTTAAATTATATTTAATAATGTTATTATTAAGTTTCTGCAAGTATTAGTTGTTATTATTGTTACAGCTGTTCCAGCTTACAAGGCCATTTTCAAACGGCGTTTTAAAACAGTTTGAAATTGGCCTCGTAAGCCGAAACAGTTGTAACAAAGATAAAAACTAAAAAAAATTGCAGAACTAAATAACATTATTAAATAAAAAATAAAATAAAAAACAAAGCAAAAACATTTGAGGAAGCAAACCAGGTGCCTTTCGAGGAGAGATTCCTCAATCGCAAAACATATAAGCTTCGCAAGTTGCGTAAATTTATTTTTTGGTTCAAATTTAAAACGCCCGTTTTACGCGATTTTGCAATTTATATACCTAACGCCACTGTTACAAGTATTGCAGAAGAGAAATATGCCAGGCGTATTTTTTTAACATTGTTTCATATTTTTTCAAGTTCCTGTATGGTTTATGGAGTGTTAGATTTAATAAAAATGTAATCTGCATGATGTTGGATCTGGTGTATTTTGTACTAATTTGCTAATAATTAAAAAAATACTTTTTCAGTTTTTGTGCTGATGGTGAAGAGTTAGTGCCAATCAATAGCATTATTTCGTTAAAATTCAACACACTTTCAATTCGGAATGACCGCCATCTATTGAATGTAATACAAAACATTGTTCAGGAATCATACCCTTTTCCAAGGATAAGGATTTCAAAAGAAAAAGCTTCTTCCAAATTTCGGCAGATGGGATAATCGTACATTAGACGAATAAAAAAACTTTTTTTTTATTTGAACAAACAAAATATATATTTTTCATTTTAAAACCAAGAAATGCCTTCCGATAATATTGTGATTCCATCTGTCTTCTGTTGTAAGTTGTGCAGCTTGCCCAGCGTAGTTACATTTGAATCTTGATTAGTCAGTCACTAAGTCAAATATTAATCATAATCACTCATTCGTCCTCTGGAAATCTAAAATTTAATTATAATTTTCATTATTTACAAAGAAAGGGAGTAAGTATTTAACCATTCTTTTGGTAGTTTGTCCAAAGGATAATTTATATTTTCTTTATTATCTTGGTCTATACAAGTATATTTCCAACCCGGAAAGTAGGGAGGTCCTGGGTTCGAGTCCCAGAGGTGCCAATATCTTTTTCTGATTTTTCTGTTTCCAGATTTTCGATTGAGTTTCGCTCATAATGTCTTCATTTAATTAAATATTACAGTTTGAGGTTTTACTCATAAAGTTAAAATAATAAATAATAAGTATATTTCGAGTTTAAAAAAACTTTAAATCGATTTTCTCCCAAATAATTTTTAAAGTTTGTGAACATTATAACTCAAAATTTGTACACTATTTTTACACGATTTATGTGACAGGTAGTGATGAAGAGTTTATTTTTTTACCATTTTTTTCCATTTTATAATAACAAATTCACCGAAAATTTAAGCAAAAATCGCATTTTTGATTTCAACATGCTGCAAAAAAAAAAACTCTTCGTCACACTATCTGGGAAAACATATAAACTTTCAAATCCATTTCAATTTTCTTCTTTCAAATGATCCGTTAACGAGTTATGATGTTCACCGCATAACACCTTTTTTTCGAGACACCTCCGGAAATTCGCTCTAACGGGCTTATTTATTAATATTGTTAATTTTTTTTTTCAAAGATACTTTAAATGTCATACTACAACGTGTATATAAAAAATAAGCCATCATTATTCATATCTCAAAAAAAATATCATGATAATATGTCTTTTATTCGCCTTTAAAACCTTACCCCCCCCCCCCCCCCCCCTTAATAAATCGAAAATGTACATTATCGTATGGATAATGTATGAGGAGGATGGTGAAATACCCTATAAGGCTTATAACTTCTGCTTAAACTAGTAAGTCAATGATATACATTTTAAAACTGTGACACAAAGTAAAAAGATTTACATCTAACACAGGTACTTACATTTTAAAATACATGTTTTGGTTTTGGCCAGGGTTGTCGGTGATAACTATATGTAACATAAAAAACCAAACAACAAACAAAACTTTTTAGGTATTCTAAGTTACAAACAGGTTATACATGGTGTGGCAGCATAACTGCTTTTTTTTAAATGCGAGCCATTCAGTCGGTTGATGTCGTAGCGGAGCGCTAGTGATCTCGTTCGAGAGGCGGAACTATAAAGTTTGTCCCGACACAGTTTAGTCGCCATGAATTGGAACAGTGAGGAACGTGCGTTTGCCGTTGAGGCCTACTTTTCGAACGGATGTTCTGTGATCATGTTTTGTTCCCAGAGCGCCTCATCTCAATTAGAAGCGACTTGGAGTGGCCGACCCGCTCTCCCGATTTGTCCCCTTGTGATTTTTTTCTACGGGGTTTTTTGAAATCCCGTGTTTATGTGAACCTTCCAAGGACCCTACAAGATTTGGAGACCAACATCCAGGAAGAATTGTCAGGATAACGCCTGATATGCTGGCAGGAGTCATGACAAACGCCAGAAATCGGTTTACTCAGTGTATGGAGAATAAGGCATCTGCCTGATTTGATCTTAAAAAACTAAGTTAAACAAAATTTTAGGTATGTGCCTACATTTTAAAAAACAAATATAAAATTTTTTATTCATACAATGGGTTTTATTAAATTTTGAAAAAAATAAGTTATACTGCCGAACCCTGTATAAAATTGCTGGGAGTCGAAGCAGTTACAGGATTTTATACATACATACGTAGCATATTTACGTAGCGAACCACTTGGCGTGACCTATGGCAGAGGTGTTGGTTGTCCAATAAATGGTGCCCGGGCGGTGGTAACCATACCCGCCCCCCAAATTGAAATTGGAAATGGTGTTAGAAAGAAAAAAACTCCACGATTTACTTACAAATCTAAATTTAACCACGGAAAAATTTAATTGTCCACCTCTATAGTTTGAAATAGTTTACAACGTTTATAAACTATTTCGATACCTTTAAAAACAGTAATTAGTGGTCGGATATGTTCGGAAATATTCTATTTATTTGGATTTTATTGCACAGCTGAAATATTTTGACCTCCTGATAAAATACACCCGAATCCCGAGGGACCAAATATAAATAAAATGCACTTTCCTAATTATAAATATCAATAACTATTGGAGGGTGCACCATTCATCGCAAGGCAAGGTTTTCTGTTACAATTCACTAGAAAAATTCCAATCAGAGGGTGGATTGAGGTAGGGGTAGGGGTGGGATATTTATACGAATTGAAAATGACAGGCATTATGTCATCAGGCTCCACCCGGAACCGGATGCCGCCCATCGAATTCTCCCGCCATAATGAATTCAATTACTCAGGCAACTTCCGGTGGCATTTCGCGCCATTTCCGATTGCAGTTCTGTGTCTTTGGTTTCCAGTTTCCGGCTTGCAATGGCCGAGGGAACTACAAGTACAAACTAGTCCCATTTTCGCCATAACGGAGGTTTAAACTCATAAATGTACAAAATAACTTTTAGAAATAGTTTCAGAGGAAATAAATTGGTTTCCCGTATGTCAATTTGTTTGGTTTTGCCTTCTTCAAGAGATGTTTCAGGAAAACTTGATTAGCATATAAAAAAATAAAATATGTTTTAATTGAGTAATTATATTTTATTTATAAAAGTTGCTAACGACGACGACTGAGTGTAGTCATTCTTATATTTTTTTTTGTTTTTGTTTGTTTCTTTTATTCTCGAAGAATTATTATTTTAATTTTAATTTTTATTCTATTAACGAGATAAACAGTACAGCGAGTTTGGTTGCTAATTCTTTAAATAAAAGTACTCTTTTAAATATTTATTAAAGTGACTCTCTTTTTATAACTTTTGAAGGTTATTCCCATCAATGTAATAATAAACATACTAAAAAAAAAGAAAATAAAATATTCGAAGAAAAATAAAAATAATAAATAAGATAAATAAAATCAAATCTTTCATTTGTTAACCACATAACAGAAATCTGTAATAAGGGCTTAAAAATGTTGGGATTTATAACTAGACTAACTAGAAATTTTAACAATATAAAATGTATTAAACTGTTATATTTTGCGTATGTTAGATGTCAACTTGAGTACAATTCTCCCGTCTGGAATCCACATACATGTACAAGCTGTTGAAAGAATACAAAACAAATTCTTACGTTTTCTAAATTTCAAAATGGGGATTCCAACAATAATGTTGAACTACAACACTCTGTTAAATAATATGAATATGCTCAAATTGTCAGGCAGAAGAATTTTCACTGACTTGGTATTTCTATATAAAATTCTACATAATTTAGAGTTGATAGTCCGGTATTGCTTGAATTGATAAGCTTCCGGATTCCACAACGCAATACAAGAAGTCAGGATTTATTTCAGTGCAGAAATTCTGGGACTAACTACCATATGTATTCCTCTTTACCCATAATACTAATGGAAGGAAACAATTACACCAAGTCCGTGGACATCTTCAGTTTATCTTTAAACAAATATAAAATATTGTTACTGAAGCAGTTCAGTTATGTACAATAAATATTGTATTTATTACCATTAATATGTAAAAGCCCTGAAAAAGGGCGTTGATCAATAAATAAATAAATAAATAATTCCTTAATATAATGTGAAATATGAAATTGGCAAATATGTCGTTCAAATAAGAAGTGGATGTGGCCAAATCGCAGGCGTTAAGACGAGAGGTTCTGAGTCCCAGTTGAGGCCATTTTATTTTTCTTCGTCTTGTTCTCTATATCTTTGTCTTGTTATCTTTCATATTTTTGTTTAGATTAAAAGTGTTATCTTCTTCTTTGGCGATACTGAGAGTATCTTCCACTCTGGAACGTGCCGCAAATTGCTTTATATTATCCTCCGGATCGCTAGTCGAGAGCCTTACTCCCCAACCACGGAGGCCGTCAAAGTGAATACCACCAAGAGTCGGAACTGCTCCGCTATATCAACTTACACATAATAAAACTTTGAGTCCCCGAATGGTTTTGCTAAGAAAATATACCTACGGCTGCTACAGATGTGCAGTCGGCTTAGGAAAAAAACCGCTATAGGTTCCTACTTGCATATAATGTTTTTAAAATTTGAATACCACAAAGTGTCCCAATTTCTCCCAGGTAGGAAGACAATGGCATACCCAGTTATGAGACAGAAGGTAAGTGGGGAGGAGAAGAAGATTAGATTTGAAGTCATTTTTTTGTTATATCCACCTACCTACTTAGACATTGATTACCCAATTGACTCTTCTCTTGATGAAAATAGAGAACAAATTTTCAAACATATATCACATTATGAAACATTTCAATTAAATACTCGGGCGTGATATTTGACTCGTCACTTAGCTTCAATAAACATGGAGATATAATTTCCAAAAGTGCGTCACAAATATTAGGATTAACGCTAAGAATCACAAATTGCTTTAAAAGTGCAAAATAAACATTATACAAATCAATTGTGCGAAGTATTCTTGAATACGGATCGACTATTTGGTCTCCCAATTATGAGATCCACAATTACAGAATCGAATCCATACAAAGAAAATTAACCCGTGTAATTGCTTATCGCGAAGGTTTATCTGATCTATTTGGAACGAATTCTACTCTATAAACTACACTTCTACACAATAAAAAACATACAAATTAACATGAAAAGTAATGTTCAGTTGACATCACCGTAAAGAAAAAACATGATTTTATTATTTATTGTTAGTTTTACAAGAGGCAGATATCTACTGAAGTGTTACCTCCAAAAGGTGTTATTCCCGCTGGTAGTAATTTTATGACTTCATTGGCATTTGTATCACCTTTTGGTCTAGACTCTAGACGCAGGACGACTCTGTCATCCCCTGGGGTCAATAAAACAACCCTTTTCTATCAGCTTTATGCAGGACGGAAAATAAAATCACAATCCCTCTGCTTCCCGGTCTGAGATTGCTTGAAATGATATTTTATTAGAAATATGTGTGAGACCTAATCGATAAGTTATATTATATATTACTTCAAACACATTCCTACACTGTCTACGGTTATTCGGATACACATGAACTGACTCAAGAATTTAATTCACTACGACAACAGTTGTGAATATAAAATAAAGAAGATTATTATTTTTTTTATTTTAACTTTTTAAGAGTGAAACCTCAAACTGTAATATTTAATTAAATGAAGACATTATGTGCGAAACTCAATCAGAAAAAGATATTTACACCTCTGGGACTCGAACCCAGGACCTCCCTACTTTCCGGGTTGAGTCCCAGAGGTGTAAATATCTTTTTCTGATTTTTCTGTTTCCAGATTTTCGATTGAGTTTCGCTCATAATGTCTTCATTTAATTAAATAAAGAAGAATTTAAAAATGCTTTGTGGGCGTGTTTCGTGACCCAAAAGATTCACCGTTCTCCACTTAAATTTCACAAATATGCATAATAATGTATTTTTGTTATTGTTTTTGGGGTGTTATGCCGTGTTTCGCTACCTCCTTCTTTAGCCAACGTTTCGGAGAGCGTTACAGTGTCCATCATCAGGGCAGATGATGATGGACACTGTAACGCTGTCCGAAACGTTGGCTAAAGAAGGAGGTAGCGAAACACGGCATAACACCCCAAAAACAATAACAAAAATACTTTTTGGCCGTGAAAACCTAAAAACATACATGCATAATAATGTTTCATCATCATTACGGAATTAAAAGGGGATGGCGATAATGTAAGAGAGACAGAGCGCACACTAAATGGGCTAGAACCAAAAAATACTAAGTCAGTGACTACATTCTATTCAAATACGGAAGAATTTTTAATATTCTAAATACACTCGACTCTGTGCATAAACGGGCGGTCCGTTTGATATATTCTCCCACCTTAACAAACCGGATTGCAATCTTTAGAACACAGGCGTCGGGTGGGAATGCCATCCATGTTCTACCGGTATTTCAATGGAAGATGCTCTGAGGAACTAGCGTCATTGATCCCTTCGGCACCGGTGTCACATGAGAACGGGTCGTTTTTTCGACTCGTTCTTGAGTTCAACAGCTCGGCTATGGAACGATTTGCCGGTTTTTGTGTTTCCTCCCTCCTACAATATATGGGTCTCTTCAAGACCAATGTTTATTCCTTCCTCTCCTCAAAAAGACCCTCTACGCAGCATCCCAGATGACATAGGCCCTGAGAGAAATTATTTTCCTCAGAGCCTCCTGTGTGGAGTTAATGTAAAAAAATTCTTCTTTATTGTATGTTCAGCAGGTACGGAGGGGAAGGATATAAGAAAGGAAATTCACGGGTGTTCAGATTTAGTCACTTAACACAGATAACGTTTTTTTAGCGTCACAGCGTCAATGGTGTTACATTGCTTTCTTTGGTCTTTCATGATTTTACGACTTAGTTGTAGTATCGGGGGATACTTAATGCAACTAGGCAGCTCCGAATTGGAGATTCGAGTTGCACATAAAATCCATACCTTTGTTTCCTTATCCAAGTTTACCACAAAGATATAATAAACTAAGAAAGAAAATAGAATTGATGTATGCTGACTTTAACATTGGCGTTATTTTCGGAGTCGCCTAATTGTTGTATTAATTACGTCACAATTGGTGAAAAAACAAATTTCAAAACGATAATAATCTATTCTTTTCCACAAAGGACAAAAAATCGATAAAATATCCACGTAACAGTAAACACAACTTCAATTACAAACAAGTTTGACCTACTTTCTGCACTTCAATGCAGAATCGAACAGTAGAAGTGGCTAGTACTTTCTAGAAGGTACTATAGCTAGACTTGTCCTCTACCCCTACCGGTTCTAGCGTCACGGAACAAACTACTTGTTATCATCTTAAGGCGATTAGAACTACCCGCCCTGAGGTGCTCGGGGCCCGGAGGTGTGCGCACCGGAACAGCGGGGGTGTGAAAACACTATAATTAAATTACCTCATCACCGGGACTATCTGGACTCCGGACAATGGACTGAACCTTTATCAAGCGTCATTGGGCGGAATGCCGCAGGGTGCAAGTACTGTACCTCCCTGTTCCTTGTTAATTAAATTCATTGGCAAATTGAATGATAACTTTTATGATTAGATTGATGTAGGGAGGTAATGAGGCTGTAATTATTTAAATTTAAGCTCGAAGCTGAGTGAAAGTTATTCCTACATGATTATAGAGGTTACTGAGAAATATTGAAAATAATGGCTAATCCTTGCAGCATTTAACATTAAGTGGAACGTTTGCGCGGCCTTTTCCGGCCCGTTTCATACAAATCTTAAATTTGGATTTGAGATCAAAATACCCAACCAAACTGAAAAATTATTTTTGTAATCAAAAGGTATATTTATTTATTTTGAAATTCAAGCCCGGCTGAGCTTTTACATGTACATATTTACATATTCAAATATCTAGTGAGCTACTTTATTTATTTTTGCTTTAAATTATAAGATATAGGCCATTAAAGATTTTACTTTTTCATGATTTTAGAGGCAACTTGGGCAATTATTTGTGAGTAAATGAAAAACACTAAAAAATAGTTTATACATTAAAATTACTAACCGAAAAATTGCATTTCTAACGGTGCGTTATTTTTTGTATTATTATTTACTAGCTTTTCCCCGCGGCTTCGCTCGCATGGTATTACGGTAAATTACTGTAGCGCTTGCACCTATCAATTATCTCCCCCCCCCCACCCCACCCCCATCCCCTCCCGCATTCCATATATTCATTCCCTTACATTCAGTTTTCAAACATCTCACCTGCCATATAAATTTCATAATGTTATAGCTCAAAGAAAAAAAGAATTATCCAATTTTGTTCATTCGTTCGGAATTTATGCGCTTACAAACATTTCGGATGTTTATTTTTATTTAAATATTTGGAAGTTCGTTAATATAGTATTTATCATTCAGTCTTTATAATCGTTACGAATTATATTTTTAATATAGGAACTCAAATCTGACATTTATTCCAAGCTTGTCCAAAAAAAAAAACAAATTCTAATATTTGAATTTTCTGCAGTAGTAGCTGACCAGTAGAATGAGTACCTACCAGCATAGAGCCCAAAAATATATCAACATTGTTTCCATGGAAAAGATTTTTTTCTGACGTTAGCAAAAACTCGCTTTTGTTAGCGACAGAAAACGGATAACAAATATAATATATTAATATTTATAATTTCATAACGCCAGAGCTTACCATCATATACAACCTGTAGTCTGCGCATATAATTTAGCTTGATATTGGTGAAAGAATTATTAAAGTCTTTATATTGTGTTATGCGTGAAAAGGTCATAAACAAACTCGAGCAGTTTCGCATTTATAATATTAGTATGGATTGTATTTGTAATATTAACAAAGTAAAATTATTTTTTTAATATTTTCATTTATTCACAAAAAAATTGCCCAAGTTGCCTCTAAAATCATGAAACACTAAATTCTTTAATGGCCTATATTTTATAATTTTTAAAGCAAAATAAATAAAGTAGCACACATCTGTACTCGATATTTGATATACCTTTTGATTACAAATATAATTTTTCAGTTTGGTTGGGTAATTTGATCTCAAATCCAAATTCAAGATTTGTATGAAACTGGCCGAAATTGGCCGCACATACGTTCCTTTTAAATATGGACAAAACTTTAGCTTAAATGGCTAAGTCTAATACCGATATCTTTTATTTGAGTATAATTTAACAAAATAATCACATGGATTATAAATTGACGTTTTGTAAGTGTTTTGCTAAAAAAATCATAACCTAAGGTAAACATAAATACGACATTAACTTGAACTTCATCAAATAAAGTGCATCTCCTTCAAGGACGGGTAAAAAGATAAAACCCATCAACGACAGAAGCAAGATTTTCTCCATGCCTTTTGTTTTATTTTTGAATTTTTATTTAGATGTAAGCAAAATGCAAAAAAAAGTCGGTTTACGGACGATAATTTTACGTGATAACGTCATATAATAATGATGGAGTGGAAGAGATATAGATAGATTAGGCCGAACGCTTTTTCCGCGCTCTCGCTTGCAAGCTAGGCTCAGGCGGTGACAAAGAGTGATGCTTGACAAAGAGTGATGCTGACAAAGAGTGATGCTTTTTCGTGAGTGCAGCCGGCGTTCATCGATTTATAAGACGTTACCACGTCAAACAAATTAAATTTGTTGTATTATGTCAACATATTGTTGACTACGCTAGGTTGGAGTTCTGCGTCTGGGTTTTTTGACGTGATAACGTCTTATAAATCGATGAACGCCGGCCGCACTCATGAAAAAGCGTGACTCATTGTCACATTCCTCCTGAGCCAAGCGTGCAAGCGAGAGCGCGGAACAAGCGTTTGGCTTGTGACGCATCTATCTCTCTTCCACTCCATTGTTATTAATTGACGTTATCACGTAAAACTATCGTCCGTAAACCGACTTTACAGACAACCAATTTTTAGTAGGCAGGCAGGCTTTTAAATATGTACAAAATGAAAAAGTCCACAACCACCAGCCGCACTTAAGCTAGAACTAAAAACAATGCAAAACCCTTAAAAAGCTGTTGGGGTTTTCAGGCTGCTTCCGATATCACTTGGCCGCGATCCAGCGCAATATTCGTCCGCGCCGTGTACCGGAGTCTGTTTGTTTTAATGTCGGCCGATTATATGGGTCAGTGGAGGGTTAAAGACCACCCCCTACCTACCACCCCTAACCACCACCCTTTCCTGCAACCCTCTACAGTGCAGAACTCAACGCTGCAGTCATACACTTGCGATATGTGGGTCTCCGCCGTAGACCGTAGACTAGAATGTAGAACTGTTTCTGTTCACCGTAGGTTGCGGGAAATCTATTTCTACGAGGGCTTAGTTTATGCTAAGTGGATTAGAGTAAGTTTTAAATATGCTCACAGAGTCAGGAGGTTTTGAGGATTCTAAATTTAATGAAAGTTTTGCTATGTGTGTGAAAGTTGTTTAATTGGGATTGTTTGTGCAAGCCTTTAGGAGATGCAATAATAATGAGAAGGAATACGTACACAATATTTTTAAAGGCAATTAGCATATTGACGTCTGATTATTGAAAAAAGATAGACAACACTTTGTTAAATGAAATACATTTATGTTTTTGCTTATTTATATTTATTTATGCCCTAGTGGGCTTTTATATGAATAGAAGGAAATTTATTTTCACAATATTAATTATGTGTGTTACAAAACCAATAAAACAGAATACATAAGAATGCAATTAACTCGTAAGGTATAGAATATTATAAGAGATATTAAAAGTAATGAAATAGTTTGGGTTGTACTTATAAAAAACTAATACAATTTTGCTCAAAATGTAAATAGGTACATATTATCAATAATAAGACCTGAAATAAAACAAAGTGCAATGTATTAGAGCTAGTTAGTGGGTATAAACAAACAATTATATGTGTATATTACTGCAAAGAAAACAGAAAAAATATAATAAAATAAGGATATGTTTTACTGGTAAGGTTTTGGATGAAAAAAGATTTTATGAAAAGAATGAAAAAATAATAAAAGTTAATAATTAGCAGATAAAATCGAGGTTAGTTGACTATTGAAACATGCAAAACTGTAAACACTAAATATATCTATAAAGTCGCAATGTTTATTAGGAAGGTTATAAATTCTTGGAATTGGTGAGTAAATAGAGTAATTAGGGTTGAGTTTATTGTTGCATTGAAAAATATCTTTACTACGAGTTTGTCTGGCAGGTATTTTAATGCAAATTAGTTTAAAAAAATTAGGGCTGTCAATTAAAGATTTTATAATTTTGTATAAAAATAACAAATCAATTAACTTCTATCTCATAATTTCAGAAGTCTGGTCTCAGTGCGTAATTTATAAATTCTATTGGAATTTTCATTTTAAAATTAATGTACCGAGGGAATTTGTTTTGTACCTTTTCCAACGATTGAGAATAAACTATGTAGTATGGTGACCGTACGGTGGAATTGTATTCTAATCTGCTTTGTACTAACGAGCAATACGGATGTTTTAATGTTGACATACTTTTAAACCTGACTTGTACTGAATAACTAATCAAAATGTGATGAATTCAGATTTTCACGGCCAAAAGTATTATCGTGATTTATTTTACGGTATTGTGTCATGTCGCACTTCCTCCTTCTTTAGCCAAGGTTTAGGAAGCGTTACAGTATCCATCATCAGGGTACATATGTTTATTGTATCTGCCAACACAGGTTTATTGTATCTGTTAACACAGCGTTTCAGTGATCATCATCAGGGCAGATAAGTTAATTGTATCTGCCACATCTGCCATAATGATGGACACTGTAACGCTGTCCGAAACGTTGGCCAAATAAGGAGGTAAGGCAACACGGCTTCACACCCCCAAAACAAATCACGATAATCGAAGCGAATTTATCGCAATCATGGGGTCAATTTTATTAGGTACATACCGAGCATAATAAAAACTTCTGAATTATTTTAGTAAGTACTAGCGAGTACCCGGCGTGCGTTGCAATGCCACAGAAAGAAATGTTTCTCCCTGCGTGTCCTTTACCGTCTGTCCCTGTTCTCGCCCTCATTCCTCTCCCACGTTCCCATTCCATCTTCCCCTAAAGCCGCTAAACTATATGAAATAGTTTAGCGGCTTATTCAAACAACTCGCGCATCACTTATTATAATTTTGTTTGCAAATTTCACAATTTATCATCATCAAGGCAGATAATTTATACTTTTATCTTTTTTATTATTTTTTAAATTATCAACCAATACGAAAAAAAAAATAAAATTATACAATTTTTCAAAAAGAGCTTATAGAAAAAAGTAAATATTTTAAACAAAACATATTATAACATACAACTTAAGTAAGAATCGTGGCTCCCTTATCAGGCACAAGAGCTCCAATGATGACATTAAAATATACGCATAAATGTAACTCATATTATTTATAATACAAATAAATAAATAAAAAAAAAACAACAAAATATATACAGGTACCAAACCGGCCACATAGACCACAGACAATAATATAATCAGTGGCGTAGCTAGTACGTGTGGCACCCGGGGCGGATAACGCGGTGTCACCACAAGAAAGAACGTGGTGTCACCTCCCCCCCCCCCTCCATTAAACTTAACTTTGAGAAATTCAAAACGCAAATCTCAACGTCATAAATTTAATAAAATTAATTATTATTTATTCTTATTCGTTAATTATTGATGTATGTACATACACAACAATGAAATACAGAAAAAACCTCCAGATATTTGATCATTTTTTTCAGTCAGTTATCGATCGATTCTGCTTTATTTTTTTAAATGTTTTTATTCAAATCTCCAATTTATGGCTTTCGGGAAAGAGATTGCAAATATATACACTCTCATAGCCTTTGCTCATTTTACCATTTTCAGTTATTTAAAGAAAACCTACAAATAATTGTATTACAAGGATAAAAGCATTCCAAGCTCGTACATCTGATTAATTTTTAACAATGACCTAAAACGTTTACAGTAGATATAAGGCTAATCAATAGTCGGGCAGTGAGCAGGGAACACTAGCAGTAAGCAGGGGGCACTTGGCAAGGCTCGGGTAAGTGTACATTTGGGAGCAATCGTGGTTATCTGGATTGGCAAGCCGCGGCGGTGACCCCTTTAGGTTTTCACAGCCCCTAGCCCCTGCTTGCGGGCACCTACCCCTGGACCGGCCAACAACCATGGATAACCGCGTATCCCACACTTGTTAAGGGCCCAATAAAACATATTAAGTGAAGGAATATATCTTTTTTATACAAATTGTAAGTAAATTAACTGGGTGAGGTGGATGACTACTATAAAAATCGCTTTTATACAAATTAGGCGACGCGCGGCGGCTCAATGGTTAACCAATAATGGTTAATCAGTAATTCAATTTTTTTTTCACAGGGCCTCCTGTGTAGCGTAGTGGTAAAACAAAAAATTCAATTGGCTTTAGCCATGTTTGGTGACTAGATTTAAGTAGCCGGGTACGTTTTCCACATCTCCTTCCCCTCCCCACTACCTTCAGCCTCATAACAAACCAAAATTGGGGATGCCATAATCTCACTAGCTCTCATTGGAAGCAGTTGGGATTTTTGTGTTGTGGTGGGATAAAAAAAGTTAGACAGGCAATATTTATCTACTAAATCATTGTCTCATCAGCACGGGTGCCAATAATAAATTGTTGGTGATGCTTTTGTATTCTACCCTTAACTCATTCTTGTTTGTCATTCATTTTGGTACTATTTTGGTTTTAATTTCGTTATACACACTGTATTTAAATCATATCCATGTATATACATTTTTGGGCAACATCCCTGTTTTATGTACTTAAGTAAAAAATAAATAAATATTATTTGATTTTTGTTAAACTTACGCAGGTGTATAGTGTATGTAGTGTATGTATTAGTTTTATTACTTGACATGGCTTTAGCCTTGTGGTGACTAGATCTGACTAGCCAGGTACGTTTCCCACATCTTCTTCGTCTCCACTTCCTTCAGTCTCACAACATACCAAAATTGGGGATGCCATAGTCTCACTGGCTCCAGACGGTTGTAAGCAGTTGGGACTTTTGAGCTATATTCAGATAAAAAAGTTATATTATATAAATGTTCGAACCTTAAGCGGCTTTTGCTAAGCCGACTGCACATATAATTATGTCGTATTTTGTTATTACCGCATGCTCCTTCGGAGAGTCGAAATTATTGTTACTAAAAATAATTTCACTCAAGATGTCTTCAGATATAAGCGGTGACCGGACAACTCCGAATAAAATCAACTCAGAACCTCCTTTGAAAAGTCTTTAAAAGTGATGAATAAAAAAAAATTGTTAAATAGGTTAAGTTAGGTGAGGGGTTTTTGGGATATTTTAAAATGATTTTGTTCATAGCTTTTAATGATTTTTCAAATGGGTGTTGAGTTGACTTGATTCTGAGTTGGTATGGAACCGATATAAGTATATCGACTTGGTTGTACGGCCGTAGATGTACCCTCTTTGCATACTTACTTGAAAAAATAATCTATTAGGGCATCAACTGTCAGAGGGATCAGTGGTCAAGAGGTCAAATGTCGGGGGATCAACCTCGGGTGGATCAATTGTCGGGGGATCAACTGTCAAGGGATCAATTGTCGGGGGATCAACTGTCAAGGGATCAACTGTCAAGGGATCAACTGTCGGGGGATCTACTGTCGGGGGATCAACCGTCGGGTAGATCAATTGTCGAGGGATCAACTGTCAGGGGGTTCAACTGTCGGGGGATCAAATGTCAAGGGAATCAACTGTTGAGGGATCAACTATCAGCGGGCCAACTGTCGAGGGGCCAATTGTCATGCCAATGGTCATGGAACCCTTCAAGTTATAAGTTAATTTAATTTCAATATAAAAATTAATCTAATTTTTTCATGTACCAACCTAAATAGATAAAAAAAATAGCGTACCAATTATAAAGAAACATTCTAGCACACTTAATGATAAGACTTTTAAAATTAAAATAATTATTTCATTTAGCTGCTATGCTTCCCAAATGAAAGCATGACTGTATTCCAAAACTAGTTGGCAAGTAATAAAAAAGTAATTTAGTTGTAACACATAAAAAATTGTCACAAAGTAATAAGTAAAGTAAAGTTGCAACAAAATTATTAATTTTCATAATAGGACATTGTATAATTTAAGGATGCAATAAGAACCCATTTTCCAATTCCGATCTAGTAAATAAACAAAAGTAATTTCAAACAACGCAGAAGCTTAGATTCTAAATGTTGGTATCTCAACAGATACCGAGACATTGTAAGAGAGGTCCAGAAAGATCTATTTTATACAACAAAAAAGTATTAAGGATACCACTTGGATAGATAAAATATTCCGATAAAATTTTGATCTCTTCTTATCCAAAAGAAATGGTAGGCAAAGTCGTCAAAATTTTATTACCTTCTGTAATGATGAGAATCAAATCGGCGATTTGTTCAGGGTAAGCCAGACACAAATGATTTCGGTCTCCAAAATTTAATAAAGGCTTTTATATTGAAAAACTTACTCGCTAAATTATATTAATCCAATTTCTGCGAGGTTTTATAAAGGCCGTTTTCGCAAGTTTCAATGGTTGTAACGAATGGAAATTGGCCGTGAATTCCTTTGGCTTTATTATCGGAGTTCATAAATGTGGGATGGATGGAAATGCTTTTCGGATATCTTCTGGAACTAGTGGCAAAGTCCCTCTCTTTGTGTTTGGCAAGAATTGATAAAACCGCGTTCTTTGCGCGTTTTCTAATGATTCTAAATTAAGTCATGATATCAAGCTGAATATCCAAAAGATTTTCTCGTTAATTTTTAATTTATTATTTTTGTAACTTCCATATCAAATTATACAAATTACTAATTAATTATAAAATAAATAGTACATTTTTTCCTGCAAAATGTGGCTCTTACAACACAACTCGAACCTAGGGTTTATTGTTTCCGGCAGCACATTGTAAGTACTACTTTTATCCCTTTACATAGTAAACTATTTTTCGTCTCCAGCTGGTCTCTCTTGACCCTTCGCCTTCCACGGTAGGGATTTATAAGTCCGACCCTCCTAGACAAACTGATTCCTAGATTCCAACCCACCCCTCATACCTTTTTCCTTCTCTTAGCTTTCCTTAAAAATACCCCCCACACAGCACCCCAAAGATGACATGGATCCTGAGGCAAATTTTTTTTTACTCAGGTTCTCCTTTTTGTATAAAAAAATCCTTCGAAAAGGTATATTTTAGCTTGCCTTTTATCGCCACGAATATATGAAATAGGAATAAAAATCGCTCGGCAAACGAAGTCCAGAAACCAGTGGTCTAGAAAGAGCTCAATTTTAAGTGCAAAAGTTTTATTTATTTTGTGAATAATTTTATAAGAAAAAAGTTAATTAAGAGAAATTGTCACAAATAATATTAGCCATGTTTTGAAATGAAATCGATATTAACAGGTTCGTGCATAATGCCACCGATATACAGAGAGGATGATAATATGCCATTATGATATATCATTTTCAATGATACCTGTAGGTAGTTCAGAGATGTGGATAACTCATGGTCCGTGTACGTTTTTGCATTCTGAAAATTTAAGTTTATGACAGGCGCAAGCAAACACCTCCATCACCATACAGTGAAGAGCACACAATATAAACGCGGCAAGGGCTCAAAACGCCGACGTCCATACACGGCACGTCTACACCCGACGACGTCTGTACACGGCGACGCCTATAGCTGGCATCCACACACAGCGACATCTCCTCACGGCATCAGGCAGCGTCTCGGTCCTGAGCCCCTCTTATCTCGTGCAGAGACACCGGGAAAGCCGCTGACTGAGCGCCAACACGGCGCGGCTTAGGACACGTGTAAACAGACACGTGGATGTTTATCGGGGATCAGAGGTGTAATTGAAAATGGCTTTATCATGCTTACGTTTTGCGAATTTCGCCGTGAATACCGAGCGGGTCTTTAAAATGTTTGTTTTACTTCTTTCATTAATAGTCATTTTCCATTTGCAAGCACTTAAAAAATGCGAGAGTAATTTTATAGAATGAATTTTTCATGTGCATCACTTTGACCGTTATTATTTTAATAAATCACGTTATCAAATTTTTCCATTGCCTTTATTAATACATTCTCTGTGGTTGTTTAAAATTTACTGTATTTCTAATGTGAAACTTATTTCAATATTGAAGACAATATTAGGGACTATCAAACGAAAATTTGAAACAGCAAAATCAGGGAAAGGTTCGGTCGCATCAAAAAATTGATCCCAGTCTTATAACAGTATCATATTTCGGCTAAGAACCACCGACATTTTCCTAATTTTCTTAATGCTTATTTTTTTGGCAGCTAGCTTTATATAATATGATAACAAGATTCTTCTCGAACTAAATGCAATCTAGAGAGTGTCTTGGATAAATATATTCATTTTTATTTTAACGTGTGACATCTATTGACTTTTCTACAAGTCTAGGATGGATGTTTAATTTTTTATTTATTTTTGGAATTAATTAATGCGTGAAACCCCAAATATTGATATTTAATCATTGAAGACAATGTTAGCGACTCTCAAACGAAATTTTGAAACATAAAAATCAGAAAACGATTCGGTCGCACCTTGGAATTGAACCCAGAACCCTAGCCTTGCCGGGACTCTGCTTCACCTTGACCACCATTTTTTAATGATTTTATGGTATATTATGTATTAAAAAATTGGCCGCTTTACCACCAAACCATTGGTTAATTAATTCAGTCGTTAATAATTTCTTCAAAATTGTGAAAATTATTTTCGTCTAAAATACGAATATGTTATTTTGGTTTTGTTTATTTTTAGTATAATTGTTAAAAATGTAGGATAAAAAATTTAAATAATGTTTAATTTTTGATCCTACATTTACATCTACATTTTTTACTCCGAATAAGCCCTAGAACCACTGGTTTAAATTCAGTCAGTTAACTCCTCTTAACACCCATTTAATTTGTAAACATAATTTTATAATTAAAATATAAATATCGGAACATAAACAAAACATTAATGTAACATTTCTACAAGAATCAAGTAACCATAACACCACCTTTCAGTTCTTTTCGTTATTTCTTTTTGGGGTGTTATGTGTCAGATGTGTGTGATAAACACTGTTCGAAACGTTGGCAACAGAAGGAGGTAGCCCAACATGGCATAACACCTTAAAAAAAAAAAAACGAAAAACTTTTGGCCGTGAAAATCAAAAATCGTGCCATCAATTCTTGCTTAATGTAAAATTTAACACATCCAACTGTCGTAATCCATAATACCTTCTGTTCATTATTATACTCTTACTTGACGGCCGGCGTAGTCTAGCGGTAAAGTTCTTGACTGGAATTCCGAAGGTCACGGGATCGAATCCCGGCGTGGCAAATAAATTTTATTAGATTTATTTGTGTTATTTCACAATTTATTTATTTAAAATAATATATAGTATGTTTGCGGCACGTTCCAAAGTGGAACCTACTCTCCGTGTCGCTCTGGTGACCGCCATTCAGAATTGAAACGTTGCTTGAAATGGCTTTAGCCGTGTTTGGTGACCAGATCTGAATATCCAGGTACTTCCCACCTTCCTTTTGCCCATCTCTTTCCCCTCCCCACAACCATCAGCCTCAGAACATACTCCAATTGGGGATAACATACTCTCACTGGATCCAAACGGAAGCAGTTGGGACTCTTGTGCGGTATTCATATAAAAAAAAAACTCATAGGTATATGATTTTCTCGGTAATTTATCAATTATTAATATTTTTTGTCTCATACTAAGAGCATTACTAAATTCTTTACCTTTTTGTATTCAAAACATTTTGTATTTTTTTAGATATTCTTTAGTTTATACATCAACTTTAACTAATTTATATGTTATCTTTTTACTTTATACTTATTACTTTTTACATACAACTTGTACTCTTTATATTGATGTAACATTTGTATGTTAATTTAATTATGTTAATGGCACATGTTGTGCTGTGTGTACGGAAACAAACATAAATAAATTTACAAGATTAAGAAAACAAGTTTGATAATATTATAATTTTCTTACTAGGGATTCATTGAAAGAATACGATCAGTGTGCATTTCGGCTCTCAGATCAGATGTTCTTTTAAATCACATAAACGCATTTTCTCGGAAAAACATCAAAGCTTTTGTTTTGTTATTCTCAAATATTTATTATCTGACGGAAAAATAAAATGGAAACTGCTGGGAATAAAAAAAATACGGCCATTTCGCAAAATAAGATAGGAATCGCTTCCGCAGGAACTCAAAGCAGGGGGATTTCGGAAAGCTGGAATTAGGTAGCTCTTTGTTTCACATGTGAATTCAACGCAACGGAGCCGGAGCGGGGTGACGAATTGAAGCAATTCTGAAGGTGCTACGAAGTGTGTGGTGTCTTTCTGTTTATTTATGTATGCTATTATTTATATATATTTATCAAATCTGAAATAAATATTAATTTCAAGATGGAAACTAGCGCAGACCTACGAAAATCTACATTTAATTGTTGAATCGCGAAGCTGAAAGCATTTTTATTTTATTATTATTTTTTTTTTACACGAACTCCACACAGAAGGCCCTGGGGAAAATAATTTCCCTCAGGGCCTATGTCATCTTTGGGGATGCTGTGTGAAGGGTTTTTTAATGAAAGAAACGAGAGGAGAATTCTGGGAAGGAAAAAAGGTTTAAGGGGTAGGTAGGAATCTGGGGTTCAGTGGGACCTGGTCATCCACCTCCAAGACCTAGACAAACCTCACCCCATGAACCCGGGCACCCCTGCTAAACCACCACACGTAGCATACCACTTGGGGCGACCTATGGCAGAGATGTAGGTTATCCGATAAAGGTTTCCGAGGGGCGGTACCCATTCCCGCCTCCCAAATATTTTTACGTCAATACCAAGAGTCCCAAGTGCTCCTTGAGACTGTTAAACTATGGTATAACCAATTGGGGAATGTTGTAAGGCTGGAGGTAAGTGGGGAGGGGAAGGAGATGAGAAAAAGAAAGATGGAGAAGTACCTGGCTATTCAGATATAGTCACCAAACACGGCTGAAGCCATTTCAAGCGAAGTTTCAATTCTGAATTGTGGTCTTACACCAGGGCGAAACTAAGAGTATCTTTCACTTTTGAATGTGCCGCAAATATACCTTATATTATTTTAAATGAATTATGAAAAAACAAATCGTATTTTCGTTATTTGTTTTTGGGGTGTTATGCCTTGTTGAGTTACCTTCTTCTTTAACCAACGTTTCGGACAGCGTTACAGTGTTCATCATCAGGTTAGATGTGTGATGATGATAAACGTTGGCTAAAGAAGGAGGTAGCGCAACACGACATAACACCCCAAAAACAAATAACGACAATCAAATAAAATTTATTTGATCACGCCGGTATTTGAATCCGCGACCTCTGGATCGCTAGTCGAGAGTATTGCCCCTCGACCACGGAGGCCATCAATTTAATTTAACTCCGGATTTTACTTTCGAACGAAAAATTGAAAAAAAACTTTCAAAACTTAAAAGTAAGTTTTACAGTCCACAGTTGGATATTTTTTCCTGACCAAGATTAACAGACACTCCCCTTCACAGTCCGCGTCACAGAGCTAATGGGCTAATTCCGACTTCAAAGCCGATGATCGCTCGTGCGTGACTCAAGTGTCTACTGCCACGGCACAAGGCACCACGGGCGGGAGCAGCCTACCTAGCCTAGCTCCGTGTTCCTAGACTGTCTCTACGACCTTTGCAAAAACATCCCCTAGCGAATACAACCCTATCCGTCAAAATTAAACATTTACTTACACGTTTCTGAAGCGACGGCACGTAAGGCTTTTTTGTACGATAGCAGTTTTTTACTTAAAATTTGATGATTTCCTTTTTATGGCAATCTTTTTCACGTGTTAAAGGAGTGTTTACGAAATAAAGCTGTGTTTGAAAATTTATTTTGTTTTTCTTAAATGGAGTTTTTGATGTCCCTTTACATCAGTGTTTTTGAAGAAAATAAAAGGTTACATCTAATTAATCTACTTTATTTTAATGCAATGTATCAGTTACATCTAGCAAATAAATAAATGATACCCATCATACACACATTAAAAGAATTTCATAACCACTCGAGCTTTGATTGAGCCCAAATTTGGGTATCTCTGCTAATGTTTCTGAGCGATAGCTTCCCAATTTTAGGTGGTACCGCTAGTGTCTTTGTGGGATTGCTACCAATATGTAAATAGGTGATTTTAAAAAAATTAAAATGACCTTATAATTTTCTTTTGAAACCTTTAATAAAAAAATTGGCATAAACGGTGTAATGTAGATGGATTCATTGGCTTTAACCATAGAAAGGTTTTTTAGGAGGCGCTGAGGAAAATAATTTCCGTCAGGGCTTATGTCATCTAAGGGGATGCTGTTTGGAGGTTTTTCGAGGAAAGGAAGAAGTTCTGGGAAGAAAATAGGTGTGAAGGGTGGGGAGAAATCAAAGATGTTGAAATATGAGGAGATGGGCTATCGACAGTTTTTACTGGGTGGGACTGTGCTTCCTGGTGTCGATATTTTCTGGTCCGATATTTTTTACCAATACTATAGTACTCGTTCAAACAATCAACTAAATGAACGAATTCTTTCCGTATTCAAACTATATTGTTAACCACAATACTACTGCACAACTTAGAAAAATCAACTGAATTCCGTATTCAAACTATTCCCATTAAGTAGTAGTTCCAGCGACAGTCGGGCGGACATCATAGCATATCTCCTTATATTTCAATATCTTTGGTAGGAATCTAGGGTTCAGGAGGGTGCCCAGGAGTGACGGAAGTATTAATTCATCCCTTCAACTGCGGTGCAAGGCGATGGGATTCTGGCTGGAGAGGTCAAAATACCTCCTCAACTAGTCTTTCTCGATCCGTCCCGCCACGCATCAGGTGACACGTTGGCCGCCAAAATCTTGACAAATCTCACCCCACGAACCCGGGCACCCCTACTAAATCACCAAACGTAGCGAACCACTTGGGGTGACCTTTACGCTTACTAATTAATATTCTGAGATATTATTTTTGGAATGATCTCCATCGCTCAAGACGTTTTTTTCAATCTTTGAAATTTAAATATGGGTGCAAAAGTAAATTGTATTATAAGAAAAAAAATTCACAATACCTGCACATATGTATTACTTCTTATCAATTTTACTAATGATGATATGAAATTAATTCTTCGGCGGGATAGAACATAAAATAACTTTCGAAAGCTGTATTAATTTTAGTTAAATTAATGAATTGGTAAAAAATTCTTACTTTTACAGAGGGAAAACGGATTCAATTTATCAGCTTTTCCAGGGAAGCAAGATTCGTGTAGAGGTATCACTCAACAGCTAAGGGCTTCTCTCAATAACAACCACTTATGAGAATTGGCTTCTATAGGAACTCTACTAAGATCCACACCACGTCAAAAATTGTGATCTGTTTCGGTATTTTCGCCATGATATCAGAAAGTACACGACGATTGGTTTATTTTCATTCGGAAGAAAGGGGTTGATACATACCCTTTTCTTTATTAGGTTGTTGTGTCAAGAGTTTTCTGCGCGGCGTTGATCGCAGCAATACTTCTGAATCGGTAAGATGCAAATTCACTCATACCATTTCTGCTTCCCTTGTAAAATGAAATTCCATGCAGAAGAGACGTGATGGACGGTTTTCAGATATTATAATATATGAAAAAAGAAATGATCGGTTCTTTAATAATATCTGCGTAGGTTTATATTGTACAAATTATAGTGGTAAATTTAAGTGCACGTTTCCACAAAAAAGGATTTCCAATAATAGCATCATTAAAGGTATCTTCCATCAGAGGGGGTTGTTAGAATGATCATGTAACAATTGTTTGGAAAATCTGAACACGGAAATAGCGACATGATTCCGCGAAAACAATATTTTACACGCTTGACGCATTCGCTTAAACATCTCAAACTGTATTTCGATGCATGCATTATTCAAAATGAGAATGAATTATTAAGGCGCCGTATCCCCGCTCAAAAAGAAGAAGATGGAGAGATATGTAATTACGAATGTTGTAAAGAGCACGCTAATGTTTAAAACGATAAAATTGTAGCGAAAATTATGAAAATGTTTAATAAAACACCACTCGTTTGAAATAGAGCAAAAATCTCGTGAGGAAAGATTGTGAATTTTTTCATACATATAACTTCTAAAATAAGTGAAATGTAGGTGTTTATAATAATTTTCGTAGAATACTTTGCGATTTTTTTCTATTGAGGGAATTTTATATAATTTGCTTTTTGGCGTAGGAAATATATAGATATTATTTTCAAAATTAACACTAATTTTTTTAGAGCTTAAAAACTTCAAATGTTTAAGGTACATATATAAGAAATCGGTAGAAAATGGGTAGCGGCGGCTTAACCTACAATGAATTATTTAAAATAACCGATGAAAATAGTCAACACACCTACCCTGCTGGAGAAGTAAGAACGGTCTCCCTCAACCGATCTCTCCCGATCTGGCCTACCATGCAGTTGGTGGGCAGATGCGTCCATCACCGAGACCCGGACAAGCCTCACCCCATGAGCATGGGCATCCCTGTTAAGTCACCAAACGTAGCGAACCACTTGAGATGGCCTATGGCAGAGCTGTTGGTTATCCAATAAATGATTCCCGTGAAGGCGATACCCTTTAGCCTATCAAATTTAATTTTCTTTGTATCCGAAGGTAAATTATATATACACTTATTTGTTAATTCTTATAATATGTCTTAATATTTTAGTTTACTTTGTATTCTAATGAAGGAACCTTTGGTTGAAAAATATGGAGATATTTTTTGATTGAAGATATTAAATAGTGGTTTAAATAAAGCTAAGGTTATTATTTTTAATTTTTCTTATGGTAATTAAAAATAATAAACCATAAACAAGTGGAAACAATTTTCACTTGCCTATAGTTTATTTTATCTAACTGACTAAAAAAATATATCTATTTATATAAAAATCAAAATATATTTACTTGGGGATGGTATATATCAGATGTCTATGCGTTGCTAAACCATTCATCCGATTGTGATGAAACTTTGAGGATTAGATGTGCGCATGCCCGCAATGGTTTCTATATACAATCGTGAGCTCTGGTGTCACGAAATTATGCGTTGCTAACAATTCATCCGATTGCGATGAAACTCTGGAGATTTGATGTGCGCATGCCCGCAATGGTTTCTACTTTCTACGTATAATAGTGCGTTCTGGCATCATACATTTATGCGTTGCTAACCATTCATCCGATTGCGATGAAACTTTGGTGAGTTGTTGTGAGCCCGCGAAGGTTTCTATATATACTGGTAAGCTCTGGCATTACGAAATTTGTATAAAAAAATTGCAATTGGTGGCAACGCGAGCTGTTTGAAAACTGAATGTACCGGGACTGAATGTAAGGATTGCGGGAGGGGGGAGGGGAACTCAGAAAGCGGAAACGAAAGGAAAAGGGGAAGGAAAAGGGGACGCAAGAGAGAGAGGGGAGGTAGAATGACATGCAGGAAGAAACAATTGCTTTATTAAATGACATAGCAACGTATGCTGTGGACTCGCTGGTTATATATTCTCGTATATATATGATAATAGAAAAGAAGGGGAAATGCGATAAAATTTAAGAAAAAAGTAAGGAGATGTGTGAAGAGTAATTTAATTTTTTTTGTGATTTGTTAAGTTTAATGTTTAATTGTATTGTGGAACTTTGCTCTCTTTATAATATTATGTTTTGTTTATCTTAGCGAATAAAGTCAATTCAACGCCTCCTTGAAAAGTCATTAAAAGCTATGAAAAAAATAATTTTAAATTAACCTAACGTAACCTATTTAACCATTTTTTTAATATATTTTTTTATCACTCTAAATGATTTATTTGAGATGGTTCTGAGTTGGTTTCATTCCGGTCACCATTTAACATACCTATATTATGTAGCAGGTACGTTAAAGTTAAGTTAAGTTAACTAAATAAATAACCTTCGATTTATATATGAAACATGTACAAACGTAGGAAATAAATTATAAATAACTATTGAATATCTTCGTTATTTGTTTTTGGGGTGTGATGCCGTGTTGCGCTACCTACTTCTTTAGCCAACGTTACATTGTCCATCATCAGGGCAGATGTGTGAACTATTGAATAGTATGCTGTGAGCTTGATTTGTATTTTCTAAGTAATGTCGTATAAATTTTCTTTACACGATGAAATAAATTATATACTTCGAAATAGTTTCTTAACGGATCTCAATTATGCTAATGTGGATTGACTTCATCAGTGTTCTATCAAAATCGCATTTCTAGATTCTGCCACTTATTTACTCTTCAGTGTAAAAAACAGTTTTTGATTGTAAATATTCATGGTACTTAAATTCACCCTGTGAATAAAAACAACCCCTTTCAACGCCAATGGAAAACGTTTGGGGATATTAGCATTACGTCATCAGTACTTGTCCGTTGCTTGCATGAACATTGAGCATCACTACATGCCAACTAGTTCCACCTCCTTCTCCTCCCCATTTCAACCCCGAACATCCACATTCCGGTTTGATTAGTTGGAGTGTTTTACTTATTGACACAGCGCAGTTTTTTTTCATACAAACTCTTCTTTTATTCCAAGTATTCTTCACAACTCGCGGGGAATAAATCACAAAGGGAATACTCTAGTTTTTCACAATTTCTTTGGGGATAAACGATTAAAGTTATTCCGCTCATGTCACACAATCGGAATATGAATCATATCTTAAAAAAGGTTTACGATTTTCGTTCGCATTTAAGAGGTTACGAATAAAGAAATCCAAGAATAATGCAAGGCCGATATAAATGTTAAAAGATTTAGAGGAGCGGCTGCGCCTTTTCATAAAAAAATTTGGATTTGAGGCCAAAATATTATAGGTACAAAAAATATCTAGTACGAGTAAGTGCTACTTTTTTTAATTGTGTTGGAAAACATAAAATATGGACCATTAAAAATGAGCTTTAACTAGCTTTCTTCAGTTTTTAACTCGTACAATACTCATATATATTAACGTCCACGTAAGACATCTAATCCACATAAAATAAAAAGTGTAATTTGAATATGCCTCGCCTAACATTTCAGAGAAGGCATCCAATCCAAATAGAGCAAATTAGTATTAATCTATTTGACATGTCAACATTTTTTAGAAAGCAACCAAACATTAAAATATAGATTTACAAAAGAAATTACAATCAAAACAGTTACTATAACCTGAGGCTATAACCGTTAACATAACGGTTACTATAACCGTTAACATAACGGTTACTATAACCGTTAACATAACAGTTACTATAACCTGAACTATTTTTTTCTTATAAAATATTTAAATTTAAGTGTTAAACTCAATGTCCCAGTGCTATTGGGCTCCATCGTGGTAAAAGTTGCTCTGCTTATCTTTTTGAGACATTTACAATAATATTCGAGACTGAATGCTCTAGAAATGAGATCCCTGACACGTATGTGTGGTAAAACCATGTTTGATCGTGTGAGAAATGTGGAGATCCGCAAAGAATGCAAGGCTGATGTAAGCGTAATGAATAAGATTAAAAAAGGGACGCTAAGATGGTTTGGGCATGTAGTCGGGGACGCCCGAGTAAGACATGGCACGACCAAGTGAATCAGATACTTGAGTCGGGCGATGTCAAGAGTCAGAATAATAGAAAAGCATGTATGAGACGATGTATGAATGTGAACGAAGCAAGGAGTGTGTGCCAAGATCGAGTTGCTTGGCGGTCCGTCCTCTCTGCCTACCCCTGTGGGGAAACACCGTGATGGTTAGTTAGTTAGTTAGTTAGTTAGTTTCGGTAGGCCGACCACAGTGTTTTTAACGAACTACAATAGCAATGCCACATTTATGTTTTTTTTTTAAATATTTATTTTATTTTAAAAACGCAATTGTATTTTAAAAATAATAAACTTCCCAGAACTACCTCTCTTTCACTTGCCATAGAGCTTTTTTCCTCAGGCAGTGTGGAGTTAATGTAAAAAAACATAGTTATAATTTACTAACGAATACCACACACCACCACATCAAATCTCCCGGTAAATTATAAGAAACAAATTGCTCAACCTATGAAAGGATGATTGTTCTTAAATTGGTACTACAATTTCATAAACTAACAACCTTGTAATAAGAATAAACTTCAGAGAAACTCAAATTGCTCAAATTTAGTAATAGGAGTACTTACAAACGTACGTACTCGTATATTGGAAAACAGTCGCGTGAAATAAATGCTTGTATAACTTTGATTTCCAAGCTTCTTGGAAATCTAACTGTTTAATAATTCACATTATTTGATTGAATAATAATTTTAATGAAATGCAATGATCGTTTTACAGAGGTGATGGTTTTAAAATTAATGATTCCAGTGCGTGATGTATTGTTTGCATTTTGCAAACCGGAGAGGTTCGCGGATTTGTAAGTTGAACAATGGGGAATTATTATTTTTGGAATTAAACAACTTTTATGCATTTGAAATCAAACATAAATAATGCAGATTGGTGCATTTTGATCATAACAACAGTTGGCCAAACGGGAGCTTTGTTGAGTTCTGATTATAGACTAACGAGTAGGGAGGGACTTTCGTTTTAATAATGCAAGCTTTTCTGTTTTTAGTGGAAGTTGTTATTCGGCCAATTATTGTGTTAAAATTAATTGTTTTTAAAGTTTATTGTTTATTTACGGATTAAGAAATTAATTCAATCTTTTTTTGACAGTCACACATCCATGATAATAGTGATGCTGATGAAAGATCATCATTCAAAATCGAAACGTGACTTGAGCCGGCTTTAGCCATTTTTTTTACCAAATTTGAATAGCTAGATACTTTCTTAACCCCTCTTCCTATTCCCTTCCCTGCACTTCTTCAACATCGCAACATATCCCAAATGGATATGCCATAATCCCAATGGCTCCAGGCAGTTGGGACTGTTGTGCGGGAACTAATTCTGCAAGTGTTGATTGATTAAATGCAAGTGCATTGTTGAAAATTAATAATGCTTTTTTTTTCCTTTTTCAACTTTTTTACTTAGAACGGGTTGTTACACAGAAAATGAACGATTCATCAAATTTCAGTTAATTTTCAGTTTCTGCGAAAGTCCTATTTAGGTTCTGTTACTATCCGTAAACAGTGAAATAACCGGCCCAAGATTAAATAATAATGGAAATTGAAATTTTATCATGTTTTTACATACAAACATTTTTTAAATTTATTTATTTTACTTATTTACAACCATAGAGCTTTTACACAATAAAATACAATTAGTGAATTAAAGATGTAGGTACGTATTTATGCATAATATTAAATAAGAGATTTTTTTATAGCTGCCTTTGGTAGGTAATTATTAATTAAGAAGAAATCTCTTCGTAATACGAAGGTATCTGTTTAATCTCGATTGAGTCCAAGCTTCGAAGTTAACGAAATTGTGTATAATATACTGTGTATTATAATGTGTAAATTCCAAGCACTACATTACAAGGTAAAGCTGAAAGTTTGCACCATGTCAACTAATGATTCTCGTGTTCAAATAATTCTTCGGCTGATATTGGGGTTGAAATAAAATTCCCGGAATTGCGGGAAAATCTTGATAAAGTGCCAGAAAAGAGCGCGAGCAAGATAAAAATAATAGCGAAATAAAGGAATGTGACAAATAAAATCCAGTTGCCATTAACCCCGAATTCGTCTAGCGCTCAAAATTGATTAGATTTTTTATTCACATTAACCTTGTACGGTTTGTTGGAGGGAAATAGATGGCTCTCATATTTAAACTGGATGTCCCGAATTGTACGAACGTACGCCATGTGCCTGGGTAGGTTTTGTAATTTATAAGGCTACGCGAAGATTTTTTTTTTGAAGTGAATTCTTGTGTTGTGATTTGAAACTCGATGAAACGGAAACGAGTGACACCAAAAAGAGACAAACACGTACATTTTTGTTATTTATTTTTGGAGTGTTATGCCGTGTTGCCTCCTTATTTAGCCAACGTTTCACTGCATTTGAGTGATGACTCATCTGCCCTGATGATGGACACTTTAACGCTGTCCAAAACATTGGCTAAAGAAGGAGGTCGCGCAACACGGCATAACACCCCAAAAATAAATAACAACAATATTTTTTAAAACTGAAAATCATACCAAACACATACATTTTTACGATTTAGCCTGCTAGAAAATGAAATTGCAGTAAAATATTTATTTAATTCACGGGTACTCGGTTCCAATATAATACGATAAATCCACAGTCCCACGCAAGCCTACTTTAATGTTGTGGTGTAATACACCCGACGAACCTCTGCAGACATTTAGCGGACCAAGGATCCAATCCTAAGAAATCAAAAAAAGATAACAAAAATATGTTAAAAATCATCACTCAATTAATAAAAAGTGCTTTAGTTTTCTGAAGGTGTCACTTCCACCGCGTTTGAATTGCAACTCGTTTTTTTTTTGCGTTAGCTTCACATAACTCCGCATACGAGACCATGAGGAAAATAACTTCCCTCAGAGCCTGTGTCGTCTTTGTGTGTGTGTGTGTGGATGGTATTTTTGAGAAGAGGAAGGAGTAACCGTAGATTTTGTAGAGACGCATCTTGTAGGAGGGAGGAAACGCAGAAGCAGGTGAATCCTTTCACAGCTGTGCTGTTGTACTCAAGAATGAGTCGTAGAAGCGACCCGAGATAACGTCAACCGTGCACATATTATGTTGTGCGCGCGTTTAGCGTGTTTCCCGACTATGCACCGGTGCCGAACGACGCTAGTTCCTCGGAGCTCCTTCATTGTAATACCGATAGAATAATAACAGCGTACCTACCTGATGTCTGTGCTCTAAAGATTGCAAGATCCGCTTATTAAGATAGGGGAATCTATCAAATGGACCGCCCAGACTCAAAAGACTATTTTCAAAGACTGAATTTATTCTGATTTTTTTTAGTAAAATAAACACAATTAGGTACTTGGGTTGTTATTCTTTTTAACCTACATTACTTTAACCACTCTGTCACATTTCCACCACTCTGTCACATTTTGTTTTTGCTATAAACGTTTTGCTATAAATAATCTCTCCGGATCTCAGAGGGGAAATTGTAGCAAGGGGGGAAGATGGCCTAAAATGCCTGTTGGGGGTGACGAACACGAGCTGCGTGTATATTTATTTCGAATGACAACCCAAGTGACAGAATTGTCGTGCGACATAAAAATTGTAAGATACAAGTTTTTAAGATTTAAAATTTTTTTTATTAAACTTCATTAAAAATAATTATCGCTGTTACTTGATAACTTGATAGGTTATACCTTTTGGAGTTAAGAAATAGTTTTATATTTTATGTCGTCATATCATTTTTTGTAACATTATAGAATACACATAAGTCGAGGTGGCAGAAGACAACTGTGATTTGTATGAAATACACTTCTATCACGAGGAGTTACAACACTGTCACGTAATTTTTACCACAAAAATATAAGCACTTTTTTTTTTAAACGCACACAGTCGTTACGTCTTTAGTACAGTAGATTTTAAAGTAATTATAAAATAATAATAATGGTAATTTTGTTGAATTTTTCTCCACTAACTGGTGGAGACAACTTTATGTAGGTTAAAAAGAAGAACGAACCACTTAGTTTTCAGTTGAATTTATATGTATACATACAAAGTTTTGTTTGAATAGTGGCGTAATAAATGGAAGTGAAGCAGCAATTTCATTTGAACTAGTTTTTGCCAAAAACAAAAACAAGAAAGGTGCGTTCTGATCCGTTTCATAAGTGACAAAACTACTTAAAAATAATAAGTTTTGCTACAGAAATCTGATTTCTTTGTCAAAAATCTGCTGTCGCATTATATTCATGTGTTCAATTTAAATTATATTTCTTAATTGACACATATCAAAATAACCAAAAAAACTGTACAGTAACCACTTTTCTTACTGGAGAAATTGCCAGCAATCAAGACGGGTTCTGATTTGTTACGAAAAGATCTATCTAACGACAATCATTAAATAAATACCAAATAATATCCAACACAATCCTGATCCATTGTCAAAAATCTCCTGTAACATTAAATCCAGGTGGTGATAATATTTCACAATTCGCGATACGCACATATCTGAGTATTAAAATAATTGCCCCGCTAAGAAAATACTCACCCCTTTGGAGCATCATCCCCTTACCAGTGCCCGGGGAACAGCCCTACGAGGGGAGAGACAATACCGCGTTATGGCGCTCATTAAAGCCTAACGTTTGTTCCTACAGCTGTGCTTCCTACACTTTTTGCGCTGGAAGCACATTTTCTCGTTTCCTCATCGGTCCGACTTTGAAAAATTAATAACAATGCTCGCAGCTTGGAAATGCTCGTAACAAGAGGCTTGTAATGCGATTGCTGCAATGTGGAAAGAATGCAGATACAAATTAGGTACAAATCAGTACAAAAATTGCGCTTCTTTTTTTAATATCTTCTTTCTTTTAATGTATAAATTCTGTTTTATATTTTTCTGGAATTACTTTTTTTAAAAGAAAGACAAGCATCACTGGGTTACGAACAACTTGACAATATTTGAAAATCTCCTACTACTACCACAGTGAGTGGGAAATATTGCTTGTGTCGTGTTGGAGGACTTAACCAGCCAAAGAATTAAACATATGATGCCCGGGTGGACCCCAAACGCATTGCCAACTCAGCCACTGACCGGTTAATGTCACATGCAGTACAGATATGACGGCCGACGTTGTCCAGCGGTAAGGCTCTTGACTCGCATTCCGAAGGTCGCGGGATCGAATCCCGGCGTGGCAAATAAATTTTATATGATTAATTTGTGTTATTTCACAATTTATTCTTTTAAGTTAATATGTAGTACATTTGCGGCACGTTCCACGGTGGAAGATACTCCCAGTATCGCTCTGTTGTAAGACCACCATTCAGAATTGAAACGTTGCTTGAAATGGCTTTAGCCGTGTTTGGTGACCAGATCTGAATAGCCAGTTACTTCCCACTTACCCCAGTTGGAGATGTCATAGTCTCACTGGCTCCAGACAGGAGCAATAGGAACTCTTGTGCAACTCTTGTATATAAAAAGATACATTTTTCTTCTAGCATAATTCCATTATAATTATTTTAATGAATATATATTTTATTCCACTTTCCTGCATGAATACCAATTATTGATAATTTACCTTTTTTTAAAGCATAAAATGAACTTTTTTAATCACAAAGCACTCTTTTTAGGGATGATGACAAATGACAACCTGATAACAAAATAAAACTATTTTTATTCGGTAGGTTACCTATACAACTTTTTTTTGAAGGTTGATGGATATCTAGTTGCAATATTTAGTTGAATTATGATCAAGTCATTAATTGTAACTAATGAGTCTTTTATTTTGAAATATGTCTTCTCTTCTAATGGTGTATGGGTCGTTAATAATAATGTTATTTTAAATACATGTAGGATTACGAAAGATTTTTTAAATATTTATATTGAGGGATCAGTAGGATTTATCGGTCCAGTTAGGAGTTCTACCGAGCCGAACCCACTGATATGAAAATATCTGGAGTCGGTGAATTATTTTCCCATTTGGTCTCTGGTGGGTTGACATGTTGTTCTTGTATTGTTTAGTATTTGTTTTACTTTTATAATACACTTGCATAGCATGGATTGACTAGAGACTAGATGATCATTTGTGAAAAAGTGTGTGGAAGGGTTAAGTTTTTCCTGTGGGTAAGATTTAACCCGGACATAAAGTCAAAAGAACAATTAAAGAAATAACAATACTTAGGCATAAGATTAATTGCATTATTTATGTATGTTTCAAAATTATGGTTTTTGCGAGGCAACTTTGTATAGTAAAGTTTCTGAAATTTTATCGTAATATAATAAAAACACAAAACCAGATAAGGTTACATAACTTTTGAAAACTTCACCCAAGATATCGAGGGCATTGGGAAAGTGGAAACTAACTCTGAAAACACCACTTTGAAATTTTTATTTTAGTTGTCGTTCGTTTGAGTTTTTCAGTGCTGTGTTGATGTAAGAATATCCCGCTGGATTCCTCATTATTCGTTACTTTTCATGAGAAGGATAGTTTTTCAAGAAATTCTTAGAGATCTGGATTTTTTGCACAGTATTTATTTAGTGAGATGGATCAGATATACAGAGTATTACAAATATACCGAGAAACTTTTGACAGTAAATTATTTCACTCAGTATTTAGGTTCTTGTCTTTTTGTGAAATAAATTGATGTTTGCCTGATTACTTTTTCTTTTGTGGCACAAGAAATCCCTCGAAGAAGGGTACGAGAATTCTCAGAATTGTTGATTAAGCAGTTTCTGAACGACTTAAATTGCTGATAATAATTAAAATTCGTGTTATTTTTTCCAAAGAATTTTTGTGAAATATCTCGTAAAGCGTGCTTTAGAAAGGTAATAAAATCACTTATTACAGTTAAGTAACCTTTAAATATTTTACCGTTATTCGTAGATAAAAAAAAAATAAAAATATTAACTAGTGATAACTGTTTTCGTTGTAATTTTGATGCATAAAGGAATTCTTAAAGTAAATTATTCCAACAATGTCGATGATAGGCTGCACTTCATGTCTTCGACATTTTAATTTTTTTTATGTGAATACCGTCCAAGAATACCAACTGCTCCAGTCTGAAGCCAGTGAGACTATGGTATACCCAATTGGGGCGCGTTGTAAAGCTGAAGGTTGTGAGAAGGTGAAGGAGGGGGGAAAGGAAAATAGTAATTAAGTCCGATCTTGTCGCCAAACAAGGCTAGAGCCATTTCAAGCAACATTTCAGTTCTAAATGGTAGTCATTCAACAGGGCGATACTGATAGTATCTTCCACTCTGGAACGTGCCACAAATAGACTGCATGTTATTTAAAAGTTTAAATTCTGAATTAACACAAATCAATCAAATGAAATGCAATTGAGCATGCCGGGATTCGAACCCGCGACCTTCAGATTGCTTGTCGAAAGCCTTACACTGAAGTCGTCAATGTACGTACATGTCCAATAAGATTACAATTTCGCTGCGTTAATCTGGTATGAAATACGCAGAGGGAAGGTTACCGGAATGAAAGCTAATCTCCTATAAGAGAGAGCACTAGTACAAAAGGAAGCTTATGGCAGGATTGTGTCAGTGGTAGACACTTTGAGAATCACCCTTTTTTTGTGAATAACGCAAAACGTCCTAACTGTTTCTTACCATCTGAAGCCAGTGAGACTATGAAACCCCCAATTGGGGTATGATGTAAGGCTGAAGGTGAAGAAAAAAAGGAAAGAGATAGGGAAGAGGAAGTTAGGAAAAGAATCTGGCGGATTTGATCATCAAACATGACTAAAGCCATTTCAAGCAACATTTTAATTCTGAATGGTGGTATTTCACCGGCAATACAGGATTTTCGGCAATACTGAGAGTATCTTCCACTGTGGAACATGTCGCAAATACGTTACATGTATTATTTTTATCGAATTAATTGTGAATCTACACAAATTAATATAATCACACTAACTTGCGCGTGCCAGGATTTGAACCCACGACACTCGGATTCAAAGTCGAGTTCCTTGCACCTCGACAACGTAGGACGCCCTGGTAAATACCATTTTAGCGAACTGACTATTTTCGTAGTGGTATCATTGTTTCACGTACGCTGGCCACACTGGAGTCCCGAGAATGTTCGAGAAAACACCAAGCCCGCCATTGCGGTTTCTCTATCGGGGTCGATAATACATGTATTTTGTCAATCTAAAATCTAAATCCTTCTGATATTTGTCGCGGTTGATAATTTAACCTGTACATAATATGTCAAAGTTACAAATAAATGCAATCGTGAATATTGATATGCTGTACATTGACCCCATACAATTCAAAATTGAAATATGGCTTTCATTTTTTAGCGGTTCATGGTAACGAAATCTTTAATGATAGATATTTTTGAATCTTCTCCTTCCCCATCTGCTTTTCCTCCCCACTCCCCTGGGACACACAAGATACTTGTGATGCCATAACGTCACTGGGATTCTTTTGCGGTATTCGTAAACAAAGAAGAGTGTATTATTCGATCAAATCTGCCTCCTTCTGCGGTTAAACAATGTCATGGTTGTCTTGTGAGTTATTTTTTACGCGATTACATAATATTTGGCAAGGTTACGAGTGAAATGACGACACCCCAGAGTCGCCTCTTTTTTATGAAATATTCCGATAGTTTCACGAAGACTAAAAAAAGCTTTTATAAATCCGCCTCGGGCATTGCGAAAAGTGCTTAAATTTTATAAAGTGCTGTTTTTTAGCACGGCTGAGATCATTATCAAAGTCACTTACAAAAAAGCTAGCAAATTCGAAATGTAGACATCAAACTGTAAGAAAATGATATTGAATTTGGAAATGAAATGTTTTTATCTCAGTCAATGTCGTACTATTTATGATCAAGAACATTGATAATTAAAATGGCAATCTTGGATAAGTTCAGAATAAATTAATGATTTATTTAGTTTTGTGTTATTAAAAGAACTCTAATTTTATTTGACAATATCTTTGTTTATTTGTCAATGGATCACATTTTTCCCATTGGCTTAATTTCTTTTGGAACTTATTGTTTAAATCGTTGAAGAAAAAAGGCAATGACTGTGTCTAAATCTAAACGATAAAACACATTTAAGTAGCAGTAACTTCATTATGAAACTTTAAAAACACATAACATTTAATGTGGCGAAAACAGATTTGAAAGTAATCCACAAAATAAATAATAATATATTGTCACAATTATTTTCTTAAGTAGGTAATTTATCACTTTAGGCACCTTAAAATTAAAATTTAGAATCATAAATAATATGTCGTCTCAAAGTGGTCCAACCACAGATATGATTTTAGGTTTTAAAAGGCCAAAAGTATTTTCGTTATTTATTTTTGGGGTGTTATGCCGTGTTGCGCTACTTCCTTCTTTAGCCAACATTTCGGAGAGCGTTACAGTGTCCCTCTTCAGGGCAGATGAGCGATGTCTGAGAAATGGCTCAAAATCATAGTAAAACTAAATCTAGGGAAATACTTGGTGCCGAAATGATCCAAAATTTTTCACTAAGTGGAACTGAAAAGTTGTGATTCTTTTTAAGGAAAATGTGACTTTCCATTCAAAGGTTTTGGGTTTCCAGGATTAAGAGCTAATCCTGGATTATCCTACGATAAACTGTGACTCTGAATACCAAGCTTTGGTAGGACTTTGTCAAATGATTCAACAAATTGTAATAATTAAACTCTGAACGTTCTTGATCTCGCATAGGGGCGGTTTTAAAAGCGTTATTTGGATTCCTTATTATTATTCGACGACCTCCGTGGTTGATGGGTAAGGTTCTCGACTAGTTATCCGAAGATCGCGTGTTCAAATCGAAGGGTTCAAAAAATTGAATTGTGTTTGACAATTTAATCACTTAAAATAATAAAAGGTTTATTTGCGGCGCGTTCCAGAGTGTAAGGTACTCTCAGTATTACTCTGGTGTAAAACCAACATTCAGAATTTAACGTTGCCAGAACTGATGAGATTTATCACATCAGATCTGGTCATCTAGTCATCTCATCAGTATTTGTCCATTTAGATTTGGTTTTGATCTAAAGATTATAACCAGATCTGAATAGCCAAGTACTTCTCTACTTTCCTTTTTTCCATCTCCTTCCCATCCCCTTTACTTTTATCCCCGATCGCTGGTGGTTAGGAGCAGTTGGGACTCTTGGTATTAACGTAAAAAAAAGCTTTTAGTTTCACGAATTCAACAGTTAAATATGGATTTTCATAGATCTGCACTAATTTCCATCATAAAGGTAATAATATTATGGCATATATTCGGCACGTTCCAGAGTAGAAGATACCTGGAGTAAAATCACCATCCAGAATAGGTGACCAAATCTGAATAACCAAGAACTTCCCCACCTTCCTCTCCCTCATCTCCTTTCCATCCCCACTACCTCCAGCCTCGCAATATTCCCCAATTGAGGATGCGTAGCCTCATTGGCTCCAGGCGGTTGGAAGCAGTTCGGACTCTTGTGCGGTATTCAAATAAAAATAAATAATAATATTAGAAAATTTTCGTTAATATGTGTTGAGCGTCTTTGATGAATCAGTTTGATTTGTATTTTCTGAGAGTTTAAGGGAGTATTCTAGTCTAGAAGCATGAACCAATAATATTTTTATGAGCCATTATTTAACCAAATATATTGTCTAAAAAATCTAACCTAGGTTTAGCTAGGACTCACACCTCTCCAAATGATACGATTTATTGGTTTAGGTAAAGTTAATATAATTAGTTGAAGAAATTATCCATAGATGTCAGAAGGTGCAAATTTCCCTCTTACCAGAGTAACATTATAAAAAACCTATGTTTTAGGTTTTTACACTCACTTCTCCTCTACTCAGCATATCTTCTTAACAAGTAAAACGTAAACTCCTTGGTCTGTCTTGGGTAGTTTGGGTCTCCTGAATATTCACAATATAATTGGGAATAGAGCAAATAAAAGTCACAAGTCCTTTAAATTTTCCTGACGATTTACAAGTTCCTTCCTCCAAAATATTACATATATATTAAACATTAAAGAATACATGAAAAAAAAAATCAAACGAAAAAATTATAAATTCATAAAGTTACAGGGTGTTGAAGTGGGGGGTCTCAAAAAATGGCCCTGTTTGACACGATTGCAACCCTCCTAGTAATCTAAAAAAAAAATCTTAATCCAAAGAAATGCTGCTATGGCATGAACCTCGGACAAGTAAAAATTTTTTTCGCAAAATGGCGGCTATTTGAAATAAAAATATAATTTTTTACTAGTTTTTCTGACTTTTCCGAATTTTTCAAAAATTGTAAAAATTTAAATTTTTTATGATTTTGGTTCATGCAATAGAGTATGGAGAAGACTCACACCAAATTTCAAGCAAATTGGTTAAGTAGAACTTGAGATATCATGTCAACCGTCTCGAAAAAAGGAGTTTTGAGAAACACGCGTTTAAGGTTTTGCTCTGCTTGGATTCTAGTTAGATTCCATCTAAGCCTGGCGAACTAAAATGAATCTAACTTTTAAAATAAAATTCAAATTTTGACAAATCCTTGTAAGGAGATATTCTTGAATATTTAAACTCGGAATGTGAAGAATTTTTTTTTTCTATACTTTATGGTAGCTTCCGTGCTAAGGCCCCCATTTAAAAATATAACCATTTTAATTTGAGCTTTATCAGTTTTACATCTAATATACCTTTCCAAGATTATTTCACTTCTGTGTAACTTGTGACATGCAAGACGTTAAGACAAGTTGGTTATTTCTGTCATTGCAAGTACATTTAAATAAATATATTCATAACCTGGCAAATAAAAAACTTTCTAACTTTAAACAAAGCTCCATTCAATTTGAATTTTGTGCAAAGTTGGCTCCTTAATCACTCCTCTTGATTGAGTGAAATGTTTTAAGTTTTAAGTTAAGTTGCAACGTGAACGTGGACGTTACGAAACCTGTTAACGAAGGTCATCGCTTCTCAAAGAACTTTTTACTTGCTACCTGCTACCCTCTACCTGCTACTTGCTACCCACTACTTGCTACCCGCGCGCCCTGCCCGTCGTATTTAATACGGAAGTTTGCAAAGCTTTCCTAACTTTGAGTTTTTAACTTTGCGGAGTTGAAAAACTGTAATGATTTATAATTTGGGTGATTAATTTTATCGGTCGATTTTAATTTTAATCACAGATTTTATAAATTCCCAAATTCGGGTTTGTGGGGTGAGGTTCTAGGTCTTACCGGCGGATGCATCTGCCCACGGGCCGGATCGAAAGAGACTGGTTAAGGGAGGCTTTTTTAACCCTCCAGCTGGACTCTATCGACTCAACCCTTGCATCATAGTTGGAGGAATGGATTTTTACGTCCATCACTCCTGGACACAATGAGCCCCAGATTACTTCCACACACTTCATACCTTTTTCCTTTCCAGAACTTTCTCTCCTCCCGTTCTTTAAAAAAACCGTCCACACATCATCCCCTGAGTTAACTGAGGGAAAATATTTTCCTCCAGTATGAAGCTTCATAACGTTAAAAAATAAAATATATATAGTTATTTACAAAATAATGAAACAACATACCTACCTGTATTGTACCTGTTTATATCCTTAATGTTTAGTTCATTAGGTTATATACTATATACTTCTTATTGTACTCCTGAACAACATATGTAATAATAATAATGTATATATGCAAAAGCCGTCAATAAAAAAATATTAAATAAATAAATTACAAATTGCTTTTCAATCTTGCAGTAGTTGTTCAACAATGACATCCATCCCATGTGTATTTTTTTATCGCCAATGCCCGCGTCACATGAGGCTAGTATTTCAAGCCAGAATAGCAAGCTAGTATGCAGGCGTCCTATCCTGGCAAGACTCTGACTTACTATCCAGTCTTGGTATAAGCTAGAGCGGTTTACACGATACTAGGAAATTTTAGGCCAGTATCATTGCAATGACACACATCTGTCCGTCGGGAAAAATGAAAAGCCATGTCGAAGAAACACAAGACTGAAACAGTCACTATGGAAACTGTGTCGTATTGCTTTGGACGAATTAGTAAAAGAGTTGTTTGAAAACGTGTTTGCAAGACCATGGATAATTTTATTTTAAATATCTTTAATAGTCTTTATTACGCCGGTTGTCATTAATTCGGCACATTTTTGTTGTTATGAATTATGCATAGACTTGTGTTTATAAGATTGAATCCTTAGACATTCTTCATCACGATGCATGTTAAAATCAATAACCAGCTGCCTTTGCCCTCTGTGGAACCAAATTAATACATTTAGTTCGCCACTTAGCTAAAACGTCGTTATTATGCACTGATCATCACATGGTCAAACAGATTTCTCCCTTGCTGGATCAAGAGCGCTTTTAGCATGTCACTTACTTTTCAGCTGTGTTTGTTTTCATTGTATTAGTTTTACCATTTTTAATAATACATTTAATACAATTGGATTCGTTAATTATTTTTCTTTCCCTTATCATCCACCGACTTAAGCAGTACTTCAGAAATGCAGAGGACCGGGCCTTGTAGATTGTTAGCAGCGTAGATTTAAAAAAGTGCCAACCCAAAGTGCACGTAAGACGGAATTTGTAAAATAAACTCGAATACTTATTTTGAACCGGGGCGTGTTGCACAAGTCGATCATGTACTAGCTTTGGGTGGCCACACGAAGCTAGACACAAAGCTAGGATAGTAACTTCGATGGTCGGGGGGCTACTAGCTCAAATAATAGAACCTCACCCTATTAAACTATTTTTTATTGAGACTATAGCTTACTAGGTTAAAAACAAACCTAGCTTTTGCCTTGAGTTACTATTTTACACGATTATTACTAATAGCTTGCTATCTTAGCTTGAAATACTAGCCTCGATTGGCACGGGCATAAGCTCCTAGGCTAGCTAGAATTAAATTCGTTTCAAGCTTTTTTCATCTTGTCGGGTGGCGTCTATATTTTGAATGTAGTTTTGTTTGAACAACTTCAGTGAGATGCTTAGAATCGAGCGAAAAGTGGCTACTTGACAAGTTTAAGGTCTCGCGGCACTTTTTATACTGTATGAGGGGGCCCTAGCAAAAGGTCAAAAGAGTTAAGTGGGTACCTACTTCTACGTATCGGTGGAAGTTATCAAGTATGGTTATATCGAAGAATAGAACGAAACTGTACACCCTCTGGTTTGTAATGTAAGAAAGCTGTGGGATCAATAATTCGTATTGTAAATTCTAACCAGCGATGAATTTTGTGAACAAGGTGGAAAAACCCCCTGAATACTTTTTAACAGCTAAAAAGAAATTGAAAAAGATAAGAAGTTTATTTAAAAACTACCATGAAGTGTATCAAAGTGTCAAAGTAAGATTCGTCGATTTTATTATTAAAAGGTAGTGAAAAGTTTTGTACGCATCGAAAATTAAAATTGACAAAACATGGAGTTTAGCTCTCAAAAAGGTTTTGACTTGATAGAGCTTCCGTTAGCAGACTATGTTTTATCAGTTTTATAAAGACCAACTGAAACTAAGTATAAAATACCCACATAAAATTTGTAATGTACTTCTAAATGAAATAAAAAATACAACGAAAATTAAAAGTTTTAAACAAAACCAAAGTAAACACGAAGATGATGAAATCATAAAAATTAACGCCAACACAGTTACAACACAGCTACAGTTGACAACAAAGATGAAGACGAGGAAATCAACAAACATAGAGTTGAGGTCTACAAACAAGATGACGAGAAAACCATAAATATTATGAAGTAACACCAACACAAATATTATGAAGTAACAATTAACAATCCTCAAGATGAGGTCTACAAACACGAAGATGAAAAAATCAACATATAAGGTCCACAAACATGAATGCGAGGAAATTATAAAAAATATGGATTATACCAATGCATCAACCGGCAGTCTGCCTCGGAATATGAATCCTTAGTGAGGAGTACAATGAATATACTATCTAGATAGTGAATTTACTAGCGAATCTACTATATATCCATAATCATTAATAAATAAATACCAAAAACTAAAATTGTAAAGCAAAATAGAACCTAAAGGGTAACGTAATTCTGAAAATGATATTTAACATGTGATGCAGAATATGATCACTAAAAATATGATGAGATTTCCCCTCGCTCCCTGGTTCTCGCCCTCCCCTCGACCCAAGAAATCCCACAGGCCTCATGTCTCTTGCAATCTCATTTAATGTAACGTAATAACGGCGATTGCCTCGTTAGGCGAAATGTTACAAATGTCCGGGAAGCTTAAATTGAATAAACTTATTTTTAGAAAACGATGTTTCTGGAAATCCTTTTTTCATAATTCGTCATGATCATCATTGCTGAATTTTGTTTTGTTCTACTTTAATACACCGTCTGTTGATTTTATTACTGTATTATCACATATGACTCGGGACTTAAACTCTCGCACTTCCTCCCGTAGTCTCACCTCCGAGACCTGTCATGTTTTTCAACGTATTATAATAAAAAAATATATATACCAGATGCAACGAAAGATCGCACGTGACGTCATTGTTCTAGTATCTTCTGTCTTTTTCGTTTTCAAACAAGACGCGTGGGAAGGAAAATGATGAACGTGGATGACGTGTACAAGCTCTCACTGGGACAAGTTTATCAGAATTTCTATTGAAAATTTCCAGATGCCTTTTTGCTTACGACGGCAGTATATTTTGTGTCGGTAATTAATCGTTGTATATATTTTCTCTTATCCTTAAATTACGCTTTAACTCGCGATCATTTTCTGATTTTCCTCCGGTTTTTAACTTAGCTAGCACAATCCATCATGGAATACGGCATTACAGCCTGGGGTTGTGCCAATAAAAAATGCATTAATACACTGTTTACAGCTCAGAAAACCTTAATAAAAGTAATACTTAAATTACCAATACTAGCACCCACTTCAATCATATTCAAAAAATTCCCAGTGCCGAAAATTAAAAGAATTATATTCAAAACAAATACTAACTTTCCTTTACAAGAACTTTAACACATTAAATATTTCACAAAATTCTCGCAATACTAGAACAAGACTTGCTCACCAACTACAAATACCAAAAACAAACACATCCTTTGGACAAAAACACTACACATGCCAGGCTATAAAACTAAACAATTCACTTATAAAATAACGAATCTTACAAAATACAAAAAAACAGACTCGGAACTGGCTACAATACTCATAACTTTTTTTTTTTTTTTGAGAAAAACTCTCTTTTTATTACTTTTGAAGGTTATTCCCATCAAGGTAATATATCAATGAAGAAGAAGATAACAATAATAATCTAAGCGAAAATATGAAAGAGAACAAGACACAGAAACATAGAAAAAGACAATGGTCGCAACTGACACTCGAATCCAGACCTCTCGTCTAACCGGTACGTGCGCGTTAACCAATTTCGCTATTGACACATTCTGTCAAAACGTCATATTTGTCAATGTCATATTTCAAATTTTGGATTTTTTTTTCATGAGCTCCACAGAGACCCTGATAAAAATAATTTCCGTCAATGGGCCTATGTCATTTTTGGAGATGCTGTATGGAGAGTTTTATTAAGGAAAGGAACGGGAGGAGAGAGGGGTGCGTAGGAATCTGGGGTTCAGTGTGTTCTGGTCATCCACCTCCAAGACCTAGACAAACCTCACCCCATGAACCCGAGCACCCCTGCTAAATCAATAACAATTAACAATACTATCTTCAACTAAGATTGATAAATATGACGGTTTGATAGAAGGTGGCTTGAAATATTTTGTCTGCGAGTAAATTCATCAATCCATGATTTTTGGGGTATTATGCCCACATAGTTGGGATTATTTACACACCCCAAGTTCAAATTATGAAACCTACTTTGAAATATATTATTTATTGTTGTTATACGCCCACAGGGGCTTTTACATAGATTATAAAATAATATTTATGATATCGAGGATTACACATAAATAGAATTTATATCAAAAGTTACAAAAGTGAAAAATTTTAAGAATATACAATATACAATAATATAAATGATTTCACCACTATTTAATAATGCCTCCTTATCTTTTTTTTTGCTTCTGATTAACATACTTTTTTAATAGATTTCTTTAAAGTTTGTGGTAAATGGCAAGTTGTTTTGATGTAAACTATACAAACTTTTTCCGCTTATTTTAAGGAAATGAAAAAAATCCTTGGGAATTGAAGAAATTCATTCGTAGTCACAATTAAAACAGAAATTCAATACGTGTTTATAATTAGATACATTTTACAAATACCTCCACAACTTATCTATCCCATAATAATTCTAAGAATGCTATAAAACGTTTAATAATTATTATTTATAAACTATAATTTCGCTTCAATACATTCAGTACAACGCTCCTCGAGAGATGATAAAACAACCCACGCCATTCTGAACCTGGCTGCCACTGAATACATTATCTACAGAAGTGTAATACCGACACTGATTTAGTAGAAAACTGATGTCACCATTTTACATAAAACTATTCACCCCAGATAGGCCTGTAGTTTCGTTTTGTGCACCTCAAGCCGTTCCGAACTATCAAATAAATAATTAGCACAAAAAACGGCAACGTAAAATGTGTGATATTTATTTACATAATTATTTATTTATTTTATTTGTGCCTTCCAATTTAAGGCTTTTCAGGAACTTTTTAAGCCACCGCTATCCGAATTTCGACCGATTTATTACATATCTCCCTTAAACATTTGAAGTTTTTAAGCTCTTAAAAAAATGTATGTTATTTTTGAAGATAAAATCTAGATACGTTTTATGCCGAAACGCAAATTATATGAAATTCCCTTGATAGAAAAAATCGCAAAGTATGCTCCGAAAATTATTAAAAATATGTCTTTTTCTATTATTTTACAAGTTATAATAGTGAAAAAATTCACAATGTTTCTTTATGATATTTAAGATACCTTTCACGAGACGTTTGCTCTACTTTAAACGAGTCATGTTTTATTAAGCTTTTTCGCAATTTTCGCTTCATTTTTATCACTTAAAATATTACCGCGCTCTGTCCAACATTCGCATTTACATATCTCTCCATCTTCTTGTTTTTGAACCGGGAAGCGCCGCCTTAAGGCTTCACTTCTTTCTTTAGTATTGTTATTTGCATAACTACTAACTGCTGGAGCTGCGTTATTGTTATGATATATTCTCTGCGCCAAGAAAACAGAAGAAAGAGCGCCAATAAGAAGAGGGGTATATCATTTGTATTGACAGTACTGGTTGCTTCATACATTGCTTTGACCCTTTCTCGCAGACGAGTGTTAAAACCAAAAGATCGTTTTAATATGATTAAAAGCTAAAAACAATAAGTAGACGCAAACAAAACATAAGGCTGACTCTTAGCCCTATATAACCCTATATATTAAGGGTTATATAGGGCCTAAAGGGTTCAAAGGGTTAAGGAATTAAAAAAAATATGACAACGCGGGTATCTAGTTCATTGCGGTGCGTAAAACAATGCCCGGCTTTCTCAATGGAGTGCTACTAGCTATCTAAAAATGAGCATGAAATATCAAATGCCTTAACTATGATTGCGCGACCCCTACTTTGGGCACAGACACGCCCACAATACACTCCTTTGCTGTGCTAACCACTTAATAATAATAATATATTCTATCACCTGAGTTTGGAGTAGTATTTCTGCAACTTCGTGCATTCTGGGGCGTTACACGTAATCTGAATTTGCCCTCAAAGTTTGCAGGAAATGGAAGGCTTCAGAGCGCAGAGTGCAGAGTGCAGAGTGCGCCCCAAGGAGCGGATTCCTTAATTTTCCATACTCCTTTTGTTTAATATGGAGAGCGTAGAACCTCCTCCTGCTTGTGCGGTAATTATGTTTCCCATTCGCAGAAGAATCTCAGATATTTCGTCTGAATATTTCAGATGCTTTAATGAATCTCTCTTTATGAAGAGGTATTTTGTTAATTATAGTGGAATTTTAGGTTGTTTGATTTGAATATTTGATCTTTTCATGGTTTTGTCTTAAAATATTCTAAAAAAATAACTTAGAAAGCAGAACTAACTTACCAACAGTGATGCCTTTGGGAAGACTCACTAGGTTAATTAACTGCCTCGCATGATTTTAAGCATGAAATGGCACTTATGTTTTTACTAAATGTATTACTTTAACTGCAAATTTTATGCATTTTTTACCACTTTTTCAATTTATTGGTTTTATGCTGTTTTTGCAATTTAATAAATAAATAAATCTCCAATGGATATTTGGATAGCCCTGAACTAGTGAATACGATCAAATTGTTAACAGTAACAAATTCACTAAACACTGCTCTCTAACTATTTTAATATGTAATTGTTGTGTACCTTTTATTTTTTGCTGTATGTTGTGATACTCCTGTTAACTTAGCAATGTTACATGTAAAAGCTATCAAGGCGTAAAAAAATAAAATAAAATTGACGTGTGTTGTGAGGTTGTAAGAGAAGGAGAGGGGATGGTAACGGGAAAGAGAAAGGTGGAGAAATGCTTGACAATTCAGTTCTGGCCACTAAAAAAATCTAAAGACATTTCGTTTTTAGACGGTGGTCTTCATCTAGCTCGATGCTGAAAGTAGGTATCATCCCCAGTTTCAAACTTTTATTTACACTACACCAGATGTAATTTAAAAAAAATTGTGCCTAATTTTAATTTTAATGTTATTTTTTTTAAATTTGTATTCTTTTTACATATTATTTGTTAATGTTTGCCTCTGCAAAGCACGTATCAGTTCCAAGTTTCTTTCAAGTAGGTAAATCAACAAAATTAAAGAATCTGAACCTTAACACACTAATCTGACAATATCAATACTCTAGCGTCCGTACGGTTGAAATTTAAGAATCTGACTCCGTGTACAACTCTGACGCCGCGCCCATGGAAACCATATGTGAATGAGAAGTTTGTGACCGAGTTACTATCGCAATAGAGTCGAATTAAAGCAAGTAGCTATTAATGCCAAAAGATGGCGCCACGTACGTTAACAGCTAGGCTGGCAGAATTAGAACTAGAAGGTGAAGCCGAAACAAAGATCGCCTGCATGGCCTAGCAGCGAAAACCTGCGGGGTAGATTTTTAACCGTTATTGATCAATGAATGCTCCTTTTTCCTTAATTTAAAATTCTTCTCTGAAATATATTTACAAGTGGTTAGCTACGTTTGGTGACTTCGCCGAGTTTTGTCTAGTTCTTGGCGGCCCACCTGCTGGGTGGCAGGCCAGATCTGGAGAGATTGGTTGAGGAAAGCCTTTTGACCTTTCCAGTCGGACTCTCTCGATCCATCGCCTTGTAACGCAGTTGGAGGGATGGATTCATACGTCCGTCACTCCTGGACACACTGACCCCCAGAATCCTACCCACCCCTCATACTTTTTTCCTTCCCAGAACTTTCTATCTTTTCCTTCCTTAAAAATATCCTCCACACAGCATCCTCAAGATGACATACGCCCTTAGGGAAATTGTTTTCCTCCGGACCTTCTATGTGGAGCTAATGTAAAAAAAATATTACTATTTTGTTAAGAATATTCTTAAAATAAGACTACTTTACAAACAAACGAGGCGAATTTTTATCACAAAGCACTCTTTTTAAATGGATTGCCTGTTTAAAAAAAGCCTTTTAGATTCTTTTAAATTATGCAACAGATCAGTGAAACATATATTTTAAAATCATGTATTGAAGAAATAAATATTCACGGAACATACCAAAACCCACATCACGTAGTTCCACTATCCGCGAAACAGTAATTGTAATTTATTCGTCGACATCACATTTTTTCCTGCAGAGATGCGAAAACGGTTTTAAAATTTTCGCTTTTTACGCCCTATCAATTGTCTTCATATTACAGTAATTTATATTTATGCCCGTAATAAATGACGGGGGCTGTTGCGAATCATGTCGGTGAAAGCTTTTTTTAATAAATGCTCTGGAGTTTTTCCTTCTACCCCCGAGACGCTTCTCCCACCTTTACCCCCCCCCCCCCCCCCCCCCCAACCCCTGACTCTCACAACATCCAAACCACCCTCGATGTCTCACTTCTCCCCGAATTCCCTTCCCACAGGGTGTTCAGTCGTGCCACGGTGGAATAATGGAATAAACAGTACACATAACCTAAGTCCTGCATTTCCTTCTTATTTACTTTTTGGCTTTGCTTCCTAGGAACAATTTTATTCTCAATTTACATTTAGAAAATAAGTTAGTTTAATAGTTTTGTAATCTACGTGACTCTTACGAGGGTCCGCAGCATGCAGGGTGATGATTGTCTTCATAATAGTTGACTTCAAATAGGAGAGTGAACCAGAAAACCAAGTAAGGATTATTAAAAAAAAAAAGACATATACTGGTTTAGCGCAATTTTGTGTGTGTAGAGATAGGTTGAGGGAAAACTTTTGATTCCGAGGCATGAAACAAGGCGATGTTCCGAGAGAGTACGGCTGGAAAAGTTAAAGGGACTCACTCAACCACTCTCTCCCGATCCGGCCTGAAATGCAGCTGGTGAACAGACGCATCGGCCGCTAAGACCCGGTCAAACCTCACCCTATGAACCCAGGCACCCCTGCTAAGTCACCGAACGTAGCGAACCACTTGGGGTTACCTATGGCAAAGGTGTATTCATTCGCCCGTCACTCTTTGACATAATGATCTCCAGATTCCTACCCCCCTCCCCCATCATACCTTTTTCCTGCCCAGAACTTCCTCTACTTTTTCTCCCTAAAAAAACCCTCCAAAAAGCAAACCCCGTAGGCCCCGAGGGAAATTGTTTTCCTCAGGGTCTCCTGTATGGAGAAAAGGAAAAAAAATAACTTACTGTAATAAACTTTAAAATTTTCTGAAGAGTTCTTATGAAACCGGTAGAGTGCGAATATAATAAAATTAAGGGGGCTATAACAAACTTATGTGTTTTTATTGTAAATTATGGCACAAAGTTAATGATTTTTACTCTGGTCCGCCATCAATAGGATAAGGTGCTCCCATAGCCGTTGTGCCCATATGATGTATAAAAGGGGCCTTAAAGAGTCGGAGATGTGTAAATGCGGTGAGGTGCAGACCACCGAACATGTGGTCAACGAATGCCCGCTCCATTGATTCCCCGGCGGGATTGATGAGGTTCACAGGGCAACGCCTGAGGCCCTAAAATGGCTCGCAGACCTAGATGTCCCTCTCTGACCCCCCCACCATACGAAAGAAGAAGAATGATTTTTACGAAAAAAAAAATATATATATAAATATATGAATAAAATAATTACGCTTTTAACCTCATTCATTCAGTGGTCATGTGCTTAAGAGTTAATCAACAATTACTTACATAGTTCGTTTCGCCCATGAGGTGATTTTTCACAAAAACGGCGCTCTACAAATTATCCAATTATTATTATTATTATTAGTTACAATAATAAATAAAATTACCAAATTTACAGTATTACAAAGCAATAAGAAAAGAACAAATTTACAGTGTGTACAAATCAAAAAGAATAGAAAAAAATTACAGTATTTTAAAGCAATAAGACTAGAAAAAAATTACAGTATTACAAAGCAAAAAGAATAGAATAAATTTACAGTTTTACACAACAATAAGAATAGAACAAATTTACATTATTACACAGCGATAAGTATAGAACAAATTCACAGTTTTACAAAGCGATAAGACTAGAAAAAATTTACAGTATTACAAACTAATAAGAATAGAACCAATTTATAGTATTACAAAGCAATAAAAATAGAACAAATTTACAGTATTACACAGCAATAATAATAGAACAAATTTACAGTATTACACAGCAATAAGAATAGAACAAATTTACAGTGTGTACAAATCAATAGAAAGACAGTAAATTAGGAATAGCACATGACAAAATGACACTATGAAAAGATATATAACAGGGGTTAGTTTATGTTCAGCGAAGTTTACGCGTATTTACATAAATGCATTGCATAATGCATAACGCACCATGGTGAAATTATCATTATGTTGTAAGCCTTTAGAGAGTTTAGAATTATTAATGCAAAATAAACATCATTATTTAATGGGCAATTCACAACCGGTGTACGGGCGGCCTCTACGGATTAGTGGTTTAGAACAGTCCCAGTAAAACAATTAACATTATTTATCTAATAGTAATTTTCGAACACTAATCGCTGATGATTTTACTGAAAAATAATATTATTATTTTTTGTGTTTTGTCTTACCCACTCACTATTTTAAGGACTCACTAATTACATTTCATGAGAGATTTTTTTTAGATTAACACCACACAGGACACCCTGAGGAAAATAACATTTCTCGGGGCCTATGTCATCTTTTGCTGTGTGGAGGGTCGTTTTGAGGAGAGAAAGAACAGATCATGGGTTTTTAACCTTTTCGTTCCGCAAAGAAAAAAATCACACATGATCCGAAGGGGGGTCACTCGGGACCCCAATTTGTTTTGCTTATTGAAGGGTGTTAATGACATAATTTATTGTAATTTGTTTTGAAAATAATTAAAGGGAAGTAAATTCATCGTATTTCACTAGTCATTTTCAAAATCGTGTGATAAATAACGTCATTATTAATATTATAATGAATTTAGACTATAACGTGTATTTTTTCCATAGATAACATAGAATGCGGGCCTATAGCAAACATAACTCCTTGTTTCCGAATCTCGACTGGCGATTGGCGTTTACAGGAAACGACCCAAACCGAATGATCTTTGACCGGCAAGCGAACATTATAGCATTGTAAAAAGAGGAAACGAGATGCGCAGTGTAAACGAACGGGATCTATTCCTTTCCACTACCAACATAGAAACTACTTGCTATCGCCTAGAATTGTCCCGATACGTCCAGTAGATAGGAACGCCCGAACTGAGGAGTAAGGAGGCGGGTGGGACAGATTCTCTGCCGGAATTTGCTAGAAATTATTTAATATTAAGAAAAGTAGTAATGCGATATTCATTTTTTAATGCAGATCGGTAACCAAATAGTTTTTCTAAGATTACTTAAATTATTGAGTATGTGGTTTAAAAAACAACTTAGATACAGGGTAAAACTCTCGTTAGTGTAAGTGCATTTTCCCGGTCCGGCATGGAAGTGTTCAGAGAGGAAACACGGAGACCGGCTAATCGTTCCATATGATCCACAATAATAATAATAATAACTTAGTATTTATAAAGCGCAGTTTTGTGTAATTTCACTTCAAGTGCGCTTAGCTATAATAAACTTAAAAGTAATCCTATTATAGTGTTCCTTACGAGTCCTTACAAAATTTATTAAAAACTATGAAACAAAGATTATACATTTTGTTCAGGGCAGATGACCTGATGATGGACACTGTAACGCTGTCCGAAACGTTGGCTAAAGAAGGAGGTAGCGAAACACGGCATAACACCCCAAAAACAATAACAAAAATACTTTTTGGCCGTGAAAACCTAAAAACATACCTAAAGATTATACAGTTTATACAAACAACGGCGTTGTTTTGGCACAGGACAATAGATAATGCTAAACCATAACGGTGCCCTTAAACAAGAATCATTAAGAGTTAAATATAACATCGAACAGGAGGCAGTTTCGTTTAGAAATAAGAAAAAAATCGGAGTGCACATTAAACATAAAAATACAGTAAAGAGGCAACCGAAACCAAACAATTACCGGAAACCTGAAGAACATGGCTTATTAGATTATATTGAAAAGGAGTTATGATTCATGAAAAGTACGATTTTTTAAATAAATTTGTTTTTAAAGCCCGTTTAAATTCAGCCAAGTTCTGGATATTAGTAAGGGCTGAGGGAAGTTTATTCCAAATGAGCGGGCCAGTTACACGAAAAGATCGATCATAGTAAACGGCTCGATTTGACCTAGAAAGTTCGATTAAGCGATTAGTAATATCTAGATCTGCTGACCTTAGAGTAAGCTGTCTATCGCTTAAGTTTTGTCGGACACATAGTTCCGATATATAGGCTGGCGCCATTCCTTGCAATGCTTTGAAGGTCATTAAGCAGATCTTGAACTCTATTCTTTCAGGGCATCGAAGCCAATGGAGACGATCCCTTAGAAGCGGGGTTATACGGCAATACTTAGATTCGCCAAAAATCATTCTCGCCGCTGCATTGAATACGGACTGGATTCTATTGAATTGTTTTTTAGGCAGGCCAGCATATGCACTATTACAATAGTCCATACGTGAGACGACGAACGAATTTATGAGTGACTTTGCTCCATCGGAGGGAAGGCATCGCCTGATTGATTTTATCTGCCTTAGATGGAAAAAGCCTGAACTCACAGCTTTTGAAATTTGTGATTCAAGAGAAAGACTGTTGTCTATTGTGAAACCCAGAATTTTTATTTCTGTAGATGGGATTATATCTGTACCCTGAATATGGCAAGGCAAAGTAATACAAAATCATGCAAAATCACGTGTTTTGGGTGTGAAAATTTGATCGCTTAGAAACATTATAGATGCAAATTAAATGCTGCAAGTAGAACACATCTTGGCTTTTGTAATTATCGAGTAATTTTTTGATAAGTTTTTTAATACCGCTATAAAAAAATAAAGTATCTGGCCCATAAAAAGTGCTTTGAAGTGCGAAATCTCCTATTTAAAAATCCTTTTTCGGATATGGTTTTATTGTTTAACGTAGCAAATTAACTTTCTTACAAAATAATCGGAAAACATTTTAACGTTTCTTCTTCAAATTAAAAGATTTCTTTGTTTTAACCAATGTCGCTTACTCCGCCCAATTCCGAATGGGTCCAGGATTAGGAAATCGTCTTAAGAACGACCCGTTCTCTTATGTGAAAAACGTTTGGCGTGTTTCCCGACTATGCACTAGTGTCGAAGGGATCAATAATGCTAGTTTTTCGGAGCATCTTCTATTGAAATACCGACAGAGCAGGGACAACTCACCTGACGCCTGTAACCAAAATATTGCTATCCATTTGTTAAGATTGGGGAATCTAATGACATTAATTCTTTCTTCAAACACAGCAAACTTATTTTGTGGCACCATTTTAATTCAAAATTAATAAAATACTTAGTTTTTACCACTTTTATAGTTTACAAAACCAACATGTTTCGTGAGCTATGCTCACTTCTTCATGGTTTACTAACTAATAATAAATAATAGATAAAAACAATGATCATAGACACAGACAACATAATTATAAATAAAAGACATAGTCAATGGAAAGGTGAGAATGAGTAGAGGGAAGAGGGGCAATAGGGAACAATTTACAAAGGAAACAGGTTTAATATTGGGTCATTTAAAAACAATTTTTGGTTATTAATGAAATTCAAATTCGCATTCATGCTCTTTCTGATCTCTATTATTTAATTTATCCAACTGAATGCCAATAAAATTACAATGTAACAATTCAATTCCACTATTGAAGTAAAAAATGTGACTAGTCTCCAACAAATGATTGGCGAAAACTGTTATTGTTTAAAGATTTCATTTGTTCTTTAATCCTTATTTCAAAGTTTTTCGCAGTTTTACCAATATAAAAGAAACCACAATCACTTTAATTTATAATTTCCAGATTTTTTCATTTATGAATCTCTATCATTAATATTTAAAATGTAATTTTTAAGTTTGTTATTTGCATAAAGTACAGGAATAATTTCATCTGGTACATTCTTTCTAAGAATTAGAAATTTTATCATTAAAATATATAATTATCCCCCATTTTTTCCCTTCTATTAATTAATTCTCGTAAACGAAGTTTCGCCTTTAGCAGGTTCAGCAACGTACCTTCAATATTAAAAAAAATGAATTATCATATTCAAAATACATAACAATATTTGTAAATCGTACGTTTAAAAGTGTTTATTTTATTTGAATTGCCTTGTCAGGACTGCCAGGAGGCAGTAATTTTAAAACCACCCTGTTCTTTGTTTCTTAGAACCACCACTGTCTCTTCCAAATAATTAAATTTATTGGTTTCAATAAAAACAAATTTCCATTAGAAGGGACTCGAGGACAGGCGAAGGAAGCGTCTGTCTGCAACCTACATAATTAATTTATTCTTTCCTAAGCTTTTTACAACTCAAGTGGGTGTTGGGCAGGGATGGAATAACAATTGCGTAAATTGTTTAGGTTAAAGGTAAATCTTATTCATAGATAATTTGTAATAACAAATTGTTTCCAGTTAAAATGAATATGTATATGTGGAAATAAGGCCCTTAAAAAAATATGTGTTGGTTCATAAATGTTTTTCCCGCAAAAATAACAACACAAAATGTGAGTGGGTAAACAGACCTTTTAAAGAATATAAAGTAATCAATCTACTGAGAAAAAGTTTCATATTTTGAAACCTTTTTATGATCGTCAATATTTCAGAAATATTCTGAAGAATATAATTTGTACACTTAACTGATGGATATTTTTATAAATCGGTAAAAAGTCATTAGAAAACTTTTTGTTATTTTATGATAGTTTTTTTACTTAATAATTTTTTTTGATAATGTAACGAACAATATTATGGACCGGTGGTTTTGCTGTTAAGTAATTTCAAAATGTTGTTTTTTTTAATGTTTTGGATTTTATTATGAACTTCTAATAATTCCTAAAATTAGCTGATTTATACAAATCTTTTAGAAATTTCACCAAGGAGTGCGTCCGAGACGCAGCTTGGCGGACAACCCAGATGTAGGGAGATATAAATAAGTGTTGTGTTCACACAAACAATTCTCCAACTCGCCTTGGAAGGAGATTTACTTCTTGGGAAAGAAAAGAGTTCTTTTATGTTAATCTGGGATTTATTTAATACTTTGCGTATTAACAATTGGTGACTACGATAGTCGGCTTAGCTGTAAGCTGGCTTAATGAGATCTGAATTGAGTGAGCTACTGCAGACTGCACCACGGCGCTTGGCCCCTCTGGTGCACAAACTCCAAACTAAACTAACCGCCATCTAGCGGACTTTCGGGACAGCTCTTAGCGCTGCCCTCTACGTGACAAGCTCTGAAGCTTTTAGATATACAACATAATAACAAAGTAAAGGGAATAAGATGCAACGAGTAAAGGAGAGAAGCCTCATCTGACCGTAGATAACCAGAGATAGGAAGAAGCTGTATATGTCCATAAGTTGGCTGATTACCCGTTAAGTATCAAAACTTCATTTAAACTTCATAAAAAGGCCAACACAGTTGTTTTCAAACCTGTTTTTTTATAAATTGACAATCACGATATCTTGATAACCAATTGGTCACCATATAGTATAAACCAAGCTCAGATTTGGTTTATACTATATGGTGACCCGACAGTTATCCCCTGGCCCGAAATTATAAATATATAATAATGTATATATTTTTATATATGATAATATGTAAAAATGGAGAAAATAAAATTATAATTTTTTATGTGCTATTTATTTACCAATTTCAATCCTAACAATCGTAAATATCAAAAATACCTTTGGTAAAAAGAAGAATGAATTTATTTATAGTGTCATTATTTTGTACTTTTACGGTGGTAAGTATATACAGAATAAAGATAAGTAGATGATGATGATGATGCACTTGAATGACAATATGTTTCATATTTTGTGTATTTTTTGGAAGTAGGTATACCATATGTGGAAGTAGTTATACTATATTTTACTTAAAACGACTTCATATTGCATCTAAGTATGCCGAGGGGCCACCTTCAAGGGTATCAACTGTCATCTATCTTCAGTAAACTGTTTTTAAGACTAGTAGCAGAATTGGATCGATACTATCTTTACTTTTACTTGTAAATCGGAAAAAGGTAATAAATAGCGAAAAATCGAAAATAAATTGCTTGCCGCCGCACAGTGGTCCCAAATCACATTTTACATATCACAAAAGGGTCACAAAATGATAAAAAAAAATATTTAAAAAAATATTTAATTTATTTCAACCACAGTTACAGAATTTTCAAAGTAAAATAAAAAAGAAATAAATTGCGTGTAGTACAATGATTCAAAGAAGTCATAACAATTTGATTATTTTAAGTAATTTGTTAAAAATATTATTTGTAACAAAACCGAATGACATTTGTTTATGTCGAGTCACTATCGTCACTTTTGTTAAATGATAATATTCCTATGAGGCACTGTCAACTGACCTCTCCAGTTTCTTCGATGGTACTTCCGAAATCGACAATAATTTTAAGTCATCACTAGATAAGACATTGGGATGTTTTTGATATTGTGGTTATTTCAGATATTACAGCTTCCCGTTTTCCATCTGACCTCAAACTGACGTAAGTAGCGTGAAAGAGTTCTTTTAGACTTCAAGAATTCAGAGGACATTTAATTTTTCTTATTTCACTTTTTAACGAGCAAAAACCAAATTATTTTTCTCACTCACCACGTAGTTCATTATCACACGTAACTACCGGAAGAAAAAAACTGTATTAAGCCATTTCTGTTTTTTTTTTACATGAGTTTTAGAGTATATCTTTGACCATTTCCTATGAAATATTAATAGAATTGCAGCGATATTTTTCTTTTCTCTTTTCTGTGACATATTAAAAGAACTGAAGCTATTATTCTTTAGTAAATTTTTTTCGAGACTTAAAAAATTGTTTTTCTCAACCGAAATTTTTCCGTGTTGCAGCATAAACCGACTTTGATGCGCCTTTTTCTTCTAACATCTCCAAAATATCAAAAATATAGATCAAGGGTAGAGGCTCTGTAAAAGTCAAAAGAGCACGTAAGAGCAGACAAATTATATAAGAAAATATAGATAAAGAATGGTTTTATATGAAAATTGTTTAGTTTAGAGGTACAAATTGATACACGATTTTGAAAGTCTAATCAAGCTTTGGCAAATAATTGTAAATATTGATAATGGTTTCACGATTTTTTAATGACTAATAAAAGTAAAATGGAAGAAGGAAATTACCGCAGGTAGGCCGCCTGGCACATTCAAAGTGTCGTGTTTACATCGTTGCCGTGTAGCGCGTATTGTTTTAATTTTTTATCGATGCGAACATAATGCTATGGACTGTTTTCTACGCTGTGAGTATGTTTTTGTACAAAAATTAAAACATCGTTGAAATCTTTTTGTCTAGCTAGATTGTTCGATTGTTGCCATTTTTTGAAATATATGAATCACTCGTAAGGTGGAATCTAATACCAATAATCACAAAACACATTCAGATTGAAAATATGTGTGGTTTGTTTTTATTTTAGACACTTACCAGATATGCGGTAGAGTGCGTGCCATTGAGGGTTGTTTTTTGCGCACCGTTGCAATTAAATATAACATTAAACTGTATGTCAAAATACATTTTTTTCCACAAAATTTGTAAACGTTAAAAAATATGGTCCATCCGTGTCCCAAAAATTAAAAAAAAATTAAATAAAATGATTTTTATGTAATTAAATCCTACAAATCATCTCTAAAATAGAGTAATAATCTCAGATAACAATCCTGCCAAATCGTGTGGTAAATGTGTCACATTTCCAGATAGATATAGATTATGTACAAATACTTTTAAACTCGACATGGCAGAGAATCAAATGATGAAAATCTGACTTTTTATTAAACATCTCATGGATTTATACTACGTTGTATGTTTCCCCGAAGTAAAGTCGGTACCAAGATGAAGTGTTGCGCTTTGACTCGCAATTAATCAAGTTGCGGGATTTCCTGAAGGAATTCCAACAATTCCTGAAATGAAGAGCCATCTCGCGGCATTACATCGAAGCAATCAATATCTGTTCAAATACTTCAGCCGCTTTCAAAGAGCTAATCCAAACACTAACTTCCATACATTCATATTCCTATGGAGTCGAAGCTCAGCCTATCAAAGAAATATAACGCTGTGAATCGTCAATGATTTATTGGAATATAACCTTAATCACCAATCTAAAAACACGTTTTTTGGGTTACTTGCTCATAAAATTCGTTATTTTTAATAGTGTCGTTATGAGATATTTGGTCAGTAAAATGAGAAATATACTACTATAGCCTTAAATAAAGAAAATTGTGTGTAGTTCACACGCATGATAGAAGTAAAACTTTGTAACTTCGTTTCTTAATATTTTAGCAAATTAATAGTCAATCTACTTCCCAGCGACATCCATGTGCGCAGCGAAAATGTAAGGGATATGTGAATGAAAACATTAGATTAACTTTTAACATTTATTGAAATCAAACAGTTTGTAGAGCATGAGACAATCGTCTATTTAAAGATTAAAGTTTAACAAAAACTCAGGACATGGTCCAGGGTTCCTTGAAGAGGAAGCTCCTGGGATTATGAAATATGCAAGTCACTTTGAAAAGTACTAGGAACCAGCGTTATGTGTAACATTATAATCTGAACAAAACTAACCTTTCAAACAGAGTGTTGGGCGCCTGGTCAGTCTCAAGACATGACCATTTATAATTATAAGCTCCTATTCAAACCAGTGTAAAAGAACTAACGCCAATCTACGAGGTCAGCATGCCAGTCCGAGACCAGACCCGTCCTTCCTTCGCCAGTAAAATCCGTGGAGTGCCCGCTCTTCCGTCTTCTACCCGATGTCGCCACTGTCTCGTCCGAAGTTAGCAACCAACACGCTCATAGAGTAAGGTGTTTTGTGTAGTCAACATACAAGTAAACGGGGGTAACAAGTTAAACTGTTACAACTTTCAAAAAACTAAAGTAGACAGGAGCGGGGAGGCTGTGCAAGGCAGTGTTCCGAGAGAGTCCTGCTGGAGAGGTCAAAAGATCTCCTTCAACCTGTCTCTTTCGATCCGGCTTGCCGCACAGTTGGTGGGCAGACGCATCCACCGCCATCCCTTCTAAGTCACCAAGCGTAGCAAACCACTTGGGGTGATCTATTCTACAACTACTATAATAATATTCTATTATCTGCGTACTAAAATTTGGACTTCACAACATTGAGACATAACCCCATACATCAATGCATAACCCACGAAAAACTACAAAACATGAAACACTATTAATATTTTAATAGAACATTGAATTTTTCAGTGATCACTTTAAAACCTTTATAACCGTCAAACATGAACAAATTACTTAAAGCCTCTGTAGTAAACAAATACTAAATATGTTTACCATTATGTTTTATTTTAGATTTTATTTTATTATGTTATTACATCTTATTATGTTTTTTTTTTTTTTTTATCCTATCTTGCATATCCCATTTAATGTAATTATTTAATGGAATTTTATAAATGTATGCTTTTATATGGCTGACAGAGTATTGCACTCACCGCTCTGTTCGGCTGAAATAAACACTATTATTATTATTATTATTATTATAAAACATATTGTTTGCTGCAGTTACTCGTACGAAAGCCATGAACGGTAGTTACTATTAATACTAACATTATTCAGCATATAATTTGAGGATTAAAAATTTATTGGAATCGTACTGTATTATATAATGCTACCTGAGAAAAGAAGTTAAGGTAGTACATGTTATCTTAATATATATATTTCTTCTGTCCGTGTGTATGTCACTGAACCCCTCCTAAACGGTTGGACCGATTTTGATGAAATTTTTTGTGTGGGTTCAAGGAGATTCGAGAATGGTTTAGATTCACAATTTGGTCCACTGGAAAATGTTCTTTTAAAATGTTGTTGATTTTGGAATGTTTTACATTGGATCCGGCAGACTGCGCTACCATCGCAGTATCGAATATTCAATATTATTCTATTTTAATTTCAGTTTTTCCCGGCAGTTGTGTACAGGACAACGTCTATCGGGTCCGCTATAAATAAATAAAATAAATTGTGGAACATTCCAGAACACTCTCGAATGTTGTCCTGAGCAAAGCCGGGTAACCCAGCTAGCATATTATAATTTGCTACCTGTGCTTTGTTGACGTAAATGGGGAAAAATTAACCTCCGCGTGGCCCGCATTGAAAGGACGTTTTTCACTTTAATAGCTTCCAGACGTTTTTAATTTCACTTTCGTGAGGTTATTATTTATGACGGTCTTTTCTCGTCCCCAGGTATTTTCAGTCCCCTAGTAGAACATGGACCTGATCTTGAAACCTTAAGATTCTTATATTGGTACCGTCGTAGAGAGCAACACGTAAGTCTTACGAGCTTAATTTTTATAATCTTGAAAATTGCAAACAAAATCTGGGAATTAAAAACTTTTCGATTACAATTCTTGGGACAGATATTCCATCAAATACACAGCAACATCGTAGAATTATTTCTTTCTTATGCCAATGTGAAAAAATTCGAAAAGAATCTGATTAAGTAAAATACATTAGATTAAAGGGTAAATTTTTCAAGAAATACGAACACAATAATTGATATTACAGAAACACTGTTTAGATCCAACCAAGTCTTAGGACGGCCTAGTTTGGTTAGTCTTGGCTAATTATAAGACGTGAGCCAATCGAATTTTTTCTCTACCCCATCTCCTTGATGGGGCAGAGGAAGTGGGGCAGTACCTGGTTATTCAGATCTGGTCACCAAACACAGCTAAAGCCAATTTAATCGGTCAAGACCCATCAACTGCGTGGCAGGCCGGTTTGAGAGAGTGGTTGAGGAAGGCATTTTGATCTCTCCAGCAGAACTCTTTCGGAATATTGCTGACCCCCAGATTTCTAACCACCCTTCATACCCTTTTCCATACCAGAACCCCTCTCCTTCCTTTCCTTAAAAAAAGCGAGTTATTTTCCTCAGGGCCTCCTGTGTGAAGCTTATGTTAAATGATGCAAGTTTTCAATTCTGAATGATCTTAATTCTGAATTCATCAGGTCGATATTGAAAGTTTTCACGACACTGAAAAGTGCCACAAATGTACCAATTAATATTTATACTTTTATACTAATATTATAAATGCGAAACTGCATGTCTTTGTTTGTTACGCCTTCACGTGTAAACCAATAAAACGATTTTAAAAATTCTTTCACCAATAGAAAGCTACATTATGTGCAATTAATATAGGCTGTTTATAACGGTAAGCCCTTGCGTTATGAAATTATAAATATTAATATATTATATTTATTTTACGTGTTCTGTCGCTAACGAAAGCGAGTTATTGTTAACGTCAGAAAACAAATCGTTGCTGTGGAAACGGTGTTGATATATTTAAATAACAATAAATCTCCGAAATATTTGTATGCGCATAATTTCCGAACGACTGCACCAAATTGGATAATTCTTTTTTCTTTGAGCTCTGGCATTATGAAATTTAGCGTGAGCTGTTTGAGAACTGAATGTATTTAAAATGCTATTTAAAGTGAGCTGTTTGAGAACTGAATGTACCGGTAATGACTGTATGGAATGCGGGAGAGTAGTTTGGGGGGGGGGGGGGGAGAGGGAGATAATTGATAAGTGCAAGCGCTACAGTAATTTTCCCCTAATACCATACGATCGAAGCCGCGGATAAAAGCTAGTATTATATAATAATTGTTTGGTCAGTGGTTGAGTGGGCATCACGTTCCACCCGGGCGTCCCGTGTTCGATTCCTCGGCTGGCTAAGTCCTCCATCAAAACACAAGCAAAATTTTCGGCATTCTGTGATGGTAGTAGGAGATTTTCAAACATTGTTGGGTTATTTGTAACCCGGGAATGTTTGTCTTTCTTTTAAGAAATAAAATTTTAAGAAATAATTTTAAGTAAATTAATTGTGAAACAATACAAATTAATAAAATTAAATTTGCGCACGCTAAGATTTGAACCCGTGACCCCAATGCTAATCGAGAGTCTCACCCCTCGATCACATACATATAAATCTAGTATGTAAATCGATAACGATACCTAATGATTCATATAAAAAAAAAATCCCACCAGTACCAGCGAAACCTAAAAAATATTCTTTCATAACTTACATAACAAACCACAATAAAAGTATAAAAAAAACTAAAATAAAACGACCATTTAATCACGCGTCATCACTGTGTAACTTAAGTCTTAGGTAGCAGGCACTCGAGCCATACTTTCCTTCTAACCAACATTAAGGGTCCTTCTTATTATAAACTGCCTTTTATAATGGGATTAAAATTCATACCGAATTTTGCCAAGGGTAGTTCATTAACTGAATTAGGGTCTGCGCGCAGAGGCCTACCTTCCTGCCTACCCTCTGCAATTTATTATAATTCTTCATATTTAATAGAGCCACCTGTATGAGGTCACTTAAGGCTGGGAGAATATTTTTTATTTTATTCTATCTGTGGCTTCCGCGTAATTTTGTTTAAATAATGGCCTTAAAAGATGATTTGTATTAATGTATTCAGTAAGTGGTGGAGGTTTTTAAGTGTCGAATTAAGAAGTGTTCGCTAATTTCATAGTTTAGAGTCATTAAAAGTAAATAATAAAAAAAAAAAAAACACAATAAAAAATATAATTAAAAATATTACGCAAATAGAGACGAATATCAAAATTAAAGCCACGGGCTGAAAATTCAGCGATTTTATTAAATACAATATATTAATGCTACTATTTGTGCCCACTAAAAAATATCCGATAATGTTATTATCAAGTTCTGCAAGTATTTTAGAAGGTATTCAAACTGTGGTTGAACCACTTTGAGATGACGTGTTTATACGAATCTAAATATTAATTTTTGAAGGCTTCTAAATTGATTTATTACAGGTTAAACCAATTTGCTGCGAAACTAAGCAGAGACAGTAGTTATTCCATTATGTGGGAGATCTTTTTCCTGCACTAAGAGTTAGGGTTTCCTTAATTGTTTGCAGGTGTGCAGATCACACGCGGTAGAAGTGCAACCTTCAGAAAACTAATAAAAATAAGTGTGGGGAGGCTACGAAGCACCGCATAAAGAGAAGACCGATTAATCTAACTCATTCTCTCGCGGGCGAAATCCTATAGATGTATATGTTTGTCTCTTTTAAGTGTCGCTTTTTCGTTTTATCGGATTTCAAATAACAACGATGCCAAAAAAGTTTTCACTTCAAAAACATTTTCATTAAAATAAAAATAAAATAGAAAACAACCTCATTAACGTCAATATTCATCAAAGGTGTTATTTGTTTACAATGCATTAAGGGATTCAATCAACATAATAAGTTTCAAGTTTGCGCAGCGTTTTCCAAAGTAATCGGAAAAGCAACCACCGGATCCGACAGAGAAGTAAGGAAGCTACATAATGTTAGAATCAACCCTCTTCATTTCCTCCTGCAACCGCCTTTACGCGAGTGCAACCTTTAAAAATTCATGGCGTGGAAACCTGACTTGCTGTAGTGTGTCTTCTCCACTGAACAGGGTAAATCCTAGAAGAGTGATTTATAGCGATCTTAAAGGAAAACACTGATACTCGTATCTCCAATTTGACAAGAACTATAGAATCCTGGGCTCCAGAAATATCAGTGAAATTGATTATTATTATTATTTTTATGAAGAGTCTGGGGCCAGTCTCGTCTGGAGCCAGTGAGACTATGGCATCCCCAATCGGAATATGTTGTGAGGCTGAAGGTAGTAGGGACGGGAAGCAGATGAGGAAGAGGAAGGTGGGAAGTACCTGGCTATTCAGATCTGGTCACTAAACACGGATAAAGCCATTTCAAGCAATATTTCTATTCTGAATGGTGGTTTTACACCAGGTCGATACTGAGAGTATCTTCCACTCTGGAACGTGCCGCAAATATGCTATATAATATTTTAAATGAATTAATTGTGAAATAACACAAATTAATCAATTAAAATTTACTTGCCACGCCGGGATTCGATCCGGCGACCTTTGGAATGTGAGTCAAGAGCCTTACCGCTGGACTACGCAGGCCGTTATAGATTATACTCTTATGTACAAGAAAGTATCTTAAAATTTAGGTGGCGAGATGGGTATCGCCGTTCCGGTAATCATTTATTGAGTAACCTACACCACTGCCATAGGTCACCCCCAGTGGTACGCTACGTTTGGTGGAGCAGGGGTGCCCGGGTTCGTGAGGTAAAGTTTTTTTAGGTTTTTGCGACGGATGCGCTTGCCCACCTACTGTCAGATCGGGATAGACTGGTTGAGAGAGATCTTTTGAACTCTCCAGCCGGACAGTCTCGACCCATCACCTTGATCCCCATTGGGCGGAATGGATTCACACGTCCCTCACTCCTGGACAAATCGACCCCCAGACCCCAGACGCACCTCTCATTCCTTTCCCTAAAAAGACCCGCCTCAAAGTATCTCTAAAGATGATCTGAGAGACTTTTTTTGCTTCGGGCAGTTGTGATTTATGTGCGGTGTTTTAAAAAAATCGGTATTTGATCATTTAATGTAATCATTTTAAGCAAAAGTAAGAAGAAATGTAATTAATTATCTTTGAAAACTAAACTTATCTCTCGTTTTGATATAAAATACATATATTTTATAAATTATGAAATGCAGATGTTTCTGCGGATGAATGTTATCTCATCTGAGCATTATTTTTATTGCAATTTATTAAGCGCCATTTTGTAATTAAATCGCATCTTAGCGCATGCACGAAAGGTACAGATTTTAAATCCAAAACATATCCAACAAGCGACTTTGAATGCAAAATTGGACAAAAAACCAATATTATTACGGCTTACGAACATGCTCACAAAAAAATTATATCAAGTGTACCTTTCGTACTACATTACCTTTCGATTCCCAGGCCCCAAACATGCCATTAAATTTCATCACCTGGTCAAGAAAGTTTAGAAATTTTATGGTTGATTCCGTCCAAATAATAAAGAAGAACACAAAAAACGCTATGCGGAAGGGTTTCGTATTGTGCTCTTTTAATACAAATTCCAAATCAAATGGAACGAAATAAGCGTAAGCTCTGTTGTGAGTGACTACATCGGTTTCCATTTAAATCTACACGGAAGGCATTTCTATTTAAGGGTGTGTGCTTGTGTTATTTATTTCAGTGCTTCTGGCTCACTTCTCTCAGTTTTCTATTCAGTGGTTTCTTCGAATATACAAAGTGCTGGGAGTCATTTCACAGAGTATTGATCCGATAACAGGGGAATATTGATGGGAAAAACAAAGGCCACAAGAGTTTAATATTCATATGCGTTCAGGTACATGTCGCAGGAAACATGCACACTTATATAACGCAGTTTATTGAAGGATATTTTGTTAAGGGCGGGGAGCTCTATTCAATAACATATGAGAACACACTCTGCCTGACAACTTATTGAAATATTACGTAGAATTATTAATATTATTTAGAAATCGGAACGATTTTATTACGCTGTGCAAATGGAAAAATGTTATATTCTGCGTTGCAATGCCACTAAAAAAATTGTTTCTCCCTGCGTATCCTATCCCATTCATCCCATTCCCCTTCCGCCACCCCTTCCCCGGCTGCGTACCCTTCTCGCGTTCCCACTCCGCTTTTTCCGCCTTCCCACTCCCTTCTGCCTCTTCTCCTGTCCCGCGAACCTCCCTCCTGCGTTCACCTCCCCTTTCCCGAGTTCCATTCATTCAGTCCCGGTACATTTAGTTTTCAAAAAGCTAGCGTGCCGCCTATCGCCATTTATTTATTTGCGAATTTCATAATGTCAGAGCTCACCAGTACATATGGAGAACCTTCGCGGGCATGCCACAACAACTCACCAAAGATTCATTGCAATCGGATGAATAGTTTGGGAAATAATTTCATAACGCCAGAGCTCACCACTATATATAGAAACCATGGTGGGCATGAGCAAGTTAAATCCCAAAAGTTTTATCACAATTACCTAGTTAATATAATTATTACCCGAAGTAGAATCGCAAAAAATGTAAAGAAAACAAAATGGAATCGAAACGAAATTACATAGACGTGAATTTCATATACTAATATTAGACTATAATAATAATAAATGTTTTCTTATCGTTATTTTTTTGTTACAAGTGGGGTCTCCCAGGGTTTCCTTTGCTGGGGATTTTATTTACATGTAGATTTAATTATATGGTGTAATTATAAATATATTATGAAGTGTTTTTTCGAAATAATTATAAAATAAATTAGCTATTAATTTTTAGTGCAGTTGTATCTGGTGTCTGTATATTTTCTATTTCTGATCTCCCTTTATTTTGTAGTTCAGTTTTTTATTTGACATTTATGTTATATTGTTGATGTAGTTTTGAGTGAGAATGGGATTTTATTGGGTGAGTTTAGTACCTTAGTAGAAGCTTTTTTGCCCAAATGCTGTATTTGTAGTATTGCTTGTTGGATACTTTTTGACCTTGAGATCTAGTATTTCTAATGAACGTGTTAGGTGTTATTTCTAGTATTTTGCATTTATAAATTATGTAGTTTTAGAATAAAGTTGTTTAATTGACATGATTGTTGAAGATTTCGTCAGTGCTTGTTATTACAGGGACTTTCAGTATAATTTCGTTATGGCTTTTGGGTTTAAATTAGTGGATTTTTGGTATGTGTCCATTTGCACTGCCCCATCAGATAATATCGTATTTTTACAGTGTTTTGCAAAGAGCCATGTAAGTCTTTTCTAATAGCGTTCCTTATGGTTTTGAAAAAATAAGAATTTTATTGTATTTTATTATTATTATTATTTTTTTTCTTTATTTTTCCCAAAATTTACATTTGATGCATACAATATTATAAAATAAAAAGAATAATGGGAACCCACTAAGGCGCAGCCTGTGCGTGGGTAATGTAGTTGAATATATTTTATTATTGTACCTAAAAACATGATTAAAATTTGTCTAAACAGCTTTGCACAAAATTAAGTGAAGTAGTGTAACAATAATGGTATAGTGTAACAATAAATGCCTAACTAATGTGTTCAGTTCATTCAAAATTTTGATCAATTTTTACACCTACTGCCATTACGCATGGACGAAGTTACACGTGGACGAAAGTCTCTTCGAATTACACCTATTTAAATTAAACTTACTGAAATTACTCACGTGTCTGAGATTCTGCTTTTTAACACGTTTATATTTTAGCGTTTTAAGTATGTGTTAATTAATTTTCACTTTGCAAAAAAAATCAAGAGTTAGGTTTTTAGCCGCGGCATTCCGAATGTCTACCATTTGATAACATATTTCTCATGACTACTTTAGTTGTTAAGTTTCTAAAAAAAATTTATTTCATTTTTTAAGATAATATCTATACATTTGCCACGCCAAAACGGTGATTTAATGAAATTCCCTCGATCGAAAAAAAATCGAAAAGTATGGTGCGAAAATTATTATAGACACTTTTTCTTTTATTTTACAGTAATATTTATAAAAAATTTCAGAGAGTTTCTTTAAATGCTGTTTAAGACATTTTCCGCGAGATTTTTTGCATTATTTTAAACGAGTCATGTTTTATTAAACATTTTCACAAGTTTCACTTAAATTATCGTTTTTAACATTAGCGCGCTTCTTCTAACATTCGTATTTACATACCTCCCCTTATTTTTCTTTTACCTTTTGGAATTGCTTACATTACATTATATATTGAAATTAGTTATATTGAAATATTTGTGAAATAATTGGTCCAATAACTTGCTAATAATTATTATTTCATGAAAGCTTTGTTCAATATTTTTTAATAATTCATTTTGGATTTTGGCAATGAGAAATTATTGTCCGGTGCCGAACTGTGAACTGTGTATGTGTGTGGTTTAACGATATTACCTGTTGCAGCCGACAAGAGAGCAAAATTCAATTTGGCGAGGAAATTGGGTCCGATATGGTCACTATGCAGCTGTTAATTGCGCATTAGACACAGTGAGATTATGCAGCTACGGAGATTGCACTTTGAAATGTTCATTATTTTTGGTTGAAATTTTATTCAGCGGAAGCTTAATACACAATATACGATATTAATGAAATATAAATAAATAAAAATTAATAAAATATAAGTAAATTACTGGTAAATTAGCTTAGTATCGCCCCAATGAGAGGGGACGGAATTCGGAATCGAAATGTTACTTGTGAAGGCTTTAGACATATTTAGTAATCAGATCTGAATGGCTTGTATTTTATTCAATCATCACCTTATTGCCGCTTCCAGCAAGTCCGTCAGCCTTAAAATATTATCCAATTGCAATATGCCATGGTGCAACTGGCTTGGACAGTTTGTGTTCCTAAGAATTAAATATTTTCGTTATTAAAAATACTAATTTCGATTGAATTACACAGATGTCTTGCATAAATCTGGTAGAATGAACACTAGAACTCAGGTTTGCTAAAAATTGTATTGATTAGAAAATTTAAGCGCCATTTTCAAAATTTTGACTGTTTTCTGCAAGAATTAAGTCTGGAGTCATTGAGACTATGGCATCCACAATAGTAAGTTGTGAGTGTGAAGGTAGTGGGGAGGGGACGGAAATGAGTAAGAAAAAGGTGGGGAGAAACCTGGCTATTCAGATCTGATAACCCAAAACGGCTAAAGCCATTTCAAATTGATTTCCGCACGCCAAGGTTTGAACCCGTGACCTTCGGCTTGCTAGTCGAGAGCCTTACCCCTCGATCGTGAAGACATTTTACTTTATTGCGTACTTACTGGTTGCTTACATTTTGAAAAACTTTTACAAATAAATTGAATAACAATTTTCAGCCAGTTTAGTTTTTCTGCTCGATTTTTATTGCATCTTTTCGGTAAGTCTGTAGTAATTTTTTGAAATTTTAAATATTATTAATTTTTCTTACTTTAGTTATTTTTCCATTTAAGTAAGTTTGCTTGCTTGCATGCATTTACGTATGTATGTTTGTAGGTGTGCTGTTTATGCATTGCTATATTATTAAGGGTAGGAAATGCTTGAAACTTTCAAAATATCTTCTTTCCACTCTGGCGTAGGTTTCTGGATTATTACAACCACAAAAGTTTTAATCATTACAAAAACTCTTACGAAACTGTAAAAAATGTCACAATATGAGAATGACATCTAGCAAACCATTAATTCGATCAAAATTGAATTTTCTAGTAAAGTCTTTAAATTGGTGAATTTATTTGAAGTTAACCTACGATTCCAAACTCGACTAAATCAAATCAAACCAAAATCGAACACTATAAATTAAATCAAGAATTATAGGTATTTTAAATAGGTACCAAATTTGATTGATAGTTCTAATAAAATACAAAAATGAATGTTTGTAATACATGAAAAATGAAAATGAAAGTATAAAAAAATTACAATTTGTGGCACGCGAGCTGTTTGAAAACTGAATGTACCGGGCCTGAATATATGAAACACTGTAGTGGGAAGGGGAATGCGATAGGGGATTCACAGGACGGTGGAGCAGAAGAGGCGGTAGGGAAAGGGTAACGAGACGAATGAGAAAGGACACGCAGGGAGAAACATTTTCTTTATATAGTGGCATCGCAACGCATGCCGGGAACTCACTAGTTGGTATATTAATTTACATACTTTTACATTTTTGCCTCGCTTAATGTGCTTCTTAATTGTGCTTAATTGAATAATTGGTGAAGTTTTTATGGTTTCCGACAGCACATTATAATACACATACTTAAATAAAATAGAACAATTACAAATCCGTTTCCTAAAATTGATATCAGGCAAAAAAAAGGTCCAGTTATGTGAAGGTGATTATAAAAAAATGTTCTCCTTGTGTAATGTCCTCTCTATACACAGTAAGGTAAATTACCAATTAACGCTAGATGAATTCTGGAATACAGAATTCAAAAAACCCGTAAACCACAACTACCCTACTAGGCATAGAGAAGCACAAATGTTTATTGTCAATAAATCTCAAAATGTATACGGAGATAGAACAAAAAGTCATAAAATTCCGGAAATATTTAACGCATTACATGAAAATATCAAAAATGAGACATCTTATTCAAAAATCAAAACAAAAGTTAAATCTTTCTACCTCCGAAGAACGTGAAATCAAATAAAATAGTTCCTATCTATTTTTTTTGCTCACCGTATGTTTGTACTGTGTAAAATATTTTTACTACAACGCAATTCATAAACATTAAAACATTATAATAATTAGTTTGTCGTAATAATTAGTATTTTAATATTAAGTATTATCTTTAGTATATTATATGTAAAACTGAAAAGTATACTGTATTAAATAATTAGAAAAAAATGAGAGATTTCTTACAATCAAACTGATTGATCAGTTTCGTAAGATTTGTAAAATAAAATATTGTAAAATTAAAACTGAATAAACATATTTAAAAAAAAAAAAAAAAATTATGAGAAACATTTTAAAAATATAAAAAAAATAATAATATGAGGTGAAACATTATGATAAATGAAAACATTATAACGTATACTAATTATGAAGTATTTCTTGTAGAATTAACTATTTTGATTTAATTGAACATCCTGTTCACAACATTTGGGTGACCACTGTGGTCGAGGGGTAAGATTCTCGACCAGCAATCCGAAGGTCGCGCGTTCAAATTCTGATGTGCGTAAGTAAATTTTATTTATTTTTAACTTAATGAGTAAAACCTCAAATTGCAAAATTTTATTAATGAATACAATATTAGTGACACCCAATCGAAAATTATGATCAATTACATATAAAGGAATTGGATAGGGTCACATTAGCTCAGTGGCTCCACCCCGACAAGGCAAAGGTCCTGGGTTCGATTCCTAGATGACCGTATCTTTTTATGATTTTTCTATTTCAGATTGTCGCTAATATTGTCTTCAATAATAAAATTTTATTTTATTGTTATGCATTATTACACAATTGAGTCATTAAAAATAATATAATGAATATTTGCAGAGTAGAAGATTTTCGATTTATCATTTGGAACTTGTTTAATGTTACAATTTTAGAACATAATATAATATTTCAATCACTCTCCTAATAGAGCAGATGTTAGTCTATAGGAGAGGACAGTTATATTTTTTTATATCTATTTAAACTTAGAATATTATTACAAAAACTACTAGTAATCTTATAAGAAAATACATTAAAAGTAATAAAAATATATGTGAGTTATAAATACAAAGAAATGATATGCAAAAACATAAAATCAAACAATAAGAAAAGTAATGAGGTGATTTTTAAGTATTTTAATTAATTTTTTTTTGTAACTGTCCTAGTTTTCCTCTGATCTTTTATATCTAGGGGTAATTTATTGAATAATTTTATACCAAATATATAGTGACGCTGTGCTGTTGTAGTTCGTAGTAGTGGTACGGTTAGTTAGGTTAGGTTAGGTTAGGTTAGTTGTGGAATATTATTTTTATCAAAGAAATCTTTATGTAATTGAAGAAGTGCAATTTTTTAATAAATTTTTGTTAGGGGGAAATCGGGAAATCTTGGAAAACAGTTATTGTTGGATAGTAGTAAGGCTTTTTAAAGATGATTTTTACTAATATTTTTTGAATGGTCTCAAGTGGAAGTAGGGATGATTTTGAAGATACTGCCAGTATCGATCTGGTGTGAAACCAGTACTCTGAATTGGTGACCGGACAACTCGGAACGAAACCAACTCAGAACCATCTCAGATAAGTCATTTAGAGTGATAAAAAATATAAATAAAAAATTGGTTAAATAGGTTACATAAGGTTAGGGTTATCGGCTAATTCAAAATTATTTTTTTCATAGCTTTTAATGACTTTTCAAGGAGGTGTTGAGTTGACTTTATTCTCAGTTGGCATGGAACCTTCTGAATTGAATCGTTGCTTGAATTGGTTTGAGACAAAATTTGAATAATTAGATAATCACCACCGTCCTCTTCTCCATCTCTATCCCTCCATACTACCTTCAGCCTCACAACGTACCCCAATTGGGGATGCCATAGTCTCGCCGGCTCCAGCTGAATTCTCAGTATTCACATTTTTTTTTTAAATACTAACCAGTGTGGAAGTTTTCAGAGTAGAATATACTCTCAGTATCACCCTGGTGAAAGACCACCGTTCAGAATTGAAACGTTGCTTGAAATGGCTTTAGCCGTGTTTGGTGACCAGATCTGAATAGCCAGGTACTTTCCACTTTCCTCTTCTCGATCTCCTTCTCCTCCCCACGACCTTCAGCCTCACAACATATCCCAATTGGGGATGCCATAGTCTCACTGGCTCCAGACGGGAGCAGTTGGGACTCTTGTGCGGTGCTCATATAAAAAAACCAAAGACTCTAAATACTAAAAATTTACATCATGACCGCTCCGAATTTTTTTAATCTGTCGGAGAGATTATATTTCCATCTGCCAAAATATGAAACAACTACATTAAAAATATTACTGAAATTCATGCTGCTTACATTTGAAGTTCGTATCCGCGATCCTAGGTTTAATAACCCCGTTTATCCGACGTTTTATTTGGCAAGCCTCCACAAATCACTATTTAGGAGCTATTACATATATTTCCAATGATTTGGGGGCAAATAGCAGCAGCCATTTTTGTAACGTACCACAAATTTGTACCATTAATGGTGACCCCGATCCGGTTCCATTGGTGGTGCAGCCAAAAGCCGGCGATAAACTCTCGAGCCGCCCCTGGAACGGCGGATCATTTGCACGCTTTATTCCGTCATAAATGCTACGTACGTATTTATATTTCAATGAAACTGTACTCTTTGAGATTTTCGATTACATAAAACTTTATATTTTTTACAAAAATTACTTTTCGTGATTTCCTTTTTTATTTTTATGTGGTTCCGCATATGAGTTCCAACTAGAGTCAGTGGAACTAGGGCATTAGGGCATTTGGGAGTATCGCGAGGCTAATTGAAGTCTCCGTAGTAAGCGTTCAAAAAGAAGACAATGTGATTTTAAAGGGAGATATGTAAAAACGAATGTTAGCTGGAGCGCGCTAATATAAAGAAAAACGATTATAATCAAGCGAAAATTGTGAAAATCTCCAAATATATAAAATTTAAAATATGCTTGCTACTGGGTTTGTATATATATGAAATGTCATATGCGTTGCTAAACCATTCATCCGATTGCGATGAAATTTTGGGGATTTAATGTGCGTATGCCCACAATGATTTCTGTATACAATAGTGAGTTCTGGAATCATGAAATTATGGAATGCTAACCGTTCATCCGATTGCGATGAGACTTTGGGGATATGATGTGTGAATGCCCGCAATGGTTTCTATATATAAAAGTGAGCTCTGGCGTCATGAAAATTCGTTGCTAAACCGTTCATCCGATTGCGAGGAAACTTTGGTGAGTTGTTGTGAGCACGCCGGTATTATAAAAAATTGTATAGAAAAATTGCAATACGTGGCACGCGAGCTGTTTGATAACTGAATGTACCACGACTGAATGTATGAAATGCGGGAGGGAGGAGGGGAATTTAGGAGGGGTGAGGGGACTCAGGAGGGGGGGTTCGCTTGATGGCGGAAGCGGAAGAGGGGAAAGGGAAGCGGGAGAGGAAGGGGAGGCGAAAGAGGAACGGGACGAATGGGAAAGGACAAGCAGGGAGAAATAATTTCTTTATTGAGTGGCATAGCAACGCCGGGAACTCGCTATATTTAATAAAACACATCTCGTTTAAAAAAAAGCAAAAGTCTGCGCAAATAGCATTTAATTATACATTGTGTTTTTATCATATACCTACATAAAATGTTAAATAACAGAAAAAAAGTGTTTTTGATAATTTTTGGAGCATACTTTGCGATTTTTTTCTATCGAGATAATTTAATATAATTACCGTTTCGGCTCAGCAAAAGTATAGATGTTAAAAAACATGTGTTTTGATTTGGAAGAAATTCTGAATACCGGGAATGAATGGGAAAAGAGTAAGAGAAAGGTTGAGTACTAGATTATTTAAATCTGGTCGTGTTCCAAGCACGTGTAGCCAAAAGGACTGAACTAAAATCTTTCTACTTTTAGATTATTGTTATTGCTGTTTGTTTATATATGAAAATATTAATTTTAATTCTAAGGCAAATAAGGAGTTATAAAGGTCTGGAATAACAAGTCAGTAGAATATTAATAAAAAAATGATTTTTCAAGTAAGCAAAATGTAATTTTTTTATTAAAATAATTCTTGTTATAATAACCTTTGAAAGTTATACCCATTAATGTAATGTTTTTACATTAGCTCCACACAGTATTTTCTGAGGAAAATAATTCCCCTCAGGGCCTATGTCTTCTTTGGAAATGTTGTGTGAGGGGTCTTTTCAGGGAAATAAAGGAGAAGAAGTTTTTGGAAGGAAAAAAGTATGAGGGGTGGGCAGGAATCTGGGGGTTGGTGTGTCCAGGAATGACGAAGTAAGAATCCATTCATCCCACTGCCGTGAGTCCGGTTGAAGAGTTCAAAAGCTCTACTTTAACGAGTCTCTCCAAATTTGGCCCGTCATGTCCGGCTCGTCACACAGTAGATAGGCACACGCATCCGCAGCCAAGATCTAGAAAAACTTCCCTCCGTGAACCCGGACACTAAGTCACCAAACGCAGCAAACCACTTGGGGTGACCTATGGCAGAGGTGTTGTTTATCCAAATTAATGGTTCACTGAGCGGCGGTACCAATACCCGCCTCCCAAATTGAGAATATAATGGCTGAGTTGTTTAAGGCATTTTTCCCGGGAAGACACCTGGATTCAATTCCCAGTTAGGACTGTTACCTGTTTATTTTTTTTTATATCTTGTTCTTTTTCATATTTTGTTGAAATTCATTAGTATTGACTTCTTCTTCAATAAATAAGAAGTCATTTAAAAAAAAAAGTTGTGAAAATAACAAAATTATTATTGTTTATAAAAATGTGGATTAGAGCATTATATTTTATTTTAAGGGGGTATTCTAGTCTAGAAAAAAAAAAATTTCTTCATATTTCCAAAGTTTAAATATTCAAAAATATCTCTTTAAACGGATTTTTCGAAATAAGCATTATTTTAAAAGTTATTACCATTTTAATTTCGCGGTTTAGACAGAATCTAACCAAAATCTAAATAGAACAAAATTTTAAACACATTTTTCTCAAAATCACTTTCTTCGAGACGGTCGACACGATATCTCAAATTCTACTAAACCAATTTACTTGAAATTTGATGTGAGCCTTCTCTATACAATACTTTATTGCATGAACTAGAATTATATAACAATTTATTTTTATTTTTTGCTATTCTTAAAAAATTCGGAAAGTCAAAAAAATTGCTTAAAAAATGTTTTTTTTTTCAGACAGCCGACATTTTGCGAAAAAAAAATTTTTTATGAGTTTTACGAGGTTCATGCCATAGCAGCATTTGTTTGTATTAAAAATAAATTTGTTTTTTTTTCCGGATAACTAGGAGGGTTGCAATCGTGTCAACCAGGGCGCGCCATATTTTTGAGACCCCCCACTTCAACACCCTGTAACTTTTAAATTTTTTTTATGTATTCTTTAATTTTTAACAAATATTTGGTAAAATAATGGCCACAAAACTATTATTGGTTTTTTTATTGCTCCTGAAAAAACACCAACAATTCATGCTTCTCGATTAAAATACCCCCTTAAAAGCCTTTTATGTCTCTAACTTCTAGATTACAGAATATTTGTTTATTTGTTTACGCCCAATTAGGGCTTTTACATATAAGATTAAAAATACACTTGATATAATCAAAAAATTAAAGAGATAACACAATTAAAATAAGTAACAAGTAGTAGTGATGATAGCATTATATTAAATTACTATTAAAATTTAGCGTTGACAAGAAGTTAACAACAATTTTTCTACTTTGAATCCTGTTCTGGTAGTTCCCACGAAGGCTTCTCCGATATTATGTATCCCCATTACTTCCATAGCCGCACAGCCTCCGTGAGATTGATGATCTCTCTAAAGAACTACTCCGAATAAATCTCTATTACGTGAGCCGTTTACTGCTAAACTAAACCCTTCCTGCTTCTACTGACTTGGGAAACTTATCACTTTTCCGTATTGACTGTTAATAAATACACGTTATATACGGAATATCTTCCCACTGAAAGCCACATAGTTCGTGCATTAATAATTGTGATAAAGTGTACAATAACATTTTTACGGCATTGTTTTAATAATAAATTTCAAGTTCAGGTAATTGCAAATGCAAAAATCATTTTAAAGACGACCCGTTAACCCCTATGGCCTCGGGCCTATTTCGTCGGAAGTTCAAAATATTTCCGCTTCATAATAAAACCCAAATAAATATATCATTTCTGAATAAATCCGAAAACTAAAAACTATTTTATAAAGGTGGTTAAATATGCTTAAAAATTTTGTTATACGAAATGAACGTATAATTTTTCAAAAAAATTTGAATGCAAAAATTAAAAAGTTTGAAAAATGTTTTTTTCTTACTAAAATTACTGATGACAAAAACAAAAAAAAACACACACACATTATTAGGCAAATACATTACAAACGTTATCATCAACCCACTTTTTTGCTGTTTCATGTAAAAATAATTCATAAAAAATATCTAAAGCTTTGTTCAGAAACCTTGGATTTATAAAGATGTACATTTTAAATATTTTGTAGTTAATTTTTAGATTTGAATTTGAAGCGTGGTGTTTTCTCTTTCTAATGTCGTTCAGACCATACTTCCAACTTCCAACCATGATAGTAAACGACATGAAAAAAACAGTTCAAATTTCTTTTCAAATCGGCGAATTTCAGGGAGAGTGTGTGGAGTGAAATTTTAATTTTTCGATATTATTTTGTCCATTCTTTAAAATATTTTGTCAACTTAGACAATATTGTACATTATCAAGATTTTTGGGTAATTCCTTAAAATATTTTGTAAAATTGAGCCATTATTTTTCCCACGCGGAAAAGATTTTCCCAATTAAGAAAATGCTTTTTCCAATCTCACAATACTTTATGGACTGAAAACATTCAATTAAAAAACGTAAATTTTTTTGCCAAAGACGTTAAATTTACGAAAAATGAAGCCATTTTTTCTAGTTCTATAGCATAGATGGGATTGTAATTGAGGATTAGGGTTATGTTTGATGGTCTTAAGACGATTTTACTAAAAAAACGACAAATATTATTAAAAAAACCGTAAACCGTTTTTTATTCTAAGGCACCAAAAAAAAATACAAAGTTTACAATCTTTGAAAGCATCTAGCAGCTGAGCGGTTGAAATGATCGCCTTTCTGTTCCCCAAATTTTTATAGTAAAATTAATTACGTCAAAGCTTTCTGGTTGTTTACCAAAGTTTTTTTTAATTGTTTTTATTTCTTGCCAGGGCATCCCATTGAGTTAAGAACTCAGTTCTCTCTAGAATAAGAAGAAAGTTCTCTTTTATCTGTAATTATGTTTACCAATTAATTTCTTTGTTGTCAGAAAATGGAATGGACGGATAATACGGTGTTTCGTTCAAATCGATAATAAATATATCGGCTTCCCTTATTTTATAACATTGCGAAACGTGATGTTTGGCAAACAAATCCATCTCGCAAAGTCCTCATTGTGCCTTTAATTAGTAACTACCCCGAGGCAGTTAATATTGATCATCAAATCCTTAGTCAACCTCTCAATAGTCGAGTACAAGGAACCCTTGTTCCTTTGTTCCCGGCGGCCGGTAGGGGAAGTTTCACGCATACCTGGGGGGTATCTTTACATTGTAAGATGTATTATTTGCCATCTCCAATAGCATATTGTCAGGATCGGCGGATCGAGTGCCTGCCTGACAATAATGTCTTGATTCTGGCTGCTTTATTGATATCAGTTCATTATTCTAATTCGGTGAGCCTTTTGTGCGGTTGTGTATGGGAGGGAGAAAGAGGTGCATGATATGTGTGCCATTCATTCTCCAAGCGGATGGGAGTGTTTTGTATAGTGTAAATATATTTCAATTGTGATTGCATGGCCCTACTAAAACTATTACGTTAAAAAAAACCTGTACAAATTGCAAGTGCGCCCCACGGTTGAATTTGGCAGCCACCTCTGGTCTGGAGCCCCAAAATAACTTAAAAAAAAACCCTCGACTCTGTGCAAAAATGGGCGGTCCGTTTGATAGATTCTCCTAACTTAACAAACGAATTGCAATCTTTAGAGCACAGGCGTCAGGTGGGAATGCTATCCTTGTTCTACCGGTATTACAATGAAAGATGCTCTGAGGAACTAGCGTCATTGATCCCCTCGGCACCGGTGCATAGTCGGGAAACACGCCAAACACGCCAAACACGCCCTCGACATTTGTACACGGTTGACATTAGTGACATGAGAACGGGTTGTTTCTACGACTCGTTATTGAGTTCAACAGCTCGGCTTCTGTGTTTCCTCCCTCCTACAACATGGGTCTCTTCAAGACCCATGTTCACTCCTTCCTCTTCTCAAAAAAACCCTCCACACAGCATCTTCAAAGATGACATAGGCTCTGAGGGAAATTATTTTGCTCAGGGCCTCCTGTGTGGAGTGAATGTAAAAAAAAGCACAAATATTTTCGTCAATTAAATTTTTCTGATATCAAACAGGCTTTTTATTTTAATATATAAATACCAGGAAAGATGCCCAAAATTAAGAAAAAAAGATGTTTTTATAAGGTTTCATAGGAGCTGTTAGCTCAGACCCGTAAAAAAGTGACATTGTTAAACCAATATTGAAAATCGCAGATAAATAATTTTCTTTTTTAAGGCGGCGCTTCTCGGCTGAAAAAGAAGAAGATGGAGAGATATGTAATTACGAATGTTGGACAGAGCGCGCTAATATTTTAAGTGATAAAATTGCAGCGAAAATTGCGAAAAAGTTTATTAAAAGATGACTCTTTTAAAATAGAGCAAAATCTCGTAGAACGTATCTTAACTATCATTTAAAGAAACATTGTGAATTTTTTCACAAATATAACTTGTAAAATAATAGAAATAGACTTGTTTTAAATAATTTTTGGGGCAAACTTTGCGACGCTCAGATGGTTTGGGCATGTAGATCGAACGAATGAGGAAAGGAGTGTAAGGAGAATATATGACGCAAATGTGAATGGTAGACGAAGTCGGGGACGCCCGAGGAAGACATGGCACGACCAAGTGAATCAGATACTTGAGTCGGACCATGTCAAGAGTCAGAATAACAGAAGAGCATGTATGAGACGATATATGAATGTGAACGAAGCAAGGAGTGTGTGCCAAGATCGAGTTGTTTGGCGGTCCGTCCTCTCTGCCTAACCCTGCGGGAAACGGCGTGATGGTTAGTTAGTTAGTTAGTTACTTTGCGATTTTTTTCTATGGAGGGAATCTCATATAATTTGCGTTTCGGCGTGGAACGTATCTAGATATTATCTTCAAAAATAACATATATTTTTTTAACAGCTTAAAACTTCAAATTTTTAAGGGAGATATGTAAGAAATCGGTCGAATTCGGATAGCGGCGGCTTAAGTATTATTTTAAAGGTACCTACCTACCTACTTAAATTAAAAGAAAAATTGATTTCATCATCCAGATTTCACGTAGATTAATACCGCACAAGACAGAGAACCGAGATTAGTAAACTTGATTGTATAGTTTTTAGAGCCTATCAGTGATATGATGTGATGTGATATGGAATCGCATTCAGAATATTTTTGGTATCCAATTTTATATTTTCAATGGTTAAATAATAAGTAATATGTATAAAACTTTATATATAAATATGTTATTATTTTTTTTGTTATACACTGGAGCAAACTCGTGAATAATCACAGAATATTAAAATTATTCCAATTTTGTGAAAGAAAAATAAATAAAGAAGTATATAAATAAAAAAAAAAACTAAAAAACAAGTAATTCTCTGATACAATAATATGTTTCCAGTGATATTAACACTTCCAGTGACACATAAACTCTAATTAAATCCCAATAAGGAACTCCAGTGAAAAATATTATGGTTTTAAAAAAATATGTTCATATAGACCAATATACGCTGATTCTGAATATGTAAGTTTTATTAAATAATATTTAACGTAGAGTTTAAAAAAAAATATTAAAAAGTCCATTTTAAAAAAGTTCATTAAAACACCCTGTCAAGTTGGTATTATGGAATTTGAGGCGTGACGTTACCGCTTCCATAAAACGCTCCAATGCTGAAATTCAAAATGGCGGACGTCGAACAGCTGATTCCAGTTCCCTGCAAAATTCATGCTTCGGTTTCCTTAATATTGATTTCGATTCGTAAAGCTAAAAAAATAATAATTTCAAACAATTTTTATACCAATCTCCCGTAATTAATATTAAAAAATATAATAATTTAATGAATTTAATATAATAAATAAATAATTACACCTAAATAACGTTTTACTTATTGAATAGTTTCATCACTTCTTCCATACAAAATGACAACATCTGTTGAAAATAACTGAAACTTTTGGGCAGATGACGTCACAGGGGCAGATGACGTCACGGTGGTTTTCGGGGGATCTTGAAAAATTAAAACTTTGACATTTATTTTAACTATTAAAACTAACTATAAAAATAAATATGCAGTTGTTTAAGTTACAATATTTAAGTTATTCATAAAAAAAATTAAAAATGGACTGGAGTTCTATATTACAGAATTTATTTAACCGTAGTCCTTTATTATTTTTTTTACGGTAGTTCCACGCAGGAGGCTCTAAGGAAAATAATTCCCCTCAGGACCTGTAGCATCTTTGGGGATGATGTGTGAAGGTTATTTTTGGAAAGGAAGTAGAGGAGGTTCTGGGAAGGAAAATATTTGAACGGTGGATAGGAATCTGTGGGTCAGTGTATCCAGGGGAGATGGATGTATAAATCTATCCCTCCCACTGCGGTGTATGGCGAGAGTCCTGCTGGAGAGGTTAATAGGTCTCTCTTGATATGGCCTGTAACAGCAGTTGCGTCTGCCCAACAGCGGTTGTTGGGCAGACGCAACCGCCGGCAAGGTCCGGACAAACCTCACCGCATGAACCCGGGCACCCCTGCTAAGTCACCAAACGTAGCAAACCACTTGGGGTGATCTATAGCAGAGGTGGTGGTAATTCAAAAAATGGTTCCGTGGCAGCGGTACCCGTACCCGTCTCTAGTAGTAATATTTTATTACTAGCTAGCTGGTATCCGGCATGCGTTGCAATGCAAAGAAATAAATTGTTTCTTCCCGCATTTCCTTTCCACTAATTGTCATCCCTTCCACTAACCCCGCCTCCTTCAATACCCTTCCCTTCATGTCTTCCCTCCCTGCCGCTAAAATATATAAAATACACTCATTTTCATTTATACATATTTCATAACAGTGCTTATGACAAGGTGATAACGACGCGTTCAAAAACAAAGAAATACAAAAACTTAAACGCAGGTGAGAACAGTGATGCTATCCCGTTTCAACCCGAAGTAGGCGCGCAGTGTAGTCAACCTACATCAGCCACCGTTCCCCCCGCTCCCGAGTCGGTCCACGTTGGAGCGGCAAGCACCAGTGCCGGCTCTGCTGCCAAGCAAGCCCCGCACACCGCCAGCGCCCCGCCCGCCCGCCCGCCGCTGTCCTACAGTTCAGCCGTACGAAACAAAAACAAAACGCTAATTACAGGAACTAACGATACGAGTGGGATAAAAGTGATTCCAAAACAAAAATTTATAATTGTCTCCCGACTAGATCCCGACACAACGACAGAGGAAGTGATTGCCCATGTCAAAACGAGTACTGATATAAGCTGCAATGCTGAGAAATTCATGGCGTTTTCGAAAGAATACTCGACATTTAAAATATGAGTCAACGAGCAAAATATTGATCTGCTACTGAAAGAAAAACTTTGGCCCCGAGGAGTGGTTGTCCGACATTTTCGATATTACAAAAAAAGCATTTCGGACCAGGAAACCTCGAAAAAACCACCACTTTCAAAATGACTATTACTATATCAAAACGTGCGAGGTCTCAGATCAAAGATGAACAAATTTTACGAAAATGTTCTTAACCAAGAACACAAACTCATCATAATCACCGAGACTTGGCTTAATGACACAAGTTTTAATGCGCAAATATTCGACAGCAGATATATCGTATTCCGTAAAGACCGAAGCACTGGACAAACCCGAGGTGGTGGACTACTGTTGGCAGTGCTGAATGAAGAAAACACGCGAGCTGAACGACTCTCTCACCTAGAAACGGGAGATGAAAATTTATGGGTCAAAGTCATTATTAACGACGTATGTTTATTTGTTTGTACTGTTTACATTCCACCCAGTTCTAAAACAAATGTTTACACGATTTTTTTTGAAATGTTAATTAGTAACTTAAGCTACCTTGTAGATAAAAAAAATTTAGTGATTGGTGATTTTAATATCAATTCTTCACAAAATCCACGTGCAGTGAATACCGAACTTTCATGTGTTATGGAACTTTTTCAACTGAAGCAGTTTAATACAGTACTGAACTCATGTAATCGTACTTTGGATCTAGTATTAAGTAACTTTAGTATGTTTACGAAAAAATCCGATTTCTGTCTTGTTCAAGAAGATAATTACCATCCGACGCTTTTGTCAGAAATTAGTCTTAAACATGCCAGACCGTTGAAAAATCGTTGTCTACCTCTAGAAAATAACTTCCGTGGTTGGAATTTCTACAAAGGCGACTTTGAGAAGCTATACAGCCAACTGCGTGACCACACTTGACAGGCTATCTTGGAGATTTCCGATGTTGACGAAGCAGTTAAATACTTCTACGATACCCTGTATGCGTATTTTGATAAATATTTTCTAAGAAAAAAAGCGCCGCAAACTGAAAACTATCCTAGATGGTTTTCACGTGAGATTATCGGCGACATAAAGAATGGCATATAAGCTTCTAAATGGTTTTATATCGGTACCAGATATTCTGGCTGAAATAGGATTCTATGTCCCGGATAATTTCACGCGAGGTCGCCATCACAGGCTTTTGATTCTTTCCAGGTGCAGAACTTACTTACCAATGGTGATGCCCCTGGGAAGACTTACTAGGTTAATGTGGATATTTTCCACATTTCCTGCAATAATTTTAAGCGTGAAATAGCACTTATTAAATAAATGTTTTAACTGTAAACGTAATGATTATGTATCTTCTACAACCGTTTTTGCAATATATTGGTGTAATGCTGTTTTTGCTAATAAATAAATAAATAAATAAATAAATAAATAACACCAGAGTTTTCCATTATATATAGCCTACAACCTTCGAGGGCATGCGCACAACAAATCACCAAAGTTTCATCGTAATCTGGTGAACGGTATGGCAGCGCGTAACATACAAAAAGCAAACAAACAAACAAAAATTGATTTTTATATATAAGATATCGTTATGCGGACAAGAATTGGTAGTCTTAAGAAGTAAAAATCCAACAAAACACATTAAAAAATAATAAAAATTTTGAAAACTACGAAACAAGCTATTTTGTTTTAGATTGGCATTTTACGAATATTATCAGGCTTATTCGAAAATGATTCCTTCTCGGTAAATAGGATACAGGTATTACAATCTCCATTGACAGGAAATGGAGTAACATCACGTGACATTGGAGGGCTCGGGATCTGCGACACGAGTTCCCCTGTAAAGTAGTTCCGGTGATTTGAACAGTCCATTTGCACGACATCCGGCTATATAATGTCCACTTCCGGTCCTATTAAGGGATTGCGCTTAATCCCTTGGAAGCTGGAGGACAAAGAGGTTTTCCAAAATAGGCTGATTTTTATAACGCAATATATTGGCGAAATAAAAATGTAATATTTTTGATATCGGAAATACGTCATTCATCCATAAAATGTCTGAAATTAAATTCAATAAGTTATTTATTAATTTTCCTATTAAATAGACAGGGAAGTTATGCCTCAATAAAAATTTTACAAAAAAAATGATTTCAGAAGTCCAAGTCGTTCAAAATAGAGCCCTGCGAAATATTTTCAGTCTACCTTGGGACACACATGTCAAAGACATCTACAGAAACACCCAAATACTTCCTTTTAATACCATTCCCACTTTTGAAATAACTAAAACTATATTACAAGTAATTCAACACTCGGCACATTCCAACACTACACTCTATTACAATTGCGACGTACACCAACACAACACAAGAAATCACAACAAACTTCTTATATCAAAAATCAAATCAACAAAATATGGACTAAGATCCCTAGAATACATAGCTCACACAAAATATAATCAACTACCCAACGAGATCAAACGTGCAAGTCAATGTAAAAAGACCCAAACTAACATGCTCAAACTTCATCTTATTAATGACTATCTGAAATAATAATGTTGTGTATGTCCCCATCATATGTCCATTTAATACATACCGCTATATGTTTCATGTAATGCGTATCATTCCCGCAATGAGTTTATTAACTCCTGGGAGTACAATGCTTTATATAATATACTATATTCTGTATTGTATACTTTTGATAAATAAATAAATAAATAAATAAATAAATAATAAACGTTTTTGATGACATATTTTATTTACCTATGAAATTTTTACACCTTTTTAAATTGTATATCTATTCCAAAACTAGGGACAGTCAAAAAGTAATGCCTCAGATTTTTTTTCTCCATTAATTGTCCATTTCTCCCATGTCCCCTTCCCCTCATGCGTTCTCCATCCACTTTCCCCGCCTTCCCTCTTCACTCTTCCGCTCTCGCGTGCCCCCAATCCCCCTCCCGCTTTCCCCAGCCCTCTCCCGCGTTCCATGTATTAAATCCCAGTACCTTCAGCTTTCAAATAGTTCGCGTGCCAACAATTGCAATTTTTTTAAGAAAAATTTAAATTTTACATTTACAAACATTCATTTTTATATACTACTAGCTTTTCCCCGCGGTTTCGCTCGCATGGTATTACGGGAAACTACTGTAGCGATTGAACGTATCAATTATCCCCCTCCCCACCCCCCCCCCCCCCCTTCCGCATTCCATCCATTCATTCCCTTACATTCAGTTTTCAAACATCTCGCCTGCCACCTAAATTTCATAAAGCTATAGCTCGAAGAAAAAAAGAATTATCCAATTTTGTTCATTCGTTCGGAATTTATGCGCTTACAAACATTTCGAATGTAAAGGAAGTTTCTTAATATAATAAAAAATTATACTTTTTATTATTCGGTCTTTATTATCGTTACGAATTATATTTTTAATTTATGAACTCTTATCTGACATTTATTCCAAAACAGAAGTTTGTCCAAAAAAAACAAAACATAATCTAATATTTGAATTTTCTGGAGCAGTAGCCCACAAATATATCAACATCGTTTCCATGGAAACGACTTTTTTCTGACGTTAGCAAAAACTCGCTTTTGTTAGCGACAGAAAACGTATAACAAATATAATATATTAATATTTATAATTTCATAACGCCGGAGCTTGCCATCATATACAGACTATAGTCTTCGCATATAATTTAGCTTTCTATTGGTGAATGAATTTTTAAAGTCTTTTTATTGGTTAATGCGTGAAAGCGCATTTATAATATTAAGTATGGATAAGAAAAATCAATTAAATTTGGTGCCTAACATAGGTACTTATTTGAAATACCTGTAATTCTTGATTAGATTCAAAGTATTCGATTTTGGTAAGTATTTAGGTACTTCAAGTTTATTAATGAATTTAAAGAGTTTATTCGAAAATTGAATTTTGATGGCTTGCAAAATGTCACGCAAATTAATTAACAAATCTAAACTAATTCACTAAACTAAACGAAACTATATACCTAATTTAACTAATTAGTAAACCCACTAACTCAACTAAAAAACTAAGCCAACAAAACTAAATTTACTAATTAAACTAACTTACTACACTATTTCGCGAAACTAATGTACTATATTTTAACCACCAAAAAACAAGATTTTGGAACATTTCGATAATTCGCATTCATTCACATACATACATCGTCTCCTACAAACCCTACTGTTACAGTCATCCTAATCGAAATTTTATACACAAAATAATTTTAAAAAGGGACTGGTGTGCCATAAGAGTAGAGTGTGTATAGTGGAATGCATTTCAAAAAGCAATCTTTCAAGGCAAAGATCCCATATTTGCATTTTACCAATAAGATCGACAACTCACAACAAAGACCCCGAATCCGAATTAAGGATCGCCGCATTTCCGATGAAATGTTGAATCATAACACAAAGAGCGGAATAAATCAAGCCGTCCCTTTTCTACTGAGATTGAATCTCAGCGGGAGTTCGGATCAGCTCGGCTGCGGTCCACTCCAAGGGACTTGTGCTATGCATATTAAATCACATTTATGTATTATGTATGTATGCTACGTATTGCAATTTTGCCGTGAATGCTTTTTAAAAAGATTCTCTTTTTGGTGAGGCGCTGTACCAATTATTGTATTTTTTCTTTATATAGTACACGATAATGGGAAACCTGTTGACGCAATTTACATTAATACTGATTGAGATATGCAGTTGTGCAGAGTGGAATTGTTACTGTGTGTGTATTAAAATGACCTTGATTGTGTCTACCATCACTGCTTGAAAAATATGGTAAAATAATTGCATGGAGGAAAGGACTCACCGAAAAGGAATCTGTAGGCCGGCCCTCGTCTGCTCTTCTCCATTCAACATACACACACAGTGAAATGCGCGAATTATTTATTTTAATAGCGGAATTAGGTTAAAGGCGGAGCGGTGCACAAATGGCTATATGATGCGGCGGGCAGTTTATTACAGACACTGAATTAAGGAAGGACGGGTAGGCGATGGATGGGTAGGAAAAAGGAATTGGCAACAATATTACTACCAAATCCCAAGCAGTGACAGTATGTATGTGTAAGAGTAGGTGTGTATAAGTGTAGGTGCGTGCTTGGGCCTAACCAAATACTATCGACTCCTGGGTCCTAAATATAATAATGAAAACGATTATCCCTTCGAGAAAGAATTTCTAAATTTGAATATTTCGGAAAATTTTTGGTTATTTCGGGTATATTGACAAGCCAACAAACCTATATATCTATTCTCTTCAGGGGTTTCCTACGTTTTTTTTAATTCACACGACTCGAGGCGTTCAAATTTACTCAGCGTCAGTCTCTCTTTTTTATTTAGTTACTTTATTTTAATGTTTACATTTATAAAAGACTAGCTTTCCCCCGCGGCCTCGCTCGCATAGTATTACGGGAAATTATTGTAGCGCTTGCACTTATCAATTATCTCCCCCCCCCCCCACACCACCCCTATCCCCTCCCGCATTCCATATATTCATTCCCTTACATTCAGTTTTCAAACATCTCGCCTTCCACCTAAATTTCATAATTCTATAGCTCAAAGAAAAAAAAAATTACTTATCCAATTTTGTTCATTCGTTCGGAATTTATGCGCTTACAAACATTTCGGATGTTTATTTTAATTTAAATATTTGGAAGTTCGTTAATATAATAAAAAAATACTCTATTTATCATTCAGTCTTTATAATCGTTACGAATTATATTTTTAATATAGGAACTCTCATTTGACATTTATTCCAAGCTTGTCCAAAAAAAACTAATTCTAATATTTGAATTTTCTGCAGTAGTAGCTGACCAGTAGACTGAGTACCTACGCAAAAACTCGCTTTTGTTAGCGACAGAAAACGTATAACAAATATAATATATTAATATTTATAATTTCATAACGCCAGAGCTTACCATCATATACAACCTGTAGTCTGCGCATATAATTAAGCTTTATATTGGTGAAACAATTATTAAAGTCTTTATATTGTGTTATGCGTGAAAAGTTCATAAACAAACTCGAGCAGTTTTCCATTTATAATATTAGTATGGATACATAATAATAATGAATATAAATTTAAAATAGACGTTAGTTATTTTCGTAGTCCTCCTTACGAGAAATCCTGTGCTGAGTGAGACTATTTTTTGGATTAGCTTTAAGCGATCTCTATGGTACAACTTCATGGTTTGGGTAAGTTTTTTTCAGAAACTTCTACGTATGCATTTTTAATATACTAGTAAGTTTTTTTTCCAATAATTCCGTAAGCCAAGATTGTCCTTAACGTACTTAGTAATTTTTTATTTTAATTTGTTTGATACGTTATATAACTTTACTACTAAAATTCAGAGCTTCTTTGTCCAAAGGTGGAATTACACTTTGGTATATTTAGGATGTCTGTTTGTTTGGTTTTATGATTGTGTGGGTGTTTGCATCTTCGTTTTTTTAGGTGATGAACCAGAATGCTTTTGGCATAGATTTTTGGTACTCTTGGAATACCAAACTGTTTCAAAATTTACGTCGTTGACATTCTTATGAGCGCCTTCAGTATGGTCTGTATGATGCAATTCTGAGTTTTTTTTCCAGTTATTTTACATGATTTGATGCTATTGAGTCATATCCTCGTCTCCTTCGTAAAAATTCACCATTCGGAATCGAAACTTTGTTTGAAATTGCTTTTATTTGGTTGGTAACCAAATATGAATTATTTTGAAAACTCCATTCAGGGTTTTTTTACAATTCATATATTGTGTGTGAATTAACACAATAAATATAATGTTTTGTCTACACCGCGTTAAACCCGCAACCCTGGCTTCGTAGTCGAGTATACTTACGGATTGACAACGGAGGTCGACACAGTTTATAAATGCTAAAAACAGACTGTCTATTTATGTTAAAACGTTACCCATATTTTTGATCTAAAAATGTATTAAAGTATAACAATTATTGCGTTGACACTTGGGCAACCTTGTTCTTCCCTACAATAATTCACCAATACTGATTCTGTCACAGCGCCATTCAGCATAAAAACTACCCACCCGTTACGAATATTAGCCAGGGCTGTGCTTAGTAAATTGGAAGCCATTATTTCTCGTTCATTACACAAGCTGATCGTTAGGAATGAAAGAGGGTTTAACGGATAGTTGAAAATTATTAATTGTTTTTTTAGGGCTCAAAAGTATCCCCTCGCCTTGTAAATATAGCTATAACAATAGTTTTTTTAAAGGTTTCACGTGTACGCTTAATGTAGGTACATAGATATTTTATATTTATATACCAATTGGTATACATATTTTTATTTTGGTTTTGTGGAAGAGATTTCTCTCACCCAGACTACGATGTGAAAAGAAATCTAGATATTGAATTAAAAGAAATGTTGGTAACTCGTTTGGCTTTCTAATTAAATAATTGATGCTTCTAATGGTACCGGCATCAACGGCTGAGTAGGAACGATCCTTGGCGACGATTTCGAAGATCGTGTGCGCAAGTAAATTTCATTAATTTGGCGCCAAGACCCCGACAAACTTTACCCCATGAACCCGGGCAACCCTGCTAAGTCAACAAACGGAGCGAACCACTTGGGGTGAAGTATGGCAGAGGTGTTGGTTATCCAATAAATGATTTGGGCCGGTGGTCCCCATACCCCCGCCTCCCAGGTTGTGTTTTATAATTGGAATTCTTGTAAAACATTAAGGATGGGTTGTTTCAAAATATTTGACGAATTCGTCAAATATTTGACGTTAATTTTCACGTTCTGTGTAAGTTCTATTCAAGTTCTGTGATGATTTCAGTTTTGTGAAGCAGCTGGCCTATGATGATAAAAAAACAGAACTCGAAAAGAACGTACACAGAACCTGAAAATTAACTTCAAATATTTGATGAACTCATCAAATTTTTTGAAACAGCCCGTCCTTAAAATTTTCGTTTAAAATTCATGTTAGCTCGTTATTAGAAGTATTATGAATGAGAGTTTATAAATCATTGGGGTTATTAGATTCATGGTATTTTTTTCCTAAGCGAACATCGACAAAATGACTCATTTTTATTTATTTTATTTCAAGGTGGAAGTAGCTTTTTAGTCCTTATCTAGAAATATAATTATTTATTTGTCGATTTTTAAATAGTAACATGGTTATATCCTAAAATAAAAAAAAACAAGTTGTTTAAAAAAAAAAAATTCTAGTAGAAATCAATCACATATTAGGTTAATTTAAGAATAAATTTGTTTATATTTTCTTCTAATTTGATTTCCTTAGAAAAAATTTCTGCAAAAGGCTCTGAGGAAAATAATTCCCATTGGGGCTTGTATCATTTTGGGGATGCTGTGTGGAGGGTATTTTTAGAAAAGGAAGAAGAGGAAGTTCTTAGAAAAAAATGGTTTGAGGGGTGTGTAGGAAGCTGAGTGTCCAGGAGTAACGAACGTATGATTTCAACCCTCCAATTGCAAGTGGGGTGCAAGGCGATGTTACGAGAGAGTCCTGCTGGAGAAATCAAAAGGTCTCTCTCATCCAGTCTATTCCAATCCGGCCTGCCATGCAGTTCAAACCCCATGTACCCGGGCTCCTTACAAAGTCGCCAAACGTAGCGAACCACTTGGGGTTCTCTGGGCACTGGTCCCAAATTGAAATGAAGGCATCTAATGGAAAACAAAATAAATCAAATTAAATATTTTTTTTTTTTTTTTTTTTTTTTTTTTTAATTAAATGAAGACATTATGAGCGAAACTCAATCGAAAATCTGGAAACAGAAAAATCAGAAAAAGATATTGGCACCTCTGGGACTCGAACCCAGGACCTCCCTACTTTCCGGGTCGGGCGCTCTTATCCACTGAGCTAAGGTGTCGATATCCAATTCGGTCACTTTTTAACTGTACCATTCTTCGACTAAGAACCACCCATATTATCTTCATTTTTCTTAACGCATATTTTTATTGGCTGCCATCTTTATGAATGATTGCAAGATTCAACTCGAACTAAATGCAATCTAGATGGTGTCTGGATAAATTATTATCCATTTTATTTAATGTGCGACATCTATTGACTCTTCTGCAAGTCTGGGATGAATATTATTATTTATTATTTTAACTTTATGAGTAAAACCTCAAACTGTAATATTTAATTAAATGAAGACATTATGAGCGAAACTCAATCGAAAATCTGGAAACAGAAAAATCAGAAAAAGATATTGGCACCTCTGGGACTCGAACCCAGGACCTCCCTACTTTCCGGGTCGGGCGCTCTTATCCACTGAGCTAAGGTGTCGATATCCAATTCGGTCACTTTTTAACTGTACCATTCTTCGACTAAGAACCACCCATATTATCTTCATTTTTCTTAACGCATATTTTTATTGGCTGCCATCTTTATGAATGATTGCAAGATTCAACTCGAACTAAATGCAATCTAGATGGTGTCTGGATAAATTATTATCCATTTTATTTAATGTGCGACATCTATTGACTCTTCTGCAAGTCTGGGATGAATATTATTATTTATTATTTTAACTTTATGAGTAAAACCTCAAACTGTAATATTTAATTAAATGAAGACATTATGAGCGAAACTCAATCGAAAATCTGGAAACAGAAAAATCAGAAAAAGATATTGGCACCTCTGGGACTCGAACCCAGGACCTCCCTACTTTCCGGGTCGGGCGCTCTTATCCACTGAGCTAAGGTGTCGATATCCAATTCGGTCACTTTTTAACTGTACCATTCTTCGACTAAGAACCACCCATATTATCTTCATTTTTCTTAACGCATATTTTTATTGGCTGCCATCTTTATGAATGATTGCAAGATTCAACTCGAACTAAATGCAATCTAGATGGTGTCTGGATAAATTATTATCCATTTTATTTAATGTGCGACATCTATTGACTCTTCTGCAAGTCTGGGATGAATATTATTATTTATTATTTTAACTTTATGAGTAAAACCTCAAACTGTAATATTTAATTAAATGAAGACATTATGAGCGAAACTCAATCGAAAATCTGGAAACAGAAAAATCAGAAAAAGATATTGGCACCTCTGGGACTCGAACCCAGGACCTCCCTACTTTCCGGGTCGGGCGCTCTTATCCACTGAGCTAAGGTGTCGATATCCAATTCGGTCACTTTTTAACTGTACCATTCTTCGACTAAGAACCACCCATATTATCTTCATTTTTCTTAACGCATATTTTTATTGGCTGCCATCTTTATGAATGATTGCAAGATTCAACTCGAACTAAATGCAATCTAGATGGTGTCTGGATAAATTATTATCCATTTTATTTAATGTGCGACATCTATTGACTCTTCTGCAAGTCTGGGATGAATATTATTATTTATTATTTTAACTTTATGAGTAAAACCTCAAACTGTAATATTTAATTAAATGAAGACATTATGAGCGAAACTCAATCGAAAATCTGGAAACAGAAAAATCAGAAAAAGATATTGGCACCTCTGGGACTCGAACCCAGGACCTCCCTACTTTCCGGGTCGGGCGCTCTTATCCACTGAGCTAAGGTGTCGATATCCAATTCGGTCACTTTTTAACTGTACCATTCTTCGACTAAGAACCACCCATATTATCTTCATTTTTCTTAACGCATATTTTTATTGGCTGCCATCTTTATGAATGATTGCAAGATTCAACTCGAACTAAATGCAATAAATAAAAAAATATGCGTTAAGAAAAATGAAGATAATATGGGTGGTTCTTAGTCGAAGAATGGTACAGTTAAAAAGTGACCGAATTGGATATCGACACCTTAGCTCAGTGGATAAGAGCGCCCGACCCGGAAAGTAGGGAGGTCCTGGGTTCGAGTCCCAGAGGTGCCAATATCTTTTTCTGATTTTTCTGTTTCCAGATTTTCGATTGAGTTTCGCTCATAATGTCTTCATTTAATTAAATATTACAGTTTGAGGTTTTACTCATAAAGTTAAAATAATAAATAATAATATTCATCCCAGACTTGCAGAAGAGTCAATAGATGTCGCACATTAAATAAAATGGATAATAATTTATCCAGACACCATCTAGATTGCATTTAGTTCGAGTTGAATCTTGCAATCATTCATAAAGATGGCAGCCAATAAAAATATGCGTTAAGAAAAATGAAGATAATATGGGTGGTTCTTAGTCGAAGAATGGTACAGTTAAAAAGTGACCGAATTGGATATCGACACCTTAGCTCAGTGGATAAGAGCGCCCGACCCGGAAAGTAGGGAGGTCCTGGGTTCGAGTCCCAGAGGTGCCAATATCTTTTTCTGATTTTTCTGTTTCCAGATTTTCGATTGAGTTTCGCTCATAATGTCTTCATTTAATTAAATATTACAGTTTGAGGTTTTACTCATAAAGTTAAAATAATAAATAATAAATATTTTTTCCTCGCCACTGTTGCAAGCTGTGGTAAAGAGATCTATTTTTTTATATAACACTTTATTATCTGAATAAATAAGCAAGAAAAGGCGCCCTCTGCATGTTATTTATCCGCGAATTTATTAAGTACCCGCGTCCGCGAAATTTTCCGCTCAATTCGTCGGTATAAAAGTGTGTCCTCCATAAATTAACCCCCTTCCCCACCACCCAGCTCTCCCAAACATCCCCAATAAACCCTCTCCCAACCCCTCAGTCCGCTCATAAAACTTAATCGTTAGAGATTCGCCCCGTGACGAGGCGCCCTTGGGTGCTACTGCCTGTTTAAAAATGGATAAATGTTTGGTTCAGTTATTTTGAACAGTTTGGATAGTAAAACCAATCTATGAAATATTACTGTATATCGTTAAATTATAACAGAAGCTTGAAAATTGTATATTTTTTAAATCACTGAGGGAAATCACCAAACCATGGAACTCAAAATAAAGCTGATTTATTTATTGTTTGTTTGAAACATTAACAGAGTGTTAACAATTATAAAATTGCCATTGGGATGTACATAGGTATTAAAACTCAAATTATAAATGTTCGCAGCATGCGTAATCAATGTTTAGTTGTTACTACAAAATGAAATTTAAAACATAGTAGTGTCAAATATAAAACTTAACCTGCAAAGAATGAAAGGAAAGAAATAAAGAAAAGACATGATAATAGAGCAATAACATAATTGTTCTCAATGACATATCACGGAAGAAGATTGTTAGTTTGCTTTTTAAAATATGTAAGATTGTTTGCAAAGATAACTACATGGTCATTTTCAATGGTATTATAGAGACGAAACATTTGATACAGTGGATATACGCAATATTGTTATTAAATAATTCAAGATTGAATTTATAATATATTATCCTAAGACTATTAGGAACTTAAATATGAATATTGCTCAGACAATGAGTGGTTCGAAGCTAATCATGAAAAATTTTGGGTAAACATAATATTAAGTCAGCAAATCGTCTTCTTTTTCCAGGGTTGAATGAAATTGTTGGAGTCGTTCCTCGTAAGATACGAGTAGGGCATTTAATCCAAGTTTAAATGATAACAGTCTAAGGAATTTTTCGTGATGATTCAATGATTTTTGAATATTTTAGGGTTCCAGATAACACTCCCGTATTCCAATTTGCTTCTGACCAACGAGTTGTACAAGGTTATAATGGATTGATGCCGTCTATTGTCTACCTAAGAGTTTTCGAATTTAGTATTAACGCAGACCCTTAAAAATAGCACAATATCACGATTCCAATTTTGAAAAAGACTGCTTGTTAAAATATTACATTATAGATAGGCACTTACCTTATTTGTCGCTTGTCTGAATCCTTTTCAAAATCAAACCTAATTTCAGAAATGACTCTTAAATTCATAACAAATTTAGTTAACATGCCTCAAATTCATTGAACCAAATTTTAACCACAAAATAAAATGTTTTTTTCTTAAGTCGGTTCGTCGTTGTTAAGGATCGTGATCCCTACTCTAATTGCCATGATGGACAAGGCTCCTAAACCCCTCGCGCTGCGTGGAGAGCCAAGGACACCGAGGATAATTGGTCACTCAAGCGCATTGGTAATCTTCCTCTGTTTCTTCTGCCTTCCTCTTTGCTAGTGACTATGAGTTCTTCAAGTTGAAGTCCTGAGTTTGGTAAGCAACGTGCCCAAAGTATCTTAAAACACCTTGTATGCAGATAGTTGAGAGCCCATTGTCGATGTCTAGCTCTTCCAAGATGGAACAAGGACATGTTTGTGCGTCTGACTGTCCATGAAAACCTGAGAATTTTTTTTCAGCGACATATTTCGAGAGCGTCTATCAGTTTTTTCATCTTATTTTTCAAACACAATCTGGGGTCATATATTTTGATAATATTGTTACGTTTTTTGACGTCCATGGTTCACAAACAATTAAAAGAACACAAATTACTACAATTATTACAGCTTTATTTAATTATCACTGATTGATTTATTTACACATTTCATTTTAACAGGTTTTTTATGAACACTGATATATTTATTTACACTATTTTTACTACACTCGGTAGGCACCGTGATGTTGATTCGATAGCTGCGTTTAACTGAATACGATAGCTGCGTCGAACTCCTCTTACCCGATGGAACGTCGCCGCTTTTATATACCTGGTGGTACCTTCTAAGGTCCAACCATCCAAAACAACATCGACGCATCTCAATGATTCTATCCTATATATTTTTACAAGGTCGTGTGTTCTAGAATATTCCGCTAGATTCTGGTGATTTCTGGTTCACGATGATCTTCCCGTTAAAATATGTTGATCGCGTTGGCCAAGATATCCCAGCCAGTGCAAATTTCATGATGCAAGAACTGCCCATTCTACATTATTTACTGATTCAGAAACAGATTTTCTCATTTAAAGTTTTTCTCGCGGATTTATGAATATGATTTATATTGAATAATCTCAACAAATGGAGTTTTGTGGTGGATTCTAGAAATTTTACTGGAGTTAAAGGTGATTGAAAGGCATGGAAATAATTTGAGCATTTCTATAGATCAATCTCGAAAACTTTTGTAAAGTTTCCAAAATATTTTTGGTATTTTGAGCGTTACGCGAATAAAAGTGAAAATAATCTTCCTGCCAGATTTGAAAGTTTTTTGAAAACCTTAATAATAAAACATAAAGGCTGTCAAATTAAATTAGCTTCCCACTTTGAGAATAACTACTATACCTATCAGGTAGGAAAGTCTGGCCTAAGTAAAAAAAGTTTTTTTTATAATAGTATACGTAAAACACATTTTTTATACAAAAGTAAAAGTTTTAAATATTAACTTAACAAATATAATATATTACGGACCATTTTACAAAGCTTATATCAAGTTACGGAAGTTTCTCGGTTCGGAGTAGGCCTCAAATAAATTGAAAAACCCTTCATCATGTTTAAATGCGGCGTCATAAAATCTGTTATGTTGAAAGGAGGCAGTTTTATTTTCACCCATATCCAAGAATTGGCTCCGTTCCCTTGAGGAATATTACGGAAAATAAATGTAAATTAGGTATCTACTATAAATTGGCTTCTTATAAATTTTTTCTTCTCGTCGAGGTACCATTTTCACCTAGTACCTACTGTTTTAATGTCATGTAAAAAAAAATTAATTTTAATTTAAAAACATTATTTGATGAATAAATAACTAAATCAATATCCATACTTCCATACTAATATTATAAATGCGAAACTGCTCGAGTTTGTTTATGACCTTTTCACGCATAACACAATATAAAGACTTTAATAATTCATTCACCAATAGAAAGCTAAATTATATGCGCAGACTATATTTTGTATATGATGGTAAGCTCTGGCGTAATGAAATTATAAATATTAATATATTATATTTGTTATACGTTTTCTGTCGCTAACTAAAGCAAAATTTTGCTAACGTCAGAAAAAAATCGTTTCCATGGAAACGATTGCTACTGCTTCAGAAAATTCAAATATTAGAATATGTTTTATTTTTTTGGACAAGCTTCTGTTTTGGAATAAATGTCAGTTCCTACATTAAAAATATAATTCGTAACGATTATAAAGACTGAATAAATGAACTGAATAAATAGTGTAATTTTTTATTATATTCACAAACTTTCAAATATTTAATTAAAAATAAACATCCGAAATGTTTGTAAGCGCATAACTTCCGAACGAATGAACAAAATTGGATAATTCTTTTTTTCTTTGAGCTATAGCTTTATGAAATTTAGGTGGCAGGCGAGATGTTTGAAAACTGAATGTAAGGGAATGAATGTATGGAATTCGGGAGGGGGTGGGGGTGGGGAGTAGGGGGTATAATTGATAAGTTCAACCGCTACAGTAATTTCCCGTAATACCATGCGAGCGAAGCCGCGGGGAAAAGCTAGTATTAAATAATATTAAAGTATTTATTTTATCATTATTTCAATGAAAAAATAAATACCATTCGTAACACAAACTTCGCCCTAATTTTTACAATTAATACTGGTATTGAGCAAACGCAAATTGAAATCGAGTAACCCTTGGTCAATAATAATTAAAGTAATTGCATAATTTTATAAAGCGTTGTTTTTTCCCCACCTACTTTCCCAAAAGGGTAAATTGATGGGTTTACATACACATACAATTTCAAATCTATTGTTTAGACAACACGCCTGAACACCCAAAGTAAAATATTTTTTCATAGAGAGTAATGAAAACGAAGAATGGTCACATTCACACGAGTTTTACGAGCGGCAGGGCTCACAACTAGCAATCCGAAGGTTGCAGAATCGAATCCTGGCGTGTGCAAGAAAATTAAGATTTTTTTTTTAAATTATGTTTTTTCACAATCTATTTATCTAAGATAATATATAGTATATTTACGGCACGTTTCAGAGTGAAAGATACTCTCAGTATCACCCTGGTGTAAGACCACCATTCCTAATTTAAACTTTGCTTGAAATGGCTTCGGTCGTGTTAGGTGACCAAATTTGAATAGCCAGGTACTTCCCCTCCTTCCTCTTCCCTATCTTCTTCTCTTCCCTACTACTTTCAGCCTCACAACATACCGCAATTGGGAATGTCATAGATTTACTAGTTTCATTGGGAGCAGTTTTTTTTATATAAATACCGCACACGAGTCCCAATTGCTCTAGTCTGGAGCCAGTGAGGTATGGCATCCTCAATTGGGGTATGTTGTGAGGCTGAAGGTAGTGGGGAGGGAAAGGAGATTGGGAAAAGGAAGGTGGGAAGCACCTGGCTATTCAAATCTGGTCGCCAAACACGGCTAAAGCCATTTCAAGCAACGTTTTAATTTTTTATTTTATTTTTTTTTATTTATTTATTTCTTTTTTTTTAACAATAATAATTACATTTATAATATAATTACCTAGGTATACATAAGAATTAATTTTATGGTTCTACTACTCCATAAATTGAGCTCTAGGAGCTCGTGTTTATGGGAGGAGTATTTAAACGCATAAAAAAAAAAATATTGTTCTGAAAAGTGTGAATACAATGATCAAAGACTTAAATGTCTTGAATGAAATAAATATACAAATACTTTTTGACATAGATATAAAAATAAAAAAAAACAATAACAATAATACATTTTTTTAATTAGATGTTAATTAGTTAAGGGTACAATATATCATTATCCAATTTCAGGGACTTAATTTGATTTTTAAATTGTTCATATTTCATTGTTTCTGTTACATTTATTTTGTTTTTGGATAATAATATATTGTACCATCTCACACCTGAATATAAATAGTGGTGTTGAGCCGTGGTCGTTCTAAGCATAGGAATGGCTATTAAGCCATTAGTTTTGAATCTATTGCTTATGCTATCTGAGGGATGAATTTTTTGGATGAAATATTCTTTGTAGATTTGATATAATGCGTTTCTCTTATACAATTCTGTGATAGTTGGCACATTAAATTCTCGAAATATCTCTAAAGTAGGGAAGTCATATGGTTTCCTAAGGATGATTTTAATAATTATTCTTTGTATTATAATTATGGGCTGTAAGGAAATCTTAAAGGCCCCTCCCCAACCAATAATGCCGTACTGTAATAAGGACTGAATTAGCGCATAATAGACAATTTTGATAGTTTTCTTGTTTAAAATGTTTCGTATGTTGTAGAATACATTGATAAGTTTTCTTATTCTTTCCACAGTGAGATCTATATGATCTTTCCATTTAACATTTTTATCTATTAAGATTCCAAGATATTTTACATTAGATTTATGATTTAGCTTAGCGCAGTCCGTATTACATGAACCGTCATTTGCACAACTTTTGGAATGGATTATTATGTTAATTAAATTAATTGGCACATCTTCTTGAAGAGAAAATGGAATATAGTATGTTTTTTCTGTGTTGAGTGATAATAAATTGTTATCGAACCATTTTTTTATAACCTTCATGTCCTGATTGGCTGCATTTGTAATATCGTTCCACGTCTTTTTTTCGATAATTATTGCAGTGTCGTCAGCAAAAGATATAAGTTTACCATTAAGTGTTAATTTAAACATTTGGTTAACGTAAATTATAAATAAAATCGGTCCAATAACAGTCCCCTGGGGAATTCCAAATGCTAAAGTTTCATCTGCACTTAGTGAGTTATTTAATTTTACTTTTTGACTTCTTTGAGTTAGGTAGCTTTGTAGCCAATACCTAACCTTACCAATAATACCGATATCATTTAATTTATTAATTAGTTTTGTATGGGAGATACTATCAAAAGCCTTGCGTAAATCAATGAAAATGCCGAGGCATTTATTTTTTTTATCCAATGCATTGTATATAGTTGAGGTTAGTTCAGCAATGGCATCATGAGTGCCTAGTTTCTCTCTAAATCCAAATTGACTAGGACTAAGTATTTTATTATTTTCAATATAGTACATGAGTTGCTTTTTTACGATCTTTTCAAAAATTTTTGCAATGTTTGAGACGAGAGATATAGGTCGATAATTTGATATTTCTTCAGAGCTGCCCGCTTTAAAAACGGGTGTTACGATGGATTTTTTATTAATGGAAGGGAATATTCCACTATTCAAACTAATATTTATAATGTGTGTAATAGGAAAGCTTAATAAGTTGTTGTATTTTTTCAATATTTCCACTGTGACTCCATCAAATCCTGGTGCAGATCCACCTTTTAATTTGTTGTTGTTACCGGTTGGAAAACTGATAGATTATTTTGTGTAAGACAGTCCTTTTCGAAATTATCTACTTTATAATTTTCATCAATCCGTGTAGCTAGATTTTGACCGACATTAGCGAAATATTTATTAAAGGCATTAGCACATTTTGTCGGTTCTCTTATGGCATCAACAGAGTTTTTTTCGATATAAATTTTTTTAATTAGAGTTTTTTTGTTTTTTCTACTATTAATTTCATTTATTGTTTTCCAAATGTGCTTAACATTTTGTTTAGCCAGGTCAATTTCATTTTTGTAATAGTTTTCTTTAGTAATTTTTATTAAAGAGGTTAATTTGTTCCTATATTTTTTGTAAAATGTAAATATTTTTTTATCTAAGGGAAATTTCTTTGTCAGGCGATAAAACTCTTCTTTTTTTCTAATAGACACGACTAAGCCATGTGAGATCCATGGTTTTATTTTTTTGAATTTTGCTTTAATATGTATAGTTTTAATATCAGTCGATGCTGTAATATAATTGCAGAGAATATTATCAAATATATTTGCGCATGTTTCAGCACATGTTGATTCTAATACGGGTCGCCACGTTTCCGTACTTATTTTTATACTTAATTTATTATGGTTTAGTGTCTTTTTTATAAAAGCATTGTTTTCTGAGATTTTGTGATTATTAATATTAAGTTGTTGTATAGAGATGCAGGTGTGATGGTCAGTAATATTATTTTTTAATATTATCGTAAGTAATTTATCGGTACATTTAGAGTTGCACCATATGTGATCAATACATGATGGGCGTTGACCAGTAATTTCTCTAGTATAATTTTTTATACATAAAATAAAATTCATTTCTGACATAAGATTGATAAAATCAGATTTAATTTTGTTATTATTTTCGTTAGAAACATCTATGTTAAAATCGCCACATATTGTTATGTTCTGTTTATGTTTTTTGGATAAAATAATGTTTCTTAATTTATCCATGAATATATATTCATTGGATCCGTGCGTTCGGTAAATAGCGATAATATTAAAACATACTTTATTTACATTCACATTAATATCTAAGCAATTAACTCGCTGCATAGGTACTTCTTCCACTGTGATGTTTGAATAACAGGATTTAACAAATACAACAATACCACTATTTCTGTTAATAGCATAATGTGTCATAAAGTAACTATAACCAGGTATACAAAATTTATTGTACTCTTTGGTGAACGCTTCCGTTAACACTATAACGTCCGGTTTATGATTTAGTAAATTAATTGAAAGTAAGAATTCATTGAAATTTCGTTTCATTGATCTGATATTAAGATGTAATGTTGAAAATGAATTCGGTATTTTGTCTACAATGTTATTACAATCATTTAAAGTGTGACAAATGTGTTCCGCAATATTGTGAGAATTATCTAATTCTCTAGTGAAAAAATTATTCATTTTTACGGGGATTAAAAAATAAGTATGCAAAATGCAAACTTACTCGTATTCAATTCGCATTTGTGCATTTTTTAACATTTTCTTGCGGAATTCACATAAATAACTGTTACCTGAATGTTCGTTTTGGTATCCCTTTCTGTTAGTGCAGTTGTGGCATTTGGCAGGCTCTTGTTTCTTGGGGCAGTCTTGTATTTTGTGCTCTCCTGCGCAGTGAAGGCATCTGGGACTCTTCATGTTTTCAAGGCATCTTAGTGATGTATGTCCATATCCAAGACAATGGAAACATTGCATGAGTGGATCGCAGTCTTCTACGTGTGCTTTTGTGTATCCAATGTTGATCCTTTCTTTCGATATAATTATTTTTCTTAGTTTTGGTGTTGTTTGGATAATGAAATTTGATAATTTATCAGATTTTTTATTCTTGAGCTTTTTTTTTGATTAGTGTTCTTACGCCTGGGCGATACTGAGATATCTTTCACTCTGGAACGTGCCGCAAATATAGTATAAATTATTTCAAATGAATAAATTGTGAAATAACACAAATTAATCGAATAAAATTTATTTGCCACGCCGGGATTCGATCCCGCGACCTTTGGAATGCTAGTCAAGAGCCTTACCAATGGACTACGCCGGCCGTCGTTGTTGGAAATCTTCTGCGGTATTCACAATAAATATTTAGAAATCTTCCAAGGTTGCATGTGCAGTGTACTTTGTCATGCAAAATCTAATAATCCGATCATGGCTTTGTTGGTACATCCACAGGTTATAATTTTCCAAACAGCTTTGGGGGTGTGGGGCGCTAAAGATCTCTATTTGATGGATCCGGTGCAAGGATCTAAACGCTGCCGGGGCGGTGATGTGGGGGCGATGGGAGGAACGTGAGCGATCCCCCGCGTGAAGGTTTATCCTCCCGCGTTGTGGGTGATTGATTGAACGTCAAGAGTGAATGGGTGGGAGCTGCGATAAAAATAACACGAACCATATTTCGCACACTAGATGTTGACAGCTTATTTCGTTTTATGGTCAATCAATTCGATTCGGAAGTAATTTGGATTTTATAACTACGTTCTTGGATTTACATCGGGTGTTGGGGAGCGGACGAGATTGACTACCAGTAATGAAATATTTATTGGGGATGCGACCTTATTAATATTTTGAATGGTATTTTGTTTTCAATATTTCATTCGGTTCCTTGTCTGTGGTCGACTTTCGTTCAACATTATATTGTTATCATGCCACTTGAGACCTGTTTCAAACAAAGTCTAAATCATACGTGTAAGCAGTAGTAAGTTGTAATACTTGAAAGATCGTACTTGAATAATTTATGATAGTATGTTTTTTTTTAGTTTTAAAAATCAAACAAATCTAGATCATATTCAAGGACATTCGTAGCATACGCTTGTTAACCTGCTACATTGTGTAAGCCACGTGTAACATTTTAATATGCTAGTTAGTCCTACATGTATAACATTTTAGTTGAACAAAAGTTGCGACTGTAATGGCGGCTGTACCGAAATTATATAATAATTATTTTTCTTATTTTTTAATAATAATGACAAAATGAATTAAAATAAGTAATGTAAGAAGTAAGTGTAACAAATTATAACTATAACTAAAAATTCATTTCAAGTGTTTATAGTGTACATGGTTTATAAATTCGATAAATACATAAAATTGATAACAGAAAATAAGATATAAAAAGTAAGTAATATTTATTTATTAAAAGATGTTTATACAATGAACAAAAAAATTGTGTTAATTCATCCGCCATGCTAGAGATGTCCCTGTGTTATATAAAGAATAGTGGATACGCGCCATCTATGGTGGTTGTATTATATTGAATTTACCTATGTGACATTGAAATTCAGTGTATTCACGCATTTTCTTACCTCTGTGAAGCAGGCAATTACTTCCGACGTGAGTGTTAGTGAAAGCCAAGAGATGTCATATAGTCAAATCATATTCAAATAATTCACCCGTAATTGAATTATTGTTGTATCTAAGATTTGATTTTGGCACGTATTATTAATTTGCAAATTTATATTCATTGTTTGAACTTCCTTCCAGTGATACACATGTTGAGATTGTGCACTTACCGCCTTGGCAAAGAATCAATATTTTGAATGAAAACTAGTGTCGTTTTGTGCTGGACATCGTGCAAGAGCTGCATTCTCTGAGTGAGTATTGTTTTGTTTTCACTTAGGATTTTGGAATTGCTGTGCAAACTGTTTTGTGTCACATAGGGAAGAGTTCAACCTTCCTTAATTTACATAGGGTAGTATTCCCTCGTGTCTGGGGCTATTTACACGCCCCTACAAATAGATAGTTATAAGCTGAGGTTTCTCATAACCCGCCTCATTAGACTAGTAAAGTTAAATCAGTAATTTTGCAGGTTAATTTATAATACGTATGATACAATTATATTAAAAACACTTTATTATACAATTATATTCAAACATATTTACTCAATATTTTGGTTAAATCTTCGGTTACATCAATAACTTTGAATTTGGGTGAAAGCACCGCTAAACATTTATTTTGATCCAATATTTTTTTTATAAATTTAAAAAAAAATTATATTTAAAAAAATTTTGCTAACCATATTTTGAATTAAATTGAAAAATCCATGAAACTACTGTAAGAGATCGTTTATTTCTATAATTTATATTTCATATAAGTCTTGAAATCTATTTATTGATGTATCTCAAGTTTTTCTTATATATCTTTTGTTATTAGTTGCAATATTATTTTTACTTACTCAAATGATAACATATACTTGAGCATGAATACCCTCACCAAACACAAGAGCCTTGTGGTGAGGAAAGGCAATTATTACATCCATTTTACAAATCTGTTTAACATGTAAAAAAAATGTATGCTTATTGTTAAAATAAACAAATATTAAGTAAATAAAAAAAAAGTTTTTATTCTATCTGGAAGAATGTTACATAATCTTGTTGCAAGGTATCTAAAGTTTCGTCGACCAAGAGTACTATGCATTACAGGAGTTCATAAGTCCTTGATATTTCGAGTGTTATTGTTTCGAGTGCAGAAAATATTTAATATTTTTGTATAAAGATGAGTGATATGTTTTTGCGTATGCATGTCATAAACATTCATAATATTTAAGTTCAAAAGTTTGAGTGTGTAATTGGAGGTAGCCTAAGAAAAATTTTAATGATAGTTTTCTGTGTCTTTGGATCTTTGTTTGGATTCAGTGCAGATGAAGTGCCACCTCCCCACGCCACGATACCACATACCACACTCAATAATAGATTGACAGACTGCAAAATAAATGATTTTTCATTTTCACCGTTCAGAAAGAGTGCATGAGTTTTCTATTTTTTGTGTGAAATTATTTGTGTGAGGTTGAGGTACTTTATCTGAGAACTGCGCGCAATTTAAGTACCACCACAATAAAAAATGTGTGCGTTCTAATAGGGACATCGTCATGAGATTGACCTGTAATATTAATGCTTGATGTGACATATTTAATTTGATCGGTGTTCAGCGTGAGCGTGTTTGTATCCATCCACTTTTTACAATGCTTGCATCATCCGTTTCAGCTTGTTTGTAAACAGCTAGCCAAGTTCAATCACTAAGACAGTGTCATCGGCAAAACTAACAATGTTGTTCAGGTCGTTAATGTATAACAGGAACAAAGACGTTCCTAATACGCTACCTTGTACTATACCTTAGTTAATTGAGCACTGGGTGCTAAGTACATATATATGTGTGCTATTTATTTAACTTGTTGCTTGAGTCCATTAAATTAGCTTTAAAAAAATAGGTTCTTTGCCCGCAAAACCCTTTTTATTCAAATCTTATTTATTAGTTTTCATGAAACCCGTAAAGATTTTTTCAAAGAGTTTATGGTTAACAAAAACTTTACCAACGGTTCATTGATAACTTTTTCAAATATTTTAGGTGGACTGTTCAGTAGAGTTATTGGTCTGTAATTGCTTATATCTGTGTTTTTCCCTGTTTTATATGTAAGAATTATATTACTTGTTTCAGGTTTAAGAGGTAGTGAGTGATGCTAAGATTTATTAGATTTTCTAGTGGCATTTCAAATACCACAGATGGCGTTTTCAAATGCTTGGTTATAATTGATTGTAATCCCATCAAATCCGGCAGAAAACGTGTTTTTTAGGGAACTAATTATTTTTAGGATCTCTTCCCCTGACCGAATTCAAAAATGGAACCTTCTTTAAGAATACTAAAGTCCTACTTCAGTAAGGAGAACGTTTAACCACAATTTGATAAACGAGACGCAAGATTCAAGCCAATATTAATAAGAAAAATATTGATCTTATTCACAATGAGTTTCGGGTTTTTTGAGATGTCAGTAATGCTTCTATCAATGCTGATTACAAAGTTGATTACCATCAAGGCTCAAAGAAGTACTTTATATATTTTTTTATATGCACTGTGCATTAAGTAATTTTGGTAGTTAAGTTTGAAGGGTCTTGCGAAAATGATTTTAAGCCTTGATTATTTCTTAGATTTAGATTTAGTGAGCTGCGTAATTAAAAAGGGAGAAGAAAGATTTTAAATCAGTTTTTTTTTCGTTGAAGGGGTTTACGAAAATCTTGTTGGAGAGGAACAAAATAGAAGAGGAGATAAAACTATTAGGAGGGTTGTGACTTTAGGACCTTAAGCATCATGGTCCAGAATATCTTTTACTCGTTTCGATTCTACGACCTTTTGGATCAAATCTTAGGCGCTTTTCACTCTGCCACAGATGTTTTTTTTCATTTCTTTTACAGTTTTATAACTTATCGTGTTATATTTTTGGGGTATTATGTCAAGATAGGCCACCTCTTTGTTTATCCAATTTTTTGGACAGCATTGCAGTGTCCATCATCAGGGCAGATGAGTAATCGATTACAAAGAAAGAGGTAACGCAACACGGTATAAAACTCAAAAAAAAAAAAATCGACAACACATTTGGCCGTGAAAATGTCAAATTTTATAACTTTTTAATTTAAAGCTCTTCTCAAATACTACGAATGTTATTAAATAAGTTTTAACTAAGAAGTCTAATACGTAACATCAAAGAAAAGTCGTGTCAACCAGTAAATATAAACCTTAACTACGACGAACTCAACAACGTAATTGAGCAAAACTGTGTAATAGATACCCAACAGTAGTATAGTTAAAACTGATCTGTAGTTAAAACGTTAAAAGTTGGTCTTTCTATAACAGTTTTCTTTTCGTTTATTGTGTTCTACATAATTCAGAGACGTTGGGGTAATACTGGATGTCAAATCAAACTTAACCAAAAAAGTAATGAAGCAATCAAAAAAGTTAAAAACTAGGATTTATAATTCCATAACAAAATATTTTCGCAACATAAAGACTCCGTAGGAACACCATTTACACCGCATTTAACCGCTCCCAACTCAAACACTGCACACCGATCCGAAATCATTTCTACTAAGTCCATATTCAAAGAAACGAAAGTTTAACGATTTTTTAAACTCATCTACATATATAAATGAATTCATGCTTTTTTTTTCCTTATTTGTTTTTGGGGTATTATGCCATGTTGCGCTACCTCATTCTTTAGCCAAAGTGTCAGACAGCGTTACAGTGTCCATCATCGGGGCAGACGTGTAATTGTGTGTCCTGATAAAGGACACTGTAACGCTGTCCGAAACGTTGGCTAAATAAGGAGGTAGCGCAACACGGCATAACACCCCAAAAACAAATAACAAAAATACTTTTGGCCGTGAAAATCTAAAAACGTATCCGAATTCATGTTTGCTTGCTTGTTTGTTTGTTATTTATGTATTGCTGTATTGAGCATAGGAAATGTTTGAAAGTTTTAAAATGTCTTCTTTTCACTCTCGTGAATGTTTTTGATTTATTTCAACCGCCTGAAAATACATCTGATTTTTTTAAATCATTAACAAAAACTCTTACGAAACTGTCAAAAACGAAAAATCGAAATTGAATTTTCGAATAAACTCTTTAAATTGATGAACGCTGGAGGGAGGTTCGCGGGAGTGGGGAGTAGGAGAAGGGGGAGAGGAAGAGAGGAAGGTGGAAGAAGAACGCGTGAGAGAAGGGGACATGAGAGGTGTAGGGGAAATGGGACGGATGGGAAAGGACACGCAGGGAGAAACAATTTCTTTATTTAGTGGCATTGCAATGTAAATTATAAATTAAACTTACAATTTACAATAATACTGAATACGTAAAATCCCAAAGCCCCCGAAAATCCGAGGAATAACACACAATTTTATAATATCGACAATCTTAACAAAAACATTTAGAAAAAAGGAATGCGTTTGAAATTAATTCACAAGTATACTTTGTGATGAGAGCTTTTATCCCTATCCCTGGGAAGGAAAACAGTATGAGAGGTGGGTAGGAATCTGAGGGTCAAAGTGTCATCCCTCCTACTGAGGTGTAAGGCGATGGGTCGAAAGAGTCCGGTTGGAGAGGTCTAAACCTCACCACCCCATGAACTAGGTAGGGCACCCCTACTAAGTATTATATTGGAGATAACTTTTGAAAGCATATTTTATTAATCCATTAAAAAATAGATAGATCGTTCAATCCATCAACAGCAGTTCAGCCAGCTCATGTGGGTGGGTGGTTGGTTGGCTGGTTGATGGGTCGGTTGGTGGCTGAGATAGTTTTCTTGTCCCCCCCTTATTGAATAATCCCCCACGCGGCGCCACTGCCACTTTTCAATATCGGCTGGGAATTTGCCTCGTCTCGGCTGTGAACAAGAAATGGGTCGGCTGATAGTGATAATGGCTTCTTCAATAGTAGATGTACATTGTGCATTGCAAATATTAGAGGAGATATAGCGTCAATAAAGTGCCATGACTTATTTTATTATTCCTATGAGAAATTCTCCTTGCGAGTAGAATCTATCTTTATTACTGAGCTTCGCGAATATTAACTGTGATGTTAATAATAGAACCATTAAAAAAAAACTCGCAAACATCACTTTCGTGATGCTGCCATACATGATGCCGTACTTTTCAGTTTTTACAATTTCTGCTGTATAATTTAATTATGATATTTTGTAAGCATATCAATTCATCGGTACCACGACAACTCAGAATCGCGTTACTTCAACACCCTATTGAAAAGTCATTAAAATATATTAAAAAAAATGAAAAATAACCCAAAATAATGTAACCTATTTCACAATTTTTTTTGTTTGTTTGCCTTTTCAAGAAGGTGTTGAAGTTGCATGTTCCTGTCAACCAATAAGGAACTCCAGTGAAAAATATTATGGCTTTAAAAAAATATGTTCATTTAAACCAGGGGTTCCAAACCTTTTTGTACTCTAGAGCACATTCTAAAATATCGGTAGGGTGGCGGGCACCACCTATTTTTAATCGACAAACTCCTTCCATTACTTCACATTTTCCCATAATTTATTTTCTTATATTCATAATTTATTAATAAATAATAAACAAAAATGTTTCAAAATAATAGAGCTCTAACAAATAAATAAAAATAATTCAAATTTTTAATTAATGTTTATGAAAAAATTTTCTCTCTGTCGAATAGTGGCGGGCACATACGAATCGTTCCGCGGGCGTGGCACCATGGCACCCGCGGAACGATATAGATTTGTGATACGTTCCCGAGTGGAAGATACCCTCAGTATTGCCCCGGCGTAAGACCACTATTCAGAATCGAAACGTGGCTTGTAATTACTTTAGCCCCTTTTGATGATCAGATTTGAATAATAAGATACCTCCCCACCTTTCTTTTCCACATCTCCTTTCCCTCTCTACTTACCTTTAGCCTCAGAACATACCTTGATTGGAGATGCCTTAGTCTGACTGGCTCCAGACGGTAGCAATTGGGACACTTGAACGGTGTTCACATAAAAAAAATACTAAAAATAGTTTGACCAAAAAATTCAAGAAGTAAAAAGCTGAGCAACAAGAATCATACTACTGAATAAAAATTTCCACATACAGACACGTCCGTCGTACACGATCATAGTTTTTGATTTGATTAAAATATATATTTATTCTATATTTTCGAAGTATTGAGTAGTATCACATGTCCCGTTTAAAATTATTATTAAACTATGTAGAATTTACAACGGAATTTCATATTTATAATTATAATTACAATGGAATGTTACGTTACGTTCCTAGGTTTATTGCAAATTATTTTAACCCACGCCGCCGTTTATTTTGCTCTCGCATGATATTGACAGTTTGCGCTGAAAAATATGAAATTCTGTAATATTATTTCGTCATCTCCGTAATTTTGTCATTATTCCGTATTGATGGTAGTGGCTGCTTAATGAAGTAGAAATTCCATGTAATCTCTGTGTATTACAAGTTTCAACGCTCGATTAAGCCTTATTCGAAGGCTCTACGTATTATACAGTCTTCGTTGTTTACGTTTAAAGTTACGAAAACTGAATGAAAACGGTGGAAAAAAATATTTGAAAAATATGGATATTTTTGTTACTTTTTTAAAAAATTTATTTTTGCAATATGTTTACTCTCCCTTGTGGATTTCATGCTACACCCACTGACAGTGAAAACACAAAACCCGAGAAAAGTGTACCATTTCAGTAAGCAAATTTTTTCCTTTTTGATATTTTTGCTGAAAATGATTACTTTGGTTACGTTTTTAGATTTTCGTTATTTGTTTTAGGGGTGTCATGCCGTGTTGCTCTACCTCACACAGTTATACATTTGCCCTGATGATGAACACTGTAACGCTGTCCGAAACGTTGGCTAAATAAGGAGGTAGCGCAACACGGCGTAACACCCCGAAAACAAATAACGAAAATGATTAATTTTGATGAAAATTATTACTCATTTTTAAGGTCCATTAACAAGTGGTAGAGAATTCAAATTTCATCTAAAAATGGTCTTTGGATCGTACTTTGTAATCGTACAGGGCGGTTCCGATGAGAAAGATTGATTATTCTATGTACAACATTTTAAACTCTCAAATCAATTTTATTTCATTCGAAATTTGATTTAATTACCTCAACTCAAGTTAGCAACAAAAATGCTTAAAAAGCGTGATGATAAAATTTTTACTCTTTTAAACATCAAATTTCTTTCTTGAGCAGGTTTACCTAGAGCCTGGGAGTCAAAAAATCTGATTGAAGTTGGCGACATCTATTTTATTTCAAATCTGTATTTATATAATTCATACTCGGGGAAAACCACAATAATTGAAATGAATTAAAACAATAAATCAGAATGTGCAATCCACACGCAGAAGAAGTGATCAGAAAACTAAAGGAGACAACAGTGGGGAAACTACAAAGCATTTTTTTTTTCAATGAGAAGGATGATTTTTTCCATATGTTTGTCAACGAATTCCAGTGCTCCTTTCCCTATACACTAGATGTCGCTTTCTTTTGTGTTTTCTTTTACCTGTTCATTTTAAAGTGGTTTGAAGATTGGATATTGATTTTACAAAAACAATTCTTTTTTCGGATTTCGTAGGATTCGTTCCCTGATCGGCTGAATGTCGGCAAAGGTTCGTTGAGCGCTTTATAACTTTACTAAACGGACTTGCATGGGACCGTGGATTTATATTGATACCGAAAACCCATGAATAGATTTTTTTATTGCTGTCTCATTCTTTCGCAGGCTAAATTCTACAGATGTATGTATTTGTCTCTTTTTTGTGTCGCTTCCGTTTCATCGAATATTAAATAACAACGGTGCCAGTGAAGTTTTTACTTCAAATACATAAATTTTATTTTAGTGTGCAATAAAAATTTATTTAAGCATGGATTCTTTAAAGCGACAATAAATTTAATTTAGTTTCCATAATAATATTGTTCCAATTTTATGAGCGAGAAATAATAAAATACCCTTAAGATTATTATGACAATAAGCTATTATCATATTATTAGAGATAAATTTCAACTCCAGGTCTCCTGAAATTTGTTTGAACTTTTCACGTTCACCATAAATTTCCCGAGAAACCAGTTAATTTGCGTTCAGAATCACACAGCCGGAGTTTCAAGAGTGACTGGCATAAAAATAACTATAAATCAATCACTGGGACCAACTAAATCCCTCCCCTTGTAACTAGAAGCAGTTTAAATAAAAATCAAAAGCATTCTTCAGCTCAACTTCTCGAAGATAAAACACAATTTTTTCTAAGAAGTTCAGTTTACTAGGACTTGGGCATTACATTTTATTACCTCTGAAACACAAAAAGTTACTCAGAACCTAGTTTATCTAACTTCGAATTGACAATTCCGTGAGTGATTCACTGGTACAAATAAAATGAGAAATATCTCGAGCCTGAGTTAATATTTTTTTGATGAAAGTAGCACTGGTGGCGCGTGGCGGTGTTCGAAGTCTATTACTCTTTTTAACATTTGAGGACTAACTAACTAACTAACCATCACGCCGTTTCCCCGCAGGGGTAGGCAGAGAGGACAGACCGCCAAACAACTCGATCTTGGCACACACTCCTTGCTTCGTTCACATTCATACATCGTCTCATACATGCTCTTCTATTATTCTGACTCTTGACATCGCCCGACTCAAATATCTGATTCACTTGGTCGTGCCATGTCTTCCTCGGGCGTCCCCGACTTCGTCTACCATTCACATTTGCGTCATATATTCTCCTTACACTCCTTTCCTCATTCATTCGCTCTACATGCCCAAACCATCTGAGCGTCCCTTTCTTAATCTTACTCATAACGCTTACATCAGCCTTGCATTCTTTGCGGATCTCCACATTTCTCACACGATCATACATGGTTTTACCACACATACGTCTCAGGGATCTCATTTCTACAGCATTCAGTCTACTTTCATCCTTTCTCTGCCAGTTCCATGCCTCACTGCCATACATCAGGGTAGGTACCAGCACTCCATTATGGACGGCTAGCTTCGCTTCTTTTGACAGATTTTTGTTGGCGCCAACGGCGTTCAGTCCTCCATTAATGGAGTTACCAGTATTTACCCGTCTTTCGATATCTCTATCAGTCTTTCCATCTCTCGTAAACATACTTCCCAAATATACAAACTCATCCACCTGCTCCAAGTATTCGTCATTCACAACTATGTTGCAAATTGTTTTCGTACTCTCTCTTTCAAATACCATCACTTTAGACTTACTTACATTCATCATTAACTCATTTTTCATACATACTTCGTTCATCCTAGACACAAGCGACTGTAAATCTTCCATACTGTTAGAAATCAGCACCGCATCATCAGCATACAACAGGCAACATACTTCCAGATCACTCAATTTCGCGCCCAATCCCATCTCTTTCAACTCTTGCATACAATTATCCATGTATAGATTGAATAACCACGGTGACATTACGCAGCCTTGCTTAACACCTTTTGTGATGTCAAACCACCCCGTAAAATCGCCGTTCACCCTAATACATGCAACGCTTCCCTCATACAGAGATGCAATTGCGTGTATGAGACTCGTATTCACTATTTGAGGAAACTCTAATAAATCCATAGCCGTTCAATAAATCACGATAAATATTTTTGAGAGGCATTTATCGCGGTGGAATTTGGATTCTGAAGAAAATAACGACATTAAGATATTAAGATGAAGCCATTCAAAATAATGCAAAATCGTACAAAATCATGTATTTTTGTTTTGAAAAGTTAATCGCTTAGAAGTATTATAGATGCATCAATTAAATACTGCCTGTAGAATATATCCTTAAGAATATCGGTCAAGTCTTTTAATAAGCCTAGAAAAAAATTAAGTATTAGGTCTATAAAATAAATTTTCAAGTGGAAACCTAATTATGAACCCCTTTGCGGATATGGTTTTATTGTTTAATGTAGCAAATTTAGTTTCTTTTATAATAGTTGCAAAAAAAATTATATTTACGCACGAACTTCACAAAATAAAATAAAGCATGCATTTTCTCGTTACTATTTTTGACATCAATCAATACGGCCCGCATTTACGAATTTGGATTTTCAATATGCTATAGGCACAAGAACCATGCACTTGGCACATCCATTTCGTATCAGTTACGCCCCGACTGCGAAGGGGTATGGATGTCCTACACTTCGCGTCGCTTGGTTTCGTGAAATCAAATATAAATTTCCTTGTCATTACAATAAACAATGCGTAAAACAGATTTAATGTTTTTTTACAGGACTTTACGAAATCAACCTGTAAAAAAATTTCTCAAATGCCTTTTCCAACCTATCGAAATGCTTTTTTTCAAGTATTTTTAAACTCCTTCCAAAAAGAGGCGTGGATTCCAATTTCAAATTTTTCCCAAACTATTGGATCACCGTAATGTAGGTAACAAAAAAAAGGGGGCGGTAAATGGCTTATTTACAAGTCGATGCCGCTCTTATTCAATCATAACGTAGGCGGTAATTTTTCTGTTTGTATTTGTTCATTTTTTAAAATTATTTTATTTCCGTACAGAAGCACAAAAATGTGATATTCATGAGTTGATTTCAGAGGCTTGAGTAGATTTGAACAAAACAACAACAGTTTTCCTAACGGAACACCAGACTTGATTAACATTACCCGAATAATAATGTCCAAAATTTTTTCACTCTCTTCAAACCGATTTCTTACACCATAAAACCGCGAAAGAGAGAGAAATAAAAATATATTTTTTTTTACTTATTTCCCCTCCCCCTCAAGTAGCCAAGCAGAAAAATATAACTTCTCGGTGTTTTCTTTGCTTTACCAAAACATTTTGTCGTCGTAACGAATAAACTGAAGCGCCCCAAAACGAGCACACCAAAATGACCTTTATATCATTTCAAAGGAGATGTTTCAATTGTGGGAAGATCCGACTGTTTCTTAGTTTATTTAAGGGCAATAAGAACCAGTAGGTTTATTATTCTTTGCGGGTATCTGTATCCAAAGAGCAAGTTTTGTTTTTTTTTTTTCTCTTAATAAAATATGATTCCAGAATAATTTCTCAACTAGATATTGAATGTTTTCACGTCGTGGATATAGTCAAGACTTCCTGAGGATCGGGATACTTCAACCAACTTATTATTATTCAGCTAACATGTAGGAATAATTTGATTGCGAGCTTCTACAAAAACTTACAAACTTATTCTCTTTTCACGGAATCGGATATACGAGGATTCGGCACGGGAATTTTGTTTTCAGTTTGTCGTTAAGTAAATACGCGGGTTATTATGGTCTGAAATAAAGTTCTGTGACGTGAATATCAGAAGAAAAATCTAAATTTCTCTTACCTTCTTACATGACCTCGGAGATTTACTTGAAGTCGGTCTTACTTTGTGATAAGTTTGACGTCGCTGATCGAAACAGCTGTCACGCGCAAAACTTTTCATGATTTCAAAAAACGGAAAAAAAAATATTGTGGAACCTTGTCCGCTGACACATGATCTGTGTTAGAAAATTAACTAGATCTGTTGAGAATAAAACCAGAAAATCTTCTGTGCTTTCGAAAATTTACAAAAAGCATACGGCAGAGTCAACACGAAAAAGCTATGGAAGGTGTTGTCCAAGTATGGAGTGAATACAAATCGTATTCAGGCAATTACGTCTATGTAGGAGGGAAGCATTGCATGTATTATGGTGAACGGTGGTTTTAGCGGTGGTTTGATGTCATAAAAAGTGTTAAGCAAGGATGCGTAATGTCACCGTGGTTATTAACTCTATACATTGATAATTGTGGGATTGGGCGCGAAATTGAGTAATCTGAAACTATGTTGCCTGTTGTATGCTGATTATGCGGCGCTAATTTCTAACTTTATGATCTACATTCTAGACAGTCTCTCGTATCTATAATGAACGAAGTACGTATGAAGAATGAGTTAGTGATTCAAGTAAGTACTTCATGGTGCTTGAAAAAGAGAATACAAAAACAGTGTGAAATATAGTGGTTAATGATAAATATTTGTGTATCCGGGAAGTATGTTTACCAGAGAAGGTAGGCTGACAGAGAGTTTGAAACTTTTTAAATAAATAAATTTCACGACGCCAGAGCTCACCAGTATATAAAAAACCTTTGCATACAACACGAAAGTTTCATCGCAATCGGATGAATGGTTTAAGAATGCATTCGGGACAAACGAAGAAACATTCATTTTATTTAAAATTATATTTACATAGTAGGTTGAGCAAGATTATTTTTTTTTAATTATTACTATTAACTCACAAAAAAGTCAAAGTTGCTTTTAAAATTATGAAAAATTAAATACTTTAATGGTCTATATTTAATAATTCAAAACACAAATAAATACCAAAAATAGTACATATTAGTATTAGATATTCGCTTTACCTTTTAATAACAAAAAAATTCATCTTGGTTCAGTATTTTGGCCTCAAATCCAAGTCTTGTTTGAAAAAGCCGCGCATCCGTTCCTCTTAAGTTAGGTGGTTTTATGTTGGTACCAAAATTGTAAATGTAAATCGATTTTTAATGATTAAAGTGGCGATATTGATAGTACCTATCTACAGACCAGAATATTACTTGACAGCATATTACGTGATTGATTTATAGCTTAACTAGTTAACAATGGAGTGCTGGTACCGCAGTACCTACCCTGATGTATAGCACAGAACCATGGAACTGGCAAAGGAAAGGTGAAAGTAGACTGAATGCTAATAAATAAGATCCTTGAGGATAGTATGAGGTGTGCTAAAACCATGTATGATCGTTAGAGATCAAGAAACAGATACGTAAATGCTTTGAGCGCGTAGAGCAAATAAACGGGGAGAGAAGTTTAAGGGGGTATTCTAGTCTAGAAGCGTATTTTTTAAGGTGCAATAAAAAAACCATTAATATTTTTATAAGCCATTATTTTACTAAATATTGATTTTGATAAATATTGATTAAACATTAAAGAATACATAAAAAAACGAAAAAATTCTAAATTCAAAAAGTTACAGGGTGTTGAAATAAGGGGTATCAAAAAAATGGCGCGCCCCGGTTGACATAATTGTAACCCTCCTAGTAAACTAAAAAAAAACAAATTAAACCTTAATCTAACTTTTTCATGACTTTCCAAATTTTTTAAAATAGTAAAATTTGAAATTTTGTTTTTGTTTAATTTGCGCGATAGAGTAATGTACAGAGAAGAATCACACCAAATTTCAAGTAAGCTGGTTCAGTAGAACTTGAGATATCGTATCAACCGTCTCGAAAAAAGTGGTTTTGAGAAACACTCGTTTAATGATTTGCTCTATTTAGATTTTAGTTTGATTCCGTCTAAACCGGTAGAACTAAAATGGTTCTAACTTTTAAAATAATTCGATTTTCGAAAAATCATTTAAAGGAGATATTCTTGAATATTTAAAGAATTGAAATATGAAGAATTTTTTTTCCTAGACTAGAATACCCCCTTAATGGATATTATATTGCGCATGTAAATGGTAGAAGAAGTCTGGGATGCCCGACGGAAGAAGGAAGACACGGCACAATCGAACGAACCAAATACTCGAGTCGGGTCGTGTCAATGGTCCGAATAACAGAAGGCACGTATGAGGCGATGTGCGAATACGATTGGAGCAAGAATGTCTGACAGAGTTAGTTATTTATGTGATAAGTGTGTATTTCAATATTTTTATTGTAAGGCGGCCACTCAAAAACAACTTTATAAAAATATTAATTCACAGTGTTTTTATTAAAATCTTTTCCAAATCAAATAAAATTACCCCAAACGATTTAATTCGTCTAAATGCTAGCAATTAGATTGGATTAAGAAACTTTTAATTACCCCCTTTTGTGGGCGATGTTTCTCCGAGAAGTAATGAAGTTATAACTGAATGGAAGTCGAAATAAACATCCCTGCCATCCACCCTTAATTTGAATAATAAATAACTTAATGCTTCGCGTCCGTCATAGTTAAAACTTGGTCGCAGGCTCTCCAGGCTCCGCTTCTGCCTCTGCCTGTTGCGCACATCCTATTTTGTTACCTTTAATAACGTATTATTTTGTTAAGCGGATTGTGGTTTAAGAATACGTATATTATGCATGGTGTCCGGAAACTCGTAGTACAAGCGGGAAACTAAAATCACATTTGGATTCGATTTTGTGATATAACTTTTTTGATTTTCCGAAAGTCCGAAGTCGAAATTTCAAAGGTCAAATTTGAAAAAAAATGAGTGGCTGAGAGGTATCAGCTGTTTACTGTCTTTTAAAAAGAGTCAAAGCGTGTAATATACTCGCCAAATGTAATGGCTGGTAGAACTCAAAAAGGGTCGGAGGGTAGAACTCAAAAATTAATAAACGTACTGGTATTTATTAGGTAGCTGCTTGTACCAAAAGAGACAAATATCACCCTTATATAGCATTCGTGCAAGCATACCATCTCGCTTGCACTCATACTCTTTCATACATACACCACAAAGCGTAAACACGGTTCCAAAAGTTTTTAACCCTTTAGTTGCCGAATAAAAGAAAAATACGCTAAAAGTTGCTAAAAAAAATCTATATGTTCGAAAATGATCATTTTTTTAGATTGTCCGTGGCCTACGTCAAGGGTCAGCAGGAGCGGCTCGTGAGTCACATGCGGCTCTTTGCAAATATGTTTGCGGCTCAACTGAAAGCATCTGAAGAGCTTTTTTACGACTTTAAAATTAAAGAAGCGATCATGAAAAGAATAAAAGAATTGCCTCTATCTACGAAAACAGTGCGAGAAGGAATTTCCAAAATGTTTTGGAATGTAACAGACCAACGAAGATGATGGCTTCCGCAATACCAATTGCAAATGACGAGTCTTGATATTAGTGATACATCACAACTAACCCTCTTTATGTGATATATGACCGGTCAGTGGTTGAGTGGGCATCGCGTTTGGGTTCCACCCAGGCGTTCCGTGTTCGATTCCCCAGCTGACTAAGTCCTCCATCACAACACAAGCAACATTTTCGGCTTTCTGTGGTGGTAGTAGGAGATTTTCAAACATTGTTGAGTTATTCGTGACCCGGGAATGTTTGTCTTTCTTTTTAATAAAATATTAAAAAAAAACGATTTTTTAAATGTCTGCACAAAGTTCCAAAGAAGAACTTCTTGGACTGCTGCCGCTCAAGGGACAAATACGTGGAGAAGATATTGCGATTACTGTAGAAATCTATCTAGATATTAGAACTTCTTGTTATTAGACCTCGGACTCTGATTTGGAATTTGATTCAATGCTTGAAAAGTGAATATTTTAATTTGTGAGACGGATATGGATACCGCCACCCCGGGAACAATTTCTTAAATAATCAACACCCCTGCCATAGGTCACCCCAAATGGTTAGCTATGTTTGAGTTCATGGGGTGAGGTTTGTCTAGGTCTTAGCGGCCAATGCGTTAGTAAACCGACTGCATGGTGAGCCAGACCGAGAGAGGTTGCTTGATGGAGACCTAACCTAGACCTCTCCAGCTGGTCTCTCTCGACCCATCGCTTTGCACCGCAGTTGGAGGGATGGATTCATATGTTCGTTACTCCTAGGCACATTGACCCCCAGATTCCTAACCACCCCTCCTTTACCCATCCTTTCCTCCCCAGAACTTCCTCTCATTCATTTCCATAAAAATACCCTCCACACAGCATCCTCAAAGATGACATAGGCCCTGAAGGAAATTAATTTCCTTAGGACCTCCTGGAGCTAATGTAAAAAAACTGGCCTGATTTTAATATGTGAAGGGTGAGTGCAAATGAGAAAGATGGGTGGTTTATGCTTTCTAGCTTTGAAGGGTGCGATTCCGCAATAATAGCAATTATGTACACCGAATTACCGGTAAAATTTGACAATAGTATCCGCCGTTTACCCCTTCCCCATTTATATTATATATATGCGGTTCTCTGGTGCCTTTTTTATCCTGTTTCCATGACAATTTGACTCTTCTCACTGGACAAACTGCCGACCCCTGGTCTATGTAATGTTGGTTCTGCAGTTTCCCACTTGTATCACTACTTTCCTAACACCGTGTAGAGTGAAGTGGTCTACTAATAGTCTATACTATTAGAGATTAGAAATAAATATAAGCAATAATTTTCTTATAAATAAAGTGTTAATTCTTAACCTTTACAAGTATGTATAATTAATAAAATAGAATGTTAACAATTTTTCAAATCTGTGCAATTATCATAAAAAGCAAACAAAATAATGGACAGTAATAAACAAAGAGACGCTACCGTAAAAAAGGAACAAAATAAATCACAAAATCTGGTCATAAAATCAGAACCGTGGAAATACAAAGTTACTGCGTTACGAGCGTGTTTTGCCTTTCCACCGCAAGATGGCTCCGTCTCGTGAATCTTCCCAACAACAAGAATGATAAAGCCTAATTTCCGGCCTGAACAAAAGCCTACGTCCGCACAAATGTTTAACTATTACGTAACAAGATTATTAACTGCGAACAATGTTATTAACTCCAGTTTATTAACCAAGTGTCTAAATAACCGAGGGAAATTAATCGTAGCATCGCGCTCTGGTCGAGCCGACGAGAGAGACTGTGAATTTCTAGAGTTTGGGGATGTTTTTGCACTTTGAAGTTCTGAATTATCAAGAGAAATATTGTATAAATTGAAATTACTGTCGCATTCTTCATCAATATAAGACTTGGCACGACAAATTGTAAATTAGCTGAATGAATTTTACTGAAAGAGAAAATGAAATTATAATGGCGAATCATTTTGATTGTTTTTGTATAATTTATGGAATTCAATATATATAATTTCTGAAAGAGTACTTATTTTTACACGTGGCACCATTTTGAAGGCATTATCAAGTTCGTTTTTTTCTTCGTTATTTTGAGTAATTTTTTACTAGAGAGTTTCTTATTACCTTAATTGCCAAAAAAATAATAATTCATTTCAAGTAAATAGCTAGAAAAAAAATTATAAAAATTACAACAAATGGAAAATGATGGATTTAAATGGCAGAAAATAAATATAATTAAATATTTTCGACGTTTTGGTGCAATTTATTTATATTTGCAAGTAAAAGCCGTCAAATTTCATAATAGTAGCAGGTAGAAAGTCCTCCGTGGTCGAGGGGTGAGGTTCTCGATTAGCGATTCGGAGATCGCGGGCTCAAATCCCGAAGTACACAAATAAAATTTGATTGTATGGTTTGCGCTATTTCACGACTCAATCATTTAAAAATAATATAAGGTGTTTTTGCGGCGTTCTAGAGAGTGACCGGACAACTTAGATCGAAATCAACTCAGAATCTCCTTTGAATCATTAAAAGTGATTTAAAAAATATATAAAAAATAGTTTTATAGGTTACGTTAGGTAAGGTTATGGGCTATTTAAAAAAAACAGTGCTCTCTGTATTAAAGTTGCTTTAAATGGCTTTAGCGTGACTAGATCTGAATAGCCAGGTACTTCCCCACCTTCTTTTCCACATCCCCTTCCCATCCCCTTTACCTTCAGCCTCTCAACATACCCCATAATCTCACTGGGTATGCCATAATCTCACTGGCTTTGAGGGGGTTGGGAGCAGTTGGGACTCTTGCGCGATTGAATTCTATAGCATTAAATATGGCCGCAAACTAGACGAAAAATATTATCTAGATAATTGTTATAAAAGATGCGGCTTGTCGTATTTCGGCATATCGCCCGCCGTGCATTCCCAATTTGAATATATATATATTTTTTTTTTTTTTTTTTTTTTAATTTATTTATTTATTTTATAAATCAACAATCCAGTCCCGCTAAGCCAATTGCAATTGGCTTGACAGCAGGTGCTTATAATTCCTTACAAATATATTTAAAGTTATAATTTACATCTTTTATCTACAGTTAAACATTTTTTCATAAATTTTATCAAGTATCAAGTATCAAAATAAATATTCTTTTTCCAATAACCAATTTTTCACCATATATTTAACCTTATTCATAGAATTATGTTGCTTTATATTGTCAGGTAATAAATTAAATATCTTCGGTATGTTGTATTCAAACGTTCTCTGTCCGTACTTATTATTGAATTTCGGAACTATTAACCCGTCGTTACGCGTGAATCTAGTGCTATATTTATGATCTAGTTTCTCTTTATGCTGCGGGGTAAATATATGCTGAATTATAATTTTATACCATAGTATTGCCTTCACAGGTAAAATTTTTGCACTCTGAAACAGCAACGGAGTATTGTGTCTTTGTTTGAAAATGTTAGGGACAACTAATAATTTTACAATTGCGTTTTGTGCAACTTGTACCTGTTTCAGGTTGGTTACAGTAGTATTTCCTCATATTGTTAACCCATATCTTATTATTGATTCTGCTAGTGACATAATATATATGGCGAGCGATATGCTGAAATACAAGCCACATCTTTTATAGCTGTGTGTGGCACCGCTTTTATTTTTACCCATGCACGATGCTTATTTATATCTAAACACCATGTTTTTTTTAAAATAAATCATATCTGCTTTTAATATATGTTTTTTTCCTCAGGAAATCTTGCAAAATGAGCAAAACAGTAATAAAATATTCATGGAGCGCGCGGGTCATGTTCAGGCAAAGCACAGCCGTGTCTCGCACATATAAAGAATACAGAAGACTCAATTTAAGGATTCACAGAAATACTGCCGTAAAATCATTGGCAAACATCGCCTTTTTATTTGAGTTTAGAGATATGATCCGAGAAAGGCTCGGTAATCCTTGCCGGTGTCAGTCAACCCCTTCCGTGGACAAGCAGTGACAAATTCTAATTAATGGATAAACTTAAATGAAAATCATTAATTTATTTTATTTTTTTGTTTTTTTTTTTACATTAACTCCACACAGGAGGCCCTGAGAAAAATAATTTCCGTCAGGGCCTATGTCATCTTTGAAGATGCTGTATGTAGGGTGTTTTTGAGGAAAGGAAAGAGTGAACATGGGTCTTGAAGAGACCCATGTTGTAGGAGGGAGGAAACACAGAGGCAGGCAAATCGATCCACAGTTGCACTGGATATTTCCAAGGCCTTTGACCGGGTTTGGCACCGAGGGCTTGTCAACAAACTGCCTTCTTACGGACTTCCCGCTTCCTTGTGTACGTGGATTGCCGACTTTTTGAGGGAGAGGTCGATTCAGGCGGTTGCTGATGGTTTCACCTCTTCCTCGCATTCGATAAATGCTGGCGTCCCACAGGGATCGGTTCTGTCTCCGACTTTGTTTCTGTTGCACATCAATGACCTCTTGACATGTGCACCGATTCATTGTTACGCGGATGACAGTACAGTCCATGATAGCTTTTTGTTTGACAAGCCTCCAAAGGGCTCACAAATCCCAATGGCTCGGAGGGCTTTGAAACAAAGAATGGACGGTTACCTCGAGAGTGTTTTCTCTTGGGGCAAGAATAACCTCGTCGAATTTAATGTTTCAAAGACCCAATCATGTCTGATTACGTCTAAAAGGGATCGGAATGATAATCTAGTCTCCTTCAACGGAAGCAATCTCCCGAACAGGCCTTCCATTGATATGCTTGGTGTAACTCTAAGTGACCAGCTCAGGTACGGGGGCTCCATCGAGGCCAGAGTTAAGTTAGCCTCTCAGAAACTGAGCGTACTGTACAGGGCCCGCAGATACTTTAATAGTACACAACTGCTAACCCTGTACAAATCGCAAGTGCGCCCCACGGTTGAATTTGGCAGCCACCTCTGGTCTGGAGTCCCAAAATACCTGAAAAAAACCCTCGACTCTGTGCAGAAACGGGCGGTCCGTTTGATAGATTCTCCTAACTTAACAAATGGACTGCAATCTTTAGAGCACAGGCGTCAGGTGGGAATGCTGTCCTTGTTCTACCGGTATTACAATGGAAGATGTTCCGAGGAACTAGCGTCACTGATCCCCTCGGCACCGGTGCATAGTCGGGAAACACGCCAAACACGCGCTCAACATTTGTACACGGTTGACATTAGTCACATGAGAACGGGTCGTTTCTACGACTCGTTCTTGAGTTCAACAGCCCGGCTGTGGAACGATTTGCCGACTTCTGTGTTTCCTCCCTCCTACAATATGGGTCTCTTCAAGACCCATGTTCACTCCTTCCTCTCCTCAACAGCACCCTCCACACAGCATCTTCAAAGATGACATAGGCCCTGAGGGAAATTATTTCCCTCAGGGCCTCCTGTGTGGAGTTAACATAAAAAAAAAAAAAGCCGAGCTGTTGAACTCAAGAACGAGTAGTAGAAACGACCCGTTCTCATGTGACTAATGTCAACCGTGTACAAATGTTGGGCGCGTGTTTGGCGTGTTTCCCGACTATGCACCGGTGCTGAGGAGATCAATGACGCTAGTTTCTCGGAGCATCTTTTATTGTAATACCGGTAGAACAAGGACAGCTTTCCCACCTGACATAATCTAAAGTAATATTATTTAAATAGTGATGACCTCCGTGGCCGAGCGGTTAGGATCCACGTGTTGGGATCTTGAAGTCGCGGGTTTGAGGCCGTTTTTGCAATTGTTGGCTCTAAAAATATTTAAAATGATAGTTTTCACACAGCCTTCTTTGATGGAATAATGTTATCTTATGTATTTTATTAATATGGTCGGTCACTGTTATAGTGACATGTGATTTGATTATAATGATACTTAGAGTTGATATTTCAGAGTTGGATTTATGGTTTTCTCCTCGAATCTCCCTCGAGTCTTCTGAGGGCAACATAAAAAGCGTTTTCGAAAAATTGATTTGATTCCAAGAACAAGAATTCTAAATAGTTACAAGAGACGTACGATTCTGGAAGAACTGTGCATTTAAAAAAAAATAATTAATACAATTAATCGTACCAGCGAAAGACGTGGGGCCTGTGAGTATGTTGCACCCAATGCAAAACTACTCGTAGGTTGACCCAAAGCTACATCAGTTTTATTGCTCCAAAAATGTAAAATTTACTATGTACAACCTTTAAAGAGACCACGTGTCAAAATCTCCAATCTTTTAAAAAATATACTGTATCGAACGTGTTATGGAATTACTACTCTGCATATCGTAAATTATTATCAACGGCAAAATATTGAAAAGTTGCATCATCAAAAATCAATTTCAATAGTGCGAGAGATGATTCATAGCACCAGAAATAGAAAATATTCCATTATTACCGCCGGAGATGAGTCACACCGATATTACACCAAAATTAATCACAAAGGATTTGCAATTATTTCACAATTTGAATGGAAATGTTGTGCAATAAACTCGGCTGCCACTATAAAAAGATTGCAAAAAGACGACGATATTCAGTCATCACGATCAGCAAGTTGGAACAACATCTCTGTAAATTCGCTTACCTGAACAATCTTGGACGATTCAAGACGCCAGTCTCGCCGTCACCAGTCGGAGCTCCGAAATTTCAAACACCCGATGGAACAACACCTACAAAACCCGAGCCCTGGCCATCCTGCTCCGGGCTGAAGGCCCGGGGCCTCCTTGCACCGAGCTTGATCTGATGCTGATACCCGAGCCCTGGCCATCCTGCTCCGGGCTGAAGGCCCGGGGCCCCCTTGCACCGAGCCTGATCTGATGCTGATACCCGAGCCCTGGCCATCCTGCTCCGGGCTGAAGGCCCGGGGCCCCCTTGCATACAACCTGAGAGATACAACCCGAGAGATACAACCCGAGAGATACAACCCGAGAGATACAACCCGAGAGATACAACCCGAGAGATACAACCCGAGAGATACAACCCGAGAGATACAACCCGAGAGATACAACCCGAGAGATACAACCCGAGAGATACAACCCGAGAGATACAACCCGAGAGATACAACCCGAGAGATACAACCCGAGAGATACAACCCGAGAGATACAACCCGAGAGATACAACCCGAGAGATACAACCCGAGAGATACAACCCGAGAGATACAACCCGAGAGATACAACCCGAGAGATACAACCCGAGAGATACAACCCGAGAGATACAACCCGAGAGATACAACCCGAGAGATACAACCCGAGAGATACAACCCGAGAGATACAACCCGAGAGATACAACCCGAGGGATACAACCCGAGGGATACAACCCGAGGGATACAACCCGAGGGATACAACCCGAGGGATACAACCCGAGGGATACAACCCGAGGGATACAACCCGAGGGATACAACCCGAGGGATACAACCCGAGGGATACAACCCGAGGGATACAACCCGAGGGATACAACCCGAGGGATACAACCCGAGGGATACAACCCGAGGGATACAACCCGAGGGATACAACCCGAGGGATACAACCCGAGGGATACAACCCGAGGGATACAACCCGAGGGATACAACCCGAGGGATACAACCCGAGGGATACAACCCGAGGGATACAACCCGAGGGATACAACCCGAGGGATACAACCCGAGGGATACAACCCGAGGGATACAACCCGAGGGATACAACCCGAGGGATACAACCCGAGGGATACAACCCGAGGGATACAACCCGAGGGATACAACCCGAGGGATACAACCCGAGGGATACAACCCGAGGGATACAACCCGAGGGATACAACCCGAGGGATACAACCCGAGGGATACAACCCGAGGGATACAACCCGAGGGATACAACCCGAGGGATACAACCCGAGGGATACAACCCGAGGGATAACAACCCGAGGGATAACAACCCGAGGGATACCAACCCGAGGGATACCAACCCGAGGGATACCAACCCGAGGGATACCAACCCGAGGGATACCAACCCGAGGGATACCAACCCGAGGGATACCAACCCGAGGGATACCAACCCGAGGGATACCAACCCGAGGGATACCAACCCGAGGGATACCAACCCGAGGGATACCAACCCGAGGGATACCAACCCGAGGGATACCAACCCGAGGGATACCAACCCGAGGGATACCAACCCGAGGGATACCAACCCGAGGGATACCAACCCGAGGGATACCAACCCGAGGGATACCAACCCGAGGGATACCAACCCGAGGGATACCAACCCGAGGGATACCAACCCGAGGGATACCAACCCGAGGGATACCAACCCGAGGGATACCAACCCGAGGGATACCAACCCGAGGGATACCAACCCGAGGGATACCAACCCGAGGGATACCAACCCGAGGGATACCAACCCGAGGGATACCAACCCGAGGGATACCAACCCGAGGGATACCAACCCGAGGGATACCAACCCGAGGGATACCAACCCGAGGGATACCAACCCGAGGGATACCAACCCGAGGGATACCAACCCGAGGGATACCAACCCGAGGGATACCAACCCGAGGGATACCAACCCGAGGGATACCAACCCGAGGGATACCAACCCGAGGGATACCAACCCGAGGGATACCAACCCGAGGGATACCAACCCGAGGGATACCAACCCGAGGGATACCAACCCGAGGGATACCAACCCGAGGGATACCAACCCGAGGGATACCAACCCGAGGGATACCAACCCGAGGGATACCAACCCGAGGGATACCAACCCGAGGGATACCAACCCGAGGGATACCAACCCGAGGGATACCAACCCGAGGGATACCAACCCGAGGGATACCAACCCGAGGGATACCAACCCGAGGGATACCAACCCGAGGGATACCAACCCGAGGGATACCAACCCGAGGGATACCAACCCGAGGGATACCAACCCGAGGGATACCAACCCGAGGGATACCAACCCGAGGGATACCAACCCGAGGGATACCAACCCGAGGGATACCAACCCGAGGGATACCAACCCGAGGGATACCAACCCGAGGGATACCAACCCGAGGGATACCAACCCGAGGGATACCAACCCGAGGGATACCAACCCGAGGGATACCAACCCGAGGGATACCAACCCGAGGGATACCAACCCGAGGGATACCAACCCGAGGGATACCAACCCGAGGGATACCAACCCGAGGGATACCAACCCGAGGGATACCAACCCGAGGGATACCAACCCGAGGGATACCAACCCGAGGGATACCAACCCGAGGGATACCAACCCGAGGGATACCAACCCGAGGGATACCAACCCGAGGGATACCAACCCGAGGGATACCAACCCGAGGGATACCAACCCGAGGGATACCAACCCGAGGGATACCAACCCGAGGGATACCAACCCGAGGGATACCAACCCGAGGGATACCAACCCGAGGGATACCAACCCGAGGGATACCAACCCGAGGGATACCAACCCGAGGGATACCAACCCGAGGGATACCAACCCGAGGGATACCAACCCGAGGGATACCAACCCGAGGGATACCAACCCGAGGGATACCAACCCGAGGGATACCAACCCGAGGGATACCAACCCGAGGGATACCAACCCGAGGGATACCAACCCGAGGGATACCAACCCGAGGGATACCAACCCGAGGGATACCAACCCGAGGGATACCAACCCGAGGGATACCAACCCGAGGGATACCAACCCGAGGGATACCAACCCGAGGGATACCAACCCGAGGGATACCAACCCGAGGGATACCAACCCGAGAGATACCAACCCGAGAGATACCAACCCGAGAGATACCAACCCGAGAGATACAACTTGAGAACTTTCAACAGATGTCAAGGCGAGAAAACATCTCTTTCAAGACATTGCAATAGTCGGGCGTCACTGTGTGTCGGCGCTTACTATTTTCAGTCTTTGTGCAGGCCTAGAGGTCTCGTACATATACCAAAACTTGCCTAAAAACACTGAAACAGATATTTTTTCTTATAAGTTTTAACAAAGCCATTAATTATAAGTATAATTAGACAGTATTTAGAGAATGTTTTTGTCCTATGTCTTTTTTGTCTTTTAATTGCACTTGTAACATTCATTCTTACAAAATTTTCACAAATGCAGACTGTTATTATGTTGTAGTTTTTAATTGCATTTTTTCAGCTACTCTTTTTAAATCTCCAAATTATATACATTAAAAATCTTCATTCTAACCACAGAAATAAAAATAAAAATAAAAAACCAACATTATACTCATACACAGGCATTGCCTTTGTGGGATTTTTTGTTCATACATTTTATTGAAATAAGCTTTTTTAAATACTTTTCATTATTTTATGTATCTATTATATATGTATTGTATCTAAAAATTTCATTTAAAAAAAAATAATTAAAAAAATTATTAAATAATCCGTAATTTTTTAGGAACACAAATTAACATTTTATTTTTTTATTTGAAACACTTTTTTCCCTTCTGAGGAGGAAAGACGTATACAAATATTACGGATGCTTGATTCTTATCAGCGAGCTGGGGCGGGAGAGAGAGATTAACCTAATGTAATTACGTATATACAATGAAGTCCTCCTACGTCATTCTACACTGCTAAAGGCAGTATTCTAGTCTAGAAAAAAAAAACTTTTTTTTCTTCATATATATATTATTTCCAAAGTTTATATATTCAAAAATATCTCCTTTGAATTTTTCGAAATTCGCGTTATTTTAAAAGATATAACCATTTTAATGTCGCAGTTCAGACGGAATTTAACCAGAATCTAAATAGAACAAAATTTAAAACGCATTTTTCTCAAGACTACTTTTTTCGAGACGGTTGACATGATATCTCAAGTTCTACTGAACCAATTCACTTGAAATTTGATGTGAGCCTTCTCGAAAAATTTCTTCATCACATGAACCAGAACAACAGAAAATTTTTAATTTTTACTATTCTAAAAAAATTCGAAAAAGTGAAAAAAACTGGTAAAAAAATGTCGTTTTATTTCAGACAGCCGCCGTTTTGCGAAAAAAGATTTCTATGACTTCTCCGAGGTTCATGCCATAGCAGAATTTGTTTGGATTAAAATTAATTTTTTTTTTTTTTTTCAGAGTACTAGGAGGGTTGCAATCGTGTCAACGAGGGCGCGCCATATTTTTGAGACCCCCACTTCAACACTCTGTAACTTTTTATTTTTTTAATGTATTCTTTAATTTTTATTAAATATTTGGTAAAATAATGGCTACAATAATATTATTGGTTTATTTTTATTGCACCTGAAAAAACACCTACAATTCATGCTTCTATGCTAGAAAACCCTATTGCCATTTTAGTGACTTTTCTAATTCAACATTACGTCTATACTAATATTATCCAGGTGTTATGTCCAGGGGTCAAAAGAAATCAAAGAAATGGAAAAAAAAATCGAATAATTTGATTATTATCATTTTTGGCAGAGTTTCTCAGCGAATGTTTCACAAAGCGAGCCCATTATCCGAGGCGCTGTTTTGCACCTTTTCTCTTTGGTTTAAATTACGTATTCATTTAATGTACGCAATATCCACGGTGGACCCAGTTCAGGTGTTGTGATGAATATTGCAAGAGTCCCGAGGATGATCTCTCGAATTTGCATAAATTTACTCCGCCTGTGGACATTACACAGCCATCTTTGTCCTTGTCCCGGGTCTTATAAAGATATTCGACGGCTTCGGGGCTGTTGAATCCTTACAATATTATTATTTCAGGATTTTGAGTTTAAAAAATAAGAGTTATAGTTATGCAGTTCGTATAAAGATAATTTGTAATGTAATGTAATGATTATGCACGCCCAAGAAAAGGAGCGTAGAAATTTCGACAATAAAAAAAAGTTTGTGAAAAATTAGATTTACACCGCCAAAAGTAATACAGTGATTTATTTTTGGGGTTTTATACCGTAATGTATATTTGGGTCATGACCCAGAGTGGAAGATACTCGCCCTGGTGTAAAACCACCAATCAGAATTAACGCATTGCTTGAAATAGCTTTAGCCATTTTAGTGATCAGATCTGAATTGCCCGATACTTTCCCGCTTCCCTCTTCCTTATCGCCTCCCCTTCATACTACCTTCAGCCTCACAGCCTCAAAATACCCCAATTACGTTTTTAGATTAGTTTTTTTTTTCAATTATTTCTGCCTTTCACCTGTCAAGGATGTTGTTCTGGGCCAGCATTTAGAATCTCAAAAAATAAAAATAGGTTAATTTATGTAATAATTTTATTTAAGTGCACAAATTTCAGAATTATGTGGAGTCGAATTCAGACTTAGAAGAGATGAGATGTTGAATGGAGGGTAGTCAATTTTAGGTAACGCTTGATAGAAGAGTGAATATTATTTAGAGAGGGACAACCTAATAAATCTGTGATTTAAAGTTCCCACATCAAGACCACAGAATGTACAATCTGAGGAGTCAAGGACGTGAGTTTTAAAAACTCTCTGTAATTCTTTTTCATACTTTTGTTTATATGTACCACTGGAGCGCTTTTTGCCACAATACGGCACTATTTAAAATACCTCGGATTGCTTTGCTGCCAATTTTGGCAAATTTTCCCTTATTTGTAAGTAATTAAGTAGAAGTTTACGATTTTATAATATTTTTTTATAAATTCTACGAATATGTGACAATCGACAAAAGATAGGTAAATTCATTGTCAATACAGAACCATAATCAGTTTTTATGTCTCCGTATCAAAATTCGGAGGCCTGATTTTTTTAATGTGGGCGGAAAATCTTCAAAATGTTCTCCGAAAAATCTCGAACAATCGGAGAAAAAAGTTTTAAATAGCGTTGTCACTCCAGTGGTCAGGATTATCGTCTTCTTAACCCGCAACTTATGGATTCTTAGTTCAGAGCTTGAATCCCGACCAAAGAGGGCGTCAAAAAAATTGCTACCCCTGTTTAACAAAAAAACTGAGTCAGGCTGTACTCGTAATAATAATAGTTCTCCATGTTTATCGTTAAGTTTCCAAGTAAAGCCTCCACTAACTTCAGGGTCTGTTCTTCTCATTTCTCCCCTATCCCGGTTCCCGGATCCCGGGTCCCGGATCCCGTCTCATCTCATATGATCCCGAAACGGTGCCGTTTAGTTCTAAAAGACCAATAAACGGCGCAGCAGTAAAGTCGGCTGCACGCGAGGAATGCTCAATATCGCTGTCTTCCAGTGATAAGTCCCAGAAACGCCGTAAATCTCACAGAAACCTACTTTATTTCTTCTATCATACGAGTTTTATCCTTTGTATTGCTTATTGCTTTCTATATTGATAACTTTAAAGTGAAATACCCACTCGACATATTTTTATAGCCTGTTTTTAACTAAACTGTTTTATGATTCATTTTTAAAAATCATAAAAAAGCCTTGAATAAGAATGAATAAAATCATAAAAATAGAATAATCTTGTGTTTTGTCTGTTTTTTGGATTTCATAGGATTCCACCCTTGGTCCGTTGAATGTCCGGACGCTAAGGGGCCATCCATAAATTACGTCACATCTTAAGGGAGGGGGAGGGGGAAAGGGAATAGAGAAGCGTGACAAAGGGTACGGGGGTGTCATCAGCTCTGTGACGTCACTTGTAAAAATTTAAATTATTAAAACGCAAAACTTAAATGTAAACGAAAAACTTAAAATATGAATAAATTTTCAAAATAAATGACGTTACACTAGAGGGGAGCGGGTCTCACAAATGTAACAATGTATAACAGGAACGGGGGGGGGGGAGTAAAAAAGTCATGAAATTCGTGTGACGTAATTAATGGATGGCCCCTAAGGCTCGTCGGGCGCTTCATATCACTAGACCAAAGGAAGCTTGCGTGGGACCGTGGATTCATCGTATTATATTGAAACCGAGTACCCATGAAATAAATAAATATTTTGTCTCATCCTCTGGCAGGTTAAATTCTATATATATGTTTGTGTTTGTCTCTTTTTTGTGTCGCTCGCTTTCGTTTCATCTAATTTAAAATCACAAATGCTGAAGGAGTTTTCAATCCAAAAAAATAAAAATTAAAATAATAAGGTCTATTGCTCTTTAAGTACATCTCATTACTTACATTATTATGCTAGTCTCGCATATAAACTTCACGTTAAGAATGAACAAATAAGGAAAAGGCGTATTTATTCATAAAACTCTACGAAAAAAACAAACCTCATACTGAAACAATATTTATTTTTATTTTTATTTATTTATTTTATTTATTTATCAAAAGTATACAATACAGAATATAGTATATTATATAAAGCATTGTACTCCCAGGAGTTAATAAACTCATTGCGGGAATGATACGCATTACATGAAACATATAGCTGTATGTATTAAATGGACATATGATGGGGACATACACAACATTATTATTTCAGATAGTCATTAATAAGATGAAGTTTGAGCATGTTAGTTTGGGTCTTTTTACATTGACTTGCACGTTTGATCTCGTTGGGTAGTTGATTATATTTTGTGTGAGCTATGTATTCTAGGGATCTTAGTCCATATTTATAAACACTAACTTTACACATAACCTTGTGAACCCACGTTGTTCGGCATATAAATAGAAATAAAATGCCTGCGTTGTTTATCTACTAAAGATATAGACATTGGGGTTGGGGAGATTGGGAAGATTGGGGGAGATGGGTTCATACGGGGCGTTGATTGTGTCTCGGCCAGCTATAAAAGTGTAATTGGCCTTTGGAAGAGGCTGGGAATAGTGCCCTTAATGCTGATTCTATACCCGCTCTTCCCCTTTCCTCTTTCCTCTCACCTTCCTCTGACCCCTTATCTGTAAGGGACCCTGACCGAAGAATATTTCCTCCCTTGTAAAGGGCGTGTAGGAATGTCTTCGGTTGGTTTTCCCAACGCCTATTTTCATTTATACAATCAGTATTCGGTTTGTAAAATATATATACATGCTAAAATTTCTACAGAAAAGGTCACTTTTTTAAGGCATTTATTTACGTCGCGATAGTCGTGTAAAATTCGGGATCATGCCACTAACAACAACACTCTTTATGTAGCTGGCGATAAGGTATAAATTCCCGTTCAAGTCCCCGCATTCCGAATTTCTACTGTTTTATTACATATTTCTCTTGAACACTTTAAGTTTTTAAGTATCTAATAAAATGTTTGTTTTTTTTTTAAGATAGTACCTACATATAATTTATATAGCCGAAACGGTAACTAAATGAAATTCCCACAACAGAAAAAATCGCAAAGTATGCTCAGGAAAAATTATTAAAAACATATTTTTTTTCCGTTATTTAGCGTGTTACGGGTATGAAAAGAATCACAGTTTATCTTTAAATGCAACATAAGCATGTGTGAAGAGATTTTTGATCTATTTCAAACGAGTCGTGTTTTATTAAATATTTTCATAATTTTCACTTAAATATTATCGTTTTTAATATAAGAGAGCTCCCTCAAAGGTTCGTATTTACATATCTCTCCTTCTTCTTCTTTTTGAATGCTTACTACCAGGTCTTAACACCAGCAGATTTACTCAAGAAAAAAACATCGCCAAAAAGCGTGTTTTATTTTATTTTGCGAAGTTCAGTTACAAATATTAAAATGTTTTACGATCATTTTGTACAAAATTTAAATATTCCCATTATGCAATAAAACCAATACCCAAAAACAGTTCGCAAGTAGGAGATTTGAACTTTATGGCATTTTTCATAGGCCTGATACTTTATTTTTTCTGGGCTTACAAAAGACTTATTAAAAAATTCTCGATTATTCCAACGGCTCATACATGTGTTTTACTCGCAGTATTTAATTAAAGCATAACATTTATAAGCAAAATAATTTTCAAACCAAAAACACATGATTTTGCATTGCTTAGTGGTGCTTCATCTTAATTTAATATTTACTAAGATTTTAATGAGGGGCAAGCGTACGATTACTCTAAACAATGTGAGAAAGTACACAACTGCCGACTGTTGAAATTAGTAGCCACCGCTGGTCTCAAGTCACAAAATACTTGAAAAAACCCTTGACTCTGTGCAGAAACGGGCTTAGCTTCCACTATCTTATCAAAAGAATTGCAATATTTAGAGCACAGGTTTCAGGTGAGAATGCTGTCCTTATTCTACCAGTATCTCAATGAAAGATGCTTCGAAGAGCGTAGTCGCGAAACACAAAAAAGGCGTGCCCAACATCTGTGCATGGTTGACATTTGGTCACACGAGAACTTGATGTTTCCACGGCTCTCTCTTGAGTTCATCAGCTTGACTGTGGAACTATCTGCCGGCCTCTGTGTTTTCTCCCTCCTACAACTTCAATCCTTTCTCTCCTCAAAGAGACCATCCACACAGCGTCCCCAAAGATGGAGTTAATGTAAAAAAGGGACAACCTGGCATAACAGCTGTAAGTTCCTAGACGCTTGGTCCGGAGAACAAATTCGGAAAACAAAAATTATATTAGTTACAGTTTATAGCTATAACTAATATAAAGTTTCACTCTCAGTAACCCCTTGGTGAGGAACTTCAAATTCAAAATGTTAGCTTTAGCCATGTTTTTGTGATAATTTGTGAGTAAGCTCAACCCTCCTTTTCCCCCTCTACTCATCACTTTATTTCAGATTTGCAACTATTCCGAAATTCTAAATTCCACAGCTACCTATTGCGAGCAATTGGGACTCTTGTGTGGTATCACAAAAAAAATAAATATATATATTTTTTACCGTACAAAACTCTTACTGCTTCCAACTGCCTGGAGCTAGCGGAACTATGGCATCTCCAATTGGAATATGTTGTGAGGCTGAAGATAGTGAGGAAGGGAAAGAGATGGGGAAAATTGTGGAGGGGAAGTTCCTGGCTCTTCAGATGTAGTTACCAAACACGGCTAAAACCATTTCAAGCAACGTTTCAATTCTGAATGGTGGTCTTACACCAGGACGATACAGATAGTACATTTCACTCTGAAACGTACCGCAAATATACCTTATTAAATTACTTAAAAATTTATTTGCGTACGCCTGGATTTCAACCCGCGACCTACAAATTTCTAGTCAGGAGCCTTACCCCTCAACCAAGGAGGCCGTCATATACTAAATAACTGTATTGGGATCTTCCGCCTGATTTCAAAATTCCATTTTGCAGTCACGATAACACGTCTAAGGAAGATGTTAAATTTTTGAATAAAAACCCACAATTTTTTTTGTTGAAATATTTTTTTCTAAAATATTTTTAGTGAATTTATTTAAACACTTTCTGACTCGAACAACAAGTTCAGTCACTATATTTTGTGAAAGTTCTAGAGAATTCCGAAACTAGTTTTGTGAAGAGTATCTGTCTAGACAAGCTGCGATACATGGATTATTTGGTCAGTTCGTGCCAAAGCCCAGGAATGCTCGTGCACTAAGTTATTATTAAAAACTGTCGCCAAGTCTTAAAGGTCACATTGGAGCGCCCTTCAGGAAAATGCTGATCCTCGAAAAGCTCACAAGAGTGGGTTTATTAAAAACAGTTCAAAGAATTTTGATCTTGTGAATGGGTGTAACGAAATGAAATTACATTTTATTAAAGTAAAAAACAGAATCAGAATATAATACGGTATCTATATTTTTGTTATTTATTTTTGGCGTGATGTGCCGTGTTGCGCTACCTCTTGCCCTGATGATGGACACTGTAACGCTGTACGAAACGTTGACTAAAGAAGGAGGTAGCACAACACAGCGTGACACCTCAAAAATAAATAACAAAAATATACATACCGTGTTACATTCTGATTCTGTTCAATTCTGTTATAAGGTAACTAACTCTACAATTACCTGAGTGTTTTTCAATCTTTCAATTATGGAACAAACTTAGCTAGCTATAGCACTAAAATTTGTGGCATTGCTGGATTTGATTTCGTTGCATCGTATTGTATTTTGTAACAAGTATTTAATGTTTGCAAATAATAACATAAAAAAATATGATCAACTATTTTTCATATCCAATCGAAGTATTACGATTTCCAACATTGGAGGTTATCCATAACTTACTTACCCGCCCTGGTGTAAATACTCCTTCAAAGCTCTCGCAAGGACTCTAATTTTTTTGAATAAACGAATCTACATTTAAATTTGAACGAATCTAGACCTCCAGTGTCCCTACATATGGTGTTAGGAAGCAGTATGCAAGGGCTTACATAATATATAAAATGCGAATAATATAAGACAAGTCAGGGATAAAATACATAAAAAAGAAAACTGTTAAACATTAAAGAGCGGCTGCTCGCAGGGTAACGGCATCTTGCGTATGCTGCAAGCAACTGCAATAAATGAAGATGAAATCAAGTATGGTGATATGAAGAACGCTCATGTCGGGCGGGATACCTCTCTCGTCATATGGCAGTACCAGCGAGAATGTGTATGGTCGTCGGTCTGCCGTCAATGAATCTCAACGTCCGCGCCCTTTAGCCAATTTCTCGGTTGTGCATTGACGATAGTGAGTGGGAAGAAGGGGAACGTACTCAAAGACCCAGTTTTCCAATACATCAATAAACGTTTTAACAACACTTATCGATAAAATTAACAACCAATTTATCAGATTTTTTTTTACATGAGCTCCACACAGGAGGCCCTGAGGAAGATAATTTCCCTCAGGGCCTATGTCGTCTTTGGGGATGCTTTTTAGGGGGGTTTTTTTAACGAAAAAGAGAAGAGTAGAGTTCTGGGAAGGAAAGGGGTTTAAGGGGTGGGTAAAAATCTGGGGTTCAGTGTGTCCTGATCATCCGCCTCCAAGACCTAGACAAACCTCACCGTATGAACTCGGGCACCCCTGCTAAATCACCAAACGTGGAGAACCACTTGGGGTGACCTAGGCAGATGTGTTGGTTATTCAATAAAGGTTCCCGGGGCAGCGGTACCCATTCCCGCTACCTAAATTGATCTTATAATTCAATTTCCCAACAAAACTGGTTTCAGAGTCATCTTGTTGTAGTAATTAACTTACGATGCATAATTGAATGTTTCCTAAATAAACTTACATTAAAAAATTTTAAAAAAATCTAAGCAATTTACGGATTGTCAAAAATTCGGTTATTTAAAAATAATTTAAAATTTTCTGGGTAGGTGGCATTATTTCATAATTAAAATTCAGCATTTTACAAAAATTTCATCCTTTTGTGAGCGCAACCCTTCCATACAAAAATATTGAACAATTTATTTTTTTGTGGAATTCTCTTATTATATCTCTGGTGAATTTAAAATGAATTAAAAATGGCCTCGCAGGAATCGCTCGAAGCAAAACAAGGCTTTATGGAAAAAGAGCGTTTTTAATTAATTCCCCGTAATGCCGTTCGTGTTTTTCAGAAGTTAAGTTGAAAAGTTTTAATTGCTACGGTATGTCTCTTCCTACATAAGCTGATTTTATATTACACCCTTGATTTTTATTGGGAAACTTCGGGCTGGGAAATGAATAAACGAGAAATTTGACAGTTTAAATTCAAGCTCTTTGAAGTTATTTAAGGCACTTAACGCGGACGCACTCCGATCTGTGATTAAGGCTGTTTAATCGCTTTTTTAAACTCTTTGGTGTGAATTTTGACAGGATTTTAAAGATAACGATTATTATTATAGTTATATATAGCATATTATAGAACTGGTATTACATTGCAGTGTACCGAATATCTTTTCCTGGGAAAATCAATTTTCAATATTATTTAGTTATTATTTATGAAGCCCTTTTTAGGCATTGCAAATAAAGTAATAATGGTATTTTCACAGTTGGTTTTATAACAAAATCAATACGAAAAAAAAAACTATTTTTTTGCTTGTACAGGTCTTCAATGGTTTTCATCATGAGTATTTTAGAACAGATCGCCAAAATAATAAAAGAATACAGGAGAAATTCAAAAGTAAAAATAGAGGGTGAAATAAGATAGGAGTGAAAAATGTGTGAATTGAAAGTGAATGATAGTATAAGTCGGATACGCCCGATGAATTTATAACATCAGCAAGTGAATACAATACCTACTTCAAGAGGGTCAAGTCAAGCACCAGAATAACAGAAGAGTATGTGCGAGACGATGTATGAAAAATAGCGATTATTGAAGCGAGGAGTCTGTGTCTAGATAGAGTTGTGTGGCGGTTCATCAACTCCGCCAACCCCTGCGGGGTGATCTAAGTTCCGGTAAATATGCATTATATCGTCTACACGTATATCTATTAAATATGCATTATACTTACACCTTCACCAACAGCATGTTTGGTTTAGAATTTAATAAAAATATTATTATTTCCTGATTATTTCACAATTCAGAGTTCCAAGCCAAAGCGTGTTAAGTCGGTTACATGTAGAATGTTTTTTGACACTCCGAGTATTGATTAATTTCATTGTTATCAAAATACTGAAGATCATTAAAACAGTTTATCGGAATGTGATAATCTTCAGGGCTGCATTGTATATATTGAAAGATATGTGGAATGTGCATGTATATCAGCATCAGCCGTAGTCTATATCCTATTTATTAGTGTACGTAGTCCAATAATAAATGAGATGTGATGAAAAATAATCAAATTGTGGCAGGAAAACTGTCAAATTTATCTTTTAATAAAGATGCAAATTTAAAATAATAAAAAATAAGATTATTACACTCGCGATGTCATGCACCGATCAAATTGGAAGCGATATGATTAGAAAGCGCTGTAAGCCTCAACTTTAGGAGCGTTTTGTACAGTTTGGGAGGCGGGTATGGGTACCGTTGCCCCGAGAACCCCCCTTTTCCTTTCCAAAATTTTCTCTCCTTTCTTTCATAAAAAGAACCTCCACAAAGGGGAATTATTTTCCTGGGGGCCTCCTGTGTGAAGCTAATGTGAAAAAGAAATTGTTGTCCCTTTTCCGCTATTGACAATACGTTGGCGTAAACAAGACAAATAGCGATTCCTCGCATGTGGAAGCGTAAACCGATGCACAAATACATCAATGCAAAGCTTTTTCATCGCTTCCAACTCTCGCTGCGTTGCCTATGTCCTGCATAAAAAGTACTGTACTCCTGTGAAACCCTCGTTGTCCCCAAAGTCCTCGCAAGTTCAAGGTGAGCCGATGCTGGCAAAAAGGCCATAAAGATCCATTGTCCGGTAAACGTCGTGAACGAAATGGGTCGTAAATTTTTCCGAACTTTAATGCAGGAAACCTTTTTTACCGATAATAAAAGTGACATATTGATGGCAGTACAGGCGGAACTAAACACTTAGCTGGTCAAGATGTTGGTAGACGTCCGTAAGAGTTACAGCGTATGATAGTTCCAGCAATGTGGCATAGATGTCTCTAGTTAAAAAGTTATCCACGAGTGTCTCTAGGATATAGGTTTGCCCCTCCGGTTCAGAACGGAGATGAGCTAGCAATTAGATTTCTAGCAAAAGAAAAAATTGAGAGCCTAGTAGAGAGGAAGTGACCTCCAGGCCGTCCTACACACTCTTTCCCGATTATAAGAGTTTCTAGTCTAAATATAGAGACAGTGTTTTGTTGTGAATAAGTACATATTTATTTCAAGAACCATTCACAACATAATGTAACAAAACTTGTAATCTTGAGTTGTTTATAACTAATTTTTATTTTTTTGTGTTTAATTTGTAGAAATCCATTTAATTTTTTTTTATATTTAATTAAAATTAAATTTGATAGTTTTATTATCAAGTTCTGCAAGTATTTTAGTATGTAAACACTTCTTCACATTTTAGTAAATAAAAACTTCTTCAAAATTTGCAGAACATCTCTGAGTGAATAATCACGATCTACTCAAAAACAATAAGCCTAAACCATTACATATAGAAAGGAAGGGTCTTAGATTAAATTTGCTTAAACAATTAGAAATCAATGAACGAACCCCAATGTAACGCTAATTAATAAAGTAAAGAAAATTATTTATTTCCCACTCCTTAGTATATTTACAAAACCTAAAAAATATAACGCACTTAAAGAGTCATAGCAATAACTTCATTATAAAACCATTAAGAAAACCTTAACACTTAGTTGGGGAAACAGATTCTGAACCCCACATAATACACTCTCAATTAGTGTATCGGCAAATTGGTTTAACCGGTAATAAATCAAATAGACAGCTTCAAAAATTGACATTTAAAATCCTATAAATAAGATTTAACCACAGTTTTAAAATGATCTTGTAAACCGAAACAGCTGTAACAAAAATACATACGGAAATGCGTGTTTATAACTCTTCTATCTTTTGATTTTCGTCAAATCGACAATCAGCGCTGTTCCGAATTTTGACATCTTAACGGTTTCCGTCAACCCTGTTTCAGCTATCATTTCAGAGCGGTCAAAACAATATTTCAACACAGATTTTTAGTTTGCAAAATTGTCCCCAAAAATTATCATAAAATATTCAGATTATCAAAGTTTCATACGTGCCCGAATTCTTAGAACAATTCAAAATTTTGAATCGTTACAAATAATTAAACTACTGTACACATCCCTTGTTAGAAGCCTAATAGAACATAACAGTCTGCTCGCCCTCCTATTTTCATAATGTTGAAAAAATTTAAAAATTGCTCCAATTGATATTAAAAGGAAAAATAGAAGGTCGCCGAGGGCCTGGTAGGAGACAAATGTCTTGGCTACGAATTACACGAGAGTAGACCGGCATTAGAAGTGCGGAGGAGCTATTCCGGGCAGCACAATGTAGAGAGACATTTTCCAGAGTGATCGCCAACGTCGGGGGAACCCGATAGGGCACACGAAGAAGAAGAAAGAATTTAAAGAAAATTTCTACGTTTCGTAAATTTTAAACATAACATCCCTTTAGAGGACATAAATTACCCGTTGTTAAAGAATATTTTAAATATTCCAATTTTAGGAAACAGACGAAAAATTAATGACCAAACCTTTTTATTAAAATTATTTAATTCTAAGTTTGACTGTTGTGAACTCTTGCAATTGATAAATCTGCATGTACCTACTCAAATAACTAGATAAACATCAACATTTTATATACATACATCTCATTCTAACAATAATTTTCATTCTCATATACAACGTTTACATAGTCTTGGTAACAAATATATTTTCTTTATTATATTTTACTAGCTTTTCCCCGCGGCTTCGCTCGCATGGTATTACGGGAAATTACTGTAGCGCTTGCACTTATCAATTATCTCCCCCCCCACCCCACCCCCATCCCCTCCCGCATTCCATATATTCATTCCCTTACATTCAGTTTTCAAACATCTCGCCTACCACCTAAATTTCAAATGCTATAGCTCAAAGAAAAAAAGCATTACTTATCCAATTTTGTTCATTCGTTCGGAATTTATGCGCTTACAAACATTTCGGATGTTTATTTTTATTTAAATATTTGGAAGTTCGTTAATATAATAAAAAATACTCTATTTATCATTCAGTCTTTATAATCGTTACGAATTATATTTTTAATATAGGAACTCTCATCTGACATTTATTCCAAGCTTGTCAAAAAAAAAAAACGAATTCTAATATTTGAATTTTCTGCAGTAGTAGCTGACCAGTAGACTGAGTACCTAACAGCATAGAGCCCAAAAATATATCAACATTGTTTCCATGGAAAAGATTTTTTCTGACGTTAGCAAAAACTCGCTTTTGTTAGCGACAGAAAACGTATAACAAATATAATATATTAGTATTTATAATTTCATAACGCCAGATATTACCATCATATACAACCTGTAGTCTGCGCATATAATTTAGCTTTATATTGGTGAAAGAATTATTAAAGTCTTTATATTGTGTTATGCGTGAAAAGGTCATAAACAAACTCGAGCAGTTTCGCATTTATAATATTAGTATGGATGTTACCTGTATTTTGTCAAAATTATTTTCACTTTAATTAAAAAAAAACATGTACTGCATATTCTATGGAAAAGCCCTATGGGTGTTTAAATAAATAAATATATAAATACATATTAGTAGTAATGAGGTAAGGAAAAAAACCAAAGTAAGGAACCTATCTACTACCAGGTAGGTATTCTTGTAGTCGGCCGTTAGGTGCTGCGGGGTAGGCATGGTGTTCTACATGCTACTAATTACGACCCGTGTTTGGCTAATTAACTAACATTTTCGATTAATTAAAGAAAATGTTACTTGTCCGCCACATGTAAACAGAAGGCTTTCATGGTTCCTTGGATTTATTCTTTATAAAAACTACAGCTTTGTTTTAGTACGGAAACAAACGTGAAATTTGTGCAGGTGACATAATTTTGCGTGTTCTGGACATAACTGTAAAAACATTAATTTATTAGTAGAATAATTTTCTCGGTTTACCCGCGTAACGTAGTTCTTAAAAGGACTTTTTGACTCCTGACGTTTCGGACAGATCTCACTGTCCATCTTCAGAGGCCTTATGTCTTGAGTTTAGTCTCAAACTGATCGCTTTCGCGTGCCTGTTCGGTTCGGAAATCAAGACCTAAGTGAGTGCTTATCAATTAATTTATTTATAGCTACCTGTTTCGAATTCTTTTTCCTATTCCCACTTATGTGCATGCGTAAATAGGTAGATAGCTTAAGATGGTGGTTAATACTTTTGATTTTAGTTATTTTTCATGATATTAATATCTTCGTGGTTGTTATTAATTATTGAATACTCATTTTATAATCTTTCGGAATCGAGGTAAATTAACAGTTTTATTTTTCAAACTAAAAAATTACACATCCAAAATATCATATAAGACCTTTTTCTTAATTAAATGAAAACAATTTTTTTTACATGAGCTCCACACAGGAGGCCTTGAGGAAAATTATTTCCCTCAGGGCCTATGTCATCTTTAAGGATGCTGTGTAGAGGGTTTTTCAATGAAAGGAAGGGGAGGAGAGTTCTGAGAAGGAAAAGGGTTTAGGGTTGAGTAGGAATCTGGGGTTCAGTGTGTCTTGGTCATCCGCCCCCAAGACCTAGACAAACCTCATCCCATAAACCCGGGCACCCCTGCTAAATCACCAAACGTAGCGAACCACTTGGGGTGACCTATGGCAGAGGTGTTGGTTATCCAATAAAGGTTCCCGGGGCGGCGGTACCCATTCCCGCATCCCAAATTAAATTACTTTGCAAAACACTATTATTTCATCAAAATTATCTATGTTTCAAAACGAAAGGTTTCTTCATCAAGATAACATTAATAACAATAACAAAAGACAGACAAATAAGAACTATAAACAAAAATATTATAGGAGTGGTGATTAATTACTTAAAAATTTATAAAAAATAACAATTGTAAAACATAAATTATAATTATTAATTGACTATTAACACGTTTAAAAATTTCTAATTCCTAACGTTATCTAATTTAAACGCATGGCGTTTGTATAAAAAAATTTACCCTTTATATAAAAATAATTATTTGTTTCCAAAATGTGGTCTACCCCAAGAATAATGATAATTAAAGAAAACTTAGAGGCTCCTTAATTTTTGTATTAATTAACTCTAGTGGTACTAGAAATTTCTAGAAGTCTTCTTTATATAAAAAAAGTTACAAGCGCTAAGAATTCATTTATAAACAACAGATTTGTTTAAAAAAATCATTCTTATCCTTGTCATTTAATACATTTAAAATTGTTATTTATATAAAAAAAATGGTTGGATATTATTTTCTTGCGTGTTTTTAATTATTAAATTGATGATAATATAATATTTAAAAAAAAATTATGATACTTTTCAGTAATTAATCACCACTCCCTACAATATTTTTGGTCAAAATTTATTTGTCTTTTGTTATTTTTATTAATGTTAATCTTATTCTGCCGAAGAAAAGTTTGGTTTTGAAACATGTAGATAGTTTTGATTAAATAAGTGATTTGTTTCCGTTTAATAAATTATGCCAAAAAGTGAATTTGCAAGGATTGAAGAAAAAATACACTTTTCATCTAAATGACTCAATTCAGATTATGGCCTATGTGCTTACACGCTAAATAATTGCATAGTTTCAGGAAAAAAAATTTCTTTGTTAACAAATTAGCTTCATAACATTGCAAACTAATCCCACTTTTCTAGAACAATAAATTAACAAACGCAATATTAAAATTATGTTTTATAGAGAAAATAAACTTATTAAGTACTCGTTAGTTCCAATGTGCTCGCAAATGCACTTTATAGCATTATTTTTCCCTGTTGGGGCAATTAGTGAACACAGTTTTCCTGGCCGGAAGTTGTCGAGGGGAATGTTGTTTATGGGGGGATGTTAGGGATGTTGGGGGGGGGGGGGGAAGCGGGGAGAGGGGAGGGGTTTTGCACTTTGAAGACGAAGGCAGCAGCTTGATGCACCCCTTTCCGGTCTGAAGAAAAACATTAAGGCTGGTATATCCTAAAATGGCTCGATTATTAGATTTTCAAGGGAAATGATAGAAAAAAGGTTTCAGGAATATCAGGAAAATTATAATGTAAAGACGGGTTGTTTCACAGAATTTGACAACAAATCAAATTTTGAAGTTTATTTTCAGGTTCTGTGAACGTTCTATTAAAATTCTGATATTATTTCATTTCCGTGAAGTGATTGGCCCGTAATGATGTTATAACAGAACATGAATAGAACTTTCATAAAATTAGAATTTAAACTTCTAAATTTGATTAATTGTTCAAATTCTGTTAACATCCCGTCATTATCTTGTTCAGAAAGGCATGTTTACAAGCTGAACATGCTTTGGTTAGAATATTAAAATAATTAATATTAAAATTTTTGTGCTAAATTAGTTAGTAAGAACAGGTAGTTAGTAGTTAGGTATTATCTCTGGTAACCCAACAGATGATCCCCCAACAGTTAGTCCCCATAAGTTGTAATTGAGCCTTTGCCCGGAATAATGTTGTATTTAACAAAACTATCGATGTTGAGTTATTGACGGAATGATGTTGGGCATATTAATAGGCATCTTTTAAGGTAGGAATTATGGTAATGAATTTTTTTTTAGGCCTGTGGCAGCCTTTTAAAGTTTGGTTTGTGGAAGAATGTTGTATAACGCCATTTATCACAATCACGACGCATGGTTTAATTTATGGGAGAAAACGAACGTATTGTAGAAAGTCTTCAAAGCCAAGAAGCTGAAAAATGCAGGAAAGTAGAATTTGTCCAGAAAAAATATTATTAACCCTCCTTTTCAGCGTTGAAATAGTTTTGTGGAGTAATGTTGTATATTGATTTTAAGACAATATCTAGAACGTAAATGGTTTCATTTATTTATATCGTTTTTAAGCTTTTGCTAACTATTGAATCATTATATTTACTGTATAGAATAAATAGTTATGGAGCACTAGATACTGGAAACTAAATAACTAATTATCACTAAGGTATCACGAAATCGTAAAAAAATAAGTTTTTTTAACGACAGCTTCGCACAGGAAACCTTGAGGAAAATAATTTCCCGGATGGCCTATGTTATCTTCGGAGAGCCTTTTTAAGAAAGGTAGGAAATGAAGTTTTGGTAAGGAAAAACGTATGACGGGTGGGTAGAATCTGGGGGTCAGTGTCTCCAGGAGTGATGGATGTATGAATCCATTCCTTCTACTGCGCCAAAAAGTGATGTTACGAGAGGTCAAAAGGTTTCCCTAAATCGGTCTCTCCCTATCCGGCCTGCCATGCAGTGATGCATCCATCGCCAAGACTCGGACAAACCTCAACCCATAAACCTGAGCATTGTTGCTAAGTCACCAAACGTAGGGAATCGCTTGGGATGACCTATGGCGGGGATGTTGGTTTCCAATAATTTGTTCCCGGGGCGGCAGCACTCATACCCGCCACCCAAATTGACATTGACACCTTTGCGTATGGCTAAAACTTTGTAATATGTCTGCAAATATAAAAATATGTACCTGCATTTCCTTGGTACCGTCATATACAGAGTTAATTCTTATTTATTAAAATTTATTTTTATTTATGTTGTACACAATAGGCAGAGAATTAACATTAACAAATTACACATAATTAATATCAAAACGGTGTACAACAAAATGTAAGAATTAAACAATTAACATGTAAATCAAGAACACTAAAATAAGTAACGTCTAATAAATAAAGTCTATGTAGATTAACTAAAGTTAAGTGAGAACAAGAGATTCGAAAATTTTGTAAAGATACTAATATTATAAATGCGAAACTGCGTGTGTTTGTTTGTCACGCTTTCACGCATAAACCAATAAACCGATCTTAAAAATTCTTTCATCTATAGAAAGCTATATTATTTGCGAGGAATTTAGGCTGTATATAATGGTCAGCTCTGGTGTTACTAAATTATAAATATTATACGTTTTCTGTCGCTAACGAAAGCGAGTTATTGCAGTAAACAAATCGTTGCCGTGGAAACGATGTTGATATATTTGCGGAAAATCGTACTTAATATCTATCTATCTATATAAATAAAAACGTATCTCCGAAATGTTTGTACGCGTGAAACTTCTGAACAACTGCACCAAATTGGATAATTCTTTTTTTTACTACTAGTGAGCTCTGGCATTATGAAATTTGTATAAAAAAATTGCAACAGGTGGCACGCGAGCCGTTTGAAAACTGAATGAACCGGGAATGAATGTATGGTATGCGGGAGGGGAGGGGAGGGGAGACGGAAGGGGAACGGGACGAATGGGAAAGGACACGCAGTGATAAACAATTTCTTTATTAAATAGCAACGCATGCCGGCTACCAGCTAGTAGTTAATAAAGAAAATAAAAATAATATTTTTTCTTTCAAGTGAGCAAAATGTTTTTAAAAAGTATCAAAATGCTGCTGGAAGGGTGGGAAAAGCGGTAGGAGAGTACATTAAACTTCCTCTTTTTTTAATAATGGGAGTACTTAGTGTATTTACCAGTCAATATTAATTTATTATCAGGACAATCTTACTTAACTTTACTTTTTTTCGGCCTGCTTTCTCACTTATTTTAAAATTTCAGGAAAAAACATACATTGACAGTTTACCAGAGATACATTAAAAATAAGAGATAAAGTTACAAAGAATTCCCCGACATTTTTCTAGTTCCAAAGTAAAAAGTTTAGAACTTCAGACCTTTTACTTAAAAGCAGTTGAACTCCTAGATTTATGTGTTCCTTAAATTAAACTTTATTGTTCTTAATTCAAAGTGAAAAGAAAGAACAAAAGCCTCCGTTTTTTCGTAAATCTACCCACCTGTGGCCTCTCGGCTCCTGTACTTCGTTACGTTCGTAGGGAGACGAAAGACTACTAAGAAGGATACGCCAACGGACGGAAACTTAAAACAAAACGTCTATATTTTTGAAACTGATAATTCTTGGCGGAAGTCTGAAGATGGCTCTAGCGAGATGAAACCGGTTACGGTCAATAAAATTTAAGTGGAAAAAAGTTTATATATGATTTCATTATAATATAATAAAATAAAACGATTTAAAAATATATATAAATGTAACTGTTAAAACCCATAAATTAGTAAACCTTGGGTTTTACTAGTAAATATTAGGATTTACCAAAGGACCTTTGCCATTAAAAGTTGGTAAATCTTAGAATTTACTGGAAAATCTCAAGATTTACCGCAGTACGGGCTTTTACAGGAACATACATATTCTTTGTTATAGAGACCGCTAAACTGCCAATTAAATTTAATACAAAAATACTGCTTAAGTGAAATGTTGCTTGAGCAAAATATTGCTTAAGTGAATGTTGCTTAAGCAAATTGTTTTTGTGCAAAATGTTGCTTGAGCAAAATATTGCTTAAGCGTAATGTTGCTTAAGCAAGATGGTTTTGAGCAAAATGTTGCTTGAGCAAAATATTACTTTAGCGTATGTCGCTTAAGCAAGATTTTTTTTTTGCAAAATGTTGCTTGAGCAAAATGTTTTTAAACAAATTATTGCTTAATCAAAATGTTGCTTGGGCGAAATATTTTGAAAAGTCTTGAACTAAAAATTACTGCGCGTATTAAATTTATATTAATCTAATTTTACGAATCCCAGGTAGGTAAAAAAGAAGATCACCCTTGCTTATGAAAGATTTTAATCTCTCAGTCGGTTAGATCTGGCGTTCTGCAAATTGAAAAGCTTTTCGGGAATTTCGAGGTCTAACAATTATTTGAAAGCATCTCGTCATTTCCGTTATGAGCACTGGAGCTTTGAAATAGTAGATACCCACCAAGTGAAAAATACCTACCAGTAAAACTATAAAACATATTGTAATATTGTTCTCGACGATGTTACAAAATAATATGCTGTGGCGCTGTCCGAAACGTTGGCTAAAGAAGAAGGCAGCTCAACACGGCATAATAAAAAAATCATTGATTTAGCAAGATTTTAGCGCATTTTTTAATAATAAAGCATTTTTTTTATATAAATGAAGACAATATTAGCAAAACTCAATCGAAAATCTTGAAATACAAAAATCAAAAAAAGATATTTGCACCTCTGGGACTCGAACCCAGTACCTTTCGCTTTCCGGGCAAACGCGCTAACCACTGCGCCAAGGTGTCGATATTCGATTCGACTGTAATTTTCATTTACGACATCACGACATTTTCAACTGTATAAGACTAAGAACCACTCACAATATCTTCATTTTCTTATCGCAAATTTTATTCACAAATAATATCATTATTATAAATATCTTTATGTATGATTGCAAGATTGAAACCCGAACTAAATACTATTTAGATAGTGTCCGGAAAAATCTTTATCCATTTTATCAAATATGCGTCATCTATTGACTTTTCTTGATATTTTTTTGTTACGATTTGTGGTGTTTGTATGAAAGAGAACGAGTGCAAGCGAGATGGTATGCTTGCACGAAGGCTATATAAGGTGACGCATGTTTGTTCTCTGGCTCTTTTGCAACAAGCAGCTCTCAAATAAATACTTGTACAACACTACGTATAATTATTGAGTACTACCCGCCGACACTAATCCTGACACGTACACTACAAGTGGCGCAACTATTATATTTGGCGCTTTACACATTGTAATATTTAATTAAATGAAGACAATATTAGCGAAACTCAATCGAAAATCTGAATACAAAAAAAAACTGAAAAAGATTTTTGCACCTCTGAAACTCGAACCCAGAATCGCTTTCCGGGCAAATGCGCTAACCAAATTTTATTTTGGATCTTTTTAAAGTTGGAAAAACACTGATTTAATTTAAACAAATAAAGATGCATTACACTTATAACTTGGAATAACTTTATACAGTTATATATATTGTGTCGATTTTTCTATGTTTTATTTTCATAGGGTGGGGTGGGTGGCAGGTGCTACTGGCCTGGGGGTTGGTACTCTGCTACCCTAATGGAGGAGGGGAAAGGTGGTATAACGGGAAGGTCCTGTCTGCCTTAAATGTTCTCCAAGAAGGGTATATTATAATGATTTAAGGGCCGGTGCTGTGCTGACGTCACTGAAAACAACGCACCATTTATGGTACCATTATTCACTTAGAATATTATTTTTTAACTCGACCGTTTTGCATTTTTTGTGTCTATAAAATTTTTTGTACGTTCCGTTTCCGTTTCAAGATGGTGACTGTGTTAAAGGTTCAGCAAAGATTATTTTTTCAAATGTGAAATGGTCGTGTTTATTTGAATATTCTTTTTCAAATTTTTTCGATGTTTTCATTTATTTTTTTTACATGAGCTCCACACAGGAGGTCCTGAGGAAAATGATTTCCCTCAGGGCCTAAGTCATCTTTGGGGATGCTGCGTGGAGGGTTTTTTCTTAGGAAAGAAAGGGGAGGATAGTTCTGGGTAGGAAAAGGGTTTAAGGGGTGGGTAGGAATCTGAGGTTCAGTGTGTCCTGGTCATCCGCCTCCAAGACCTAGACAAACCTTACCCCATGAACTCGGGCACCCCTGCTAAATCACCAAACGTAGGGGTGACCTGTGGCAGAGGTGTTGGTTTTCCAATAAAGATTACCGGGGCGGCGGTACCCATTCCCACCTCCCAAATTGTAATGTTATATGATGGAAATTAACTATCAAAAGAAAGTATGAAGAAGGAATAAGAACTCCAGAAGATTGTTGTAATTTTTTTATAAATGATGATCTTTTTACCAGTATTACTTAAAAGTAAAAAACATTATTTTTTGCATTTGTTTAAGTTAGTTTTGATAATTAAAAAAAATTCATAGATTTTATTTTACGGATCCCTCAAAATTGCACAAAATCTGTGGTGCCGTAACCAGTCTCAAAAAGTCTACGATTTTTTTTCAACAGGTGTATTTTATAAAGAAATCGAGACGTTTCTTTTTTTTATTTCCAGGACTATTGACGAAAACGTGAACTATTGGGTATCTTATACGAAAGCTAGGTTGACAATAATCAAATTAAATTATTTCAATCACCAGTGTACTTTAAAACCGATTTACTTAAATACGGGTCTTTGACATTTATGCTTCTTTTTATAAATATGTATTAAACATTATGATTATTAAAATCTTTGAAGTACCGCCTAACCAAAACTAATCTTCCTCTTCCAATCTGCTTTCCTTCCCCACTTCAGCTGCACAGCAAAACTCGACTGGGCATGCTTGAGTCACATTTGCTTAGGGCAGGTGAGACTTTTTTAAATTTGAATACCGCACAAGAGTCGCAACTGGTCCCCTCGGGAGCCTGTGAGACTATGGCATCCCCAATCGGAGTATGTTGGGAAGCTGAAAAGAGTGGGAAGGGGAAGGAAACGGGAAAAATGAAGGTGGGGAGGTACACCTGGCTTTTCAGATGTGGTAATTTAGAACGTCGAAAGCCATTAGAAGCAATGTTTCAGTTTTGAATGGTGGTCTTATACCAGAGCAATACTGAGAGTGTCTTTCACTCTGGAACGTGCCGCAATACTGTATTTTATTTTTATTATTTTATTTTTATTTTTATTATTCTTTATTCATAAAATAAATTTTGTGTACAGTTTTTTGCAGGTTTTAGGCTAGGTTTTAGGACTAGGTACCTCCCATATTAAGGTAGTCGAAATTAACGATTAATTGTGAAATAACACAAAATAATCAATAAAAATTATTTTGTGCACCTCGGTATTTGAACCTGCGACCATCGGATTATTCGAGAACCTTACCCCTTGACCACGGAGGCCGTCAATTAAAAGTTATCAAAAGGTGCTTTATCTTACAGGCTGTTACTTTTCAATTTTAACATCAAAATAAATTAGCATTTAAATACAGTGGCGTAGCAAAAAACACCCTCGCCCCCTAGCAATTGTGCTTGCAGGTTGTAGGGAATCACCCTTGAAAGGGTGAGAATGCAAGAATAGAACATGATTCGTTGAATAATAATTCGAATGTAACATTGCAATGTTTGTCTTGATTGACCAAATATTTGGATTGCCGTCCAGCACGTTCGCAAGGCAAAACTTGTGTTCTTTTTTTATTTTTTCAAACCAGACCAACACAAAATGAACAGAAAAAAGAAAACACAAAAAGCGACATTTAGCGATTCCAAAGAAAAAAACACAAATACTAATGACCAAAGGCTTAGTAAAACATGCACTCGAATTCGACGACAAAAATATGGAAAAAATCATCCTTCACATTGATAAAAAAAGTGCTTCGTAGCCCCCCTTTTTGCTTACTTCAGTTTTTTGAAGGTTTCACACTGTGATTTTTTTCTCATAGTTTTATTTTAAAACTTTTATCTTCTAAACTCCTCTTTTACAAAGAACAAAATACTATTTAAGGAAGGAATCTACCAAAATATTCATCGACGGGAGTTTAATTTAGGTCCATAAATTTTAATATTCAACGCACTTAATCATTTCCAAAAACATGCCTATTTAATTTTAAATTCATCCTCTTTATATTTCAATCATTTTGACCAGTACGTTGATAAGGTTCTGGGGTAATATACCTATCAGGAGTATTTTGGTCCTCGGGTAGTTGAGTAGCTGAGTAGAAGGGTAGTCGGATAGGTACTAAGGGTTCCTACGCACGTAGGTAGTTAGTAGTTGGTGGGATAGTTGGGGGTAGTTCCTAGCTACCTGCCAAACGTCACGAGTTGAGGATAAGTGGGACCTAACTCATACATAAAATAAACCTACCTGAGTGCTATAACGTGTTTCCTGGGAAAATATTAATGAATTTCACTAGAGCGGAGGAGTTATGTATATAGACGGCGCCTATTTATAATTTTGAACGTTTTTACGTGATGTTTTGCAGGTGGGATGCTAAATAAGAATTGAGTAATGAGCTTAAACATTTTTACAATAAAATAAACAATTTTCCAAAATACGAATTGGGATGATGTCCATAAAATCCGTCAAATCAGTCGCAGGTTGAAATGAGGGATTAATTACTTGTTAATACCATAAAATTGATTATTCCGATTTGACAGCTCGTAGTAGGAACTGGCAGAATAAATGGTAGCTTGCAACAATGCCATCATCTTGAATCGCAACCGACACATATCAAACAATTTTTCGGACAGATGAAATACCATATGATCGATTTTAAACAGAACCTTGTTCCGTTCAGTCAATTTAAAATTTCATTTTAAAAGTACGGGAATAATTTTATTAAGATCGTAACCACATAAACAAAATGAATTTGATAAATTGTCGTTAACGTCAATTTACATTTAAAAATACGTAATAAGGTAGTGTGCTTTTTCCGCTAATTTATTTGTTTTAAAAAAAAAAAAAAAAATTTTTTTTTTTTACATGAAATACCGCACAAGAGTCCCAACTGCCCCCGTCTGGAGCCAGTGAGACTATGGCATCCCCAATTGGGTTATGTTGTGAGGCTGAAGGTAGTGGGGGGGGGGGGGGAAGGAGATAGGGAAGAGGTAGGTGGGGAAGTACCTGGCTATTCAGATCTGGTCACTAAACACGGCTAAAGCCATTTCAAGCAACGTTTCAATTCTGAATGGTGGTCTTACACCAGGGCGATACTATTAGTATCTTCCACTCTGGAACGTGCCGCAAATATATCATATATTATTTTAAATGAATAAATTGTGAATTAACACAAATTAATCAAATAAAATTTATTTGCGCACGCCGGGTTCGAACCCGCGACCTTCGGATTGTGAGTCGAGAGTCTTGCCTCGGGACCACGGAGGCCGTCAAAATATATATATATATATAATCATATCTTTTCTTTAGTTATTTGTTTTTGGGGTGTTATGCCGCGTTGCGCTACCGTAACGACGTGTTGGACACTGTAACGCTGTCCGAAACGTTGAATAAAGAAAGAGGTAGCGCAATACGGCATAACACCCCAAAAACAAATAACGAAAATACTTTTGGCCGTCAAAATCTAAAAATGTATAATCATATAGTATGCCATTCATATAAACTTAATATAATTTACTTTCAATGGAGAGTAAAACAATTAAAAAAATGAGACATTTTCAACTGACTGAGTTCAAAATATTATTTAAACCCCTGCGTAGACAATTGGGAACACGCTAATGCCACAAGAAAAGCCTATAAGTTTTTTTATAGATTAGCTCCCCAAAGCCCATGTGGAAAATAATTCTCCTCAGGGACTGTCTTTGAGGATCTGTATGGAGGGTATTTTTAGGGAAAGGATGTAGAAGATGTTCTGGGAAGGAAAATTATATGAGGTTTGGGTAGGAATCTAAGAGTCAATGTGTCCAGGAGTGACAGACGTGTGAATCAATCCCTCCCACTGTGTTGCAAGGCGAGGTTACGAGAGGTACTACTGGAGAGATCAAAAGGTCTCCCTCAGCCGGTCTCTCCCGATCCGGCCTACCACGCTGTTGGTGTGCAGATGCCTCCGATGCAAAGATCCGAACAAATCTCAACTCATGAACCCGGGCACTCCTGCTAAGTCACCAAATGTGCTCACACCCGTCTCCCAAATTAAATTATTATTAGCTTTAAAAGCCATAAAATGGATAATGATTTATCAATTTTAAAAAAGCAAACTAACTATCTAACCATCACGCCGTTTCCTCGCAGGGGTGGGCAGAGAGGAAGGACCGCCAAACAACTCGGTTCTGGCATACACTCTTTGCTTCACTCACATTCATACCTCGTCTCATACAAACTCTTCCATTATTCTGACTTTTGACATGGCCCGACTCAAGTATCTGATTCACTTGATCGTGCCATGTCTTCCTCGGGCGTCCCCGACTTCTTCTACTATTTACATTTGCGTGATATATTCTTCTTACACTACTTTCTTTGTTCATTCGCTCTACATGACGGCCGGCGTAGTCCAGCGGTAAGGCTCTTGACTAGCATTCCGAAGGTCGCGGGATCGAATCCCGGCGTGGCAAATAAATTTTATTTGATTACCTTGCGTTATTTCACAATTTATTCATTTAAAATAATATATAGTTTATTTGGCACGTTCCAGAGTGAAAGATACTATTCGTATCGCCCTGGTGTAAGACCACCATTCAGAATTGAAACGTCGCTTGAAATGGCTTTAGCCGTGTTTAGTGACCAGATCTGAATAGCCAGGTACTTCCCCACCTTCCTCTTCCCCATCTCCTTCCCCTCCCCACTACCTTCAGCCTCACAACATACCCCGATTGGGGATGCCATAGTCCCACTGGCTCCAGACTGGAGCAGTTGGGACTCTTGTGCGGTATTCATATAAAAAAAACATGCCCAAATTTTATCCCTTCGAAATAAAAGAATGCTATTTATGACAACGATCACCATTATAACCCCACTATTCTATTGTCAATATCTAATTTGTTTACCAAAATCAATGAGTCGTAAAAGAAAACAACATAATATTTTTCAGTGATGAACGTAAATATCCAAACTTATATGCCCATAAAAATCAGCTTTTTTTATTATTCCATACATTATCGCTTTTCCGAGTACTGAATCCAGTAATAAAATAACAAAACGCCCTCTGGAAGGATTGATGTATACTTGGATGTTATGCCGCCTATAAACAAGCAATAAACGCGCTAAGATCTAGTGGGTCCTAGAAACATTGAATGCATTGCTGTAAAGAAAATTGTCAACCCCGGGGCGGGGAATAAAATCCTTTACCGGTTCAGGCCGGATAGAATAATAATCTACAGGTTTCCAGTTTCCAAAACACTGCAGTTTTAAAAGCTTATTTTTAATGTTTAAAAATATCTTGAATGTGGGATGACATTTCGGAAACGCCGCAAAAATTATCTTGAAGAGTTCTGGTCAAATATTATATGAAAACAAAGCAATTCTTTTTTATGCGATTGTTTTCTGTTAACCAGATAATATGTCTTATTGTTTTTATACATTACATGATAATATCCTAAGAAGTTTTCCCAGAAAAGAAAACTAATTTTAAAAAATCCTATTTTATCAAAAAAATATATTCATACGAATGTTAACTGATTTTATTATTTCTATTCAAATTGAATACATAACTTAAAAAAAAACATTTCAAAGGAATTTTCAAACAAAAAATGACATTGATTTTGGCTTCGAGACTGATATTGGCGCAAGCGATTCTTAAATTGTCTTTCATACAGTTTCTTTATACATAAGGGTTAAAATCGCATTTAAAAAAAAAAAATTATTTAACTTCTGCGCTAAATTAGATAATTGAATTTTGAGTTCAAGAAAGACATGCCCTCTTTTATAAAATATTTTTTCTTATTTTTAATATTGCTGATGGCCTCGTCGTCGAGGGGCAAGGTTTTCGACTAGCGATCCCGAGGCTGGGGGTTCAAATTCCGGCGTGCATTATTACTTGATTGATTTGTGTTTTCTCAATTTATCTATTTAAAATAATTTAACGTATATCTGCGGCTCGTTCCAGAGTCCAAAATACTTTCAATATCGCTTGGTGTAAGACCACTATTCAGAATTGAAACTTTGCTTGAAATGGCTTTAGCCATATTTGGTGACTAGATCTGAATAGCCAGGTACTTCTCCATCTTCCTTCTTCCCATTTCCTTCCCCGTCCCCCACTTTCCTTCAGGCTCACAACATAACCCAATTGGGGATGCCATAGTCTCACTGGATTCAGATGGGAGCAGTCGGGACTCTTGTGAAGTATTCAACTTTTAAATAGGGTTACCTTCTAACGTTTTGCCTTAAATTTAAATTAAATTACAATATTATTAAAATTAACAACTTTCAAATAAAATGAATTTTTAAAATTAAACTTGATAAAAAAGTACACATATTGTATAATAATGGTTATAATCAATAATGATGACTCCGTAGTCGAGAATTTAGATTCGACTACGAATCCAGAAGTCGGTGGTTAAAATCCCAGGGTGTGCAAATAAATTGGATTATAATTTGTGTTATTTCACTGAAGATAATATATTCTCTGCTTCTAGAGTGGCAGATACTCTCAGTATCGCCCTGGAGAAAGACTAACATTCAAAATCGCTCGAAATGGCTTTAGTCATGTCTAATGACAAGATCTGAATATTGTGATTGGTACTACCAAACCTTCTCCTTTTTTAATTTTTGCACATCCTTCTACATTATCTGGGCTCGTGAAATTTTTTCAGGAGTTATGAAATAAAAACGAATTCTGTATTATTTGATATTATTTTACTAAGGATTACCAATGTTATTAATAACGCAACTACAGAGACTTGTTTTTGTGTTACATTTATCAATTCTGGAATTTAATTTTCACTGCCCGATTATTGTTACGCCTCTAGAATTTTTTATGAACTGTTAATGTAGGGTTTGTAAAAGATATTGGTTGCGAATAGCGTCCGTAAATAATATATGTTTGTAATTTCACGCGTGGGTCAGATTTCACGCTTTTTTCAGAACACACTCAAACAAAACACTCAATAATAAAATGTACACAACAACAATAACTTTGGCAATGATTTATTCACGGTTTTTTTAAGTTACTAAGAAATCCAACTGAAATTCTATGACTTTATTAATTATTAATTAAATAAGTGTAATCAATTTTTTAAGAGAAAAACTGTCTTTTTATAAATTTTAAAGGTTATTCCCATCAATGTAATATATATCATTTGAAGAAGAAGATAACAATAATGTTCTAAACGAAAATATGAAAGAGAACAAGACACAGAAAAATAGAAAAATATTTATTTTTTTATTTATTCATGTGTCTCACTAGGATATACCTGTGTTGAGACAGGCTTAGAGGTACATACATGAACATATTTAAGGAACATATTTGGTAGTTACAAGAATATAAGGTTACATACATATTCATTTGAATACAATAAAAATAGAAAGGTCATTGGAAGTGTGCGTAAATACTTTAAAGAGAGTTATCATATAAATGAAGGAAGAGATGAAGAACAGTAAATAGTAATAGATTCTCACGTCCCGGTTAGACGAGAGGTCTTGGTTTGAGTCCCAGTTGCGACCATTGTCTTTTTCTATTTTTCTGTGTCTTGTTCTCTTTCATATTTTCGTTTAGATCATTATTGTTGTCTTCTTCATAAAAAAAAAATAAATGTAAGTTTCATTTTTTTGTGTAATATTATTGTAGGGATTTTTTTAAAGTTTTTTGTGTGAGTACCGAACTAGAGTCCCAACTACTCCTGCCTGAACCAGTGAGATTATGTAATCTCCAAGTTGAGGTATGTTGCAGTGGGGTGTAGTGAGGAGGTAGTTGAAGGGAAAGGAGATGGGGGAGAGGAAGTTGGGGAAGTACCTGGCTATTCAGGACTGGTCACCAAACTCCGCTAAAGCCATTTTGAGCAATGTTTCAATTCTGAATGGTGGTCCTACACCAGGGTGACACTGAGAGCATCTTACACTCTGAAACGTGCCGAAAATATACTTTATTTTATTTTAAAATAATTAATCGTAAAATGGCAGACAAATAATGAACAAATTAATTCAATAATATTTATTTGCGCACACCGGGATTCGATCCCGCGACCTTCGGTTCGCGAGTTAAGATCCTTACCCATCGACCACGGAGGCCGTCAAATTCTGTTCAAAGTAATCCTTAATTTAATAGCAAAAATCGGCTTGTTTGCTAAGTACATTTTTGTTTATTTTATGTATTTTATAAAATGCAACTAGCGAGGTCTACATTATCAAAAAAATAAGTTATTTAACCATGAAGAAAATTTGTGAAATATCTTCAATGTTTGCTCGAAGTTAACTGAGTAGGTATTTGTAAGAACTTAAATAACGCAGAGATTACATTGAATATTCCAGGATTTAATATAATTAATCTATGAGTTAATGGAAGGTTTGGGGTCGGAAATGAATTGCCGTTTTCTCTGGCTCATTGGACCCAAATTCCAGATTGGAGCTATGTATGTCGGAAGGCGGAAAATCAATGAAAAAAATATAAATTTAAATTTATATTTTTAAATATAAATTTTGGCGGAAAATATAAATTTTGGTTAGGCATTGTAATATGGTTTTTGTTCTTTGTTTGCTCGAAAAAATAATTGAATACATTTATATCACAAGAGTGGTGATCGACACATTCTTTGGACTAGCAGGGACACTAAAATGGTTCGAAAAACTGCTAAATTATTATGATCGGCTACCATGAATCAGAGATGAGCCACTTGTCAGTTTGGAGAAAAGTGCAGTGTAAAAAATGTATTGATTTAAAAAAAAAGTATTGTAACAAGTGAAAATAACTGTCATCATCTGTTTTTTGAATATTTTGTTGTTTTAATTGTGAATTCTAATTAAGCTGTGTATGGTTGACTACTGGCTTGTCTTTTTACTGAAAATTACCAAATTTGGACAGATTATAATTTTGTGTGGAAGCTTTCTGCGTTTGCAGAGAACAACATCAAAGGTTAGTGAAACTGTTGCCATTGAACAGGTCGCCATTGCTTGTAATATTTTGTTCGCGCAAGTTAAAATCATAACAATATATTTTTGAGTATAAAGCTCAGAGAGTCTTGAATTACTTACACATCCCAGGCTTGCATATTATAATACTTTTTTTTTTAAAGACATGGGTCTATGAGAGCATGGGTCTATGGTTCGAACATGATTTTTTAAAGACATGGGTCTATGAGAGCCTATGGTTCGAACATGATTTTTTAAAGACATGGGTCTATGAGAGCCTATGGTTCGAACATGATTTTTTAAAGACATGGGTCTATGAGAGCCTATGGTTCGAACATGATTTTTTAAAGACATGGGTCTATGAGAGCCTATGGTTCGAACATGATTTTTTAAAGACATGGGTCTATGAGAGCCTATGGTTCGAACATGATTTTTTAAAGACATGGGTCTATGAGAGCCTATGGTTCGAAGATGATTTTTTAAAGACATGGGTCTATGAGAGCCTATGGTTCGAACATGTTTTTTTTAAAGACATGGGTCTATGAGAGCCTATGGTTCGAACATGATTTTTTTAAAGACATGGGTCTATGAGAGCCTATGGTTCGAACATGATTTTTTTAAAGACATGGGTCTATGAGAGCCTATGGTTCGAACATGATTTTTTTAAAGACATGGGTCTATGAGAGCCTATGGTTCGAACATGATTTTTTTAAAGACATGGGTCTATGAGAGCCTATGGTTCGAACATGATTTTTTTAAAGACATGGGTCTATGAGAGCCTATGGCTCGAACATGATTTTTTTAAAGACATGGGTCTATGAGAGCCTATGGTTCGAACATGATTTTTTAAAGACATGGGTCTATGAGAGCCTATGGTTCGAACATGATTTTTTTAAAGACATGGGTCTATGAGAGCCTATGGTTCGAACATGATTTTTTTAAAGACATGGGTCTATGAGAGCCTATGGTTCGAACATGATTTTTTTAAAGACATGGGTCTATGAGAGCCTATGGTTCGAACATGATTTTTTTAAAGACATGGGTCTATGAGAGCCTATGGTTCGAACATGATTTTTTTAAAGACATGGGTCTATGAGAGCATGGGTCTATGGTTCGAACATGATTTTTTCACATTGTTTATTGTCAAGCTCAAGTAAAATATAATAAATGTATCAAATCTATCTTTAAGAAATTTTAAAACAGAATTAAATACAATTAAACAAATTGCAATAAATAACGGTTATTCTACACAATTAATAGATAATATGTTAAACAAAAAATATAAGAAAAAGTTTTTTAGATCTTTTGTTTATCCACACGTAGTTGACAAGAATAATAATTGGAGAAAAATTGTATTTTTAAATAATAACACTTCAAATTTGATAATTAAAAACATGCCAGATAATATCCAACCAGCTTTTTACGCCAATAACAAATTAAAAAATTATATATTAAATAACAAGGACAAAGGTGTGTTTTTGAACAAATCTGGGGTTTATAAATTAATTTGTAATGATTGTAACTTTTTTATATTGGGAAGACTTCTAGAAATTTTAACATTAGAGTTAAGGAACATCTAAGATGTTTAAATAATAATAATTATTCAGAATTTGCAAACCACATTTTGGAAACAGGTCATTCTTTTGATATTAATAAAGGTTTAAAAATTTTACACACTAACACAACGGGTATACAATTAGATAATTTAGAAATTTTAGAAATTAGAAAAAGTGTTAATAGTAAATTAAATATTATAAATAACCAAACGTTTTTTAAAAATAGCCATCTTTTAAATTTATTTTCGTATTAATACTTATACTTATAATAATTTATTTTGTTATTTAGACTTCTTGTTTTCCTTTTAAAAGATTTTTTATTATGTTAATGTAATTTTTTACCCATTCTAAAATAATTTTTATATTTTATTTTATATAATTGTTTTTTATGATATACTTTAGGTAATTAATCACCTCTCCTTTCTAATATTTTGTCTATGTTCTAATTAGTCTATACTTGTTTGTCTTTTGTTATTTATTATTGACTTATTATCCTGACGAAGAAAACATAGTTTTCGAAACATGTTGATATTGTTAATAAAAAAGTGGTGTTATACAAAGGTATTTGTTTTTTCATAAAATTAATGATGACACCCCAAAGTAAATATGCCTATTTTGAAGAAATATCATAAATGTACCTCACGTAACAATCTGAAACAAATTAAAGGGTTACTCGAGCCCATCCTGAAAATGGTATTTCCTTTGCCTCACTCTGGTAGCCATTATGAGTCGAGTTTATTATCTCAAACAAAACTCGGAGCAGACTAAATAAATATTCGCTACTTTCAAGTACCAGGGGCGCATATGAAGCGAGTGGTGGAAGGAAAACATAGCTCGTTCTAGCAGCAGCTCGGGTGCACTCAGTCGGTCGTTTCCCTCAAATAAGTTACAATACTCGCCTTGTAATGCAAACGAACATTACCCGCACTGCCTCACTCGGGGGAGCTTTCCGTTCACCTTTACGAATCTATGCGCTCCTGGCATTCGAGCTAGATTATTATTCTATTAACGTGTGACGTAACTGCCAAGCAGTTTATGTAAAATCCGGTATGTATTTATTATCCCTGCAAAGCCACCCAGTTTTCGAAACGAATCGTTTCTTTAAAAACAGCATTTTATCGTATTTGGAGAAACAGTATACATTGTTCGCGAGAGACGCTTAAACGCGCGTTTTATGTGCTATTGGTAAAAAGCGGGAGACGCTTTAAAGTGTGTTTTATTTATTTATCTACTAATGGTAACGCAAAGACCTGTAATTGAAGTAAAAATTAGGCGTGAACTCATGTGAGGCATGCACTAGGTACCCGGCAGTTGTGCAAGTGCACGACTGAGCTGCACTATACGTATGCCCACAAAGTACGTAGCGAAACACGATATATGTGTAAATTCTTGATGTATCAATACATAAAAGGAACTGCTTTCAACGATATCATACTTTGAAATAATATAAGTGTTAATCTTTTTGAAGTGAAACTTTTATAGCACGGCTGTGATTTGGATTTCGGATGAAACAGACATGACGATTACTGCATCAAACCTGTGAGCTCATCGGCCGCCTTGATTTTTTTTTATTTAATATAGATATATAAGTGTACAGTGGTGTTATATAAATTACATATCGGTACAGAAATTATTTAAAATTGCAATCTCACCAAAGAAGAAGCTAGTTCTTGTGCTTGATGAGCGAGTTGCACTAATTATAACAGAAATAGAATAACATTATGCAACAGGAAGTATATAATAGGAACAATTGAAACTTCTGGATCATCTATATGTGAAGGTGTACATACATAGGATACTGTTATATACTAAAATATTGTCATCAGATTATGATGTCATTTTGCAAGGCTAGGCAATTGGTTGAGATGTGAAGCGGAAATGACCTCACTTTTGCCCTATTGGTTGAGATTGTTTTGATAAAGTTTCGCTTCTACCGCGTGTGAATTGGACATTCTAATTTTTTGTATTTCACAAAATATATATTATGTTGAACGAGCATTCAATTGGCGGCCGGTATGGGTGCCGCCGCCTCGGGAACCATTCATTGGATAACCAAAACTTCATCCATAGGTCACCACAAGTGGTTTGGTGACTTAGTTTGGTGACTTAGCAGGGGTGGATTTATATGTCACTCCTGGACACTGACCCCCATATTCCTACCCACCCCTACCTACCTACTTCCTACCCTTTTCCTTCCCAGAACTTTCTCTCCTTCCTTTCCTCAAAAAGACCCTCTACACCGCATTCCCTAAGACGAGATATGCCCTAAAGGAAACTATTTTCCTCAGGATCTCCTGTGCGGAGCTACATAAAAAATGACTAATTGACAATATCTTAAAAGTGCAGTTTTTCAAAAAATCGAAAATTATCTTTGAATGTCATAATTTTTTGATCCAAACCTACAAAATAAAGTTGAATTTACACGTCATATTATTTAATTTTTTTTGTCTCGAAACAAATTTTTTTTAATTATTTTTTTTTACTGTTTGGTATGGGTTATGTTTGGTTAGGTGTTAAAATGTTTTGAGTAAATTGTTTGTTGTTGTTTGATCCAGTCTGTGATGTGTTTTTGTGAAGAATTGTAGATCAATTTGTAGTAAGTAGTTGCTTCAGTGTGGTGGGCATGCAGTTATATAATTTGGTTGCGTAGTACTTAAAATTTCTTTGCCCGTGTGAGGTATGAGTTATCGGTATATTTAATTTTTTTTTTGTAGGTAGAGTCCCTGGTTTTAATAAATTGATAATTGAGGTTGCATTTGAACGTGGAGTTTATGTTGGAAGAAGTAAAGTAGTACAGATTTGGCATAGAGTTGTCTTATTGTCATGACGTCTAGTGTTTCGTAAATTACATTCGAGCTTGTGTAGCAAAGAACTTGCAGGATGAGTTTAATTGTTGCCTTTTGAATTTTTTTCTATTGGGTCAATTGTTCTATTGCACTTCCCCAAGCCAGTATGCCATATGTGATGAAGGATTGACAAAGTGCAAAGAATATGGTTCTGAGGATTGTTCTTTGAAATATGTTTTTAATTGACTTGATGAGATGCATGACTCGTTTCAGTTTGCTTGTGATCTAAGTTATGTGGTCAGTTCAGGGTAAGTTTGCATCTATTATAACTCCAAGGTATTTTGTGTGCTTAACCCTTTCAGTTCACTCGCAGTGACATGTGCGAGAAGTTTGTCCACAGTTGTGTAAGATAAGGTCTGTGTGCGGTGGAGGTTGGCTTCTTTGTGTGATGCTGTATGTAATATAATTGTTTTTTTTTGTGTTAAGGGTAAGAATGTTGTGGTTTAGGCAATTTTTGACCATCGATAATTTTTTTTCGGCCTTTGTATGTACCTCATTCCATGTTTCTGCCTGGCAGAGAAGTACTGTATCGTCAGCAAATGTTACGATTTGACCATCGATATCAATGTCACACAGGTCGTTTATGTAAAAAAAGATTTTTTTATTTTATTTAAATCTCCAGCCACAAAGTGCTTAATGTAAAAAAAAATATGAAAATACAATATTGCGGTTGACTTTCCAGACAAGTGGATCGGATGATAAAACCGATATTTTTTTTTATTTAAGGTGAAGCTGTATAAATATTAGAGTTGTATGGATCTTTACTAACAGAGTGGTTATTGCCTTTCAAATAAGCGATAAAATATTTTTTCTCCGTATTTTATTAAAAAGTATGACAATTAAGTAGAAAATATATTTCATGAAACACTTTCGCGATTTTATAAACCGCGTTTATTGCCACTTTAGGCTGGGAATTTATAAGATCAAAGAAATATTATGTCAAGTATTTTAAGAGTTCCAAGAATTTCCACCCTCAACAAAAGGAACTCCACCAAAGGTTAACTTGAAGCGTTAACTCGAGTAATTTAATATTTTTCGTGTAAATGTTGCGAAAAAAGGCCATTTTTATTTAATGTTTTTCTTTTGTGGAGCTGGCCTCAGTCGAGAAAGCTTTTCTTTTTTAAACTGAAGCCATTTTAGAAAAATCTTGGTTTTGTTTGTGCTTTTGCGTTCTAGCACACAATTTTTATCCTTTGAAGACTAAATTACAATAAAACTCATTGTGCATTGTGATCGCATAATGCGGAATGTCAAAGTACGGTTTGAAGTTAGTGGCGGAAAAATTTCATTGAAAATGGAGAAACATTTTTAATCCGCCGCATGTTGAATTTCTGTAAATTTACGATTTATACTTTATATGATTTCCTGCTAGACTCAGAATAATTCTATTTAATTCTACATAACTATAATATAATAACAAAATTATGTACACTTAAAATAGCAGAAAGAAAGCTTTAAATTACCTTTAAAATTGCAGAAAAATTACTATTTTTATATTAATTGCTACAAAATATTGTACATTATCCACAATAATTTTAGTGGATAGTGTAAAATATGTATTCCAACACTATTCCTAAACACATATTATATTTTTGTAGACCTCTCGAATCACTGTATTTTTCAGTTTCTGCTTCTTGTATTTTTATGACATGCGTGCATTTTTCATGTAATGTAATTTTATTTTTATTTTCTTTCTAAGTTTCAAAATTATTACTTCTTCTTCTTCCCCTTACCCTGTTCGGGTCAGGGACCTATGGCATCGACAAGGTTCCTCCATACGTCCCTGTCTTGTGCTGATTGTTCGGCCTTCGTCCATTACAATCTCATCCTCTCCTCACGCAGTTTCTGGAGTTGCCTCGCCCAACTGTACGACTACCCTCTGGAATCGCACTCAGTATTTTCCTAGGATTTCGGTCATCAGACATTCTTAGTACGTGTCCAAGCCACCTCAGTTGCGATTTTTCTATAAAGAGTAGCGGTGGTTCAATGTTCAGATCGTCTCGGATCGTCGAGTTTCTTATATGATCCCATTTCGTAACTCCCTTTTCGAGGCTCCTTGGTTCTTCTCTAGATTTGCGCTCATTTGCTGCTTTGATTATGACCTCACTTTACAAGGCTCTTTGATTGAGATTGTTTTGGTAAAGTTTTGCTTCTGCCGCGTGTTAACTGCACTCGAATTTTTTCTATTTGTTTTTCTTCAAAACCAAACAAAAAAATCTCACTGGCCACGCAGTCGATAGCCGCCCAGTTCCACCTACTGACTTTTTAAAGTTTTAAAAACATCAACATGTTACCGGAGACCATTTTTTCATTTACATGTTTTACTTCAAATAAATTCAGGAATCACCAAATACGTCCATTAAATCCTGCTTATCGATCGTCCAGTTGATTAGTCAAACAGTTCAAAATACTAAATTTCGAGATTATGAGGAAAGCAATATTCGAATGTTCACCATAGATGAAATATTATTTACACGTGTCTGTGTTTTACATATAAGAATACTATAAAATAACACCTGGAAGCGTAACTATCCGGTACACTAGTATGACAATTTAAAATTTCCTTCCAGTAACCCAGAAAACATCCAACATTTTGAGATTATGAGGAAAGCAATATTCGAATGTTCACCGTAGATGAAATATTATTTACACATGTCTGTGTTTTACAAATTAGAATACTTTAAAATAACACCTGGAAGCGTAACTATCCGGTACACTAGTATGATAATTTAAAATTTCCTTCCAGTAACCCAGAAAACATCCAACATTTTGAGATTATGAGGAAAGCAATATTCGAATGTTCACCATAAATGAAATATTATTTACACGTGTCTGTGTTTTACATATTAGAATACTTTAAAATAACACCTGGAAGCGTAACTGTCCGGTACATTAGTACGACAATTTGAAATTTAATATCAGTAACCCAGGAAACATATTTTTTTTGTTTATTTCACTACTAGTTTTTCTGCATTATAATTGATTCGATGATATTTATGAGTAATCTAGGTATTGTATCAGATAGAACGTACACTTTTGTAATTGTGTCGATACGAAATGTGTAATTTTTAAAGTCTTTTTAATCCATCTTCAAGCTTTAACTTGTAGTCTTCTATATGTTCTTTATATTGTGATTCGTCAATGCTCTTCATTTATATGTACTTTTTTTTGTTCATGTTATTGTTATGTTTTTAATGGACTATTTGTCCGTAAATAAATAAATAAAACTAGATACTCAACCGAAATTTCAATTTTTCGGAAATGTTTGACTAATATCAACTGGACAATCGACATTACGCAGGCATATTTTACCGTTGATGGATATGACTGTACGTAATGATTTGTGAACAAAATATGATCTGGAGAGGGGCTTGTATAATACCTAGAATTCCTAATATTATTGTTACCTAAACCTATTATTTCAATAACGTCATTGTTGATCCAGCGCAATCAAACATTGCTTTTTTGGACCATATCCTAATTGAAAGCAAACATTAGTTTATTGGTTCTTGTTTTCTTAGGATCAATGGACCGATCTTATAATCACACATCTGCTTGGATGCTGAGGGCCGAACCGAACATGGGATCTGAATTATGCAAAGATGGTCGGGACATGTTGTGATGGTTTACTTAAAGTACCTACCGATATTTATATAATGTATGGTGGAATGCTAGTTTGTGTTTTGCGGATTATGAAGTTTAAGGTTTTCGAAGGGATAATTAATAATTATAAAACAGGCATGTTGCTCAAAATTTTACATACATAGATGATTTAATTACAATGTTACACTAGAAATTATAACAAAAGTAGTAGAAAAAATAGTTGGCTAAATATGCAAAAATTAACAATTTATTATTGGCGCCTGTGCCGATGGAATAATGATTAATTTGGTATCTTAAATAAACCTATCCCAATATTGCCTGTCTTTAAATAAAGGGCTTCATCACAATATCAGCTTTATATAATTGATGGCAAAAAATATATTTTTAAGTATTTAAATGGGTAAATAAAAATGTCCATTTCATTATAAGAGCAGTGTACTGTACAGTGTTCTAATGTTTTAATGTTCGTGGTACAGGAGAGAAATATCCTGTATTTGTGTGGTAGGTTTTAATATAGAAAAGTCATTTAGACGATTTTATCAAAACTAATCACTTTTCCATTCATATAAATCCTTTTGGGTGAATGCATTTAAAACGCTCTCAAGTTTAGTGCACTTTTTAAATTGCATTCTTCCGAGTGAACTGCATTCCAGGCAGATGCCTCAAAGGAAGTCGAAGCAATCGGGGGTGACAAAACTCATGGGAAACAAATTCATTGTAAGGCTCGTGCACAGGAATGTAACTAAACTTTACAAGTCTTCAATTGATGAAATGACAAACTTTATTTTACCTTGAATTGTAAAACGAAAGTACTACTTTCAAGAATCAATACAAAAATGTAAGTTTTATTAGAAGACTGACGATCAGTTGTTTCACAGAAATTCAAATATAACATTGTTAACAAACTTTCAGCGCTATTTTGATTTTTTGATATTTAAAAAAACCCCACCGATTCTAGGTGCGTTTCAGCTCTCTCTCTTTTTTACATTAGCTCCACACAAGAGGCCATGAGGAAAATAATTTCCATCAGGGCCTGTGTCATCTTTGGGAAGGCTGTGTGGAGGGTCTTTTTAGGAAAGTATTTTAACTGTAGTTGGGGAAGTTAATAGTCAGGGCAGAAATGGTTTCCCTTTTACATTAAGGTGTGATCGAGATACAACACTGATTTATTGCAACAACACTGAGAATATCACAATAGGTGTTGTCTATCTGAGAGCTGGCTGTTGAAGGGAGAGTCTGCCTACTACAATCCAATATATACTATGTCATGTACACTAGTAGTCAAATAAGCTACTAATATTCCTACGGAAATGAAGGAGAGAAAGTTCTGGGAAGGAAAAGGGTATTAAGGGTAGGTTGGAATTTGGCAGTGTGTCCAGGAGTGACGGACGTATGGTACAAGACAATGTTCAGAGAGAGTACGGCTGGAGAAGTCAAAGGGACTCCATTAACCATTCCCTCGCGATCCAACCTGCCATGCAGCTGGTGGGCAGACGCATCGCCGCCGAGACCCGGACAAACCTCACCCCATGAACCCGGGCACCTCTGCTAAGTCACCATGCGTAGCAAACCACATGATGTGATCTATCATCAATCACGAAAGTGAAATTTAAATCATTCATCAATGTCAGTGGTTGAGTGGGCGTCGCGTTTGGATCCCACCCGGGCGTCCCGTGTTCGATTCCTCGGCTGGCTTAGTCCTCCATCACAACACAAGCAACATTTTCGGCTTTCTGTGGTGGTAGTAGGAGATTTTCAAACATTGTTGGGTTATTCTTAACCCGGGAGTGTTTGTCTTTCTTTTTAAAAAAAGTTCCTTTATTTTATGTTTTGTCTCTTTCTGTATGTATAAATAAGCTCACACAGTGTATATTTATGATCAGTTTGATTTTATACCCTGAATCCGCTTGTGTTAAGCTAAACCGGTCGGCATTAAAAAAATAAATAAATAGTTCGTGGTTACAAACAAGTATATTAAATATCTATGATTGTAATGCTGCCCACCTCGAATGCCCCAATGAGATTCGCGGCTTATCATTTATATTGTATTGTACTATTACTCTTTGAATAAATAAATAAATAAAAAATACCAACGCCACCGTTACTTTTTTTCCGCTGAATATAATGTCACAGGCAAATACAGACTAAATAGTGACCCTCTTGAATAAATGCATTCCGCAGTGGAATTACCGGCGTAATGGACATTTAGTGTTTGATGTCAACCTCTCTTCATCTAGCTAATTTCGTTATGCCCGCTGGAAAACAGGGTTGTCAACACTACAATTAAATAGTATAATTTGTAACACGCTACATTTATTTTTACATTAACCCTCTCACAGGAGGCCCTGAAGTAAATAATTTCCCACATATTTGATCCGTCATCTCTGGGAATGCTGTGTGGAGGGTTTTTGCAAGGAAAGGAAGAAGAGGATCATATTTTATTAAAACGCACAATTTTATTGATTCATATGGTGATTCATGATTGTCTAAGAAAATAATATTTTTCGGTCAGAAAATATATAATAAAAAAATAATATACGAATAATTATATATAACTTATAGCGACATTGTTGTGTCCACAGTTCATAGTCACTTAAAAATAAAACAACTTTTTTCACATATTTTATTACCAAATTGTTTGTCACATTCGTAGAAGCTTTTTTTACAAACAGAGAAAACTCACTTCTTCTCTTTTTCTTCCAATCGTCCATAGTCTGGCTTTAGCCATGTTTAGTGACCAGATCTGAATAGCCAGGTACTTCCCCACCTTCCTCTTCCTTCTCTCCTTCCCTCCTCACTACCTACAGCCTCACAACATACCCCGATTGGGGATGCCGTAGTCACACTGGCTCCAGACGGGAGCAGTTGGGATTCTTGAGCGGTATTTCATATAAAAAAGTCTTATGTTGCTAGAATCAACGAGCCTAGGACGTATCGCCAAATAACAGAAAGAAAGCACAATTTTGTTATTATGGTTTGCCTTCATAGTATAAGAAAAGACCGTAAAAAATAAAATGACTGTATAATATTTTTGAATATATATACAGGGTGCGGCAGCATAACTTCCTTTTTTCAGAACTTAATAAAACCCAATTATTCAGAATTTTTTTATTTGTTTTTTTTATAACGTAGGCACATACCTAAAGTTTTGTTTTACTTAGTTATTGAAGATCAAAACAGGTAGGTGACGTCCCCCATTCTCCACGCACTGAGTAAACCGATTTCTATGATTTTGACCAGCACATCAGGCGTTATCCTGGCAATTTCTCCCTGGGTATTGGTTTTCAAATCTTGTAGGATCCTTGCAAGGTTCACATAAACACAGGATTTCAAAAAACCCCACAGAAAAAAAATCACAAGGGAACAAATCGGGAGAGCGGGCCGGTCACTCAAGTCACCCCTAATTGAGATGAGGCACTCTGGGAACAAAATATGATCACAGAACATCCGTTCGAAAAGTAGGCCTCAACGGCAACGCATGCTTTTCATAGTACCAACGCAAGATGGCGACTAAACTGTATCGGGACAAAACTTTATGATTCCACCTCTCGAACGAGAATACTAGCGCTTCGCTACAACATCAACCGACTGAATGGCGTGCATTTTAAAAAGGGAAGTTATGCTGCCGCACCTTGCATTTGAATTTCATTTTTGTTTTTCTGATAGAATGAATGTATGAATGAAGTGGAATCTTGAAAATGGAAATTAAACCATTTCACGACATCCAATCGAGCTGAAACACGGCAGATAGACCCGTGGTTGAGGATTAGTACATAGTATTTTTAAATACACATATTTGAATTCTAATTTTTTTTCTTGATTGATTGAATAAATGACTGAAGTGGAATCTTGAAAATGGAAATTAATCCATTTTCCGACGTCCAATCGGGCTGAAACTCGGCAGATAGACTCATTGTCGACGATAATGTATTCTATCACTTTTGTGGCAATCACGCACACACACGCGGTCATATACACGTTTCTCTGAAATTCCTTGCCATTACAGCACTTAATATACGAAATAAATGTCGGTCTCATATATTCGGCATTTGGCTCGGTTAGCATGATTGACCCCAGTTCAGGGTAGGATGGTTCAACCCTCAGCCAAACCATTTTTTCTATTATTTAAAAAGACATTTTAAAAATGTGTATATGTATTGTTCTAGAAAAATTTTTTTTTTACAGGTTGATTTAAAAAGAAATTGTAGTGAGTTCCCTCAGTAGATAAATGTTTAACGTAGAAAACACAGTTGGTTTGTTTGGTTTCTAGTTTCAGTAGACTTTACCTTTCATTCTTATGAAAACACTTTCATGTTTCTAGTTGAAGCAGCACCAATGTTTGCCTTGCCACTCTACTTAGTATGTAGAAAAAGGTAGAAAATAATTTTGCAATAATAACGCTGGAATTTAAAAAATAAGGTTGACACCTTGTTGAAACAATAACGTTTTACAGCGTGATATTAATATTAGAATATAACAAATGATAAATTACCAGGCCTAGTTGTTTCGCAGAAATCCACATGTGACAAAGTCATCAAATTGGCCATTTGATGACTTTCATCATTTTGACTCAGCGCCATTTTGTTTTTTTGACAGTTGAAAGGTTCCCGTTAAATGCCTATTTTAAGTCCTTTTGAACAAATTGAGACTATCTGAAAAGGACATTTATCGTGTTGTTAAGCTTGTCAGATTATTACTATTTGACAGGGTACTGAAACGTACTTAGAATCTGCGTTTGATGGGGATCTTTCAAATGTCATAACAAAATGGCGAGGCTGGCCTATTGATGAAAATATTACATTTGAATTTCTGCGAAAGAAATGGCCTAAGTGTAATGTTCTACGGTCTATTACATGGAACTAACCATTTAAAACTGGAAAGCAATTTATTGTTGTGATCAATTATTGCTCAATGATTGCAATTTATTGCTCTGTACTATTCGACCACCACAACACGGGCATGTGCCTAGCATGGTGGTCGAAAAATTCTAAAATTTATGTAACAAACAATTCAATGAATAAAGAAAACTTAAATTCCCTTCGCACTTGCTCTATTCTATGAACGATTTTATGCAGAAAATAACGAAAAATGATTCAACATTGGTTTATAATAAATTGATGTAAATTGATTCAACATTGGTTTATAATATCCATCGGGCGTTCTATGGCTTAGAAAATCTGTTCTCACTGATCCATTTGATAGATTACATGAAATAAATTATAGAATGGGTACAAGCCATTTCATTCGTAACTAAAACTCATTATTTGAAAAAGTAAGCAATAAATTCAAGAGTAGGCATCGACATCCTATAGCGAATTCATATAAGGTGGTAGATACCTACAAATTTACAAATATAATGTAGCCTCTCGGTATATGGTGAATTGACTATTTTTGTAATGGTATCATTGTTTTACATACACTGGCCACACCGGAGTCTCGAGAAGGTTCGAAAAGTCACAAGCCCCGCCATTGCAGTTTCTGTATCAGAGTCGATAACACATGTCATTTGTCAATATAAATCCTTCTGATAATTGTCGGGGTTGATAATTTAATTTGTGCATAATATGTTAAAGTTACAAATAAATGCAATCAATACCCTCAAGTTTTATTATTCATACATTCCCGCCACGCTTATAGTTTGGTGTATCCCGGGTAAGTTATACCATCCGGCACAGTTATAAAAATAACACCTTTGTATTTTCAAGCTATTTCATAATTTTGTTGTTTTGGTTTCAACACGTGTTGATCCTTTTTATTCTATTTGTTGATTCAATCAAAATAATAAGATTAGACAATGAGGTGGCAGAGAATTCACTTGGAAACATGGATGTAATAAAGAAAATAAAACATATCATTGAAGAAAAAGATAACACTTATAATCTAAATGAAAATATGAAAGAAAACAAGACACAGAAAAACAGAAAAAACAATGGTCGCAACTGGGACTCGAACCCAGACCTCTCGTCTAACCGGGACGTGCGCGTTTTCCAATTTCGCTATTGCCACCTTCTGTCAAACCGTCATATTTGTCAATCTCATATTTCAAATATTTAGAATCATTAATATTATCTTCATTAATATTGTTTTCTTTCATATTTTCATTTAGATTATAAGTGTTATCTTCTTCTTCAATGATATATTACGTTGATGGGAATAACCTTCAAAAGTTATAAAAAGAGAGTTTTTCTCATAAAAAATTGAATATTCATTTAGACTTTCATAAAGTCAATAGTTCCATATGAATAAATTCGGATACATTTATCCGAGACGCTATTCAGGTTACAAACCAATTCTTAGAATGATTGTTTCCAATAAAAAGAGTAGTTGCCTATAAAATGGAAAAAGAACTATTTGAAGATAATATTAATGATTCTAAATATTTGAAATATGAGATTGACAAATATGACGGTTTGACAGAAGGTGGCAATAGCGAAATTGGAAAACGCGCACGTCCCGGTTAGACGAGAGGTCTGGGTTCGAGTCCCAGTTGCGACCATTGTTTTTTCTGTTTTTCTGTGTCTTGTTTTCTTTCATATTTTCATTTAGATTATAAGTGTTATCTTCTTCTTCAATGATATATTACGTTGATGGGAATAACCTTCAAAAGTTATAAAAAGAGAGTTTTTCCCATAAAAAATTGAAAATAAAACAGTTTGTATGAAATTCAAAAAAAAATTACACAAAAACATATAAAATTGAGGAGTTTTGATCAGACGTCTGGTATTTCTCAAAGGATTTTTGGTGATGGTAATTTAAGTGTGATGGATAAAAGAGCAAATGAAATTAAATAAACAAAAACACTTTTTTAATGGCTCTGGTAAACACTCACAATAAAACATTATGGGAAATAAAACACCTCAAAAGAGAAAATACATATGAAATAATACCTACATGTGAAAATGTTGAGTTTGGGATAAATATTCGCAGTGGCGGTTCGAGCACTTAATTGATGTGGGGACCAACATTTTTTACATTCAACATTGCTGTACCGTAATCTTTACACCCGTAGAATATAATAAAAAATTTCTCAAAATAAAATTATGATGGTCTAATCATGCTAATCGGATATCTAAACACAAAATAATATGAAATGTCTAGAGATGATAATAATAATAATAATCTTTATTCAATGAAATTTGGAACATTATAACTAAGAAAATACATATTCAGTGTAGTTTGCAATAGATTGTAATCAGTACAAAAAGTTTACAAGTAGAAAGTAGTATACATATGAACAGTAGGTTAAAGGTAAATTAAAGAATACTAATGTGTAGTTAGTTATATAGTTGAAGATTCTTATAACCTGCCTCACTAGGCTAGCCTGTGTTGAGGCAGTCATTTTGTACATCAATCTAAAATACTTACTAACATACCTACATTATTGTATTAATAATATGATGGTTACTTTAATGATAAGCTCTAATAGTACCAACCAATACATTGGTATCTTTAGTAATTGCGGATTTGGGTGAGTGCACCGGTAAAGGCCCTGTCATTACTTTTAATCCAAATTTTTATGTTTTCTTTGAAATTTTTTTGTGAGTCGCATTTTTTTATTAAGTCTGGAAGAATGTTGTAAAGTCTTGTTGCAAGGTATATAAAGTTACGTTGACCAAAAGTAGTATGAAATAGGAAGAAATAGGATGTAGGTACCTATAAGTTATACCTTTTTTACTAAATGAAAATTTTGTACAATAAATGATTTTGATTTTGATTTTGATTTATGCATTATTGGAGTTTGTAGTAAATCTTTATTATTGTTTCGAGTATTTAAGTGAGTATTCAATCTTTTTTGATAGTATTTATGTATGTTTGTGTATAGATGAATGAGGATTGTTTTTGCATATATCTGCCGAACGTCAAACACATTCATAACATTAAATATTAAGTTCGAGTAGGTAATTAGAGGTAGCTTAAGGATAATTTTTATAATAATTTTTTGTGCCTTTATGATTGGGTCTCGTGCAGATGCAGTGCCACCTCCCCACGCTATTATACCGTACTCAATAACAGATTGGCAGACTGCAAAATAAATCATTTTTAGGTGTTGTAAGTCGAGAAAGTTTCGTATCGTTCTGAAAAAGTGCATGGTTTTTCTTATTTTGTTTGCAATTATTTGTGTGTGAAGATTCCATTTGAGATATGGATCAATGGTGAGGCCGAGGTACTTCATGTGCGTAGTGCGCTCAATGTAGGGGCACTGACAACATTAATCGGAATTCAAACATGTGTGTATTCTAATAGAGGCATCATCATGAGGTTGACCAGTAATATTTATGCTTGATGTGACATATTTAGTTTTCTCGGTGTTTAGTGTGAGCGTATTTGTGTCCAACCACTTTTTTACAATATATTTATAGTATGATAAAAATAATTCTTCATCGAGCAATATTATTACCGAACTTAATTTGAACACGAGTGATTCTCGACCGAAACTGCGCAAACAAATGGTTCAGTAGTTTGTCGTGGGGATTTATTAGATGATCTCCACGGTATTTGAAATTCAGGATGGTATTCGATCACGAAAGAAACGTAAGGAATTAACCAAAACGTTTTAGGGGATAGCTCGGATTGTCCCCCAAGTGCGCAGTAGGTTCTGCGCACTGAGAAATGGACTCACAGTTCGTGCGCTGGTCGGCTTGTCGGCTATCATTCCGCTCCCGCCGGTCGGACTGAGCGGTAGCCGGGTCGCATTAAGATCATCCGGAATAATTTTTTGTATTTGATTTCTGCAAATGTTAATTACTTTTACATTTAAAGAATTCATTCATTTTGGTGAAGACAAAGCATCTGAAGGTGTAACTGTTGGGGACTGTCCCCCTGTGAAGAACCACCACTGAGTATTCGTTAAAGGTTTATTGCGATGTGTGTTTAGTAGAAACGTTTAAAGATGTGTTTAAATTGATGGCATTTGATCATTTCTTTAGGAACTTGATGTATTATGTTATTTTTTCTTTTATTAAATCGCCTTGCACTGTAAAGGGAGGCATGGATACCTGGACACATCTACCCCCTAATTCCAATCCACCCCTCATACCTTTTTCCTTCCCAGAACCTCCTCTCCCTAAAAAAACCCTCCACCCAGCATCTCCAAAGATGACATGGGCCCTGAGGATTATTTTCTTCAGGGCCTCCTATGTGGAATTAATGTAAACAAATAATAATAACAATTAGTTACAATTTACTCTGAAATGAAAAAAAAAAAAATATATATATATTTATATATTTTGAATTCAAATATTAAAGGCCAGGCGCCACCCCCGTATTTCAAATGAAGTGGCAGCAATTAAGGGTTACAACACTAATGCAGTTAAAATATAATTGAAAATACAGCAGAATTATTGTGTGAAAATACACGCCATTTCGGAGAGGGAAATAATTCATTTCCGAAAGAAACCCAATTAAGTCTTGCCCCCCCGGGGATTCAATCTTGCTTCTTCTGGTCTCCTGTTATCATCAAAATTCCGGTCCACTTTTCTACGTGGGGATCCCTCGACAAATCAAATTCGATAATTCGCCACTTTATTTTTTCACGAGATATTGAAAGATCCAATGGTTTTTTTTAAGTGGAGAAATAATTTTTTTCGTTAAAGCATAAATAATATACTACCTGAATTTCCCAGATTCGCCCGGGCATTTTTCTGCTTTAAACGGTGGGAAAATGAGATGGGGGTGGTTTTTCGAAATCTCATGTAGACAGTGAGCTCTCTTTTATTTTGAAGGTCAAGTGTGAAAAATTTCATCAAACTCAAACTCGGAATACAACTGTACATTTATAACCCCCCCTTCCTCTTTTCCTCCCTATAAAACAAAACTTCGAATCTTGATATATTTGAAATTAAAAAAAACTTTGTGTAAAGCTCTGGCAACTATTTATATCGGACGTTAGTAATATCCTAACGAATGTATGGTTGAAGTTTAAGAACCCTATTTCGAATACATCTCTGACGCCGCGCCTTATGCAAAACCATCTTCGTACATGAAGTTTGTCAAAAAGGTACTTTCGTAATAGAACCGAATTCAAGCAAGTAGCCAATAATGCCAAAAGATGGCGCCAATTACATTAACATCTAGCGTGAGGAGCATCGGCTGGCAGGCGCAAATACTATTTGGATTTGTATTTTCGTGAATCTCTCCGGGTATGGAGATATGGATGATAGTATGATTATAAACCCGAAAAAGGTCCTGGGTTCGAGTCCCAGAGGTGTAAATATCTTTTTCTGATTTTTCTGTTTCCAGATTTTCGATTGAGTTTCGCTCATAATGTTTTCATTTAATTAACTAATAATAATAATAATATTTGGATGAATTGTACAGCGCCGTTTTTGTGAGAAATTACCTTAAGGGCGCTAAAAAACTCATTATAAATTTCTACAATCTTACTTCCTATTCCAACTAGACAAACCATTATAACAACTTATGGCTAGAAATTGCATCCACCAATTCATCGATCACTTATACTAAACTATATGTACAACGATTTGACCAATGTACGCGATCCTGCGTAAAAATGTACACGTGTTGTTTTATTTATAATCTGTACAGGCAGAAAATATGCAGTACCATACTTACCTAGGAGATCACTTGAGATTAACACTGTTCATGGTTAATTTAGAGAAATTCTAGCTCACAATACTATTGTGAAAAATTTAAAGAAGCGATAAAGTATGTACCTTTCTGTATTGTTAAATATTAAAAGAAAAATTATTTTCATTGTCTTTTTAAAAAAATGAGTTTTAAAATTTCGTGACTTATTACGGGCCTGTGCTTGCCCATGGTTAATCCATGTCTATTCCAAAATAACAAAAGAACAACTTTAGCAGTGAAGACAGTCTGGTGGCGAACAACGCAGCAATTATCATGTCAGGTCATTTTACGGGGAAGAAGGGTATGATTTTGAATAAATCAAATAAGAATTTACAATTTACTTTTAAATTTATTTAAACAATTATATCCGTACCATGTATACTTAGTAATATATTATAAATGCGAAACTGCGTGAGTTCGTTTGTTACGCTTTCACGTATAAACCAATAAACCGATTTTAAAAATTCTTTCACAAGTAGAAAGCTTCATTTCATGCGAGTAATAAAAGCTTCATATAATGGTAAGCTCTGGCGTTACGGAATTATAAATATTAATATATTGCATTTATTATACGTTTTGTGTAGCTAACAAAAGCGGGTTATTGCTAACGTCAGAAAACAAATCGTTGCCGTGAAAATGATGTTGATATGTCAAAATAAAAATAAATTTCCGAAATTTTTGTACGCGCATAACTTCCGAACTACTGCACCGAATTGGATGATTCGTTTTTCTTTGAGCTTTGGCATTATGGATTTAGCTGGCATGCGAGCTGTTTGAAAACTGAATGTACCGGGAATGAATTTATGGAATGCGGAAGGGGTAGGGGGATGTGGAAGATTGGCGAGGGGTGGAGGAGGGAGAGGAGGGAGAGGGGGTGGGAGGGATAATTGATAAGTGCAAGCACTGCAGTAATTTCCCCTTAATACTATGCGGGCGAAGCCACGGGTAAGAGCTAGTAATTTATATTTGAACAATAATTGTTATCGGAACAGTGGGTTGCGAAAAGGAAGAGATTTTCGAGCTGTTGGATTGGCGGCAATCATGAACAGAATGGTCCCTCTTTTTCGTTCGACGTCGGCTGTCGGTGAACTAGATGATGAGAAAACCCATGATCAATGTTGGCGTGCTAGGAACTAATAGGAATGATTTCGAAATTGCTGCATTTTTCGCAACCACAACAGTATGGTGAGTAAAAATTATATAAATAACTATAAAAAAAAGAAAGTCTTTGAGACAACGATTGGCAACCCTAACAGAAAGATCGAATATAATTTATTAGCTGTGATGCAATTATTCAGTATGGGCCAGCTAGCTCTTTTAGCTGTCCGCCGCCAGCTCTGTTCGAGCGGCTCAGTTCAAACAGTATCGACAGCTCTGTTAATGTGTTTAACTTTCCGTACACTTTTTGCAGACTGCTTTCAAAACACTGTCTAGTCTAGTGAGTCCAATCGGAGTGCTTACGTTTGAGCTCAATTGAATATCCTGTTAATTTAGCTTCCCATAGTGTTTCATTTGATGGTAATTAATTTGGTTGATCAAGAGTTAGTACATACAGTTGAGAAATGATGGTCAAATTCCTAGTGACATGTCAAAGAAGAAAAAAGAAATAGTGATGAACAGAATAAGTTGACGAAAGTTTCGGAAATACATTTTAATGTTGTTCAAAAAATATCAAAACATCGAATAAAAAAATTAAGTTATTATCCTGACGAAGAAAACATAGTTTTCGAAACATGTTGATATTGTTAATTAAATAGTGGTGTACACAAAGTTATTTCTTTTCATTAAATTAAATAATGATGCCACAAAATGAATTTGCGAATTTTGAAGAAAAAACTTTGTATTAGTTTTGATTTTTGTACCTAGGAAAAAAATCATTATAAATAAAATTGAAAAAATTCTATTTAAGAAATACAGTTATTATTATCTCTACATATTATAAATTAAAGTCCTCCGCTGCGTCCGTCTGTCTGTTCGCGATAAACCCAAAACTACTGAACGGATTTTCATGCGGTTTTCACCAATAGATAGAGTGATTCATGAGTAAGGTTTAAATATATAATGTTTTAATGGTTGAAATATAAAACTAAAGAGAATGTCTGTTTGTGGTGGACGAGCAAGCTGGCAAGCGGCCGGTGTGGATTTGATTTGTATGCAAATTAAAAGATGGCGGTGTGAGTTAAAAGGTTGGGTAAACATCCAGTAGATGGCGTAGTATTTTGTTAGCCGCAGTAAAGTGTGGCAGGCTAAGCCAGGCTAGTATTTAACAAAAATAATCTTGTAGCACATGTTTACGAAAAGCGCCAAGACTTATGGCGGCCTTTGCTAGGTGTTGCTGTTTCGTGTTCATATAAGTTTAGATTTCGGTAATTCAATAAAATTATTTTAAAAATTTAACAAAATTGTTCAACTGGTTAAACTTTTTTAATGATTTATTTTTATTTTTTTACTATAACAATGAATAATATACGTATTACAAAGCAGATCAAGCAAAATAAACTTTTTCACATTAGCTCGGAAGGCGAGGAACTTCTGAAACAGAAAAAGAAATGAGGGGTGGGTAGAAATCTGGGGTCTATCTATCTAGGAGTGAGTGAAGCGATGGGTCAAGAAAGTCCGGCTGAAGAAGACAAAAGGCATCCCTCAGCCAGTCTCTCCCGGTTCGGCCCGTCACGCAGAAGGTTAGCAGCTACATCCGCCGCCAAGATCTGGACAAATCTCATCTCGTATTATAATATACTAGCAGCATCTCGCTCAGGGTCTATGGCATATTTAGAGTCCCTCCAAGCCGTACCGGAGGAGGAAGGTGGGGAAGTACCTGAATATTCAGATCTGGTCACCAAACACGGCCAAAACCATTTCAAGCAACGTTTCAGTTCTGAATGGTGTTTTTACGCCAGGGCGATATTGAGAGTATCGTCCATTCTGGAACGTACCGCAAATATACCATAATATATTATGTTAAGTGAATTAATTGTGAAATAACACAAATTAATCGAATAAAATTTATTTGCGCACGCCGGGATTTGATCTCGCGATCTTCGGATTGCGAGTCAAGAGCCTTATCCCTTGACCATGGAGGTCGTCGCATTGTATACTCTAAATCAAATACTTAATTATTTTTTTCCTCTTCTGTGACATACACGACTTTTGCTTCTATTCACTTGTATCTTATAAAATATTCTCATGACAATCCTTTCTCATCCATCCACCACGTACGAATTGAGTCATGTTGTAGGTAAAGAGATAAATTTACATTTAATTCAAATAATAAGTCGGAAATTGAGATATTTATCAACGTGTAACTCGGAACGTCATTACTCGAACTAAGGATTCCCATTCAATGAATCCGGATTCTGATTTAAAAAGCGGATTCAGTTCTGAATAAAGAATTCGTTCATTATTTGCCTCCGCTTATTGCTTCGGGAGCGGTTCTCAACGCAACTACTCTTCCATCGTCTGTTTTGAAGCTGGGTCCATTGACTGGGGAAAACTCATTACCATCTATTGCATTCCTACTTTTGTTTAGCACAGCCATTGTGTGACTCCAGATTCGATCAGAATCAATTCACGGAGAAAATACGTCCATTGGACAAAGTTCTGATGAAATAAATACTTGCTGGATTATCCTACAAAGGGATAGATGCTGGGGATAGTTTCTTGGTAGCCGGAATAATTTATCTTTGAATGCTATTTTGCATTTGTTGTGATCAAAGATGCCATTGAAACAATGTTTGATTCAGTTCAGTTATTTTAATGTTATTATTACTTTGCATGGATATTAGTTATTATAGCATTGAAACAAATCAAATAATAATAGCTTGTTGATAGCAGTAATCTATCCACCTATCTTCAATTTATATAAAGCAGAATGTCTGTGGCGAGCGGGCGGGCGTCGTGGATTTATCCGTTTTTCATACACGACAGTTTTATTCCGAGATTAATGAAACTGTGCACACTCACTCAACTCAACTTCGAAAACGAAATGAAGGCCAATATACGTTTTTAGATTTTCACGGCCACGGTGTTATGCTGTGTTGCGCTACCTCTTTCTTTAGCCATCGGATATCTGCCCTGATGAAGGTCACTGTTAACAGGAGTTTTCGAAAAATCACCCTCCTCTCTTTTGTCCAACTCTGAGCTGAATTTTGATTAGTCTTGGGGAAATTTTACAAACTTCAAAATAAGAGGTAAATTATTGTCTCCACTAATTTCAAAAAACTCTGCGTAAAGCCAGAATGACGCCGACTTCAGCTAGTCGTCGATAAATGTAGCAATTTTACATAACATTTGTTTTCATTCTTCCTGAATTAAGCAGTTTGTCAGCAGGAGACAATGAAAATTATATATTACAATCATTCAGTTATGTTTTTTCTGTAGTTAAACGAAACTTTGTGGAACTCCATCGCCTTAAATTTCTGAAACCGGTCTGGTTCGAAAGAAATAGAAGTGGAGAAAGAAATAGTTTAAAAATAAGTTTTATTATTCTCCATTAATAAAGATATTCCGATACTGAAAAACTAATTCTTATGTACATAGTTGCCGGCCAGCGACATAAATTGTCAAGTTGTAATAATCCGGCTTCATAAATTGTCAAGTTGTAATAATCCGGCAACATAAATTGTCAAATTGTAATAATCCGGCAACATAAATTGTCAAGTTGTAATAATCCGGCAACATAAATTGTCAAGTTGTAATAATCCAGAAACCTTCGCGAGGATGGAAAGAAGGTTTTTTGAAAGTGTCAAACATTTCCTAAACTTACTGTAACAATACATTGACAACTCATAACTCATATATCCCCAAGCAAGCATATTTTGATTTTTATATACATATACATTATTAATCTGTTACAATAAAAACGCATTACAATCGAGTTATCATAAAAACACAATACAGAGGTTGTTTCATGGAAAATGTTCACTAAATTAAGCCTGTTTTCACCACAAGAAAAAAATGTAATTTTCATTATAGTGCCATAAAAGAGATATATCGTTCGCGTCACACATCGCGACTTCCTGTTTCCTCTGAGATACTTGGCATCATTTTTACGATGTTATTAATTCGTTCCGCTGTAGGCCGGGATGTGCAATGGCCGGTGGAAAGGGATGCCAATAAGGCTGGAAAACCTACCCTTATATGGAATTCCCTCCCGCTTTGCCGCTTCCTCCGCCCCGGCATAGCCCGTAGACATTTCCGTCGAGCAGCCGCCGCTTCCAAATAATTAAATTTATTCCCCTCAATAAAAACAAGATTTTCTCTGACGGGATATGAGCATTATGAAAGACCTGGGGAGTGCGTAAAGCGGGATACCGATTGCCGCGACTCTGTTGAGATATTATTATTTTTATTGTACAGGAAATTATTAAATATTCCTTCAAAACTTTGTGTGAATGTTCTTCCGTTGTTTCTATCGATGCAATACGAAAGTCCAAAGTAGGTATCTTATTTCAATCATCTCCTTAATTAGCGTATTTAGCCGGCTATCATGTCCTTTGCCAAATAAATTTGAAAAAGGTTTATGTTATAGACTCTACTTAAATTATTTGATTGAAATCTGGGGAAACGCATGTAAAGCATATATAAATGAATTACAGGTAATACCAAACAAGTTAATACAAAACTATTTCACTACAAGGCCAGAACATTCACAAATAGATTACATACGGAAACAAAGCTATTGACATCAAGAAAACTATATTAAAACAATACATGTCTCCTTATATATACTTATACAAAATAAACACTAAACTCGTACATACAAATTATAAACACAGAATTCATTAAAACGTCCCAAGTACACAAACATTTTACACGATAACATGTATTTAAACACCATCTACATTCAATTTTTTATGAGAAAAACTCTCTTTTTATAACTTTTGAAGGTTATTCCCATCAACGTAATATATCATTGAAGAAGAAGATAATTTTTTATTTCATATTTCCATTTAGATTATAAGTGTTATCTTCTTCTTCAACCATCTACATTAACTATTGTGGAGACAAATTATATAATTGCCTCCCAAACGACAAAACGAAAAAAAGCTGGCTAAATTAAAAAAAAAAATTATTCTTGATGAACAAAGTAATAAAATAGAATGGTGTTGTATTGTAATATTTAGTTTAATTTAATGAGTTTAATTATTTCTAGTTAAATAAGCGAAAATTTAATTTTCTTTGAAGTACTGCACTAAAAAAAAAAAAACTTTTTTTAACAATTTGTGTGAAGATTTGGGCTCCTGTGGTATTGCAGTGCTTCTAATTATTGCTCATCAAAGGAGGTTACTTTCTCTCATCCTAGACACAGGTTAACTTTTTTTAACAATAACTCCGCACAGGTGACCTCGAGGAAAATTTTTTTCTCGGGTTCTGTGTCTCCTTTGGGGACGCTACGTGGAGAATCTTTTTATGAGTAGTAAGGAGAGGAAGTTCTGGGAAGAAAAAAATATTGAAGGGTAGGTAATGTGTCAAGGAATGACGGACGTAAAAATCCATCCCTCCCAATGCAATGCAAGGCGATGTGTCGAAAGAGCCCGGCTGGAGAGGTTTAGGTTAGGTCTCCCTCAACCAACTTCTCTCGATCCGGCCTTCGCCATTTGCATTCACCACCAAGACCTAGACCTCACCCCTTGATCCCTGGCACCCCTACCAAGTTGCGGAACGTAGCGGGCCACTATGACCTAGGCAGGAGTGTTGGTTATCCAATAAATGGTTGCTGAGGCGGCGCTACCAATACCCGCCTCCCAAAATGAATATTCATATTTTACTAGCGCAGACCCGTGAGAAATAATAAGACAGGCTGAATTCTTGACAAATCATAAAATGAAAATAATTAAAAAAATTTTGCACGGTTTTTTGAATTCCTTGCACAATTAGTTCCAATTTAGAAAATGAAAAATCAAAATCAAATTCGGGTAAAAGAGTTCATTAAACCAGAGTCACGCGGGACACACGCACAACTGAGATTAGTATTTTTGAGGAATATTATTTTATAATAAAGTAGTAGAATTGAAAAAATTATTGAAAATCGACCAGGTTTTATTCAAAAAGTATTTTGAATTTTTGAAAATTATTCCATGAATTTTATTGTGGCGGGTTTGGTATCACACACTTTAAAAGAATGATATATATAATATACGAGTATATGTGTCTGCGTTACATTGGAATTTTTTCATTCATATTTTTTAAGCGTAGGTTGTTGTGCTGATATAACTTTATATTTTTTATGAATTCCTCATCTTCACTTTGTTTATCACAATGGTATTTTCATTTCATATGAAAAGGTATTTCTTTTTTAAAAATTTATTTCATTCCATTAAAAAAATTGTAGCGTTGTATACGTGGTTTTTCTGGCCAAAATATGTATTTATTTTGGGATTTGTTGAATAAGACAGTAGGTAAAGTGAACAACCAAGTGCAAATCGGACTTGAATGATGTATTGAATGAGGATCGATTTACGAACAGCCGGATAGATAACCTTATTTTTCTTTCCTCCTCTCTTCAACCTTTTGCAAACTTGTTTGCAGATTTGTGCAACTTAAAACGTTGAAAAAAATGTCGTTGCACTAAAAATAAATGCTGACGAAACAGGGAAACATTGTTTAGCAAAGAATCAGTATATCTTGAATACAGGGGTGTAAGACAATACAAATTCGTCTTTTGAAGACTTGTTTCCAAGTTGTGCAGGCTTACAAAGCGGAGCAAGAGGCCTTAGGAACGGTGCGGAAAACTTCCCGAGCGAACAGAGAGCGGAACAGTGGGCGACGCCTTAATGTTTGATGCATACGATGCGACGTCGAATCAACTTTCGGAAAGAAATGTTTCCTTTCCTCCTTCCGTAAATTCAAATCCAATACCGTAATCATCTTCCACATGATTTTTACGCTTTTTGATTATGTCAGTATGTATAAAAAACGGCAATTCGTCTGATTGACAATCCACTCGTTTTTGTTTAAGTCGGCTCGTGGAAAGAGCTACCGGCATCTTTTTTCTCTTTCATGTAATCCAGGCCTCCTGAAAATCCGCATTAATAAATCCTTTCCTTCAGTCACTGGGAAACTAGATGGGACTCGAACTAGGAACCTCCCGTCTAACCGGGACATATTATTTTATTATGTTATGACATTACATTTTATATGGAAAATAACTAAATTAATATTGTAAAATTTTTTTTTTAACACGAGATTTACAAATTATGGCGGCTTAATTTTTTAAATTTTTTATTTATTAAGGAGTAAATATAGATACAGATGTCAATTGACAAGAATATACATAACAATTAGAGAATTCACATGCATTCAAACTATTTCTCACGAATTGACTTGAACAGCAGATAAAAACATATACACATATTTTGAATTATGAATAGGTAAAAAGTATAAACAAAATTGTGGCGTTCATACATTATTATTCCGCCACTCAAAGAACACACGAGAAAGATCTACAAGCCGCTACGCATTTGTTTACGTTTTGCGCAGAGCCGGCTAAGTGCCGTCTACCTAGTTATGCACGCATCGGCGGCGATGTACTCGCTGGGACTGCCGTCTGATAAATAATAATTTCGCCACCTTCACGAAAGGTCGAGACTTGAGCGTGCATCCACGAACACAGTGACGAGTAATTTCTAGCTCCTTCCAGCGCACATATTGCCAGCGAATGGAAAGTTACTTGGCCGCTCGCTCCTGTATAGGGCGGCGCGCTAAACAACAAACTAGTCAGTCTCTAGTCAGTCTCGCGACGCGCTAATCAACACAGTAGTCAGTCTCAATCCAACGGTCGCTTTACCATCGCCTCTTTACAGCGAATCAGTGTAACTCCGAGTGCCCGGTGCATCTGCACTCTCTCCCTCCAGGGCAGTTTCCTTCGTGGCCATCACAAGGACTATCTGCCGGTGTCTCCACTCACCGAGTCACCGCCGTTCATCTCCGCAACAAGCGTCAAGCAGTGGCCTAGAAGACGAGGTCATCCTCCACCGCCACGGTGTCGAGCATCACGCTGGTGGCTCCACTCACCGAGTCACCGCCGTTCATCACTCCAGGGCAGCTTTCTTCGTGGACATCACTAGGACTACCTGCCGGTGGCTCCACTCACACAGTCACCGCCGTTCAACTCCACAACGAGCGTCGAGCAACGGCCTGGACGATCAGGTCATCTCCGCAACGAGCGTCGAGCAACACCCTGGTGACCTGCAGGCCCGTGGCCTGCTCCACCACAGCATCACGACCTGCATCACTCATCATGACCGTGCACCCGCAACGCCTCACTCTACGGCACTTCGACATCTTCATGTTACATCGGACCGACCTCAGCTACGTAGCTCATGATTCAATAAACGACTGGACTCGCAACCAACTCGGATGCCTTTTATTTCTCTCTCCGTCTCTATCGACACCCGGAGTCCGTTCCCTCAAAATAATTTATTTTACAAAAAGAGGGATGAGAGAAATGCGCAATATCCTTATAAAGTTTTACAGATTTTGGAAAAATTTTTATGGAAAGGCAAAAAATATATAAAGGATAAAAAGTAATGTTAAACAGAAATTAAAAAGAAGAAAAGTACTTAAAATTATAAACGTGATATTGAAGGTGGCAATGGCGGAATCGGTAAACGCTCACGTTCCGGTTAGACAAGAGGTTCTGGGTTCGAGTCCCAGTTGCGACAATTATCTTTTTCTATTGTGTCTTGTTCTCTTTCATATTTTTGTTTAGATTATTATTGTTATCTTCTTCTTCAATAAAATAATACAAAAATTTATAAATAAAATATAATCAATTCAAATTTTAAATATAGGTAATCAATTCAATCAATTCAAATCAAAAACAAAACACCAGTTGGTATTCCTTTCATTATAAAATAAGATGTTGTGCAGTCAGCACCCATTCGCCGCAGAGCTTCTTGAAGCACTGCGGCGATGCCGATATTCGAATAGACAGTGGTATTTCATTCCAAAGTTTTGATGATGAACAGCTGAAACTACCCTCAAATACTGTAGTTTTATGTCTCGGGAGAATGAGTAAATGGTCTGAAAAAGGGATGTATGGAAATGTGATGACAATTTATATTTCTACTTCATTTTATTTATTTATTTATAAAATTAACGCCATTCGGCTTTTACATAATAACATAGATAAGGTATAGTAACAACGTGAAAAAAAGCGCAGGTGAGCTTGTACATTTAAATATTACAATATTGCAACAATGAAAAAATATTTAAATATGATATATTTGCAAATAACTTAAGAGGTATGTTGAAAATGTTTAATGGTAGGTAAATAATAAGTAATATGTATTTTAAGCTAGGAAACAAACCTAATTTCTAGTGAAACAATAAAATTATGAAAATCTGTGAACAAAATAATAAGAAGAGCCACTATTGTAAGAAAGTACCAATATTTGGAAGTTGGTAAAAATGAGGACATTTTTTTTTTAAATTTTTGTAAATAATTGTGATGGTTGATAAAATTACTATAAATCATTCAATTAATTACTAAGATGCATTAATACGATAAGATACGTAGAGATAATGTTATAAATCTAAATTTATTTCGCAAATTTACCAAAGAGCTTCCTTAGTGAGTACTGGAATTATGGAGAAATGATTTTATTATTTTGTGTTTATATTTTATCAGCGACACACTCCATACGTCTACGTGCGAACACATATTGCCTAAGTTTTAAATTCTATGTAGGGGTATATTGGAATGGGCCATGGTCGCAGTATTGCCACAATAAAACGATAGTACTGACCTTGTGTTTCTGGCTGGTACATTAAAATTAATGAGTGCCAATAATTCAGGGCTGTTAATTGTAATATACAAGATTTTAAATAAAAATACTAGATCTAAAGCAGTTCTTCTGTCACTCAAATTTAATAGATTAGATAATCGCAGTCGATAAGTGTAGTTTAATGGTTCTTTCGGTATTTTTAGTTTAAAATTTACAAAGCTTAGGAAATTTTTTGTACTCTTTCTATTGTTTGAGAATGCACGTTGTAGTGAGGAGACCATACAGTTGAGTTATATTCAACCTGACTCCTCATTAGTGAAGTGTACAGAAGTTTTAATGTTGATAAAATCTTTAGCCACCCTTAGTACAAAACCTAATGTTTTTATTTATTTTATTTTTATTATATTATAATAATATAAGAGAGTACATTAAAAGATCTAAAAGAAGAAAAAAAATGATAACATATTAGGTATCTACCTAATTAAAACATAAAATGAAGACAAGATTCATCACATAAATAACAAAAAAAAATAAGAGATTTGAGATTTTGCCGTTTTTCATCCAAAAATTTCACTGAAAATTCGAATATTCTACACAGCTTCTTCCCACGCGTGCGTACACATTTTTGTATGCCTAAAAGTACAAAAATATTGTTTTTGCAAAACAATTCCAGAAATTTATTATTCATTTCGTGTTGTTTCTAAAGAATTTATTAGCAAAACGGTTTAAAAGTAAACATTTTGCTAAATTGGTTGCGGACAAAGAACACAATACAAATTTGGCATACGCTTAACATAAATTCCCCGCAATATTTCAGACATATCAAATATTAAACTGTGCTTGAAGAACGTACTTGCTTTCTTTAGAAAATTCCGTTTGGGTGAGCATTGCATTTTAACAATGTCTTGTGTGCGATATACAGGATGTAACAAAAGTAACAAAATAGAGGAAACCGCGTCCCGGCAAATAATGCGCTTTATTGCTTGTAGTAATGGCTTACTGCGCTCGTCCCGGGTACTCAAACCGTTTTACTACTAAGCTTTTGTAACCGGGAACTCAAATCTAAACCGATTTTAAAACACTTTCCGCTTCCCGGGCTACCCTGAACCATGTACAAGATAAAGGGCGTAAAGATTATTGAAAATATAATGCATCATTCACTTTCATGGGAATATTAAATTATTTAGGGGATATAACATTTTATAGTACTTGCTTTTGTGGTCGTATGGAATATTGTAATAATGATTTGATCATTTAAATAGCTCCGTTATCGTGGGAAAGTCACATCAAGGGCTTTTTACTACTTCATTTATTTAACCTTATCACTTAGTTACTTATTATAACAAATTACTTATAAACACCACTTTTTAGTGGTGTTTACAAAGTTATTGTTTTATTTTAAATTATAATGTCACATCACAAAATATCTGCTTCATATGAACAAAAATTACTTATAGATTAAATTTATTAATGGTGACTTCAACTTTTTTTGCATGAACTCCGCGTAGGAGGTCCTGACGAAAATAATTTCCCTCAGGGTCTAAGTCATCTTTGGGGATGCTGTGTGAAGGGATTTTTTGTGGAAAAAAATAAAATAGAGGCCAATTAATCGTTCAACATTCGAGTTGTCGAATTCAAGGACGGGTTGTAAAAACGACCCGTTTTCATGTGACAAATGTTAACTGTACACATGTTCCGAAGGAATTAACGATGCTAGTTCTTCGGAGTATCCCCCATTGAAATACCGGTAGAATAAGGACCACTCCTATCTGACCACCAGGTTATTACCCACCCCATATTTTGGTACCAGAGGTGACTGCCAAATCCAAACGTGTTGTACAGGGTGAGTAGTTGTATACTATTAAAACATCTGCAGACCATGTACAGTACGCCCAGCTTCTGAGAGGCTAACTTAACTCCGGCTTCGATGGAGCTCCCGTACCTGAGCTGGTCAATTAAAGTTACACACACGTATCAATGGGAGGCCTTTCCGTTGAAGGAGATTAGATTTTTATTTCGATTCCTTTTAGACGTAATCAGACATGATTGGATCTTTGAAACATAAAAGTTGACGAGGTTTTTCTTAATATAATAGTATTTATTATAAACGACAATAAGCTAAGACTTACAGCTACTTAAAACTTATAACTAGTGACCTCAAACCACGCACTAAATTTAGCACTTTGTGGTTTCACCTAAACGCAAGAAAAAAAATCGTCGGCGGCGTTTCTTCTTACGTTTAACATTTTGTATTGATATATTTTATTTTATCGAAAGATTCAAGATTTTGAAATTTACAGAAAAACTAGTCTGTCTTATACAATTCCAAGCTTTTTACCCATTCTTTAAAATTTCAAGATTATAAAAACGGCAGCATTTTATTTCATCTAAAATTTAGGAAAAATAAAATTGTCGCCTACGGCACTTGTTGGAATCTTCATACCACATGTTTTAAAATTTCTCTTTAAATTTCTGATTTTCTTCGGAGTCACAAATTATAAAAATCTACATCATTCATTGGTTTTTTTCCCAGATGCAATCGTTACCTTTTTTTGTCTTTCATGTATCGTTTAGATTTATTATTATTATCTTCTTCTTCAATGATATATTACATTGATGGATAGAACCTTCAAAAATATGTTTTATTACGAAATAGTTTATAAAATTTTCTTATATTTGTTGATATTGAGAGTAAAATTATTAAACTTTATCAAAAATATGTTCTATCATATACCTGCTTCAGTACTTTTCTGAAAAGTTCTCATGCGTCACTCATTCATAACAAATAAATCTTTCAAAACAGAAATAAATAAAACATATTTTTCAGTGAATGCAAGTTGATATAACCGAACTTTATCTATGTGGCGTGTTTCAAATTTAAAATAATACACTTCCTCGAAAAAAGAGTTCTTGGTTCTCTGGTGAAGTGAGGTGTCAGCAAATTGGTGACAAGTTGAAAAAACGACGCCACTAGCCGAGCGTCGCGGCGCCTTGCGTTAGGCATTTCGACGCCTTAGTGTGAAAACAAAATAAATAATGTTCTACATTCTACAGTGTGTAACTAACCACATGAAATCTTCAGAAGTTGATGTTATTTCAATTGAAAATTTCAGTTGACACAGTTTGTGTGCGATATTTATTTTTATTTTGTGACCATTAAATTATTATTGATATTTGTGTTCATTTTTGTTGTGTTACATTCGCAATTGGTGACATATTGTTTCACTTTGATGAATTTAAGGGAAGTAAAGAAAAAAATCGTTAAAATTTAAAACTAGTATTTTGAGCAGTTATTCAGAAAAAGGAAGCTACTGTCCACTTGTAGGCGCTACAAGACTTAAAGGGTAGGAGGGGGAGGTGTTAAAAGGTAAAACAGCTCTTAGGGGTTCGCTCCAAAGAGATATATGTATATATTTAAAATCAATAGTTTTAATCACGTTTATTGTTTATAACGGATAATTTGTTTCGTGAGCAATGCTCACTTCCTCGCGGTTTACTAAAAACCGTTTTTTAAGTAAACTCTGAGGAAGTGAATATTGCTCACGAAACATGTCGGTTTTTTATGAACGTGGGTAAAACTAAGTAATGTATTAATTTTGAATTAAAAGTGCCACAAAATGAGTTTGCTGTGTTTGAAGAAGATATATATTTAAAAAAAAATCAATATATTTGTACACAGAAGAAATTGTAAATAGCCGTTTTTGTCCACAAGTTGAAGTTGAACCATGGGCGTAAAATATAATAATTAATAATTTATGTACTTAGTGTAACTTTTAAGGGCTTGGAAAACGCTTATGGTAGGATAACTGTTCATTCGATTCTCGCTTGCAGCAAATATGTTAAACGCTGGAGCGACCACGCGAAATAAATAAATTTATCACGATTGCTCGACGTTTCTAGAAGATCATTTTTTATATTTTTCGCCAATATTAAAAAAAATCATACCTTTATAGAATTTTAACTTGAAGACATAAAAAAACTTGTTTTAGTACTATATAGCCGATAAATTAACCTGTATTTTACCGTTTATTTAATTTTTGTATGATTAAAAAAAAATATATATAAAAAAAATCCTTTAGTTTATAACCGCGCTTTAAACAATCAGTTAGAATATTTTTGATTTTTGTATGTTGTCTGTGGGATATTTGATAATAAAAGGTGCGTACCTATGGATAAAGGACTTAATTTTAACCGTAAACAGCTGGTCAGAAATTTTGCGTGAAAAAAATATTAAAAAAAATTATTTTTAACAACGTTCTAAAATAGTCTACGAAGTTCGGAATTGCGACATCTATGGTCATAATAGATATAACATTTCTACAGCTTCGTTTTAAAATAAATGGCTGGTATTGGAATTGTTTTAAGCAATTACAATAAATGTTTTACAAATGTTAGGTCCAATTTAGAACCGCTATCAATTGCAAAAAAATAAAAGTGGTCCGTTTTTCGACCATAATCGCTCCAGTGGATTGACACAAAACCTTGATACTTTTATCGCTAGGTACTTTACCGCTTGTCTGAATCCTTTACCTAATCAGTTCCAATTTTGAAAATGACATGAAAATTCAAAGCAAATCTTAATTGATTGAACCGGTTACAATCACAGCCACAACCGAAATTTGTATATTCATATAATTATGTAAAATCAAGTAAGGTCGCGTTCTTACGAAATGTTATTTTTTAAATGGGAGAAACAGTTCTCCCTTGGGGCATACCCCTTTGATTCCCAGTCCAGTTCAGCAAATACCGCAAGACGTCCGACGAATAATATTTATGGGCCAGAGCTTAATCAAAGTGCATCCAATATTTCATGCCGTGAACCCGAAACCCCGGCTTCAGCTTCAGATCTGCTTCTCAAATTGCACGTAGAAGCAAGTTACTAATGCCGGCCATTTGTAACTTGCCTGTCGAACTGGTTAAGGCTGATTGAATTGAGTTTCAAGGGTTGATAGAATAAGGCCGAAGACTAGAAGGTTCGTGGATAAAGATAATAATGTATGTAAATATATTCAATTCTTGTAGGCAGACAGCGGCGCAACCAGGATTTTGTCTTGGGGGAGGTTGGGGTGGCGAGATAAAAGAACAAAAATATGCCATGCAAAATTATTACTTTCAATTTTTAAATTCAATACAAGTCATAAGCATAAAACATAGTTTTTAAGGATGTTCTTACGTACGTACTTTAAATGAAGGACCTGTGTATACATCTTTTGTACAGGCAGAGCTTATGTGTCTGTATGAAATGCACGCTTTTTCGTAATTTTTCTGTATGGAATGCACGCCTCTTTGTAATTTTCCTCTATGGAATGCACGCCTCTTTGTACGTTTACTGTATGAAATGCACGCCTCTTTGCAATTTTCCTCTATGGAATGCACGCCTCTTTGTAATTTTCCTGTATGGAATGCACGCGGTATTAATATTGCAGGATATGGTAATTAGTAATGTCATTGTAAAAATGTAACCGTTCTCAGAATAATCTAAGAAAACGGTGCATTTTGCGAATATTTGTTCGTCGTTCCGGGAATCATTTATTGGATAACCAACACCCTGCAATAGGTCATCCCTAGTTGTTCACTACAATGAGTGACTGGGCACAGGTGTCCAGGTTTACGGGGATATGTTTGTACAGCTTTTGTTTGCCTACCTACTGCGTGGCGGGCCGGTTCGGGAGAGATTGATTGAGCGAGACCTTCTGACTCTCTCGACCCCATTGCCTTGCAACACGGAGGGAGGAATGGATTCATTCGTTCGTAACTCCTGAACACATTGACCCTCAGATTTCTACCCACCCGTCATACCGTTTTGCTTCCCTGAACTTTCTCTCCTTCCTTTCCCTAAAAAGACCCTCCAGGGCCTCCTTAATAAAGCTAATGTAAAAAAATAAATAAATATTAAAATAAAATAATAAGTAGTCAAAATTTATTCAACTCCATTTCTAGGAAATCACCAGATCATTCTAGTCTATTATATATTACAGGCTGGTTGAGTGGCTATGTTAGCATTTCCAAAGACAGGAAGTTTTTTTCATTAAAATAACTGCTTAAATACGAACGCAATCAATTTTTAATACTTTCAAACCAAGTTCAAAAAAAATTTCAATTCTGTTTTTTAGTTTTCTACCAAAGTTGTAGGTATTGATATCGTCTTTCATAATAATAATAGTTGCTTAATTTGCAGAGCATCCTTTTTGTGGAAATCACCTCTAGGGCGCAGTACAATTTATTATTTCAATCTGAAATCTTGTACCTGCGTCATAAGTGCACACTTTTAACTATGTAGGTACATTTTTGTAATTTATCTTGGGCTATTATGCCACGTTGCATACGCTTCTTTAGTCAATGTTTCCGTCAGCATTAGTGTCGTAATATAACAAATTATGTCGTATTATAGCATTTTTAAATATTAGCTAGATAGGAAAATAATTTCCCTTAGGACCTTTATAATCATTAGAGATTTTTTTATGGAAATGAAGGGGAAGAGATTCTAGGGGTAGAAATCTGGTGGTCCGTATGTACAGGAGTTACAGACTCCCACTGCGGGGCAAGGCGATGGGTTGAACTGGTCTGACTGGAGGGTCTCCCTCAACCTCAGTCGGCTTCTATAGGGCACCCCTATTAAGTCACGAATCATAGCGAACCACTCGAGGTGACCTAAGAGTGTTTGTTATCTAATTAAAGATTCCCGGGTGGAGATACCTGCTGGTATCTGAGATACCCACCACCCAAAATGTTTGTTATTGTAATAAAATAATTACATATTAAATCGTTTTCAAATTAAATTACTGTAATGACTTACAGCCTTAACCAATAGTATACCTCAGTTCATTATTATATCTCAATGTGGTTGTAATCCATAAGCTTATAAATGCGCTTTCTAGTTCTCTATTGCTATTGCACTTTGCACAAAGTTCGAACTGTTGGTGTGGTGTATTAATTGCATCTATTCGAGTCAAATTTGTCAATCCTTTACCTACCCTTTACACCGATACATTTTATTAGATAACCATATATTTACAATTATAAATATGGATTCCGTGTATTTATTTTGCGATTATGACTATTTTTTCGATAATGTTAACTACTCGGTTTTTAATGTGCTAATTGAAGCCCTTTTTAGAAAAAAAACAGCACGATCTCAACACTTTGTATGTATCAACGAAAATTTTAATTCTCCTTTCTAATATTGTACGAAAACAACAAAGCCGATAAAGTTTAATTTTTAATTTTGGCGAAAACTCAGTTTCGAAATGACAAAAAAGTAAATCAGGCGCTCAGGTCGTACTTTTTCCATAATTGAACGGGATAGAAGATTCAAAGTATTTTGGTCAAGCCATGTCCGAATGATATTATCACTAAAAGATAGGATTAAAAGTATTCCCGCTTACAATAGTAATGTCATATGTTGCTTTAGTCAGAAGTAAACTAGAATATGTCTCGCCAATTTGGAACCCGCATTACAAACTATACATAGAGAGCATAGAACGTATTCAAAACAAATTTATAAAATATCTTACCTTCAAATTCAACAATAACTTTGAATTCACATTTCAAACTTTGCAACGAAGGCGAGCAATAGCTGATTTAATATTTATACACAGAATTTTATATAATAAAATCGTCCGTACTAAACTTCTTTCCCTAATTAATTTTAACATACCATTAAGACGGACACGCCATACAGAACTATTCCACACGCTGAATTACTAAACTAAATGCAGCAACTAATTCGCCAATTAACCGTGCGCTTCATACGTTCAATAATATTTGCCTAAACTCTAACATCGACATTTTCTCCGATTCACTGCCCAAATTTTAAAAGAGCATCGTGTCAATAATATATTATAAATTGTTCAATGCGCACACATATCCCTTCACACATCACCACTTCTCACATCTACAAACATACTCATATCACCTGGTAATTACTAAATATACGTACCATAAATAAGACACTACAAAGAAACATATCATAGGTACCCACCATGAAATATTACTTAATATCTTTAAATTTTCTCACCACTGTAATCAATGTACTGATTGTTTTTATATAAATAAATAAATAACGTCCGATAGTGATATGATATTAAATTAAACACGATAATGATGCGATAAATAATAATTAAAATGGCGTTGATGCACGTTTTATGCGTCTGCGGATATCGAAGGACCTTGAATGTTGTGAAATGTATGTTTTGACCACTGCACAAAGTATGAAGAATGCACATAAAGGAAAGGAGAAAAAGGACTTACTGCGCTGGCACTTTCTTCTATCTTGGTTGGTTTATCGTGCACTTGTATAACTATATTAATCGCGGTAGGTTACTTGCGGTATGCGGGATTAGGTTTGCAAATGCGGTAGGCGGTATGCGAAATATTAATGCGGAGATGTTTATGCGGAGAGGATCAATTTGTGACTGATGTGGGTAATATAAAATGGCAGATATATAGAGATGAGTAGGAAGGAACGTGTGACAATAATAACTACAAGCACAGGGCCTGTGATATATGTAGATGTATGTAGGTAAGTGTAGCTATGTATTGGGTGAATGTCCAACCAGGCGGTAATTAAAAAAAAATCAAATATTATTAGGTACAATTGTATACATTAGAAAATTTAAGTGTAAGGGTTGGCATCAAAATTAATTAATTGTTTCTCGTGACCAATGCATTCAGTCCCCCATTAATCACGTTGTCTGCATTTACCGTTACATCAGTTTATCTCACGACCATTCCTCCTAAATTCACAATCTCAACTCAACTCAATTCAACGTTCACAACTCAGATAGATACCCAGCTTTAAACTAATCGTAACTGGTTGCTTTGTGATTAGTATTTAAGTAAGACAGCGTATTAAATATACTTCAAACCAAGACACACCAGTTCTCCGGAGAAACATATTCCGCATAATAAAATATCAGAATATATATACATACTAGCGAGTTCCCGGCGTGCGTTGCTATGCCACTTAATAAAGAAATTGTTTCTCCCTGTGTGTCCTTTCCCATTCGTCCTGTTCCCCTTCCGCCTCCTGGGTTCCCCTCCCCCGCCACGCATTTCATACATTCAGTCCCGGTACATTCAGTTTTCAAACAGCTCGCGTGCCACCTTTTGCAATTTTTTTATACAAATTACATAATGCCAGAGCTCACCAATATATATAGAAACCTTCGCGGGCGTACTCACAACAAATCACAAAAATTTCCTCGCAATCGGATAAACGGTTTAGTAACGCATTTTCATGAGAGCTCGCTATTATATATAGAAACCATCGCGGGCATGCACACACCAGATTCCCAAAGTTTCCTTGCAATCGGATGAACGGTTAGCAATGCATAATTTCATGATTCCAGAATTCACTTTTGTATATAGAAACCATCGCGGGCCCGCGCACATCAAATCCCCAAAGCAATCGAATCAATGGTTTAGTAACGCATAACATCTCATATACATAGACAAAGCAAACATATTTTCATTTTTATATATATAGATGTACAAAAAAAAAAAAATTATATATGTTTATATGTTCTCTATGTTTTAATTGTATATTTTTTTTACAACAGCTCTTCGCAGGAGGCCCTCAGAAAAAAAATCCATCAGGGCCCATGTCATCTTTGGGGATGCTATATGGATGTTTTTTTAAGGGAAAGGAAGAAGAGGACGTTCTGTGAAGGAAAAAAGTTTGAGTCGTAAGTATGTGTCGTTTAAGAAAAAAATACGGTGTACTTAATTACAAAAAATATGACTAAGTGACCCCGAAGGGAAGGGATGGGCAGTTAGGATTGTCTGCCGAATGACAAAGTATAAAATATATTGTGTACCAACGCTTAAGTACAAAAATCAACACTGTATTCAAATTCGTTTGATATTCATACCAACTTATTATTAAGGGTATTTTTGAAGCCGATTTAACGTTTGAAATTGATAAATAATGAACAAAAAATTATAATTTTATAGTAAAAAACTTTCTCATGCCATTGGAGGGGACCCACCACTTTCCCAACGGCTGTGTGAGGAAACTGATTGTTTAACCTCCTTAGCCGCGCATGTCAGGGCTCTATTTTTTTTTTTGTAAAAAGGAAGCTACATTTATTTTTAAACGAACCTAAACCTCCAATGTCCCTGCATGCATGATTGTTAGTAAGAAGGAAAAATGTATGCATACTTACATTTGCAGTAATTAACAAGATAAAGACACATCATAGATGTGTTTGCCTGTTAGTTCAACATCTAGTTAGAGTGAAATAAAAAGATAATGTTTACATGTGTAAGTATGATTAAAACCAAAGAAAATATATAAAAAGAAAGATATCGAGGGCAGTTTGTCCCACTATCGCGGGGCAGTCCCGGCGAGAATGAGCGGGCGAGCTGCCTGGCCGCAACGTGCTCAAACACCCGCGTCCCTTAGCCAGTTTCCCAAGAATACCCTTGAAGAAGTGGGTCTCATGGGGCCAGTTGTCGGTGGATCAACTTATAGAGAGAAACTAGTATTTCTCTCTATAAGGTGTATCGTCATCTTTTCTACCGAAGAAGAACAACCCTAAATTATAATATGTTTTGTGTGTACACAACTTACCCATACACTATTTCAATATTAAAATACTTAATGGGTAATGTCACTAAACATGATTCAGTAGAGAAGGTACCGCTTCAAGCAAGTCGTTAGTTTGTCCAGGCGTCGCCAGAAAGCGCTGGCATCAGGTGTTTCCATTTATTAGCATTAGCTTTTAACTTTCCGCTAAGTAAAGGATCCTGGTAAGGAAAATAAAGTGCACCTCATACAAAGATGGAACAGGTAATTCTGGTCCCTCACTAACGGGCAAACACGCCCCCAACTTATATATTAATAATGAATATTAAACGTGTTCACGTATAATAATGTACCTACATATTAAGTTTGTTTATGTTGTGCTCGTTTTGAGAGTATTTCATGAAAGAACTTGCTAACAAATTTGGAAAAAAGTTGACGACGACTTTTTTTGTATTTTTCTTTTAGCTGTTTTCAGACCTCCCTGTCATTGATGGTAAGTGTCTTGTGTTTTGTATGCCCGTTAACGGATTACGAAACATAAGTTATTTTTATGAATACGAATCGACATGTCTAAATTAATATTTCATGATGTTTAATAATAAGGTAATAAATTTAATAAAATTATGAAAAAATAAAACAATTTCTTTGATTAAAACTACGATATATTCAAAAATTTTTTTAATACCGACTGGTTTCGCCTATCACACGCATCATCAGGGTATAAAATTACACTGATCAAAAAATACATTGTGTGAGTTAATGTATATATGTATATACATACAGAAAGATACAAAACATAAAATTAAATATAGGATCAGCGAGAAAGTATGAAATCAAAATCTTTCATGATAATAGAGAAAAAGAAAGAGATGTGTACGTAGTGGGTAACCATATTATATCTACAGGGACAAAACGTTACTTAAACAGGTGATTAAGGGATACATTTATGAGTTTTTGAGAAATATCCCTAATATAGGGTTATTGGTCTCATTTAACTGCTTGTTGAGAATTTTGGTTTTGATTTTAAAGGCTTTCTTTATTTCGAGTGCTTCTAAATTGTTTAATCTGTTGCCATGACCATTTCTGTGCAGAAAATTATCACTGGTGCTTTGATTGAAGATATGATTTTTATCAGTAAGATGATTGTAGAATTTCAAAAAGCTATTATTATTTAAGCATCTAAGAGGCTCTTTGATTCTAATGATAACAAGAAACATCATTAATCATGTCAAAGCAGAAAATGACTGTTTTCTATTAAAAAAAATAAAACTAACTTTAGGTCTCCTAACGTAATCTAGCTTGTCGCAAATAAAATATATGTGCGTTGCGCAGCCATTTTCGTATTAAAATTCATTTTGGATTTGGGGCCAAAATACTTAACCAAACTGAATAATCATTTTTTTAATGAAAAGGTTAATAAATCTAAAAATTTCTAACCAAGGAATTTAATTATTTTAACTCATTTAGAAGAAAAATATATATTTTTTAATATCTATAATTAACCCAAAAAAATGCTGAGATTGCCATTAAAACATGAAAAATTGATATCTTTAATTTCTTATATTTTGTAATTTAAAACAAAAATAAATAAAACCGGACGTATTCGTACTAGAAACTTTACTTTTAATATTACTAAAATTACTTTTGCAATACTTGAAAAGTTATTATTATAGTTTGGTTGGTAATTTTCGCCACAAATCCAAAATTAATTTTCGTATGGAAAAGGCTGCGCAGCCTTTTTTTACATTAGCTGTGTGGAGAGTTTTTTAAGGAAAGGAAGAAGAGGAAGTTCTGAGGAGGAAAAAGGAGGGGTGGGCAGGAATCTGGGGGTATGTGTGTCCAGGAGTGACGGATGTATAATTCATCATAGGTCGAGGGATTCCAGCTGGAGAGGTCAAAAGAACTTCTCAATCAGTCTCTCTCGATCCGGCCCGCCAAGCAGCAGTTGGACAAACAAATCAACCGCCAAGGCCTTGACAAACCCCATCCCATGAACCTGGGCATCCTTGCTAAGTCCCCAAACGTAGTGAAGCACTTGGGGTGACCTACGGCAGCCGTTCCTCTTAACAAAAAAAATCGTAAGTTCTTACTTACACACAAGTCCCCGTGTCCTCAACAACCAAACATGGTTTTAATTAAAGTATTAGAAGCAAATAGTGTCGCTCGTTCATTAAGTACTGCAGAATCGCAACAATTTATACACAACTGGACTTAATTCAAGTTGACTGGTATTCAAATAAATGCATAAATTTAATGGTATTTTGTGGAACGACTTATAACTACCTCCTGTTGTAATTACTTTTAATTATTGTAAGATTACTGTTTATTTTATAGATACATAATATAATATTACAACGAGGAAAACTATAATTGGTTTTGCAGATAGGTATATAAAACATGTATAAATTAATCAAGATGTAAACTGTTGATTTCCCTTAAATAAAATAAAATAAATAAATAATTAATAATTTTCGATGGAAATATATTGGAAATATCTTTCGATGGAAATCTTGCTTTGAATACCAGTCCACTTGAATTAAGTCCAGTTGTGTATCAGTTGTTGCGATTCTGCAGTACTTAATTAACGAGCGACACTATTTGGTAGAATAAAATGTACCCCTGGTAAACAAAGCATTTTGTCTTAAAATTCACAGTAGGTACTCGATAATTATTTATCGGTCTGGCAGACCATCTTTTATTAAGAATTCGAGCGCAATGAGTTAACGTAATGTAATATTCCACGGTATTATCTGTGGAATATTTAATTGCTAAAGAAACACATCCGAAGAACTGCTCTGAACAAATACTTCACCAACGCAGTACCAAAGCTTGCCTCCCACAAGCTAATAGATATATGAAAAGAGTATATTTATACACGAGTAGGTGCTATAAGAGACGTCAGACCCATCATAATATTTGTTCAGACATTATAAAAACAATTTGTCGAAGAAAACCTCAGACAACATAGGCATAGAGAGAATACACATGGATACATAGAACATAGACTAGAACCAAAAAAAATAAAGCTGCAGACAGACTTATAATAACACTATCTACTTGTGGACTTGATACGGCCGTGTTTTCTTTATAACCATGAGGGTCAAAGAGAATAAACACTTGGATCTATGGTATTTGGTTTGGATTGGTATCTTGTTATTATTTAATGGAGAAAGCCAGCGATAGCAACTGCATTGGAAAAATATTTTTTCTGTGGCTGCTGTTTTTTTGAAAAAGGAACTACGAGTATATTGGTTTTGGATCCTAGACTCAAAGATAGCAGGTTATAATAATGCAAGGAGATGATAAGAGTTTGTTTTTGGTGGGATTTTCAGATATGGAAATGAAACTTAGTTATGGAGTAGATCATAGATTCTCAACCTTTTTTCGCCCACCGCCCCCTTTGAGAATATTTTTATTTCTAGCGCCCCCCAACTTCTTTTACATACCATCTGTCGTTGTGAATCTGAAACAGCTATTGTCACGATTATATGTTCAATCGCTGACTTCCGAAGGCACCGACGACACTGAGCAAGTTAGCGCAAGCACAGATAATACTGTAAATTCTTGCAGGATTGCAAAAATCCCGTTATTTAATTAAAAAAAAACTTTTTATAATTTAATAGCTACAAACAATTATTTTGTTAACTTCACCTGCAATTATATATGAGACATTTTTAATAGAATCTTTTAGTTCAATTTTCATCCACTTCCCGAACTATCGAAATAAGTAAATTTTCGCAAACGTGATAAAAATGATTACAATACACAATATCAGAAATTAACCAATATTAAAGTTTACTTTGCTTTATTAGTACGTGATATCTTTTTAGAACATATTTTTTACCTGCCAACGCCCCCCTGGGCCATCTCAACGCCCCCCAATTTTCTATTGGTCTTCTACCGCTCCCCTGAAGGTCTCAAACTCCCAAAAGGGGGCGTTATCGCCCACGTTGAGGACCACTGTAGTAGATGATTCTGGCAGCCACTCAGTAAATCAATGTTGAAACGCAGCGTTGCATAAAATGTATCTAAAATGTAAATATCTTCTGCTTGTTTAGTCATTGCCTCAATGCTGTGGCTCATCTGTGGCTCATCAGTGGCTCAACTTCAATTGCCGAATAAAATCTTTCCTGGAAATATTGAAAAGACGTGTGTATAATTCTACCACTACTAATGTTTTAAAAAGTATATAAATATTGTGCTATTAATGAGCCTAGTTTTTGCACTGTTAATTCGTGGTGGAATTCCATTGTATTATAATTGAGATTAAAACACTTTTGCACTTTTTTCCACTAATTATTATTAGTGGAAAAAGTGCAAAAGTGTTTTAATCTCAATTATAATATTGTGCTATTGGTGCAATAAAATACCAAAACCAGGGCATGAATGTATAACATTGCACAACTGATGTCAGTACACAATATGACTGTTGACTTATAAGAAAAATATATCTGTAAAGTAAATGGCTTATGTTTTGACGCAACATGGTATCTTCAAAGGTTGTAAGTAGTGAATTGTACATTTTAGGAGAAATAAAATTAATGCGTCTTTGGGCTATCGGCATCGGTATCGCATTGAGGTTCTGCGATGATTGAAAACCTATGGTAGGAGCGGGCATCAGAAGTACAAACATTTTAATATAATTGACCAACAACAACAGAACAAATCTGTTCGATAGTTATTTGGTGCTAATTTAAAAAAATATATTGAATCATCTTAACTTATTCGACAAGTGGTCTTTCTACTGGAGCACTTTTTGCCACAATATGGCACTATTTAAAATACCTGGGATTGCTTTGCTACCAATTTAGGCAAATTTTCCCTTAATTGTAAGTAATTAAGTAAAAGTTTACGATTTTATATATATATTTTTTTAAATCCTACGAATATGTGATAATCGACAAAAGATAAGTGAGTTATTGGCTATAAGAAACTTCGGATGTATGATTTTTTAAATTCGGAGGTATAATTTTTTTTTTAATATGGGCGGATAATATTGAAAATAATTAGCAAAAAATCTCGAGCAATCGGAGAAAATTTTTTTAAATTACGCTGTCGCTCCAGTGGATTAACAAGTAAAAATATCTTTTTTACAAAATGATAACATGTTTTTTAGATTATTATTTTAATTAAATGAAAACAATAGCTTTGTAAAATACCATTATTTGTAAAAATTGCATTATTATTTAGACCTCTTGTTTTTCATATAAATGCAAGTATTACGTATTCTAAAACAATTCTTTTATTTCATTTTATATAATTTTTTTATGATTCTTTTAGGTAATTAATCACCTCTCCGTAAAATATTTTTGTCTATAGTTCTTATTTGTTTGTATTTTTTTAGGTTTACTAATATTAATCTTATCCTGGGGAAGAAACCTTTTTAAACATGTTGATAATTTTGATTAAATAGTACAGTTATTTTTTTTCATTTATTAAAAATGATGAAGCAAAGTGCATTTGCAAAGATTAAAGAAGATTATTATTTTTGTCTCCGTACGTAAAAAAAATATTGGAAAAATGGAATATTGATGCTATCAATTGAATTTTATTTGTTGTCTATCCATCACGTCGATAGTTTGTATTGCCGTTAAGCAGATTTATTGGGATAGTTTGCGTAAGAGCGGGTTGTTCGTTTCACCCCTAACCCGCTCGGACTCGAAGGGTGAAAAATGGGTCAGTAACCTCGTAACGGAGAAATATACAATATAACCTAAATTATTGACGCTTTTTAAAGGACGTTGATTTATTATTTTGTTGAAAGTAGGCGCTTTTCCACTATCTTGTATAAAGCTTTGGTTTAAAGACTAGTCGTTTTAGTTTTGATTTATTGATATTTGTGCAAATTTCTTTTATCTTCCTTATACAAAGGAAATATCGATTATTGCCTACTGAAAAATAAATACAAATTTTAGGTATTACATGTCATGTGTATTAGTTTTTCTTAGAAAGATGTATGAGATCGTTAGAAATGACCGATTGTAATTAGGTCTCAGTAGTACAATTGGAAGAGTGTTATTTATTTTATTTTGCAGAAACAAACAGTACATAATTACATAGAAGACAATAGTTACAATTTTATAGAATTTAATTCAATAATTGGTACTAATGACATGTCGCTGTTTTATCCTGGCAAGACGAATGATGTGTGTTCAATTTCCTCAATTTCTGTTTCAAATTATAATCTTCTTCTGGAGGTATAAATTTCTAAAGTTATTCTAATAAATTGGACATAAATATTAATCACCACCCTAAATTTTTCAGTTTAAAACAATTGGTGAGACACAAAATACGAAAAATAAAATACCGATTGGGAATCGGATTGTTTTGATTCGATCCAAGAAATAAGCAAATAGAAAAAAAAATATTACAGTAAATAAAGGATATAATATAGAAAACAAAGATAGAAGACAAATGTTTATTCGAGAAACGACAAATGCATGTCATGACTGAAGAATTGGCTCGAGATGGGTGGCTCTTGACTCGTGCGTGCTTCTTAAAATGGTGACCCCTTTAAAACGACTCTCACTGACTTCCGCTACAGGAAGACACTACTAAAAAAAGACCATAGATCAATGAAGGAAATGTGTCTTTCGGATTAGTGATGGATAAATTCTCAGAAATATATTTTTTGGGGAATTTTCATCTAAATGGTGAAATCCTCAGACTAATCGATGTAATTGTCTCCTACAACGAATTTCATTGTTATTCACAAATGCATCATTTTAATTAAAGCATGTTAAAGGCATAACTTTTAGAATTTTTGGAAAATATCGAATAGTACCGAATATATATTTATTAAAGATCTCGCATTCAGATTTTTTATGATAACATAATTCCCTTTAAGACTTCGAGTTTTTAAGTTAAGTTATTTTTTAAAATAACATTTGTAAATTTGCCGAGCCGAAACGGTAATTATATTAAATTACCTCGAAAGAAGAAAATCGCAAAGTATGCGCCGAAAATTATTAAAAACACATTTTGTATCATGTTAAAGGTATAAAAAGTTCACGATGTATCTATTCTACCTTAGACATTAATTAAGAGATTTTTGCTGTATATTAAACGAGGAGTGTTTTATTAAATATTTTTGCAATTTTCGCTAAATTATAATCATTTTTAACATTTGTTTTTACATATCTCCCTTTCAAACCATCTTCTGATTCTTTTTTAAAACTTACTACAGGGCTTTAAGCATAGTATGTTGATATTTGTGACCAGCCGATAAGGGTTTGATATCACGGTATAGAGATATATACTGCCGCGATAGAACTGCACCACTGCCATTTGAATTATGAATTGTACTAAACTCTGATTTGCGTAACATCAAGAGATACGATCGTTTAATTGTATTCGCTTTAATCACGTTATTTTGAAATCTCATAACGTCATTTGTCAGTTTTGGAGATTTTGAAAACTATTTTTAATGCTGTTATTATTAACTCATAAATTATAATATTGGTCCAGGGTTCGAGTCCCAGAGGTGCAAATATCTTTTTCTGATTTTTCTGTTTCAAGATTTTCGATTGAGTTTCGCTCACCGTGTCTTCATTTAATTAAATATTACAATTTGAGGTTTTACTCATAAAAAGTAAAAATAATAAAATTAAAATAATAATTTCACTTCTTCAAATTTTTATTTTTTATTTTTTTTTATCGAACATCGATGTTCGATCATTTAGTTTTAGTAAATTTTATGTCCTGATGAAGAGAACATCGTTCTTGAAACATGTTGACTTTTAAATAAAGTTTATTGTGGTAAAAACAAAGTGTTTTTAATTATTTCATTAAAAATAATAATATTCATCCTAGACTTGCTGAAAAGTCAAAAAATGTCGCATATTAATTAAAATGAATAAAAATTTATCCAGAAACCATCTAGATTGCATTTAGTTTGAGTTGAATCTTGCAATCATATATAAAAATGGCAGCCAATAAAAATATGCGTTAAGAAATATGAAGATAATATGGGTGGTTCTTAGTCCAAGTATGGTACAGTTAAAGGTGACCGAATTGGATATCGACACCCTAGCTCAGTGGTCAAGAGCACCCGCCCGGAAAGTAGGGAGGTCCTGGGTTCGAGTCCCAGAGGTGCAAATATCTTTTTCTGATTTTTCTGTATCCAGATTTTCGATTGAGTTTCGCTCATAGTGTCTTCATTTAATTGAATTATAATACTTTTTCACCAAAATTAAAAATGGGACCTCATTTACAGTGGGCATTGAAGAAAATAATTTCCATAAGGATGCTGTGTGGGGGTTTTTTTATGGAAGGGTAGGAGAGGAAGTTCTGAGAAGGAAAAATATATGAAGGATGTGTAGGAATACATGAATCGTGGACGTACGAATCCATCCCTCCCACTGCGGCGCAAGGCGATCGGTGGAGACAGACCAGTTGGAGAAGTCAAAGGCTTACCCCACGCTGGCATCTCCCAACCCGGTCTACCACGCAGCTGGTGGGCGTGCGCATCCGCCCCCAAGACCTGAACACACCTCATCCAATGAATCCGTACGCTCCTGCTAAGTCTCCAAAAATAGCAAGCCACTTGCAAAATAGCAAGCCACTTGCAAAATAGCAAGCCACTTGACCTATAGCAATTGGTCACCCAATAAATAGTTCTCGAGGCGGCAGTACTCATTACCCGCTTTCCAAATTGAAATTAGAATAACTTTCTTATTAAAAAAAAAATATCGATTTTTTGGAATTTATAATATTAGGTCGACGAATATTCCCGAATGCACATCACTAGTACTCGCGAGAGAAGTCTTAGGATGACACGCCAAGACAATGAATAACCGTTTTAATCAATATAACCTTAACCTACTTGCTCAATATCATCCCTGAAGAAGAATAAGGTATTTGCCAGCTACCGGCATTGTCGACTTCGTCCTTCTCGGTTATCTATAAATCGTAGTTTCCATTGAATGATTTCAAACAATCCAGGCCACAGTCAGTTATTGACAAAGCCACTAAACGCGTTGCCGTCTGCCAAGATTAATGATGTTGCTAATCCATTATATTTTTTCATCTGGTGGCGGAAACTGCTGTTGTCGTTATCTGAACAGCGGTCCATTGTGCGGAGATGAGAGGATCTGGTGGTGACGCGAGGCGGGGTGATAAAGGTTCCGCGGATTTCCTTCCATCCCTCTGCTTTCTGTTACCCCACTGGGAGAGGAAGTACAATGGACATACTTTCAGATAATAAGTACCTCTCTCGTTGTTTGGCAACAAGAATTTAAAGTAAAAAAAAATAAATATCGTTTTAAAGCTAAACAAATGCGTGTAAAATTCCAACAATAAATGGCAAAGTAAACTCACGGGAACGAAAAAAGATAACCGACATGTGACGGAGAAACAATTTCATAGTGATGCATTTAAAGTTTTAAACTTTTTTCTACTTTTTCGTTATTTGTTTTTGGGGTGTTAGGCCCTGTTGCGCTACCTCTTTCTTTAGCCAACGATTCGGACAGCGTTACAGTTTCCATCAGGGCAGATGTGTAATTGCTCGATTTAAGAAGGAGGTAGCGCAACACGGTATAACACCCCAAAAACAAATAACGAAAATACTTTCCGTGAAAATTTAAAAACGTTTATTTTTTCAACTTATTTTTAACGTTACGGGTTTCAGCCTATTAAGGCCATCTTCAGACTGATACAATTATTCCGAAAACAATGGGTTAAATACACTTTATTCTCAATTTGGGTGGAGGATACGGGTACCGACGCCCCAGGAACCATTAATTGGATAACCAACACCTGTCAGTGGTTCGCTACGTTTGTTAAGGGTGCCCAGGTTCACGGGGTGTCTGGCTTGTCTAGGTTTTAGCGGCAGATGCATATCTTTACAAAGCAAAAGAGAGGGATATTTTCAAATAAATCCATACAAATCGATATACCTACCTAAAATAGTCATTTTGGAATGAGCGACGTTGTGCAAAGAATTTATAATGAAAATGAAGCAATTGCCTTACCCATTTTAAATAAATGATATTTAAAATATTGAAAATTCAGACCGAAAAAGGCATCTGTACATAAATGGAATTGAATATTGGTTCGCAGGAATCTTTCGCTAAGAGTAATTAATTATTGATTAAAGGTACACTATGTTGGCTTTCGTTCAATATTGATTAATGGAGGCAGCTGATAGAGTTTAAATTAATGATTTTGCTTTTAAATTATTTTTCTGAGAAAAAAGATTTAGAATACTGATTTACTTTTGACATTCAGACGATCTTTGAAGTAATTAAAAATACAAAAATAGCAAGAACATATATTAAATTATGGTAGTCACTAACGTTTATGGATATAACGATCAGAATAAGAGCAGAACCGTGGCGAGTTACAGATGTTAACTGATCACAATTCGACCGAATCCTTAAGCCGCCGCTACCCGAATTTCTACTGATCTCTTGCAATCCCTTGAACATTTGAAGTCCTTAAGCTCGAAAAAAAAATAAATGTTATTTTTAAGATAATATCTATACATTCCCCACACCTTAACGCAAATTATATAAAAATCGCAAAGTTTGCTCCGAAAATGTTTATTTTCACGTCTGTCTCTATTATTTAACAAGTTTTATGTATGAAAAAATTCACAGTGTTTCTTTGAATGTTATTTTAGACAACTCCCACGAGATTTTTGCTCTATTCTAAACGGGTCATGTTTTATTAAACATTTTCACAATTTTCGCTTCAATTTCATCGTTTTAAATATTAGCGCGCTCTCTTCAACATTCGTAATTACATATCTCTCCATCTTCTTCTTTTCGAGCGCGGATACGACGCCTGAAAAGGTTCGAGAATCAACATTTAAGAGGAAATAACTAGACAAAACCAGAAATATGTCATTTTTAAGTCAAATTTTAGGCGTATTGACTCTTTTCCAAAAAAAATTTAAAATTGATTTCGAAAGACTGTTCTTTTATCTAGTAAACCTTTATTTTAAATTTTGCGAAAATATGTTTATTTTTAGAACAATATGGTTTTACCGTAGGCAGATTTGTTAAATTTTCAAAAAAAAAATTGTATTATACAACACACATTTCAAAAAGTTACTTTTGGGAAAGTTACTTTTCAAAATTTTAATTTAGTTCAAATAAATTCATAAAAAAAGATCCGAGCCCTTGTTTTGTGACGAAAATATTTCAGTTTGCCTATTTATTTACGGTCTTACAAACTAATATATTTAAAAAAAAATTATATTCTTATTTTGCATAGACATTTTTGAAAAATTATAAATACTTATGATAAAAAAATTATTACACAAAGAACCTACATAATTTTAATAGTTTTATCATCACGAGTTTGAGCATTTTTAAATGTACGAATTTATCGATATTGAGTTATTTTGTTAAAATGCTGGTGTGGAGAAAAGTAATCTTTCTCATAGGAACCGCTCTGTACAGTTACAAGGGTACGATCGCAAGATCATCGTTCGACGAAATTTAAATTCTCGACCGCTGGTTAATGGCTCTTAAGGCGTGATTTTAAGATGTTAATGTATCTCATTAAATGGTAAAATGGAGACTTCAGTACGGAGCAGTCAGTTAGGCTCACAATACCAAATAATCTTAATATATATGTATAAAATGAACGACGTTTCTTTGTCTGTCCCTTATGCGATCCTAAATCATTCATCCGATTGTAATGAAATTTTGGGTATTTTATTTGATGTGCGCATGCCCGCAATGATTTCTATATGAACTAATGAGCTCTGGCGTTGTGGAATTATTTCCTATACTGTTCATCCGATTGCGATGAAACTTTGGTAATTTGTTATGTGCACACCCGCGAAGGTTTCTATGTATAATGATTAACTCTGATGTAACGAAATTTGTGAAAAAAATGTATAATGGGTGGAGCGGAGTGAAGAATGTGTGTATTTCATGTAGTTTAGGCAGACAAGAAACGAGAAAAAATTGGGAAGGGACACGCAGGGGGAAACATTAATTTATTTAAATGGCTTTGAATTGCAGTGTTTTAAAAAATATTGCTGGTACATTTAAAAAAATGCGAAGTATTGGAAAAAAAGTATTTTTGGTTGAAAATTTGATAGCCCCGAAATATTTTAGATTCTTTAAATATATTTTTAAGAACTATAAAACATAAAGTGTTCACGGAAAATATGTATGATTCAGAAGAAATTCGGAATGCCGGGCATTAAAGGGTACCGCCAAAATGACAAAATTATGCAGATTTAAATTCAAAATTACGATTTGATGGTCATCAAATATTCTGTTACAAGCGTTTTGAAAAATCATTCGAAACAAAGTCGCTTTTTAATCTACTGATTTGATCTGTTTTTTTTTTATTTATTTATTTAAACAAATATTTTTTGCATTAAACGGGTATTTTGCAATCAACTTTTGAATACTCAGAGCAATTCTGACTTCACTCGACCTACACCCTTCAATAAATTATTTGTAAAAGTCACTAAAACCAACTTCAAATAACTTAATGCTCTGCCAAGTGAAACTTGCAACTTCAATAATTCATGGAGTCGAATTGTTTGGTTTTGTTTTCTATTGATTTATTGTCGGTAAACACAGTTACAAAATGGGCTGTTCATGTTTGCCTGAAGTAAGCTCAAATTCGTCTTTATCTGGAGATTCCAACGTTTGAAAATTGATCAAACGTTTTTTTAAATATCAAAATACTTCTCTTAATCAAATTAAATAGACTCTACAGGGCCTTGGAGTCAAAATGTCCTATATAAATCGACAATTTTTTTGTTGAATTGGTAGAGATGACGATTTCTTACCAAGGGTAATGTGATGATGTAAAATGAATTGGTTTTATCGCATTATATTTTAGTAAAATTATTGTCAAAAGTACCTACCCACATATAATATAATGGTAACCGGACAGCTCAGAATCATACAATTTCAATACCTCCCTTGTAAAGTCAGTGAAAATGATGAAAAATGGTTAAATAGGTTACGTTAGGTTAGGTTATTTTTAATTTTTTGTTCATAACTTTTAATGATTTTTCAAAGGGGTATTGCAATTGCATGATTCTGAGTTACGTCACTGAACCGTTTAGAATACACTATGGAGTCTGTTCCAGAGTGGTAGATCACTCAGTAATACTCCGTTGATATTCCGTCATTCAAAAAAATAAAAAGTTGCTTGAAATGATATTAACCACGTTTTGTGGCCAGATATGCGTAACCAGGTACTTCCCAAATCATCCTCTTTGCATCACATTCCTTTACTCACTCCCTTTAGCCTCAAAACATACCTGTTGACTGTGTGCGTAACTCTTTGTGTTCACATTAAAAAAATAGATCATACTTCTATACTTTTTCTGTTCGGTACACATTGAAGTATGAGTTAAAAAACGCAATTAATTTTTATGTTCAGTTAACCCTGTACCCTTCAATTAATGACAGTAAATGCCATATTAATTCTCCGCATACATTTAAACTCTCCGCCCAGCTAGAGCTAGAGACTAGCAAAAAAGACAGATTGAGCCGAGACCGCCAGCCGCAAGGCTCGACCACAGTGGACAAAGCGGTCGCTCGCTGTCGGGTGGACGGAGGCTCTGCTGGGTACTAACTGTACAGGGTAGAACAGTGTACAGAGTGTAGTGCTATGTGCCGGGGCAGGCTATTAATCACCACCGACCCTTAAACGCCACCCCAAGGGTTAACACGCCGGGGTAGTTAATAAATTCAATTTGCGAGCAATAACAAATGGATTTAATTGATCTGAAGGATTTTTTCGTTGAAAATTTTTGTCTTCAAACGTCGTCACATTGTTTTTTTTCCAGAAATAACAAAATATTGTTTTCATGAAAACAAATCACTTTATATTATAAACAAAATTATTGAAACATGGTGTCTTCGTCACGTAAAATTAAAAATAACAAAAGACAAACAAACACAGACATATGTTAAATACATTAAAAATTTTCATAAATCAACACAAAAAAAATCAACTTCTTTCAAATTTTATAATTCAAAATAAACATATAGTTTTTGAAATATAAAGATTTTGCATGCAAACATAAAAAAAAATAAAAAATGGCACACCTCACGTTTTTTCTAACTAAAATTAGAACGTGACGAAAAAAATAAAAACATATTAAACATATCATTGAAGAAGAAGATAACACTTATAATCTAAATGAAAATATGAAAGAAAACAAGACACAGAAAAACAGAAAAAAAACAATGGTCGCAACTGGGACTCGAACCCAGACCTCTCGTCTAACCGGGACGTGCGCGTTTTCCAATTTCGCTATTGCCACCTTCTGTCAAACCGTCATATTTGTCAATCTCATATTTCAAATATTTAGAATCATTAATATTATCTCCAACTAGTTCTTTTTTCCATATTATAGGCAACTACTCTTTTTATTGGAAACAATCATTCTAAGAATTGGTTTGTAACCTGTATAGCGTCTCGGATAAATGTATCCGAATTTATTCATATGGAACTATTGACTTTTTTTATGAAAGTCTAAATGAATATTCAATTTTTTATGAGAAAAACTCTCTTTTTATAACTTTTGAAGGTTATTCCCATCAACGTAATATATCATTGAAGAAGAAGATAACACTTATAATTATATTAGAAGGTGGCAATAGCGAAATTGGAAAACGCGCACGTCCTGGTTAGACGAGAGGTCTGGGTTCGAGTCCCAGTTGCGACCATTGTTTTTTTCTGTTTTTCTGTGTCTTGTTTTCTTTCATATTTTCATTTAGATTATAAGTGTTATCTTCTTCTTCAATGATATATTACGTTGATGGGAATAACCTTCAAAAGTTATAAAAAGAGAGTTTTTCTCATAAAAAATTACATATTAAATGTAACCCAATTTTTTTTATATAACAATAAAAAAATTTAAAAAAAAATATATTAAAAAATATGTATTTGACAAATGGATTATAGAAGTAACTATCACCCTATTTTGTTGTCTTTTCATATCTTCAAATTTGTTTCATTTTTTTTTCAAATTGCGATTCGAAGCGTTGGTTTCATTAAGGCAGTATTCAAGACAAGAAAAAAAAATCTTTTTTTTTTCTTCATGTTTCCAAAGTTTAAATATTCAAAAATATCTCCTTAAAAGGATTTTTCCAAATTCACATTATTTTAAAAGTTATAACCATATTAATGTCGCGGTTTTGACGGAATCTAACCAAAATCTGAATAGAACAAAATTTTAAACCCATTTTTCTTCAAACCACTTTTTTCGAAGCGGTTGACACGATATCTCAAGTTCTTCTAAACCAATTTACTTGAAATTTGGTGTGAGTCTTTTCTATACATTGTTCTATGGCGGGAACTAGAACTACAACCAAATTTTAATTTTTACTATTATTAAAAAATTTGGAAAGTCAAAAAAACTGGTACAAAAACGTCTTTTTTATTTCAGACAGCCGCCATTTTGCGATTTTTTTTTACTTTTCCTTAGTTCGGGCCAAAGCCGTATTTGTTTGGATTAAGAAATATTATTATTATTTTTTTTTAGATTACTGGGAGGGTTGCAATCGTGTCAACCAGGGCACCATTTTTGATACCCCCCTCTTCAAAACCCTGTAACTCTTTGAATTTTGAATTTTTTCGATCGACTCTTTTTTAAATGGATTCTTTAATGTTTAATTAATATTTGATAAAATGATAGTTGGTAAAAATATTATTGGTTTTTTTGTTGCACCTGAAAAAACACCTACAATTCATGCTTCTAGACTAGAATACCCCCTTAAGATGTATATTTTACTTTTTTGGTGGTTGTGTTTTAGATTAGACTATAAAGCGTGGTGTTTTGCCTTTCTAACGCTGTTTAGAACATTATTTGTCACTCGGATAGTAAGGGAGTTAGAGCCATGTATGTGAGCTGCGACAAATATGATCTCCTGCCATTAATTGCACCTTATTAACAATGTTCCGATTTAATGTTGACTCCTCCCATTGTAAAAGCATTATTTATTTATTAGTGGCGAATTAACCACTCCAATACATACATGTTGACTGGACAACTCGGAATGAAACAAACTCAGAGCCATCTCAGATAAGTCATTTAGAGTGATAAAAAAATATATTTTAAAACATTGGTTAAATAGGTTACGTTAGGTTGGGGTAATCGGCTAATTTAAAATTATTTTTAATATACCTACATAGTTTTTAATTTCTTTTCAAGGAGGCGTTGAGTTGACTTTACTTGTCATGGAACCTACATACATGTATCAAAGTTTATGAAATATGCTAGTTTCTAGGAAAAAAATTGAATATGACAAGTAAAACATTAGTAAAAATGTATTTATTTGGGATCTGCTTTCAGCTTAATGTAGTAAAATTAAATTTGTTGTTTTAAGGGTAGAGTTCTAAATATCATTGTTAAGTAATTTTGTTCCATTTGTTCCTCAATTTGTGTCTTTCATTCGCTAATGAGATTTTAAAAGAATGTGTAAGTCAGCAGCAATTCTTCTATTATTCAATTGGTACTTTAAGTGAAAAAAATATGACTTAATAAATATAATGCACTTGAATGAGTCATAGCAATAACGTCATTATAAAACAATTAAGAAAACCTTAACACTTAGTTGGGGAAACAGATTCCGAAATTCCGAATCCTACATACTACACTCTCAATTAGTGTGTATCAGCAAATTGGGTTAACCGGTAATAAATCAATGTAGACACCTTCGAAAATTAACATTTAAAATCTTATAAATAAGTCGCCTATCAGTGGATGGATAGCCACAGTTTGAAAATGGTCTTGAAAACCGAAACAGCTGTAATTAAAATACATACTAAAATTCTTGCACAACTCGATAATAAAACTATCAATATTATTTTTAATTAAATAAAAAAAAAATTGAATGGAGTTCTACGAATTAAAAACAAAAACAATTAATAATTAAAAAAAAATATGGCTCATAAATATCACCCGGGTATTCTCATACTCGTAGATCGTAATATAGATCAACAAACACTGATTCTGATTTTCTAATATGCAATCATACGTTGGATTAAAAAAATGTCAATTAAAATCAATTAGAGACAGCGTCCTGTGTTTGGTCCGCGTGTTCTGACATTGCTTGCATTAACGATTTGTTCGCTTTTCGGAACAACTCACGTGGGTCTCATAGAAATCGTTGTGTCTCCCTTACTATCATGGTTAGTAATGTGATCTAAACGGAGTTAGAAAGAGAGAACGTCAAGCTTTATAATTAAATCTAAAACGTAACCACAAAATACTTTTTACAAAATACCACAAAATATTTATACCTTTATGAAACCAAAGTTTCCTATGGCGATTTGAAAAAAAATTATGAAATTTTGGGAATTTGTATTAATTATTTTTACATTAAACGTCAGAGAAGTAAGATGAAATTTACCTTATATATGTGTTTTTAGTTTTTTTCGTTATCAGTATTTTAGTTAGTAAAAATATAAGGAAAGCCATTTTTAAAACTTTTTCATGCATTTAGAAATTTTATGTTTCAAAAATTAAATGTTTATTTCGATTATAAAATTTGAATGCGTATTTGATCGCCTTTCAAACACAGTTTTTAATTTTAGGATGCGTTCAGAAATATTCCATTTATTTAGATTTTGTTGCAAAGCGGAAATATCTCATTTTTGCCAATGCGCGCTGTGTGGACTGGGTCACAAGTCACAACTGCAACATACAAATTATTTCAAATATATATTTCTTAATCTTGATAATTATTTATTTTGGATATAATTAATTAAATAACCACCCGTGAGCCTTAAAGTAAGCCGTACACATGACGTCTAGCCGTCATTTTGGCGGATTACGGTCATCTTGGCGGGCTTCAAAAATTCATACTTTGGAATTTACGTAAATTAACTATAAAAACGACATCTATAAAATAAAATAAAATACAGGATTACAAACATAAGTTAGTAGGTGAATATTTATTATTTTTAAATGCCTTATCTTGATTTCATTTCAGCAAAATTTCTGAAAACAAGTGAGGTCCAACATTTTTGTGTATTAAACTTCAGAACGGTTTAAGGGTTTCACCTTTTTATCTGTTTTATATGCCCTATTCACAAGATTCAGTTTATACATAATTTACGCATGAGATCGCTTGAAATACCGGAGAGAAGACCGTTATTGTTTCAACAGTAATGTAAAACAGTACACGAACTGAGTTTCTACAGTCTCCCCGTACATTTTGAGGGTAAACTGGGGTAAACGAAGTACATTTTTCCCTTTCACTCCGTTAGCTCCATATTTTGTCCACCTTTACCTACATCTTATTGGATCTCTTAGGGTCAACGATAAATTTAACAAACTGCCGCTGAGGTCCCTTTCGAGACCCAATGACCAAATAAACCCGTCTATTTTGTATTAAATAAATCTGCCAGACGGGTTACGATGCGGTTAAAAACATCGGATATCAGTACGAATCTTTTAGCAATACGATACAATTATTTCTACTCGATTTCTGTTTTAAAATACTCTTACAGAGGTCGTCATTGGAGGTTATCTACCACTTGCTCTGATATAAAAAACAGATATACTCCTTCAAGGCTCTCGCAAGGACTCTAATTTTTCGAAAAAACGAAGCTACATTTAGTTTATAACGAATCTAGACCTCCAATGTCCCTGCATACAGTGTTAGTAAGCAGTATGCAAGTGCTTACATAATAAACTTAATACAATGGTGTCAGTAAAACATATATAAAACAAGACGAAGGACTCTCGCGGGGGATTGTATCTTGCGTATGCTGCAAGGACCTACAAGAAAGGGAAGAGACAAACATGTTTAGATAAAAAAATGGCTCTGCAGTCTGAAAGGGTTCCCTCTCTCGTCGTCGGCAGTACCAGCAAGAATGTTTGTGGCGGTCGGTCAAACCTTAACGAGACAGGGCTTCCGCGCCCCTTAGCCAGTTCCTCGGTTGTGCCTTGAAGAAAGTAACTGGGAAATAGGGCAAAATGCCCAAAGACCCCAAGACTGAAGCTTCGAGTTGACAGAGGAATGTCTCGATGTCGTGACGTACGCCGTATACGTAGACTTACGTAAACGGCCTTGGTTATTGAGTGGTTACTATCTTTGGCTACAGATCCTGAAGAGACGGGTTCAAATCCCGGCGTATGCCGGTAAAATTTATTTCATTAATTTATTAACGTAATAATATATTTGTTGTATGCTTAAGGGTGAAAGGTACTTCATTACCGCTCTGTTGAAAGAACACAATTTAGAATTGAAATGGCTTTAGCCTTATTTGGTGACCAGATCTGACTATCCAAGCAGTTCCCTACCTTCCTCCCCCCCCGTTTCCTTTCCCTCCCCCCTACATTCAGCCTTAAAATATTCCCAAATTTAGGGTGCCGTAGTCTCATTGACTCCTGAGAGTTTTTTTTTACATTAGCTCCACACAAAGAGGCCTAGGGGAAAACATTTTCTCTCGGGGTCTATGTCATTTTTGGGGAAGCTGTATGGTGGGTATTTTCAGGAAAAAAAGGAGAGGATGTTTTGGGAACGAAAAAAGTATTAAGGGGTGGGTAGAAATCTGGGTGTCAGTTTGTTCAGGAGTAACGGACGTATGAATCCATTCCTCCAACTGCAGTGCAAGGCGATAAGAAGGTATCTATTTTACCGCTTTTCTGAATTATTTTTACAATAAAAACACATAAATTTGTTGTAGACCACTTTTATTTTATTACACTCTACCAGTTTTGGAAGGCCCTTCCTTCGTCAGGAGAATATTGTAACTGAATTGTAATTGTAATGTCATTGAATTATTTTTCACACAATAAGTTCCTATTTTGAAAATCACACTTAAATTCAAAACAAAGATGAGGTCATTACAATACAAATTTATTATTAAAGTCTTGTAGGAGCACAAGCGTTGAAAAAACGTAGGTAAATTTTAATTTCGTTCAAAACCGGATTTGCTAATGAAAAAAAAAAATGTTGACCCGTTTTCAAAAGATTTACAAAAATGACATTTTTTGTAGATCAACTAGTACGTAGAAATATACTAGTGATCTACAAAGCGGTCTATCTGAATTTTTTTCGAAGTTGTTAGTGATTCAATTTCTAATGAAAGTATTGTCAAGCCTGACTGTGGCCAGTAAGATTAATGTTCGGGCTGATATTTTTAGGTCTGTTTAGATAACAAAAAAAAAACCTTGATAGATAAAGGGATGCCGGACGCTTCGGTGGATTGGGGAAAAACAGCTTTCAGCCAATGAAAAAGGGAAACACACAAAAGCCTTTTCTATGAAAAAATTCTAAATCAATTATTGTCAGGTAGACAGGTTGTCGATGTATTTTGATTTTCATTTATTGATTTGCGGTTTTAAATAGATATATAGTTACCTATGTCCTAATACAATCCTTAAACACACATAAATATATATTTTTAATTAATTCATCTCAAAGTTTTGCAATATAAATTTGAATTTGTTTTGTATTTTCTTCTAATTTAATTTCCTTTAGTAATTCGCCCAATATCTTAATTGCTCTGAACATCAATGACTTCTAACTCTTTTTCCTAAAGGGAGATATGTTCGATTTCTTTTCTCGTCTCGTATATGTAATATTCCTAATTTCAATTTTCTTTAAATATTTTGTTGATTAAAAAAAAGTATGGAAGTATATAATTTGTAATAAAAGAGTGCAATTCCTTGACATTCATAAATCTTTTTTTCTTCAGTTTAATTGTTAGAGTTCTATTTTGTAGGAATGTCATTTATTTAATTTATATACATCTTTGGCTAAGAAGAGAAAGATGCTATAGTAATTATATAAATAAGTGTGGTACAATGGTTCCGTTGAACGCATTTTTACTGGGAACGTTGTTTTGGAATCTTCTTATTCTTTCCCATAGTAAAATTTATTTTATAATAATTATAATTATTTATATAAATACATTTTTTTTTGGACCATTATTTATTATTTATTATTTATTTTGTAGGTACTCGGTGTAGGCTGGTGGTTGTTAAGTAAAGAACAACAAGGTTGCGTGATAAAAAAACCTTTAATGAGTTCCTACGAATTATAATTATTGTTTACACGCAAACACGGTCCACGCTTCGGTCTTACGATGAAAGGATAATTGCGGAGAGCAGAGGCGACTGCTTTGGTGAGTTGAAAGAACACTGACTCGCTCGAGATTGCGTCTGCTTTTATAGCGTGGGCGACGAAATCAGTAATGTTCTGGAACGCCGTGAAATCGGGGCACGGCGCCAAACGAGAAGACTCCCGAATGTTCTCGTCACCGTGTTCCTAGGTGCGCGAGTAGTGCAGGAACTTTCGTGGAGGTGGCAGATGATATTACTTGTCAGGTAGTTAGGTCCGTCGTTCTGTTCCGATGGACTTGTTACCTACTGCTCAGTTGCTTGCCGTCTGTGCCAGAGTACTGATGGGAGCTCTAGGAACTTACTAACTAACTAACTAACCATCACGCCGTTTCCCCGCAGGGGTAGGCAGAGAGGACAGACCGCCAAACAACTCGATCTTGGCACACACTCCTTGCTTCGTTCACATTCATACATCGTCTCATACATGCTCTTCTATTATTCTGACTCTTGACATCGCCCGACTCAAGTATCTGATTCACTTGGTCGTGCCATGTCTTCCTCGGGCGTCCCCGACTTCGTCTACCATTCACATTTGCGTCATATATTCTCCTTACACTCCTTTCCTCATTCATTCGCTCTACATGCCCAAACCATCTGAGCGTCCCTTTCTTAATCTTACTCATAACGCTTACATCAGCCTTGCATTCTTTGCGGATCTCCACATTTCTCACACGATCATACATGGTTTTACCACACATACGTCTCAGGGATCTCATTTCTACAGCATTCAGTCTACTTTCATCCTTTCTCTGCCAGTTCCATGCCTCACTGCCATACATCAGGGTAGGTACCAGCACTCCATTATGGACGGCTAGCTTCGCTTCTTTTGACAGATTTTTGTTGGCGCCAACGGCGTTCAGTCCTCCATTAATGGAGTTACCAGTATTTACCCGTCTTTCGATATCTCTATCAGTCTTTCCATCTCTCGTAAACATACTTCCCAAATGTACAAACTCATCCACCTGCTCCAAGTATTCGTCATTCACAACTATGTTGCAAATTGTTTTCGTACTCTCTCTTTCAAATACCATCACTTTAGACTTACTTACATTCATCATTAACTCATTTTTCATACATACTTCGTTCATCCTAGACACAAGCGACTGTAGATCTTCCATACTGTTAGAAATCAGCACCGCATCATCAGCATACAACAGGCAACATACTTCCAGATCACTCAATTTTGCACCCAATCCCATCTCTTTCAATTCTTGCATACAATTATCCATGTATAGATTGAATAACCACGGTGACATTACGCAGCCTTGCTTAACACCTTTTGTGATGTCAAACCACCCCGTAAAATCGCCGTTCACCCTAATACATGCAACGCTTCCGGGAATTTCGATTGCGTATATTTTAACACAGGCGCCCTTTCTGGATACATCGATACATTTCTGGTGCGATCCACAGCGTGAAGTAGCGAAGGCTGATTGCTATAATTTATTTAAGCCCTAGTGGGCTTTTACGAGATAAGTAAACAAGCAATACAGTTGTGTTAGTTACACAATATACAATATATAATGGTTTACAATATATAAAATTAAAATTAATGGTTTTTAGTATGGAAAGCGAAACATGTATAAAGTAACATAGAAATATAACGATAAAAAAGTGTATTCACTACGAAGACGTGAAATAACACATCTCGGTAAAATGATTATAAAGACTTATTAAAACTAATTCGGAATCTATAAATATGTCTATAATATTCCCAAATTTATTGCCAAAATGATAAGTCTGTTTATAGGTGTATGAGCTTCATAGTTCGTTTTAAAATTGTCACAGAAAAAGGTAGCACTCGCGTTTCTGGTTGGTAAATAAAATTTTATTTTGGCGAGAATTTTAGGTTGTCAATGCAATTATTAATAGTACCAGGTCAGAGATGATCCGCCTATCTGACAGCGTAATCAAGTTAAGTTGTTTCATCAAAAGGACGTAATAAATATTTTGAATTGGAATATTCAGTTACGTTGTATCTCTTAACTTTTTAAATTGAAGGTCCGATTGGTTACTTGTTTGTTTATTTGTGAATATTTAGAGGGTTATATTATACTGGACATACGTCTTATTAGACTAGATTCTAAATAGTTCTGGCGCTCCGGTAGACTGACAGCGAAAGCCCGTCCTATAGTACCGAAGAATTCGGCCATCATCGTTCGTGCCTAAGACACGAACGACGATAGATTTTTTTTTATGTGAATACCTCACAAGAGTCCCAGCTACTACCGTCTGAAGCCAATGAAGCTATGGCATCCCCAATTGAGGTATGTCGTGAGGCTGAAGGTAGTAGGGAAGGGAATGAGATGGGGAAGTGGAAAGTGGGGGCTATTCAGATCTGGTCACCAAATACGGCTAAAGGTATTTCAAGCAACGTTTCAATTCCGAATGATGGTCTTACACCACAGATACTGAGAGTACCTTCCACTCCGGAATCTAGCGCAAATATAAAATATATTATTTTAAATGATTTTTTTGTTAAATAACACAAATCGATCAACTAAAATTTATTTGCGGACGCCGGGATTCGATCCCGCGACCTTCGAATTACAAGTCAAGAGCCTTACCCCTAGACTACGGAGGCTGTACTCTTCTGATAATTAACTCAGTTGCCGGGATATGGCAGAAGTTCGTATTATAAACTAACCTATCGACATCTATTGAAAGAAGCTGAAACTATACGGTTAATAAATACACCACAGTTTATATATGTTATTATTCCAGACGCAAATTAATAATTATCTGACATCAAAAACACGCTGAAAATATAAACGGAATATTATTTAGTTACCTATCCTATAACGTAAAAATAAACAAATTCAGGAAAGGGTTTTTATATTGGCGTACCACAATAGTTCTTTTACGTACGTATTATTGAGGTACGCGAAAGGAAAATAATATTATTTCTCTCGCAAACCCATTATTCGAATAACTTATTAAATATTGCATAACACTCGTGAATCGTAAAGCCTGAGGTGAGTAGTAATGTTTGCTCTCGTTATTAGATTTCATCTGTGTATTTCTCTTCAAGTGTCCCGGAGTAATTCTGTGGAATTTGAGCATCCTTGACGGAACTTAGAATCACTCTTCGCTTCTACATTTCTACACTTCCACACTCCGCAGCTCTCTTCCTAATCCGCTCGAGGCTTCTAAATCCACAACCCACCCTTTCGCTTTAAACACTACTGGCTGTAGTTTACATCGTGCTATATCTTCCGCACAGCATACCAAATATCTACTTATATCGGCTTCTTAGTAATATTAAAGAAAACAGTTTTTAACTAAAAAAGTTTTTTTCCAATTACATGATAAAAATACAATTTTTCCCAAAACATTGATAAAGGGGGATTTCGTTTGAAAAATACTGATTTTGTTCAATGGTTTCCCGATAAAACATTTCTATGCTGCCCATGGTTTGAACCTTTCTCAAATTTCCAGTAAGTCTAAGATAAATAATTCCTTCTCACAACTTAAATTATTTCAAGACGCCACCTCGGGACAGGCTCAGCCTAACCAAGTGGTTTAAATAATTAAAAATAGATAAATAAATTGATTTAATGAAAATGAATAACTTTGTGTACACCACTATATAATTAACATTATCGACGTGTTTCAAAAACTATGTTTTCTTTGCCAGGATAATAAGTTAATAAAAAAATAACAAAAGACAAAAAACAAGTATAGACAAATAAGAACACAAGACAAAATATTAGAAAGGAGAGGTGATTAATTACTTAAAATATCGTTAAAAACAATTATATAAAATAAAATAAGAAATTATTTTAGGATGGGTATTACACTTACAAAATAAAAAATCTTTTAAAACAAAATATGAAGTCTGAATAACAAAATAAATTATTATCAATATAAGTATTAATACGAAAATAAATTTAAAAGATGGCTGTTTTTAAAAAAACGTTTGGTTATTTATAATATTCTCAAGTGTGGAACCCAGGCTATACAATACACAAAAATAGAATTGAAAGCGTTCAAAACAGATTTTTAAGGTACCTTAATTTCCGCTCTTTTCGATGTCATGTAAGTAACGAAGACTCTGCAAAGTTCTTCAAAATACAGACTTTAACTTGTCGAAGAAATATAGCAGATTCGGTAATGTTATTTAAAATTACACAAAGCTTAATCGATAGTCCTGATCTGCTTCAACGCCTATCATTCCATGTCCCAAACCGCAACAGTAGACAGTCGCTTACTTTTAATCTCCCTCTTTGCAAGACCAATTCCAAACAGAATTCATTTATCTACAGATCCACTCATTTATTTAACTTAAATTATAACCACATTGACATTTTTAACTCGACGTTACGTGACGTAAAACGAAAAATCGCTAAGCAACATGACCCAAACTAGGAAGTTCAATTCTACCCCTCCCCCTCTCTATTCCCATCCTTAGCCTCTTAATCCTCATCCTTTATTTCTCCTCGCCCCCCTTTCACATATTGTAACAAAAAAAAAAAAAAAACTTATTCAGAAAATACCTTATAATGTCACACATCATTTACTAACATAAGTGGAAGTTTATAATTGGCATAATGAACTATTTTCTTATTGTATTATTTTTTGTAATTAATGATTTGCTGTTAACTTCCCTAAATAAATAAAATAAAAAAAAATAAAAAAAATATTTAATTGTCTATTAACACTTTTCCTAATTTCAAAAATTTGGAAAAGTAGAGTTAAGGAACATCTTAGATATATAAATAATAATAATTATTCAGAATTTGCCAACCACATTTTAGAAACAAGTCATTCTGTTGATATTAATAAAGGCTTAAAAATTTTATACACTAACACAACGGGTAAACAATTAGATAATTTAGAAATTAGGAAAAGCGTTAATAGTAAATTAAATATTATAAATAACCAAACGTTTTTTAAAAATAACCATCTTTTAAATTTATTTTCGTATTAATACTTATATTTATAACAATTTATTTTGTTATTTAGACTTCCTTTTTTGTTTTATAAGATTTTTTATTATGTAAATGTAATTTTTTACCCATCCTAAAATAATTTTTATATTTTATTTTATATAATTGTTTTAATGATATTTTAGGTACTTAATCACCTCTCCTTTCTAATATTTTGTCTATGTTCTTATTTGTATATATTTGTTTGTCTTTTGTTATTTTTATATTAACTTATTATCCTGACGAAGAAAAAAAGTTTTTGAAACATGTCGATAATGTTAATTATGTAGTGGTGTACACAAAGTAATTTGTTTTCATTAAATTAATAATGACGCCACAAAATGAATTTGCGAAGTTTGAAAAAATAAATAAATTGTTTTAACATTATATATTTGTTACCGTCGCAAGTGACATCAATAATAATTGAATCATGTTTTTATTACGATATATCCTATAAGGGTAGGCAGAGAGGATGAAGTGCCAAATAATTCATAATTGGCATGCACTACTTGCTCCATTCACATTCATATATCGATCGTCCGGTTGATTAGGCAGTCATCTCAGAAAAATCAAAAATTTGAGTTGAGTGTAAATATATACAAACCCTTTATGTGTTACAATACTCAGATTACTCATAAACACCACCAGATCAATTATATTACAGAAAAAACTTGTAGTGAATTAATACAAAAATTGATGTTTTCGGGGTTATGTTTGGGGTGCCCGGGTTCATCGGGTGTGGCGTGATCAGGTCTTGGTGATCTCTCTCGACCCATCGTCTTGCACCGAGAGCCCGTTACTCCAGGATACACGACCCCTAGATTCCTAACGACTTCTCAAATCTTTTCTTTCCCAACACTTCCCATCCTTTCTTAAATAAAAATAATATTTGAATGATTTGTACATCGCCGTTTTGGTGTAAAATCACCTCAAGGGCGCTGTTCTCGCTGTTTCCTTAAAAAGACTTCAGACTTCCAAAGATGACTCCACACTCCCCAAAGATGATAGAGAAGTTATTTTCCCTCACGGCCTCCTACGTGGGATAAATGTAAAAAAAAAAAAAAAAAAATTTTTGCTTCTTCAATACTGTTCAACTAATTTATAATGTACTCGTATCAGATGTTTGTAAAATCCCGAATGGGCTTATAATACAAATAAATAATGACCCATAATATTCCAACTTTATGGGAGACGATGATGATACAGAGCGGGTAAAGCCTCTTCAACAACCAATAGGACAACTTTAAGGGTCTCATTATTCATTCATTAAAAATCTACACTTTCAATCACTTAATTTAATTAAATTTCTACATAAAAACCCACCTTTCATAAAACAAGTCTCTAAAAACCCTTCAATTAATTGCAAAATGTTCTGCGATGTTGAAATATCTCAGTTAAATGAATAAAATTGGTTTAGCGTGGGGGCTCTAGTGGAAGGCTCAATGAATTGAGGGCCTAAATAACAGTTTAAATGGCCCTGGCAAATGAACAGGGTGTTCCCAACTAAACTAATGCTACACAGTAAAACCACACAACCAGAAGTTAAGCCACAGGACGATTAGAAAGTTAACCCACGGTCGAGGGAGAGTTCGATCTCCGGTTCCCCTGGTTCCTGTACAGATTAACCAGGACGCAGTTTCAGGTTTATTTATATAATATATGTTCACCAACGTTCTGGTTGACTTTACAAACAATGGCTATCTTTAGCTACTCCGGAGTTTACTTAACTTAATAATAATATTATAATTATAACATTATAACCTTATACAACTCGTTGGTCAGAAGCACATTGGAATATGGAAGTGTTATTTGGAATCCCCACTATTTAAAATATTAAAAAATCAAAATCCCCTCCCCCTCCCTCCTGCCCCTAGCCCTGTATTTGAACCCTGATCTATATAAAATTATAACTTCAGTATACTTTAACTCCTGAGGAGATGAACATCGTTCACGAAACATGTTGAGTGTATATTAAATAAAAGTGATATGTACAAAGATATTTGTGTTTTAATAAAATATTAAAAAATCATTGAAACTGTACAAATAAAATTCCTAAGACTGTTATCATTTAAACTTGAATTAAATGCCTCACCCTTATCTTACGAGGAACGACTCCAACAATTTCATTTTACAACCCTGGAAAAAGAAGACAATTTGCTGACTTAATATGTTTATACAAAATTTTATTATTCATGATAAGCTCATTTTCTGAGCAAAACTCATATTAAAGTTCCTAATAGACGTTATTTAAGGAGTCATAAAATATTCCATCTTGAATTATTTAATAACAACATTGCAAACGTCAATCCTTGTCTCGAATGTTTCGTCTATATAATACCATTGAATGTGACCGTATATGTAGATATCTATGCAAACAATCTCGCATATTTCCAAAAACAAATTATTCATTTATTTATAAGAGACAAACAGCTTTTACATTAAATATAATACATTCATATAAAATTAAATTAAGTTAAGCCAAAAAGGTCTCATATGTTAAAATTATTTGAAGATGGAGTTTTATTAGATCTAAAAATTAATTTTTGGTGAGGGGGAGAGGAAGAGGAAAATAGGATAAGGATAGGAGATGCTCCCGATACATTCAAACTTCTACCGTGACACTTCGTGGAGAACAGTTATGTAGCTGCTTTATTGTTATACCCTTTATTTCTTTCTTTTTCTCTTTCTCTGGGTATTATATTTGACACTACTTTGTTTTATATTTAATTTTGATTATCATTATTTCTGTTATTACTACAAGCATTTCCGTCTAGTAACAGCATTGATTAAGCATGCTGTGAGCATTTCTAATTGGAGTGTGAATACCTCTGTAATACACGGCAATTCTATTATTGTAATAATTGTTAACACTGTGTAAATGTTTCAAACAATAAATAAATAAATAACTTTGTGTAGCGCAGATTTATGTTATTTAACATCAAGTGCGGTTAACTATAATAAACTTATAATTAACTCTGCTAGGTAAATTATTATATTTAATAATTTACATTAAATATTATTATTCATTAAATTTACAGGCAGAAACAACGGTCTTTGTAAAAGTGAGCAAAAATATGGAGGAGTGTGTTTTAGTTTTATTTGACTTTTGTCAAATCTGAAGGGGTCGTTTTATTGCCTGTTCGTATCACAACAGTCCGGCTGGTGAAAGATGTTGGATTCTGTGTTTCCCCCCTCTAACAGTATTGTCTCTTCGTGTCCCAGGTTTACACCATCCTCTCTTTAAAAAGACTGTCCACGAAGCAACCTCAAAGATAACAGAAAAATCTCAGGGTGTCTTGTGTCAACATTAAAAAGATAATGACTTGTATAGAAGTACACATTTGTACGGTAACATCATTTTTCACACTGTATGCCTACCAACTTCTCTTAAAAGTTCTCCGTTTGTTCGTGCATTTATAATTCGATGGTTCATGTTAGCGTTTATCCCACACGCGCATAATAAATATGAATTTTAAAGAAAGACATTCTCGGCTTACGAATCCTGACAGCATTTGAAAATCTCCTACTACCTCCATACTTAGCGGAAAATATTGTTTGAGTCACGATGGAGGGCTTATGGAGCCAGCCGAGGAATCGAACACATACTTGGGTGGAACCTAAAGGCTATTCCAACTCAGCCACTGAGCGGTCACCGATCAATTACACCACTAGCTATGGTCCTTGGATTTTTTCGCAAAATTTTATGATTACATTCATTACAGTCAATCCTACTGATGAAATTTGGGAAACCGATTGAGTTAATTGAATTAATAATCTTAAAAAAGGAGAGTTTTTGAGGAGAGTGAAAAAACTAATTTTGAATCTGGAGTATGAAACCTTCAAATAATATTTATTTTCTGAAATAAAACAAAAAGTTGGTTTCACGGTTTTTTACGAGTTTGAAGTTTGAATTAAACAAAGTTAATGTTTTATTTCAGTTAATATGTCAACCATAAAGTGACTGCTTTCTACCGAAATATAATATTTATTTATTAATATTGATTAATTATAAATAACAAATAAAAAGAAATGATTGTTTTCCTTCAAGTTCCGGCAATGTTTTTTTTTCATTCTCTTATAAAATTTCACTTTTTTCGCATTGGAGAGACATATTGCTTGCCCAGTGATGATATTTGCGCATACGGTTAGTGGTTTGTGCATAATTATTTTTCTGTAATTTTTTTTTTCCAGAAATTTAATATGGTTTAAAAACATATTCGAGATAGCAAGAATAAATGTAATATACAAAAGGTCACGATGTGTTTTCATGTAGCGGAATTGGCTGTATATTAATAAAAAAGCTTTCGTTTTTTAAATGCCAACAATTTTTTGTGTATTCTTGAAATTTTCTTTCCCATTAACCTTATAACCTTTATGTTTGAAAAATAAAACACGTGTTAGGAAAAACGTTCATAATTCATGAGGCACACTATCACACCGATCGATGAAAAGCAATTCTTTTTAGCAGGAAACAAAACATTCTGACGTATCTACTAAAAAAAAAATTAAATCAATTTTTACAATTTCGTGAAATTTAATTTTATTTATTTATTTTTGGGAAATTTGGCAGCTTAATTGAAAAATTAAGTATTATTATTTTTTTTTAATTGTTCAACAGATTAATTATCCAATTACGGTACAATTTTCTCATTTTGAAAATCTTAACAATACAAAAAAAATCTTAAGGCTATCTAAAAAAGAGTTATGTATATCTAGTGTTTTCGATATTTCGTTCAACAGTACCTTCCTTTTGTCATGCTATGCTGTGATAAAACATCTGTTCTGCCGTATGGTATTTTGAACAAGTCGGGACGACGACAATGGCTGAAATTTTTTTTTTATTTATTTTGGAAAATCAACAGATATATTTACACTTACAATAATAACCTTAATAATATACATAATATCCAATGATAGATTTTCACATAATTAAAATTATAATTAAAAAGTAAAACAAAAAAGTAAGGGTCCTGTACCCGTAAGAACTTAAAAATATAAAAATTATTCCAAAAAAAGATATAAAAACACAATATAAAATATAATAACCTGCTTACTAAATTTCAACATGGAGTATTTTCACTCCACAGCAGCAATAATAATAATATGTACATTGTACACACCTACAACTCAATAGTTAAGTCGAATGACAAGTATGCAACTGGAAAGGATTCACAGCAATATTATTTTCAGGCTCGTATAAGCCTTAGAATTCCAAGAGGAATGGGCTGTTAATATAGTTTTTTTTTTTTTTTACATGAGCTCCATACAGGAGGCCCTGACGAAAATAATTTCCCTCGGGGCCTATGTCATCTTTGGGGATGCTGTGTGGAGGGATTATATTAAAACTAAGAATTGCAAGATTTACATAACGTCTAGTTTCTAAGCTAAATCCGCTTGTTGCCTCAAGTAACTCTATATGGTGTATGAACTTCCGATAAGTTTCATGCATCCGCATATAGACTAAGGATTTTTTTCTGGATTTGTTCCAGCATATTAATATATTTAGTTTGGTGCGGAGTCCACACACCACTAACATACTCCAGCTTACTTCTTACGACGCCATCGATCATGGCTATCTTTGCATTTGGGTCATCAAATTGCTTACATATTCTGATGATAAAACCAAGGGGTTGCAGCACGCTGGAGTGAGCCGTGATACGTGATTGGAGAATGTATATAATATACATATACAATTGGATTATAAACTTTCTACTGCTGACAAAGAATGATAAAAGAGTGACAATATTAAGTTAGTGAACCGCTTTAATGATATTTGGAGCTGGGATTTGCTTTGATTTCCAAAATTGGAACTAATTGTAGGGCAATTCAAACAAGCCATAAAGAGTGAAAATTTATTTTTTTATTAATTAATGATTCGCTATTTGAAGCGTGAATTTCTTTTGTTTAAATTTTTAACGGATGTCGTAATTTTTAACAAACATGTTTCCGAAAACAACTTTTCAATTGTACATTTTACACCGTTCGAAAATATGCCATGTTATTGTGTAAACTGTTATAAATACGTACCTGCTGACAACCAACAAAAGTACTTTAGCAGGTAATGATAATAAAATACTACATATTTTGTCTGAATGTTGAAGCTATGGCTTGGTGGTTAGAGCAGACAAATGAAATGTAACATGTATGTATGAGTACATTTGAAATAATGAAAAAGCAAAAATTTTTTTTAAAGATATTTGATTTGGTGATTATTTAGGGAGCGTAGCGAAGCCTATTTTAACTCGATCATTTGACACATCTGCTTATAAATCTATTTTTTACGTTCCGGTTCCGGTTCAAGGTGGTGGCGTTATTGGTTAGTATCTTTATATTCCACCAGAGTTCGCATGATCGTGGTTCCCACCACGAGCTATCAAATCAGAATAATTAATATCACGATATCTACTGGCCGTAGGAAAGTTTGAAAAAAGAATTGTCATTGAGATTGTTACATTTCTTAGAACAAATTGAATTGAATAAGCTATCGGTAGTTTGAAGGAACCAAAGCGCACGTCAGATACTAGGTTCCGTGTGCGTCTTTTCGGAGTGTCAAGATCTAAATTTTGGAATGGACTGCCACGTGTTTTAAGAATGATCACAGATTCAGCGGAATCTAGAGGTAAACTTAAAACTCACCTTTCCAGACAGTCGTATCCATAAACTCAAAAACCTTTCACCTTCACCTTCACAGCCCGCGACATTGTAAATAACTGATTTTGTAAAAATGCGAGCAACTTCTAATTTGTGAAATTTTGTAAAGGTCATTTCATAAAAAAATTAAATTAAGAGTCCTAAACTCACCAGTATTTCAAAATAAATATTAACTCTACTTTTGTATCTAACTCTGATATCAACAGTTGGGAGGTAGCAAATGTAAAATAATGCAATGTCCTGTGTTTTAAATATAATTTCCCCAGCGTGCAAAGTCGTGTCTTCTCCAAGCATAAACTTTCTAAGCAAAGTGTGTTTATCGTTAGCGACCTGCCAGGTAAGTATGTTTTCTCTATCTATTTGTAAATAACAAATTTAGATTTTCACGAATTATCCAATTATTTTTACTATTAAGGCCTTCGCTCATAGAGAAATTGAAATGAAACCAGTTGTCAACGCAATTCAAAATTCATGAGTGCTACCATGGCAACCTGTAAACAAGGCAACTGAAAAGCAACTGCCACATAAGCAAAAGTGCTGGTGATAACTGGTGAGCGAAGGCCTTTAAGTAAACATTAGCAGCTGCAATATTACGCGAGGGTTACTCTTCGCAAAACTACTAGTTAATATTGTATCTATAAACGTTATTAGGTTTAAAAAATGATTAAATAAGAGATAAAAAATAAATAAATCGGCGATAGGCGTGCGGTTGAATATTAATGTAGATTGATGTTAAATTATTGTGTTAAATACTGCACATTTATTATTTGTCAAACTATTTTATTTCATCCCTTTTTAATAAAATGGGTGCTTTTCATGACTAACCTATATAAATAAAGTTTGTTTTATGTGAATAGAAATATGTTTTCTTATCTGAAAACATAAATGCTTTCCTTTTACCGTTTATTTAATTTCGTCTCTTGAAACCAACGATGAATACAGTTGATCCCTTATAAATTGAAAAACCTTGGAGCAAGGACGGAGTAACTTCCTATAAGGGTGGGAATACCGCCCCACCCCGTGGCAACACTGATGCGTGAAATGTAAGGAAGATTCGTTCAACCCCTTTGCTTAAAGTATCTTATTTCTAAAGAACGGCCTTAAAAATAGATTCCTTTCATATTACACGAGTATTATCAGCCTTCGGGAAATCTTTCGATTGAACGGAAACAATAAATTGATGAAAATAATTTACTTTTGTACTTAGTTGGAATTTTATATCAGTGACCATTTTCTGAATGGTTTTCTGGAACACAGAATAAATTTCAATTAAAAATCCTACAGATACGGTTTTTGATTTTAACGGCCAAAAGTATTTTCTTTATTTGTTTTTGGGGTGTTATGCCGTGTTGCGCTACCTTTTTTTAGCCAACGTTTTGGACAGCGTTACAGTGTCCATCATTATACATCCATCGTCACACATCTGTCCTGATGCACAACCCTAATCCTTTTCCTACCTGTTCCTGTGTGTCCTTTCACGACCCGCACTGCCAGTCGAGTTTCGATCTGCAATTAATATACAATTTACTGCTAAGAGTTGGGAAAAAATGGTTTATTAGTGTCGTAACCGCAATTACTATTAACTAATTAAGCTCCAGAAAAGCTAATGCTACAGGGTCCCACAGTAAGTCTTTGCTTGTATTCTTTACCTGTATGTGACATATTTCTCTTCAGTTAAGTGACTAGACTAGAAATCACGTTAGACTCATCATACAAAGGTTTTTCGAATACATAAAATTAAAACAAATTATACACCAACTGGATTTATACAAGTATAAACGTTAGTGAGAATAATCCAAATATAATTATTAAATAATTTCTTTTCTTTCTTCAAACTTGGCAAATTCACTTTGTGGCGTCATTATTAATTTAATTAGAACTAATAACTTTGTGTTCACTACTATTTAATTAACAATATCGACATGTTTCGAAAACTATGTTTTCTTCGTCAGGATAATAAGTTAATAAAAAATAACAAAAGACAAACAAGTATAGACAAATAAGAACAAAGACAAATTTTGTTTATGTTCTAATTTGTCTATACTTGTTTGTATTTTGTTATTTTTTATTAACTTATTATCCTGACGAATAAAAAATAGTTTTCGAAACATGTTGATATTTTTAATTAAATAGCGGTGTACACAAAGTTATTTGTTTTCATTAAATTAATAATGACGCCACAAAGTGAATTTGCGAATTTTGAAGAAAAAATTCTTTTCTGTTCACTTTGAACCTATTTTAAGAATTGAGCGGTCTCAGCGATTTCTTTAATTCGTTAAAATGCTGAGGGTAGAGAAAAAATACATCACGGCGCCATTTTTTTTATTGTATTAAATTTTCGATTGCCCGAAATCTCTTGAGACAGGAAATGCTTCATTTTTATGTTACCTAAAATTAAAATTTCAAGTTTCTCTCTTAGAAGAGTAATTTAATTATGCAAATTTGTTTAAACCTTTGAATTGAAAGGGTTAAACGATTCTTCGCTTGTGGGATTGTTCAACCCCTTCAGGTTATTTTAAAAAGGCAACCCTTTGTTGTTGCCCAGGGCCTACGTAATATTGATTCAAGTTCCTAAAGTTGTATTGGAGTACAGACCGTGATAAGGTGAATTTGTTTGAAACAATGAAATCGATTAAACCTTTTTCATTTGATTTAATTTAAACAATGAAAATCTTTCATCTATCCAATGTTCAACATTGTTAAATCAGTGTTAATACGTTTTAATATTGCCTTTAAAACTTGGTATAAAATGGGGTAAGATTTTAAGGAACAAAACTTGAAAACAGATTATGCTTAAAAAATCAGTCAAGTCTATTGTTCGTCTTGCTAGCTCAGTAATTTAGAGCAATAGGAAGGAGAGGAAGTTCTAGGAAGTAAAAATATTGTTTTTATGTTAACACCTCACGAGAGTCCGAGCTGCTCCCGTCTGGAGCCAGTGAGACTATGGATCGGGGTATGTTGTAAAGCTGAAGGTAGTAGGGGGTGGAAGGAGATAGGGAAGAGGAACGTGGGGAAGTACCTGGGTATTGAGATCTGGTCGGCAAACACGGTTAAATCCGTTTAAAGCGACTTTTCAATTCTGAGTCTTACACAATTTTTTCTCGAGTCTTAATACATCTTTTCAATTTTCAGTCTTACACCAGGGCGATACTGGGAGTTTCTTCTACTTTGGAACGTGCCGTAATAAAGTATATTACTTTACTCATATAAAATTTTTAATTAATTATTTGCGAATAACACAAATCAATCAAATAATTTTCAATTAATTCAATCCATAAATAGGATTTGATCCCGCGACCTTCGGAATGCGCGTCAATTTACCTCTTGACTACGGAGGCCATCAGATGAGTAGCGGACGTATGGATAAATTTCCCCCACTGCGGTGCAAAGCGATGGGTCAAGAGAGTCCGACTGGAGAAGTCTAGGTTAGGTCTCCCTCTCAATACACAAGTCTTTCCCGGTCCAACCCGCCACGCAGTAGGTGGAGAAACGCATTCGTCGCCAAGACCAAGACAAACCTCACCCCATGAACCCGGGTACCCCTGCTAAGTCACCAAACACAGCGAACCACTTGGTACGTACGGCAGGAGTGTTGGCTATCCAGGAATTGGTTCCCGGTGCGGCGGTACCCATACCTGCCTCCCAAATTGTATTAATTTTTTTGTTTGCAGACTTTTATCCGATAATAACAAAAAATGTAAGTAGCGCAATATAAATGACGGAAAATAATGAAATATATAAATTTGGGAGGCGAATATGGGTACCGCTGCCCCGCAAACCATTTATTGGATAACCAACACCTCTGCCATAGGTCACCCCAAGTGGTTCGCTACGTTTGGTGAGCTAGCAGGGGTGCCCGGGTTCATGGGGTGAGGTTTGTCCAGGTATTGGCGGCCGACGCGTTCCACCTGACGTGTGGTGGGCAGGATCGAGAGGGATTGGTTTGAGGAGGTCTTTTATCCTCTCGACCCATCGCCTTACATCGCGGTTGGAGGGATGGATTCATATGCCCGTCACTCCTGGACACACTGACCCCCAGATTCCTACCCAGCCTCATAAATACCTATTTCCTTCCCAGAACTTCCCTTCCTTTCCTTAAAAAACCCTCCACACAGCATCCCCTTAGATGACACATGCCCTGAGATAAATTATTTTCCTCAAGGCCTCGTGTGTGGAGCTAACGTAAAAAAAGACTTAGCTATTAGCTAGCCGATGATTGAACCCGCGACGTCTGGATGGAAGTCTGACGCCTTGGACTTGGACTACTATCCTGTGATTGTCTTTTAAACAAATAATTTTTTTACGTTACAAAGATGTTCTTTGGGAATTATAATTTTCGTCATCAAGAAATATCATTAACATTCAGTATAATTAGGGCCGGTTTTATAACCATCCGTTCGTTACACTTGATACCATTTTTAACAAATATTTGGTCTACCGCCTGATTTCGCCGTTTTATAAACATTCGCCAGGCTACCGGTCGGTTAAATAGCGGTTAACGCTTTACGGACCGATTTTGGTCAGTTAAATGGATAACGATCCGTTTGCTGACGTTTTTTGACAGTTGTAAGTAGGAAGTTGTTCTCGGCGCTCGGTTATTTGGATCCGTGTTACTATTATATTTTTATTATTATGCTATTTTTCAAAGATAATATTGTATAATTTGCGTTTATGCAATGGATTCCTCATCGAGCAGTGGAAGTTAAGATAACTGATTGACATTTCTCGAAGATAGTTCATCCAGTAGCAGTGAAGACAAAGCTGCAAGACGCAGAAAACCGTGTGTTTTTACGCATAGATTGGACTATTTCAATTATTTTGCAGACTTCGATTTCAAACTGAGGTTTTTGTTTGTCAAAGGGGACCGTAGCTCAAATTTTAAACACAATTGGAGCTCAGTTAATGCCAGCGAACGCGACATATCGAAATCAGTCAGTTGGGCTAGCCCAGAACCCAGCAGTTATTACTAATACTATGTTTCTACGCTCTGGGATCAATGCTGCAAGCAGCTGGCGATTTTACAGGAATCTTCAAGTCGATGGTGTGCATTGTTCTATGGAGAGTGACCCAAGTAATAAAACCAAATAAAACTTTAGGACCAAATGTAACCGATGACCGCTAGTAACGCACATTTGTTTATAGTACGCAAAATAAAATAACGAACGGATGACGGTCCGTTAACGAAAAACGGTTCGTTACGTAACTGAAATTTGGTACTTCGTTTATAAAACCGGCCCTTAGTCTGTTATATTTTGCTTTTGTTAGAAGTCAACATGATTACAATTCTTCAGTCGGAACCCACATTATACATGTGAGTACAATCTATTTAAATAATAAAATATATCTTATTTGCTTTCTAAGTGTTAAAATGGATGTTCAAACAAATTTGTTGAACAGCAACAATATTAAATGATCTGAATATGCTTAAATTGTTAAGCGGAATGATCTTCACTGACTTGATATTTCTTTATAAAATTTTAAATGATGCACAATATTTTACTATAGTCCAGATTAACTAACTACCATAGTATATGGAAACAGTTACCGCAGAGTCAGCGGACATCTTCCATTAAACTAAATAGATACAAAAGATTTTTGTTGATGCAGTTTTCTAATGATTTAATAAGAGTATAATTTTATTTTCTTTTGATTAAATTTTCGTGTATCTAAAATCTCTAAAGCTAAATATCTAAAAGCTCTAAAGCTCTATTTTTCTTATAAAACATCGTCTGGTGTCAAACCCTTTCTTATTTTGCTTCATCTCCTTCCTCCTTAATCACACTTCCTTCCTCCTTCGGGAATATTCTTAACTTTGTGAAACCGATAAATTTTTCGTATAAAATTGACATTTCAAATACCTTGATGAAGTTAGCCAAGTTTTGGCTGACCCGTTTCGTAGATTGGAGGAAAATCAGTCCACGGGGACGATTTACCTAGAGACTGGAGACTGAAAGTTTCCTAAACTTTCCCGGGAAGGATTTTCCAGAACGGGTCAAAGCTACGACAGCACTTTTCTTGGAACAACCACTCTTAACGCTGTTTGGATGAGATTTCTTATATTGTTTCGTTTTAAATTCATGTTTCCCGATATTTTCAGTGGAAAAGAAAATACATTGCTTTGTTCCATACTAGATAATACTGTCAATTTCTAAACTCTCAAAGAAGAATAAGCAAAGATAGACGATTTAAAAAAAAAAAAAACAGTATTTTATTTCACGTTATATCATTTTGTAAGCAATTTTATTGATAACGGATTACGACTTAAAAATTATGGATGTTATAAATATGAAATTTCGGATCTGGATACGGATACGGATGTAGGAATAATATTATACTATATATTTCGGATACGGTTACGGATATGAAATTATTTCGGATTATCCGCTAGTTTCGGATAATTTCGTATTAGAATTTATAAATTATATAAGTAAAATACAAATTGCAAGAATTCCTAGTCTTTATTATCCGTTGTTTAAACAATCTGTCAAATAAATCACTATTATTATAGCTAGTGCTTGTATTTCTAAGTACATACATATAAAGGAATGTACTTAGAAATACAAAAACAAAATTATAATAAACCAAGATAATCAATATGTATTATAAAAGAAAGTCCAAAAAAACGCGCGGACCGCAAAAACTCGGAAACGAGTCCCGGTACGATCAAGGGATTTACATGGTGTGGTAGATCTCTATCCTCACTCCAGGATAAGGGTACCTGTTTTTACCTAGAGAGCGTAAAGAAGATAAAAGGGCTGGATTTTCGCCCCCTTGAAATTTCAAGAACAGTCCAGAACATTCGAGTGTATTCTTGAGCATTCCATAACTTTCCAGAACATCCCGGAACATTCTGGAATTTTGTGAAATGTTCGGAAATAGGGAATCGGAAACACCAATGTCGGGTAACCCAACTAGTATGATAATAAAACCTTGGTACACTTTTACTGTAATCTAAGTATATAATAGCAAAAACAGTTCTTTATTAATTTTGTGATGAATAATGAAACCTTTACAAAATGTTTATTTATGAATTTTAACCTTAATTGTAGTTTAATGGTCAAAATTGAGCAATCAATGTACACCTGAAATCACAAAATAAATCACAAACAATGCAAATTGCATGAGAAACGCGCGGCTTGTGTGATAAGTGACCTGAAAAACCTGTCGTAACCTGTCATTTAGACTCCGCCTTTTTCCAAAACTATCCGAAACTTTTATATCGGTTTCGGTTATGGTTACGGGTATTTTTTATTTCGGATATCCGATAGTTTCGGTTACGGTTACAGAGCTCCACAACATCCCTATTAAAAATGCGAAAATAATCCTTCTTAGTTATTTTTAATTATTTTCCTTGCTCATATATAAATAAACATATTTTAAATTGCACTTAACTGATAAAGAAACATGTTTGTATGGTAATCGAAAAACAAACGTACGAAAATCTCTAGCGCTCAACGCATTTGTTTGCAAATGCATTGGCGCTTCAGTTGTTAGGTGTAAGAGTAAATAATATATATAGACAACGTTTCAAAAAACCTTAGTTTGCAGTCGATTGTTATTAACTTAACTTTTTAAACTTTAGATCAAGGAGAAAATGCAACTGATTGCCAAAAATATCAGTAATTTAAACCACGATTTTATTAAATAGGTACCAGCAGCCCACGATCTTAAGACTTGTTTGTTCATTTATTCATCATCCAAACCATCACCTTCGGACACATAGCTCGTTAATGAAGGCACCTTAATTATTACCCATGCCGTCAATGAATTTTATGCTTTATGTAATGATGGCCCGTGGCACGTTGGAAACTGGAAAACTGGGTTGTGGGAGGACAGGTTTCCATATGTTTGTTAATGAACGCTAATAATTACAAAAAGAAACGCTTCGGGATAAAAAAAGACGAGCTCCATGACTGATGAAACTATTATAATTGTGTGGGCGCAGCACAACGTCTTAATTTCAGTATGCAGTTTCAAGTCACTTCTTAAAATGTCTCATAAATTTTCGTTATTTGTTTTTGGGGTGTTATGCCGTGTTGCGCTACCTCCGTCTTTAGTCAACGTTTCGGACAGCGTTACAGTACGTTACGTTTCGGACAGCGTTACACATCAGGGCTGATGATGGACACTTTAACGCTGTCCTAAACGTTGGCTGAAGAAGGAGGAAGCCCAACACGGCATAACACCCCAAAAACAAATAACGAAAATACTTTTGGCCGTGAAAATTTAAAATCGTGTCTCATAAATTTTCCGCATTTTCCAAATTTTGTCAAAGTAAAATTTTGGTAAAGAAAAATTATACTCGTAGGTCGTAAATATTCGTTGTGAAAGATTTCAAGTCTTTAGGGAAATGTAAAATTATTTTATTTATCAACCATTTATAACTAACTAGCCATCACGCCATTTTCTATGGGGTTAGGCAGAGAGGACAGATCGCCGAACACCTCTATCTTGGCACACACTCCTTGCTTCATACATATCTTTCTGTTGTTCTGAGTCTTGACATGACCTGACTCAAATTCACTGATGTCATGTGTTCCTGTATTCACTTATGTCATGTGTTCCTGTATTCACGTGTCATGTATTCCTCAGACGTCCCCGACTTCTACCATTTACATTCTCGACCACAGTAAATACAGAAATAGTAAATTATTAGCAGTTAAAAACCCGCTCCGCAGGTTTTTGCTTTTAGTTCGGCTTCGCCCAGTTAGTGTTTGACCATTTTATTCCAATAAGAACTGGTTTCAAGAATGGCCTGCTCCTCGGATTCACTGTCATCGAGTGATAGTCACCGGTACAAAGTAACCGAGAGAGGCAATGACTACATATGTAATATATAGCCGCACGATACAACCAGGTATATTGTCAACCTTTCCATATCCGAAGAGATTCTACTTTTTAACATATTCGTGGCAGTTATACCTAGAGGGGGCACGTTCCCGTCTGAATTGCTGACGAAAGTGGCGCCATTATGTGACGAATTAAATTCATAATCGAATTATAACGTTAGCTTTGTTTAGAATACCACGTACACAGACAGATGTTATTTGTGGCGCGACGCGTACGGCGTGGACATGAACTCGAAACTGGGGTCTTAAAATTAACCAAGCAGACGTTACCGTATTAATACTATTCGATGTCTTGTGAAAACTATCCGAACTTTGCTACAACAGGTTGCGAAGTTATGTTTCTCTCAGAAACACATAAGTACCTAAGTCAAGGATTATTCTATATATAGATACACTTTCAATGGTGTGGGTTGTATGAATATTCCTGTCATTTGCGAAACAAACTTGTTTTTCTAAAAACTGACTGATTCTTAATAAATCTACTTTTGTAAAAATAAAACTAGACAAGTTCCCCGCGACAGTTGAACGGTATAGAGGTTTTTCAAATCACACTGCATTTTGTGGATTCTTTGTGCAACATTGTTAGAGCAAGTATTGGTGGCACGACCGCGCAAATCGGTAAACGATGTTCCCGTCCCGTGTTCGGCATTATTCCCCAATAAAACCAACAAACACGTGCTATGTACCCTGCACATGCACGCTGTACCTACCCTGTACACTGTACACGTCATGCACTACGTACTGAATACGACACATACGTGTATTCTTCGGTACACGGTGTCCTTAAATACATTGTACTGTCAAAACAATGTCATTGACGTGTTTCATCGAAAGCTGTGCTTACTTCGCCCATATTAAGACTCTGTTCACTTCCGTTATTTAAACGGCTGTGTATCATATAAAAATCAGTCACCCAAGCATGACACGTTTACAAGCCGACTAAAAATATATATTCGGTATATATATATATATATATATTAGGGTGTCCCAAAAAAATAAAAATTGTTATTTGTCAACGCATACCCTCTAATTTTGTTTCAATAATGACAAAACACTTGTAAAAAAAAATTCATTTACATGGGACTACGGCAACCCGTGCCGACTTGCATCGAAACCTGTCAGTACCTTCTTGTTTAAAGACGCCCGCCAGCAAATGTGTTGATGCGCTTGTAGTAACATGCTTTTTTGTTAGTAAACGCATATTACTCATTTAGGCAAGATGTCGTTAGATTAACGCAGTTCTAAAAAGAGTATATTTTTAATAGGAGTCGTAAAACACCAAATATTGGGTTCTAAACTGCCCTCTAATGGACAAGTTCTTAAAGTTTTGTTCTACAATATCCGGAAAGTGAATTTAACTGTCAATGAAAGTACTCATCTCACTATCTATTGGGAAAAGGCGCGTATACCAACCAAATCTTTACCCAATTGTGTGAAGAAACTTGTAAACTTATATCAAGTTTAGAGGGACTTTCAAAAACTTTCAAAAACTTTCAAAAAAACGCGCAGAAAACGCAATTTGAACAACGTCGTCAAGAGTTTGTCAAAAATTTAATTAATTTATTTGACATTGCACACGCCGATGCCTTTGAATTAATAAAAATAAATGATGATAGAATCTTCTCGCAGCAGCAAACAGAGCCAGGTCGTCCTGGATACTTAGGGGGGTGGACAAAAAACTGATAGATAAAGAGGAAAGAGCGCGCCTTAGAACAATCGAGAAAGAAAAGCGGCGTACTAAATATTTATCTGCGCCAACTCCTTCAACATCGTCTTACGAACCGTTACAAAACGTCTCATCTTCTGATTCTAACGAAGACACAGATTTAGAAAATTGGTCAAGTGACTACAAGCCCTGACATCCCACTCTTCAAAAAGTTTCGAGATAACTGGAGAAATGTTAATTCCGATAAAATTCAGTACTACGGAGAAAATTTTACATTGCACCTAACCGCTTCCAAAATCGATGATTTGCTTGACTTTACCATACTGCACTGACAACAAAAATACTTCGAGATGACTATCGAAAGTTGTTAGAGCTCTTTGTGATATTTTTGGGCGGAGAACAGAGAGAAAATTTAAGATTCGGCCTCCAGGTGCTATGCATCAAGCTCGATGGACGGCAAGGGCGCTTTATTCGTTGAAAATATTATTACTTGGTGCGCAATTTAAAATTACCGGTAAGGACAAGGCGACACTTTTAGACGTTTGCCTGTTCATAGTAACATCCTATGTCAAGCCATGTCTACAATGCATTGTAGCAGTTAAAGCACCTTACCAGAACTTGTGCTTTTTGAAATCATCTCAAAGGCAGCTTTACAGAAGTTCAGTAAGCATTTATGGTATTTAACCGGTGAAGTATTTATTTTTTCGCTGTTTGACAACGCTGTGGATCAAACAACTAAAATAAAAATGCTTGAAAATATTACCAAAAAGAATTTATCAACCCGTGACAATTAATGTAACATCCCATCGAAAGAAGATCTTGATGGTAAGTTTAATAAATAGTTACATTTATGTTTTGTATTGAGGTTTTTGTTCATATCATAGTTTAGTGAATTTTGTTTTAGAGAAAAATATTTACGCTTTATTTCAGTCAAAAGCAAGTTTTTGTTTGATCGTCTGAAAATCGATGCCAGTTTTAGAATGCCCTACGATGTGATCAAATAATGCTTCGTATCAAGAAGCCAGAAAGAAGGTGTCGTCGCTGAGGGTAGTGAATGATACAGCTGAAAGAGCTGTTAAGTTAATGCAAGAATTTCATGGTTTTATCACGGTCGAAGAGGAACAAAAACAATTTTTGTTACGATGCGTTCAAGAACACCGAAAGATTTATCCTGACTGTAAAAAAAAACTTTGATGCGCAAATTTAATCAATAAACCATTCTTAAATATAAAATACTACATAATTGAATATTTGTGCATTTTTTGGTTTTATTTATCCGACAAAAATTATGGTTTAAAATCCTTCCATATTAACTCAGTACAAATTTTTGTACCATATGTTTGGCATCAAGTCGGCACGGGTTGCCGGTGTTTAATCAAAATAATATTTATTACACGAGTTATTGGGATCAAATGGAATAAAATAAGAGGGTATGCGTATTTAAATTCACGAAAAACAAATTCTTCCTTATGTCTTGGGACACCCTAATATATATATATACATATACCGAATATATATATTTTTTTACAGTTCAATAGGGAAGGCTGAACGAATAGCTATTCAGCGCTTCACGGATAATATGAAACATTCCTTGTCGAAGCTCGATACACGGATAATACGGAATATTCTGGTATATTCTAGAATATTCCTTTCTTTAATTAATAGACAATCAAATATGCCATTTGTCGGAAGTACCAACATTATAAAATAAATTCTTGTCAAAATAAAAACAAAAGTACCTATTTCGAATTATTCCCGATTCCATTTTACCCTCTTACCCGATTTTTCTTTAAAATGAGATATACATCTGAGGTTTGGAATGGTTTGTATGGCAAGAAGGGTTTGTGTAATCATTCTAATAATAATAAATAAATAAAGTTTAAAACCGGTCACTTTATAACATGAATAAATTATTGTTTCAACAATTTTTCTATGATTGGCCGCATTGATTGGCTATGAAATGTAATATAAATGTAAATATGGTGTATATTAGTTACGTTCGCATAACGCGTACTTAAATGAGTTCATTTACATAAAATTAAAATGTTAAATGCATTTTTTTGCATGCTTTTTCGACTCTCTCGACAATTTTTCTCTTTTCTTAATAACAAAACTAAATCTAGCTGTTCGAATAAAAAATATTCCACTTTAACCAAGAAATAATGGTGTTTTTTATTATTTGAAATTTTTTATTTTCATTTTTATCTGCTTATCAAATTTCTTTCTTTTCTGTTGCACCCTGTACAGAATACAGCGTAGTATAAGGTCTTCTGTACACCGCGCTCCGCCCTAAGAGGTACCATACACGAAGCAATGACATCGTAAATTCCAATCGATGGAGTTTTAGTGCGGGGGACCCTCATGATCGCGTCAGATTATCCAACAGACATTCGTATGGGAGACCCGGCGGCCATGACAGCTAGGTGCATCCACCACTACCAGCTCCACTGAACAGAAAAAATCCTTAGATGTGTAATCTACATCCATAAATAAATTTAATCGTCAAGTTACACTAGAAGACCTCGCATCCAAAAAAATGTCTCTAATTTCTCTTATCTTATTATTATCTTATGTGGTAAATAAATCTCAAAATTTTCCCTGAATCATAAGATTTTTAAGTGGGTAGATCTAATATCTTTAACAAAATAATTAGAAATTAATATCTTTTATTTAAAAAAATAAGGAAATTTAGGGAAAATAACGTAATTTTCATTTTAATCCCTTGTTAAAATAAAAAAATTGAGACCTTGATTAAAATTGAATTTAAATGCATAGGCTTAATAATTACATCTGTTCGAATTTAACAAAACTTTAAAAATGAATATCTAATATTTAAAACAATACGTATTTAGTGATAAGAATGTAACTTTCATTTTAAGCTTTCGTTAAAATTAAAAATTATTACCTCGATGTTGGATTAAAATTTAATTTAAATGCAAAGGTTTCATAATTAAGCCTGTTCGACTTTTGAAATCTTACATGACATAATCTCCTACTTTCGAGGCTAAAGGAGGCAACGCAACACTGCATTATAACCCAAAATTAATTGCAATAATTCTTTTGGTTGTCAAAAACTAAAATCATATCGAATTAAACAACGCTTTTTAAGTACCACTCACAATGGTGGTTAATTTCGATTTGACAGCTCGTGGTAGGGACCACGATCATGCGAACTCTTGCGGGATTAAAAAAAATATTCAACACCTACATACCGGAACATTAACAGAATTTACTTAGTAAGTAAGTACAAAAAATATTTAATGCAAAATAACTTAGTGCAACAAAAAACAATGTAGTGCGTTATCTATAAAAAAAACTGATTTTTCAGGAGTGCAGGAAGTAGGTTGGAGGTCGTAAATGTTGCGGCCATTATCCAAGTAGGTGCTTTAAAAAAGGCTTTTGAGGACATCCTCAGATGGAATACAACCAGAAAAACACTTGAAAAATATATCATCCCCAATCTACATTGAAAATTAAGAGGGCTGCTGCAAAAAAAAATCGGAAGGCTAACATTATTTCTTTCGTTCAAAATGGACAAAACGCTTTTAATCTCATGTTTTCCCTTAACTCTCCTAACCTATGCCTTGTTAAAGTTTTTAACATATATTCTGAAAAAAAAAACACAATTCATTCTCATTTTAAATACTGAGGTGTTTTTTTAAGTGATTAACATGAAAAAAGTTAAATCAACACGGTGGTTCACTTCACCTCCAGTGTGGAATGAAGAGAATCATTTTTGGATAAAATAATTACTTATGAAAAAGCGGTTTTCTGAAAACGTATTTTAAAAATCAATTAAAATATTTTTTGTAAAATATGCTTACAGTATTAAAAAGTTCTCGAACCACTTCACCCTCGCCGATGTTACTAATCGGCGAACTACACGATTTGGGTGGGGAGGAGAACAGAGGTCGCCCATATTTGAAATGGGCTGAATATTTAAAAATAACTGCAGGCTACGGATGGGTGAGAGCCATCGAGGATCGGAAAATATGTAAAACAATGGGGGTGGCCCATGTACAAATTGATCATGCTGGGCGCGAAAAGGCTCGCAAAGAAAAATAAGATTTGTTGATATTTTGGGATCATGGACACGCCCATAATACACTTCTATTGCTTCATCTACTCAGTGATTCACGGTGGCAAATAAATGTTTCGGTTGCATATGTTGTCTGTCGCCTTGTTTATAGACGCGATAACTTTTTTACTGGCAAAAGAGGGGACCTGATGCGCTTGCAAATTTGAGACATGCGCTACGGGTCTTAAGTTAATGGAGAATTTTGGTAGATTTTATATTTCTTTCAGAGTTTCTTATGACAACTGCGAACCCGTATTACGAGGTTGGGTCGTGTAAGCAATTATTTAAACCTTTGTCATATAAAATCCTCTGTTAATTTTGGTTAATGCAAAATTTTTTTTTTTTTTTACAGTTAATACCGCACAAGAGTCCCAACTGCTCCCGTCTGGAGCCAGTGAGACTGTGGCATCCCCAATCGGAATATGTTGTGAGGCTGAAGGTAGCGGGGAGGGGAAGGAGATAGGGATGAGGAAGGTAAGGAAGTACCTGGCTATTCAGATCTGGTCACTAAACACGGCTAAAGGCATTTCAAGCGCCGTTTCAATTCTGAATGGTGGTCTTACACCAGGGCGATACTGATAGTATCTTCCACTCTGGAACGTGCCGCAAATATACTATATAATATTTTAAATGAATAAATTGTGAAATAACACAAATTAATCAAATGAAATTTATTTGCGCACGCCGGGTTCAAACCCGCGACCTTTGGATTGTGAGTCGAGAGTCTTGCCTCGGGACCACGGAGGCCGTCTGATGGTGTTGATGAAGATTTATTTATTTATTTATGGACAAATACCCCATTAACAATATAACAATACACGAATAAGAAACAGAGGTGACTGTGTAAGGAGAGTACATATAAATGAAGAGCATTGACAATAAATAATATAAAAGTACATATATAAGATACCTACAAGTCTTGAAGATGGCACAGTGGTTACAGAGGGCAATTAACCTTCTTCTTTCTTATATCCTTATTTTCCCGATTCTCTTTAACCTCACAACATTGAACGTTCAGTTGATTAGTCAGAAGAAGTGAATCATCTATCTGGTACAATACTCAGATTACCCAAAAACACCACCAAATCAATTAAAATGCAAAAAAACTTGTAGTGAACTAAACAAAAAATTGACGTTTTTTGGGTTATTAGTAAGATATTTTAAAATGTCGTACTAATTTACTGTTATGCTTTCCGGTATTATTTTATGGCATATTTAATATGACACGTATAAAAGATAACTTATGTAATTTTATTTAAATAAATCTATCTATCTATATAGGTAATTGTATAAGTAAGAGTATGGGCGGGCAACCCAGTTTTTTTTTTTATCAATGTGAAATTTGAGAAAACTATCCCCCATCTCTTTTTCCACACCCTTTAAAGCAGAAATGTGATACTTCTTGAAATGGTGATCTTTTAAGATGTTCAAAATAAGAGGTAAATTTCTGTCTACATCTGACTTTGAAAAATTCTGCTTAAAGCCCGTGCAACGCCGGGACTAGTTAAATGTAAATGTAGAAATTTCAAGAGAAATTGGCACTCCACTTCAAGTTGACGCACCACTTCAATTTCATAAATTTTTCCCACGAAGGAAACTTTAAGTTTCGCTTGGAAACTACTATTTGCTTTCAATCATCAATCATGTGTTATAGCGTAGAACTACAAAGTTATTGCTTCCGATTAAAATATTAAATTTCAATTCAGCAATTTGTTAAAATTAGGTTTTATAGCTTTTTCCATTTCTTCTTTCCATTAAATTTGTAAATACTAATTAGAGAATGAGTCGTACTACCCATGTGCATTGTTTCAGAACGCTGTACTTCTAATTTATAGATCAATTACTATTCCGAGATACGATTCTTTGAAGTTCTTATTGATAAAAACAACTAGGATGGTTAATTTATTTCAACAATATTTCCAGAAAGTATGCAAGAAGCACGATGAGTGTCTACGGTATCCCTAATATGGGATATGTTGTGAAGCTGTTGGTAGTTGAGAGGGGAAGAAGATGGGGAAGAGGAAAGTGGGGAAATACCTGGCTATTCAGATCTGGTCACCAAACACGGCTAAAACCATTTTAAGTAACGTTTCAATTCTGAATGTTGGTCTTACACCAGGGCGATACCTTAAGTATTTTCCACTCTTGAACGTGCCGCGAATATACTATACGAGTATGTTATTTTAAATGAATATTTATGAAATAACACAAATTAATCAAATAAAATTTATTTGCCCGCGCCGGGATTCGGCCGAGTCAAGAGCATTACCCCTCGACCACGCCGGCCGTCATGGCCGGCATGTCACGATCAAGTTGATCAAAACTTGTCTATGGTCATGTCCAGGTGCCAGATCAAAGAAGACCATTGTTATGAGTAGGTTTATCATCTGAATGAAGAAAGTCGCATAAACCAATATACAGTTACCTGGTAGTTCATCCTCTCTGCCTACCCCTGCAGAACAGTGCGAAGGTTAGTTTGTTAAATAGTTAAAATAACGTCATTTTTTACACATTAGCTCTATAAAAGAGGCCATGAGGAAAAACATGCTTCAGGGTCTGTGTCACCTTTGGGGATGCTGTGTGGACGAGTGACAGATGTACGAATCCATCTCTCCCATTGAGGTGCAAGGCGATGTACGTTAATATCTTAAATACTTTCTGGCTAAGAATTTTTTTTCTCTCTTTATGAAGCAATGACAGCTGAATTAATGGCATCTTTTCATACAAAAAAATATTAATTTTCATGGGGTTTAACTACATATACCTTACCAAATCAAACAAAAAATAACATAAACTAGTACTTACATTTAAAACTAAAGTCAGAACATGGCTGAGAGAACTGAGTGATAACAAGTTACAAAACATTATGAGGACAATTTAAATACATCTAGATAATCAACACAATAGTATTTAAAACCAAACTACTACAGTACGTTTTAGAACAGAAAACCATAGTGAGGAGGTCTGTGAAAACTATGACATTATTCTCATACGTAGATATTCTTTGCCCCTTTGTTTATGCAATATAAAACAAATGAATATGTTATGGTCAGTTACAAACTTAGCTCAAATAGAAACTGATGAAATAAAACTTAAAAAATGTTTTCTTTTTAATAAGAAATGTATAAAATAATAAAACTCCTTATGCGGTTAACCCAGAAATGCATGCAAGTCTAAAATCCGTATGATATTCCGTTTCACAAGATTACCAATGCATTGAAATATGTAGAACCCGCAATGATATTTGCACAAGCAATATGCACATCTCATTATTTCCCGTGCACTTGCTCGGGCATGAAGTCGTAAGAGCTCAGCAAAATAATATCGATACGTCGCTGGAGTATTTGAGCAAAAATATGCACAAGTTTATTGAGGCTTCGAGAGAATACGGTGGATTGAAAAAGTCTTCGAATGTTAAGGGATGAACTTAGAGAGAAGTGTATCTTTTGACATTTGTACGGCAAGATATTAAAAACAATGATAACAATTTTCGCTGTCTCATCACAATTTCTATTGGTAATGTATTTGTTAAAGCTTATCTTGGCTTTTAAAATTCACCATAAATGATTTATTTATTTATTTATTAATAGACGCTCTTTTTCGGAGCTTTAACATATAAAGCATAGTTAGAAAAATACATATTTATTGTACATAACGGAACTGCCTTAATAACAATATTTTAAATTTGTTTAAAGATAAATTGAAGATGTCCATTGACTCGGTATAATTGTTTCTCTCCATTAGTATTCTGTGCAAAGAGGAATACATATGGTAGTAAGACCCAGAAATTCTGCACTGAAATAAATCCTGACTTCTAGCATTATGCGGTGGAATTCGGAAACTTATCAATTTAAGTAATACCGGACTATCAACTTAATCATTTAGAATTTTATATAGAAATACCAAGTCAGTGAAAATTCATCTGTCTGACATTTTGAGCATTTCATATCGTTTAAACTAGTGTTGTAGTTCAGCTGGAATACCCATTTTAAAATTTATTTTTGTTTTGTATTCTTTCAACGGCTTGTACATGTATATTATAATGTGGATTCCAGACAGGAGAATTGTGCTCAAGTTGACTTCTAACATTCGCAAAATATAACAGTTTAATACACTTTCTATTGTTAAAATTTCTAATTAGACTAGTTATAAATCCCAACATTTTTAAGCCCTTGTTATGAAATAACGTTCATAAAGATGGTTTCAATTATGCACACTTTTACATAATAATATGTGTGCATCTATTCACAGTAATTAAACATTATCCTGACAACTTTAGGCACAGTGGCATTAAAGGCAAATTGATAAATAAGTCAACCTCAATCAAATGAGGTTGACCATTAGAAACTGAGTTGACAAATGGGTCGGGTTTCCCCCAGGCGTCGTAGTTTCAATTCCTGTGCTAGCCTCTAGGAACGTTTTCCGCTTACAATGATGGAAGTAAAAGTTTTTGTTTTCTATATTGTCAGGTTATTCGTAACCCGGTATATTTGTCTTTACTTTTTAAAATGTTGATTACTTGCAGAAACTGGCAGTTTGATAGAATGGCCTAACTCAATAAGCGGATTGAAGGTGAGAATTCTTTTCATGTTCTATTTCAAAAGACATTTTGAAAGATGCTCCGATGAACTAGCGCTATTGATCCCTTCGGTACCGGTGCAAAGTCCCAATACATTTTTACATAGTTGACATTATTTGTCACATGAGAACAGGTAGTTTGTGTGACTCGTTCTTTCTCTGTAACTGGAATGATTTCTTTTATCCTGAGTATCTTCAAGATCTAAGTTCATTCCTTCAAATCCATTGAAGACATTCCCAACGATGAGAATGTACTGAGTTAATGACTTCTGTGAATCTACATCATCTGTGGCCACATTAAAAAAAGGGTTAAGTGCAGGAGATTTACGTACGTTTGGTTTTGGATTCACCAATGCTCATTAAAAAAATCATATCTCCAAATATTAAAACAAAAAAAGATAACCGTCATTTTTCCCAAAATTTTTCGACGTTTAAAGCTGCAGCTACCCGAATTTCTACCGATTTCTGGCATATCTCCCTTGAACATTTGAATTTTTTAAGCTCCTTAAAAAAAAATTTTTTTTTGAAGGTAATTAATATACATTCCCCACGCCAAAACACAAATTATATAAAATTCCCTCATAGAAAAAAATAGCAGAGTATGCTCCGAAAATTTTTATTTTCACGTCTGTCTCTATTATTTAACAAGTTAAATGTATAAAAAAATTCACAGTGTTTCTTTGAATGTTGTTTTAGACAAACCTCATGAGATGTTTGCTCTCTTCTAAACGAGTCGTGTTTAATTAAACATTTTCACAATTTTCGCTTCAATTTCATCGTTTTAAATATTAGTGCGCTCTCTCCAACATTTGTAATTACATATCTCTCCATCTTATTCTTTCCGAGCGAGGATACGGTGCCTTGACACTTCGGTACGCGTCACTTCTGGGCGTCGCGTCGCGTCAAATTACGCGTCTCAATCTACACAATCCAAAAGCGAATGAATTAACATAATAAAGTGTAAAATTCCATACAACTTAGTAACTAAATAAATAAAATGCACAAATAAAAAAAGGATTTCATTTATAAAATACCTCTTTACAATTTTCGTCTGTTGAAGAACATAATGGTGCAAGCTTGTCTAAAAAGACATCAAAGTAAAATCCTCATTCCTCATTGCATTTCGTCGCTGCAATATTGATGGAGCCCTCCTTATCTCTGCTCTGTGGCGGTTTGGGCCGACTGTGTCTGAGTAAATCCTGCTACCCGCATCTAGTCAGCGAGATATGGGGGTTGCTGGTACCTACGTCAAGACGGAATCCTGGACTTCAATGCTTGGCTGATCGCTTAATCCTGATTGATACATTGCAAGAATGCTGGGGTGCTTTGCGGTAAGGGTAGTCGGGGCTCCATTCTAGGGGAAAATCCTCCCTTACAGCCTGACCGTCCGTACAACTGTGATGGAAACGATGAAAAGTGAACATTTCAAAACACGTAAAAGTACGAGGAGTTAATGGATGAAGAAATATTTCTGGACGCATCGTTCATGTAGCGTATTGCCTTGTCATCGGCTCTTATAAACAACACTTAGGCAGTAATTCACGTGCACATTGTACATAATTACATCGTATTTATACGAGAAAGAATACGGGATATTAATATTGTCAGATTTGTAAAGCTTAAGGATTATGTAAAGAATTGATTGCTTAATTACTGCACTGATCAAAAAAATGTTCACAAAAATGTACTTATTTGTTGAGAGGTTGAAGTTCTTGATATACCTATTTTTTTTTACATGATCCACACAGGAGGCCCTGAGGAAAATAATTTCCCTCAGGGCCTATGTCATCTTTGGGGATGCTGGGTGGAGGGTTTTTTTAAAGGAAAGGAAGGGGAGGAGAGTTCTGGGAAGGAAAAAGGTTTAAGGGGTGGGTAGGAATCTGGGGTTCAGTGTGTCTTGGTCATCCGCCTCCAAGACCTAGACAAACCTCATCCCATGAACCCGGGCACCCCTGCTAAATCACCAAACGTAGCGAACCACTTGGGGTGACCTATGGCAGAGGTGTTGGTTATCCAATAAAGGTTATTAATATTCCCGCCTCCCAAATTGCTGAAATGACTAAATTCGAAAATGACTAAATAATTTTCTGTGAAAATATCATATTATCTGTATTTAACCGTTATCTAAATTATTGAAATAATCGGTTCCAATTTTGAAAATGACACTTCAATCGAAGCAAATCGAAGGAAGTATCTACTACTTTAAAATTATGGTAGGAGTAAAGCATATATACTTAAAACCTTTGACTTAACTTAAATAAAACCCATCTTTTGGTACGAGCAAAGCATATATACTTTAACCTTTGACTTAACTTAAATAAAACCCATCTTTTGGTACGAGCAAAGCATATATACTTTAACCTTTGACTTAACTTAAATAAAACCCATCTTTTGGTACGAGCAAAGCATATATACTTTAACCTTTGACTTAACTTAAATAAAACCCATCTTTTGGTACGAGCAAAGCATATATACTTTAACCTTTGACTTAATTTAAATAAAACCCAACTTTTGGTAGGAGTAAAGCATATATTCTTAAAACCTTTGTCTGAACTTAAATAAAACTCATTTTGGTAAGAGTAAAGCATATATACCGAAAACCTTTGACTTAACATAAATAAAACCCATGATTTACCTCGTAGGGGACGGTTTAGGCTTGTTTTAACAGCTTATTCACATCAATTATAATTTTGTTTTGTTTGAATTAATCTGTAAACTATGGAAAAGATAATATAATCCCAATTTTTAAATTTTTCCCTGATATCATAATTTCCTGGTAATTATGCCCACGAAACTTCACTTTTGGAGGTCAGTACGATTTTATAATATTTTCGAAAGATTATTTTAGTTTATTGATTGTTATTATATCTTTTTAAATAATAGAACTCCAATATTTTTTAAATTCATTTGTAAAAATAAATCTACTATAATGATATTGTTAAGTTCTGCAAGAACCAGTTTTTTATAATTGTGATAAACTGTTTAGACGTTTAAAGTCATTATTAAACCATGGAGGCCACACGGAGATGACATATTTATATGATTTTATGTACTCGGACTAAAAAAATTTATTTGTATGCAGTTTAAAGTGTTAAATTAGCCCCTCAGGCCTCGGGTCTATTTTGTCAGAAGGTCAAAATATTTCCGCTTTGCAATGATAGGCAAATAAATGAAATATTTCTTATGCATCCAAAAACTAAAAACTGTTTTTGAAAGGTGATGATATATGCTTTTTAATTATATAATTCGAAATAAACATAACTTTTGAAATATAAAAATTTTTTAGCGCAAACACAAAAAATTTTTAAAATGGCTTTCTTACGTTTTTTCTAATTAAAATTTCTGTTAACGAAGAAAACAAAAAATATACATATTTCAATAGAAAAATGTATTATAAAAGTTTTCGTCAACTCACTTTTTTGTCGTTTTTGTAAACATAATTAATAAAAACTTACCAAAATCCTTTTTTTAAAATTGCATTCTGTAACTTTGGTTACATAAAAGTTCACATTATTTTGTGGTTAATTTTGGTTTTTAATATAAAGCGGGGTGTTTTCTCATTCCAATACCGATAAGATCATATTATTCTAACCATGATAATAAGTATGAGTTGTTACGAAAAGCGAAGAAATTAGCCTGAGTGATTAACTTGAAAAGTAGGTACCTATTTGCAGAAAATCGATTTATTTTTATTTTTTATTATTAGTTATTGAAGAAGAAGATAATATTAATAAATCTAAACGAAACATGAAACAGACAGAAAATAAAAAGGGTAATGGTCATAACTGGGAATTAATTGGTATCTATATATTTTGTGCGAATCGCGTTTCGTTATCTTAATGTTTTTCAAACATGAATCTATAAAATACGCTTAAATTTATTTCATCTTAAGCCATTGGCGAGCAAATGAATATCCTATGGGGTTAAGTAAAGTAACAACCCCTCTTAAGGCTGTGGTAGCTGGTAGCATGATGGTATTCCTTGGAGCTTAAGTAACTACTACATCCTACTTTATTATGGAGGCTTTCGTGAATAGTTATTATCTTCCCTAAAGAAAACCTTCGTACAGCAATTATTCACAAATAGAAATCAGCAGTGACAGGTACAGCAGGACGACACTAATATATTTTCTGATGTATTCCATTTGACAGAATTGCATAATTAAATCAAGTGCATATCTGATGTTTAATGCTAGAAATTCCTATGTCAGTTTTAGTAAATTTATCTAAATACAGAAAATATTCAAAAAATCTCCCTTGTTTGAATGCTGTGTAAATCTATGTCAGGTGCTCTAGATTGATGAAACTGTGGCCTATCTGTTGTTGAAGTCAAAAATTTGATTCAGCATTTTTTACGCACAGAAATCGTTAAATAATCTTCATCTCAGGGCGATTCACAATATTAACATTACTTCTAGCATTAAGCTCGTTATATAAAATAGGCAGTCCAGTTATTTTCAGTAGTACTTAAAGTTTCGCTAAAATTTCCACACTCCCTTACTTCTACACCCACATATTATGTAGATACTTATTATTGAAATAATAAGAAATTACATTGAAATCATATAGAATTACCTGCTCATCTTATAATTATTGTTATAATTGGAAAAATAAGTTACGTGTATTGAAATTAGATAAAAAAAAAAAAAAATATTTCCTTCAACTTATTTACTTCAACAAATAACTAGGGTGTTTTCGTCGGGGGAGATGGAAAAAGTACCTACATAAAAGTTTTAATTTAAGTACGCAGTTAAGATGAATATAGTTAAGCCATATTTTGATAGTTCTACGTCATGTTTTTATTTTGATACAAATTTGTACAATAAACGCCAAAATATTTTTTTTTCTAATAAACCCAAACTAAAGATTCAATAAACTCATTCAATTTTAGGTTTTTATTTTTGAGTTTGGTGGTGATTGTGAAGAACCAGTGAAATTTAGATAAGCGAAAGAAGAAAACAGAATAAGTTGGCATTATTTCCGCTTTGGGCTTGTCTCTTTAAGTCCCCACATTACAGTAAGTAAACAGTTATTACATTACATTTTGTTTCTAAAATTTTAAACTTTAATTTAATTTAAATCATGTGTTTTTACTCTGTATTATTGTTTTTTAATCCTTTTTAAAAGTCTTTTTTTTCTTAGTTCTCTATTTAAATATATTTTTAACAATTGATGAATCAATAATCTTATTTTTTATTTAAAATAAACATTAACTGGTTTGACTCCCCTGAATTGGTTTCGTTAATTAATTAGCATGTACCTTGCAAACCAACTCTACTCAAAACACCTTTTCATTGTAACAATACTGGCACCTATGCAGAACAAAATTCAACAATAAATCGCTTGCGTACTTTAGTTAATGAATATACTAATATCGATCCCGCCGGTAATCTGGTCTCATACAAAAATGCATTAAATAAAATTTCTCTGCTGGTACAGTACCACGTAAACATCGTGTAAACGTAATATGCCTGGCAGTACTTGCACTCTAAAATTATTAATGCATTAGATATCATAGATGCTTATAAAATTTATCTTATCGGTGGACGTAATCCATAATACCTATATATTAATTATTTTATATTTTATTTTGCTCCTATGAAGATTTCTTACTTTTTTGTATTTTATAAGTAAATCTTTGTACCCTTTAGGTATCTTATATTCTTATATCTTATATTTCTACATTTTGTTTTTTATTATATTATTTCTAAATTTTATTTTTTTTTAAATTTTTACCTAATTCTTGATAGTTGGTAGTTTATATTTTATACTTTACACTTTATACATCTTACCTTTTACTCACTACTTATTACCTTACTTACTCCCCTTTTTAACCTTTTTTTAAGATTTAACTTACATTTATACTGTTATTCTTCATGTTGTTGTACTATTTAATAATTTTGTTATGTAAATAATATTAATGGCACATGTTGTGCCGTATGTGTGTAAAAAAATAAATAAATAATTAAAATACTTATTCAATCACTATTAAAAGTGAATTAAAAATTTATTCGTGTCCCAACTAAACCAAACTACACAAAAAAATAATGACATATATTATGAAGTACCTCTTGTCGTAATACAATAAGTAATACCTGTTAAATATGGAATGTATTAGCATTAGTGACCAGCTCAGGTACGGGGGCTCCATCGAGGCCAGAGTTAAGTTAGCCTCTCAGAAACTGGGCATACTGTACAGGGCACGCAGATACTTTAATAGTACACAACTGCTAGCCCTGTACAAATCGCAAGTGCGCCCCACGGTTGAATTTGGCAGCCACCTCTGGTCTGGAGCCCCAAAATACCTGAAAAAAACCCTTGACTCTGTGCAGAAACGGGCGGTCCGTTTGATAGATTCTCCTAATTTAACTAACGGATTGCAATCTTTAGAGCACAGGCGCCAGGTGGGAATGCTGTCCTTGTTCTACCGGTATTACAATGGAAGATGCTCCGAGGAACTAGCGTCATTGATCCCCTCGGCACCGGTGCATAGTCGGGAAACACGCCAAACGCGCGCTCAACATTTGTACACGGTTGACATTAGTCACATGAGAACGGGTCGTTTCTACGACTCGTTCTTGAGTTCAACAGCTCGACTGTGGAACGATTTGCCGGCCTCTGTGTTTCCTCCCTCCTACAATATGGGTCTCTTCAAGACCCATGTTCACTCCTTCCTCTCCTCAAAAACACCCTCCACACAGCATCCTCAAAGATGACATAGGCCCTGAGGGAAATTATTTTTTCCTCAGGGCCTCCTGTGTGGAGTTAATGTAAAAAAAAAAAAAAATATTGAGTAAATCTATAATTGGTTTCTAAATTACATAAATAGCACATGTAAAAACCAATCTAGTTGTAACTAACTAACTAACTAACCATCACGCCGTTTCCTCGCAGGGGTAGGCAGAGAGGACGGACCGCCAAACAACTCGATCTTGGCACACACTCCTTGCTTCGTTCACATTCATACATCGTCTCATACATGCTCTTCTGTTATTCTGACTCTTGACATCGCCCGACTCAAGTATCTGATTCACTTGGTCGTGCCATGTCTTCCTCGGGCGTCCCCGACTTCGTCTACCATTCACATTTGCGTCATATATTCTCCTTACACTCCTTTCCTCATTCATTCGCTCTACATGCCCAAACCATCTGAGCGTCCCTTTCTTAATCTTATTCATTACGCTTACATCAGCCTTGCATTCTTTGCGGATCTCCACATTTCTCACACGATCATACATGGTTTTACCACACATACGTCTCAGGGATCTCATTTCTACAGCATTCAGTCTACTTTCATCCTTTCTCTGCCAGTTCCATGCCTCACTGCCATACATCAGGGTAGGTACCAGCACTCCATTATGGACGGCTAGCTTCGCTTCTTTTGACAATTTTTTGTTGCTGCCAACGGCGTTCAGACCTCCATTAATGGAGTTACCGGCATTTACCCTTCTTTCGATATCTCTATCAGTCTTCCCATCTCTCGTAAACATACTTCCCAAATACACAAACTCATCCACCTGCCCCAAGTATTCGTCGTTCACAACTATGTTGCACATTGTTTTCGTACTCTCTCTTTCTAGTTGTAAACTATTGATTTCCCTTAAATAAAATAAATAAATATGCCGAGAAACTCAGACAGTTCTCAACAAAATAGAAGTCCATAAACAAATCTTTCAAAACTTCAAAGTTGTAACACAGGCCCATTCCGTCGAAACGAGCTTTCGATAAAATCAGCGCAGAGTCGGTGGTGTTTCTCAACGATGAAGAAGTAACAAGTACTCGCAAGTAGCTGCTAGTAGCCCGGTGATATTGGAAAACTCCACTCGGCTTTTATACGCCGAACTTCTTACTATAATATTTGTTTATTACCTATCTTGAGAATTCCAGCAGATGGTTTTCGTTTTAAGAATTCTGCCCCTAAGGCCTAAGGTCTTAGAGAAATACTAGGATGTTAGAAAATTCTCTCTTCAATTTTGTTGGAATTCGAAGCTGAACTTAATATTGAGTGATCTTTTAAGAGCTTGTCTAGTTTTGTGGTGATCAAAAACTAAACAAAGTAGCTAAATATTTACTAGTTTACACGATAGGGTAGCATTAATAATGTTATTATTAATATATTTTATAATATCTCTAATATGCATAGCGGCCCCTGGTACCCCTCCAGTGTAGGCAATATTGTTAGTTACAAAATCTGCCAGATTAGAGATTTATTTAGAAATTTTCCAGCTTGACAATCAATTTATATTTTTTGACATAGTTATTTGCGGTTAACCTTTAAATGCATACAGAAATCTTGGTGTTCCCTCTTTTTATTAGATTATAATACGAAAGAATGAGTTTTATAAGGACGTCAGGAAGTGTCGTTCGGTGGCACATATGGCACAACTTGACTCAAATGCGATTGATGCTTCTTGGCGAAATCGTGTAAAATTTAATTCCATAAATAGATTTGACAAGATTTACTATTTACTGTACATCATCTCTTTCTCCGTTTATATGATAACTCTCTTTAATGTATTTACCAACACTTCCACCTTTCTATTTTTATTGTATTCAAATGAATATGTATGTAACTTTAAATGTTCCTGTAATTTCAAATATGTACCTCTAAGCCTGTCTCGACACAGGTATTTTCTAGTGAAACAGGCATAAAAAAACCCAATGTAAACATTCTGTATATAGATTAATAAAAAATAAATAAGTAAATAAATAAAACTGAAATTTTTGTTTTTAAAACTACCCTTGATATATGTAACGAAATTATCAATATATATTTACATACAACAATACCTATCCACAGTTTCACCTTCACAAACCTACCTTACACCCAACATAATAAAATTATAAAGGTAAATACTGTAATGTATAGAAATAAATAAAAATAAAAAAAATAAAAATAAATATTGTCGTTAGTGATAAAGACATGAAATGTAGCCGATGCTTAAAGAATTGTATTTAAGAGAACTGTTCAACAAATATAAATTAACGTTTTTTTTTACAATAGCTCCACACAGGAGACCCTGGGATAAAAAAATCCCTTTATTTTACAATAGCTCCAAACAGGAGAGTTTTTTTACAATAGCTCCACACCCTGAGGAGACCCTGGGGTAAAAAATCCCTCGAAGCCTTTGTTGTCTTTGGGAGTGCTGTATGGGAGGGGGGTCTTTTTTATGGAAACGAAGGAGAGGAAGTTAGGAAGGAAAAAAAGGTATGAGAGATGGATGGGAATCCGGAGGTCAATGTTTCCAGGAGTGACGACGTAGGAATCCATCCCTCCCACTGTGGGACAAGGCGATGGGTCTAAAGAGTTTGGTTGGAGAGGTCAAGGTTAGTTCTCCCTCAATCAGTCTCTCCCAATCCGTCCCGCCATGCAGTAGGTGGGCAAACGCGTTCATCACCAAGACCTAGGCAAACCTCATCTCATGAACCTGGGCACCCCTATAAATTTATCAAATGAAGCGAGCCACTTGGGGTGACCTATGGCAGGGGTATTGGTTATCCAATAAAAGGTTCTCGGAGAGGCGCTACCCATTCCCGCCTTCCAAATTCTAGTGCTATTATTTGACAAAAATCATGTAATTTCTGTCAACAACCTGTTATGTTGTATACTGTTAACTGCCTGATCAGCATTAACTTGATGCAATAATCAACATGTAATTAAGGTAATTGGTAATAATCATGAAATTAATTTATTCTAAGCTAGTACCTAATTAGCGTTTAATTAATATGCATCTAGACTTCTAAATCAATACCAGTTTTAAATAATGTGGCCGAAATCTGACAGCAAATCGATCATCGCAAAGATAATCTACTTTAGTTCATTTTGGAAGGCTGTTTGGTCATTGACTTCCCGGAGGCTTTATTCATCATTAATCTAAAACACGTTATATCGTTAATTAACCGTAAAGTTAGATCGTAAATTTTAATTAACGTTGTTAATATAAAGCAGAGCGATAAACTACCCACACCTGGTTTCTGCTTCTAGCTCCCGGTCGTACACTCATCAGTGGATTATTAATTTATTTGCGCTAGTACGGTCAAAAATATGACTGCTTTATAAAATTGTTTTGAGAGGCATTTCATTATTTTACTTTTGAGCTCCATTACAGTTATAGTGATGGCGTGTGTGTTGTTGCGAAGGCCTCTTTAAATGATTATAATATAAAATGAAAGATTGTTTGTTCAAAAGATGATTAAGTTTATTGAAACAATTTAGCACGCACGCGGTTCTATGTCAGAAGGAAAGAAACACGGATTTAAATGTAGGAACAATGATTTTACAAACTATTCGAAACCGGTGGCTGTTTAAGGAATAATCTCACAAATTTTCGCTTGGCAGTCATAAGCGTTTTTTCTAGTGCGCAGGTGTTACCATAGGGTAAATGCTTACACAGCATTGCACAGCATTGGAAAATCATTATTTAACTACAGTTCCTAATCGTAGTTCCTACACTGCATTAAAAATATTGATTTTTGGGGTTAACGGTAAAAATTATAAAAGAACGATCTGCAAATCCTGATCCAGGAAAAATATCTTGGGTTGTGCATTGATCAGCATTTGACTTTTAAACAACATATACAAGGTATTAAAGACAAAATCATCCCCTTAATTAGTGTATCCAGCCGGCTATCACATCTGTTGCCAAATAAATTTAAAAAAGGATTATATTACAGTCTCGTACATTCACACTAAAATTATTTGATTGAAATCTGGGGAAACACATGTGAAACATACATAAACGAACTACAAGTAATACAAAACAAGTTAATCAAAAAACTATTTCACTACAAGCCTAGAACATCCATAAAAAAAAGTATATATAGAAACAAAACTATTAACATTAAAAAAACTGTATGAATACAATACATGTCTCCTTATATACAAAATAAACAATAAACTCAAACATACAAACACAGAATTTATTAAAACATCCCAAATACACAAACACTTTAGACGACAACACGATAACATACATTTAAACACCATCCACACTACTATGGTAAACAATCCATTGGTTACGAGGGGGGCAACTTATATAATTGCCTACCAAACGACATTAAAAGAAAAAAAGGTGGATGAATTTTACAAAGATTGTTTATTCTTTATAAACAGAGTAATGAAATGGAGTAGCGATGTATTATGGTGTTTAGTTTGATTTAATGTATTTAATTATTTCTGGTTAATATGAGTGAAAATGTAATTTTCTTTTTTACTAGAATAAAAACAAACAAAAAAAAAAAGTAAAAATTATCACTATTCACGTAAATTTCTAATAAAAACGTACAGGTACAACGCAGTTATTGTACAATGCGTTTATTACTGTAGTGGCATTCTATTCTAAGCCGACGATGGATATATGAAACAAAAATGACAGTAAAAAAATTGAGTGTGACCGGGCAATTCAGAATCGTGCATCTTCAACACCTCCTTTGAAAAGTCGTTGAAAATGATGAAAAAATATTTTAAAAAAAAATAATAAGTATGTTACGTTAGGGTAGGTTGTGGGCTATTTTCAATATTTTTCATAACTTTAATGACTTTTCAAAGCGATGCTGAAATTGCACGATTTTGAGTGGTCATGGAACCAAATTGTGTTACAAAAATTATTCTAAAGAGTAAATAGATAAACGGTAGTCAAGGAAAAGTTTAAGGACTTAAATATTTAGTCATTTAAACAATTATTTTACTTCAATTCAACATTTTTAATCAACAAAATAATGAATGGCCGTGAATCAATTGAATTTCTGAGAAATGACACGAGAGGAAGAAAATCTATAAAGGTACGCACGAAAACGATCTCGACCTGGTCAGGCCATTCCCACATGGGTCGGTATGAAAGCAACAAATATTAAAAGAAATAATTTGCAAGTATTAAAAACATGAATACTTTGAAATAATTTGTATACCCCGATGATGACCTGTATACAAGTCCACGAAGCGCTTTATCGCACAAAATTGCCGTATTCTTAAGACTCTTTTTTGAAAATCTTAAATCATACTACGAGACTGTAGTTCCAGCTTTTTTTTAGTTAGAACGCCTTACTAATGAATCGTAGGATAATATTAAATGGTTGCAGTTAAGTTTATGTGGGAACCAACTCACCGTAAGCTTAGAGTCACGATTCTTATTAATGAGGGAACGCCTGAAGAAGAATAATGTATGATCTACGCACGTTCCGAGAATTCGGACGTATTTCCACGATCCGCCACTTGACAAATTTAATTAAGGGGGAAATAGGTGTAGAGGCTAATAATTTGTTTTTTTTTTATAAATTGATAGTATTACTATTCAAAAATACATCCTGAAAATTTTAAACCAAAATTCCACGCCGTTTAAAGTTATAAGCGTTTGAGTGAGTGTCCCTCGGCCGAACAACTAGGTGATATTTTTACTGCCACTCTTATTTTCAAACGCATTTTTCTCAACACTGTTTTTTCGGATTTGTGTTACTTCTAGCTCCTACAATTTTTGAGCAATTGTTTTCAAACTCAGCACATAGTTTTTTTTTATATAAATGCGCTCTATTTGAATCTCAACCTTAAACCGTGTATTTATTTTATCTATTCTTTATTGCAAAAAAACCTTCAAAAGAATGGTAAAAAATCAAACAAAATTTTCACATTCCTCTTTCGATTCAATTCGAAAAAAAACTTTTTTCGAATTTTTATAAAGAGTGAGATTCAAATAGAAGAAACACTTCTAAAAAATAATTTTTTTAGATAAATTGATTTCAAGTGTAAATTGTGATCTCCAGGAATTACACAAATGGCCCAGCCGGATGGCGACTGCTGTGCGGCAGCAATAGCGCTACAATGCGCGGCAGCTGTCCGTTATTTTTTGACGAAAATATTTGAAAATTTTAGAATACTCTTGAAAATATTTATATTAAAATGACCCCAATGTAAAATCACTAAAAATACGCCGTCCTACGCCTATTTCACCCCTCAATATTAAACAACGATTTGTAAAAATTATGATATTCAATTTATGTATCATAAATAAATATGTGCTGGCTTTATGGAGTATGTCCTCATCGAGGTATCCCATCTTATCTTCGATAGTCTTCATCGGACTTCGATATCCAAATTATCATAATCCATACTGCAAGAAATAAGTATTATTTGCGCCATCAAATAGATAAAGTTTTAAATGAATTTCAAGTTCTTGTAAATCCACGGATGTTCGTAATTCTTCTTCAATATAAAACTTTATTTAAAAGTCGATCAAAAGATTATTGCCAAAGCAGAAGCAGTGACCTTGTAATTAGTTTAATGAACTAAATCCATAACTCAAGATAAAAACAAACTTTATGGGATTGTGTGATTTGTATTGAACAAGTTTTAATGGCAACAGTTAAAAATCCAATCAGCATTTTAAAATAATTTGCGATTTGGAAAAACAATAAATATGCTAATAATGACGATTTACAACTGCACAGTGCAAATGGATTTATTTCTATAATAATGTTTCTTATTGTCAACTTCTAAAACAATTGTTACAAATTCGCTAACATCTTTTAGATGTTTTTGACAATCAAACTGCTTACTCAGCGATTTGAAAAATATAATGTAATAAAATAGATAAACGATAAGAAGTTAGTATGAATTCGGAATTTTTTTATTATTATTTATAGCATCCTTGGGGCCTCCGTCCACAGCAAGATCATCCTCTCTTCGCACAGTCTCTGGAATAATTATAGAAAAAATAATACTAACAAATCTAATCGGAACGCGAAACAGAACAAGACATAGAAAAATATAAAACTAAAAAGGTAGCGGACGCAAATTTAGAATTAACAATATTATCCTCAACTAATTTCCCCGTAACTTAACTTTCTGGAATAATTTTTTATCCGAAATAAATATTATTTAGGTGACCTATTAATAATATGCGGCCTGGGGCGTGTAAATAACTCCAGAACTCTCAGAGCTACTTAAACAATACGTTTGTGAATTTACCTTGCGCGGACAACATATTACAAAAAAATAGCCATCTGACAAAAACTCAAAGGAAAAAACAGAAACACTAATCTTGATTGTTGATCTCTGCAACATGGGAGGCCTCCCAGTAATTTCAATCTACTTAAAGTTAAGCTCAGTATAATTTTGGAAATTTTGAAATATGCACAAGTTAGTTGTCAACTTTACACAACTAAAGAAGAAATCACAGTGCATTGCAAGACTTTCAAAACACAAGATGACAGGATGACTTCATGAAAATGGGTTCTTAAAAAAACCAAATATAATCTAATTGGTTCTTATATTTTAATTGAACATCTTACTATGTAATTTAGGTTGAAATTTTTCATGTTATTTTTTCAAGTTCCGGAAACATCGTATTTTTCTAAAAATCACCCTTTTATGCATACGCAGTTTCCGGAAACTCGTACTAAATAAAAAGATTTTTTCGATCTAAGCGTTTGCATATTGTTTTGTTTTTTTCGGAAACTAAAGGGTTAAAAAAACTTTTAAGCCCGGACGATTCGACGCATTTTAAAATACATTAAAAATTAGACAAATTGAACAAAAAATTACATCTTCAATTTGCTCTAAAACGAAAACTGAAATAAAAAAGTTATTCCACAAAATCAACTCCAAATGTGATGTAGTTTCACAAGTTTTCTGTTTAGACTACGAGTTTATGGACACCGTGTACATGAATACCTATCCAAAATTAATATTGTTGTAATGTTTTCCATCGAGCCTTCCTCCTTTTGTTATCTGCTTCTGGGCTATACACAAACAGCCCCCGGCGCTAGGGGTGATCTGTACCACCGACCGGGTTGGGGAGGTGGAGGTCTGGGAAGGGGGGTGTGTCCGTGGAGGATTTACGGAGGCTTTACTGCCACCGTGGGACTCAATTGAACGTTTGTGGGTATATTCAATACACTATTGGACATAAAAATTTGCACGTTTTTGTTTAAAAGTTTTTTTTTCTGTTTATTTTTAGTTTTAAACAGTTTTTTGTTTTGTTTATTATTGGTTAATACGATGGTTCTGGTTCCTAGGAGTGGAGAATCCTCGTCCACCATGGAAATTGGAGTAGGGGTCACGATCCTCAACGAGGAAGCCAATTATTGAGAAGAATTATTGTATTCTGTCTTCATCCTTTCAGTACGCGTTTATTGTTGCATTTTATTGCGCAGAACTTTCTTACAACGTTGCCAGCTATGTTATTGCTATTCACAAATTTTGGAACCAACTCTGTTCCTACCAACCTACCTACTAAGTAAATTTGACTAATTTTACATATATCTGCTATATTTATTATATTCCTGGTTTTATTTCTGTTTCTACCATTTTCTAAAGTTTAGTAACTAGTTATTAACCCCCAGGCCTCGACAATATTTTGTCATAGATATTAAAATAATTCGTTACTTTTGGGTTTTAAATAGTTTTTTGTTTTGTTGATAATGAAATTCAAATAAGTGGAATATTTCTGAATGTATCCAAAAACTGAAAACAGTTTTGAAAAGGTGATGAAAAACGTTTTCAAATTTAATAATTCGAAATAAACATATAATTTTTGAAATGTTAACATTTTGCTGAATTTAAAATGAAAATAATTCCGTTTTGCTATGAAATCCAAATAAATGGAATATTTCTAGGTGTACCAAAAAACTAAAAACAGTTTCGAAAAGATGATGAAATACGCTTTTAAAATTTACAATTCGAAATAAACCTGAGGAAAATAATTTCCCTCAGGGCCTATGTCATCTTTGAAGATGCTATGTGGAAGGTGTTTTTGAGGAAAGGAAGGAGTGAACAGTGAGTGTTGTAGGAGGGAGGAAACACAGAGGTTGGCAAATCATTCCACAGCTGAGCTGTTGAACTCAAGAACGAGTCGTAGAAACGACCCGTTCTCATGTGACTAATATCAACCGTGTACAGATGCTGGGCGCGTGTTTGGCGTGTTTCCCGACTATGCACCGGTACCGAGGGGATCAATGACGCTAGTTCCTCGGAGCATCTTCCATTGTAATACCGGTAGAACAACACATAATTTTTCAAATACAAAAATTTTGCTTGTGAACATGAGGCTCAGCCTCTCCTCACGCATCTCTGGTATCTGCCTGGTGCGGCACATTGGACGTCTTTCCCCTGGAGTTAGGAACTTCAATGAATATTATTATGACTAAAAAAATATGCATGTAGATTAACATATCCACTTTTTGAATATATAAGTTTTATTATATGTTATTATACGTAGAATTAATAAATCATCTTAAACGCTATGTGGTAAGCGGATTTTGACAGAACTTGACCGCTGCCTAAAGGGCCAGTCGGCCGCTTGCATTCAGGTCCAGCATTTCGAATTTATACCGATTTACAAAATACTTCTCTTGAACACTATAAGTTTTAAGCTCTTTAAGTTTAAGTTTTCATTTATTTTTGTTCTGCTTTAATGATAAGTTTATTTATAAGGTATTTCAAATAATGAAACATTTCTCTTACCTTATAAACCATAATAGCGCTATTTCTCAATTTAAACACAGGAAATCATTTATCTATTTAGTTGGGAAGTTTTGTTAAAAAAAAAACAACACAAAATCATTGTAATTAGCATTGCACTATCTGTATTTTTTCAATGTTATGTAATATGTATATATATTAATAAATAAATACAAATAAAATAAATAGACAAATCTTTGTCATGGCTCTTTCTAATATAAATTGCACGTACAACTTCCAATTAAAAATGATTTAGACACTTAGACGAGACTCGTCCGATTTTTGATTTCCCCACATTTCTATATGATAATGATAAACGTGTAAAAATATGGACATTGATATACGATTGATACGTGTGGAAACATGGACACTTAGAGCCAACAAAAGAAAGCTGATAGAAGCTCTCAAAATGTGGAGCTAGAGAAAAATGCTAATGATTCCATGGACAGCCAGACGCACAAATGTGTCCATCCTGGAAGAGCTAGGCACCCAGAACAGGCTGTCGTCTATCTGCCTACAACGTATTTAAGATATTTTTTTACCGTTAATTAGATACGTTGCTCACCAAACTGAGGACACCGACTTAGAGAAACTTATAGTCACTGGCAAAGTCGAAGACAGTAGAAGCACAGGAATGTCACAATGCGCTGTTATCAAGTATCACTGGCTTCCGGTACGTCGGTGATGTTGGCTCTACACACGTAGCGCAGAACCACGAGAAGTGGAGGTGCCTTTTCCACCATGGAAATTGGAGGAGTAGTCACGATCCTCAGCAAAGAGGAACCGTCTTAAGAAGAAGAAGAAGAAGTTTGCGATCCTTGTGGGAGTCTAGTTATAAATTTCAATAAAGTCAGATTAATCCTAACTATTTGATATCTAAATACATATTACATAATATTTTTGGTTAACACGTAACAATCTGAAAATCTTAAAATATTCGAAACCACATCATTCTTATTTTCGATAATACAGGTACAGTTTGCCAAATAGGAGTAGAAAACATAAGAGGGCGCCACTCTTGTTCAAATGGCAATACTAAAAATATAATCATAGTGGTAATCTAAAACTGCATAACCTACATTTGTATTAAAAATTAAAAAGGCATAAAAGTGAATTACAATTTTTTTTTTATTGCAATATACTCGTAGATACCCATTGATCTCAAAATTAAAATTGCATATAGGTATATTATTGTTATACCTTTGCAACTTTGTGTTAAAGAATATGTCTTCATTTAATTAAATATTACAGTTTGAGGTTTTACTCATAAAGTTAAAATAATAAATAATAACGATAATTTAATAAAATATAAAGCACACTTCCGAAATTGAATTGCTCACATTTATTTGATATTAACTTAAGTACCTTGCGTTGCCCGGGCTTTAAGATCATGTCTCTTATTTTAGATCTGAATATATATAATTCATTCGATCTAAAAGTCACCATTAATGATTTTTCCTTTCTACTTCTACTGATAAATTTATGATAAATTAAATGAAAGCCAATAACTTTTTAAATCGCAATTATATCAAAATTATGTCTTTAAATAGGTACTTTCACAAGAGTGCTTCTTTGATTTAATTTTTTTTTAAGAAAAAAAATGTTTTTTTTTAATGTGTATGCAGTGTTCTGTGTATTCAGTGTCGTTGCACTTTAAAAGAATATTTGACAAGTAAATTGATGTTGCCAGCCTACGAATGTTGTAGTTCCATTTATTTTATTTTCTACTCTTATTTGACAGACAATATAATTAGTCTATAGTTAGAGGTGAAAAATGGTCAACATAACAAATTTCATTCAAGCAGGTTATCATGGTTCGATTCTCGACGGTGGAATTTTTTTTTAACTAAAATAAAACATATAACCAAAAATAAAAATCAATATAAAAGTATTATAATAGCATGGTTATCTAACTATAAATCTTACAATTTTACAAATTTACCATCATTATTAAATTAATGCATTGATATACTGTGTGCATATTGTATGTATGTGCCTAGTAAAATATACAAAAATATAGGTAATGCAGGCATCTAGACTACCTACCTGTTACTGGAAGGTGGAAGGTAGGATTATTTTCAGTTGGTTTATTTTGAGATCCTGAAGTATTCACGGGCGGCGCAGCGGTTGAGGCATTAGCGTCGCCAGGATGTCTGTTGGCTTTTTATTTGCAAGTAGTTTCTGGCTGCAAGCTTTAAGCGGATACAAAGCTAGCTACCGTGTACAAATTTATGGAAAATACTTCATAATTTTTTTGATAGCATTTGAGTTTTTATATTCACATTCGAAGGACTTCGTGAAGATTGAATCGTTACCCACATTAATTTTTATATGTTTTTTTTCTTTTTCTTTTTAATTGAGGAGAAAACACGTAAACAGTCACTCAGAGGGAGTAACCAGACGAAACCGGAAATATGTCATTTTTAAATCGAGTTTTAGACGTATTGACTGTTTTCCACAAAAAATAATATTTTGATTTCAAAAAACTGATCTTTTATTTAGTAAAGCTATTTTTTTAAATTTTGAGAAAATTTGTTTATTTTTAATACAATAAGGTTTTACCGTGGGTCGTTAAATTTTCAAACAAAATTTTGTTCTAAACAACATACATTTCAAATCATAATCATGCAGTAAAATAAGTTAATAAATTATTTGGGAAACTTACTTTTCAGAATTTTAATTTTAGTTCAAATAAAATCATAAAAAAAAGACCCGCGCCCTTGTTTTGTAATAAATTTTTTTTTTATTACAAAACAAGGGCGCGGATCTTTTTTTTATGTTTTGTAATGAAAATACTTCAGTTTGTCTATTTATTTATGGTCTTGCAAACTAATATACTTAAAAAAAAATTGCATTCTTATTTTGCATAGACATTACTGAAAAATTATATTTATGATCAAACAATAATTACGAAAAGTGCATAATTTTAATTGTTTTATCATCACGAGTTTAAGCATTTTTTAATGTGGGTATTTATCAAAGCAAATTTGGAATAAAATAAAATCAATATTGAGTCATTATATTAAAATGCTGGCATGGAGAATAATTAATCTTTCTCATCGGAACCGCCCTGTCCCGTTGCAGGGGTACAATCGCAAGATCATCTGATCAATTGCTCTTCATTAACGAGATAATATAAAATATTAACTGAATAATTCGTTTGCATTCTAACTATTTTTCACAGATTACGTAAGCAATGAGATATTTATTTCAGTAACGTTTCTCGTGTTTTTCATGCTTATCCTTTTTTTATTTTATTTATCTGTTGTTTATTTTTTACCTTAACTAATTATTTGTCTTTCTTTCGTTATTTCGAATAATGGAATGTATCGCATTGCATTACCCCTGCATACATATTTTGGAATAAAATATTATTATTTATTTATTTATACAAAGACGAGTGTGACGGGCTTTGATTTTTATACAAATCTACAGTTTTATTCTGATATTGCTGAAAGTTTGCATGCTCATGTTGAGACCATCAAAACAAGAGGAAGGTCACTGTCTATTTCACAGATTTTGCAGAAACAATTTTTTTTTTGCGTGAGCTCCACACAGGAGGCGCTGAGGAAAATAATTTCCCCCAGAGCCTGTGTCATCTTTGGGGATGCTGTGTGGAGGGTTTTTAAGGAAAGGAAGGAGAGGAGAGTTCTGGGAAGGGAAAGGGTTTAAGGAGTGGGTAGGAATTTGGGATACAGTGTGTCCTGGTCATTCGCCTCAATCTATGTCTGTCTATCATTTTTTTTTCGAATTTATTAGAAATGTTTTTGTTAATTACATTTTCGAACTAAACCGGTGACAAATAATTAAAATTAGGTAACATATGCAAATTGTAAAAAAAATTCTTCAAAATAAAATGTCTACAATGTCCGAAACATTGGCTAAAGAAGGAGGTAGCGCAACACGGCATAAACCCCAAAAACAAATAATGAAAATACCTTTGGCCGTGAAAATCTAAAAACTTATCTGTTACGTGGTTAATTCCCAATAAATAAATAAAAAAGTGATTTCTATTAGGCCGTGCCAAAACACACTCTTTAGATTTTGATTGCGAACAGTGCACACAACATACACCTTTGTTACTATATTCAATGTTCAATATGGGAAACTTAACTAAAATCCTGTGCAAAGTGATAATACTGTTTTAATGTGCATCATTCAATCTCCTCAGTGTACCCCTTCAGGGAGCTTGGTGTGTGTGTCGTAATGTATTAAACAGCTTCAGACCTGACTTCCATGAACTGCTGGAATTCGATAAATCTTTGGTTGGAATAACCTGCAACATCGCTACCGACGCTCTCTCAATGCAATAGGGATGCAATTCGAGATTTTATATATTAAGTTCCAAAAGTTTTATGAAAACTTGCACTTAGTTGTGACAGCAATTAGATTGAAATAATCTTTATAGTGGTGAAGAAATGTCCGATTTTTCATAATTTTAACATCTCTTTCAGTTATTCAGGTGGCAGTTTTAATGGTACAGTATCTAATGATTCCTTTTTCAAATGTGAAATCGTTGTGTTTATTTGGTCTCTGTTTTAAGAATTTTTCAATATTATGGTACCTATCTGCCCGAAGAAAATTTGAAAAAAGAAGATTGAAACACAGAAATTTCTTTGGACAAATTGTATAATTCCTTATTTGAAATTTAAAAAAAAAGTCTTACATAAAATATACATTCGGCTTAAGGTTCGTAAAAAATATTTTTACCAATAGCAAAATATTTAATTCTTCGAGGGCACAGAGCGGTGTTTGGCTAGAATGTCGTGACGTAGCTGGGAGTCCATTTTCCACTGGGAGATTTGAATTTATTGCAATACAAATGGCGTCAAGTAACTTTGAATGCATTTACTTGAATTATTTGTTTATAATACTTTGGTAATATTGAAATAATTATTAGTTATTGAAACTGGTGTTCGTAAACAAGGAAAAAATTCCAGTAAAAAATCACAGGAGGCCACCCCGATGAAAATAATTTCCTTCAATGCCTGCCATCTTTGGAGATGCTGAGTAGAGCGTGGACGGTCCCAAGATATGGTCTCCAGATAATCTGCCGTCAGGTATAAGGTGAGCAGCTTTTGTTGACTTCTTCGTTTCCACGCCAAGGGATTCGTAGAGAGAGAGAGAGGTTATGTGATGGTTTGAGAGGTATCTTTCGCTTAGTAAAAACACTTATGTTTGGACTGGATATTGTTGTAAAACTTGAATTTTATTATTCAGATGAAAAACAATTTTATAATGTTCTGATTCTAATTGATCTTTGATTCTTATCTGAGCACTAGGGCTTTAATTTGTAGAATGAGTTGCGAGAAATGAAAACAACTATTTAATAACATAACAGAGGAAGTGACAGACAGCGCGGCCACCAATAAGAGTGTAGACAAAAATGCATAGAAATATTTAGAAAAAGGTGACATAAGCGTTAAAATTAAGGGTAAAATAGACCACACATGGAAGTTAGGAAAAAAATATTTTAAATATTAGACCAGTGGTAAAAAAAAGAACTATCCAATTTGATGCAGTCGTTCGGAAGTTATGCGCGTACAAACATTTCGGAGATTCATTTTTATTTATATAGATAGATATTAACTACGACGCCTGAAATAAAATTTTCCGCTAATATATCAATATCGTTTCCACGGCAACGATTTGTTTTCTGACATTAGCAATAACTCGCTTTTGTTAGCGACAGAAGACGAATAATAAATATAATAAAATAATATTTATAATTTTGTAACGCCAGAGCTCGGAATTATATACAGCCTATATTACTCACGTACAATGTAGCTTTCTATTTGTGAAAGAATTTTTAAATCGTTTTATTGGTTTATGCGTGAAAGCGTAACAAAAATACACACACAGTTTCGCATTTGTAATATTAGTAATAAGTAATATAATGAGACATGTATAGTATTTATACAGTTTTTCTTAATGTTAATAGTTTTGTTTCCATACATATTTTTTTATGGATGTTCTGGGCTTGTAGTGAAATAGTTTTTTGATTACTTTGTTTTGTATTATCTGTAATTCATTTGTGTTTGCGTTTCCTCAGATTTCAATTAAACGAATTTCAAGTAGTGGCTCTAGTGTAGCCACAAGCTTTCCCAAAGTCTTGTACGTCACGTAAGGCCAATATCATAGAGATCTGGTTCTGCAGAGCACTAGACTAGTAGCAGCCATTGCAGGCAGGATCTGCTATGGTAGTGGGTGGGATGGTACTGCGGGTACTATGGAGAGTAGGTAGCTACTGCAGGTGAAGGCGTCCCAGCGTTCAATATTTCCCTTCAAACAGATATCCCGAGTCATTTGAGGCGACAGTACTTTAGGGGGGTGTACTTGGTGATGGACGGTGCCATATTTTATGCATGTCAGGGTGCAGAGTCCTGCAGGAAGATAACAGTTTAAATCAGGTTGCTGAAAAGTTGAATCAAATTTTAAGATTTTTTTAAAAATATTATTTCAGTTCTTTGCCCAAATATTAACAAACTTTTTTTGGGAAGGGGAAGGAGATGGGGAAGAGGAAGGTGGGGGAAGTACCTGGCTATTCAGATCTGGTACCAAACACGGATGAAGCCATTTCAAGCAACGTTTCAATTCTGAATGGTGATCTTACACCAGGGTTATACTGAGAGTATCTTCCAAATGTCAAATAACGACAAGAAGAAATTTATTTTGTTTGATTTTGAAGAAAAAAAAATAGGAAAAAATCAAAATGTCTTTATAAAAGTCACCGGAGACTAAAATTTCATTTACATTTTTCACTTCATATGATTTCAGGAATCACTGGATAAAATAAGTCAAGTACGTCCCTTAACACCATGATTGTGAGTATTAAATTTATTGGTGAAATCCTGTTTTGACTCGTCCATTTGGAATGTCATCTGTACGTAAAATTGTTTGTTGTGTTCCGGTTCCGGCTCAAGATGGCGGCCGTGTTGGATACTACCTTTTTATTCCACCAGAATTTGCACGATCATTGTTCCTTCTACGGCTTGAAGAAATTTTGACAAAAGAATTTTCATCGAGATGGTGACATTTCTTTGGACAAATTATGGTTTTTATGTATGTACTTATCAATTGAAAAAAATTGGTGTTGACTAAGGTATTAAATAAGATAAAATTAGAAAAATATTTCTTTGGATGCGGGGTCTACAATTAACTAAATTACATACTTACCTATACGTTATGTAATCATTTGTAATGTATAAGAAATTTATTTGAAAATGTTCATAATTATAGTTAATTATCGACTGACTTTTTCTTTATCAACCTGCACCTCTTACACTGGCTTGCAATAGCGAACGCCTTAGTAAATAGTTGCAGAGTAGACGTGATATGGGAGGAACTGATGGATTGAACATAAAGTTTGGAGAAATCGATGACTTTACTGCAAACAGAGGTGTGGTTAAACCGTTACGTACCTGTGATTAAAATTTATGTAAATATTTAATTTAAATAGTGGTTTTTTATATAAGATGAACCAGAATAGACAAGAAAATCAAGAAAAGAAATGAAGAGACTAAAATTATTAAGAAGAACCAATAAGAGACAAAAATATCCAAGAAGAGACCAAAAGATCCGAGAGGAGTCAAAAATGAATAAAAAGATCCAAGAAGAGCCGTGAAAAGGCAAGAAGAGCCAAGAACAGCCAAAAATGGACAAGAAGGTCCAAGAAGAGCCAAGAAGAGGTAAGAAGAAGGAAGGCATAAAGAAAGGAAAGAAAAAAAAAATAATGCTCAATCAATTGTCTTATTCCTGCTCATAAAAAATTCCAATAATGTCTTATAAGGTTGCCATATAGGTACCTATACCGGTCGTTTAAAATCCAACTTCCTTCCAATCCTCAGAGCAAGTGTTCCAAGTCTTAAAACATCTTTTTTTTATAGAAAGCAGTAACTTTGTGGTTTGACATATTATAAATTGAAATAACACAATAATTTTGCTTGTAACCACGTTTTATTCAATTTTTAAATTTTTCAAGTGACGTTTTGTCCTTGTAATATTGTAAGTCATTAGATATCACCCGTCTCTTTCTCTCCATCACTATGTACATGAGATGTTGATTTTAACCTCTCACTCTTTCCTTATATTATGTTTTGTTCTTTTCTTTATGTATATAAACTCACACAATGTATATTTTTGATCAGTTTAATTTTTATACCCTGAAGATGCTTGTGTAAATCGAAACCGGTCGGTAGTGGAAAAATTAAATAAATCGTGGTTACTAAACAAAATTATTGTGTTATTTCAATTCCTAAAAAATCAGTGCCTTCTGGTGTCTGTCTTAGAATAGGAGTGTTTCTGGCTGAGGTGGTACAATCATAAATATCGTATCAATTTATATCATTTTTTTGTCTTAGTGCAACAACCTAATATGTTCTTCAAAATATCAAGGTTACTTAAAAAGCAGGCAAAATCATACCCGGCTATTATTTCATTAGTCATGGCGCCAGCTAATGTAATCCAATTGTCGAAGACAACGATATTAATCTACTTTTCCTAGCCCTATCGTTAAAATTATTATGGCGCATTATCATTTAAATTACAGCAATGAAACTAGCGTAGGCGTCAACAATGAAATCGTTCCGATACATTTATATCTCTGGGAGCCGAGATCCATTTGATATCATCTCGCCTCCTCCGCTAAATTAAAATAAACAGTTTAATGACTCGGAATTAATTAAGAAAACATTGAATCGTTGTTCGGGCTGGCCCTGATACAATAATGAATATTAAAAAGAATGGGCCATAACTATCATCTTGAATGCTTTTTATGGGCAGTGTTTGAAGTTCGGACTTTTACAAGGCTTAATTTGCCCACTTTCCTGTGTAGATTCTGATCGGTGTAAATAGAGCCGACTAATTTAATCTGTGTCTGATAATGTGCTTTTATGTCTACTGCATGCTGTAAATAAAGGAGGTAGGCCAATATGTAGGTACTAATACGTCAAATATGAATGTGAGATTAAAATTTTATATAATATGGCATTTTTACTTTAGTATCTACATAAACAAACGAAAACATCTATAAGTTTTTTTTTTTTACATTAACTCCACAACAGGAAGCCCTAAAGAAAATTATTTCTCTCGGGGCCTGTGTCATCTTTGGGGACGCTGTTCAAATGTGACAAATGTCAACAGTTGACACAGTTACTGTGTGCAAATGTTGGGCGCTCGTTTGGCATGTTTCCCGATTGCGTACCAGTGTCGAATGAATCGATGACGCTAGTTCCTCGGAGCATCTTTCTTTGAAATGCCGGTAGAACATTCCCACCCAACGTCTGTGCTCTAAAGATTGCAATCCGTTTTAATATATGTGAGAATCTATCATACGGATCGCCCATATCTCGAGTCGAGGGTTTTTTCAGATATTTGGGGCTCGAGACCAGAGGTGGCTGCCAAATTCAACTGTGGGGCGCACTTGCAATTTACTGGGCCCTTTACAGTACGCCCAGCTTCTGAAGGCCCCGTATCCGAGCACGAAAAGAAGAAGATGGAGAGACATGTAATTACGAATGTTGGAGAGAGCGCGCTAATATTTCAATGGAGCAAATATGGATGGAGCAAAAATCTCGTGGGGATTGTCTAAAACAACGTTCAAAGAAACACTGTGAATTTTTTCATACATATAACTTGTTAAATAATAGAGACAGGCTTGAAAAAAAAAATTCGGAGCATACTTTGCGATTTTTTTTTTCTATGGAGGGAATTTCATATAATTTGCGTTTCGGCGTGGAGATTGTATAGATATTATCTTAAAAAATAACATATTTTTTTAAGAGCTTAAAAACTTCAAATGTTCAAGGGAGATACGCAAGAAATCGGTAGAAATTCGGGTAGCGGCGGCTTCACTGCCCGTGATATTGTAAATAACTATACCTAACATATAAAACAGTTTGATGACACATTAAGAAGTGGGTCTTCAATTTGAAATAATCATATTGATGTAAATAATTATTAAGTTCACGAGACATAAAGCATAAATCCGCATAATTACAAAACAACATACAAAAAAGTAAATTTAATATCTTGAAATACGTCAATGGTTTCTTCAAGCTTAATGCTAAAATTTAATACAATAATCACGAAACAATGCTTGCTAATACCGCAAATAATATTTTTGATAACCAGCATTAATCACCGAACCCTTTGAATGGCAGCGATACAAACAACATTCTGATGGAATTGATGTGTCTAATTATTCAAATTCACACGTCAAACCCAACATTGCAAAATGCCACCATATTATTAGCTTCTCCCACTCCCCTCCCACACCTCCATTACAGAACTACAGAACTGTGAGATTGCTCCTCCTCGTATTATAAAGGGGTGGACCAATGGAATGCATCGCATTACTAATGTACAGAACTTCTAAATATTCTGAATGTGACATGTCTGATCAGATAAGAGCACCTACCTACTCGTGTTGGTATGGCTCCCTTCGTACCTTAAAGGAGTTTTACAGGAGGTTTTTGTCATACCGATCCCCATATGGAAACTATAGCGAAACCCGCCTTTGCTTTATACCACCATTATTGAAATGAATACTTTTTTAGAAGCATTTTTTGAAACTCGATGAAACGTAAAATAAAGACAGCGATCACGTCAGTTTTGTCCAAGGTTATGGAACATGTGATCAACGACAAACTGCTCACATATCTCGAGAATAACAAAATCATTATCGACCGTCAATACGGATTCCAGCGGAACCGCTCGTGCGGCGATCTTCTCTCATATGTGAAGGAGGTTTGGGGGCGGTGCCTGGAACGTTTTGGTGAGACCCAAACGGTTGCACTGGACATTTCCAAGGTTTTTGACCGGGTTTGGCGTCGAGGTCTTGTCAACAAATCTTACAGACTTCCCGTATCGTTGTGTACGTGGATTGCCGACTTTTAGAGGGAGAGGTCAATTCAGACGGATGCTGATGGTTTCACTTCTTCCTCGCATCCAATAAATGCTGGCGTCCCACAGGGATCAGTTTTGTCTCCGACTTTGTTTGTGTTTCAAACAAAGTCGGAGACATCAACGACCTTTTGTCATGTGCATCAATTCATTGTTACGCGGAAGATGGCTTTTTGTTTGACAAGCCCCCAAAGGGCAAACCTTAACGGCTCGGAGGGTTTTGAAATAAAGAATGGACGGTTACCTGTAGAGTGTTTTCTCTTGGAGTAAGAATAACCTCGTCGAATTCAATGTTTCAAAGACCCAATCATGTCTGATTAAGTCTAAAAGGGATCGAAATGAAAATCTAGTCTTCAACGGAAAAAATCTTCCGAACAGACCCTCCATTGACATGCTTTGTGTAACCATAAGTGACCAGCTCAGGTATGGGGGCTCCATCAAAGCCAGAGTTAAATTAGCCTCCCAAAAACTAGAAGTACTGTACAGGGCCCGCAGATACTTTAATAGTACATAACTGCTAACCCTGTACAAATCGCAAGTGCGCTCCACGGTTGAATTTGGCAGTCACCGCTGGTCTGAAGCTCCAAAATACTTGAAAAATACCCTCGAATCTGTGCAGAAACGGGCGGTCCGTTTGATAGATTCTCCAACCTTAAAAAACGGCTTGCAATCTTTAGAGCACAGGCGTCGGTGGGAATGCTATTCCTGTTCTACCGGAATTTCAATGGAAGATTATCTGAGGAACTAGCATGATTGATCCTTTTCGGCACCAGTCGGCAGACGGGAGAGATTTCGACTCGTTCTTGAGTTCAACAGCTCGGCTATGGAACGATTTGCCGGCCTCTGTGTTTCCTCCCTCCTCAATTTTCAAGGTACGAAGCTTTTTAACAAATCATTGTCAAGATTTGTCAACCCCAACGAGGACTGTTGTCTTTTTAATTAAAACATTTTAATAGTGAAAAATATCATATTCCTTTTCTGAAAAAAATAATCTATTGCCAATTACCGTCATTCTTCCAAAATATGCGAGTTTGCAATTCATATACTTTCGATTAACATTTTCCTATCAACAAACTCCAAGAGCAAGAATGCAAAAATAAATTTTAATGCGTTTCTAAATTAGAGATATGTGCCTTTGTTCACGAGCATTTCGTTTCTGCCAAGTTATCAGACCATTAGGCAATTATGCTGCTAAAAACAGATTTACCCGTCGTTGCTGCATTTCTCACTTACTGCTTTTAAAAAATGCAAGCAAGAAAAATAAAAACAGCGTTCTTCGAAACGTTTACATATATTATCAAAAATGATGAATTCGATTAGAATGTACATTAGAATGCAACTTTACTCTCATTTGTCAACTTGCCAAATAATAAAGAAGGCTGTTAACCCTTAACTATGAAGTGAAATAAAAATCACACACCCATGGATGTCGGGTCACACAGACCCCTTCATAAAATTCTTCTAATTTTCATACCTGGACCAATCTTACTTTCGCAAGGATTTTATATGTGTAAAGTATTTATTAATAAAATATCGAGTAATAAAGATAATAAAGTTTTAATTTAATGAAAACAAATAACTTTGTGTAAACCACCATTAAAGAAATAATAAAGATAAAATATATTAAAAATTATCCCCAAATTTAACAAACTTAGTCAGTTTTCAGTCTTAATTGACTTGAGATCATATTAAGGCTCCTTAATTAAAGATAATATATATATCAAAACTTTCATGTTCAAATACAAGAAAAAAACTCTTTTACATCACAGTTACACCACCAGAACAATAACCAAACGACACTACAATGTTCCTACACTACGCACCACATCAGCTCAAAGACATTTCATGTACCTAGCTCCTAAAATGTTTAACCTTCTCCCCGAGAACCTAAAATCCGAAACCCAACCCCATATCTTTAAAAAAAAATTATCAAAATGGATCCTTACATTCAGTAACGATGATGAGTAAAAATTTGCTATTTTAATTGAATTGTAATATAATTGATACAACTTGTAACATAAATTAATTTAATGTGTTAATTAAATTACTAACTTAATTTGTTACTAAATATGTTACTTAAGCTACTTAAATGAATTGCATAAGTTAATAGCTGTACACTGTACCTACACAATCTGTAAACTTCATCCGCCATAACACAGGGACATCCCTAGTATGGCGGATGAATTAACACAATTTTTTGTTCATTGTATAAACTTCTTTTAATAAATAAATAAAATAAATAAATAAATAAATAAAATTATTTTTCCTAGCTTATAAAGAAAACAGTAACAAAAACTCATAAAAAAACTTCTGAAAGAAATAAAATAAAAATTCTGACAAGGATCAAAATTATGTTAAATTACTGCCACTCAGAACATAGAGGCTTGGAACACTGAAGACAAACTGGATTCTTGAAGTTAATACAGGCATGGGTTGTCTTTCTAGAGAGCTTTGATGGGCAAAATCTACATTTTTACGATTTGTAGGGCCAACTTCTTCAGCCTGTATTGCCGCTGAGGGCACATCTTTACCGAATCGGAATCTGCAGCCATGATGCTTTCCACCTCTAATTCAAACAAAGGATTGTCTACTTGGGAGGCGGGTATGGGTACCGCCGCCCCGGGAACCATTTATTTAATGACCAACACCTCTGCAATAGGTCACCCCAAGTGGTTCGCTAATTTGGTGACATAGCAGGGGTGCCCGGGTTCGTGGGGTGAGGTTTGTCCGGATCTTGGCGGCGGATGCGTCTGCCGACCAACTGTGTGGCACGCCGGATCGGGAGATCTTTTGACCTCTCAGTTGAGTTGGGCATTATCGGTGGCTTGCTTAAACGCGTTTATTTAAACGAATGCGTAAGTTTTTTTTTAAATAAAGGTGAGTTGAATTAGAAAATAAATCCACAGTATAGTAAAATCTCAAAAGCGTTAGATACGATACTTAGCAAAACCTACCGCCGGTTATGTTAATTAATTATTATATGATCAAGCGGAAGTCGATAATGAAGTGCTTTATTATTATTACTTGTTTTAAATACTTTGACAGTTTTACCTTCGTATGTATCTTAGTAAAATCCCCAATCCATTATAGCCTTATACAACCCGTTGGTCAGAAGCAAATTTGAATATGAGAGTGTTATCTGGAACCCACACTATTAGAATATTCAAAAATCATTGAATCTGTACAAAAAATAAATCCTTAGACTGTTATCATTTAAACTTGGATTAAATGCCTCTCTCCTATTTTAAGAAGAACGACTTCAACAATTTCATCTTACAACCCTGGAAAAAAAAGATAATTTGCTGACTTAATATGTTCATACGAAATTTTTCATGATAAGCTTCAAACCACTCATTGTCTGAGCAATATTCATATTAAAGTTCCTAATAGACGTAATTTAAGGAGTCCTAAAATATTCCATCTTGAATTATTTAATAACAATATTGCATACTGCAATCCACTGTCTCGAATGTGCCGTCTATATTTATAATACCATTGAATGTGACCATGTAGATATTTAGGCAAACAATCTTACATTATTCAAAAAATAATTTATGAAACTCCGTGACACTTCGTGGAGAACAGTTATGTAGCTGCTTTATTTTCATACACTTTCTTTCTTTGTTTTTCTCTTTCTCTGCAGGTTATGTATTATATTTGACAATACTATGTTTTGTTTTTCATTTTGATTATCATTATTTCTGTTATCACTACAAGCATTTCCGTCTAGTAACAACTAAATATTGATTACTCCTGCTGTGAACATTGGAGTGTTAATATCATGTACATCCTAACGGCAATTCTATTATTGTAATAATTGTTAATACTCTGTAAATGTTTCAAACAATACATACATAAATGAGTTAGTTCTTAACCCTTTATTGGTTGGGACAGATGTAGAGTTTTCGATAATATTAATGTCATGAGATGTTTTAAATGTAATGGGTTTAATCACAAGGCTATAGATTGCAGAAACCTACAATCTTGTCAAAAATGCGCAAAACATCACGATGTAAAAGAGTGCACCGATGAAGATCTCCAGTGCATCAATTGTATAATGACAAGTAAAAGATTAGGACTGAAACTAAATAGCAGTCACTCAGCCATGAGTAAGGACTGCCCAATTTATAAAAGAAAACTAGAAGCAAAAATGAGCAGAATCTCTTTTTTATAAAAAAATATTACGATAAAGATGAAATTATATACCTGAATATACAAAGCATCATAGCACATTACGAAGGGGTCAAAATACTTTTAGAGGAAAAGAAACCTTTTATGCTTATGATGAGTGAAACACATGTGACTGAAGATATCCAAGATAGTGAAATTAAATTTGAAAATTATAATACCATCCGCTGCGACTCACATAGTCGACATACGGGTGGAGTGATGATTCTCTTGAGTAAGAAAGTTCCATATGAAGTAATATCAAATCACCAATTTGAAAAACAGTGTTGGATCTTAGCCATCACCATTAAACCAGGAAATAAGAAAGGTGTATACACTGTTGTTTATAGATCGCCAAACACAAGTAAGAGCGAATTTTTAACATATTTTCAAAGATGGTGCATGGAAAATTTACAAGATGAAAATATTAACATTATAGCTGGAGATTTTAATATAAATGTCAAAGCGAATGCAGACATATACACAAAAAAACTGAAATCTATTATTCAAGCTGCAGGGATGAAACAATTAGTCAAAGATTTTACACGAATTACTAATACGTCAAAAACAGCGATTGATCTGGTAATGTCAAATAAATTCAACTTAAACATTAATGTACTAGATAGCCCTAAAATTAGCGACCATAGCATCATTCAAATTATACTAAATGACAGAGAAAAATACAAGTCCAGTAAAGAAACACAAGTAATATCATTTAAAAATTACAAAAAATACAATAAAGAAAATTTCATTCAGACCTTAGAGACTGTTAATTGGAATAAAATAAATCAAATGGAATATAACAAAAAAACTGATCAGATGATATTAAACTTAAAAAAATCTATTGATGAAGTAGTTCCAGAACAGAAAATACATAAAATAAACAATAATAAATGGTATACAAGAGAACTTCGCATAATGCAACATGATAGAGATACATTTTACAAAAGAGCATGCCTTACTAATAGTACTATGGATTGGGATAACTACAAAAAAGCAAGAAACAAATACTCTAAAGACATAAAAAGAACGCATAATGAGTATATAAAAAATAAAATAAACTCAGAAGAAGGTGATCCCAAAAAAATTTGGAAAAGCATAAAGGAATTAGTACATGGCGAAAACAAAGACGACATAAAAATAGTAATATTTCCAAAAGAGATAAATGAAGAAAACATGGCTAATAGCTTTAATAAATATTTTATTGAAAGCATCACTCAAATTAACAAATTAATCCCCAACATTGATGTTAACCCCACAAATGAGAGTAACGACTCAAACAAAGAATTATTTGTCTTCAGAAAAATAAATGCAGAATATTTATTTAACATTTTAAACAAAATTAAATCAAAGAATAGTTCAGATGGATTAACTATTGGCTTAATAAGAGATGCTTTTCCAGTAATTGGATCTACTCTTTTAAATATTATTAATGAGACAATTGAAGAGGGAAAATTTCCACAGTCATGGAAACTATCTACTATTATACCGGTCCCAAAGGTTAAAAATACCAGAAAATGTGAAGAATTTCGACCAATCAACACCTTACCAAAATATGAACAGATTCTTGAAGTGATAATAAAAGAACAAATTTTGCAATACTTAGATAAACACAATATTTTATACCAAGAGCAATCAGGATTCAGATCCAACAACTCATGTGAAACAGCACTAAACGTAATTGTCGAAGAATGGAAGGAAGGAATGAATAGTAATAAATTTATCTTAGCAATATTTTTGGATTTTCAAAGGGCATTCGAAACTATAGATCGTGATATACTGATAAGAAAGCTTAAAGAAATTGGTTTCTCATCTGTATCCATTAAATTAATAGAAGAGTATTTGAAAGACAGAAAACAGGTAACAAAAATAAATAATCAGTTTTCTAAACCAATGGAAAATAAATTAGGAGTACCACAGGGATCGGTCCTTGGACCTCTATTGTTCATACTCTATATTAATGACATGGTGAAAATATTTTCAAAATGCAAAGTACGATTATTTGCCGATGATACACTAATATACTTAATTGGTGATAACTACGAAGAACTAATAAATATTTTTAATAATGAACTAAATAATGTATCAAGATGGCTAAAAATAAATAAGCTTAAATTAAATACAAAAAAAACAAAATGTATGGTAATTGGGTATAAGAAGACATCCAGTGAGAGCAAAATTAAAATTGACGGTGAAATTATTGAAAGTGTGACTGAAATGAAATACCTAGGAGTTATATTAGATTCCAAACTAACTTTTAACAAACATGCTGAATATACCCAAAAGAAAATTGGAAAAAAAGTATCTTTTTTGGGAAGAATACGGCAAAAACTTTCTAGAAAAACTGCAGTCACTATTTATAATTCAATTATTGCTCCACACTTTAACTACTGCTCAACTATCCTTTTCCTGTGTAATGAACGAGAACAAAATAAGTTTCAAATTCTCCAAAACAGGGCAATGAGAATAATACTTCGACGAAATAGATTCTCAAAAGTAAATAAAATGTTGAAGGAACTAAATTGGCTAACCGTGAAACAGATGTTGACCCTGCACACGATGATATTTATCCATAAAATAGTGAACAACATGTTACCAAAATACTTCTCAAACAAAATTATATACAACAAGGACATTCACAGACATAATACAAGGACTTGCAAGGAAATCAGACTACAAAAAAAGGACAAAACGAATACGCAGAACAGTTTACTATACAAAGGGATGAAGTTATACAACACTCTACCAGAAACTTTAAAGGCCGCACCAATTGGAAAGTTCAAAATTTATTGTAGGAGATACATAGAACAAGAAAAAATATAGTTTGAAATATGAAATGATATAATTAATTAGGAAATTGTAAACTTAAATGTACAATTTACTAAAATAAAACAAATAAATAAATAAAAAAATAATATAATAGGATTCTTTAAATTTTCTTCACTATTTAGCAAGCGGGACGAACAGTTCCGATAGAAAATCAGGGCGACCGAGCCGGGGTGTTTTTATCCACGTAGATTTAAAAATGGCAAAGTCAACTGATAAAAGTGATTTGTAAACATAAACCCAGAATACTTATTTAAACGGAGTGTTTTGATGATTACAACCTGATAAAATTAAACAGTTGTATAAATAATAATTTAAAACTAATTCATTGCCAATCGGCATGAGGTATTTATTTCACGAGCTTCCTCTCTGATATCATCGTATTTCAGTAGGTATAGTTTGAATATAGGTACGCCTGGGAGGACCACCAGCGATTGGCTAATTCTAGAAATTGGCACTAAAGTATCGTAACGCAGACGTGAGGTATATGAAGCATAGCACGAGACTCACATTTGATTAAATACGTCTTTCAAAACGCTTTTGACGAAAAGCTCACTTGATGCTCTTCTGGACAATCTTTTCTAACCTATTGGTACATATCCTTTTTTTTGTTTTTGTAATATTTATTAATCATTTAATATAATAATATAGTAATATAAATTTAATGTAACATTTATTTTAAATAATAATAAGTATATTGACGTATACAAAGAAACACCAAAAAAGTTAAATTAATTAAGTAATTTATACATTTTTTTTTTACATTAACACCACACAGGAGGCCCTGAGGAAAATAATTTCCCTCAGGGCCTATATCATCTGGGATGCTGTGTGGAGGGTCTTTTTGAGGAGAGGAAGGAATGAACATTGGTCTTGAAGAGACCCGTGTTGTAGGAGGGAGGAAACACAGAAGCCGGCAAATCGTTCCATAGCCGAGCTGTTGAACTCAAGAACGAGTCGAAATAACGACCCGTTCTCTTGTGACAAATGTCAACCGTGTACATATGTTGGGCGCGCGTTAGGCGTGTCTCCCGACTATTCACCGGTGCCGAAGGGATCAATGACGCTAGTTTCTCAGAGCATCTTCCATTGAAATACCGGTAGAACATGGATAGCATTCCCACCCGACGCCTGTGCTCTAAATATTTCAATCCGTTCAAAGTGGGAGAATCTATCAAACGGTCCGCTCGTTTCTGCACAGAGGTACTTTTCAAGTATTTTGGAGCTCCAGACCAGAGATGGCTGCCAAATTCAACCGTGGGGCGCACTTCCGATTTGTACACGGTTATCAGTTGTGTACTATTAAAGTATCTGCGTGCTTTGTACAGTATACCTGGTTTTTGGGTGGCTAATTTAACTCTTAAAATTGATGGAAAAGATATGATAGCTAAGTCACCAAACGCAACGAATTATTTAGGGTGACCGATGGCAGGGGTGTTGGTTATCGAATTAATAGTTCCTGGGGCGGCGGTACCCATACCTGCCTGCCAAATTGAAAACTTACTTCCGTTTTACACAATTCGCCCAAATATTTTTTTTCATGTAGATATAATTAAATCGTTCGATAATTTTCAATTTACTGCGAAGCGAACCTTTATCATTTCACCCCCAGCCCCTCGAGGAGACCACAAGTTATAAGACTTGACTGTTAAGAGTTAAAGGAATAGTAATAGTACAGAGTCGAGCTAGGAGCGGTCGCAGGGCGCAGGCCACCACGCCACCACGCCACCACGCCACCACGCCACCACGCCACCACGCGGCCGCGGGGCGGGGATACTTGAACGAGTATGGTTGCATACTATTTGTATTGACTCGCGGCGAATCCTTTGTTCTTTGCAAATATTTGATTGTCATATTTACAGCGGTCGGTCTAGAACGGAGCACTGCTATTTATGGTACCTACGTTTCTTGCAAGTTTGCATTTTAAAGCTGGGGGGAAAACGATCGTGAAATAATTTAAACAATATTACTTAAGTAGTATAAAACTAAACTTTGAAACGTTTAAAAATAAAGGAATATTTCGCATTGTTAGATTATAAAATTTTCGAAATCTAATGCGTTAATAAGTTGTTTTTTTTAACATTAGTTCCACACACGAGAAAATAATATCATAAGCCTATGTCATCTTTAGGGATGCTGTAGGAAAGGATTTTTAAGGAAAGGAAGAAGGATTTTTAAGGAAGTTCTGGGAAGGGAAATGTACGAGTGGTGGGTATAAATCTGGGTTTCAATGGGTCCAGGAGTGGCAGACTTACGAATCCATACCTTCGACTGCAGTCTGCACCAATCCGGCCCACCATGCTGTAAATGGACAGATATATCTGCCGCCAAGACCTAGACATACTTCATCCCTTGAACTTGGAGTCACTTGTGGCAAAGGTGTTGGTTACCCAATAAATGCTTCCCGGGACGACGGTACCCATACCCACCTCCCAAAGTCAATAAATTCTACCCATGACTACTTTCAGGCAATAAATTCTTCTCTCTGATCACTTTTATACTACATTCGTTCTCATAAAAATGAGAGAACTTAAGTTACGTGAATCTAAATTATAGCAATTTAATTCAATTACTTAACGTCATTACAATATCATTAACGGACGATTAACGGTGAGTGCTATTAATAATTATCTGGGACCCAATATATACAACACGAGACTCCTTGATTCATTTCATGAAGTTGCTTTTGGCACTAATTTTAATTACAATACTTGCCCATAGAAATTTCCTTCATTCCGTCGACATATTTTATTTGTTATTATTTATTATTTTAACTTTATGAGTAAAACCTCAAACTGTAATATTTAATTAAATGAAGACATTATGAGCGAAACTCAATCGAAAATCTGGAAACAGAAAAATCAGAATAAGATATTGGCACCTCTGGAAAGTAGGGAGGTCCTGGGTTCGAGTCCCAGAGGTGCCAATATCTTATTCTGATTTTTCTGTTTCCAGATTTTCGATTGAGTTTCGCTCATAATGTCTTCATTTAATTAAATATTTTATTTGAATGACATTGTTTCCTTTCAAATGTAAATATTGATGCAGGTTTGCAATGATCCTTAACCAAATATATCAGTTTTTAAATATGATTATAAGAGAAGACTGAAATCACAGAAAAAAAGATAGACAAGAACTTAAATAAATCACATTTCCCACGGCTGTGTCAAGGCTTTTTTTTCTTCCGGTTCTCTTTTCTTTCGGAGGTTAACACTGTAAACTGTTTTAAAACTATCAAGAAGGGTCAGCCACATGTAAAGAAATATAGTCCACCATGACTCATGTAACATTTCGATATTGCAAGTGCAAAAACTATTTTTTTTCTGCATAGTCTCTAATGATTCTCGCCAAATTGTATAAGTTTGATCAAGGTACCGAAAAGGAAAAACTTCTTTTTAGTGCAAAGTAAATGTAATATGGACTGATCAATTCTAGTAAAATTTGTCCACTAGTGTTATTAATTAATATGAATGTCTCGGAGAGATACATTGGAAATTTTCCACAATGGGGTATTTCCACAAACCAGGTATACCGCTAAAAACATGTGGAAGATTTAAAGATTATTTTTCTGAACATGGTTATCGCATTAAAAATGTTTAATTTTAATATTTTCATTCATAATTATTGATTTCAAAATACGCGTAAACGGAACGAAACGAAAACGGCCCATGACTGCTTGTACGCAACATGACGTCACTAGAGTCGCCGTTCCGAGGTTTATCACCGTGTTACTATCAAACATCTAAACATTCTCGACTTGTTCGAGGTTAAAGACGGTTTTATTTCATATTTAAGATGATTGTGTTGTTTCTACAGTTTTATATAATATTGTCCAGTTGTAATGACTGACAGTAGTATTTTTAACGGCGTAATCCGACAACTTGCCTAAAATAGACGCTACAATGAGTAACAGTAATTTTCTAAGCCCTAAATTTCGGGATTCTAAGACGATATGGTAATGAAAACATTTTATTTACACAAACCCTCATATTATATACGTTATATAATGGTTTCAATATTTTGACAAAATAGAGTTAATTCCGGCCCTTTTAAAATTAATTTGGAACAAAACAGCAAGTGTCAGTTCGTTACATAACTTCCCTGTCATAAAATGACGTTTAAAACTTTGGCCATTCTACAAGTAAATTTCCTTATTTTAAGTGAATACCGCACAAAAGTCTCAACTGCTCCCAAACATCTGGAGCCAGTGAGACTATGGCATCCCATTTGGGATATTTTGTGAGGTTGAAGGTAGTGGGGAGGAAAGAAGATGCGGTAGAGGAAGGTGGTGAAGTACCTGGCTATGCAGATCTGGTCACTAACCACGGCTAAAGCCTTTGAAGCAACGTTTCAATTCTGAAAGGTGGTCTTACACCAGGGCGATACTGAAAGTATCGTCCACTATGGACTCTCATGTGCCACAAATATAGTACATATTATTTTAAACGAATAAATTGTGAAATGCAAAAAAACTTATTCAAAGACCGGTCAGTGGCTGATTTGGCATCGCGTTTGGGTTCTCCATTATCCTGTTTCCTATGTGGTGGTAGTAGGAGATTTTCACATAATGTCAGATCATTCGTAACTCAGGAATGTATGTCTTGATTTAAAATAAATAAAAAAATATATTTTTTAAACGTTTATTATAAAATTTATATTGTGTTTTATATACATATTAACGCCGGGATTGCTAGTCGAGAGCCTTACCCCTCGACCACGGAGGCAGTCATTAGTGTGTAGATATCCATCTTACGACTGTATATAAAGGTGTTTCCACGTTTAAATTATGAATTTAAATAGTCAAAAACGAAAGGTTTTTTTTTGTAGTTTAAAAATTAAATCTGAAAAAAAAGGCACGGGGGCTCCATCGAAGCCTCCTTCTTCTTCTTACTGTACTAAGGGCCAATATATTCTGCAGATAGTACACAACTGCTGACCCTGTACAAATCGCAAGTCCACCTGTTGAATTTGGCAGCCACCTTTGGTCTAGAGTCCCAAAATACTTGAAAATTCAGAAAGGTCCGTTCGATAGATTTCCCTCTCAAACAAACGGATTGCAACGTTTAGCGCGCAGGTTTCAGATGGGAATGGTGTCCTTGTTCTACCGGTATTTCAATAGAAGATGCTCCGAGGACCTAGCGTCATTGAACCCTTTGGCGCACACATTAAACGCACGCCCAACATTTGTACACGGTCGACATTTTTTGTCGCCTTAGAAAGGGTCGTTTAAACATCTTATTTTGGGTTTTTCTTGTAGTATTTGTAAACGTGTGTACCAAACTATACATGTTTTGCAAGTGGGAAAATATAGGATAAATATAAAGATATAATTCGAGCAAACTGGAAGTCAATAAATAACACCAAGTACAACTTACGAACTCACTACAGTCACTTACGGGCAGCGATCGCATGATGAGAGGCGCCTGTGACGTCACAGAGTGAACGGGGGCAAAAACATCGTTTTGGGGGCATTTTCAAAAGGCGTATTTTAAAACGTTATAGAAAGTTAAGTCGTTGTCATAAAAATAAAATAAAAATTCCGTTATCATAGTAATTTTTTGCTTAATTTTTTTCAATAATAAAAAAAAATTGTGGAAATACCCCATTGTTAAGTAATTAAGTCTTACTCAATTTTGTCGGTTTGTCTCATGATCAGTATCGTCCTCAACCTTCCGATTTAGTAAACTTTTCAGTATATTACAGAGACTTCTTACACTAGTAAGTACCGGGTGTTCGCACACCACCACCTAAAATATATCGACTAAATCAATATCCTAAGCATGTCCGGAGTTTTGTTACTTTAAAGTGAATTTCTTAGTAAACAGGAGGCACTCCCATTGTGTGTGCACCATTGGTTGAGAGTAAATTAGGTTGGAGAACCCTTTTGACAATTGTTTAGGTCTGTATCTTCTTCGGGTGACCCCGACGAGACGTAGCAAATCATACTTTACATTTTAAAATAATCTAAAAGTCACTTTTAATCTCGTTTTTTCGATCGGAGAGCAATTCGGAGTTATCCGACTAGTAATCTCGGGTGTAAATAATGTATGTTATATTGCTTGTGGCATGTTCGAAAGTGGAAGATACTCCCAGTATCGCCCTGGTGTAAGACCACCATTCAGAATTGAAACGTTGCTTGAAATTGCTTTAGCCATGTATGAATGTACATCTAAGCAACTATTTCATTCTCCTCCTATCTCTTCTACATCTTTTTCCCCTCCCTATATCCATACCCCGATTGGGCATGTCATTGTCTCACTGGCTCCAGACGTTTAGGAGCAATTAGAACTCTTGTGCGGTATTCACATAAAAATATATTTTTATATGGTGTCATCATACTCATAATGCTGAGATTTCTCATTTACAAAAACTTTTCTTACAATTTTAAAGACCAAGTGAAGCAGTATTTGAACAGAACAGAATATATTATGGAAAAATCTAAAAACGAATACAAGAAAAACATGTCAACCTACCAGAGACCAAATGGGAAAATAATTCACCGACTCCAGATATTTTTATATCAGAGGGTTCGGCTCGAAAGAACTCCTAACTGGACCGATAAATCCTAGTGATCCCTCAATATAAATGTTTAAAAAATCTTTCGTAATCCTACAGTTTTCATTATCTTTATTATCTCTTTTATTATAATTAAAGTCTTCCACCGCACCTATCTGTCTGTTTGCGATAAACTCTAAACTACTGAACGGATTTTCATGCGGTTTTCACCAATAGATAGAATGATTCAGGAGAAAGATTGAAGTATATAATATGAATATTTGCCAAGGTTTTGTATGAATTGGTTGAATGTCTGTATGTGGTGGGCGAGTGGGCTGGCATTTTATGCAAATTAATAAAGTAATGGCATTGTGAGTTAATTTATCAAAAATTATAAAGTTTGGGTAATCATCCATTAGATGGCATTGTGTTTCGTGGCCGGGTCAGCTAGTATATTATAATTTGAAATTAATCGTCTTTGATAATTTTTATTTATTTAAAAAATAAATTTATTCTTATCACAAGTGTTAATCTAGCTCAATCCATTTCAATGACATTAGCACAAGTCGTAATCAGTCACGCAAACAGTACCAACGCACAACGACAATTCATTATTATGTGCTAATTTTCAATGCCTTTCAAATCCTTTTCATGTACCGATACCAAATCTCTAGTATAATATTTATAAACATTCTAGTCTCCCTCATTAAACAAACTCACCAAAGAAAGAATACTGAAATTATTATTACAAAACATTTTGCTAAACATTTCAAGGTCAACACAAATGTTTCTAGTTGGGTTTTGTGGCCAAGATATTAAATTTCTTTTTAATCTCTCTTTGAAGATGAAATAACAGTTCAATCATTAAAAATTAATTGATCTTCCTAGAAATTTACAATTGAAAAGATTTTCTAGTTCATAAAAATGAGAAATTAAATTTGTGTGCAGTCAGGTACTTAAAATTGATAAAAAATAAAAATAACGGTCCACAAATATTTTTTCTAAGAAAACCAAGAGAAAATAAAAAAATCAGTAAGATATTGGTTTTTAAAAAACATAGTATGTCGCACTGTCTGAGCACCGAGCCGATAATCCTTTAATATATTATAAAGGCGAAAGTTTGTATGTATGTTTGTTACTCTTTCACGCAAAAACTACTTAATGGATTGTAATAAAACTTTATAATAGCTCTTACATCAGAATAACATATAGAATATATATAATGGTAAGCTCTGGCGTTATGAAATTTGTGTAAATGAAAATGTGTATATTTCATATATTTAAGCAGCAGGGTGGAAAGGCAGGGGTAAGGGGAACGGGGGAGGTGGGGTTCGCGGAGAGGGAAGAGACGAGTGCGGAGGGAGGCGGGGAAGGTGGAAAGGAACGGGGGCGCACGGGAAAGGACATGCAGGGAGAATCAATTTATTTCTTTGAATGGCATTGCAACGCAGGCCGGGGACCAGTTAGTCCAAAATAAATAGGTGTCCTAGCAGATGAAAGTAATTCAACAAAAACTTAGTATGAAGTCAGGTGTCAAAGGATATTATAATGAAGGTATAAAGTTGGCGGTGGCGTAAAAATGAACTAACACTTATCGTCTATAACATAGTATCGTTATATTATAGACGACAGCGTTCTCCTTTTCGCCAACTTAAACATTTAGCACTGTAGATAGGTTTTGTAACAAAAACTACTGCGATCCTTAGTGACTAGTTCACGAGTGACATTTCAAAATGCACTCAGAGCAGTTATTTTATCAATACGATACAGCGTAAAAGTTGACCTACGTCACAGGGCAATAGTACCGAGCTGTTACCGACTGAATAATGCATGTGTGGTACTGTCCACCGCTCAACACCCGAACCTATGCACAGTGAGATAGGGAACAAATTTCTGAACCAAATAAAACATTTTCGGTCAGCTGTCAAAAAGAAAATAATTTCAATGAACATACAGAAATCTTAGCAAAATTGTATGCACTTAATAACGGAAATACATAGTACAAACTTCACTCTTTCCCTCTCTCCCCCGTACTTCGATCATTTTTGAGCCATTTTGCCATTTTGAAGGCATGTTTTCTATGTGTTGCCAACACGGACACAAGTAATATTTTTTTTTTTTGGTTTTAGGCAATTCACCCTGGAGAGAGTGCTTTGTGCCGGTAATATTTAAAATGGATAAGAAATTTCGGTTAATCTAATGGGAAAATAATAAAACAAATTAAATATTGGACTCATTTAGATCACTAAAACAAATTAAATATTGAATTCATTCAGGTTAATAAACTTACATAAAGCTGTATGAACACGAGAATTGTTAAGAGATAAAAGGTATGAAATGTTAAGGGGGGACTGGTGTGTGATTTTAATAAGCCGGCGGTATATGTTCTTGAAAGATGAATGGTTTTTACAGTTAAAGAAAACGTGGTCGAGGGTTTCCTCTTCCACACCGCACTGGCAGAACGGATCATCTAAAACTCTAATTCTAGACAAGTGAGATGCAATTGAACAGTGGCCAATTCTCATTCTCGAGATACATGAAATGAATCGTTTTGAAAGTTTTTTACCGTGAAACCATGGCTTAGCAGGGATATGGTTTTGAATTCCCGCATAGAAAGATCCAGTTCTTATTTTGGAGACTGCCCAATTTTTTTCCCAGGCACGAGTCATATTAGATTTAAGAATCGGAAAGACATCGGATATAGGAATTCTAAAATTTAGTGGGATAGTTCCGGAATCTGAACCAGATTTGGCGAGAAAATCGGCCATCTCATTACCCTCGATACCCAAATGGGCAGGGACCCAGGCCAATATCGTCTCAAACCCAGATTCACTAAGAGAATTGAGAAGATTTTTTATTTTACATATAATATTGTCTTCCGGATAACGTAAAATATTTGACCTAATTTTAGTTAGAGCACTTAGCGAATCAGTACATAATAAGGCTCGATGAATGTTGAGAACCTGGATTTGATTTAGCGCTTGTTCAATTGCAAAGCATTCGGCTGTAAATATGGAAGCTTCTTTTGGTAATTTATAAGTGAGATTGATGTTGAATTCTGGACTATATATAGATGCTCCACATCTTTTATTTTCAAATTTGGAACCATCCGTGAAAAGGATGGAAAATCCAGGGAATTTCGAAGCCACTATGCTTTTAAAACAATCATCCACATTTTGAAATTTATTTGGGGAAGATAAAATATTCTTCCGAAAGACTGATGTTATTGTGTTCGGCATAAAAGTGATTGCCTTAAATGGAATATTGTATATAGGAAGATTGGGAACTTCTTGAAGATATTGGAGGGAAGATGATAGAGAATTATAGAGATGAAAACTTTTAATTAAGAGAGGAAAACATTGTTTTTCTCTCAATCTTTTGTTAGAATTCAAATTAACACTTAACCTATTAAGACTTTGTTTAATAGGATGATGTGATAACGATAAAGCCTTGAAAATATATTTATTGGCAAGGAATTGCCTTCTGAAATATAATGGAGGCTCCACACATTCCACCTGAAGAGCATTAATTGGAGAAGACTTCATAGCTCCAATAATCATTCTGAGGGCTTTTGATTGAATTCTTTCCATTTTCTTATCTAGATATTTAGGGAGTGGGTCAAAAAGGAATGAGCCATAATCCAAGTGGCTCCGAACTAGGGAATTATACATTAATTTAAGAGTGGTAGGGTGAGATCCCCACCATACTCTGGAAACTGCTCGCATCATATTAAGTCCCTTTTCACACTTTGTAGAAATTATCTGAATGTGTGGAAGCCAGGAAAGTTTATGGTTCAAAAGAAGACCAAGGAATTTGATTCTGTAGCGATTTGTAGAGGCACATTATCAAAAGAAATTGAGAATTGGGGAATTTTTCTTTTGCGCGTGAAAGCCACGACCCTTGTTTTAGATGCCGCCAGATTCATCCCATTTATTGCCAACCAGCTTTTAATATATTGTAAAGCCAAATTCATTTCCTTAGCTGCAAGAATAATATTTTTATGTAACAAATATATAAGGATATCATCCGCAAAGTAAAGACGCTTGATAGAAAAAGGAATTACTGAGTCTAGGTCGCTTATATAAATATTAAACAACAGAGGACTAATAACAGAACCCTGGGGCAAACCTCTCCATAGTTTGCGCCTTAAGCATTTAGAGGAAGACTCAATAATAATGGACCTATCTGAGAGCAAATTAATAATAAATTGGACTAATTTCGGGGGGATTTGTTTTTTAATTAGCTTTTCTTTCAAAACATTCAGTAAAACATCATCGTAAGCTGATGAAAGGTCAAGGAATGTGGCCAATGTATAAGAATTTAGGGATTGGGAAACTCGGATATCAGTTGTGAACAAACTTAAATTATCCATTGTAGATTTCTTTTTCCGAAAACCATACTGATTTGGTGAGATAATATCTTGACTTTCAACAAACCACTCTAATCTGTTCTTCATCAAACGCTCCGCTACTTTCATCAAACATGATGAAAGAGCAATAGGCCGATAAGACGAAATTTCAGATGAATTTTTTCCAGGTTTTAAAATGGGAATGATTTTTTGAGTTTTCCAATCATCCGGAATTAGTCCTGTTTCAAACATATTATTAATAAGAGATAAGAAATATTCAACCGCCATATCAGAAAATGATTTAATGAAACTATTAAGTATTCCATCGGGACCCGGAGCAGAGTCAGAAAGGGTTCTTATTACTAGTTTCATCTCATCAATGGAGAAAGGAGCATCTAGCCAGTTAGAGTGAGATGGATATGGCTTAATAGAAGGCATTTCTTCACATCCGGCCACTGATGGGGGGGCTATTTTATCCGCAAATCCTATAAGAATTTCTTCTGATATATGCTTGGTACTCGGCGGAGAATACGATGATCCGAATTTTTTTAAGCTAGACCAAACTGAAGATTGGGGAGTTTCCGGAGACAGGTTCTCACAGAACTTCCGCCATCCAGCGCGTTTTTTATTTTTCAAAATTCGTTTGGTTTCTGCCTGGGCTTTTTTAACTGATAAAAAATTTTCTAGTGTCATACACTTACGAAAAGAGGAAATTGCTTTTTTACGAGAGTTGACGGAGCGAGTGCATTCCTCGTCCCACCACGGATTAGAGTGTTTTATTTTAATGTTCGCATTGCGTTTCGGGATGGATTTTTCTGCTGCATTTATAACCATAGAGGGAAACGTCTCACATTGCAATCTGATGTCTCCCGGGGACGATTTTTTTTTTAAATTAATAAGGTTATCTAGTTCAGAAGAGAAAGTGCTCCAATTCGCATCATTTATTCTAAATTTGAGATTATTTTTAACTGGTAGAGGATAAGTGTTAGATTGATGTTGGAATCGGATTATAATTGGAAAATGATCACTAGAGAGGGGATCGTTTAGGATGTCCCAAGAGCATTTAGATGCTAACGAATATGAACAAAGAGATAAATCAACAGCACTTTTCCGTTGATGAGGGGGGGTGAATCTGGTTGGAGATCCGTCATTTAAAAAACATAGGTTATGGGTATCAATAAAATCTAAAAGATTGCGGCCAGAACGATTTGTTATTTTGCTACCCCAAGAAGGGGAATGTGCATTAAAATCTCCAAGGATCATAAAAGGGGAACAAATCTGGGTTAAGATTGGTGCCCATTCATTTTCAATAAAAGTGGTAGAGGGAGGAATATATATTGATAATATTGTGATATCAGATAAGACAGCTGCTATTATCTGGATATCGTCGGAGGGAGTATGTATATTAATTTGTTTAAACGGGATAGAATTATGGATTATCAGAGCCGTGCCGCCTTTACCATCCGGTCTGTCGTGTCTGAGACAATAATAACCCGGAATTCTTAAGTGAAAGGAGGGTTTTAACCACGTTTCAGAAATGGCGGCCACTGAAACGTCGTGTTCGTCGAGTAATTGAATTAGGTCAGATTTGTTAGCGAAGAGGCTTCTACTGTTCCACTGAAGAATTTTGTTCAGTTTCGAAGTCATTGGGGAGGCAAGATAATAAAGATTTAATGTAATCGGCAGCGTTGGACGGTACAGTATTGTTGTTTGTAAGGATAGAAATTAAAAGGGTAATTAAAGTTTGTATAAAAGAATTATTATTCAATATTTCGGGGAGAGCAGGAGGGGATGTATTACTATTAATGGCACACCCATTGGGGGTCCGAGATTTGGCATTCCCATTCGGGCTGGTCAAAATATTATTCAATTGTTTTTTATCAAGGTAAGGAGTATATTTTGGGTTGGGTTTGACTGGCTTGAGAATGGTTTCTCTGTGAGAAGATGACGTTGAATTAAAAAAGGTGGTTGATTGGAAAGGAGCTGAGGACGATGTCATCTCTGCGAAAGATTTTTTCGCAGGAGAGAATAACTTTGAGGCCTGGAAGTACGAAATGTTGTCGGTAGCCATTTTATGTTTTATGTTCCTCTGTCTTGTCAATTCCGGACAGGCTAGACTGACCGCGGTATGTGCACCCGAACAGTTAATGCAAATGGGATTATTGGAAGATTTTGGACATTGATCAAATGGGTGACCTTCTCCGCAAAAGTAACAACGTGGAGGGGAGCGGCATACGGATTTTGTATGTCCAAACCGGCAGCAATTGAAGCATTGAACAGTTGGAAATTTATAAACTTCGACGGGAAGCGAGGTATAATAAATAAACACACGAGACGGAAGGGATTGTCCCTCAAATGTAACAACAACAGATTGGGAAGGTTTCCAGATCTTGTTTCCATCAGTAGAATCCTTGTAGTTCAGTCGACGTGCTTTTATTACTTTCGGGGTTCCTTGGGAATTATTCAAAGCATCAACAATTTCAGCCTCTGGGATATCCGTGGGAATTCCTCGAACAAGACCCATTCTCGTAAGGTTAAATGACGGGATGAACGATTTATATTTATGTTTTGAGAGCGAGTCAATTTTTTTTACAAATCCATTTGCGGAAGCGGCAGTATTAAACTCGATAGATAATTTATATCGCCCTTCCGGTTTAATTGAACCGTTAACAATACCAAGGTTATTATTTTTTGAGTCAAATAAGAATTTTCCAAAATCTAAAGGATGAATAAGTTTTCCTTGTCCAGTTCTCTGAACAATTACGATAAAAGGACCGGAAGCGGAAGCAGGATAAAGTAAGTCAGTACTTTTTGTATTATCGCTAGCTAAAGTACTTGTCTGGGTGTTACTATTGGGGTTAAGGTTGTTAGAGATCGAGGTTTGTTGAATCGGCGGTATAGATTTAACTTTCGATGGGATGTAAAGGCTATGCGATGGTCGTCGTTTACGAGATAGAAGCGTAATAGAAGCCTGGCTAGTGTTAGATTCCGAATCAGAAAAATCTAATATCGATCCTGGGTCGGGAGGTCTATCTTCGTCTTCCTCCATTATATAAAAAAAAAAAACTTAACTTTTAAAAATTAAACTGAAAAAATAATACGCAGTCTATTTCATTGACTGTACAAACAAAAACGGATTAGCCGTAAGTAGGAATGCAAACAAATAAGTATACGATAAACAGAATTAAATAAAATGTAACAATAATCTCTTATCTGTATGAGGCACGGGAACGGGCGAACGGCACTAAGCAATAGGTAAGGTACACACAACCACTGTTGACCGCGGCTCGAATCGGACTGACAAGTAATATTTACACGAACGAAATTATTCGATTTCCTCTTTAGAAAATATTAAGAACTAAGAACTAAGAACTAAGAACTAAGAACTAAGAATTAAGAACAAGGCACTAAGCATTTATAACTGAAAACTAAAAACTGAGAACTACGAAGATGGACGTGATTGTCCATAACCGGACCGGTCGAAGAGAAATAAAAATCAAAATGGTTTTATTGTGCCAGAGCAAGTATTTCCCAAAATAATTTAGTTTTTTTTTTTTTTTAATACGTAGTAACACAAACAGTATGTTATTACGCTGAAATTTCCTACTTAAGAAATCCTATCTTAGAACTAGATAAAATTATCTTTCAGATGTTTGAATGTATTTCAAATAAGCACTGACATTTCCAAAAAATAAATTTTCAAGTTCGCAAAACATGAAAAAGTTAACAAAAAAACAATCTAAACATTTTGATTCGAAACGTCCATAATTTTGGGAGAATTCTATATTTAGAATACATATTCGTTTTGCGTGGGGAATTAGTAAAAAAAAGTTTTAACTTTCCGCCGTCAACGAAAAATCTCGTCAATTTGTAATCTAACTCTTTGGCATTCTTAAAAATTTTTGTTCATGGAATCAAGTATTAACATTTGAAACAAACTGAAAATTATAATTATTTTTCTTTCCAAAGATGAACTAATCACATTTCTGCATTATAGAAAACAAAGATAAAAATACTTTTATAATTTATGGTCGCCCCAATCAGATCTGTCCTTCAGAGGTTCTATTGGAATATGATGTTTGTAGCTAGTTAATTCTTCTCGAGGCTTGAGGGCTTAAAATCTTAATATTTAAAGCAAATTGGATTTTGTGCTTTCTTATGTCTCGTTCTGGCCCACTGTCCGTTGCTGAGCGGTTGCGGAGGGCGCTTTAACTTCTTTAACCTGTCGGCGCATTTTTATTTGGCCATGGTTTATTCATGGGGCGCAACAATGCCGCTGCAGCCAGCCTGCACAGCCTGCAGGACGACCGCGGTATGATTGGCCGCATTCAATTGGACGCTTTCATCAATCTTTTGGGTAAAGATGGACGCGACTTCGGCGTGAGAGTGAAATTGAAAAAAAATATTTAAGGCAGAGTTTCGTCAGACGCCCGCAGCGTTGGGAAAGTTACAAGCACTTCAAATGTTGTGTTTTGTTTTTTTGGAAGTAACCTACAAAATTTTAGGTTGTTTATGAAGAAACAGGCTACCGTCTAATGCTCAAATCCATTGTTTGCAGAATAAGTTTTCCTCTCGTGGATTTTATTGTCATTTGAAATTATAAAGTGACTGAATTTTTTTTACGTCCAGGATATTCAGTCAAATTTGAGAAAATAGAATACAGAACATTAAAATAAATGAAATTATACTTTTAATATCATTTTCATAAAATTTCAGAAAAAACATCATCCTTAATTACTTGAGCGTTCTAATAATAATTAGTTCTTTGTTTATATTCTTAATAACATGACGGTTTGAAAACAGATTTTACAAGGCCCGTACCTACCTATTTCAAACTCTTATTGCTACACATTTAAATTTCTAAAATCTCGTATTATTTTTTTAAATTATTTTGTTCAATATTTAAAAAAAACTTCGGTCGATTGTAAATTGTTTATTTTTTATCGGTGTCAGCATTTAAGGTGATCCACCTTCGACGTGTAACATTTGGAATCGTACGAAATCACGCACTCCTTTTATAGATGGCGATAAGGTTGACCACCTGTGTTGATTTATATTTTTGAAAATAGCTAAAATGGATGTTTTATTTGATTTTAAATACTTTCCGATCATAATGGAACTTAATTCGCCACGTTACATAATAATTCCGCATTCTAACAGGAGTACATAGGAGAGACATGGAAGCATTTTTTGTAGGCCTGATACATTATTTTTTTCTTGGTGGGGCTCGAAAAATGCTCGATTACAGCAAAAATTAAAGTTGTGTTCTACTCGCAATATTTAATTAACCTCTGAAGAGGAATATAAACGCTAGAAATATTTCGATTCTCAAGCCTTCAAAATTAAAAATCTAGCGTCTTATTTGCACGAGTCAAGTAAGCAAAAAAGTGGTTTTTATTTATTTTGTGCATAATTTATAAGAATGAAAAAAATTTAGAACATACAAAACCTCAAAAATAGTCTCAGCCATAAAGGGGTATTTAAACAAAATTATTTCTTTTATTACTCGATAGTTAAGTCATGCAAAAACATTTTTTTAGTGGTTTACGCTTATATTTTTTGTTATGTAATTGATAATTTTATTTTAATTGCAATACATGGAAAAGCTAGTAGAAGTTTCAATTTATCCGTAACATATTTTTTGATGTTCATAATGCAAACCGATTCGTCGTAAAGATGAATCTAAATAGTACCTAAATAGGATTTCACGTATAACTTCAGTCCATAAAATTTGCTGTTTGAAGAACTCAGAATACATATTCCGCGCAAAATATGTTTGTTATCGATATTTTTTAATGATTTCAAAATAAAATATTGTTCTCTATGAAACATTGTTTCAGATTTTAGTGTAACAAATTAGGCAAATCTATTATAAAAGTTACTGTCACTTCAATTTTCTCAGTTTAATATAAAAATCTTTATTTAAAAAATTGTAAACCTTCACAAATATTTTTCTAATGCTAAATATCATTTCAGAGAATTGTTTAAAAAATTTCCGGAGCTTGAGTGGTATTTTTTTAAAAGTGTAAACCGAAAGCGCGATATTCTCTCTTTCTATCATTGTTTAAATCATATTCGTCACCATAATTCAAAATATAACTTTTATTAGACCGCGTCAGGCAGGTATATATATATATGTCCCCAAAGGTCATCTACGGTTGTTTGTTGTCTGTTAAGAATATCTCCCAAAATTGTCCAAGGGGTTAAAGCATCTATAAAATTTCTAGACGATCAAATTTTCGTACCAAAAACACATAATTTGGCATTACTTCACATTACATAGCCTGGTATCGATGGACTTGTATGAACATTTTAAAATATGCGTCAAAGTTTGCTTCACAAATCTATTGTATTTTTTACACATTTTTTACAAGGCAATGTTTATTGGGCGAAAACGCTAACTCAAAAATATTGGCTCGCCAACTGAATACATAATTATTGCAGTAATTTACATTTTCAATATAGTTATCATTATAATTATAGGTAAGCCTACCATTCATCTCAACATTCTTTGTATAACGACAAGTTATAATCCATACTAACATTATAAACAAGAAACTGCTCGAGTTTTTTTGCTACGCTTTCACGTATTAACCAATAAAAAGACTTAAAAAATTCTTTCACCAATATAAAGCTAAATTATATGCGAAGACTAAAGGCTGTATATGATGGTAAGCTCTGGCGTTATGAAATGATAAATACTAATATATTATATTTGTTATACGTTTTCTGTCGCTAACGAAAGCGAATTTTTGCTAGCGTCAGAAAAAAAATCGTTTCCATGGAAACGATATTGAAATATTTGTGGGCTGGTAGGTACTCGGCCCTCTACCTACTGGTCATAAATGTCAGATGAGAGTTCCTACATTAAAAATATAATTCGTAACGATTATAAAGACTGAATAATAAAAAGTGTACCTTTTTATTACATTTACAAACTTCCAAATATTTAAATAAAAATAAACATCCGAAATGTTTGTAAGCGCGTTAATTCCGAACGAATGAATAAAATTAGATAAATCTTTTTTTCTTTGAGCTCTAGCATTATGAAATTTAGGTGGCACGCGAGCTGTTTGAAAACTGAATGTACCGGGAATGAATGTATGGAATGCGGGAGGGGGTGAGGGGAGGGGGGCTTAATTGATATTTGCAAGCGCTACAGTAATTTCCTCTAATACCATGCGAGCGAAGCCGCGGGGAAAAGCTAGCAATAAAACAAGGAGGACCAAAGCTAATAATAGTAAATACATACATACACATTTACTTATACATATTTGTGTATATGCTTAAGTGTATACACTGTATGCATATATATATGCATACATGTACATTGGAGGTTATCCACCACTTACCCGCCTTGGTATAAGTAACTGATGGTTACTCCTTCAAGGCTCTCGCAAGGACTCTAATTTTTTTCGAAAGAATGAAGCTACATTTAGTTTTGAACGAATCTAGACCTCCAATGTCCCTGCATACAGTGTTAGTAAGCAGTATGCAAGTGCTTACATGATAAACTTGATACAATGGTGTTAGTAAAACATATATAAAGGCATGGAAAGATGATAAAAAACAAGATGAAGGACGCTCGCGGGGGATTGTATCTTGCGTATGCTGCAAGATACAAACATGTTTTAGATACAAATAAATGGCTCTGCAGTCTGAAAGGGTTCCCTCTCTCGTCGTCTGGCAGTACCAACAAGAATGTTTGTGGCGGTCGGTCAAACCTTAACGAGACAGAGCTGCCGCGCCCCTTAGCCAGTTCCTCGGTTGTGCCTTGAAGAAAGTAACTGGGAAATAGGGGCAAAATGCCCAAAGACCCTAAGGACTGAAGCGTCGAGTTGCCGGAGGCAGGGCGGAAGGTCGCCGAGGTCGCCCGGCCAAACCTCATGCTCACAAATGTTGCTGGGGGAGGCGCAGATGATCTGAGAGAGCTCCGTTCCAGGAATGTTCGGCGCCTGACTATGCAGGGACGGGGTCTAGCTCACCCCCAAGTGGGGAAGTAGACAATACAGAACGATTACAGTTCAGTTCAGTTCAGCCATAATAACGACGCACAATTGCAAATTATAGAACTGAAAAAAGAAAAGAAAAAAAAAGAGGAAAAGTAACCAAAAAAAATAATAATAATAACATAATAATGGTAAGTCTCACAGCTCTTTGCAGAGTTCTATGCAATGATAAAGACGATAAGTCGAAAAAAAATAAACAATATATAAAATAATATAGATGGCAAAGTATAAAGTATTAAAATGAAGCTATGTGAAGTAAAATATGAAAACATAAATTCCGAGCGGTAAAAATGATAGAGTTATGGATGGAAGTCCATGGTTTCAGGAGCAATTACACCTGACATCTGAAACAACAATGATTTTACAGCTAATCAGCGACTCTAAGAACAGGCCATCTCTCAACCCAAACCTTTGCAAACTTCCTCAGACACTCAAAATTCACCTTATTCGAAACGAGATCAGTGTTCCATGCTGGTCTCGTAGTTACTTGTAGACCATCAAGCATTTCCTCTCGGGCGTCCGTCAAAATCTCGCAGTGCCACAGAATGTGCTCGGCTGATTGGTTTGTATCACCACACGCGCAGTTAGGATGGGGGGATAGGGAGAGACTGTGCAGTCTCCCCCTAAATTCCCCATGCCCAGACAGAAGTTGTGTCACATGGTGATCCTTTGCAATATGAGTCCCTTCCATTCTGAGTTTAACTGACGGGAAGAAAGAGTAGGTCCATCTTCCCGTATTCGACCTATCCCATCGTTCTTGCCATTCTCTCAGCGTTCTTTCTCGCATCTCTCTGAGAAGACCTGGGAGAGACACCGCTCCCCCTGGTATTAGTTCAATACCATGGTGGACAGCGGGTCTTCCTCTGGTTAGGCTCTTCTTTGTAAGCACCTCCCTAATTTCAAGGTCTATTGGCAAAATGCCGGCCAAAACTGGCAAAGCGTCCGAAGCAACTGTTCTATAGGCACCCGAAAGCGCCAACAAGGGGACTCGCTGACCTCTCTTGAGTGCTGAGGATGAGTGTATTCCCCAGACGGTGCTCCCACACAGAGGCCGCGTACGTGACTTGCGCCACGTATACCCCCCAGTACAGTAAACGGAGCGCTGGGGAGCGCAAACCCCACTCAGCAGTTGAGATTCTTCTCAGTTTCAAGAAGAGGTTCTGGGCCTTGCTTGACACGCCTTTGACATGGGTTAAGAACGAGGACGAGCGATCCAAAGTAACGCCTAGGTAGGTTGTATTCTCAACAAAATGGATGCTGGTATCTCCCATTTTGATGTTGGGATTTCTACCTCTATTGAGGGAACCCTTCATCAGGAGTCCCACGGTCTTGTGAGGAGCGAAAGTCAACCGATTTCTCTTTCCCCATTCTAAAATCACGTTTAAACCCTCCTCAGCTTTACTCTCCACTTCCCTTCTACTGTCCCCAGAGACCAAATACAACTTATCATCTGCGTAGTCAACCGAGATACATCCTTCAGGCAAGGGTAACCTAGAGGAGTCGTCGAAAAGAATGTTCCAGAAATCCGGTCCGAGAACCGAGCCCTGGGGGCATCCCATATCCACTTCCCTTTCGATAGTAACATCACCATATGAGAGCTCGATGGTTCTGTTGTCAAAGTAGTCACATGAAATGTTAAATAATTTCCGTGGACATTTACGACTTTTTAATTTCGTAAGAATCATCGGCCACCACGCATGATCGAAGGCACCAGTTATATCGAGGAAGATACCAATTACATACCTCTTTGTGCAGACCTTCACCCAGTCAAGCGCAGACTTAATGGCGTGCTCCGTGGACATACCGGGGACGAAGCCAAATTGTCGGTCGTAGGCTGGAGACAGGGTTTCCCGGAGGCGTTGTCGGATGAGTTTTTCTAATATTTTGCCCAAAACAGGCAACAGGGTTATGGGGCGATAGGCCTTCACGTCAGTCCTCGGTTTATCGTTACCCTTCGGTATTATCCTGAGCACGCCTCTCTTCCATACTGAGGGAAAAACTCCCCTCCTCATACATGTTTCCATCACTTGAAAGAGCTCTTCCTTGGCGTGAATCCATACATGCTTCACTATTATACCGTTCAGTTTGTCATGCCCTGGTGCCTTCTTAGGACCCAAACCCTTAATTATTATGTCAATCTCTGCTCTACTAACTGGAGTTATTCTGTCCTCCTGGGCGAAGCTCGGAGGAAGCCGTGACAGATTTCTAACCTGTTTGTGGTGGTCGCTTTCCCCAATGACTGAATCTAATGGAACTAGCTTACCCAGAAGTGTTTTGAGAGTGGTGGCCACGTCAGCACTCTCAGCGTTCCCGTTATCGTTATCAATAACACTAGTTAAAAACCGATCAAAGCCTTTGCCCGTTTTTTCAACGGCGCTGTGGATTTCCCACGGGTTGGCGTTACCCACATCTTTAACCCAATTATGCCAGGCAGCTCGTTTTGCCAAAAGGACAGCCGATTTGAATGCTCTACGAGCGCTACTGAGGCGTCCCCTGAGGGCGGAAGTCTCCACCTGCGTACAACCGCCCCGTCTAGAGATACCCAGAGCCCTGTAGGCTCTCTTATAGGCCCCTTTGAGCAAAGTCAGCTCACTTGACCACCACGGCGTTCTGATAATCGTCCTTGGGTTTGATCTTCCCAGAGCCGATTCTGCGGCTGATACCACGGCCGCGTTGAAAAAATTCCCTAAATTGTCCGGATCCCTTGCTGCTACGTCATGAAAGCCCCTTAAAGTATCGCGTAGAGCCTCCCTAAAGTTATCCCAATTCGCCTGAGCGGTTTTGAAGCTCCAGGAGGATCTTGGAGCTTCGGTCTTCTTGACACCCACTGTGAAAGTTATTAATCTATGGTCGGAAAGAATAGCGCAATCGTGGACCTTCCACTTAGATATCTTGGCCGCAACTGATCCAGAGCAAAGAGTTAAATCAATGTTGCTCTCACCATGAGTATTAGAGAAAGTAGAAATATTCCCTGGCTCGTTAATCAGAGATAGACCTTGCGCCGCAATAAGGTCTTCGACGGCGTCTGAGCGTTCCGTCCGGTTACTAGAAGTATCAAACCACAATGGTGAGCGAGCGTTAAAGTCACCTCCTATAACTACGTTACGTCCTTTAAGCGCGTTTAGCGCGCGCGTCAGGCTCAAGATATGAGGTCCAACTGGGTTCCCGTACTTAAAATAGACTGAGATTAATATGATCTCAGTGTTCCCGAAATTTAGCGAGACACAGGTATGGTACTCATTTGACAGTCCCACCAGAAGGAGGGGTCTGGTCTGCGAAATGTTGACCAGGACACCCGCCCCGGGTGTTCTGCCAACTTCAAGTACTGCACCCGGATAGTTAATCGGCGTTCTACCTAGCCAAGTGTATTGCTCCTGAATAAGCAAGATGTCAATGTTGTGGTCAGTCATGACCCGCAGCGCCTCGTTCGTGGCCATCCGGGACCTCTGCAGGTTGATTTGACCTATGGAAATAAAATTATTAGTATCCATAGTCAGTAAGCCGTACCTGAGTTTCGATGGCTGCCTTCTGGGCAGGGCACGATCTGTCACCAGTTGCATGATCAGCCGGTTTTTTTAATCTGGTGCACGTAGCGCAGACAGCAGCCTGTGTTTTAACGGGTCAATCTTGGTAATCATGGCCGGCTGCGGCGCAGTGTCGGCAGGTAATTACTTCCTGGGTGCAGGCTTTTGAGATATGGCCATATTGATGGCATTTAAAGCAACGCGTAGCTCCGAGGTAATCGCGAGCTCTACACGCATTCCATCCGAGAAAACACAGACCGCTGTCAATGAGAATCTTTCTGGCCTCCGGATGGCAGGTAATAATCATATTCATGGTCCCGTTATCTCTTTTGCCAAACAAAGAGACTCTTCTCATCGTACGGAGGTGGTCTTCTTTCGTGAGGTTACACTTACCTAATATGTTGTTGTCAAATATCTCACTGAAGAGGGATGTGTCGGACTCTGGTTCTCCCTTGGGTACATCGTAGATTACTATCTTTGGTAACTTACCCTGAGGAGCGACCATTTTTATACCTTTCGCTGTTAATTTATCTGCAACTTTTTTGATGTTGGATAAGCCGTTAGGTGAGGTGGTCTGCAAGGCAATACCTGCGCCTCTGATTTTTCGGGTTTTCACTACTTGGAAGCCGTCCTTCTTGGGGTCTAATATTGAGGTCAGGTCTTTCCGCAGCTCTTCAGACGTCTTTCCCTCCGGTTGTGTTGGGTAGAAGAGCAAGGTGGGTTTAAGCACTGGTAATGGTCGTTCGTACCCATTCATTGTAATGGTTTTGGAGGCAGGTTCCCCCGAGGCCGCGCCAGCATAAGATTTCCTGGGAATGGGTATCTGTTCAGAGGGTTTGGTTGGGGCTTGATTAGTTAGCATTATTATTTTATCAAGTTTTGTTGACATGCACTTTTGGGTGGCTAAAACTGCTGACAATGTTTGTGCTCTCGAGGTTACAGCTGCGTGGGCAATTGCGAAGTTAAGCAAGCTTTTTTTGATCTCATCCAAAGATCTTGTGACCGTGGCTCTGGCCTCTTTGTTTAATTTATTTTTGCCCTCAGAGATAGTCTGCGAAATAATCATCATCTGAGCCCATATTGGGTCTAGAGTTTCGGCATTGATCTCTGTTGGATCATTTTCATCCGTGAGAAAGGAGTCCTCCTCTCTGACACGTTTTCTGTTTGCCTGGTTGGGCGAGGACCGGAGAGGATTTTCAGGTGGTTCCTTATTTTGTGTCTCAGTTGTGGGGTCCTTTGTCGAGTGAGACTCACTCAAACGCTCACCGTGGACGCTGGTGATAGGGATTCTGCGCGTCCACTCATACCTGGTAGAATTGGATCTCGTACACCTAGTGATTTCTCAAAGGCCCTAGTTCTTGGAGAGACATCCCGTGTTGAACGAAGAGCTTTCTTTAGTTCGAGATTTTCTCTTGCCAAAAGTTTAAATTTAGTATTAATATCACCCGGACGCTGTTCGTCTGGGTCTTCCGAATCGGAGGAATCCATTTTTAGTCGAACTGCGACGGTAAACCGTCACGAGTGTTAATATTTGTGGAATATGAGAGAAAAAAAAATCTAAATAAAAATCAATAAACTTAAATATATAAAAAAGAGGAAGAAGATGACCTGATATAAAAAGTTATTTTTTATCACCAGGCAGTAAATAACCGCTGGCGATAAATTGGGTAAAAAAAAAGCACAGAACCTAACTTTTTAAGATTAAAAGTTTTGTAGAATACGAAAAACGAAGAAGAAGACGACTTAGCAGGTCCTAGGGGAACGTCCCTCGACCTGTGTATTCACTTAGCACAAAAAAAAAAACAGTTTAATTCAGTCTATTATCTGCAGGGAGCTATTAAACGTAGATGTTGATGAAAAGTCATCTGATGAACTGACGTGTGATGAGTTGGTACGAGTATTTCAAAAAATGCACTACCGACAGATTCAAAACTCTTAATGTTATTAACTTTATTATTTCCCCACCGAATTCGATGGGCTTTTCGCCATTAGGCAATTACAAACTGTGTTTGGATGTTATTGTTTATTTTGGAGCGTTAATACGGTTATTGTTTAGTTTAACACTTTAAACAAAAAATAATGTATGTCGCAAGGTTCGGCCTTTGGGCCAAAATCTGCTGTTGTTTTTAAATCACTATTTAACTTATGTTGTTAACCAAAGACACTATATAACTTATTTTGACGATATATCAATCTATTTATATACCTAGGATCTATATAAAAGTTGTAAACATACACTTTGCACTTACACTTTGTATCTTAGTTAAACGTCACTGTCGCACTTATAATTTATGATTATTGGTTATTGTAGAATAAAACACTAAAAAATGGACAAATGTGGAAAGGATAAGACCCTACACACGTGCGCACAACAAAATTTGACTTTCTTTTAACTTTTACTAGATTTTTGATCAATTAGAACGAGATAATATGCTAAGGCTTCCGTACCAACTGAAGTTAGAACTGAACTGTGAATACATGTACAGTACACACACAATTGCACATACATATACATATATACAAATTATAGAGCCAATGCATAAGTAGATGAATGATTCAATAATTACAAAGCGGCTCTAAGTGAAGAGATCGGCAGGTACATGCAAGAATTAGTTCCTCCTGAAGGTAGTGATTGAATTAAAAAAATGTATCCAAGTCTAGACAACCGCAGTGTTTATTTATAATAAATAATATATAATTCTTGACGTTGACCAAAAAACCTGTATTCATTCTATTAGTATCGATCCAAAAGGTTTCTGGATTTATCGTGAATTTCGCCCTAATATTAAGTTTAATTTGATTAATTAAACAGAGAGATTATATATCTTACACGTACTCTTTTGGTGAGTGAAACTTCTCTAAAGTTTGTAAGTTTTTCAGCATAGTTACCTAGATTCTGATTTACTTCAAATTTGTAAGCATATTTTTCGTAAATGTATTTTTTTTAAAGACTTTGCTGCTATGAATTGCATAGTGTGTTGAATGCTGGCAGATTCGCGGTTATTATGGAGGAAAATCTTCTAACGCAACCTCTTCTCAGATTCCCACAAAGCCTGTAGGATAATCTGTTTATTTTTGAGATGCATAGCATTACAGGCGCTCACCTGCATCCACCAGTATTCACCTTCCACTTACAGAGTTAACCTTATAAGCGTTCAGTCAGGACTCAGGACTGGCTCCGGTCTCTGAGACCTTTAACCCAGCAGTTATTAAATACTACTTGATCATAACTTTCGTGATTATCTTCTCTTATACCTTAATTTTAACGGTAAACTTTAGATTTAACTCAATCTTAGAAATTGTTTTATGCAATTTTATATCATTATTTTGTGATTACTACAGCATACATGAAACTTATAATGATACGTGTGAATAAATTTATAATTCGCTTTTTAGAGTCATTTCATCTCAAGTGTGTTTTCTATTAACAACCTAACAAGCGGGGATACCACCGGATTTATTCTATGATCTATTTCATATAACGGTAGAACGAAATTGGAGGTGAATTGTTGCTCGCTCACACTTGCTTTATTATATTTCATTCAAATCTGCTCTAAAAATTTTGATCGATTCTATGTAAAATAGAATGAACGTTGAAGTTTTTTATTTTTGTTTTTTTTTCTGTGATACCTCACAAGAGTCCCAGTCGCACCCGTCTGGAACCTTGGGAGACTACAGCATCCCCAATTGAGGTATGTTGTGAGGCTGAAGGTAGCCGGGTGGAGAAGTAGATGAGAAGAGAAAGGTGGGGAAGAACCTGGCAATTCAGATCTGGTCACTAAGCTATTTCAAGCAACGTTTCAATTCTGAATGGTGTCTTCTTCCAGGGTGATACGAGAATATCTTCCACTCTGGAACGTGCCGCAAATATACAATATATTATTTTAAATGAATCAATTGTGAAATATTACAAGTTAATCAAATAAAATTAATTTGCCCACGCGGAGATTCTTCGGATTGGGAGTCAAGAGCCTTGCCTCTCGACCGCGAAGTCCGTCAAGCATTGATTCAACATTTGGTGTACATTTCTATTGGTGATGCATGGCGTATAGAGAATATTCATACTTATAAATTTCACGGATTCGATTAGAAATAGAATATAATAATGCAGACATCTTGCAAGATTACAATTTCATATGATTAATTTGTGTTTTTCACATTTTATTCATTTTAAAATAATAAGTGTACTTGCGGCACGTTCCAAAGTGGTAGATACTTTCAGTATCGCCTTGGCAAAATACCACCAGTCTTGATCAACGTTTTTTGAAACGGCTTTAGTCGTTAAAGTGATTTATTTTTGGGTTTTTATGGCGTGCTGTGCTACCTACTTCTTTAGCGAACGTTTGGAACATCAGGACAGATGTATCATGACGATGGACACTGTAACGCTAAGATGTGTGAGGACTGACACTGTAACGCTGCCCAAAACGTTGGCTAAAGAAGGAAGTACCGCAAAACGGCATAATAACCCAAAAAATAATCACTTTAATACTTTTGGCTGAAAAAATTTAAAATCATCATCGGCTTTAGCCGTGTTTGGTGACGAGATCTGAATAGACATACTCCTTCATCTTCCCACTCTCCATCTATTTCCCCTCCCTAATACCTTCAATCTTCAATAAACCCAAATTGGAGATGTAATATTCTTTCCGGCTTCAGACAATCGGAAGCTGTAGAGACTTACGTTATTTTCGTAAAAAAAGAATTTCGAAATTGACTTGAAAATATTTGATCATTTTATCTTTCACTTCGGCACACGGACACGCCCACAAAACACTTCTATCGGTGTGTCTCTTCAGTGCTCATAATCACACAATAATATTATTAATAAATTGCATCGCTGTTTTATTCGTTTGGCAAGAATTAGCATTATCCGTTAAGAAGAATGTTGAGTCCAAACATAAATGCAAATGGCGATGCAAATGAGAGCGAGGGGGGTGGTCCCAGAAATGAACCTCTGCTAATTGCGCGCCCACCAAGGAGATAATTATCCTTTCAGAGATGCAACCTACCAACGGTTCTACGTGTCCGGATTTAAATTACTTGTGTTTTTGCAGCTGTGTTTGCGATGTTTCAAATTTTAACCCACTTCCATAATTAACTAGCATAATACAACTCTAATGAGAATCCTGGAATAATTATGTAATTATTTCATAATTCGCCTTCTAACTTTATTAACAGACTTTTTCTATATCTCTGTAGAATAAAACCTGGGCAACGCCAGGTTTATTATAAAACTAGTTGAAGTGTCCGGTGCTGACCGGGCGTTTCGAAGATTTTTTCGAAATCAGACGTAGACGTAAATATTAATTATTTATCTATATTTTTAAATAAAAAATAAAATTTCAAAATGAAGTATCAAAACTTGATTGAAAAATATGGTGTTTTTTAGAAATTTCAAGTAGACAGAGCCTTTCTCTTGTTTTGACGGTCTATTTTGGAAAGATCAGCACAAAAACGAAGTCACGCCGCGCGCCTACTCATATATTCGACATATATATTTTACATAGATTGTTTGTAGATGGATGGATCGATAAAGATCGGCGTGGATGGATCGATAGGGAATGACGTGGATCGATCGATTTTGATCGATTTGGAGAGATTTGGATTGATTTAGATCGATTTGGATCGATTTGCATCGATTTGAATCGATTTGATCGATTTGGAATAATTGTCTTATTATTATTTTTTACAAATAAAATTTGGTTCAATTTGAGTTAATTTGATCGATTTGGGTCGACCTCAATCGATTTGATTGATTTGAATCGATTTGATTGATTTGAATCGATTTGGATCGAATTTAACCGATTTAATCGATTTCGATCGATTTGGATTAATTTGAATCGATACGGATTAATTTGGGTCAATTTGAATCGATCCAAATTAATCCGTATCGATGGATTTGGATAAATATGGATGGATTTGAATCCATATGGATTAATTTGGGTCAATTTGAATTGATATGGATCGATTGAATAGATATGGATCGATTTGTTTTGAAATTGATCGATATGGGTCGATTAATGAATGGATGGATAAATGCATTTATGGTTTCTTAAATTGCTAAATGTTTTCAAAGGTAGTAATTTTCAGAGAATTCCTTCTTCTAATTGAATTACTACAATTTCAATTTGCCCTAACCTGAACCTGTGGCTTCACAGGAGTGAACTTTGCAATGGTGAGGCAATTAACATGGCGAAGATCCATGTTAATTGCTTTACAACCCACCTTGGGCGATATGGGCACAGGTTCGCAGAGGTTAAACAAATCTATCGTGTCCTGCCTTGCGGTACGGGGAATGAATGGCGGGCTGGATATTTATCACAAGACATGCATATTTTATTTTATTTGTGAATATCGGGCGTAAATATCAATTTTTTTGCGATTATTATAAAAGAAACTGAATTTGCTACATTATTTATGAAAATTTTATAAACAATGCTTTTAAAGAAAAAAAACAAGTGGACACTGTTTATACTGATTTCAGTAAAGCATTTGATACAGTTTCCCATGAAATCTTAATTTGGAAATTAGGAAAGCTTGGTATACGCGGCAATATATTAGCCTTGTTTAAAAGCTATCTCACTGGAAGACAACAAATAGTTAGAATTAAATCCTCCCTGTCAGAAAAAATTAATGCAACAAGTGGAGTTCCACAGGGTTCACACCTTGGCCCAATCTTATTTATCTTGTTTATAAATGATCTTACAAAAATATTTCATGATGTATCTATCTTACTTTTTGCTGATGACCTCAAAATTTTTAAAATTATTGAAAATATTTATCATTGCAACATTCTTCAAGATAATATCAACAAATTGTTAATTTGGTGTATGGAAAATAGACTTTATTTAAATATCTCAAAATGTCATATTGTTAGATTTTCTAAAATAAAAAATCCAGTGATATTTAATTACAACATTGATAACAATGCTCTTCAGACATTAATGCAAATTAAAGACTTGGGCATCACTTTTCAATCAAATCTTTCATTTGTTAAGCACATAACAGAAATCTGTAATAAGGGCTTAAAAATGTTGGGGTTTATAACTAGGCTAACTAGAAACTTTAACAATATAAAGTGTATTAAAATGTTTTATTTTGCTTATGTTAGAAGCCAACTTGAGTACAATTCTCCTGTCTGGAATCCTCATTATAATATGCACGTACAAGCTGTTGAAAGAATACAAAACAAATTCTTACGTTTTCTAAATTTTAAAATGGGTATTTCAGCAAATATGTTAAACTACAACACACTTTTAAACGATATGAATATGCTTAAATTGTCAGACAGAAGAATTTTCACTGACTTGGTATTTTTATATAAAATTCTAAATGATTTAGTTGATAGTCCGGTATTACTTGAATTGATAAGCTTCCGAATTCCACTTCGTAATACTAGAAGTCAGGATTTATTTCAGTGCAGAAATTCCGGGACTAACTACCATATGTATTCCTCTTTGCCCAGAATACTAATGGAGGGAAACAATTATACCAAGTCAGTGGACATCTTCAATTTATCTTTGAATAAATTTAAAATATTGTTATTGAGGCAGTTCAGTTATGTACAATAAAATGTTTTTTCTATGCTATATATGTAAAAGCCCCGAAAAAGGGCGTTTATTTATAAATAAATAAATAAATAAATAAATAAATAAATAAATAAATAAATAAATAAATAAATAAATAAATAAATAAATAAATAAATAAATAAATAAATAAATAAATAAATAAATAAATAAATAAATAAATAAATAAATAAATAAATAAATAAATAAATAAATAAATAAATAAATAAATAAATAAATAAATAAATAAATAAATAAATAAATAAATAAATAAATAAATAAATAAATAAATAAATAAATAAATAAATAAATAAATAAATAAATAAATAAATAAATAAATAAATAAATAAATAAATAAATAAATAAATAAATAAATAAATAAATAAATAAATAAATAAATAAATAAATAAATTAAATAATAAAACCCTATCCGAAAAGGGGTTTATAAGTAGGAGAGTTTGCACTTGTAAGTGTTTTTTTATCGTCCTAATACTTTATTTTTTCTATGCTTATTAAAAGAATTATAAAAAAATGAGCGATAATTTTATTTACGAAGCATCTAAAATACTTCGAAGCGATCAAATTTTCAAAACAAAAAACATGATTTTGTATGATTTTGCATTATTTCACATGGTTTCATCTTAAGATAATATTAGGCGCCCGCTAACGATAGAATTTAGTTGCGGACATAAGAATCCATTTCGGTGTATTACGGACATCAAACATATCAAGTAGTTTCAGAATAATTTCATAAATTTCCAAATCTAAATCATGTTTTCTTAGGAACATTAAATTTCATCTACATTATTATTATCAACCTTCAACATTTTAGCAATGGCGTTGACTAATGAGAACATAGAAGGAAACACGACCGTCATTAAAAATATTTGTTTCAATTTCGTAAATAATTAATTAACAACAGCCCATAGCTTGTAAAAAACATGTTCATTACCAAAACTTTTAAAACACAGCAGTGCAAGACAAACAAAGTAATGCGTACTTCGTTAAATGTTCAAACTCGTGGGAGGAAATACACGACTTTTTAGCATCTTCAAAACTAAAGCTTGTAAATTTAAAACCATTTCCGTGTTGTTTAAATTGCCGGTTTTTTTAAAGCTGTGTTAAGTTGATCTTACAATTAGTTTTAGAATTAATATGGCTACTATCATTCGGGTCACGCAATAAAAACAACATAAATAAAATACGGAGACATTTATCATCGTGTTCAGTTATCACATTTTATTGCCTTATAAATCATAAATAAGCATTTTTCGTTACGTTTTTCCACTCAGCGTGAATTTATGTCTTCTCTGGAGGAAGGACGAACAAAGAGAAGGATACGGCGATGCGATGGACGGATATGGGAACTTTCCACGGCGAGCTTTGAATGAGAAAAGTGTATTTCGGAGAAGTTTGCTTTTGACAGGATATCAAGATATTGGATTCATTCTCCGATCAAATTCAAAGTCGAGAACAGAAGATAGCACTCTTCTTTGTTTTCGTTTTATTTTAAGTCCGGAGGGAAATAATTCCCCTCGGAGTCTGTGTCATTTTTGGGGTTACAGTGTGGAGGTTCTTTTTAGGAAAGGAAGGAAAGGAAATTTTGGGAAGGAAAAAGGTGGATGGTAGAAAACTAAGAGCCATGGAGTGACAATGAAATTAAAAAAAAAACAATAATTGAGATATTTGAATTTTTTTTATTTATTTCATGGTATCACTGCTATGAAACCAACAAAAATTATAAAAATCAACAAACATGTTAACTACTTCTTGGAACAAGATTATGTCAATAGATAATCAAAATATAAAGGAAGGACTTCATTAATTATTTTAATTTTAATTGCGTTTACAATCAATCAATTGCGTTTACAATATTCTTATTACACGTGTTAAATGAAATTTAAAAAAAAACACAATAATTGAAGTATGTGAAAAAAAAAATTTATCTTACTGCTACAAAACAAACAAAAATTATCAAAAACTATTAAAATTATTATACATTTCGGTAGGTGTTTAGGTGGTTAAAACTAAAACCTAATGCAACAACATTTATCAAAAACAAAAGTACTGTAAGTAATTAATGAATGTGTGAATCAAATATAACTGCTTTTATTTTTATATCATTCTCGTCATTCATAAATCCTAGCGAATAACTCAACGGAAAGAACTTCAATGCTTAATAAATGCCAGTAAAATATGTAAGACGGAAGTAATAATAAAAACAAACACTTACCTAATCACTGAAATAAAAAAAACTCACCACACAATCACGCCGGATCGGCCGGTGAACTCAGCTGATGATGGCGGGTGACACACGAGCTACGAACTCACCCGAATATTTATGAAGAACGATAACAATGTAAAAATCGCTGCATTATTATGATCAGTAATTATTGTTTGATTACGGAAAATATATCTACACTGCATGGTCGTAAAAACAGAAGCTTCGGTAATGAGCAATGTAATGTGCATAATATGTTTACAATTTCAAAGCGATACTTTGTTTGTAATTTAAACCTATAATCAAAAATTAAATAAATAGGTTAATTCATTGTTTGGCAGATGAGCATGTGTTAAGATGAAGCCATGCGAAATAATGCAAAGTCATAACAAATCACTTATTTTTTATTTGAAAATTTGATCGCTTAGAAGTATTATAGATGCTTCAATTAAATAATGTGTACATAACATATCTTGGCCCATAAAAATACCGGTAATTTTTTTAATAAGTGTTTTAATAAGCCTAGAAAAAATAAAGTATTAGGTCTATAAAAAAACACTTTCAAGTGCAAGCTCTCCTGCTTATAAACCCCCCTTCGGGTATGGTTTTATTGTTTGATATAGCAAATTCAGTTTCTTTTATAATAATCACAAAAAAAATTTACGCCAGAACTTCACAAAATAAAATAAAATATGCATTTTCACGTTTTTATTTTACAATACGGTCGGCAGTCAACAAATTTCAAAGTGAACCTTATCAAAGTGAACGTTATAACCTTATGTCCACCCAAGGAATTCTGATTTGCCACACCCATTTTGTATCAGTTCGGCCCCGGCCGGAGCGGGGAATCGACGTATAGGCTCCGCGTCACTTGGTTCCGTGAAATAAATTTTAAATTTCCTTGTTTTTACAAAAAACAATGCGTAGAAAAGGAGTTAATGTCTTTTACAGGAAAAAATTCTCAAATACCTTTTCCAACCTTTCCAAAAGCTTTTTCTCAAGTATTTTTAAACTCCTCCCATAAAGGGACGTAAATTCCGATTTTGATTTTTTCCTGGACTATTGGATTACCTTAATAAAATTACAACCAAACATAATATAAAAGTAGTCAAAGCGATCTAGTAATTTCGTCTAATTTACTATTTTGGCTAAATGACTTCAAACATTTTAATATTTGGTAGGCGGGTATGGGTACCGCCGCCCTGGGAACCATTTATTGGATGACCAACACCTCTGCCACAGGTCACCCCAAGTGGTTCGCTACGTTTGGTGACTTAGCAGGGGTGCCCGGGTTCATGGGGTGATGTTTGGTTGGGTCTTGATGGCGGGTGCGTCGGCCCACCTTCTGCGTGGCGGGCCGGATTGGGAGATGCTAGTTGAGGGAGACCCTTTACAACCGGTTACCGTTGTCCGGGCCGCTCGGTAGTACAGGGGCCCGACCCTCAGGCTCACGACTGAGGGTGGGCTGCCCCATCAACGAGTGAAAAAACCCCGCCGCTGCTGTTGTGCCGGTTCGTGACCGGAGGGGACCCAGCAGCAGCGTTTGGGGCGCATTGGGCGACCTCTCCAGCCGGACTCTCCCTGCCCATCGCCTTGCACCGCAGTGGGTGGGTTGGATTCATACGTCCATCATTCCTGGAAATTCTGATCCCCAGCATCCTACCCACCCCTCATACCCTTTCCTTCCCGACCTTCCACTCCACACACACAAAATAAAAACAAAAATAAAAATGAACTTACAAACTTTCAAAAATAACTTTTCAACAACGGCGAGAAGCAGGAGTCCCCGGTGCAGGCCAAAACTGTTGGTGAATTTCACCAACATTCGCGGCCTGCACAAAAACTTAAACTCTGTCCACCACCATCTTCTCTCCCAACGTCCTAACCTTCTCTTCCTCTCCGAAACGCAGATAGCTGGCTGTGGAACGATTTGCCGGCTTCTGTGTTTCCTCCCTCCTACAATATGGGTCTCTTCAAGACCCATGTTCACTCCTTCCTCTCCTCAACAGCACCCTCCACACAGCATCTTCAAAGATGACATAGGCCCTGAGGGAAATTATTTCCCTCAGGGCCTCCTGTGTGGAGTTAATATAAAAAAAAAAAAAAAAAAATATAAAACTTTCTTCAAAAATCAAAAACATCTCGCCACTAAAACCTTCGTCTCTCACCAACATATTAAAAAATGCAACTCCTTCATGTTTTTAATTAAGAGATTCAACATGGAATGAAATATTTAATGTAAAAATCTAAATTCCAACTCATAATGTCGTAAGAGAAAACATATTTTAACTGAAAAACAGATTGGGTGTCATTAATATTTGAATTAACTTTATTCATTTTGAGATATATTATGTATCTACCTATTACAAAGTTTACGAGGATATCAAATAGGTTCTAATTCAGATGTAAATGATTACTGAAAATGCATTTATCGAAGTAAGAACAAAAAAAATGAAAATAAATAAAAATGTATGCATTATATTTGGAAACGGTTGTAAAGCAAAGCACTTTCGAGTAAAATATTTTGAAATGATGCGACGCGACGTTCGTTCATATATGTAAATGCTAATGCTCTCTATAATTTAAATATTACGGTCCTTACTAATTTTTTCGTCTTTCTCGTTTTAAACTACTGATAGACAACCATTAATGTATGTTAAATGGTTGGTTATCAGATGATGTGTAAAAGTTAAAACTTGTTTATTAGTGAGAGGGTAAAGGTTTAAATTTAATGTCGTTATATATACGTACATCTATTAGAATTTCACTTTTGTTTGCTTGATTGAATGAATATATGAATGACGTGGAATCTTTGAAGCGACAATTAACCCGCTTTCCGACATCTGATCAAGCTGAAACTTGGCAGATAGATTTGTTGTCGATGGAAATGCATTTTATCAACTTTTGGTTGGGATCACCCATCCACACGCAAACCTACATACACACATTTCTCTGAAATTGGATGAAATTACAGCAGTTAATATACGAAATAAATTTCGGTACTCTCCAATTGTGATTTGGCTCAGTTGTTGGCATTGTTTACTCCAATCAATAGTGAGGAAGGTTCAATCCTCAGTCAACCAAATTTAAAAAAAATCAAAGTGTGTAATTCACACTCGTTAGAAGTGAAAATAGAAAGTCTCTAGATGTTTCTTTCATTTCTTTTGCTTGTTTTTTAAAGTGGTTTGAAGATTGGATATTGATTTCACAAAATAAAAATTTTTTTTTTTGGATTTTGTAGGATTCGAACCCATGTTTGCTTGATGTCTGTTTTTATCGCCGCTGGGACTTGTCAGGCACCTTGCCAACTACGCTATGGAAGGAACGCGCCGAGGTGCGAATTAACGGCGTTATATTAGAACCGAGTATTTGTGTAGAACTGAGTTGTAACGCACTTCCGTTTCACCAGAATTTCAAGTCACTAACGGCGCTAAAGTAGTTTCACTAGAAAGAAGACATTTGAAAATAGATATTTATTGTAGTAAAAAAAAACACTTTGTTGCTTACAGATTGATTTTAAGAGTAATAAAAAGCACGTCATTAAAAGTCAAAGCCCGATTTTACACGGCAGTTGAATGTTGTTCGTTTAAACGCTTCAACACCTGTCCCGAACTTGCAATGAAACACTCTCAATGCATTAAAAAACTTTTCAAACATGGATTTATTACTTACAACCAAATCGCAAATCCACCAATCCGAGGAGTAATTTTATATCTGTATTCCGAAGCCTGCGGAGGAATTTGTATTTTAAGCTTTTATTCTATGGCCAGGGTGCAAACGACATTACAGACACCATCTTAAGGCTGGCTGCAAGGTATGGCACGGTGCGTGTTTTGAATGGTAATTTTATTCATTGACATAAAAGGCACTGAATAACTTAACCAGAGGCAGATCCGCCGGGATGACACTGTGCCCGGCTGAAATTTAGGCGGACGCGAGACTTACCGAAAATGAAACGATCGGATTATCTAATTATGAATTTGTTTGAAGATTTTAAAAGCTTCTTCTTGTTGGTAGCTTTAATCCCTGCGAAGGAAACGGGAGGTTCTGACACAGGTCGTCCTCGTAAGGGATTATCTAATGCTGCGTATACATTTGCAAACTTATAGCCACGAATTATGGGATAGCAACGAGCAACCGCAGACGGCGTGAAATAACAATCCGTGGTTCGGCTCGAGTGTGTATACGCAGCCAAAGTTGTGACAAGTCTCTGCTAAATTATGGTGACAAAAGGCTCGACGCTTGGTTTATTTATCCACTTTTAAAATTAGTTTGCGTGACCTCACACCCTTAATGCGGAGCGAGATGCTTTCGTAAGAGGCAAATTGAGTCCCCGAGAAGAAAAGAATTACGAAAACTGAAAGAAACATTGAAGACAAAGAATATAAAGACGAAAATTTGTTGTAACACCATAAACAAAGGACTCCAAACTTATCCATTCTGAATTATTCTCAACTATTCTACCGGCTGCGCCAGTTTGATGAATCTCCCGGAATCTTCAATACACGAAATACTGTTGTCTTTTTATAAGACGGAAATTAAAATGAAGCTGGATAGACAACCAATATCTCTTAAGGAGCTATACTTTTGAATATCCTATAATTCTGTGTATAATCGGTAACAAGACAATAATGCCACCAGCGCACAGTTAGTAATTTTGAGTATCTAGAGTAACTTTATTATTTTAGTATGTTTTTGGGACGATACAAATTATCACTTTATGAAAATTGTTGAAATTGTTGAAAAAAGTATATATATTTCGTGATTCAACCTGGTACAGTCGTTTTTAATACTTACAGCAATCTATATATATAAACAAATTTAGGTTCCGTTTGTTGTCGTATTCTTGGATTGACTCAATTTTTTTACAGAACATTGCATTTTAGCAGAAGAGTGTTTCTATGTATAACGGTAAGCTCTGGCGTTATGAAATTTGTATATACCGATCTCTACATCAAAAATCACCTTGGTGCTGAAAAAATTAAAAATTGTTAAAGTAAACCCTGAATACATCACAAAACTAAAGTTGATTTGTCACTTCCATTAAATATAGAAAACGTAAAATTTTACTAGATACATTCGGATACAGTTTTAAAAGTCTCGATGAATTCTAAACTTAAAGAAAAAATACCCGCGGAGAGATCAAAACTCGACAGGCATAAAATTGCTCGTTCGCGTTCGAGGTAGTGAGTATTTGCGATGGTGCCATACGTCGCAAGCAGCTAAAATGTTTTTTTTTTTTTTTTATTATTCTAAAAAGATTAGACATTTAGGTACCCAATTAAAATAAAATGAAATCCAGAAAGAAAATTTTTGTTTTATAATAAAGTTACGCTAGATACCTCAAATTATTAACTGTGCAGCGCCATCTGTATTTAGAATAGCTTAACAATGTATAATACATATATCACAGTTGTGTTGCTCACCCTTGCAGTTTGACCTTAAACTCAAGTTTGACCTCAAATGGCTATGTAGATGACAGAATACAAATCAAAGGCATTACAGTGTTACGTATTAGCTAAACTTTAATCCAGCATTTATTACGACCGTAAAGAAGTCAACATTCCGGCAAATGTGTTCGGAATCTCCGTCTCTCAACTCTCAAGCCCGACCCCAAAGCTTCCAAGTAAGTTGTCAGAATGCATTAAGTTTTCCACGACAGGATAACTGGATTAAGCCAAATTACTGAAGTACGAATGGAGGCTCTGTTAGGAGGTTCTAGTCTACGGTAGTTCTCACCGCTGACGGTATGGAGGATTAAGCACTGAAGCAGAGCCTACATAAATAATGAAGCCAGACTATTAAGCTCAGCCTGGAGACCTGCTCTAATATGTAGTTCAAATAGTTTTGTATAAATTTAGGTTAGAATGGACTGTGAAAAATGTGGTTAGTCATTTTAGGAGTGGACGCTTTGGCTTGCGGTTAAATAATGTATTAAAAACTTTTAAACGAGATTAGTTATTAATAATGGATACCTAACAACAATGTTTATTCCCACGCCATACATTTTGCAATGAGCGGGTAATCACGTAAGGTAAGCAGTTTTATTAAAACTTTCGGTGTTCCACTTTCGGTACCTAAAAAAATGTTAAAACTTATTGTGCTGACTGGTCAGTAGCTGAGATGGCATCCCGTTTTGGTCCCAACCATGCATCGTGAGTTCAATTCCATCATGACACAAGCAAAATTTTTCGCTTACTGTGGTGGTAGTAGGAGATTTTAAAATTATTGTCAGGTTTTTCGTTAAACGGGAATGTATGTCTTTCTTTGGAAAAAAATATAATGAGCTCAGTAAAGTACGAAGTTTCACATTTATTTATTTACAGAGGGCTTTTAGATGATTTGTAGTTTAATTTGATCGATACTTTGAAATTTAAGAAATAATAAAAATAAAATTTTATTAATAAAAGTCATACAACAAGTCATACGAACACAGAAACAAAAACAGAAAAATACAGCTATTTTATAGGTTTTTCAAGATGTGTAATGAAACAAATGTTTTAGATGATCCACAAAACTCGCCAATTTGATATTGAACATGTCACCCAAGTACTGATTTCCCACGGTGGTGTGAAATCGTTGTATCGGAGAGTGGGCAATATAGTTACGCTTATGAGTGCTGCTGAAGAATATTGTATTTTGTCGTGTCGTCACTGTGGGTGTTCGTAAGTTAATGAGTTGTAGGAGTTCATAACATTTGTGTGTAATAATACGTTAAAAGTACATGTATCTTTTCTTTATCGTCATTGGAGACATCAAAATATATCCTCAATTATTAGGAATGCCATAGTTTTACTAAAATGCAGACGATTAGAAGTGGTTGGGACTATTTTACGGTACAGATAATCAACATTATTGGTGTTCGGTTTAGTATTAAAATAAGATAGACGTTCTATTCATAAAAATAGACCTTGCTTTATTTTTCTTTTTTTTTGTTTACTTAATTTTTCTTTTCTTTCTTCTTTATACATTGTCCTAAAATTGTAATAAAACATGCAAGTAGATGGCATTTGTGCAGTTAATTATAAATAAATAAATCATGCCTAGATATATAAATAATTGTGAATTCGGAAAAGTGAATACATACTAAATAATACATTATTCATTTCTTGGGCATTTGCTTGCGAGGAGGGAATGATTAATCAAATGTTCGATTTTCCGGGATTCTGGGCGAACGGGCCGATCCATCGCAACAACCGATGAAGTGTGAAATGCTAGCTATTAATGCGATTAGCCAGGGACCCGAAGTAATCCCCTTAACGGGGAAATTTTTATAAAATTTAACGGAAAAAATGTAGGCTTAAAATTTATTGAATTTTTCTTGGGTACTTCATTCATACAATTGACTGTAAAGAGGTATTCATTTCAATAATACATATATAACTAGTATTAAATCTAACTCTTATATTAAGTGATCAAAATCTCAACGTTTTTGGAATTACAAATAACGGTGTAACACATGGATTCCTCCTACTTCCATCATTGATATTCTGGTAAAAGTAAGGAATATTATGTTTTTGTTCATATAAACTTTTAAGAGCTTTAATTTAACTAATGAATTTTGAACTGATTGAACACGATTTACATTTTACAGGAAAGTCTCCAAGCTGTAATTCCATATCTTTTAATAGATTCAGCTAATGATAGATAAATTATTCGAAGTGTTCATATTGGAACATAAAATTTTAATTTATTTAATTTGCTAGCAACAGATCTGAGTCGTTCACAGACTTTATTTATTTGTAAATCCCATTTGAAAAAGCAGTCAATAATAACATCTAAATAAACATATTCTCTACCTAGTTCAATAATTTCTCATGTACACAAAGCAGAGATACCGGCGTGCAAGCAATCTGAAGTGTGTGTTTTTATTTCAGGTGTAATAATATTTGCCTTGGCATTGGGTGATCTAATATGAATCATTTTAGCTTTTTTGCATTTATGAATAAACCAGAGTCATGAGACCATTTCAAAAGTTCAATGTAATCTTTTTGTAAGAGTTCAATACATAATTGCAAATCACTAAGTGAAATTATCAATGCAGTATCATCCGCGTATACGAAGTGTTTTATATGTTTAAAAATGTACTGAATAAAAGATACATAAATGTTATTTAAAATATGATGAATAATATGAGTGCCCTGATATATTTTCATTGCTAAGTTTTCGAATTCTATTACGTTATATGAAGTCGGGATCTATTCTGATTCTGGAACAATCTGCCATATAATTATGAACTCTTCATTGCTCAGAATATTAATGGAGAGTAAGAGCTAAACCGAGGCAGTGGACATCTTCAATTCATAACTTAATAAATGCAATTAAAGATTATTACTGGAGCAGTTTTGTTACGTTTGAAATATATATATATTTATAGAATAATTAATGGAAATGTTTAACATTATTATAATTTTATCAATTTATTAAATTAATGCATAAATATAATACTAAAAGCATTCCCTAGCATGGCGGGAGAAAATATACTAAAAAATTACATTACACTGTACGTGTAATTTAAATCCATTACTTCATTTTTTGAAATCGGGTCGACATGACCCGAAGGCCTAAATCAGTGCATAGTATTTGAGTAACCGAGGAAGGTTAAGTATTCCCATGTGAAAGTTCAAAAGAAGCAATTTCTGTTTATAAATAAGAGTGTTCCGATGTACGTTTGTTTTTAAACACATCGACATTTGTTTTGCAAGATTGATGATATTTTGATCAATTGACCTTCAAAACAGGAAGGTCATTTTCTATACAAGATTTCCAAAACACACCTCCTCATCCACACTTTAGAGCACATTTTGATACTTGTTGATGATATTAAGTACACTGGATGTTCAAAATGAGAATAAATACTGCCTCCCACATCAACAATATTGATCCTTCTCTTTCTCACTCCCTTTAGCTTACACCCCAAGTATTAAGGAAACCGTATATCCAGCTGGCTTTGGAAAATAATAATAAACAACTTATGTTAAAAAACGAAAGATTTTTTAAATAATGTTTATATTAGGGGATCAGTAGGATGTATCGGTCCAGTTAGGAGTTCTACCGAGCCGAACCCTCTGATATGAAAATATCTGAAGTCGGTGAATTATTTTCCCACTTGGTCTCTGGTAGGTTGACATGTTGTTCTTGTATTGTTATGTATTTATTATACTTACGTAATACACTTGCATAACGTGGATCGACTAAAGGATCATTTGTGGAAAATTGTGTGAAAGGATTTAATTTTTCCTGTGGGGAAGATTTAACCCGGACATAAAGTCGAAAAATATTTAAAAATATTTAAATATATATTTAAGAATAGGGCACCAGTGACTACCGTAAGAAAAAATGTTACCGAATAAAAATGTAGCCGGATCAACATCATCATTAAAGCAAAGCGAGAGTTATTCGTTTAAAAAAACTGTGTACGTTTTTAATTAAACCGTATTTGTGTTTAAAAAGCGGTTTTTTAACCTGATATGTTTACGACACCGCTGCAAGTTTATGCATTTTTGAACACGGAGTTTTAGCCAATCCCATTAGCGTTGCTCCGCGCAGATTTAAAAATGAAATGGAATTAAGTCACGTGACAACATGGCGGCCGGGAAAATGGAGGGAAAACGAAAACATAGCTGTCATGGCGTCAGGAAAAAAAATCACTGGTAGCACATTGACAGGTCGGCCGACAGGCGGGATGGCCTCTCCGTTTATTAGATGGAACTATATTTATTGACTGAATATGTGAATAAGGGATGAACTCTGAACTCAATTGATTAAACGCTGGATTAATTATTAACCTTTCTGTGATTATTTGGAGGGATTACTGCTATTTCTGAAAACATTAACAAAATGTGTATTCAATTATTAATCCTTTCTGCTAATTTGTTCGCTTTTGGTAAAAGCACACATGGGTCTCATAGGAATCTTTGTATTTCCCTTACACGTGGTGAGAAATATGTTGAAAACGGTATTGGAAACAGAAAATACCACGCTTTATATTCGAATCTAGAAGTCGACCACAGAATCATTGAAATGTGCACCTCTATGAAACCAGAGTTTCCAACCGCAATTTGAGAAAAAAATATGAAATTTCGTGATTTTTTATAAATTATAGTTTTATGAAACGAAAAAAATTGAGAAAAATTGTATACATTTGTACAGCAAAATATATTTGTGTTTTTCTTTTTGAAGTGAAACTTCTTTAGCGGCATTAGTGATTCGGAATTTGGATGAAACTAATATTAATAATTGTTTTTATGTTAAATCCGTAGAACTCTATTAATTTTTTTATTTTTTTTTTAATTATAAAAAAAAATTTCCTAATTGGGATACGATGTATGACTGAAGGTAGTGGGGATGGAAAGAGATGGGGGAGAGGAAGGTGAGGAAGTACCTGGCTGTTCAGATCTGGTCGCCAAATATGACTTAAGCCATTTTAAAGAACGTTTCAATTCTGAAAAGTATTCATAAATCATGACAATACTGAAAGTATCTTCCACTCTGCAAATATGCTATACATTATTTAAAAAAAAATTAAATGTTAAATAACACAAATTAATCAAAAAATATATATTTACCCACGCCGGGATATTAACTCGAGACCGGTTCGGTTTGATGGTTGAGAGCCTTACCCCTCGACCACGGAGACCGTCAGTTTGTAGTGAAATTTTAAGCTTTTTTCCATTTTTTTGCCATAATGCTGATAATTACCAACTAATGCAAATTCAGCTTCGAAACAATCATAGCAACGGAAATGGGATAAACCAAATAATTGAATAATAAAATCATCGCTTGACACCCCCTTCCCCAAATTTTGTGTATATATATTTTCCATACATTAAAGAAAATTTTTACCAGTCTGAAGATATCCGTGAAAGGCTGAAAGGTTTAACCGCCAGAAATTAAAATATGTGGAAAAAGTTACATAAAATAAATTTATACTTAGAACGAGATTTACCAAACCGAAATAGGTGTACAAAGCAGTGTTTTAAGTACAACAGAATGCACAGTCATATTTATTATTAAGCACCTGTATTTGTTTGGAATTTCGAAGCAGAAAATATTTTGCACGTAATACATTCTTTCGCAACACGTGCGCGCTCAGGTAGTTGCTCGTTACCCAGAATCCAATTAACCGAACAACGTGAGTTTAGAGGGTGGGAAGGGGCTTGTTTGGAAAAGGTGTGGTATATCCAAGATCGGTGTGAACTTCGAGGGCAGGATCTACCCTCGCACTGATTTTAACTTCTTAATCTGGAATTTGGTTTATTCTGGCTAATGGGTGAATTATTGAGTAATTTGTTGAGAGGGTTAACTGTTTTATAAACGACTGGTAACCAGATTCGGTTGAGATTTGGCATGTTTTTTTCTGATTGGATTTCTTTTTAAGTTTTCCTAATGATAGAAATGAGAAAATGTTTGTTTATTTATTTACGCCCTTTTTTACATTAACTCCACACAGGAGGCCCTACAGAAAATAATTTCCCTCAGGGGCTATGTCATCTGGGATGCTGTGTGGAGGATCTTTTTGAGGAGAGGAAGGAATGAACATTGGTTTTGAAGAGACCCATGTTGTAGGAGGGAGGAAACACAGAGGCCGGCAGATCGTTCCATAGCCGAGCTGTTGAACTCAAGAACGAGTCGAAAAAACGACCCGTTCTCCTTTGACAAATGTCAACCGTGTACATATGTTGGGCGCGCGTTTGGCGTGTCTCCCGACTATACACCGGTGCCGAAAGGATCATTGATGCATCTTCCGTTGAAATACCGGTAGAACAGGGATAGCATTCCCACCCGACGCCTGTGCTCTAAAGATTGTGGGAGAATCTATCAAACGGTTTCTGCACAGAGTCGAGGGTATTTTTCAAGTATTTTGGAGTTCCAGACTGTGGTGGTGGCTGCCAAATTCAACCGTAGGGCGTACTTGCAATTTGTACAGGGTTAGCAGTTATGTACTATTAAAGTATCGGCTCTTGGGGCTTTACATACAACGATCTTAATAAAATACTAAATAATTTTTTGTACGTTAGCTCCCCACGAGAGGCCCTGAGAAAAATAGTTTATGCTATGGATGAAGATGCTTGTGGAGGGTTTTTTAAAGGAAAGGAAGGAGGGGATATTCTGGGAAGGAAAAAGGCATGAGAGATGGGTAGGAATCTGGGATCAATGTGTTCAGCAGAGACGGGCGTGTGAATCCATCCCTCCAACATAAATTCTTATCATAAATTGATATAATAATATTACTAGTCACAATCTATTTATTCCCAGCGACATGAATGAGACATGCAACTCAATTTATTTGTGTTGGCATTACAGCAAACAACAGAATACAAAGAATCTGATAACAACAAAATAAAGTTTAAAAAATATAGAGAAGAGAGAAAAAAATTATATAAAAGTTAACAAAACCAATATTAAACAAAAAAAAGTTTATTTTAAATATTAACATAAAAAGTAGGTTGCAGATTAAATATAATAATATTAACGAAATAAAATGTTAGAAGTTTCGATTTAATTTTGAGTGTGAAATAAATGAAAGCATCAAGGGAACTGAATTTATTTCCAAGGCTAATTACTCTAGTCTATTTTGCGACAGACATTTTTGATGATTTGATGCTTCATAGCTCAACAAGGAAATGAAGTTGCGAACTAAAAAAAAATTCGTATTGATCTTGTATTTTTAGACAGAAACAATATTCTTAGAACGCTAATCTCACCGTTTGAGAGATTTTCCAAGTTCACCACCCATAAAATTATATTATACACATATTATTAATAAAAATCTTTTTTTTCTTTTATCTGGTGATTTTTAAGACTTAATTTAAAAAAAAAAATTATTACTTTTTAGAGTTGCTTGGTTTTCTGTTCCCATTATTATTATTATATACAGCACTGCCTGCATTTTTGGGAATATTGTGTGGAATATGTTTTCACCAGAGCAATACTGCCAACAAAAAGGCAGCTGGCAATTTTCAATGATCTCAATCTGATATACGAGACATTTCATGTTTATCAACTTATTATATTTATAAAAAACATCACATTGTAACCATTTAAAATTTTTTGCTACCTTTTTGCTTATGACGCAGAACACTATTTATTTCTTTATTCACCTATTTGGGTTTTTACATGTTGGTATATTACATGCATGATATCTATAAAATATCGAGAAAACGGTATATCGAATATAAAAAGCAGAATGAACATAATAGTAAAAAACAAGATTAAACTAATAATTAAAAATTGATATTACCCCCCCCCCCCCCCCCGTCCCTGTCACATATCCCACTAGTGTGACGTCACTATGGAGGAGGGGGTTGCGTTTTCATCATTTAGATTTTTACATGTGATGCCACAGAACTGATGACCCCCCCATACCCCTTGTCACACTTTTCTACTCCCCCCCCCCCCCCTTTAATGTGTGACGTAATTTATGGATGGCCCCTAAGATACCTTTTGACGAATCATTCTACTTGGTATATGAAAGGTTACCTTCAGTCAGCACACCGCTCTCCCCTCAGCTGTTCCCAACTAGCAAATAAATAATCTAATGAAAAACAAATACCTTTGTATAACACCACTATTTTATTAACTATATCAACATGTTTCGAAAACTATGTTTTCTTCGTCAGGATAATAAGTCAATAATAAATAACAAAAGACAAACAAGTATAGACTAATTAGAACATAGACAAAATATTAGAAAGGAGAGGTGATTAATTACCTAAAATATATCATAAAAAACAATTATATAAAATAAAATATAAAAATTATTTTAGAATGGGTAAAAAATTACATTAACATAATAAGAAATCTTTTAAAAGGAAAACAAGAAGTCTAAATAACAAAATAAATTATTATAAATATAAGTATTAATACGAAAATAAATTTAAAAGATGGCTATTTTTAAAAAACGTTTGGTTATTTATAATATTTAATTTAATAATTTAAATATTTTCTTAAATTTCATTAATAAACTCCACAAAAAAATTAAATTTACCCTAGAAATTGGAAAAAATTGCAGTTTAAATTTTTTGGATTTAAGTATTTCTATTGTCAAAAATAAATTTGAATTTAACATTTTTCGTAAAGACACATATACAGATATCATTATACATGAAACTTCTAATCATCCATTTTCACAAAAATTAGCAGCGTTTCATACCTTACTAAGTAGACTAATTAATGTTCCCCTATCTTAAAGAAATTTTAAAACAGAATTAAATACAATTAAACAAATTGCAATAAATAACGGTTATTCTACACAATTAATAGATAATATGTTAAACAAAAAATATAAGAAAAAGCTTTTAGATCTTTTGTTTATCCACACGTAGTTGACAAGAATAATAATTGGAGAAAAATTGTATTTTTAAATAATAACACTTCAAATTTGATAATTAAAAACATGCCAGATAATATCCAACCAGCTTTTTACGCCAATAACAAATTAAAAAATTATATATTAAATAACAAGGACAAAGGTGTGTTTTTGAACAAATCTGTGGTTTATAAATTAATTTGTAATGATTGTAACTTTTTTTATATTGGGAAGACTTCTAGAAATTTTAACATTAGAGTTAAGGAACATCTAAGATGTTTAAATAATAATAATTATTCAGAATTTGCAAACCACATTTTGGAAACAGGTCATTCTTTTGATATTAATAAAGGTTTAAAAATTTTACACACTAACACAACGGGTATACAATTAGATAATTTAGAAATTTTAGAAATTAGAAAAAGTGTTGATAGTAAATTAAATATTATAAATAACCAAACGTTTTTTAAAAATAGCCATCTTTTAAATTTATTTTCGTATTAATACTTATATTTATAATAATTTATTTTGTTATTTAGACTTCTTGTTTTCCTTTTAAAAGATTTTTTATTATGTTAATGTAATTTTTTACCCATTCTAAAATAATTTTTATATTTTATTTTATATAATTGTTTTTTATGATATATTTTAGGTAATTAATCACCTCTCCTTTCTAATATTTTGTCTATGTTCTAATTAGTCTATACTTGTTTGTCTTTTGTTATTTATTATTGACTTATTATCCTGACGAAGAAAACATAGTTTTCGAAACATGTTGATATAGTTAATAAAATGAATAAAATGGGAACGATAAAATGTGGCGTGCCTCAGGGCTCCGTACTTGGACCATTACTATTTTTAATATATATAAATGATATTGCTAAATGGGGACTTAAGGGTACAATACAACTCTATGCAGATGATACAGTGATTCTTTATCACAATAATGATTTAAACGAACTTGAAAAGGAAATGGAAAGGGATATAGCTTGCCTGGCAAACTGGCTGCGACTAAACAAACTTAGCCTAAACATAAAAAAAACACATTACATACTGTTTGCAAATAAAAAAAATGTAAGTCTTAATATAAGTCTTGATAATAACCGCCTTGAAAGGGCTGATGTTACAAAATATCTTGGCCTTTTCATTGATTCACAACTCACATGGAATCACCAATTTAAACATGTTCTATCCAAAATTACTCCTATAACTGGTGTTTTATATAGACTTCGCGGGTTACTTCCTCCCTCTCTATTAAAATCGATTTACCGTGCTATGATTCACTCACATCTAATATATCTCGCCGGAATTTGGGGATTTGCTACAAAAAAAATGATTTCAGAAGTCCAAGTCGTTCAAAATAGAGCCCTGCGAAATATTTTCAGTCTACCTTGGGACACACATGTCAAAGATATCTACAGAAACACCCAAATACTTCCTTTTAATACCATTCCCACTTTTGAAATAACTAAAACTATATTACAAGTAATTCAACACTCGGCACATTCCAACACTACACTCTATTACAATTGCGACGTACACCAACACAACACAAGAAATCACAACAAACTTCTTATATCAAAAATCAAATCAACAAAATATGAACTAAGATCCCTAGAATACATAGCTCACACAAAATATAATCAACTACCCAACGAGATCAAACGTGCAAGTCAATGTAAAAAGACCCAAACTAACATGCTCAAACTTCATCTTATTAATGACTATCTGAAATAATAATGTTGTGTATGTCCCCATCATATGTCCATTTAATACATACAGCTATATGTTTCATGTAATGCGTATCATTCCCGCAATGAGTTTATTAACTCCTGGGAGTACAATGCTTTATATAATATACTATATTCTGTATTGTATACTTTTGATAAATAAATAAATAAATAATAAAATAAAATAGTGGTGTTATACAAAGGTATTTGTTTTTCATTAAATTAATGATGACACCCCAAAGTAAATATGCCTATTTTGAAGTAATAAATAAATAATCATTTAAGTACCTAAATACCTACTTAATATTGAATCAAAAAAAATCTAAAACAAAGATTAATACTTTGTGTAGGTATACACAGAATGTAATGCACAAAATAAATACTTACAAATTCCCACGCTCTATTTCTAAAGCTAAAGTGAAAATGAAATTGCCATCCCTTTTCTCGCATAGATAGTAATATTCGGAACCTTTATTTTTTTATTTGAAGTTATTGACTTAACACCTGCTGCAGGCTCAAATAAACAACACGGAATAACCCTTCTTTAAAAAATAAACTATTTAAACGCCCTTTATTTACGACACGTTAAAAGGAATCTTGCGCCACTACGTGCCCTATAATGTATGGAGAGACTTAGGGCCGGGCCTACCGGAGTGTCTAGCGGTGGCCCACTAAGTAGTGGCCCTTTCCAGGTTTCCAGGTATTATGGAAAGCCTATTTGACCCATAAAGCTCCGGGACCCGCGTGGCCCGGAGAGCTTTACGGCCTCCAGGCCAGATTAGACTTCAAGGGTAATCATTCCGAAAAATGTTCTATTCAGAAATGTTTTATGTTTTCTTACGCCAGGCCTTCGAGTCAAGCACTTCTTAGAAATGTATTCATTTTGTTTTGTGCGCTTTTTAATACTGAGCTTTCACTCATAATCGCGCGTATGATGTTGAAAACATTCGTGGAAAGGTGAAAGATAGGTTGCCGCTGAAAGTTACGTCGTGTTTCTTCTCTTCTGTTAGTCTGACGGCCAGCGTAGTCCAGCGGTAAGGCTCTTGACACGCATTCCGAAGATTGCGGGAGTGCCGGCGTGGCAAATAAATTTTATTTGATTAATTTGTGTTATTTCACAATTTGTTCATTTAAAATAATATATAGTATATTTGCGGCACGTTCCAGAGTGGAAGATACTCTCAGTATTGCCCTGATGTACGACCACCGTTTAGAATTGAAACGTTGCTTGAAATGGTTTAGCCGTGTTTGGTGACCAACTCTGAATAGCCAGGTACTTCTTACCTTCCTCTTCCCCATCTCCTTCCCCTCCCCACTACCTTCAGCCCCACAACATACCCCAATTGGGGATGCCATGGTCTACTGGCTTCAGACGGGAGCAGTCGGTACTCTTGTGCGGTATTCATATAAAAAAAAAACAGATGAGTCAGAAATAGAAAAATTAACAATGAATTGCTTTTCCTCAGTCAATACTCGATTCATTAAATGAATATCATCCTCACCGTCCAGAATGTCGAAACTTTCAAATGTTTGTTGAAATAACATTTTTCATTAAGTAATGTCAAAATCTTGGACCCAACCAAAACTTTGTTAAGACTTTGACTTCCGCACCTTCCTCTTCCTTATTTCCTTCCCCTCCACACTTACCTTCAGCCTCACAACACACCCAATTGGGGATGCCATAGTCTCCCTGGCTGCAGACGGGAGCAGCTAGGACTCTTGTGAGATATTCACATTAAAAAAATAATGTGAATTACTTTTAACTTATGCCATTGGGATGCAAGATAATCTATCCACAGTTCTGATGCATGTAGGGATGTGCAGAATGCGATGAATGGTATCCTTTTGATGTTTATACTGCAAGAATGAAAACGCTTTGACAGCATACCTGATCTAACGAATATCGCTCCTCTTTGTACGAGTATTTCCATATCCTTTATGTCTTTCTGTGATAATATGTCCAAGATATTTGACCACGACTAACACCCAGTTTCCGTCTATCTAGCTGAGGGTGTTTGCATGAATTCGTTTTTACATTTGAAATTGTTACTATTGATTTGAATGAATTGTATACAAGATTATGATTTTTTGCAAAATCTTTACATATTTTGAGGAGATTTTTTAGTGCACTAAGTGACGCTGCGAGAAGAACCATATAAACTGCGCAACTAACTAGCCATCTACTAAATGTTCTGACCAAAAAGGTTCCTTTCATATTTTTTTTTCAATTATTTGATAATCACGTTAATATTAAATATTGTATAAGAAAGATTCGCTTTACATACCTATAATCGTTTATAAATCTTTTATTTCATTTAGTTATTTTTTAATTATATTTTTATTAACCATAAGGATATATTTTTTAATTCTCTCTATTGTTGGAAATGGTATGAAGTAATGACACAATGCATAATAACATTTTGTTTAATCCCTCAAAATTTTGTTGTAAGTTCGTATATTATTTTTTCTAAAAATTTCCTCCGTCATCATTGTTATTTTTAAATATTATTATTTTGCTTTTACTTAAGGGCCCACTATTCGAATTTCGACCGATTTCTTACATATCTCCCTTAAACATTTGAAGTTTTTAAGCTCTTAAAAATATATATGTTATTTTTTTAAGATAATATCTAGATACGTTCCACGCCGAAACGCAAATTATATGAAATTCCCTCGATAGAAAAAAATCGTAAAGTGTGCTCCGAAAATTATTTAAAACAAGTCTATTTCTATTATTTTACAAGTTATATTTGTGAAAAAATTCACAATGTTTCTTTAAATGATACTTAAGATACGTTCCACGAGATTTTTGCTCTATTTTAAACGAGTCATGTTTTATTAAGCTTTTTCGCTGCGATTTCATCACTTAAAATATTAGCGCGCTCTGTTCAACATTCGTAATTACACATCTCTCCATCTTCTTCTTTTTCAGCCGAATAGCGCCGCCTTAAGGCAGTATTCTAGTCTAGAAAAAAAAGGCATTTTTTTTTCTTCATATTTTCAATGTTTAAATATACAAAAATATCTCCAAAAAAAGATTTTTCGAAATTCGCATTATTTTAAAAGTTATAACCATTTTAATATTGCAGTTTAGACTGAATCTAAATAGAGCAAAACGTTAAGCGCGTGTTTCTCAAAACCACTTTTTTCGAGACGGTTGACACGATATCTCAAGTTGTACGGAACCAATTTGCTTGAAATTTGGTGTGAGCTTTCTTTACACATTGCTCTATTGCCCCTACCAGAATTATTACATTTATTTTTATAATTTTATTCAATTTTTACTATTTTTTTTAAATTCCGAAACGTCAAAAAGGGGGTAAAAAATGTCTATTTATTTCAAACAGCCACCATTTTTCGAAACTTTTTTTTTTTACTTCTCCGAGGTACGGGCCATAGCAGCGTCTGAATTAAGAATTAATTTGTTTTTTTTTCTACTTCTGATTACTAGGAGGGTTGCAATCGTGTCCACTAGGGCGCACCATTTTTTTGAGATCACCCACTTCAACACCCTGTAACTTTTTGAGTTTTTAATTTTTTCTCTTGATTTTTTTTAATGTATTCTTTAATTTTTAATAAATATTTGGTAAAGTAATGGCTGCTAAAATATTATTGGTTTCTTTTAATCGCACCTGAAAAAACACCTACAATTCATGCTTCTAGATAAGAATACCCCCCTTAACTGTTGGGTAATGGTTATTTTTAAATTTTATTATTTTGCTTTTACTCAACTGTTAGGTAATGGTTATTTTTAAATTTTACCATTTTGCTTTTACTTAATTGTTTGCTAATGATGACCGATATTGATGTGTGTTACTTTTATTAAATTGTGTAATTATTGTGGGGTTAATAATTACATTCTAAAAAATGAAGTTAAATTATGAAGAAGCAATAAATAAATTAATTAAAATTACAAATATTTTTAATTTATTTATTTATTGATTATATTAATATTTTGAAATCCATCGACTGACTACCATAATTTTTTTAATATCCGATTACATTTAAATTTTCAGTTTATTAATTTCAAAAAATAACAATACAGTCTTACTTTAACCAACAATCGAACCTTCTTGAAGTCACATTATATAATAATAATAATTTATTCATCAATAGATTTTTACAATTTTATACACTTTGTTTATTTATCGTTGATTTTATCGACAAAAAGGTCACTGCTGAGCTATACATTCAGGATTTCTGCTGGAATGTAGCTGGTTTTCAGCAGTGCCCCTAGTATAAAATAAAAAAATAAATATTTAAATTGGAATTAAATTTACATGAAAAATAATAAGATCTTATCTCTTATTTAATACACATAATATAATTAGAAAATCCAAATATAATCAATTCAAATACAATCAAATCAAAAACATTAAGATTTTATCTCTGTAATAGATATAACGACATTAACTGAAATAGTTCAATGATATCCACCTCAGTAATATTCCATGTTGAAGATTCTTATTCCTTCCCTTAACAGAATGAGTTGCCAGATGTAAAGACAGCACATAAACTAACGCAATCACGATAAGATCGTAAACAGTGCAATCATTTATGCATTACCTACTCTGAAAACCCATCAAAGAGAGATATTTAGAAGGAGAAATCTTATTAGTATAATCGGCTGGTTAATTAAAGCTAATAGAGTTCCTTATCTATCGGATAGTTGAATTATTGTCGCAAAATTACAAGAATGATTGGGTCATTTTTATTATTGACGTAACAAGAACTGGAATCGTATAAAGCGCATTACAACGAGCTTTATAATCGTTAAATACAGTTTATATTTTTGTCGAGTTTTTCATTCCGAGGAATGGTGGTTTGGAGATAATTAATTCGTAACCCATCATGCTAATTTGTTCGGTTTTCGGAACAACTAATATAGGTCTCATAGAAATCGTTATGTCTCCCTTTCTATCTCGGTTAGAAATATGATCTAATCGGTGTTAGAAAGAGAAAACACCACGCTTTATATTCTAATTTAAAAGATAAAAGGAATAAAATTAAAATGTATGCCTGTATGAAATCAAAGTTTGCGACCGCAATTTGAAAAAAATTATGAAACTGGGTTTATGAAATTGGGATTTTTTTATGAATTATTTTTACATTTAACCTGAGTTAGATGGACATGTACAAAGAATGCCGAACACACGCGTCCCAAAAATAATTATGACTCCAGGTGGAAGGATAAATGTGGGAAGACTTTACTGAGAGGTAAGACTGGATGCAGCACAGCTTCTCCAGGCAACAAACTGGAAGTCAGCCGCTGAAGACAGGAGGAGTTGGATGCGAATGTTGCGGGAGGTCAAGTCTCGACACGGGTTGTAGCGCCATAGTAGAGAGATTTCGATCGTCCAATTGATTAGTCAGACATCTCCGAAAAATCTAAATTTGAGTCGAGTATCCAATTATATATGAAATTGGATCCTCTATCTGATATAATACACAGATTACTCATAAACATCACAAAATCAATAATAATGCAGAAAAGCTCGTGGTGAATTTAACAAAATCTTCATGTTTTCTGGGTAGCTAGAAGGTTATTTCAAAATGTCATTCTACTAATAATACTACATAATAACACTGAATCGTTAAGCCTTCAATGTTATTTTATAGCGTATGTAAAATACAGACAATGTAGATATAAATAATATTGATTTATGGCAAGCATTCGAACATTGCTTTCCTCATTTCCTCAAAACTTAGTAGGTATTTGGAGATGCCTGACCAATCAACTGGACGATCGATATTTCAATTTTATTATAATGCAATAATGTTGGTACGAGTATATTGTAAACATAAATTTTTAAATTACAAATTTATTAAAAAACGTGAAATCACGAAGAGTTTAAATATTTGTGCATGTTTTTAACAATCACAAAGATAAACCAAACCATTTAAATTTATTGAGGGAACTAAATACTTTGCGGTGTGACATTATATATTAAATGAAAAAATACAATTTGTATTATTAATATTTGACAGCTAACCGGGTTTCGCTTACCTCAAGCTTCGTCGGGGCTTATTATAAACTAACTAAGCTTATTACATACAGACACACACAAATATATATAAGAAAATATACAAGTCTCAAATATATATATGAAAATAAAGCAAAGAGTGAAAGAGATGGAAATAGAAAAGAAGATACCTTATTGGTGGAAGAAAGAGATAAAAAAGAGAAGAGAGAGACAAAATTATTACAGGATGGGTAGACGGGGGGTGGGAACTCCTATCTATAAATGCGAAAGTGAGTGTGTTTGTTTTTTAAGCTTCCACGTCTAAAGCATTAAACCGACTTAAAATTCTTTAACCAATAGAAAGCTACATTATCAGCGAGTAACAAAGGCTGTATATAATGGTAAGCTCTGGCGTAATGAAATTTGTATAAATGAAAATGTGTGTTTTTCATATATTTAAGCGGCAGGGGGAAGGTGGGGTTCGCGGAGATGGAAGAGGAGAGGGAGTGGGAAGACGGGGAAGGTGGAAAGGAACGGGAGCGCACGGGAAAGGACATTATGTATTGCTAATTGCTACAGTAATTTCGATCAAATACCATGCGAGCGAAGCCGCGGGTAATAGCAAGTATACTATAAATTTAATAAATCCAAGCTTATTACATTTAATACATCAAAGTGAAGATTAAGGTGAAAAAATCGGGAAAACAAATATGAAAAATACAATAAAATCATTATCAATACTTCTATTCATAATTAAAAATATTTTTTCTTCTTTTAATATTATACAGATGTTATTTTTAAGCTCTAACAAATCTGTTTCAACGGGCGCTGGAGTGCAGATGGGCACTATTTCCCCAAACGGTTGTTAATAGTTCCGGCGAAGTAGACGCGGGCATTTTGATGGTTTTGATTTATGTAAATTGAGTGGCTTCAGCTCGAAAGGTTTAACTCACCTGTTGAAGGCTTCCAGGCACATAAACAACTCACCGCTGTTTGAACTCTTCGAAGTTATGTAATACTAGCGCAAACGATAATATATTTACAATTTTGAAGAAGATGATTATTTTTTTTTATTTACATTAGCTGCACTCAAAATAGGCCCTGAGGAAAGTTTCCTCTGGGCCTATGACATCTTTGGGGATGCTGTGTTATATGTCTTTTTAGGGAAAGGAAGTTTCGGGAAGGAGAATGATTTGAGGAGTGGGTAGGGATCTAGGGGTCAGTGTGTACAGGAGTGACAGACGTACGAATCCATTACTCCCACTGCGGTGCAAGGTGAAGTGTCAATAGAATACGGCTCTTTTTTATATGAATACCGCACAAGAGTCTCAACTGCTCCCGTCTGGGCCAGTGAGACTATGGCATCCTCAGTTGGATATGCTGTAAGGCTAGAGGTAATGAGGTGGGGAAGGAGATGGGGAAGAGGAAGGTAAGAAGTACCTGGCTATTCTCTCGTCACCAAACTCGACTAAAGCCATTTCAACCAACGTTTCAATTCTGAATTGTGGTCTTACACCAGGGCGATACTGAGAGTATCTTCCACTCTGGAACGTGCCGCAAATATACTGTATATTATTTTTAATGATTTAATCGTGAAATAACACAAATTAACCACATAAAATTTATTTACCACGCCGAGATTTGATCCCGCGACCTTCGGATTGCGAGTCAAGAGCCTTACCGCTAGACTTCGCCGGCCGCGCTGGAAAGGTCAAAAGATCTCCCTCAACCAGCCTCTCCCATTTCAGCCCGCCACACAGGGTAAACGCATACGCCGCCAAGACCTAGACCTCATCCCATGAACCCGGGCACCCCTGCTAAATCACCAAACATAACGAACCACCTTGTATTTTGGTAATTTTGTAAATGGTTCCCGGGGCGGCGGTACCCACACCCGCCTTCCAAAATAATTTATATGACAAAAAATCCCTGGTTACGATTACCTGGCAATAATTGAATTGTTTCTACTACCGTCATCACCATGGGGGGAAAATGTTGCTAATGCATTGATGAGGGACTTATCTTAAAAGGGATTTACTCTAGATGCATAAATTAGCTAAATTAATACAAAAAAAATATCTCATACCAAATCTTTGTCAAAGAAACTTTTAAGCTCGAAACGTTACTGAATAAGATGTGTTGTTCACTCAAAGATTTTTAGAATTCAATCAGAAAAATTATCACATGAAAACGGTATTGAAAATTAGTTGAAGTCGGGTGTAACCTTAGGGGGAGGATAAGGTTTTAAAACTCATTTTCAAAATATTTTTTTCCAAATTTACATGTCGAGAGTATTGTGTCAAAATTTCAAGTAAATCGGAGCAAAACTAACAAAGATACAGCGCTCCAAGCGACCGGCCCTCTTGCTCGATTCAAGTATATTTCGATTATTAAAAAAAACTTTGAATCGATTTTCTCGCAAAAAAATTTTTGAAGTTCGTGAACATCATAACTCAAAATCTACTTAACCGATCCTTTTGAAATCTTGTACACTATTTTTACACGTATATCATCAACAGGTTTGATAGATGGTACGAAGAGTTTTTTTATCATTTTTTTTTCATTTTATGATAACAAATTCACCGAAAATTTTAGCAAGAATTGCATCATAAAAAAAAGAAAATACCTAAGAAAACATATCACCTTTAAGTGCATTTCGAATTTTTTTGTTTTGAATGCTCCGTTAACGAGTCATGATGTTCTCCGCAAACAACTTTTTTTTGGGGTGCCTTCGGAGATTCGCTCTCACAGACTTATTTATTGATGTTTTTAATTGAAAAAAAAATCGAACATACTTCAGATGTCATACTATAATGTGTATTTAAAATAAATAAACCAAATTATTCATATCTCCAAAAAAAATCATAAAAATATGCCTGTTTTTCGCCTTTAAAATCTTACCCCCCTCTTAATACAGAATAATATTTACGTTACAGGAACATTATTGGTATTGACATTTATTATTTAAGGTTTGTTCGCCATTTAGCTCGCTGTTGCGTAATGGTGGCTTCAGGTTCAGGTGAATGTAAGAGTATAGTCGACAACTTATCCTAAACGCTCCTGCGAGATAAGGTCCGTGGGGTCCTGAGTCAGAGGTCCGAGGTCTGTGGGACTGTGTGTTTTGTGTATATTCCTGGCGGACCTGTGACTTATAATAGCCTCCACGCTGTTCACGATCTTTCAGCAGGGGACGCAAAAGAAGAATAGGTTAGGTTTAGATATTTTCAGATTGCACGCTTTGTTATATGTAGTCTTGAATAACGCATTTAAAATTCTTTTATTTCAAGATGTAACACATTATTTTCACACTATTCTACATTCATTTTTTTTTTTTGTATTTCACTGGAAAGCATATTTGTAATTTGTTTTTGTATTTCACTGGAAAGCATCTTCGTAATTTGTTTTTGTATTTCACTGGAAAGCATCTTTGTAATTTGTTTTTGTATTTCACTGGAAAGCATCTTTGTAATTTGTTTTTGTATTTCACTGGAAAGCGTCTTTGTAATTTATTTTTGTATTTCACTGGAAAGCATCTTTGTAATTTGTTTTTGTATTTCTCTGGAAAGCATCTTTGTAATTTGTTTTTGTATTTCACTGGAAAGCATCTTTGTAATTTGTTTTTGTATTTCACTGGAAAGCATTTTTGTAATTTGTTTTTGTATTTCACTGGAAAGCATCTTTGTAATTTGTTTTTGTATTTCACTGGAAAGCATTTTTGTATTTTTTTCGCTGTGGCCTAAAAAAAAAGAAAAAACGAACTAAAAATAATTAAAAAGTAAAGCCAATCTCCGGAAAGTGAGATATTTTATTTATGTTGTTCGAAATTATAATTAAATTAAATAATTCGGTTTTTCATTATTTTACAGGGAAATTTAGCATTTTTTGCGATTCGCCCAATCTACTTTGTTAATAAAATAAAATTTAAATTTGAATTTAAAAAAAAAACGTTATATGAGTCGATGTTTTAATTTATTTATTACAAACCTACAGAATCATGAAATTTTTCAGAGTTGACCTTTGAAAAGAAAGTAAATTCACTGTCTACATAAGATTTCTAAAAACCACATCTACTTCATTTCATCATAAGACATCTTAAGATGAAGCCATGCGAAATAATGCAAACAAAATCACGTATTTTTGTTTAGAAAATTTGATCGCTTAGAAGTATTATAGATGCTTTATTTAAATACTGCTTGTAGAACATATCTTTTCCCTTAAAATTGGCCGTCAATTTTTTATAAGTCTTTTAATAAACCAAGAAAAAACAAAGTATTAGGTCTATAAAAAAACACTTTCAAGTGCAAACTCTCCTATTTATAAATGCCTTTTCGGATATGGTTGTATTGTATAATATGGCAAATTCGGCTTATTTTATAATAATCGCAAAAAAATAGATATTTATGCCTGAACTTCACAAAATAAAATAAAATATGCACTTTCGCGTTGTTATTTTTGACATCAATCAAGTCGGCCGGCTCTCGACTAATTTAGATTTTTAAAGTGAACCTTATGCCATCGACATAATAACTATATACTAGTCACACCTATTTTGTATCAGTTCTGCCCCGTCTGCCGTGGGGAATAGGCGTCCCTAGACCTGCGTTGCTTGGTTCCGTGAAATCAATTTTAAATTTCCTTGTTATTACAATAAACAATGCGTAGAAAGGAGTTAATGCTTTTTAAGGGCCTTTACGAAATCAATCTGAAAAAAACAACCCTCGAATACCTTTTTAAACCTTTCCAAAAGCTTTTTATCAAGTCTTGTAAAGTATTTTTAAATCCCGCCCATAAAGAGGCGTGGATTCCTATTTCGATTTTTTCTTGGACTGTTGGATCACCTTAAAGCAGAATTTTGATACTTCTTGATAAAATTTTGCACTTTTCACTAAAAAAATTACCTTCTGCATTTGATTTCTAAAATCTCTGCGTAAAGACCGGTCAAAGCCGGGACTTCAGCTAGTAAAGCAATAAAATGTAAAACTTTAAAACCCCCCACACTTAAATTCCTGACGATGCACCAGAATAAGTACGAATAATAATTATTATTCCAAAAGGAGGGAATGGAGAATGGAAAGGCAGCACAGCACATACCCATAAAGAATACGCCATTGAATCCATTTAACAATAATTAATTCGAGTAACACCGCCCCGGCCGCAAAAAGATCGCCAAGATAAAGAACAGATGTAAATGAGAATGCATCCTACCCCTCTCTCTCTTTCCTTTATCAAAACGTATCCAGCATCTCCCTCGCTCTGAAAACTGCAATTCAAGCGGTCTACCAAGAGTCCAAGCTCTTATGCTGCTTGTTTAAATATCTGTATTTCAAAGGAATATTGTTAAAAGTGTCTAGCAGCTTTCAGGTGGTTTCTTTTAATGGTGCGAATGTTTTGATCTTTTTAAAAGGGGCGCATGTTGTTTGTATCTTGATAAATCACGGCAGGTGCAGATTATTGCTTATGTAAAATACTAGTGTACCAAGTTGCGAAAAGAGGCAAAAGGTGAAATGGTGATGTTATGTGTATTTTAAATATTTAATCATTGGAAAAAATAATATCAACAACTCTCAATGAAAATATGAAATAGACAGAGACACAGAAATTAAAAAAAGCATCTGTCGTAACTGGGGCTGAAAGTCAGATCCTCTAGTCTTAGCGGAACTGGCGTCTCTTCCAATTGAGCTATTAACCACGTCATTACATTCCTCATTTTAGTCAATCTCATAGTTTATCCTATTTTATTTTCGGTGTCTTTGTTTGCTTCGTTCATTAATGGTAGTTGATATTATTTCTTTAATGATTAAATATCACAATGAGATTTATGAGCTACTGTAAGTTATCCCCAAAAAAAGTTTCAAATTTGATACCTTAAGGAAGTCTTTTAATAACAATATTTTAAATAAAAAATATAGATTCAAAATTATGAAGAAAACATGTTTCGTTTTTTTATGATAGCTCCACACAAGAGTTCACGAGAAAATCCTTCGGGGCTTATGTCGTGTTTGGGGATGGCTTGTGAAGGGTCTTTTTAGGGAAAGAAATGAGAGGAGGTTCTGGGAAGGAAAGGGTAAGACGGGTGGGCAGGAATCTGGGAGTCAATGGGTGCAGGAGAAACGGACGTATGAATTCATCCCACCTGATGGCTGAGAGAGTCCTGCTGGAGAGGTCTAGGTTAGGTCTTCCCCAACCAGTCTCTCCTGATTCGGCCCGCTACACATTAGGTGGGCAAACACATTCGCCACCAAGATCTAGGCAAATCTCACCTCTAAAAACCCCTGCTAAGTCACCAAACTAAGTCACTTGGGGTGACCTATGGCACGGGTGAAGGTTATCCAATAAATGGTTCCCGGGGCTGCGGAACCCACACCCGCCTCCTAAATACAAGTAATTATAACTCTGTTATCGATTATGTCCACATTTTGTAAATATAAATAAAATAAATGATGATTGTTTCTTAATAAAAGATGGAATTATGTCAATCTTAACTTGGTTTTGCAATTATGATTTTCTGAGCAAAATGCTTTGAAATCTAAAGAAAAAAATGAATATCCTTCGAATTGTTGTACGAAGTAGAAGCTTTGCGAGATGTCAATAAAAAATTACGAAAACAAATTAATGTTTAATGCATGTAAACTAATACGTAAATAAAGATTTATTCTTCTTAGGTATTCGGAAGATATATTACCGTGTCGTGATTTGAAAGTGCAAGTTCAGTCCTTTTCGCGAAGATCCATTTTACTAAAAAAAACGTTGTTCCCATTGCAGCCGGTGATTTGGAGCCAGTTTCCCGACTCATTAGTACTCCCGCGATTGGTTGCATTGCATTTTAAATACTCTTTATTACAAACAAATAACTGCAGCCTCTTGTTCTTTGCTGAGAGATAAATCCGATATGCCTTGTATGGATACCTGAATACCTGTTCCTGGAATATGCCCTCATACATATGCATAAATATTTCACATTTGATTACTTTAACATTTAAAGTATCGTTTGGGAAAAGAAATGTGTTCACATTTTGTTCCTTCAGTCAAAATATAAAAATTGGATTTACAACTAATGTGATGTTTTATATTCCGTAAGCAAGTGATGAATTTGTCGTTTAAGTAAAACCACAAGAGTATTAAGGTTGAGATTCCAAAAAAAAACATGTTTTTGGATACCTGAGAAGCGTTTAAATTCTTGTGACAATTTTGTAAAATGTTCGTTGAAATCTCTTCAATATTCGATAAATTTCGATTGTTTTATATTATGTTTAAAAACTAGAAGCGTAGGGCAGATGGACGTACACAAAATTCTCATGAGATTCCTGTCCTCTCAAAATTTTATATGTTTTTATCAAATATAAAACTTTATAATATCATTTTCAATACCATGGTATTGAAAAGGTATCGATTGTTACAGCGCCGCAGGCGAATTTACTGTATTTATTGTTATTTATTATTGTTTGTACATAGTATTATTGTTAACATTTCATTTTTTAACCTCACTAGGATAAGTATCAAACTTGTCGTTTGAGTAAAACTACCAGAACATTAAGTTTGAATATTTGAGAAGCGTTTAAATTCCTGTTACAATTTCACAATATGTTAAAATTGGCCGTCAATTTTTTATAAGTCTTTTAATAAACCAAGAAAAAACAAAGTATTAGGTCTATAAAAAAACACTTTCAAGTGCAAACTCTCCTATTTATGGCCAGGCGAATTTACTGTGTTTATTGTTATTTATTATTGTTTGTACATGGTATTATTGTTAACATTTCATTTTTTAACCTCACTAGGACAAGTATCAAACTTGTCGTTTGAGTAAAACTACCAGAACATTAAGTTTGAATATTTGAGAAGCTTTTAAATTCCTGTTACAATTTCACAATATGTTAAAATATTGAAAACTCTTCAACATTCGATAAATTTAGAGTATATCATATTGTGTTTAAAAAGTGGACAAGTAGGGCATAGGGGTATACGCAGAATTCTCAGGAGATTCCCATTCTCTCTAAATTTAACTCTTCTTCCTTGCACTGTCCAAACTCATTGCCTAGATAGGCTCGGCTCTTCGCGTTCTCAGGCTATATCTTCTTCGGTGCTGGGTATCGCTTTCATCCAGGCCGTTTCTCTGTAATATTTTAGAGCATTGAGTCATCTAAAAGTTATTTGGTCTTCTTCTGGATGTCGATGAAGTTCCATAGACATTGCTTTCTTCACTTTGTGGTCTGGTGGTCTCCGTCTTATGTGCCCGCACCATTTCAACTGTCGTTCCTCCAGCTTACTGTTTGTGTCCGTGGCTCCCAGGCTACCACGAATGCGTAAACTTTTAATCCTATCTTTTAGTGATACTCTTGCAGACCATCTAAGCATACGCATTTCTGCTGATTCGAGTTGCCTAGAGTAGGAGTTGTACATAGTCCAGCATTCGGAACCATAACATTATCGCGGGTCTATTAAATAGTCTGGTATATCTTTCCTTTGAGTTTTATAGGCATTTTAAATTTCATTCATCCTATCCACCTATTATATGGTTGACATTCGCTGCACATCCTCCGTCTCTGTGAACGAGCGAGCCCAGATACTTAAATGAGTCACAGTTGACTAATGTTACTCCATCCAGGTGCACCGAAAGAGTTACAGCATTTGTGTCTTCAAATGGTAAGTATAGATTTTAGTCCTTTTCCTGGTAATTTTTAGGTCATTATCATTATCCTCCAGGATCTTTCTCCATCTTTTCAGACTATTCTGTAAGTCATCATGATTATCTGCTATCAGTGATACATCATCTGTATAAGTACGAATAATAATTATTGCATTTATGCATAATCATCTCTCAAGTTTAACATGTTATTACCAAAAAGAAAAGATTTTAATCTTAGTATTGAATTAATATCGACGTTCACAGCGCCGTATCATTTATTAAATTTCATTTTTTAACCTCACTAGGACAAGCCTGTGTTGAGGTTAATAATTTTATAAATTAATTTGAGTAATCTGCTTTTGTTATATCTGTATTTTATGCCTTTATATTATAGTTACTTAAAAGTTGTTCTTCTCTGTCTACTTTCTATATTGTGGTTTCTTGTTACACGTGTGCTTTATAAATAAAAGTAATACAAAATTATACAGTAATGGAAAAAACGTTTTCTCACTTTGCGAATAATCTTCAAACCTTTTTTTTTTTGACGGAGCTAAACTCAATAGTTCTTGGTATCCAGTAATTGACGGCCACACCAAAGCTAAACGCAAAAAAACATGCTGAATTTTTTCTAACACCAGCTCGTAGAGAAATAGAGCTGGCAGCACGGTATCGCTTCGACACACATAAGCAAACACTTTCACCAATATCATTTGCTCATCTGCCCTGATGATGGACCCTGTAACGCTGTCCGAAACGTTGGCTAAAGAAGGAGGTAGCGAAACACGGCATAACACCCCAAAAATAAATAACAAAAATACTTTTGGCCGTGAAAACCTAAAAACATACCCAATCATCAAACCATCCAAATTAAAATATTTACCCAAAAAGTACAATATTATTAAAGCGTAATAAAAACTGTGTATATATTACACGATACTTTTCTATGTTTATTTAATAGGATTCTAGCTTTTCTAGCAATGTGAAAAAGATACTGAAAACAAGTCAATTCCTTCCACTCCATTTCTTTAAGCCAGGTTTTCACTTTGCACTGTTGTGATTTGAAACTCGATGAAACGGAAACATTCGGCACTAAAAAGGACAATCAAATACATCTAAGGGATCAGCCTGCCTAATTGAGCCTAGAAGAATGAGATAGCAATAAAATATGTATTTTATTCACGGATACTCGGTACCAATATAATACGATAAATCCACATTGCAACGCAAGTATCCTTTGACGTAGTGGTATAAAGCGCCTAATGACCTCAGCGGCCCGACATTTAGCGGACCAAAGATCTAAAAAAATACGAAATCTAAAAAAAAAAAAAAATTATCTTTGTAAAATCAATATCCAATCTTCAAACCACTCCAAAATGAACAGGAAAAAGATCTCAAAAGAAAGCGACTCCAAAAAAAAAAAAGGACACATACTTACTTATAAAATGACCAAATGTATAGGAAAAGATGCGCTGGAATTCGACGACAAAAATATGGAAAAAATCATCCTTCATAATGATTAAAAGAGTGCTGAGTAGTTTTCCCACTCTTGCCTATTTTAGTTTTCTGAAGGTTTCACTTATACCGGGAGTGAATTGCACACTCTGATTTTTTAGTACCTTTTTCACATTGCTGGAAAACCGTGGATCCTATTGTGAAAAATCATGGGTAATATATGTGCACGTTTCTTTGCATTTGCATTGTGTCAACATTAAAAAAAAACGTCAACTCGAATTCTTAGGAGGTATTGTAACTAAATACATAAATTAAAATTGTTAAAATAAGATGAGTATGTTCTTTCTCGGGGAATAATAAATAAATAGCAAACATTAATTAGATAACCAACTCATTGAACAACAGTTTTACGAGTGTAAACATTATAGATAAAATACGATGTCTGGGATAGACGTTACTCCATCAGTTCCCAATCAGTATTACGAAGTTGGAGAAACAATCAAAGTTCAAGTGTTATTAGAGTGAAAACTCATATTTGATGAGCCCTTTCTATTTGATTGACTATTATCCATATTCATTAGAAGCTCTCTACACTTTACAAGCTAACTGTCTATAATTTTATTGTTCTTCTAAATTTTCCTACTCTTCTGGTATACATAAAGAGAATAATAATAAAAAAAATATTTGAATAATTGATAAAGCGCATTTTTTAAATAAGTAATTCAAATATGATAAACTTCTCAGGTTAATTTGTTCGCTTTTTGGAACAACTCATACAGGTCTCTCTCCCTCACTGTCACGGTTAAAAATATTATCTAAACGAAAACGTTAAAAAAGAAAACACAACGCTTTTTATTCATGTGTTAAAAGTTAAATTATTTAAATATTCACCTTTATGAAACTAAAGTTTCCGACCGCAATTCGCAAAAAAAATGTATGAAAATTTTCAATTTTTTTAATTTATTATTTTCAGAAAAGTGAGCTGAAGATACCGTTTATAATTCATTTACCTAATAAAAAAGTATGTGTTTTTATTTTTTTTTCATTACTAGTAATTTTAGTTAGAAAAAACACAAGTTGAGCCATTATTAAAAAAAATTTATGTTGGCATTCAAAATTTTTATATTCTATAAAATTTATAATTATTTCGATTTATAAAATTTGAAGTCGTTTTCATCCACTTTTCAAAAACAGCTTTTGGTTTTAGAAATATTATATTTAATTGTTTTTTTTTTTTTTTGCAAAGCGGAAATATTTTGACCTTTTGACAAAATACGCCCGAGACCTGAGGGGTTAACTCTTTTCACTAGTAATGACCTTATAGGTACTTACTTGCGTATTTGAAAGGTTTTGCTACTTTTGAAATTTCTATTATTTAAGTCTTCCACTGCAGTATTTTTTTTTCTCTTAATACATATTAGAAAAATGTGTGTGTCGTGGAAATTTATTTTACACTTAAAATGCTTTAATTTTTTTTATTAATAAGTCTTCCATCAAAAATCAATTTATCTTTGAAAAGTGAAAATTTTATTTTTTATTTTGTAAAAATACAACCGACCCTATGAAGCCCTATGTAAGGAAAGTGTATCTTGTAATACGTCACGTCAAAATTGCCCGAATATGCAAGGGAGGAAACAGCCCCTAAATAACTGCCCTTGAAGGAATTGAAAGGTTTGTCCATTGAATATTTCATGTCACAGTTTCCCCTTTGTTTACTTAAATATATAATAAATACTAGGGTTCGGTTTAATAATAAATATGAAATACTGACACAATTTATCAAGCTTTTGTTGAATATACAAAAGTTTTTTTTTTTTTTCTCATCTCATCTGCCCTGATGATGGACACTGTAACGCTGTCCGAAACGTTGGCTAAAGAAGGAGGTAGCGAAACACGGCATAACACCCCAAAAACAATAACAAAAATACTTTTTGGCCGTGAAAACCTAAAAACATACCATACAAAAGTTTCATTGCTTGTTACATTGTTTTTTCAAACATATGGATATTTCTTTTTCCATTTAAATTTCAATCAAAATCATTCAAATTTGCTTTTATTATTTTTTTTGAAAGTTTTAATGTTCATGAAAGTATACATTTTTTTTACAGAAAATGTATAAAACCCTCTACATGAGTTTACATGTGTTGAAAATTTTTACGAGGAAATTTGACTAAGTCAAATTTATATGACTGTGTCAAATTCAGTCTCATTTTATATGAAAACATTTTACAATTGGAAAAGTGAAAGCAATTTTAACAATTTCAACACAATTAAACAACGATTTTTTATATTAGCTCTTCAGTGGAAGACTTAAAATAATTAATTAATACAATTAATATGTACGTGGACCACCAGACCACACAGTAAAGCAGGCAATGTCTCTTGAGCTTCATCGACAGTCATCCAGAGGAAGACCAAATAACTCCTGGATGACTCAATGCTTCAAAATATTGCAGAGAAACGTCCCGGATGAAAGCGATACACAGAACCGGAGACGGTATAGCCTGAGAACGAGAAAAGCCGACCCCAAAAGCCTACCTAGGCAATGAGTTGGGACAGTGCAAGGAAGGAAAAAATAAGAGGTACTTGGATACTTTCAGTACCGACCTGGTGAAAAACCATTAATCAATATCGAAACTTTGCGTTACTTTACTCAACCACGTTTACTGACCAGATCTAAATAGCCTGGTATTTTAGAATCTTCCTCTTGCGTATCTTATCCCCATTTCTACTTTCTTCAACCTCGTAAAACTCCACTAATTTTGTTTCGCATAATAATTCCGCCGACTTCAGGCATTTGTATTTATAGGCAGAATTCACATAAAAAAATTAAAAAATGTATTACATAAAAGGCAATTACTTGGCAAATCCTCTGACAGTTGGCCCCCTGGAATACTTTTCTTGAATTGAATCGGTTTAGGGAAAATATGGTAAGTATATATACTTACAAAAATATAACTAAATTTCCTCGAATTTCGGTGAGCACAGAGGGTGTTCGTCGAAAAACAAAAATATAAAACATTTTTTCATTCAAATGCAAAACAAAAAAAACTACTTGTCTTTTATATCCGTGCGCATAAGTACAAAAAAAAGAATATATTTTATATTATAAAAAAACTACAAACCCAAGGTAATTAACTCACTGGAATAACCAAAATATTTAGAAATTCAACAGTCTAAAACTACTTAGTAACAAATGTAATTAGTATAATTGATTAAAACCCTTAAGACCACCCCGCTTCCCCTCCCTCAAATGTTATGTATATAAACCGTAGATTAAGAATATTTTGTACCAGTCTGAAGATGGCTCTAGCGAGCTGAAACCGGTTACGGTCATTAAACTTAAAGTGGAAAAAAGTTTTATATTTGTTTTTATTATAATATATTATAATGGAATTCCACCATGAATTATCAGTTTCAAAAATAGAAATATTAGAATATATTTTATTAATTTATTATCCCGACGAAGAAAACATAGTTTTCTTATTGTTAATTAAATAGTGGTGTACACAAAGTTATTTGTTTTCATTAAAATAAAAAAAATAAAAAAATAAAAATAGAAATTGTAATAAATTCGTTTAATATTTAGACCCAAATTTAGGGTGTGTTTGAAGTCGATAAGGTTTGAAATTGGTAAATAATGCACAAAAAATTATAATTTTGGGTGGCAAACTGTCTGGGCATCAACTTTCGGGTCACAATAAAAGTCAGGTACATTCAATAAATTTCCATTTTAAATTTTTTGCATTACCATTAAATTTGGAAGTTGTTTTTATCGAATCGTAGGTCATAGCAGCGCGAGCTGAGAGATACTGAACGTCTCTGTTCATCCGTGCGTTAGAATATTTCCATTGAAAAACGTGCCGGCCGTCTATATACAGAGCAGGGGAATCTGTCTTGGAAGAAATATTAACTTTCTAGTAAGGTTCGTCCACTGTTTAGTGCTCGGGGGAAGGGTCCACGTGCATTCGTATGAATAAAATATCCTAATAAAACATACACAGTTTATTCTGGCGCCATATTGCCAAAATTAGGTAGGTAGTAGTGACACACAAACTACTTCCAAGCAAAAAAATACAACCACTCGCAAAATAATGTTTTTGCAGAATTTTGTTGAACGTGTTACATTGCGTTTTGAAGTAAAACTTCTTAACGCGCGCTTGACTTGGGTGTAAGCTGGTGAATGCGTGACGAGAGCATTACGAAAACGAGGCGAACGGAAGTTGAGAATGTAACCAAAATACATAAAAATGACGGTATCTTTGGTACGGTACGGTATCGTGTACGTGACGCTTTGTTCCGTGAAATGGTATTGGAAAACGTAGGTGTATTAGTGATTAAATATAATACACATACACGGGAGAAAAGAAATCAAACCGTATAATTTGTTCGTGTAATTTGAAGGAAGTGGGTCACCCTAAGTGGAACCACAAAGTTACAGAAAGTATCTACAATTCTGGAAAGTGCCGCAATTCCTCATCCTGTGCTAATTGTATTACCATGTATACGTGTCATGAAATAAACCTTTTTTGCTTCTTTTTATTACTGGAATTACCATAATAATTCCATACTTTAAAAGAAACACGCGCTCTCGAAGTGTTAAAGTTATTAGACATTCTAGAATCCTCTGTCTTTTTCGTTTTCATTCAAGGTGTGTGAGAAACTGAGAAGGAAGACTTTTATGGACGAATTTTAGGATAATCATCGATGACGTACATATTTATCATCTCTTTCTGGAACTAATAATATTGTATTAGGTAATGTAAAAAAATTGCCTTTTAATTAATTTAAGTTAAGGTATCAAAAATGTAAATCTTCTAAAAGACTTCTTCAGTTAATAAGAAGAAAAATTAAAGAAAATATGCAATAAGTATTATCGTATACGAAAGAAAAAATAAGAAAAGCAGGATTAATAAATATTAAGTGAAGCATATTCTGTAAAACATCAGGTGAAAAGAGAACAAAAAATATCATCGTTGTAATCTCAGTATTTACGACATTAATTTATTAAATTGACTTGTTTTGCGTGCTAGCTTCCGTCCACACGAAGCCCACACAACGCGCTAAGCCACTCCCTACAAGTAAAAGATCAAAAACGATATACGCTTTTCCATCAATGTCTATATATTTATTATCTTACTTGCTAGTTGTGCACGTCAGCGGGTTGTTCGGACATCGTTGAAACGGAATCATTAATTAAATATTAGCAGTTAAAAACCCGCTCCATAGGTTAAAACTGCTAGGCCCTATGGGCGGCTCTTGGTTCAGCTTTGTCCAGTTAGTGTTGGTGACTATTTTATAAATCCAATAGGAACTGGTTCCAAAATTAGCCCATTCCTCGTATCCACTGTCAACCAGTGATGGCTAGTCATCGGGCAAAGTAACCGGGACAAGGTAGCCGGGACGGGCAATGGCTTCATTTGTAATATACAGCCGCTTGATGCAACTGAGTATCGTCAATTTTTCCATTTCCGGAGAAATACTCCAGATTCACAAATTCGTAGAACTTATAATAGGGGGGGTCCCTTTGCGTCCTGCCGACGGAAGTGGCGACATCCCGTGACGAATTCTTGAATTTAAAACCGAATTATAACGGTAGCTTTGTTTGAAATTCCACGTACACAGATGTTATTTGTGGCGCGGCGCGTATGGCGTGGCGTTCGACATGCACTCGAAGCTAGGTTCTGAAATTCAACCACGCAGACGCAAGCCTAATAGTTCGATTATCGCTTAAAAATATATTTTTTTGTTTTATTTGGTACCCAAGTGTTCAACGGATAAATTTATGTTGTGTAGTTAGGTACCTAATATAAATGTGGTAAGTAAGAAATGCTGCATAATATTCTAACAAATTCAAAGAATCCATAAAATTAAAATGATTTTATCAACGTGATGTTTTCACTTATCAAATAGTTGGAAAGCTGATTTATAACGGCTATAAATTGACTTTATCCTCGTATTAGCCCAGTTTAATAATAGGATTACCTTATTACGCCAAGCGGTCTACTTTAAGTATTTTCAAAGATAATGTTTTCGGGAAGTGACCCCGTTTTACCGACGCATAATTTATTAAGAGAGAAAATTGATTTTGAAAAATGTGGCGACAAATTTACATCGGGCTTTTCTGAAAATAGAAAGTTAATGATGGGTGAAGGGAAAGCAGATTGATTTTCCCAGAAATTGTGAAAAACACAAACTCGATTGTAAGAGAAATTTGGATGTATGTTCAGAATGCAGAATAAAGAAGAACCCAAACAATGCGATGTGGGCGTGTTTGATGATCCAAAAATCAGACCATTCTAACTAACTAATTATCACGCCGTTTCTCCGCACGGGTAGGCAGAGAGGAAGGACCGCCAAACAACTGTCTTGGCACAAACTCCTTGCCTTATTTATTCGTGCATATCTTGTACATACTCTTCTATTATTAATGTTCAGACTCGACACAAATATATGATTCACTTGATCGTGCCATGTCTTCCTCGGGCGTCCCCGACTTCTACCATTCACATTTGCGTCAAATATTCTACTAACACTTCTTTCTTCGTGCATTTGCTCTCTGTGCCAAAATGATGGTTTTGCACCAGGGTGATACTGAAAGTATCTTCCACTCTAGAGCATGCAGCAAATATACCTTATATTATTTAAAATTATTAAATTGTAAAATAACACGAATTAAAAAAAATATATATATTATTTTGGCACGCTAGGATTTGAACCCGCGACTTTCAGATTGCTAGTCGAGAACCATATCCCTCCACCACGAAGGCCGCCAATGAATGGATTATCATAAAATAATGTGTATCATAAATAATGAATATAATATTCATGACATATTTATCTTAGTTATTTATTTATTTTATTGATTATTTTACAATAGTTTATTTACTTATTAGCAAATCGTACTAGAAAGTATTCACGAAAATGTGGAAACTTTAACAAGAATTAGTTGCTAGTGAGGAACGTGTTATTCATGACATGATGTGGAAAAATTTTCAAAAATAATTCGTTTGCGAGTAAGGAATGTATTATTCATAACATAGTACTTAAAACTTTTGGTTTTTTTTTTTTTTTACAGTTAATACCGCACAAGAGTCCCAACTGCTCCCGTCTGGAGCCAGTGAGACTATGGCATTCCCAATCGGGGTATGTTGTGAGGCTGAAGATAGTGGGGAGGGGAAGGAGATAGGGAAGAGGAAGGTTGGGAAGTACCTGGCTATTCAGATCTGGTCACTAAACACGGCTAAAGCCATTTCAAGCAACGTTTCAATTCTGAATGGTGGTCTTACACCAGGGCGATACTGATAGTATCTTCCACTCTGGAACGTGCCGCAAATATACTATATATTATTTTAAATGAATGAATTGTGAAATAACACAAATTAATCAAATAAAATTTATTTGCGCACGCCGGGTTCGAACCCGCGACCTTCGGATTGTGAGTCGAGAACCTTGCCTCGGGACCACGGAGGCCGTCAAAACGTGGCCGTGGTTACCCTGACAACAAAAAATGAACATTTTGTAGTCCCCGAAAGCCATAATTTGGTCAGTTTCTCAGAAAGTCTGTACACGTAGATTAAGTATGTAAAGGTGTGACGGTGTTGTTACCAATAATGGGCACAATCATCCGGCGGCCGGTTACGGACCATTATTGTCCGGGCTAAAGGGTACGCATTCAATAACAGCTGATTGGACACGGTACTGGAGTCATGTTTGCCGTTTGTACGAGATGGACACGGCACTACAGCCAACAAACGGCCGAATTGGAAGGAGTGGGCGGCGGGTGATGGTAACCTGGACTCTCAACCGATGTTGGGAATCAGAGATTTTTAAAACTTTCAATCTTATCGAAAATAAGCTCACATCTTTCAATATACGTTTACCATTTTATTTTTTAACTCATGTCCATGATGTGTAGATTTACCACTGGAGCAACCACGTGAAATAAATAAATTTGCTCGAGATTTTCAGAAGATCATTATTTAATTTTTTGCCAACATTAAAAAAATCATACCTTCGAATTTTAACATGGAGACATAAAAACTTATTATAATGCTATGTAGCCAATGGATAAACCTGAATTTTACCGTTTATTTCATATTTTTTTAAGATTTATAAAAAAAAACTGCGCGAATCCTGCGTGTTTGTTACTTTGTCAACATAGAATATTTTCGATTTCTGTATGTTGTTTGTGGTATACTTGATAATGAAAGGTACATGAAAAAGGACTTCATTTTAACCGCAAACAGCTGATCAAAAATTCTGCGTGAAAAAAATATTTTTTAAATTTATTTTTAAGATCGTTCTAAAATAGTCTACAAAGTTCGGATTTGCCATATCTATGGTCAAAATAGATAAAACGTTTCAATAGCTTTGTTTTAAAATAAATGGCTGGCCATTGAAATGTTTAAGATAATTACAATAAATGTTTTATGAACGATAGGAAAATGTGGCCCAATTTTGGACCGCTCTCAATTACAGAAAAATAAAAGTGGTCTATTTTTCGACCACAATCGCTCCAGTGGGTATTTAGAGAACTAAGTCTGTTGCATTATATTATTATATTCAAACAACCGTGACCCTTTACCAGACTCTGGTCATCAGATGACCTCATGTAGAGATTTTTCATTTTCCAAAACGGGCAGATGATTTACGTTGACTACAAAATGTTACCATACGTTTTATTTATAATCTAATTATTTATTCATAATCACTTATTTATTCTTAAAGGAATAGAAAATATAATGAGATTCAATCAACAAAATAAAAATGTACTTCATTTTCTTAATTATTCCTAAAAAGAAAAACCTTGTTGCATTTTTTTTTTAAAACTTATGCTTGGTCGGTTTTAAAAAATCGTACGGTGGAAATCTACAATTCTGAGCATTTCTGCAGTAAACTGAGAAAATCCTTTTCCAGGCTTATATGAAAAGACAAGTAAATTTATTTATATTCTGGATCTGAAACAGAACCAGATGCATCTATAGATTTAGCAGAAATTTATTTGAAACATTTCAAGTATCATTGGAATCAATTTTTTAAATGGCAAATAGTTTTAATGTCTTCCGGGAATGATGTTTCAGTACATATTATGATGATTCCAGTTCTAACTAGAGGTAGAGAGGATGGACCGCCAAACAACCCGGTCTTGGCACACACTCCTTTCCTCATTCATGTTCGTACATTGTATCATACGTACTCTTCTGTTATTGTGACTCTTGACATGACCTAACTCAATTATTTGGTTCAATTGATCGTGCCATGTCTCCCTAAGGCGTTGCCATCTTCTTCTACCATTCACAATCACGTTATTTATTTTCCTTACACTCTGCGTTCTATTTCATTCGTTTTGCGTTTCCAAACCATCTAAGCATCCTTTATTAATCTCACTCACTTAATAATTATTTGCCCCTCAACAGGGTAAACAGGTTACTAGAGTTGACATTAATTAAACTATCTAGAAGCGCTCACTTTGAGACGGAGTAGTTGCTCAACAAATACCTTAAGATGTCTCGTGAACTCGAATCTTCTGCTATAATGGTCAGAAATATCCATCAAGTTAAAGTATTTATTTTGTATATGGTGGGTGGCAAGGGTACACTCACGATGGTATTCGTACCTTCTGACTTTCTGAACTTGTTGAACTTTTAAAGCACCGTACACCTGAGCAATGAATATCTGAACATCTGAACACCCGATAACCTGAACCTTTAAACATCTGATCATCTGAGTGGCTGAAAATCTGAACATCTGAAAATTTAAACAACAAAACACCTGAATATCTGAACACTAAACATCTAATCACCTAAACATTGAATATTTTAACATCGTAACAACTGAAAAATTTAACATCTCACAACTGTTAAGTTCTGGGTTCGAAAAAGGTATGAGGTGGGTATGAATCTGGAGTCAATGTATCCAGGAGTGATGGACTTATACATCCATCCTTCCCACTGTGGTGCGAGGCGACTGAAGAGTTTTAAAGTATCTCAACCAGTCTCTCCAGTAACGCAGTAGGTATGCAAAGGCATCTGTCGCCAAGACCTATACAACCACATCCCATAAACCCAGGCACACTTGCTAAGTAGCTAAACGCAGTAAACCACTTGGGGTGACCTACGGTAGGGGTGTTGGTTTTCCAATAAATGGTTACCGGGGCGGCGGTACCCATAAACAATATTTATTTATTTATTTTTATTTATTTATTTATTGCACGCCCTAATGGGTTTTTACATTCTTTGTTTAAAAGTTAAGTATCACAGTAATTTAAAATACTTTAAAAGTAAAACAATAAAGAAAATATAATATAATTAAATAAATGTTACAACAAAAGCATATAATATAAAATAAAATACATTGGTTAAAATGATAAGAAGTCTTATATTACAAAACAAAAAATTGCAGAATTTATCCACGACTATTTGTGTCTAAACGTATAAAATAATTGGAATAAACAATGTTTACACTGGTTATTCTTAAGGTGAAATATATCTCCTAGATCTGAATATTTATTTCCGAGATTGTGAAGTCTCGGAATCGGGGAATTTTGATAAGATAGTGTCCTGGCGTTCAAGTAAAAATGTAGTAAATGTCAGCAAGATCTTTTGGGAATATGGATGTTGATTAATTGAAGTAATTCAGGACAGTCAACTTTATGTGATAATATTAAATCTGTGTTAGTTCTGCTTTCTGAAAGTTTAAATGGGGACATTTTATCCAGTAGGTAATTATAATCAATATTTTGTACAGGAATATGAAATTTATAGTTTACTAGCTGGGTTACCTGGCTTCGCTCAGGACAACATTCGAGAGTGTTCTGGAATGTTCCTCAATTTATTTTATTTATTTATAGCGGACCCGACAGACGTTGTCCTGTACACAACTGTCGGGACAAACTAAAATTAAAATAGAATAATATCGAATATTCGATTCTGCGATGGAAGCGCAGTCTGCCGGATCCAATGTAAAACATTCCAAAATCAACAACTCCTTAGAAATAAAAAAAATTAATTAAAAGAAAATTTTCCATTGGACCAAATTGTGAATCTAAACCATTCTCGAATCCCCTTGAACCCACACAAAAAATTTCATCAAAATCGGTCCAGCCGTTTAGGAGGAGTTCAGTGACATACACACGGACAGAAGAAATATATATATTAAGATAAACCTCATGAACTTATGTTAAATCTTTTCAATGCAATTTGATTGATGTTCAAAGAAAGCTGGTTTTGGAAAAAAAGCAATAGGTAATAATAACATTGATAAAATACACGTGAATGAAAACTCTCAAATAACCCCGTTGGCAATATTTTTATTATTAGAAGTTGTCCTGGGGAAGTTGGATCATTTAGAAGATGTTTGCTTATCTCTGAAATATATCCATTGGACGTTGGTTGATAGTTGTATGTGATCCAGCTTAAAGTCGATGTCTATTATTTGTGTTTGGCTTGCGGTCGGTTCAATGAAATGAAGTTATTTAATATGTCCAGTGTGCTCGCCCGAACGGACGTCTTGGCATATCCAATCCAAAGGCATTTCGGGCACAGGGCAGTGAGGGCAGTGAGGGCAGAGAGGGCAGAGAAGGCAGTGAGCAGTGGGGCGGCTATTCTATCCCGTGGGTTCATTAAAGGTCGCTGAGAAGAATATGCTTTCTGAATTGGCAACATGACTGATCACTCAATGATAAATAGAATGTTTGATTTTGCAAGGTTTAACTTAATTCAAAAACGGACACATTAAACAAATACCTACCTTACAGAGTTAATACGGTGTGTAGTAGTGGAACGTTTTTTTTTTTTTTAATTTTAGAAGCTTCTATTTCTACATTGGCAATTTTTTTCAACATTAGCTTCACACAGGAAGCTCTGAGTTGAAAAAAACCTTTAAGACCTATGTTATCTTTGGGGTTTTCTTTATGAAAAGGAAGGATAGGAAGTTATGGGAAGGAAAAAGGAATGAGGAGTGAATAGTGGATCAATGTGCCCAGGAGTGATGGACGTATGAATCGACCCTCCCACGGTCAAGAGAGTCCGGCTGAAGAGATCAAAAGGCCTTCCTCAAACCTTTTTCTCCCGACCCGGCCCGCCACCCACGGGCGAAGCGTAGGTAAGCGAACTCATCCGCTGCCAAGACCTCAATAAACCTCCAAAGTACCCCTGCTTACTTAGTCACCAAACGGATAAATCACCAAGAAATGTAGATATTTGCTGCCGGCCGAAGAGCGTATACTTACTTGGAGGTACTGCAGCAACAACATTCTACCTTTTTTTCATAGGAGACCCTGATGAAAAGAATTTCACCCAGGATCTATGTCAGTTTTGGGGGTTGCTTTACGGAGAGTCTTTTTAAGTGAAGGAAGGAGAGGAAGTTCTGGAAAAAAAGGTGAGAAAGGTGGGTAGAATCTGGTCAGTGTATCCAGGAGTGACGAACGTATAAATCAATCCCTCGATGACAATGGGTAAAGAGAGACCAGCTGAAGAGGTCAAAGAGTCTCCCCAAACCGACCTCCCGATCCGGTCCACCACGCAGCTGATGGATAGACACATTCATTGCCAAGACCTGAACTCACCTTACCCGATAAACCCGAGCGACCCTATTAAGTCACCAAACCGGGGTGACCTATGGCAGAGACGTTAGTTAACAATAAATGGTTTCTTGGACGGCACGGTACCCATTCCCACCTCCTAAATATAACTAATGGATTATGAATTCAATTGAACTGAAACATATCTCGTGGGATGCACTAGATATACGTTTTACCCAAGAATCCTTCGAAAGCTCTGAACTTCGTATTTATAGGAGATATCGAAAAACTAATTACACTGTTATTTACTAAAAAAAATTAGGAGACAACCGCATTGAACAATTATAACACTTTATCAGAAGTGCCAACAAAAGTTCCAAACAAAAGAACCCCACCTTTTTATGCTAGTATTATTTTTTCACTTTTCGTAGTTAAATGAATGTTTCTAGGTTTACTTCCGATGAATATTCAGCCCTTTGAAGCTTTCCTCTATAATGCCATTCCTCTTTGCTGTATTAACTCTAAGTAATCATTCCTTTCTTGCCTCTCCAGGTCGGCCAGCACTTTATCAATGAAGGCTATAGGCCTGATACCAGGTGACCTGGTTTCGGACACATTAAATAATAATGCGTTAAAAATAAAATCCAAGTCTGGGTGGCTTCTAGAATCTAGGTTTACTGTCCGCCGTTAATCTGGGCGTAGGTGGCGTTGACGTCATTGTTCTTTCATCACTCTGCATCTCTAATGAAATGTCACGCTTGGTCTACAAATTATTCACTTACCACGCTCCAATTATCTCCACACTTCTTCTAATCGCGTCATCTCCGATCTTCGGGAGGCGACGCTAAACAGCGTGACGTTAATGGAAGAAAGCCGATTAGATGGACAACAAGGATTAAGTACAACAGAGGTTAATGTAATAAACTGGTTGATGAATTTTATAAACGTGTTATTTATTTAATCATGTTTTCATTTAATCATGTTTCCATAAGACGAGAATACCGATACTTAACGATTGTTTAAATCAAGGTAATTGATTGGGCTAAATTTGCACTCCTCTCCTTTCTCTGTGACATTGGCCAAAGACAAAAATCATCGTTCGTCGTTTCCGCACCGCTACGCACATTGTGTGAATATTGCATTTTGCATATTTGGAATACCCGTAAATGAGTTTGTGAGTTATCAATGATACCCGCCGCCGCTACAGATTAAAGCTGTGATTTGTGTCGTTATAAAATTAATTAAAAGAAACAATCAAATTAATAAGTGACTTGCGGCCACCTTGGCGAAGAGACCCAGAGAAGAGATCGGGTTAGTCTGAGCCTTCGTTCACAATCTTTCCTCATAAGCATTTCAGGCAATTTAATGTTTTATTAGTTTTTTTTTTTACTGTACTCAATCCGCAAGTATTTTTTAAATAATCGTAAAGTAAAATTTATAAATGAAAACAAATAACTTTGTGTACACCACTATTTAATTAACAATATCGACATGTTTCGAAAACTATGTTTTCTTCGTGAGGATTTGAGTATTTCTATTGTCAATAATAAATTTGAATTTAACATTTTTCGTAAAGATACATATACAGATATCGTTATACATGAAACCTCTAATCATCCATTTTCACAAAAATTAGCAGCTATTCATACCTTGCTAAGTAGATTAATCAATGTTCCCTTATCTTTGAGTAGTTTTAAAACAGAATTAAATACTATAAAACAAATTGCAATCAATAACGGTTATACTTCACAATTAATTGATAATGTGTTAAACAAAAAATACAAGAAAAAGTTTTTTAGATCTTTTGTTTACCCACACGTAGTTGACAAGGAAAATAATTGGAGAAAAATTGTATTTTTAAATAATAACACTTCAAATTTAATAATTAAAAACATGCCAGATAATATCCAACCAGCTTTTTACGCCAATAAAAATAGTAAGGTAGGAAGTACCTGGCTATTCAGATCTGGTCATCAAACACGGCTAAAGCTATTTCAGGCAACGTTTCAATTCTGTATGGTGGTCTTACACCAGGTTGTTACTGAGAGTATCTTCCACTGTGGAACGTGAAGAAAATAAACTATACATATGATTTTAAATGAATAAATTGTGAAATAACACAAATTAATCAAATAAAATGTATTTGCCACGCCGGGATTCGATCCCGCGACCTTCGGAATGCGAGTCAAGAGCCTTACCGCTGGACTACGCCGGCCGTAAGGCCTCTTTCAACATTGGTGGATTAATTATAGTAAAAAAATTGAATGTTAAAAAATTGAATGTAATAAAAAAGCGTTTTAATTTATATGCGACTAATTTTTGGTCTTAAGTAAATCGGCATTTTTTATTAATTTATTTTTTTAAAGCTAACATTACTCGCAAATAATCGCCGACGTGGCTTTTGAAATCATTAAAAAAGAATAATCTGATGGCTTAAACTTATTTTATAAATAAAAACATAAACAAATAAAACAGCTCACATCCACCCTAGGTATTTGCTGTACATTTACATATTTAAAAAATGTGTTCATTTCGGTTGGGTTAGGTTAGGTTAGGTAAGGTTGGTCCTCAATTCCATAATAAAGTTTTGTGTGAAAAAGACAGCGCAGCCGTTCCTTTTAAGATCCTTTGATAAAACTTTAAATCAACGACAATTAAAAATTTTCACATTTAGCAAACACTTTGTGCGAATACATAATTATAATAAACACAATGATATTACATTGTTTTATTCCACTCTATTTATTTACTTTATTTACTATACAATTTAAAAGTTTTCATTTGTAAAAAGAAATACAGTAACAAAATGTAATGCTCCGTTTAGGTGATTGACTCACTAATTGGCGCTATGTAAAGTTGGCCCTTTGTATAAATATTGTTGAAAAGTTTTCAGAAACAAAAGAATTACAAAAATAATAGATTTAAGGCTAATATTCCTCTACGCAAAAAGATAAACAACAAGCTCAAAAGACTCCTCACAAAGGTCATGTCATGTACATTCGTTAGATTTTCAGGGTATAGGAATTTATTTAAATTCATATTACCTTAAATGGTATTTTTTTTTCAAGATTACGCTGTCTGTATTTTTTTAATAAGTAAGTTCATCATTTAATCATGCACGTGTATTTTCATTCCATGCTTTACAAGTGTGACTGCGTATTAGAAGATTTATAAATTTTTATTTTCATGTTATTACCATAATATATATGCACAATAGTCGCAAATTCTCCCAACCTTCATCGAGACTATGGCATTCCTAATTGGGGTATATTGTGAGGCTGAGGTTGAGGAAAGTGGAGAAGTACCTGGCTATTTATATCTGGTTACTAAACACGGCAAAAGCCATTTCAAGAAACGTTTCACTTCTGTATGGTGGTCTTTCACCAAGACGATATTAATACTATCTTCTGTTTTACTGGGAGAATACTACATGTTATTTTTTAAAGAAATTCATTGTGAAAAAACAGAAATTAATGAAATGAAATTTACTTGCGGCCTCCTTGCGATTCCTGTAAGAGCCTCTCAGTCAAAATTTCAAGAAACCAAAATAAGACACATCTTCTACAAAATAATTTTAACAAGTTAATTAATTGGTGTTCTCTTAACAAACTTTTTTCTGAACATAAATAAGTGTCATTCAATAAGATTTTACAGAATAAGTCAACCAATTATTCATCCACATATAGTTAACAACAACTCTATCCTTACCTCTGTCGAAGAAATTAATGACCTGGGCATAACTTTCGACTCTAAATTAAACTTTATATCCCATATAAACGCAATCGGTAATAAAGGAATGAAAATGCTTGGCTTCATTCTTTAAAATTCCAGAGGTTTTAGGAATATTTCAACACTCAAATTTTTGTATACATCCCTGGTACGTAGTCAAGTCGAATATAACTCCTCGATCTGGTCCCCTCAATTTAAAATACATTCAGATTCAATCGAGAAAATTCAACATAAATTTCTAAAACACTTTATTTTTAAACTCGGTTTTCCCATTGAAAACATAAAGTATAAACTTGATGGAAGAATTAAATTTATTAAGACTCTCTCTCAGATGTTCAAAATTGTAAATGGTAGAATAGACAGTCCTGATTTAGCTAAGCTCATTGAATTTCATATACCCACGAGAGCCACTCGTTACAAAATCCTATTTAAATGCTACAATAACCGGACTGAGTATACGAAACACTCGCTTGTAGATATGCAGATGTGGCAGATCTATTTATCTGCACGGAAGGTAGGTACAAGAGGGCTATACTATCAAATCTTTTCAATCAAGATTAAATTTATTTGTACTACAGATTTTTATATGTTATCGCATCTCTGGTGTCATTTTTCTTTCAAACGCCGCAATTGTCTGTTATAATCTTTATTTACTATTTATAATATGTTTCCTATGATTTTGTGACATGTGTGCGTATGGTATATTTATACCGTTGGTATTAAATACATAAATAAATAATTATTGTTTTCGTCTTTCAATATTACTTCATTATTTCTTAAACCTTTAAAACTTCCTCAGATTTTGAACAGCCGTCTACCGATGAATGTTTTTCATTCACGAAAATCCCTTACGTATTTCCCACTCTATTATTCAGAACGACTCAATAATAAATGAAAATGTCCACGTCATTGTACTCAATTTCTGAATTGTAACTCAGAAATTTTAAGCAAAACCCACGGAAATGTCTAAGAGATCCGACAAGCGTAAACCGCCCACAAAAATATATTTAAAGGAGATTTTGGTTTTTAGAAACAATCCCTTAAGTTGACGTGACATCTATCTTAAATCTAGCCTGATTACGGTTGAGTTTCTTAGCTTTTATTCCAAAAGCTCGTAAAAGCTGTTCATAAATACGGTTAGGTTTTACATACTTAAATCGAAACAAGTCGTAACTATTTTGCTTCATAAATACCGACACTTTATAGTGCTATCAAAACATCAAATCGCATTAATAAGACCTTACTTGATTTAATCGTTTGGATAGGTCGAAAAGATTAATTTTTAATCAATTTGAAACCCGTTTCTAAGATGTTTTTTATACATAATGGTTCATATTGCCACCTATAAAATCTTCAAAATCGATAACAATTAATGCATAGTTCAATCACTGAAATTAAACTTTAACGTTTCATGAACTATCATGGAATGTTGTTCATAGAGCAGTTAAATTTACAAATGAGAAGAATGCTAGTGATATATAGGAGCTTAAATAAAAATATCAGGTTTTTCACAGGTGTTCTTAACGTCAAAATAGTTTATTTTAACTATAAATATCTCTCGCACTAAACTCCCGAAACTGCTAATTTATGAAGATAAAACCACGAGTGTAGTGGGTATCTATGCGTTTTCTAAGAATTAATAAGCATTTTATTATATTTTGCTCTTAATATAAAACAAGAATTTAAAATATTCTACATACACAAGTTAAATAAAACTACAGAACTTAAGATCTAGGGGGTTGTGTTTGTAGGGAGTTTTCAAAAACTTGATTTAAAAGTTTAATGCAAAGGGTTCTATGCTGTATTTTTCTTCATCTCAAACAAAAGTTCAATCGTCTCGAGATTGAAATCTAGTCATTAAAATAGTTTGCTGGGGGATACGATTTTTCCTTCAAAACTTTATCATGGATTTTAAATTATATTTCAGAGATTTTTTCAACATCATTGCATTAAGGGGGTATTCTAGTCTAGAAGCGTGAATTGTACGTAATTTTTCAGGTGTAATAAAAAAAAAATATATTTTTGCAAGCCGTTATGTTACCCAATATTGATTAAACATTAAAGAATACATGAAAAAAAAAAAAACGAAAAAATTCTAAATTCATAAAGTTACAGGGTGTTGAAGTGGGAGGTCTCAAAAAAATGGCGCGCCATGGTTGAGACGATTGCAACCCTCCTACTAATTAAAAAAAAAAAAAAAACAAATTAATTCTTAATCCAAACAAATGCGGCTATGGCCCGAACTAAGGAAGAGTCTAAAAAATTTTTTTGCAAAATGGCGGCTGTCTGAAATAAAAAAAAACATTTTTTACCAATTTTTTTGACTAACAAAATTTTTTAAAACAAAATTTTTGTTTTAGTTTTAGTTAGCGCTAGAGTAATCAATCTATGGAAAAGGCTCACACCAAATTTCAAGTTAATTGGTTCTGTAGAACTTGAGATATCGTGTCAACCGTCTCAAAAAAGTAGTTTTGAGACACACGCGTTTAAAGTTTTGCTCTATTCAGATTTTAGTTAGATTCCGTCCAAACCGGTCCAACTAAAATGGCTTTAACTTTTAAAATAATTCGAATTTTGAAAAATCCTTTCAAGGAGATATTCTTGAATATTTAAAACATAGAAATAAGAGGAATTTTTTTTTCTAGACTAGAATACCCCCTTAATAACACTTGGTTAGCATGACATCACGTAACTTCCATGTAAAAATTACTTATTTTACGAGTTTTCTTATTTTACGAGTGATTTATTTTTGGGACATTATGCCGTGTTGCGCTACCTCCTTCTTTAGCCAATGTTTCGGACAGCAAGTACATGATTGATTTGATGTGTAATGATTATTACTCGATTGCGCATTTGCCCTGAAGATGGACACTGTAATACTAACCGAAACATTGACTAAGGAATGAGATAGCTCAACACGGCATAATACCCCAAAAATAAATCACGATAATACTTTTGGCCGTGAAAATATCAAATCATGTCAATTTTAGGAGTTTTTTTTGGAGATACTCACGATATTGCCTACATCCTCAATCCTCATCAATTTGGGAGGCGGGTATGGGTACCGCCACCCCTGAAACCATTTATTGAATAACCAACTTTGCCTTAGGTCACCCCAGCAGGTTCACTACATTTGGTGACTTGTGTTTCAATAATAATTACGAAAATAGTAGGCTTTTACAATTTGGGACAATTTAAGCATCAATTCGTGGGGTGAGGTTTTGTGTAGGTCTAGGTGGCGGACGCGTTTGACCACCAACTGCGTGGTGGGCTGGATCGGGAGGTACTGGCTCAGGAAGACATTTTGACCCCTCTGGCCGGATTCTTTCGATCCACGGACTTGCACCGCAGTGGGAGGAATAAGTTCATTTGTCCGTCACTTCTTGACACACCTTTACTCATACTTTTTTCCTTCCTAGAACTTCCTCTCCTTCCTTTCCCTAAAAAAAACCCTCCACACAGCATCAGCTTGTGGAGTTAATTTAAAAAAGTTATCCTTTTAAGGATAATAATTAATTCTATAATAATTAGCAAGTTGTACTTAGGCTTCTAAATAAAGACAATTATCAAATTAACATTTTTCTGTCGTCAATTTATATAAAAAAGATAGCTAATTATAGCTTCTATTAAGAAGCTTTGTATCAAATCACAAGGTTTTGCTAGCTAACAATTCTAATCTTTCATTTCACGACCAAATATTGAAATTGAAGTAAAATGTAAATAAAGACGACCTATTTGAAAACATATCATTTTAATTGTTTAAAAAATATGTAATGTTCTTGTCAGCAATTTATGGTTAAATGGGCATGCACTCGAAGATAAAAAATAAATAAAATCATATTTTTTATCGTGGAGCAATTATCTGGGAGGTATTCGGCTACCGGTATTTTAACGCTTAGATCGAAAGGATTGATATGAGTTTTACTGCAAAGCGTAATTAAACTGTTTTTTAGGACCTCGAGATGTTAAAGCCTCCATCTTGCCATAAATGGGCTATAAAACGTCGATCCAAATTAACATATAATTTTGTAAAGTGAGCACTTACGTAATTTATTTTAGCTTAACTCCCAGAAAATAATAATTACCACTTTTCAATTTAGATAAGCTTTTTCAAATGTTTAAAATAAGTTTGTTTCAGTTCAGTGTTATTTCGATATAACCTTCCATTGATATGCTTGGTGTAACTATAAGTGACCAGCTCAGGTATGGGGGCTCCATCGAAGCCAGAGTAAAGTTAGCTTCTCAAAAACTGGGCGTACTGTACAGGGCCCGCAGATACTTAAATAGTACACAACTGCTTACCCTGTACAAATCGCAAGTGCGCCCCACGGTTGAATTTGGCAGCCACCTCTGGTCTGGAGCTCCAAAATACTTGAAAAATACCCTCGACTCTGTGCAGAAACGGGCGGTCCGTTTGATAGATTCTCCCATCTTAACGAACGGGTTGCAATCTTTATAGCACATGCGTCGGGTGGGAATGCTATCCATGTTCTACCGGTATTTCAATGGAAGATGCTCTGAGGAACTAGCGTTATTAATCCCTTCGGCACCGGTGCATAGTCGGGAGACACGCCAAACGCGCGCCCAACATATGTACAAGGTTGACATTTGTCACATGAGAACGGGTCGTTTTTTCGACTCGTTCTTGAGTTCAACAGCTCGGCTATGGAACGATTTGCCGGCATCTGTGTTTCCTCCCTCCTACAACATAGGTCTCTTCAAGACCAATGTTCATTCCTTCCTCTCCTCAAAAAGACCCTCCACACAGCATCCCAGATGCCATAGGCCCTGAGGGGAATTATTTTCCTCAGGGACTCCTGTGTGGAGTTAATGTAAAAAAAAAAAAATAATAATAAATAATCATAAATACATTTCAATTACAATGTTGATGCTCAACGATATTTTCTGTCGAAGGATTTTTTTTACATTAGCTCCACACAGAAGACCCTGAGTAAAATTATTCCTCTCATCATCCCCTCGTCATCTTTGGGGGTGCTGCGGGGAGGGTCTCTATAAGTTCTGGGAAGGAGAAAAGTAGGGATGGGTAGTAATCTGGGGTCAGTGTGTCCAGGAGTGACGGACGTATGAATCTATCCCTACCACGCGATGCAAGGCAATTATCCGAGAGAGTCCTGCTAGAGAGGTCAAAATATCTCCCTCAACCAGTCTCTCTCGATCCGACCTGCCGTGCTGTAGATGGGCAGACGCATCCGCCGCCAAGACATAGACAAAACCTCACCCCATGAACCCGGGCACCTCTTCTAAATCTCCAAACGGAGCTTACCACAGGGTAACCTATGGCAAGGGCGGAGGCTATCCAATAAATGGTTCTCGGGTCGGCTAAAACTATTTTCTGCTGTAAACTATTTTCGTAATTATTATTGAAACATATTTCTGTAAATTGTCGACTCTCAAATTATTGGCAAAACTGTTAAAATAACAATGAAATAATTATGATTAATTTTATTTTAAATTTACTTCATATTGATGAATTTAAATTAGATTGGTTATCTTTATACATATAAAAATCTTGCGTCACGATGTTTGTTTGACATAAACTCCGAAACTACTTAACCAATTTTGATTAAATTTGGCTCACTGTGTGTAATTTGGTCCAACATAAAAGATAGGTTAGTTTTATCTCTATTATTGATCCAAAAATTTACTATTGCGAATTAAACGTTCATTAAATGTTTATTATACGATAATGCTTTTGTAAGTTCCATAAGTTTCTAACAGAGGGTGTGAGTCAATTTATCGGCACAACACATGGTTACCTAGGTTGGGTAAGTATCCTGTAGATGGCTTTGTATTTCGATTTCACGTCACAGCAACGCATGGCCAGGTCAGCTAGTATTAATTTAATTTAAGGGTGAAAAATGCATGTAACATTTATTTGAATTGCTTGGCGACATAAATAATAATTGTCTTTCTTTGATGCGTCTGGAAATATTTCAGGAATTTACGACGTACACTTAAAAAAATTCAACACTTACATGGCAATAAAAGATTGATTATTTTTTAATCAGTTCGTTGAACCAATTACCATATAAACAAACGAGCCTAGATCAAATCGTAAAACGTTCCGTGCGCTTTATTGAGATTAATGAGAAATTTACAATTATTATACTGTATGTGTTTATCAACATCAAATTGGTTTCATCCGATAAATTTAACGCATTAAAGCTATTTTGCCATCGCAGAAGAAATGGGGAAGAAACGTTTTATGTTTTCTGTTAATTGGTAGTCATTTAGTATCTATGGCGTTTTATCTTCTCTCATCCCATCTTTTTACGCACTTAACGGCCTACCGCTAACAGTGCCATTTTAACCTCTCTCTTCTTCCCATAAATGAGGCATGTAACAGAAGAGAAGTTACAGCGAAGCTCTTAGCGGCAGAATCATTCTGGAATCGTCTTAACTTCGAGGACGATCGTAGGATTACGTTTTAATTTATACATATAATCGTTTTAATTTTATTGCGGGTTTTATTAAATTGGTTTTAATGTAATGTCAGAGAGTTGAAATTTTATTGTTGGCGGGTTTAGTGCATATTAATAAAACAATCATGTACACAACGTTGTAAAAATCACAAATAATATAAATAATTATTCCTATTAATGCATTTACTGGGAAACTAGGAAAAATATGTAGGGGGACAAAATAGATTCACAGGATTTTTTTTTCAATGTTCCTAATTACGTATGGCACAAGATTTCTAGCCGTCTGAGCCAGTTTGAGTATATAAAGACAAAGAGTATATATAGACAAACATGCCCCTTAAAAATGTTCCCAAAAGACTGTCGGTGAAATGGTTTCATGATAGTTGATCCGCCGACGATTGCCCCCTCAGCGTACATATACAAAGTGAAATGTGCTTATATATAATATGCAGTCGGTTTAGGAAAAAAATGTTTACCTAAATACACAAACTATAACTAAGTCTCCGAAGGAACGTGCAGAATAACAAAAAAAAATGTTTTCTTTCAAAAGCATCAAGAAAAAATCTGCTTCTCTGTGTACTGTGTATACCAACACATAAGTAGAAAAAAAACGACATTGTATAAATTCGTTTGGTATTCATAACGACTTATTAAGGGCATTTCTGCAGTTGATTTGACTTTTGAAACCGGTAAAAAATACACGAACATCATAATTTTATGAATTACCAACATCATTATTTGAGGGGACCAACTATCGGCGGTGAAATATCAACGGTAAAATATTTTTATGGTAAATTTCATTTGGGGGGACCAACTGTCGGCGGTGAAATATCATTGATAAAATACCTAACTAATAATTACCTAATAAACATGGGTAATAATATGCTTTAAAGATAATTTATTAGTAACATGATGAGGATCATTTCAATTTAAGCGTTAGTAAGCGAGGATTATTTTACGGTCATTATGTATATCGATCGTCCAAATGATTAGTCAGACATCTTCAAATAAACCGTTTAGTACAGTTTTGAGATATAAACTATACGTAAGGGTCCGGTACATTAGTGTGATATTTGGAAATATCCTGCTTGTGACTCAGAAAACATGAACATTTTGTATATTCACTACAAGTTTTTCTGCATTATAAAACTGATTTGAAAGAGAATACACATTTACATATAACTGCGTTTGATGGCCTTTGTAGTCGGGGGATAAAGCTCTTGACTCGCAATCCGAAGGTGCGAAAATAAATTTTGTTTGATTAATATGTGTTAGCGCCAATTATGATTTGGCTGCGCTCGGCTAATATTTCTGTGTTATTTTGGAACGAGAATATTGTTGTTCCATGGCGATTATTGTTCACCCCGCTCTCCCGTTCCCGCCTGCGAGTGATTTCGCAATAAACAGTTCGAGTGTAACGACGCAGTGAAAGCAATACGCATGTTTTTTTGTTATTTACTACGCGCAATATATTAAACGCATCAAAAAAAACGCGTCGCAATTTGATTAAGACAATCCGAAGTGAAAACAATAATAAACAACTCTTAGTGAAATGCGGAGAGGGAGCACACCTTAATTTATTCCCAATTTGTTCATGTGAGTAAATAATTGTCATTATAAGTGCATAGAAATTATTTTGCCGTAGATTATCATAATTCTAGCTGAAACATTTGGTCCAGTCGAGCCACATTGCAGATATAGGAACCAGCGGCAATTAAAATTATAATACATATTTTACGTTTCAATATTTACGGCATTGTGTTTCATTGCATTATCAAGTATTGTAGGTAGCTGGTAGGAGTAACCAGACTTCGGAATCGCAATTTTCGGTTGCATTTTCGGTCTAGCTTATTCAACATCACGTTAAAAATGCCAAAAGAATCTGTCCTAAAAATGGAACGTGAAATTAAACTTCTAGATGCAAGACAAAATTCATATTTTTCAAGAACACAAACAATTTATGATAGTATAAAAAATTTGAAATCGAACAATTCAAAGAATACGTTTTGTGCAAATGCCGCATTGTTAGTGGAAATTAGAAGAGAGTTTATTGAAGTTGTTGGGAGAATTAATGACTTAAAATTCCAAATAAATTCAGAATTCATTCCGAATTTTCAAATAGAGCAAACATTTGATGAGCTCTACGCAATTATACAGTTAACAGCTAAACAAACAAACAACAATAATATAAATGAATCCTATAAAATTAGTAACATTAAGCTGCCAAAGCTATCGTTACCTCCATTTGATGGAAATTTTTTGGGATGGAGGATTTTTTACGAATCTTTTAAGTCACTCGTCTATGAGAATATGGATCTTTCAGACTCGGAAAAAATTCAGTATTTAATTAGTGCTTTGTCGGGAAAGGCTTTAAATATCTGCGCAGAAATTCCAGCAACGGCAGATAATTATAATATTATATGGAATAATTTAATAGCGAAATATGAGGATAGCCGGGTAATCGCGACACATTTCTTCGATAAAATTTTAAATTTAAAGTCAATCACAGTATCGAATGCATCGAATTTAGAAACTTTTACCGATCAATTTCATTCATCAATTTCAGCGTTGCAACAGTTAAAAATTCCGAATTTATTACAATGTTTCCTAGTTCATATAGGAACACAAAAATTGGATAAAGAAACGGCCATGGCATTCGAATCGTCAATCAGAAAATCAGAGGCTCCATCGTACGAGGAGTTCGTAACATTCTTACGTGAACAAGCCAAAATACTAAATAGAACTTCAACACTACCAGAAAAGAAATTACAACAGCACGGGAAGAAAAAATTACATGATGAACAATTTAGCCACACATTTCTTAGTTTAACGCATAACAAAGCAAAACACTACAAGTGCGCGTTATGTAATTTGTCAGATCATACATTCATTTTTAAATGCCCAACATTTTTAAAAGCATCTCCTAAGAGTAGGTTTAAAATAACTCAAAAACAAAACTTATGTCGAAATTGTCTAAGTACAATACACTCTACCAACACATGTAAATCGGAAAATCGGTGCAGATATTGTAATCAAAACCATAACTCTTTATTGCATTTTGATGACATTTCATCCAATTTTTCTTATAATACTGGGCGAGATTTAAATCTCGATCGCAAACCTGTAAATCAGCCAGCTAATGTAACTTTATGTACTCTCAATAATGGAGATGCAAACGTTTTTTCCCCAAATCAAAACATATTATTAGGTACCGCATCTATTAGTGTTCTTGATTCCAGGAATAATTATCAGAAGATACGTGTTTTAATTGATAGCGCATCGCAAAACGATTTTATTACGACGAAATGTTGCAAACGCCTTGGATTACCCTTATTCACAGATCGCAATAATACAACCATTAGAAGCATTGGGGATATTTCTCAACGCTTTAAAGGAATGACTTATTTAAAGTTTGAGTCTCGTTACTATTAAAACATCTTTCTCCGTTCGACCTTTGGTCGTGGATCGCATTACAACTCAATTGCCAGCATCTTCTATAGATATGAATGCGTTGTCTTACCTAAATGAATTGCCACTCGCCGACGACAAATTCCACATCCCAGGGGTCATTGATGCAATCATTGGTGCCAATATTTTTGGACAAATTCTACAACCTGGCAAGGTAAAGGGCAATCAGTCATTACCGAGTGCAAAACGGAGATTGCAGGTTCGAATCCCGGCATTATACAAATAATAATAGTATATATAGTCGAACAGATACCAAGTCAGTGCACTCCCAAAATTTCAAACGGTGAAAAACGTTCTTCCCGTTTGAAATTTTGGGAGTGCACTTGGTAACTGTTCGACACTAGTATATTTTGTACAATGTTCTAGAGTGGCAGGTAAGTAATCTCAAAATCGCCGTGGTAAAAAAGAATATTATCGGGATATAACTTTTGATTTACCTGTGTTTAATGATCTGAACTGAATAGCCAGGAACTATCCATCTCTTCTCTTTCCCATCTCTTACCTCTACCTACTTTCTTCAGCCTCACTTTAAAACAGGGATGCCAGATGCCATAGACTACCTGGCCCCGGAAAGTTATTTTTTTACAATAGCTCCGCACAGGAAAATAATTCCCCAGGAAAATAATTTCCGTCAGAGCCTATGTCATCTTTGGGGATGCTGTGTGGAGTTATTTTAAAGGAAATGAAGAAGAAAAAGTTCAGGGAAGGAAAAAGGTATGAGGGGTGGGTAAGAGGGATGGGTAGGAATCTGGGGTTCTTTGTGTCCAGGAGTGACGAATGTATGAATCAATTCCTTCCACTGCGGTGCAAGGCGAAGGGTCGAGAGCCCTACTAGAGAGGTGAAAAGAGCTCATACGGCATAAGTGTTGATTATTCAATAAATGGTTTCCAAGACGGCGGTACGCATATCCGCCTTGCAAATTGAGTCGGGACCCTTGGGCGGTAATCTCATAAATAAGAAAAGAAGCTTAAATATTTTGCAGTGTTACAAATCTCAATTCAAATTAGCCGTGTTTTATAGCGCCATTTCAGTGGATTTTTTTAATTAATTAATAGAACCTCGCATCGTAACATTGGATAGAACGACCATTGATTACAGTAATTACTTACATTTTTTATATACCTTGGAGCATTTACTAATTTCATACTAACAGTTACAAAACAATTTCCTGGTTACGTGACGAAATTAATCAGGCGTAAATTTTACTACCGATGTTGTCAGTTTTATCACACTACAATGTGATTCTCTCCTGGTCGAAAAAATTCAGTGAAAGTTTCTACGATTTATTATTTTTAGTTAAATATCTCCTTTGAACAAATTAACTACACTATTTAAGCCGCTGCTACCCGAATTTCTACTCATTTCTTAAATGTCTCCTTTAAACATTTGAAGTTTTTAAGCTCTTAAAAAATAGATGTTATTTTAGAAGATAATATCCAGACGATCCCCACGTCAAAACGCATATTAGATGAAATTCCCTCGATAGAAAAAAATAGCAAAGTATGCCCCGAAAATTATTAAAAACCCGTTTGTTTCACTTATTTTAGAAGTTATACATTCAGACAGACATTCGGAAATGGTGTATTTGATTATGTAAGAAATTGGACCGCTTTTTTAATTTCGTAGACCGGGATAAATCAATGTTTTTATTGCCTTTGTTTGTAATACCTGTCTACCTATTTAACAACAAAAATAGTATGCCGCCGCTACCCGAATTCCTACCGATTTCTTACACAGATCCCTTAAACATTTGAAGTATGATACGCTGATACGCAAATTACATGAAATTCCCTCGATAGAAAAAAATCGTAAAGTATGCTCCAACAATTATTAAAAACACGTTCATTTTATTTATTTTAGATGTTATGTGTATGAAAAAATTCATAAATAATTTTAAATTTTATTTTAGATGTTCCCCGTGAGATTTTTGCACTATTACGAGTCGTGTTTTATTAAATATTTTCACAATTTTCTCAGCGTTACAGTGCCCATCATCAAAGCAGATGTGGACACTTTAATGTGATGTGACACATCTGCCCTGATGATGGACACTGGAACGCTGTCTGAAACGTTGGCTGAAGAAGGAGGTAGCGCAACACGGCATAACACCCCAAAAACAAATAACGAAAATACTTTTGGCCGTGATAATCTAAAAACGTATCTTAAGAGTACTTGTTTATTTTACCATGGTATTATTTCGTTTTAAATTTATTAACTTGATTTACTCATGTCTCCTCTGGTTTATTTTTGTAATATTTGCTAGAACTTTAGCTATTTAAAATTGTGTAAGCATTATGTTAATAATGGCAAAATATAAAACATTGGGTTAAAAACAAATTTCATATAATCACCATTCACTTAGTCAAGCAGGAATAATTGTTTCACTATTTCAAAAGCTTCGTGGTAAAATACTTGTCCCTCTATCATTTGCTGGAACAGGGGCTTTGTTCTTCAAAAGGCATAAACGAGTGAGCACTAGTTGGTCGTACTGAAAGCTTTTCACGGAAATCACCGTTAGTTCTCCAGTATTGTATTTTCAAAATAAAAAGTGATTGATTAGATGATAAACTGAATACAATTAATGAGACGTAATAGATGCAACCCATTTTCAAATTTTATGCAAACACCAACAAGGGTTTTTAAGATCATAACATTAAAATCATCAACAATATTTTTGACAGGTATGATTTTAGGTTTTCACGGCCAAAAGTATGTTTGTTATTTATTTTTGGGGTTTTATGCGTGTTGCGCTATCTCTTTCTTATAGTGTCCATCTTCAGACACTGTAATGACGTCCAAAACGTTGGCTAAAGACGGAGATAGCGCAACACGGCATAATATTCCAAAAATAAATAACAAAAATATTATTGACGTCAGTAATTTCATCTCTGCAGAAAATCACAGAGTTTGCGACCCTTGGGCAAACTTTGGTCCTTCGAGCCGAATTTGAACCAGCTACCAATGGACTTATAGTCCGCCTCAGAAAAAAAATTATAAAAGAAATATTCTCACGAATAACCTGACAATGTTTGAACTGGGAGGTAGCATGGAATTGAAGAAGGGATGTCTGGATGTGAATAAAACCATTTTTGTGAATTAAACCACATTTTCACCATTCGGCTAGTACTTTTTTTTTTACATGAGCTCCACACAAAATAATTTCCCTCAGGGCGTATGTCATCTTTGGGGATGCTGTGTGAAGGGTTTTTTAAAGAAAGGAAGGGAAGGAGAGTTCTGGAAAGGAAAAGGGTACTTGTAACGGTATTATAAACGAACATGATTATGATATAAGTTTATAGATTTTCACGGCCAAAAGTATTTTCGTTATTTGTTTTCGGGTTGTTATGCCGTTTTGCGCTCTTTCTTTAGCCAACGTTTCGGACAGCGTTATAGTGTCTATCATCAGGGCAGATGTTTAATTGTCACAGTTACACATCTGCCCTGATGATGGACTCTGCAACGCTGTCCGAAATGTTGGCTAAAGAAGGAGGTAGCGCAATACGGCATAACACCCCAAAAACAAATAACGAAAATGATTATGATATATCTTAGCCAATCAACTAGCAAGTATTTACTTATGAATACTTACCAAATACACCTTTTCCGTATCCCTCCCCTCCCCGAAATATTGCTCAAAATATCTTAACATTCTGAAAAGCCAAGTACTTCCCCCTCTTTCTCTCCCCCACCTCCTACCCTTTCCTACTAACTTGAGCATCACAATATTTTCTAATCGGGGTTGCCACAAGCTCACTGGCTCCAGACGATTGGGGTCTGTTGGGACTCTTGTGCGGCGTTCACACAAAAAAAAATTAAACCAGCAATAGTACTAAACACGATCTCGAAATGCTCGTTACATTATTATCAAATTTTCCAAAAAATCTAAACCTTTTATATTTTAGTGCAAATCACGTTTCAAAATATTATGATAGCAAAATTTAATGGAATTTCTTCGAAAATAAGCTGTTTGGGCTATTACAAAGCCGATCATATTAAGTGAGATTAGTTTAACAAATCTACCGTAAATAACATGGGTAACTTAAAGCGTTTAGCATAAAAATGGATCATATTATATGAATTCTCAAAATAAAATGGATGAGAATAAAGAAAGCCCACACAATAAACGTGCCGAATGACAGGAATATATTGATATTTATGTGGGGGTATCAGGTGGTGGAAGGAAGCACCCAATATCAAATGTATTAGGGTGACATAATCCCCGAAGCGGTGGTAATGAGGTGATGTGGTAGTTACGGGGGTGGAGTAGGCAATACAATCCATCCCCCACATCTGCTCACCCCCTCCCCCTGCAAGACCCCCTCAATCACTTCAGAGGGGACTGATCGCTTCATCGCAATAGACAAATGGAAATAGGTCCAACTGTGTCAGAAAAATGGCACTTTGTGTGGACAAGGAAAACGCTTTGACAGGAGAAAAAAATATCTGCATTTCCCAATTTAGAATTGCTTCATCTATTTGCGATTCTATCGTACAGAGATTTTATTGCTGTTTTTTACGCTACAGCATTTTGTTATTTTCTAGTCCTGTTAAGCGCCGTTGTAAATCCTTTAACATTTATTATTATTATTACTTAAAATGATAATTTATATATATACCGGTAGGTACTTTATCGCCTTTCTTAATTCTTGACACATCAGTTCCAATTTTTAAAATAACAATTTAAAAATTGTATGATGAGTACATACTTTATTGCTTTTCTGAAATCTTGAAACAATCAGTTCCAGTTTTGAAAATGACACTAATTGACACTAATTTTCAATTTGGGAGGCGGATATGAGTACCGCTGCCCCGGGAACCATTTATTAGATACCAACACCTCTGTCATAGGTCAACCCAAGTGGTTCGCTACGTTTGGTTACTTAGCAGAGGTGCCCGGGTCCATGAGGTGAGTTTTGTCCGGTATTGGCGGCGGATGCGTGAGCTCACCAGCTGCATGGCAGGCCGGATCGGGAGAGAATAGTTGAAGGAGTCCTTTTTACTTCTTGAGCCGTACTCTCTCGGGACATCGCCTTGCATCGCAGTGGGAGGGATGGATTAATACGTCCGTCCTGGACACACTGCCCCCCAGATTCCTACTCACCCCTAATACCTTTTTCCTTCCCAGATTTTCCTCACCTTCCTTTCCTAAAAAGAACCTCCACACAGAAGCCTCAAAGATGACAAAGACTGAGGGGAATTATTTTTCTCAGTGCCTCCTGTGTGGAGCTAATGTAAAAAAATTCAAGTTCTTTAAATTTCTTAGAGTTATAATCACAACAGACATTCGAAAATGGTGTGTTTGATGATGTTACAAATTGGACCGCTTTTTTTAATTACATATGCGGGGCTAAATCAATGTTTTTATTGCCTATGTTGGTAGTACCTACGTACCTATTTAGCAACAAAAAGAATGTAGTTATCTTAAGATGAAGCCATACGTGAAACCCAATTTAGATACTATTTAGATTAATCTTTACAACGAATCGGCTTACATTATGAACATCAAAAAATATACTACGGATAAATAAAATTGAAGCTTTTACTAGTTTTTCTTTGTATTGGAATTACAATAAAATTATTAATTACATAACAAAAACTATAAGCGTAAACCACTAAAAAAATGTTTATGCATGACTTAAGTATAAAGCATAAGAAACAATTTTTAAAAAATACCCCTTTATAGCTTGGACTATTTTTAAGGTTTTGTATTTTCTAACTCTTTTCAATCTTATAAAATTATGCACAAAATAAATAAAAACCACTTTTTCGCTTACTTGCCTCGTGCAAATAAGACGCTCGATTTTAAATGTTGAAAGCATGAGAACCGAAATATTTCTAGCGTTCATATTCTTCTTAAGAAATACTTTTTTTTTTTTTTTTTACAGTTAATACCGCACAAGAGTCCCAACTCCTCCCGTCTGGAACCAGTGAGACTATGGCATCCCCAATCGGGTTATGTTGTGAGGCTGGAGGTAGTGGGGAGGGGAAGGAGATAGGGAAGAGGAAGGTGGGGAAGTACCTGGCTATTCAGATCTGGTCACTAAACACGGCTTAAGCCATTTCAAGCAACGTTTCAATTCTGAATGGTGGTCTTACACCAGGGCGATACTGATAGTATCTTCCACTCTTCCACTTAAAAAAAAACAAAATTTTTGAACAACTCAATGAAAATAACCGGCATAATATATTAGACATCTGCTGACACATAAATCAAGTAATATATTCAAGGGGATTTTTTAAGACGTATTTCTAATACTTATTTAGCTTTTAGTGATAAAGTGGAACTACTATGTAGCATTAGTGCCTCTAACAGCCCCAGTGACACAGCCGTGAGTTGCACCGATAAACCTCCCCCCACTCTCCGCATCTCCGCAAATCCTCCTTCTTTATCCATCCAAACTCCTCGCTAAATTGTGCGTAGTGGAATAAAAACTGTCTTTATGGGCCCAGAGTATAAAAATATAACGTCCCTCCTTAAAAGGGAGAATTACTCTTTACTGCCCGCTGGGGGTGGGAAGGAATAATGTTTCCTTTTAGTAACTGAGCTTTTTGTTATTAAATGTTAGTTTCTAAAATAAAGTTTAATGATTCAGAAAACATATTTCGGTTTGAGAGAAGGGTAGGTACACGCTCTTAGCGCTTTCTCCCCATAGCTTTTAACGTCTTGGAAGGTGAACAAAAAATACTGTGATGCCGTGAAAGGTGATCAAACCACTTTTTTTTTAAATTTCGACTGTTTTGAAATGTAAGAACTTTTGTTTGTTTGGTCTGTTGAATTTTGATCATTTTATTATGTCGCTGTGGTAAATTATTTTCTTTCAAATTTTTTAAAAATTTTGAGCTTTTAAAATATTTCTGACTTTTGTCTTACAAAGGTATTCTTCAATTATTTAATTATTTCAATACTCCTTTAATTTTGGAGGCAGATATGGAACCATTAATTGGATAACCAACACCTCTGCCATAGGTCACCCGAAGTAGTTCGCTAGGCTGGTGACATATCAGGGGTGCTTGGGTTCACGGGGTGAGGTTTGTCCAGGTCTTGATGGTGGATGCGATTGCCCACCAGCTGCGTAACGGGCTGGATCGGGGAGACCCTTTGATCCCTCCAGTTGGACTGTCAGTTTGATAATGCCTTCAGAAGGCGAAACAGCTGTCACGCGTAATAATAATTACATAGCAGAACATCTTTATAAATAAACTGTTTTTATAAATTGAATAATAAATAATATTGTTGAATATTTTGAAGTTCTACAAATTAAACTTGATTATAATAAATAAACAATGAATATAAAAATAAATAAAATTAAGCATTCATTTATCCTAGACCTTTTAAGGACTCAATTTCGAATCTTCTCTCTAATAAAGCCTTTTAAAATGAACTTAAAACGCTGAAGCCCTCAGTCTTTAACATCGAAAAGACCTTCCTTAAGAAATAATATTTAAAAAATTAAACTTAGTTATAATCTAGTAGTTATTAACTAAAACTACAGACTTTAATTACTTTATTTTTTTACAGTATTTATGTTTCTTGAATAATTAATTGTAGAATTGAAATAATATTTAAATTTATCTCTCAAATTTGGAGATACTAAATTAAATTACTGGTTTACTCTAAATTAATTACCTTACTTATAATAGCTGTGTAAATATTATGCCGCCGGAATAGAGAAAAACTGGACTTCTTACCGCAGCGCAGATATGTTTAAAACAGTCGGCTCAAGAGGAACGTCGCAGTGCGCACGGCGCGACTTTTTTAAATACAAAACTTAAATTTGAATTTGAGGCCAAAATACTTAACGAAACTAAGTAATAATTTTTTAATCGAATAGTATAGCAAATATCAAGCATTGGTAACGTAACTTTTTATTTTAGTTTTAAATTATGTAATACAGCCCAATCCTTTTTGCCGATTCCCAGGAATTCTTTTTTGCATGATTCCGGGGGCTTTAAGGTTTTTAGAATTATAATTAGAATCATCAGAATAATTAGAATGAAAGAGAATGTTAGATGCTTAAATAATAACGGATTTGCCGAATTCATCCATCATCTTGCTAACAAAGATCATACCTTCCATCAAAGCACCGGTGCTAATATTCTACGCGGAAAGGACATGGTAACAGACTAAATGATTTATCCTTAATAATCAGTTAAATGTATATAATAGGAATATTAGGAATATTTCCCATAAACTCGTAAAAAACCTTAATCACCTTTTCCATGTAAGCTCACACAATGTATTTTTTTATCTGTCTAATTTTATACCTTAAAGATGCTTGTGTTAAGCGAGACCGGTCGGTATTAAAAAATTACCCAAATAAATCGTGGTTACAAACAAAGTAATTGTTTTATTTCGGTTATATCAAACCACAAAGTGACTGCTTTCTACCAAAAATAAAATAAATAATTTTAAAAATTAATTTTATATTTCATCATATTTACACCGTAACTAGTAATAAATGGAGCAAAACTGTTTTTTAAATAATTATCTCTCGAATAATTGCCAAAGTTATTGCCTATAAAATCATGAAAAATTGAACTTTTTAATTGCCTAAATTTTATAATTCAAAACACAAACAAATAAAGTAGCACATAATCGTATTAGACATTGCTAAAAAACTTTTAATTAAAAAAAAAATCTTATTCAGATTGGTTGGTCGATTCAACCTCAAATCCAAAATTAAGTTTTACATGAAAAATTCCGCGCAGGCGTTCCCCTTAAAGATAAGAATTTAATAAGTTAGATTTAAAATATTTTACATAAATTGATGAATAATGTGAATAAATGATAATAAATAAATGGCTTTATTTTACTAAAGATTTTTTTTAATATAACTCAATATTTATTTTTTGAATAATGCTGTAGATTTTTGTCCTTGCTTTTTCACCCTTTTGGTATGTAGAAAAACCACATCATCACTTCCTCAATATAAGCCAAGATTTAAAATTCTGCAAAGAGCACAAATCGTCAATCACCCGAGACAACAAACAGTATACGCTTTAGCTGGGTCATGGACTTGTCATCAATATTATTTCAAATAAACTGAGTGCGAAAAAACATGTCAAGTTGGCCAAAAAAGGCACATCTTTATCGAGTATTAATCTCTCAATTTGGGAGGCGGGTTTGGGTACGGCCGCCCCAGCAATCATTTATTAAATAACCAAAACCAAGTGGTTCGCTTTGTTTGGTGTGTCCGGGTTCATGGTGTGAGGTTTGTCTGGACCTTGGCGGTGAACGTGTCAGCCCACCAACTGCGTGGCAAGCCGGATCGGGAGAGACTGGTTCAGGGCGATCTTTTCACCTCCAGCAGTACTCTCCCGAAAACCCCATACCTTTCTCCTTCCTTTCCTAAAAATACCCTCCACACAGCATCCCCAAAGATGACGTAGGCCCTGAGGAGAATTATTTTCCCCAGGGCTCCTGTATGGAGCCAGCGAAAAAATATTTTTAAATTTTAAAGAAATTTCATTTAATGTTACCAAGTAGTTTCTTCCCTACTTCATCGGAGTTACACCTCTCATTTTTCTTATTTAACAATAAGTGAAGTCCCCGGCGTTGCCCGGGCCTTACGCAGAGTTTTTTGAAATCGCATGTAGACAGTATTTTCCTTTTACTTTGAACGTCAAATGTGCACAATTTATTTATTGTTGGCAAGTTTAATTTGTGGAACTCCAAATTAATTTTAAGTTTTACAGTTTATTTATAAACAAGGTCGCGGTGTAATTATCATTACGCAAGACAGCTATTTCGCCTGCAGAAGGTATAATAAAGAAGTTTGAAACAGCTGTCACTATTTCTAATGGCTCTTTTAAAACTTTTGTTGTACAGACCTGGGGGCTTCAGTATTGTAAGTTGTAATCTACTGAGTTAATAAAAAGAAATGTAACACTTTTAATAACTGGTTTGATTTTAAGATGTACGTATTCTTACATGAAAAACAAGAGAAGAACTTTTGGAGCATAGAGAAAAAACAAAAGAACTAAAATGGGTTGCCACATACAAAATGTTGCCAACCCTTAAACCAACATTATTATTGTTAAAATAATGTATTACATTGTATATTTTAACACCCCCGCTCAATGTAATACACTCTTACATTATCTAGTATAGTCCACATTGAGTAATAAATTTAAACAATTGATTTTTGTTCAATGACTTAGTATACATATCAGCTATTTGATCCTCAGTCTTAACATACCTTAAACATATCTTACATTCCTTAATTAAATCTTTGACAAAATGATAACGTTTATCGATATGTTTTAGTCTTTTAATATTATCAGTATTTGCAACCATTATGGCAGACTGGTTATCACAGTATATAGGTACAGGACAAACATTTATATTATTAAAGTCTTTCAATAAACTTGACAGCCAACAAGATTCACTAGCCACCATACTGACTGCAACATACTCTGCTTCGGTTGATGATAAGCTTACGGAACACTGTTTCTTAGAACACCACGATATAAGACAATTGGAGAACTTGAAACAGTAGCCAGTCGTAGACTTTCTATCTCGTGTGTCACCACCCCAATCTGCATCACAATGCCCAACAAGCCCATCATCATTACATTTGAAAATCAGCTTATAATCTAGAGTATATTTTACATATATTAAAATTATTTTTAAATGAGTCAACAGTACATCACTTCCATTATTTTGGTACCTACTTAATATAGATACAGCTACACAAAGGTCTGGCCTAGTGCCTGAGACAGCATACATTAAACTTCCAATAATTTTCCTACAAGTGTTTTCAATATCCTTGTCAGACTTACTCTTTAGATTCTAAGATTTTTACATTAAAATTTTGATCAATAGGGGTAAATATTGGTTTGCAATTTTCCATGTTAAATCTTTTTAATACATTTTCTAAATAAGATTTTTGACATAATTCAGTTACACTGTCTTTCAAATTCTGTTTAACACTGATACCAAGAAAATTTGAAATTGGTCCCAAATCTTTCATCTTAAATGCATTGTGTAATTTTAATTTAAGGTCACTTAATTCCTGTTCATTATTACTGGTTGCGCAAATCAATTCGTTCGTAGGCGGGTGCGGTGTGATTCTGAAACAACAATCACTGGAAAACTACTCAAAGGAAAAGGAAAAGGATAGGTATTGCCAAAACTCACCGAGTTCACTCGACATTTGCCGCTGGTTCTGTGGTCCTTTTAATTCTCCCTTGTCTTTATAATAGTTCACTTGTACACATATATACGTAAACACGGTTACTTCTGCAACCGCGGCGGCGTGTCAATAAGTTCGCAAATTAAACTTAGGCGTTACTTTTCAATTAAGTAAAATGCACAAATTTCTCCGAACTCGAGACGGGTGCGTTTTTCCACAAGTCAAATAAAAAACAAGTGAATGCAACAATCGAACGTTTTATTGGGATTTGTCTTGGCGTGGGATGGGTAGGTACTTGGATAGAGGAACTGGGCAGGTACTTGGGTAAAGCAGTTTTCCAGTAGGTACTAAATCAAACAAAAAAACATTGATTGGCGCAAACATCCCCCTCGCCTTGAAAGGGTGAGAAATCCCCCTTTCTAAACAGCATTGTGATAGCATTATCGCACAAATAAACAAATAAAACCAAATACTTATCCTAAATTCCTTAACTATATTTTTAACTAAATCTATCAATAATATCCCATTATTGAGTCGGCAAAGGGTAAAGCTTCACTACCGGACGAATGTATGTTCCCGACGCCGTTTTAACGCGAGCAACACGAATTACTTCGTCCTTTGCGGGGAAAACCTCGACAATTACTCCTAGCGGCCAATGCAATGGAGGAGCGTTTTCTGTCCCCACAATTACTACTAAACCGACCTTGACTGGGTTAGCGGGAGTATTCCATTTTGGACGTACTTGCAAGGTATGCAAATAATCTAACCTCCAACGTTTCCAAAAAGATTGAATCAATTTATCAAGCAAATCATGACGCGATAGAAGGTTCAAATTATTCTCCTCGATGGTCATGGCGGGCAGGTGTTTCAATGGAGTAGTCATTAAGAAATGAGCGGGGGTTAACGCGAGAGGTTCAGATGGATCTGAAGAGAGCGTCCTACATAATGGCCTTGTATTCAGAATGTTTTCTACCTGTGCGAGCACTGTAGTTGTCTCTTCGAAAGACAGAATCTGATCTCCTATTACGCGAAAAGATGAGTCTTCATACTTTTGATATTTGATTCCCAATTTCCACCAAAATGTGGTGCTGTTGGCGCATTTAGATGCCAGTTTATTCTATTATTGGCCAAAACACTTGCGAATTCTTCACCAAAATGTGAAGATGTTGAAAATGCGTGCAATTCATTCAATTTTCTCTTGGCTCCTACAAAGTTAGTTCCATTGTCCGAATATAAATTTGACACGGGACCACGGCGGGAGAGAAAGCGCTTGAATGCATTCAGGAAGCATTCGGTACTTAGACTTGATGCTAGTTCAAGGTGTATCGCTCTCGTAGTTAAACACACAAATAAGCAAATATATGCCTTTTGGGAACGAATTCCACGTCCACGTGATGTGTTTACTTTTAAAGGCCCGGCAAAGTCTATGCCGACGTGCGTAAATGGCTTTACAGATGAAGTAACACGGCGATCCTTATGATCGGCCATTAAAGGTGCGATTGTTTTAGGGTGTCGCCGAAAACATGAATTGCACTTATGTACTCGATTTCGAATCAAACTACGGGGAAAATAAGCCAATTGTATTTCGCGAAACACTCTGAGTTCTACGAACTCCAAGTCCGATCCGCTTATGTGTCTTCGATATGGCAACACTTTAAGAAATCGAAATACATGAACCAAACAACGTAATAATTTATTCCACGAAGAAAAGCGTTTTGACAAAGTGAGTATTTCATACTCCTCCGAACTAGAAGTTACTAGCAACGACATAGTCTTCTGTTCGGGTGGTTGCGTCACCATGGTGACGTCAAAAGCGGTAATAGGCCACTGCTCTGGCCTTAATTTCAGCCATGGTGGGCCATGAAACCATAGCGGGTGATCCAAAATCTGATTGGGGGTAAGCCCACGCGACAGACAATCAGCGGGATTTTCTGTGCCTGCAATATGAAAAAAACTGTTGGCCGATAATTCTGCTTGAATTTTAGTTACTCTATTGGCCACGAATGTTCCCCATCTATGAGGAGACGATTGAATCCAACAAAGTGCCACAGTGGAATCAGTAAATGCGCATATTTTATCAATTTTCAAGCGTTTTTCCAAGGTTTCTACTACCTTATGCATTAATTTTGCAAGTATTAATGCAGCACAAAGTTCTAATCGTGCGAGAGAAACGATTTTCACTGGAGACACCTTTGATTTTGCACAAGCAATATGTACTGAATTGACACCTTCATTTTGTATATGAAAATAAATTACGCCACCGTAAGCCTTTTCACTAGCATCTGCGAAACCCACAATGGTTACAATGGTTCTGGATGTGATTCCAGCATGGCGCGGAATTTTTATTTTATTTAGTGACGATAGTTCCTCGCAGAATTGCGTCCACATCCTCACAATATCTGCGGGAGGCTCATCATCCCAATCACATTGACATATCCATAATTGCTTTATTAAGAGCTTAGCGTATGGTACGACAGGTGCGATGTAGCCCATAATGTCCCATATTTTGGCGACACAATACAATTTATTTCTCTTCCTATAAATCGATTTAGGTGCAGAAGTGACAAACGAGAAAAAATCGGAATTTGGTGACCAGCATAATCCTAATACTTTATGCATGGACACTTCATCAAATTCCTTTATCGCTGACAAGCGATGCGAATCTGGAATGGATTCCAGAACCTCTTGCGAATTGCTGGTCCACTTGACTAGATCAAACTGGCCAGTCTTCAATAATGCGATTAACTGGGAGGACGTTTCCTTTGCATTCTCTGCAGTTTCCATACTAAATACAAAATCATCCATGTATAAAAATTCTCCAATGATTTTCTTTGCTTCAGTAAAAGCTTCTCCTTCATCAGTGGCCAATTTTCTGATCGTGCTTAAATCTTGAAATGGGATGGATGTAAGTCCAAAATAAACGCGGTTAAACTGGTAGGCATTAATATCCTCGTTTGGCGAGAAGCGATACAAAATTCGTTGATATCTTCTATCACTTTCCTGCACTCCTATGCACAAAAACATTTTGCGTATATCAGCCGAGAGTGCTATTGGAAATACACTAAAATTCTTTATTACATTAAATAAATTCCCCTGTAAATGTTCTCCACTATAAAAATTATTATTCAATGATACCGAAGTGCTTGTTTTTGCACTTGCGTCCAGGACTATCCTCAAACTCATGGTGATTTTATCCTCTCGTACAACTTCATGGTGCGGTATTATATAAGATGGCTCTTCATCCTCCCTATTTGGAGTGACAGAAGACAAATAATCCTTCTCTAAATATTCACTAATAATATTATTATGAGCTTCTCTCAATTTAGAAGAGGCTTCCAATTTGCGTTCGAGGCATGAAAAACGTTTATTTTCTAATGCGAACGAATCCCCAAGTGCTGAAGCATCTTGCTTAAATGGTAAGGCTACAATATACCTTCCATTTAGAGGATCTCTTGACGTAGTTTTTTGATTCATTTCCTCACTCTCACGATCTTCAGGACCTTTAATTTGCGGTACATTTACTTCTTCTCTTTCCCGAAATCTTTTAATTTGTGAATCTAATGGCGGTTTCTTCTCTTGAATCAAAAAAAGTGTACGCTTGATTTTGCAATACATGTCTTCAAAATTCATCCAACTTTCAAAATCCGGATTATAATTGAAATCGATATCCAAATTAATTGAATTTATTTGCTGGTGTATATCTTTGTATTCATTTCTAGTTGAATCTACCGTTTCTATTAACGATAAAAATTCCTCTTGAATATTAGCGTCAGAAATCCCATTTGAAAGATCGAATAGTTTTTTAATGCGTCTCTTGCACGCATCACATTGCGACGTCAACAATTTCAATTTATTTTCTTTATTTGTAGCCATGATGACAAAACAATAATTCAATAAAATAATAATGAGATAACTCTCTTGCGTTTCTACGATTTAAACTATACGGAAGGCGTGGGGTTAAAACACCTAAACGGCAATCGAAAGGTTAACAAACTATCAAACAGAGCGATACGTCTGGCGTTTGGACTTATCTGTGGTTAAATAACAAATTTTGAATCTTTCACTATGAATGTAGATTCATCTATTTGACAATGCTATCACAATATTATATACGAACGAATTTAACGTATCCGGCGTCGATTAGGACCAAATGATGGTTGCGCAAATCAATTCGTTCGTAGGCGGGTGCGGTGTGATTCTGAAACAACAATCACTGGAAAACTACTCAAAGGAAAAGGAAAAGGATAGGTATTGCCAAAACTCACCGAGTTCACTCGACATTTGCCGCTGGTTCTGTGGTCCTTTTAATTCTCCCTTGTCTTTATAATAGTTCACTTGTACACATATATACGTAAACACGGTTACTTCTGCAACCGCGGCGGCGTGTCAATAAGTTCGCAAATTAAACTTAGGCGTTACTTTTCAATTAAGTAAAATGCACAAATTTCTCCGAACTCGAGACGGGTGCGTTTTTCCACAAGTCAAATAAAAAACAAGTGAATGCAACAATCGAACGTTTTATTGGGTTTTGTCTTGGCGTGGGATGGGTAGGTACTTGGATAGAGGAACTGGGCAGGTACTTGGGTAAAGCAGTTTTCCAGTAGGTACTAAATCAAACAAAAAAACATTGATTGGCGCAAACAATTACTAAACATCAAGAGGTCATCGACATACAGTAAAACATAAGTTTGGTTTTCTCCATTACACTTAGTAAACAAACAAGGATCATTCTTTGACTTTACATAGCCTGCTTTACTTATTACATGGTTAAATTTTTCATTCCAATGTTTAGGGGATTTTTTTAGCCCATACAAAGATTTATTTAGTTTTACAATATTATCACAACCATTATACGCCCCTTCCGGTAATTTAATAAAAAAACAATTTCCTTTATATCCCCATATAAAAAGGCCCCAGTGACATCCATCTGATGTATTGATTGTTTTAATTTTGTAGCAACTGAAACAAATAATCTAAATGTTGACAATTTCGCAACAGGTGAGTAGATTTCATATAAATCTAATGTATCATTCTGTTCAAAACCTCTGGCAACCAATCTTGCTTTATATTGGATAATATTATCAACTTTCTTTATTTTGAATACCCACTTACTACTTATAATGTTTTGTTTTTGAGGTACAGCGCACACTGTCCAAGTATTATTTGCTTTGAGAGTATCCAGTTCTTGTTTGACAGCTTCTTCCCACTGACAGGCATCACTCCTCTGCATAGCTTCCTTATAGGTGCCTGGTTCTGTCTCTGCAGTGTACACATTTTGGCAAGTATAGAATTGCGGTGCCTTTCTGACACGTTTGGTTTGTGGAGGAGAAGCTGGCTCTAATGTACTATCGCGTTCACTGTCTTCATCACTTGTTTCTTCAGGTTCATATAAGCTGTGCTGCTCATCATCTGACATCTGATTTGTAATGTTTGGATCACTCACAACATCTTCTACTAACTCTTGCTGGTTATTGTCAGTTTCATTGTTGAGTGTTTCCGTTGCAGACTCTAGGTTTAAGTTATCGCATTCCTCAAAGACAGGTTCCTGAAAAATAACATCCCTCTTTATATGAACTTCATTTTTATCAGGATAAAAAATTCTAAACCCTTTCACATTTTCTCCGTACCCTACCATGATTCCATTTTCTCCTTTGGAATCCCATTTTCTTCGTTTTTCCTTTGGAATATGGACAGATATGGGCGTACCAAAGATATGTAGGTTACTCAGATCAAATTGTTTGTCTGTCCATAATTCATACGGTGTTTTTCCTGGTTCATTACTTCTACTGGTTCTGTTGAGAACATAGGCTGCAGTGTTGACTGCTTCTGCCCATAATTTTTTTGGTAGGTTCTTGGCACACAGCATTGACCTTGCCGCTTCTGTCAGGGTTCTTATCTCCCGTTCCACCTTGCCATTCTGTTGTGGCGTGTATGGTACAGAAGTTTGGTGTACTATACCCCGGTCTGAGAACAAAGTTGACACAGCCTTATTAATGAATTCTAATCCGTTGTCACTTCTAAATGTGATTATTTTGTTACCAGTGACATTTTCAGCTTTGTTTACAAAATCTTTAATACAATTAATCGCTTCATCCTTCTTTTTAATAATGTAAACAGTCCTATAGCAAGAGTAATCATCTTTTAAAATCAAAAAATACCTCGCCCCGCCTACAGATACTGCCTCCATCGGCCCGCAAACATCGGCATATATCAGTTCACATGTTTTAACAGTTTTTGTCTCACTATTCATAAAGGGCAGCCGGTGTGATTTACCCTGTAAGCAGCCTTGACAATTCTGAAGAGAATTACTCGAGACTTTAATATTATTGCTCTCTAACACGTTTTTCACCTGCTTTATATTCTGGTGTACAAGTTTCTCATGCCATTCACTCAAACTTGATTTAACTGTTGTTACATTTGCAAAGCAATTTTTATATTTATAACGAACATCCATTATATACATATTTCCAACACGATTTGCTACCGCACATACTTTATTATTCTTGAAAAACTTGCAAATGTTTTGATCTGTCAACATGACATAACCTTTGTCTGCCGTACAATTCACAGATAACAAGTTTATTTGTAAGTCTGGCACACATAGTACATTATCTATGGTTGTCTCGACCCACTGGTGTCCTCTAGCTCCACGCAGCCAATAACATTTATTTCAGTACCATCACCTATTATCACAGATTTTTGTGACACTTCTGGTGAAAATATCGAAAACAGATTTTTATCTTGACACATATGTTGACTAGCACCTGTGTCCACCAACCATTTTGACTGTTGATAAAGTTCTTTAGTTATTTGTTGAACTACAAATGCATTTTTCTCTTTTCCTTTCTTATACCAGCAATCACTCTTGTTGTGCCCAACTTTATTGCAATAAAAACATTTTTTAACTACGTTCTTTTCACTATTATTTTTATTGTTCTTACATTCGCTCTGGAAATGTCCTATTTTCCCACATTTGAAACACTTCCCAGTCTTTTTATTTTTCATTAAAAAAGCTGATGATGATGAAGTTTGCTGATGTTCATTATTCTTATCCATAAGCCTTTCTTCTTCCATCAATAACCTGGCCACTAAGTTGTCCAAGGTTTGCTTATCATCAGGGGCAGATTCCCAAGCCGAAACAAAATGTTTATATTCTTCTGGCAGCGACATAAGTACTTTAGTTATAACAAATTTCTCAGAAATCTCTTCCCCCATTTGCTTTAAATGGTTCTGCATTTCTTGGATTTTCGACAAAAACACAGACATTTCTGTACCTTTTTCGTATTTGTACTGGAAAAAACGCTGTTGAACAATGTGAATGCTAGTCTCCGTCTTTTGTTCATAAACACTCTGCAACTTTTTCCACATTTCCGCTGAAGTAGAACAGGATATAATGTGCAACATAACATTTTCTGTCATCCTTGTGACTATTAAGGTCTGAGCCTTTGCATCCTTGTTTTCCCAAAGAGATTTCTGTGCCTGTTCTTCAGGTTTTATACTTCGGCCTTCAACTACATCGAGCCATCCTTGTCCACGCAAAAGCACTGTAGTCTGGAACTTCCAAACATTCCAGTTTCTCGAACCTTCCAGTTTTAACACGTTTTGGTTTCCTTCCATCTTGATCACTACCCTTAACAAGATGTTTTTTTATTTCTTTTTGCCTTCCTCCTGCAAAAAATTAAGTGATGCATGCGGCGTGGTGTCAACTTAACCTCAATTCGCCGGTCAATCAATTTGCAGCAGATATCCACAACTCAGCAAGTTTTATATTGTACGTCAAGGTGTATGTGTCTGGGCCCATAACCTGTTGTAAGTTGTAATCTACTGAGTTAATAAAAAGAAATATAACACTTTTAATAACTGGTTTTATTTTAAGATGTATGTATTCTTACATGAAAAACAAGAGAAGAACTTTTGGAGCATAGAGAAAAAACAAAAGAACTAAAATGGGTTGCCACATACAAAATGTTGCCAACCCTTAAACCAACATTTTTATTGTTAAAATAATGTATTACATTGTATATTTTAACATTCAGCACGGGTAAGCCACCCAGTGAGACTAACATTATTAAATTACACTATAAAATGTAAAATGTTCTGTCAAAATAAATCAGTAAAATAGTCTACCACTATTTGTGTTATTCCACTATTTAATCGCTTAAAAATAATGTATGCTATTTTTGTAAAAGTTTTAGGACTAGGGCAAGTAAAAGTATTTTTCGATTATCGATCTATTTATTTTATACTGTTTTTGTTAACAAATCACCAACGACAACTTTGAGAATCTCAAATAAAACGGACAAATTAGATCACACAAAAATGGTTGTTCTCAACGCGAGGTAAAACAAGAGAAGACGCTGTGAAAATTTTACTTTTACAAACAAATGAAAAAACTCTATTCATTTGTTTTGTTAAAGAGAACAAATAATGCATTTGAAATACTTGAAAATAAGTACCTACTGGCCTTCTATAATACAAATTTAATCGTTCCTACTTGGTTTGGTACTAAACTATCATAAAACCAAACAATATTTGCGGCACGTTCCAGAGTGGAAGATATTCTTAGTATGGCCCTGTTGTAAGACCATCATTCAAAAGTTGATTGAATTGGCTTAAGACGTGTTTGGTGACTGCATCTGAATAGCCAGGTACTTCTTCACCTACCTCTTTCCCATCGCCTTCCCCTTTCCACTACCTTCAGCCTCACAATATACCCCAATTTGGGATACCATGGGTTTCACTGGCTTCGGACTGTTGAGAACAGTTTCTACGCGGTATTCATATAAAAAAAGACTTTTTTGTCCATGTGTATATTATCATTTGATTTGGTTATTTTTATAGTTTACTTTTTACGTTTTTTGTTCAAAAGGTGAATTTCTAACCGTCTCTCTACAAAAAATATCCACTTTCATCAACAAAAATATACATTTATGTTACATACAAAGAAACTTGACAACATTTGTTTTTAAGGCCCCGTAACCGCTCTCGAAAAGAAGAAGATGGAGAGATATGTAATTACGAATGTTGGAGAGGGCGCGCTAATATTTAAATCTAAGTGAAAATTACGAAAAAGCTTAATAAAACACGACTCGTTTAAAATAGAACTCATAGAACGTATTGTTAGCGTCGGCCTGGGTGCTGACGCTATCGGCAGAGTTGGAGAAAGCTCCCACATATTTAATACAATTAGATGCTGGATCTGCCCCAAATAAAAACTAGCTCTGGTTCGGTGCAAGTATGGTTTCTCTTAACCTCAAGGCGAGTGCCTGTGGTTCGGAACTTCACGCTTCTCCATCCTCCCAGGGCCTCTTTCGACAAGCAAAACACGGTAGGTTATCACATAAATAGTTTATTCAATTCTAGGAGTCACAATAGTACATAAGAGGAACGATCCTAGCTGAAAGTTAGTTTGAACGTCAATCTCTGCTCTCTACACGCGTGGTTAGGGCTTCAAAACATTAATTGCACACAAAGGGTAACATGGTATTTGACTCACGTTTGGTTTATGGGCCAACAGCGGCTTTACGCGCTTGTTCTCCGGGTCCCAGCAGCGTCCACACCGGACACCGGAAGTGCGCAACCGGCGAAACTGAACTCGTCTCGCACATGTTCACGAGGGACGTGGGATCGGGAAGCTCGCTGGCTGAAGACTGGCGAGCTTGCCGCTCGAGATGCTAGCGACAGCTCGGTTTGTCGCTCGCGGGAGGGGGTAATGCGCGCGCCTCTATATTGGCGGTTTATTCTTGAATCCGCGAAGGGGTCTATTCTCGAATACGCCACGTGACAATTTGTAACGTAACACTTCCCCCCTCGCCGCAATAAAAGCGACGTGGCAATGGAGCTGTAGGACTAATAAATCCTCTTACCTTTTCAGCACTTGTGCCAAAAACATTTAAGGGAAACGAGGAGAGAGAGAGAGAGAGAGATTCCTAGCTGGAGAATAGTTATGAACAGAACACAAAAGAGATGATACATGGTGTAACAAGGAATTGTCAATAAATGTATATAAAGGCAGTGGCATACATAAATACAGTTGCAAAGAACAAGGATCTGTTGAAGAAAGGTACAAGGGTTATGCAGTGATAGAAAAAAAACTCTACAATTGTATCATTGGTCTGTGAGCTAATGTTTGCGAACGTGGTTTGCGTAGGATGTCTGGGGTGGTTGAACGTTTCACTGAAGTTACAAGGTTACTTTGTCACAGTAACCTGGCCCATTTGAGATTACACTCAAGGGACACTAGGGCCTTTAAGAAAATACGAGGAAGAGAACACAGGATGAGGCTTCTAGGTGGTGTGGAGAGTTCTACCTGTCACAGAGGTCGAAAGGGTAACTGCTTCCGGATCCTGTGGGTGAGCCAGTACGAAACCATTGAAGTACTGGAGAGTGGAATCGTAATTGGTGGTTGGTACACTGGTTTTTGTATGTAGTGGGATTGTTTTGTGAACAATCGTTGGTATTGTTATTTGCGCAAGGGCACAGGAGCATCAGCACAATGGCAGTAGGGCATTTGCATTATGCAGCAGGAACATTTGCATAATGGCAGCAGAGCATTTGCACAAGGGCAACAGGAACATTTGCATTATGCAGCAGGAACATTTGCATAATGGCAGCAGGAACATTTGCACAAGGGCAACAGGAACATTTGCATTATGCAGCAGGGACATTTGCATAATGGCAACAGGAACATTTGTATTATGCAGCAGGAATATTTGCATAATGGCAGCAGAGCATTTGCACAAGGGCAACAGGAACATTTGTATTATGCAGCAGGAATATTTGCATAATGGCAGCAGAGCATTTGCACAAGGGCAACAGGAACATTTGTATTATGCAGCAGGAATATTTGCATAATGGCAGCAGAGCATTTGCACAAGGGCAACAGGAACATTTGTATTATGCAGCAGGAATATTTGCATAATGGCAGCAGGAACAGGAACCAACCTAGAGCTGGCGTGCTCGGGTTTGTTTTGAGTGTCGGTTCTTTGTGGTGATACAATTCGCAACTACACGCACGACTCACACTAGGTTATGTAAGATGCGGTCGGGTGCTTTTGGTACGCAGGGATTGAAGGCAAGGGACCTCCGTGACGGTAGCGAGGGCAGCATGAAGAGGCGCAGATGTAGATAGGGTGCAGAGCTGCTGGTTTTTTTTTTTTTTTAAATCCGGCAAAAATTATTATTAGAACAAAATTCTTGAAGTTTACCTGCCTAGTAGACCAATGATGAAAAAAGTTTGGAGAGAAACAAGTGTGCATGTTGAGAAAAAGTTGGATTTGTTTGGCGTGTAGAGAGAGAGACGGAGAGAGAGCTAACTAAATGTGGCTAATGCCTAATACATGTTACAAAGGTACGTATTCAAGGACAGGTTCTGTGTAACCCCTTTTTGGTTTTTTTTTTTTTACCAAATACATTTCCAAGAATACGTGGTTGAGGGATTGTACGTATAACAAAATTCCCCATTCGAAAGAAGTTGGTCTGCCATGACCTATGCTCACGTCTATACGGTAGCATTTTTTCTACTTTCGAAAAACAAAACATTGCGTACAAGATTAGTTATGACAAAGTGGGAAAGGAGTAGGAAGTTGAAAGGATCCGCGTATGAAGATTGTCCCATTTGACAAACGAAACGCCAAGTGCGTAACGCATATATCCCCATTCACGGATAACTTCGAGGAAGGGGGAGGGTGATAATTGGGAACATTTGAACGAAGAAAACTGCTGGGGACTCGGCTATTTCCGAAATTCGACCTCTGGGTGGAGGTGAAACAAGGTCTACAGCAGCTATCCTGGCACATTACAATAATGACAACTGGGAAAGGAGTAGGAAGTTGAAAGGATCCGCGTATGAAGATTGTCCCATTTGACAAACGAAACGCCAAGTGCGTAACGCATATATCCCCACTCACGGATAATTTCGAGGAAGGGGAGGGGTGATAATTGGGAACATTTGAACGAAGAAAACTGCTGGGGACTCGGCTATTTCCGAAATTCGACCTCTGGGTGGAGGTGAAACAAGGTCTACAGCAGTCATCCTGGCACATTACAATAATATTTGGTAGTGTTGGACAAAAGAATACACTGACATAAAAGAGTCTAATCCTCTACGTGTATTGGGCAGAAGATTAGGGGTCGTTTTATTCTCCTACTTGTTTGCGAGAAATGACAGACCCTTGCTCAAATCTCACAAACCTGGGGATTTTTCTTTGTTCGTCTCCCAGACAACGAGTTAGGTGTTTTTTTGTCCATCAACTTAACTCCCACGACACGATGCCCCATAATCATGAGTGAAGCGTATGATTAGTCCTTTTGAGATAGTGGATAGTTCCTGGGTTCTTGTGACAGGAAGTCCACGGGCATATTAATGATTACAAAAAAAGGGGTGTGGACTACATTGAGTAGTTCACACATAAAGGTTTGATATTATTTCGTTCGCACGATTAATGGTGAGTATTATAACGTCTTCACGTATAGCGTACAAGATTGCAAAATCAAAAGATTTGCAAGTAAGTTTTATAACGTCTTCACGGATAACAATGAACGAATTACAACTGGGTTGCCCAGTATTGAAGGGAGGTGCAAAAGACTAGGTATTTATGACATTTCTGACAAAAACCCACAGAGTAATTATAACGGGCTCCCCGTATCGCATTTAGTAGATATTCTGAGATTCCCATCTATGACGGCAGATTTTATAAGGTTCCCACCTATGATGGCAACAAAGGTTAACGTTCATATAAAGGTACCTATTCAATACAGACGGCGAGACATACTGATGTACTTAGTACAACAATACCGTAGCATAATAAATCCATATTAGCGTACGTTAAAGACTTGCTCAAAGGCAAAAACATATTTGAAGATCTGGCCAGGATTTTATACTTCAACAATAAAGGGACAAAAAAAAATTTCTGGCGTGCTGATGGAATGTGAATTTCATCTAAGCTTACCGCAAAAGAGATCCTTTGTGGTACAAACCCTTTTGGTTACGCACAGAGTATCGTATCGTGATGGTACAACTTTTAGTTGTACTTACACGTACGATGGTAGCAACAATACAAGACATGCGCTTATCGTTTTGACAAGGAAAATTATTTACATTGGTCCGATTTGAGTGTTTAAGACCTTCTAGGTTTTACTTACTTAAACAGACTGCGATGAACACACCTTGGTGTTATGAAAATTATAATAATGGGATGGGTTGTTCACAGGGTGGTTCACTTGGAGACCTGGCTTCTTGTTGTGACCTCGTACTTTGCACGTGATAAGTCACAACAAGGCAACCCCAAAATTTCAGTTTGAGTAGTTGAGACCAAGGATAACTCAATGTTGCTGAAATGTTGTAAAAAAATTTGTCGTTAATGAAGAGGCACGTTGAAAGTTGTCCCTTTTATAACGATACTTTCCAGACTCCACATCCAGTTCTGGGGAGAGCTAGAGCAATTTGGGTTATTTATTGAGCGCCATTCTATTTTCTTAAAAAACAGAAAAAAAAACTTAGAACGGATAGCAAACATCTGATACCGCCGTGGGTTTACACAGGTTTGCTTACCTAATTCAACTACATATGACATAAGGGTTAGATGCACTTTGGCGAGGACCCGATATTTAATGTACAAAAAAGATTTTTCTAACATTTAGAAAGGGGTGACGAGGTATGACATGATGATGTGAAAATATGATGCTGCGAGTTGTGACGATGCACAAAGCCTTGGGCACGTAGTCTCTGACTACTTGCAGTAAGCCACAGGGAATTCCTTTCTCCGAAGTGATCAATTTCAGGTAGAGGTGTGCATGCTTAGAAAAAACGATGTTTCCAAGGTTTGACACCTGGGGCAGCAATTAGAGGCGAATGACTGATGATGACGAGATATTTATACAAACAAAAATAAAATAAAAATGAAACGAAACCACAAGGGAGAATTATAATTTCTTCCATGACTTTGGCTACAGTTGACACCACTGTGCCAGAGCTAGAAAGGTTTCGTTTGAGTGTCCTAATGAGTGACAATCGTTTACGAGAGGCCGCTCATTAGTGACGAAACAAAAAGGGTTGACTTCCATAGTGATCCATGTCACGGTGTAGACGAATGGTTGCTAGGAGTCAAGGAATAACCGTTGGGGTTATACGGGCGTGGCAATGGAGTTTGTTTCCATGTTCCCACTTTTTACAATGTCCTTTATATGGTAGTTACCTATGTGTTTACCAGAGATGTTGGACAATCGGTAAACCAGGTCTGAGATTTTCTTTAGGACTTTCGTCTTTACAAAACGGGGTGCCAATTTGGCAGAGAAGTACAGCGCACCTTGTGACAGAGTGTTGTTTCTCCTCCAGACGATGTCTTCTTCCTTGAATGTGACGTGCTTCCTGATGTACTTTTTGTTGTAGAAAGAAGCATATTGAATAAGGCATTTTTTGGATTTATTCCTGGGAGAAATCTTTCTACTTCTCAGGGCCTGTAGTAGTTCTTCCTTTTTTGACGTGGAAATGTGGGGGATTATACCCAGCGTGACTTGAGGGACTTCCATAGTGTATAGGGTCGTGTCAGGGTGACCTTACGTTGGAAGAAAAACGAGAACTCGACTCTTTATCCGTAATTGGAAAGAAATTTTTGCCAGGGATTGACCACTGGGGACGTATATATATTTTTTTTTTACAAAATGCTTCTGCGAAAAAACGCGTATTTGTAAGTGTTTGGGTTATTTGAAAATTTGGGCAGAGGTTTGCCTCTGGCCACGTGCTTTTTAGGAAAAATCCAAGCGTTTTGGAAAAAAATTTCGAAAATTAAAAAAATCGGAAAAAGGAAAAATCGAAAAAATTTTCAGAGTCCGAAACTGGAGAAAATTTGAGCAGCGATTTTCCTCTGTCCATGCGTTTTTAAGAAAAACTCCAAGCGTTTTGGAAAAAAAAAAAATTTCGAAAATTAAAAAAAATCGAAAAAAGGAAAAATCGAAAAAAATTTTCAGAGTCCGAAACTGGAGAAAATTTGAGCAGCGATTTTCCTCTGTCCATGCGTTTTTAAGAAAAACTCCAAGCGTTTTGGAAAAAAAAAAAAATTTCGAAAATTAAAAAAATCGAAAAAAGGAAAAATCGAAAAAATTTTCAGAGTCCGAAACTGGAGAAAATTTGAGCAGCGATTTTCCTCTGGCCATGCGTTTTTAAGAAAAACTCCAAGCGTTTTGGAAAAAAAAAAATTTCGAAAATTAAAAAAAATCGAAAAAAGGAAAAATCGAAAAAATTTTCACAAGTTTTCGTGGAAGTAATTCGTTTGAGAATTCAACAATATCTTGGGGGCCTGGTTTCATTACGCGGCTTCCTATAGCCTGATTTTATACAGCACCAATTTTTCTGGTACATTACACGCGAATTCCCTTCGTCTTTTCGACAAGATATTACCTTCTTTGTCAATTGACAAGGTATTATAGTGTCAGATGTCAAGGAATCCACGTCAACGCGAATTAAGTATTTTTTGCATTATTCGAATGTGATTCGGCATGACCCGGTTTCAGCAGACGACAGTCAAAAATACCTAATTGTCAAATGACAGAAAGAATTTAAATCCACTTGTTCCCTAGGTGTCAGCAAGTGTCCGTTTAAGAGACGTACCAGCGTGCTGCAATATAGTATATTTATAAAAATATTTAGCACTTTCGAGACCAAGCGGATGATTTGTTTATCATGTACATGATTTTAATTGTTGAATAAATTCTTCTTTAATTTGTGTTTATTTCCACTATTCACTTGTATTGAAAATAGCAATTTTAATCGGCCGACACTTTGTAATCACTGTATTATTCGCAGCGACAACTTCCCAGGTTGGGCACCTTGCGTTGGAATACCGGTAATATTTTGTCGAGTGACGACTCACAAATGATACAATCGCGCCCGTAATAATTTAAATTGTGATTCGAAGTTACGTTCGCGCCGAGATTCCTGTTGGAAGTGCTAGACAATTGGGAATAAACAATACATCATAATAACATTTCAGAGTTTACAATTGTTGCTTGGGAACGAGGCCGTGGTGGAACAGAAAAAATTTAAATGGCCCCACGTTTAGCGCGCCAGTGTTAGCGTCGGCGTGGGTGCTGACGCTATCGGCAGAGTTGGAGAAAGCTCCCACATATTTAATACAATTAGATGCTGGATCTGCCCCAAATAAAAACTAGCTCTGGTTCGGTGCAAGTATGGTTTCTCTTAACCTCAAGGCGAGTGCCTGTGGTTCGGAACTTCACGCTTCTCCATCCTCCCAGGGCCTCTTTCGACAAGCAAAACACGGTAGGTTATCACATAAATAGTTTATTCAATTCTAGGAGTCACAATAGTACATAAGAGGAACGATCCTAGCTGAAAGTTAGTTTGAACGTCAATCTCTGCTCTCTACACGCGTGGTTAGGGCTTCAAAACATTAATTGCACACAAAGGGTAACATGGTATTTGACTCACGTTTGGTTTATGGGCCAACAGCGGCTTTACGCGCTTGTTCTCCGGGTCCCAGCAGCGTCCACACCGGACACCGGAAGTGCGCAACCGGCGAAACTGAACTCGTCTCGCACATGTTCACGAGGGACGTGGGATCGGGAAGCTCGCTGGCTGAAGACTGGCGAGCTTGCCGCTCGAGATGCTAGCGACAGCTCGGTTTGTCGCTCGCGGGAGGGGGTAATGCGCGCGCCTCTATATTGGCGGTTTATTCTTGAATCCGCGAAGGGGTCTATTCTCGAATACGCCACGTGACAATTTGTAACGTAACAGTATCTTAAGTATCATTTAAAGAAACATTGTGAATTTTTTCACAAATATAACTTGTAAAATAATAGAAATAGACTTGTTTTAAATAATTTTCGGAGCATGTTTTGCGATTTTTTTTCTATCGGGGGAATTTCATATAATTTGCGTTTCGGCGAGGAACGTATCTAGATATTATCTTCAAAAATAACATTTATTTTTTTAAGAGCTTAAAAACTTCAAATGTTTAAGGGAGATAACACACCTTAAAAATTATAGTGAAAATATGAAATGAGTTAAAAAAAAAAAAAAAACTATTATGATAACACCCCCCCATACACACAAGCCCTGCTTATTTATGGGGGTACATCAAATATATATATTATGTAACTAATTATTATATAGAATCATTTTAAAATACATGTATCTATTTGATTCATAATAAAAAATAAAAAAAAATTTAAAAAAAAAAGATATGAAAGAAATCGGTCGAATTCGGATAGCGGCGGCTTAAACAGCAAATATCTTATTACTCGCTTCACAATCCTACAATTTCATAATAATATCCCGTGATTTGTCACTGGTCTGCGCAAGATAATAATAATTATTATAACAAACATCGAAAAGTTTTTTTGTAGTACCACGAACGTATGTTTTCTATTCTATAACTGAAAATCCTTCAATCAATAATATTTAAAACTTTCGAACGTTTCCAGGGGAATCGGAATTACAGTATGTTAGAACCACACAAATACGACTTCCAACTAACTTTAAGTATAGCTGTTCGTAGATACTTACTTCAAAACTTGTGCAAACCTAATTATACCCACGTATACCTGCATAATAGTTATTTCACCAGAAGCTCCTTAATTGTTCATTATTTATTCACGTTTTAATGCAAGTTAGCATCAAAATTAGCGGTGAATATGCAACTTGCCACTGAAAACATCATGAGTATAATTATACTAATAATGAGTGATTCTAATAAGGTAAATGCTGGCTAATTGTTATATTACATTAGTACGAAAACAGTTACCTTGTTACTAACAAACTAATTAACTTAACGAATGCAGAATGAGCGGAATGCGAAATAAGCTCGCCCGTATTTGGTCGGAATATGTTCGCGTTGTTCAACTGCTGGTAATGGGTAGTGTTGTTGTTGATTCGAATAATTTTACTTGTTTTACACCGGTGCCATATATTTTATAGCTGTGTGTGGCACAGATCTTAACAGAAATACAAAACAATCTTGAATAGGTAATGAAGTATAGTAAAATCATTCTTTTAACCTTATTCCACAAAACATGAACATTTTATTCAATTGATAAACGACCATTTTGACGCAAATATACATACCTTTCCTTATATGCGTATGTACCTTTGTATTCTATCTAACCACATAAACCTTTTCCCGAGCTTACAACAATACTCGGACTAGTCACTAATGACAATAATAATTTCTAGCAGTCTGGAGTTTAAGTGTGTTATGTGCGGTGCAATGGTCCATGGTGGCTTCTCTGTGCATTCAACATCCACTATTGAAGAAGTCTAAGCGTGTTTTGTATTAGACACATTAAACACATGTATTAAACATTTATTTTATAAAAAACATCACTTTCAAGAAGTTTGTAGGAAATAAACACCTGAAAATGCAATTTGAATTAATTTCTGGTAGTTCAATTTACAAAAATTCAAAAGCTTAACAAGAAGTGACGAAAAGTTAAATAAATGAGTGAAAAACATCAAATTTAACGAATAAAAAAAAATTATCATTTTACGAAAAAAAAACGCAATTTACGTGGAGATTTCTAGATATAAATGTCTTAAATAAAACACGCCAAATATATAAAGAGTGATTCCGTGGAGCCCCATGTTAGAAAAAGGTAATTGAAGAATTTTCTTCTCAGTAATAATGAAATTGAAAAAAGTATAGTCTTTGTGCATTATGTAACAAAAACAACGTTTAACGGTCGTGAAGTGTTTTTTTAGTACGGCTGTGTGTGTGTTATTCCTAAGTTTAATAAAATCAATTAACAGTAATATATAATAATGACGGTAATTAATAAATAGGTATTGAGTTTGAGCAAAAATGTACGAGCCTAAAGATGGAAGTGTTATTATTATTTATCCAGTGTTCAAACAATGAGAAAATTTTAAGAGATGCATTAAAAAATCTCGTGCGGAATATTAAATTTGCGTAGGTTTAACTGCAATAATTTGTTGACTTTAAAGTTAAAATTATGATGTAATATCATAAGTCAGTATTAATATTAGGTCATTATTATATTGCCTGATTCCTTATGAAAGGAATTAGTTAACCAAGTCTTCAATTCACGATTTATTCATAATAAAAGCATTGTGGTTTCTGAATGCACCAATAAATTACCTTCGAACAAAGAGCTCTAACCATCTTTTATGGAACTACGATATTCGATTTTCTACGAATCACAATTAAACACGATATCAAAGTACCACTTACGTTAAGTGAGAGTATTTCCTAATGAAATAAAACAGAGGTATTGGGTAAGCATGGTTTATCTTACAAAATAAACAACATATTTAGTTTACTTTTAATACTAAAACGATAATTTCATTAAATTATTCTACGGATATTATTAAACTTTGTTCGTCTTTTTTTCTACAAAGTGAATGTTTCTACAATTATTGAAAATGGTCATGTTGTTTATATTTTTAAGTAAGTCATAATGCAATGGACGGAGGTCGCTGAAGTAACCCTGGACAGGGACGCAAGGATGCGACTCTTCGGCCCGAATGGGACAAGACCAAGCAGTAAGATGTTTTGGTTATATAGAAAAAATCGGGGACGCCTGCGGAAGGCTTGGAGATCAAGTAGAATGAGACGGGCCAATTCAACAGACAGAATAACAGAATGGTGTGAAATGTGTGGAACGTATGTATGGATGTGAATGAAGTAAGGAGTGTACGTGAAGACCGAGTTGTTTGGCGGGCTATATCTTATTTTACATTAACTTCAAACAAGAGACCCTAATATTTTTCTAAGTCATCTTTGGGGATGCTGTGTGAAGAGCCTTTTTAATGAAAGGCAGGAAAGGAAGTTCTGGTAAGGAAAAGGGTTAAGGCGGGGAGAAATCTGGGGGTCAGCGGGTCCAGTAGTGACGGACGTGTGAATCCATCCATACTCAATCAAACGGCCTCTTCCTATCCGCATCCGCCACCAAGACTTGGAAAACCTCACCATATGAACCCGGAGACTTCTACTAAATCACCGTTATAAATAAACGTAACGAACCACTAATTATCGCCTTAGTTCTTAATTGTCCAAACGACCATTTTAGTTTTGGTTCAATCTCCACTTTAAAATTAAAAATAAAGTATAAAAATGATAGTTAATCACTTAACTAAGAATTATTTAAATTAATGACCTTTACCTTTACGGAAATAGCCTTATCTTAAACACCTGCCATAATGTTTCATTGAAATAATGAAAGAAAATCTTCTCCTCCTGTAAAATTTTCTATTGGTCGTTTGGACAATTAAGCTGGACTGAAGTTTGGACAAAGAGCTGTTGGTTATCCAATAAATGGTTCGTGGGACGGCGGTACAAATTTCTAACACTTGCTCCTGCGGGGAAACTAGGTGATGATTAGTTAGTTCATTATATACTCATCTTTTTACATGGTACTATAGGAATTAAATAAGATTTTTAAAGGATTTTAAATTTAAAGACAATATTTTTGCGCTAAGCAATTACATTGATAAAATACGTCCTTCCCTCTTGAAACTTTATCTTACTCCTAGAAAATGTCTACACTTGCATAATATGATAGTAAATCTAGCGATATGAAACAGCATTTAAGGCAGCCAGCAGCTGGCGACGAGTACAGTAGCAGCAAGATTACATTAAACTGCTTGTCTTTGCTACAATTTGTTAAATACAATGGGTACGGGATTATTGTTTTATTCAACAAACGTCCATTTGCTTTATTCAAATTGCACATTTAAGCAATTTATCTAAACAAGATTTAAGTGGAAGGAGGCTGGGAAGATGAGAGAAACGTGATGTTGAAGTTAGGGGTGAATTTAATCGATGAATCAACGTTGAAATAGATGTCTAAATATCTCGAAAGCAGCGAAGACATCAAGAGTGGTATATAATAATCGTTAATGCTTTAATGCTTGCAAATTTTCTAAACACTCGTTTATAGCGCAGTAGTGAAGACATCTGTTTTTTAAATTTATTTAAAGGAAATATTGTATTAACGTTCGTGGGCTATAAATAACCCAACAGCTATATTTGAATTGCTCCTACATCCGTCATTGTCAGCGAAAAACGTTACTCTTGAAACGAAGGAGGACTTAGCTAGCAGAGGGTTGAAACCAAACGCTTTTGACTACTCGGCTACTACTCGGTCTCATTTAATACTTGAGTGTAAATTTTACTTGTTCAATTCTCTTTACCGCGATCTAATATGAATACTAGCATTGGTTTTGTTTCCTAATTTTTCTGGTATTTTATTAAAAATTTTAATCTTTTTTATTCATTCCAAAATTTTACACAGTGAGTAAGACAGAATTATATTAATTTACAATTTTGTGTGCAGCATTTAAAGAACTTTTTAATTTAGCCATTGGAATGATAATTAGCATAATGTTTCTTCTGATGGAATGCGACTTGGAAAGATTGTAAAAATGCATCAATTAATAAAAATAACTGATGTTATTTCGAATTCGCACATTAAAAATAAACTCATTTTTTATCAAAGTCATACATAGTTTTGGTAATGTAAGTACCTTTATAAAATTTTCCTACAATACAGATACCCTTATATTATCGGCAAGTATCGCGTTATATCGAAATACAATATCGATAGTTCCCTTCTTAAGAATATCTACGTTTCCCAGCCCTGAGAAGGTGAGAAATTTTCCGAGATATTCACAAATAAGGTACTCCAGTGAAAAATATTCTGCCTTTAAAAAAATATGTTCATATAGCCCAATATACGCTGATTCTAAATATATAAGTTTTATTACATAATATATAACGTAGAGTTTTAAAAAAATTATTAAAAAGTCCATTTTAAAACGTGTCATTAAAACACCCTGTCAAGTTGGTATTGCTGGATTTTGGCGGCGTGACGTCACCGCGCCGCGTCACCTGGGTCAAAGTTGTATAGAAATCAATAGAAATGTAAGACACAAGCCGTTCGACATTCCGTGTTATTGGTTTATAGAGATTTAGAGATATAATAGTTGTTGTTTTTATTGAAACATTATTTAGGCCTAAATAATTAAGTATCAAAAATAAAGTATCTCTATTATGTCTTGTAGGTCAACATTAGTTTATCTATATTATTTAAAATATTCAAAAACTCAACAAAACTGTACAAAAAACTATCATAATGCCCAGTAAAACGCTCCAATGCTGAAATTCAAAATGGCGGGAGTCGAACAGCTGATTCCAGTTCCCTACAAAATTCATACTTCGGTTAGTCATGATGACGTCACACTAGATTCGGTGGTTTTCGGGGATCTTGAAAAATTAAAACTTTGACATTTATTTCAACTATTAAAACTAACTATAAAAAAATAAAAATAAATATGCAGTTATTTAAGTTAAAGGTTATTATTCATAAAAAAAAAATAAAAAAGTTGGACTGGAGTTCTCTATTGTCGTAAATCACATATTACCAGATAGTATCATATTTCATCGATGCATTTAAACTAAACATCGATAGTTTGAATATCGTGATTTTTGTCACAGTCGCGACAAAGATTTTCATAAAACTGCGTAACTCACACATTACATGTTCGTATAGCATTATGTTGATGCAATGAAATTAAATATCGATAGTTCGAAGACTATTTAAAAATATCGATATTTTTTACTTTTTCCTGGTAGGTGGGCCCGTGATAAAGATTTACATAAAAAAATATTTACATGTAACAATATTTGCATAACTCACACATTGACATTACATGTTCGTATCGCATTATATTGACGAAATGAAACGAAATATCGATAGTTCCAACTCTGTTTAGAAACATCAATATTTTTTATAATGGGTATAGTATCTCCCTGGGTGGTGGGCACGTGACAAATTTTTTCATAAAACAGCTAGCTCACACAATTCCTGTTGGTATTGCAATTTACAGATGCAATGAAACGAAATATCGATAGATCATACTTTGTAAAAGAAAATAGATTTTTTTATCGCAGCCGTGGGTAGGTGGGTACGTAAGAAATATTTTCACAAAACAGCGTAACTCAGGCATTACCTGGGCCCCTAGCACGGTCGATCGATTGTATCGACCGATAAATTTCGGTAATTTCTCATCGTTCCCTAGCATGACTGCAGATCGCCAACGAATAAATAACGGTTCGCAATGACTAAGTGTTCATAATATATTCGACATCAACTATTGTTTATACGTTGGCAATCTGCAGTTATCCTAGGGAACGATGAGAGGTTACCTAAAATTATCTACACAATCTTAATCGATCGACCGTGCTAAGGATTCTGTTGGTATCGCATTATATCGATGCGATAAAACGAAATATGCTGCTTCCGACTCTGTTTAAGAATATCGATGATTTTGTCACAGCCCTTGATAGGTGACTACGCGACAAAGATTTTCAAAGCGTAACTAAGATATTAATTACCTGTTGATATCGAATTATATCGATTCAATGAAACGAAATAACGAGAGTTTCTACACTGTTTACGAATATCGATGTTTTAGTCACATCCTTGCGTACGTGACAAAGATTTTCACGGAACAGCTAATAAAGTTGGTATTTCATTTTATTGGTGCAATAAACGAATATCGATGTTTTCGTTGCAGCCCTGTGTGGACTATGTAGGTAGTTGGGTACGTGACGGAGAAGTGCGATCACGTGGACGGAATTAGAAAATGAGGGATGGAACTGATCAAGTGGATGAAGGGGAACAATACAGAATAAAGAGACGGGGTAGAAATTGAGAGAAGTTTCAAGCGATGAATAATAATGGCCATTTATCCAGAAATAGTGGGAGACCTGCTAAACATGGATGAGTGGAGAAGGCAAATGGAACTGCGGAGAAGAATGGAAGTGTTTTCTTTTTCTTATAAATACGGTTGATTGATAATTTGGTTTCGCTTCAAATGATTTGAGATGGAAATATGGGAAAGTTTTATAATAAAACAAAAAAAAGTTTAAAAAAGATAATTTCATTAATCTTGACGTAATGACTTTATCATGAGAACAAAATTTATGGAAACTGGACCATTTGGTGAAATTGACTATGTTATGGTGGCATCCTTTGTCGGGAAAGAGACGCGGAGGTTGTCCACAAATGAGAAGGGCTAACGACTTTTTTTATATGAATACCGCACAAGAGTCCCAACTGCTCCCGTCTGGAGCCAGTGAGACTATGGCATCCCCAATTGGCGTGTGTTATACGGCTGAAGGTAGTGAGGAGGGGAAGGATATGGGGAAGAGGAAGGTGGGAAGTACCTGGCTATTCAGATCTGGTCACCAAACACTAAAGCCTTTTTTTACGTGAGCCCCACACAGGAGGTCCTGGGGAAAATAATTTCCCGCAGGGCCTTTGTCATTTTTGGGGATGCTCTGTAGAGGGTTTTTTTAAGGAAAGGAAGGGGAAGAGAGTTCTGGAAAGGAAAAGGGTTTAAGGGGTGGGTAGGAATCTGGGGTTCAGTGTGTCCTGGTCATCCGCCTCCAAAACCTAGATAAACCTCACCCCATTTCAAGCAACGTTTCAATTCTGAATGATGGTCTTACACAAGGGCGATACTGAGAGTATCTTCCACTCAAGACCATACCAAAATTGCGACTGCTCCCAATTCAATGGAGCCTGTGAGACTATGACATCCCCAGTATGTTATGAGGCTGACAGTAGTGGGTAGAAGATAGAGAAGGGGAGAAGGAAGTTGAGGGAGTACTTGGCTAATCAGATTTTGTCACCAAACACGGCTAAATCCATTTCATTCAAATTTTCGATTCTGAGTCTTGGCATTTCACCAGGGCGATACCAAACAAATCTACCACTCTGTAATATGCCGCAAATCTCTACATATTATAAAACAAAGTCCTCCGCCGCGTCTTTCTGTCTGTCTGTCCGCGATAAGCTCAAAAACTACTGAACGGATGGTTTAGATAAATAATTCGTTAAGGTTTTGGGTAAATTGGTTTAAATATGTAATATATAAAGGAGAATGTCTGTGTGTGGTGGACGAGCAGGCTGGCAAGCGGGCGGTGTGGATTTGATTTGTATGCAAATCTTCAGTTTTATGCAGAGTAATTTAACTTTAATTCGCTCAATAAATAAATAAATTAAAATTTAATTTCCATAAATTATTACTAAATTAATTTCTGGAAAAATATACCGTAAAATATCAAGCAACAACTAATAAATATCTCCTGGTTTACATCAAAATGCACCATTTGCCTATTACAGGCTCTAAATCAGATTTTCAGTAGATATTACGAACAGTACAAGTCATCCGAAGATTATTCCAATTTAAATAAACCACTTTAATTAATTTAATTTAACTTTAATTCGCTCAATAAATAAATAAATTAAAATTTAATTTCCATAAATTATTACTAAATTAATTTCTGGAAAAATATACCGTAAAATATCAAGCAACAACTAATAAATATCTCCCGGTTTACATCAAAATGCACCATTTGCCTATTACAGGCTCTAAATCAGATTTTCAGTAGATATTACGAACAGTACAAGTCATCCGAAGATTATTCCACGTTCCCATAATGGTCAACACTCGACTTAAAACGCCATAAAACTTTGATCGCAGATAAACTCTATGCATCTTACATGTAATTTTATGGCTTCTGTGAGTTAAGAATGCAAATTAAAATAATTTAACTATTATTCTTCACAATTGCGCAACGGACATTAACATTTTTAAGATGAGTAAAATAGCATAACATAACACGTGCACTTTCCAGATGTATTAGAATGAATAGGCAGCAATTTTGAATGTCTAGACAGCCTTAGGGTCCAGTGGGATAAAATGGGATTAGGGGGTTAATATTGCAGGGGTGGGGGGCAGATGGGGTGGTTGGGGGAGACTGGGAGAGAGGGAGGGCGCAACAAGAATTTTGGAGGGTCGTAACCCTGGTTTTTGAGAAGAGTACAAGGGCTGCTTAGTTAATAAAGCGCGCAAACGAAATGGCAACTTCGTATGATAAAAAGCTGACTTCGTATGATAAAAAGCTGACTTCGTATGATAAAAAGCTGACTTCGTATGATAAAAAAGCTGACAATTGGTTTTTGTAACATTGGGTAGGTAAATGTGTATGATAACGAACGATATCGCGACAAACGAGAGGATGGACTGTAAATCTTAATTTTTGTGATGCAAAACAATTGATTGCGTTCTTTAAAATCAAGTCACAGGAGTTGGCAAGTTAAAAGGTGGGTAGTCCCTACCTTTGCTGTGTTTGTAGGATGCTTGGATTCAAATATTGATGAAGCTGATTTTCCAACGATGATGGCGAAAGTGGTTACACATTCCCGTCACTTTTAATAATGGTAATCAGTATTTTTCGACTTTTTGGCGAGATTTCTAGAGCGAGATTTGATCAACTTCACGACGATTTTCGAACTGAATTTAATGTGGGTAATTTTCGACTTTATGCAATAATATTGTGCATTAGCAAGTAGGAAGGCATCATCTTCTTCTTCTAATAAGTAAGTAAGTGTCTTTTAAGGAAGGGAAAGACAAAAAGGGAGAAAATAACAATGCAAGGAATTTGGGAAAATGGGTTTCGGTCCATGAGCTGTTTCAGAACTAAAGAATGTACTTACATATTTTTTATCATAACTGAGGCCATTAAAAAATCTAGATATTCAACATCTTTGCTTGCGCTCTTTTTATAGTTTTATATTGTTCATTAGTATTTTAGTATGTTGCATAATATAAAAGGAGTAGAATTAATTCAGTAAACAAAACATCTCTAATTAATTAATACATTTTGCGCATTTTATTTAGTTAAGCTTACATATGTTTACAGTTTACATATGATAATAAGTACCAGTAATGTAAATGTGTTCATAATCGGTAACTGTGGTTAGCAGAAGTATTTTGTGAACATCTCACTAGGAGAACCTGTGCTAAGGTGTTCGCATGTTTTAGTTTAGATAATGCGTTACTTTGCCATCATAAGTGGAAACACAGCATTGTCCTTGAGACCCTCAAGAAGAATATCCTGGTTAGACCTATGGCGGTAGTATTGCAAATTAGATTAGTGACTGTTAAAATACATCATATTATTATGGAAACACGGTGTTATTAGAGTTAAGTGATTTTTTTTTTAATTAATAATTATCCTAATTATAAAACGTGAAGTAAACGTGCTTTTATTGCATGAACTGGTTTTTAGTCGCTGATTTAGTAAACGTCAATAGAAGCAAAATTATTGGTTTTAATTTTAAGTCACGATGAAAATTTTATTTATTTATTTATTTATTTATTGAAACAAAATACATATACATTATAAACAAATACTTTGACCGTCCAACTAGGAGATTTCCCGTTTTAGGACAGTCAAATTTCCTGGTTTAGTTCACATTAGGTAGTTGTTGTTTTTTGTAAAACATAAAATTGTATCTAATAATTACAAATGTAAACATCATTTCAAGTACAATGTTATAAAGGCCGTAAAGCAGTTAAATATAGTGATAGTTGTAAAAGTACTGAGAAAAGTTACAAAGTTTAAATAAATAAAATGATAATATATTAAAACTATAAAGAAAACCAAAATATAAACTCATTGTTTTGTGAACAGAAAATAAAAACTAAATCTTAAAAATAAAAGCTTAATCTTAAAAATAAAAACTAAATCTTTCATCGATATATTTCCTATCCGAATGTTCAAACAGGAAATATATCGAAGTTTTTTCATTTTTTTATTTTTAAATTGTTTTTAAGAAAATATACGATAGGTTTGAGTAGAGGCAATCTCATTATTTTTATGTATTAATAATTTCATGATCTATCTTATATTTTAATAAAAAAAATATATAAATATATATATATATAATAATAAAAATAATTTAAACAGTAAAGTGAATGAGAGATATCGAAGAGTTCTTCTCCGTAACTGAAAATTGAGAAAGATTATAAGTCTGATAGTACTAGTAATATAATTCTGATAGGAATAAATAGTTCTATAATTCTCACAGTGTTTATTACATTGGAATCTCAATCAAAACTATATCATGTAAAAAAAGAAGGCAGGAATCGTTATCATTTGAAAAAATAAGTCATAGAAATGACATATTTGCATAATGCTTTCGTACACAATAGCAAAAAACGAATAAATAAAAATATAAATATATATTCCAGTTATTTTAATCTGTTTGTTGTTAAATTGATAATTTTGTTTATGTTGCCATCTGTTAAATTATTTAAAATTATATTACACACAGTCTTGTTAAATTTCAATATATTATCAATGATACAAATAGTAACTTTAATCTAATTATACACATTTATATAAAAAAAATACATTCATTAGCTAATTGAATGGTTGCTGTGTGGTAAGTTTCCTAAACAAGGTGAACAGAGTAATCCAGAATCCAGGTATATGCTAACATCAGGGAACAATTACCTTCAGCTTTACAATATGAGATATATAAATGAGGTACGGGTCACAAATTCGCTGTTTCTATGTGAATAATTTGTGTACAAATTTATTTTTTAGAGAGTTATTTTGATTTATTTGAGACGTGTTCATAATATATATTATGTAAATTTTTCAGAAGTGAGATACTAATTTATTTACTAGCTGACAGTAATAATAAATAATTGCGTGAGCGTACATAACATTTTTGTTTATCTGTTCGTAAGCATAGATTCGCATTCGGCTCTTCCTAAGCTCAGAAGCCAGTCATTAACCAATTTACGCAGAATGCGTACACCTTTCGATTTCCAAGAATCGGGTACGAGGTTGAGCATTTTCGGGCCTAAGTAATAGAATTGCCTTTGAGCGAGGGATGTCATAGTTGTAGGTGGAACTACCGGATTTCTTCTTGAATGTCGAGTGTCATGATAATGTTCGATGGAGGGGTAGTGTTGACGTTGTTTTTGTGTGTGTAATATAATTTTTCTTATGTATAGTTGTCGAACATCTAGGACACGGAACTCCTCGAATAATGCATCACTGGGGTACCTAAAAGGTTTTTTAAGGATGACCCTTAGAAGAGATTTTTGTGCTTTTGCTAAAGGATCCAGTATTGTTTTAGTACATCCGCCCCATCCTAGGGATGCATATTCAAGAATTGAGTTACACATGGCGTAGTATATTCGTTTCAGTTCATTTAGGCAGAGAATATTTCTAATAGACAGGAAAAGGTAGGTAAGTTTTCTGACCTTTATGGAAATTGAGTCTATATGTGCGTCCCATCTCAGAAATCTATCTACGATAATACCTAGATATTTTATATTGTCCACACATTCTAAGGTAACACAGTTACATGTATTTGTGTCATTGCAATGGTGTAAAATAATTTTTTGTATTTCTTTGGGTTGTCCTGCTAGAGTTGCACTGAAGCAAATGAATTTTGTTTTTTCTGTGTTGAGGGTGAGTAGGTTATTGTCTAGCCACTTTTTAACCTTGTTTATACCAACTTCTGCTTTGCTATACACTTGATTCCAGTTTTTGCCTTCGAATAACAAGACTGTGTCATCTGCAAACGTAATAATGTGGTCGGCGTAGGAACTGTTGCACAGCTCATTAATATAAATGTTAAACAAAAGAGGTCCTAGAGTACTTCCCTGCGGTACGCCATAATTAATATTGGATGGATCGCTTAGAGTATCATTAATATCCACTCTTTGGCTCCTGTTCTCTAAATAGCTGCCCAACCACTTGAATAGCTGACCCTGTACACCAATGTTCTGAAGTTTTTTCAATAGAATTTTGTGTGAGATGGTGTCGAACGCCTTAGCTAAATCCAGGAAGAGCGCAATGCATTTATTTCCTCTATCGATATTATCAGAGATGAATTTCGTCAAGTTAGCAATGGCCGTTTCCGTACCTAAACCTGGTCTAAAGCCGTATTGTCTATTAGAAAGGAGTTTATTATTTTCAAGATAAAAGCTTAGCCGGTTTTTGACGATTTTCTCTATAATTTTCGAGACAGAATTGAGCAAAGAAACTGGTCGGTAATTGTGTATAAGCGATTTATCCCCATTTTTGTGAAGCAATATAACTATTGAGTGTTTTAAATGATTCGGGAATATACCTGATTTAAAGCTTAGATTGGCAATGTACGCGATCGGTGTTGCTACTGAGAATTTAATAATTTTTAGCAGGTTAGATGAGACCTTATCAGGACCACAAGCATTCGATGCCTTAAGGTCGTCAATTGTTTTCAGGACTTCGTTAGTTGTTGTTTGGATGTTGTCTATTTTATGGCCGAAATTAGAGACAGTTAAATTAGCGAGATCAGTTTCAGTTGTGTTACGATTATCAAGAATTTTTTTCGCAAGAGTGTCGCCAACAGACGTGAAATAATTATTAGCAAAGTTTGCCATTTTTTTTGGGTTTGAAGAGTTTGTGTTATTAATTAACAATGATTTTATTTCGGTAGATTTATTGATTTTTGTTTTAGTTATATTACGAAAAGCTTCCCACAGTCGTTTTGGCGTGCAGTTATTTTCGTAAATTAATTTTTTGTAATACTTTTCTTTGGTTGACTTGATTAAATTTTTGCATAAGTTCCTATACTTTTTGTAATGAGCTTGAACTAAAATATTTTCTGGGCACCTTTTCGCCCTTTCGTGTAAACGATTCCTTCTATGAATAGATTTAACAAGCCCTGGAGAGATCCATGGCGCAAGTTTTACTTGATTATTTGATATGAGTTTGTCGCTGGTATGTTTAGATATATATGAATGTAATTTGGTGATAAATTCGTTCATTGCTAAGTCGATATCGATTTGATCTAATACATTTTGCCAGTTTTCCGTGAGCAAGTCCTCGAGTAAGTTATTATAATTAGTACGAGGTACAGATTTAATTTTTGCTGCTACAGGAGGCTTATTTTTGAGGCAGAGAGCTGTACTATAATGGTCTGAGATTGTAGTGTGAAAAACAAAAGAGTCGAAATGGTTAATTTTTTTAACAATGATGTGGTCTAGGCAGGATTTGCTCGTGCCCTGTTCTCGAGTAGGACTGTTGATTGTGTGAATGAAACCATTTTCTGTAAGAAGACATATATATTCATTGGATTGGCGGTGGTATTCAGGAATAGTATTAATATTGAGATCACCTATAATGATTTGACGTTCAAATTTTTTTGAGTTGTTGATGATTGATTGAAGAGAACATAAAAAAGAGTCAATATTTTGGAAAGAAGGTGATCTGTATATTGCGAAAATGCATAAGTTGTCATTCAATATAATTTTCAGACAGTTTGCTTGAGTTAATAAAATTTCATCTACTTGTGCTTGAATTCCGTCTCTGATGTAAACAACAATTCCACTAGATCTATTTAAATTTATATTAGTGTGGTGTTCAGAGTAATTGTGCAACGCTTTGGAGGTGTAATCTTTATTTAACCAACATTCTGATAAAATTATAACATCAAAAGCGTAATTAAATTGATCTAGAAATATTAAAAAATCATCGAGTTTTGAAATACTTCTGATATTTTGATGTATGATTTTTAGATTATAAGATGACCAGTTATGATTGTTTAGATGATTTAGATCATAAATTACCTTCGAGTTAAAATTTAAGTCGGAATCATAAACATCACTTTGTAATTGAAACATAATAATAATTATAATAATAATAAACATAAGCAAGGTAAGTACAGATTGTGAAGAGAGATTGATGAGAATAATATGTTATCATGAAATAAATACATACATCAACATAAGAAATACACAGAGATCTGATTAAAATAGTGCGTAGGCATTTGCTGTGACATTTTATCACCGATATATAAATAATTGATATAAGTATGCTGTTTTCTGTTGGCAAATTATATGTGATAACAACAGATAAGGCAGATAAATACATATAGAATACAATACATTGCTTACATAACATCCTGTTGAAGATTATGAAATTACTTTTAAATGAATAAAAAAATGAATATAATAATTACCGACTTATCCATTTTAAAGGATATTAACATAATAATGTAACTCAGGGCACTGTGAATACTTATGCTGTAAATAGGTTGATGCGAGAAATAAGTTTGAAAAGAATAGGCAGCTACAATAATCTGTGATGTATACAAATATATGTCTACTAACAGGATATAGATACAATCATTAGGTTTTTTCCCAGAATTTATAAACATTTCCTCTAAGTATGAGAATACATAAAAACTCACTGAATACGTTTAAAATATATAGGCTTAAATATAATACTTTTTATATATGTTGCTGTTGGTGGTGTGACTCATAAAACAAAAACAAATAATATGCGATGTAATTAAAAAATAATAATAATAATAAGAATAATAGTGATGTGCATTAATTTGAGCACGTGAAAACTTGTCAAAAATGAAGGTATGTCCCTTGAAAAAACAAACGAAAGAAAATATGTTTACATAATTATCCATCTTAAAGTATATATTAGTAATAAAGTAAATAATAGCAAGAAAAGTGGTAATAGATTTTTTGGTGGTAATAGATTGGTACGATAAATCAATGAGCATCAAAGACGCAACTAAATTGACAAATACATTCAATAACATTAGAAATACACAGAAATGTGACTAAAATAGTGCGTAGGTATTTGCAATTAATTATTTTTTCTGATGTACGAACAGTTGTATTTAGAATGTTGTTACCGAATGTCAAATTATATGTGATAACAACAGCTAAGGGTCGTAAAATATAGAATACATTACATTGCTGATATAATTTCCTGTTGAAAATTATGAAATTACTATTAAATGAACAAGTAATGAATGCAATATTTACCGACTTATCAAACTTAAATAATATTAACACAATAATATAACTCAGAGCAGGGTGAGTACATAATACGTAAATAGGTTGGTACGATGGATGTGTTTGAACAGAAAAAGAATCTGCGATAACCTGCGAACTATTCCAAAAACTGACCATGAAAGGAATATAGATACATTCTTTAATTTTTTTCCCAGAATTATATAGATTTACTATAAGCATGGGGTTACATGAAATCTCACTGATTGTGATAAAAATAAATGAGTATATAAGTATGGTAAGTATTCGATAACAATGTATTAGATATGGGAACAAAAATAAAAAATAAGAATGAATGAGTGTATAAATAATCGATAACAATGTATTAATGATTTGAGAACATGAACTGATACCTTCATTAACAGCCATAATGACAAAGTGAAATAGAAGTCAGATAGATTGACGTTTTAATCGTTGTAGGTCATTGGCATTGTTTATTGTTATGATTTTTGAGCTGTCAATTTCCTTTAGTAAGATACGACCAGATGATGACCACGCATATTTAAAATTGTTTTCTCTGGCGAATCGTTTAGTTTGTCCTAAGAGGAATTTAGCTTTTTGTGTTAGATGATCCGATACATATATTCTTTTGGCATCTTGCGATAATCCTAGATCGTATGTATTTAATTTATTTGTGCTTGGAGTTGTGGCCTTTATGTATGTTTTTAATTTGTATAAAAAACTATCCCGATCTGGAGTGTTATTAAAAGTCGCAATGATTGATCTGTGCTTTTTTTCATCAATTTTATGTCCCATTCTATAGATTTTTTTTATAGTCGAGTTCATATTTCCTGAAGAGCCCTCAAAGTTGATGATTTTTGATATTTTATTGAGAACTTCTAAATGGTTAGTAGAGCTGGATTCCGGGATGCCTCTAATTTCAACATTACATATTTGATGCATATATTCCAGTCTGTCGATTTTGACGTCTTGTTGTGAGATTGTATTAGTTAAAATGTTGTTCTGGTTTTTTAATTCAAGTATATCGGCATTTTCTTTAACCTGAGATTTTTCGATAGAAATCACACGATTTTTTAGATCTTCATGTTGATCGGCTATGAATTGGAATGACTTTAGTAAATCGTTGTTTTGGATTAATATTGCTTCATATTTTTGATCATAAATGCTTAGTTTCTTGTCCACAAAGGAAATCATCGTAGTTTTAAAATTTTCAAGTTCCTTCAAAAATATTTCTAAGGTTAACAGCTGATTAGAGCCATCTGTGAATGACGGTACTGGAATTACGCTGGTTTCTGACTGTGCGGTTGTAGACTTCGCTGAATGGGCAATTAGTTTTTGATTTTTGGAAACAGGTGTCAGGTCTTGATTGATTTCATTCATGTTATTCGCGATAATTTTCTGTTTTGTTGACTTTGGAGTTTTAACACACTTTTTGCATTTCCACTGTTGTAATTGAGATTGACTTTTTGCCCCTCGGCGAGAAGTTTCCGCAATATCAGCACACAAAATGTGATATCCATCTTCACATACAGAACATGATATAAAGTCAGCCGGAACTTCAATATTTTTTTCACACGCAGTACATTGAGTATGCATTTTAATTTCGTAGAGCGTGAATGCAAACTAAAAAGAGCACTTTAGAATACTTGCTTCCTTTAAAGATGCAACACAATTTTAGAGATGCAACACAATTTTAAGATCCTCACTCTATAATGTTCAAGAACTATGGCACCGATTGTTTAGTTTGTGACTTAAACTTTGGAGAAACAAAAAAACCTCTTTTGGTGCAAAAAACACACTTTTTGTGAAAATAAATACACTGGGAGAGTGCGCAATCTTCGATTTAGATGAATTGACCACTTTTTAGTTATTGTATACTGATTAATTTGTTAATTCTTTGATAATTTGAAAGAGATACAGAAAAACGTCAATACTAAACTTTGTAACTTGTAACTTGAGAAACTTAAATGAACTACTGGTTCTTGGCACATCATGATAATAAATAACCACTGGAGCGCTTTTTGCCACTAAACGGCACTTTTTAAAATACATCAGATTGCTTTGCTGCCAATTTTGGCAAATAAATCTATTCTTTAAAAAAATTTTAAATATATTTTATTATTCCTGTATAAAGTTGACGTTTTAAGAAAGCTGGAAAAGCCTACTTCTGATAATAATTAATAGGTGTCACTGTCCTTTGATGTTTTACGGAATATTAATTCTTACAAAAACTCAATAAACAATTTTTTTTCAAATTGATCACCAAGCAATCCGAGTAAAAAGTTATAAATTGGTCAGTCGCTCGAGTGCGGGAAATGTTACGTTTTGGTGAATATCTCCCTCCGCAATTCATTGAAAGGTTTTCGATTTTTTTCTGATTATGTACACGTAAGATACGAGAGCTTGTTCCATTAGTTTCTTAATTCACTCAGCGAAGTAAAAATTCTTTTAAATCTCAAATATTTTCAGTCGCGAAATATGCGCTTCGGTTGGATAAGTCTTTCAACGCAAGCACTGGACACTTCGTAGAAGATATTCATAGCCACCCCTTGCGGCGGGGATGGTGGGCTGGTCGGAAGGGTGATTGATGGGGCTCTGGGCGGGAAAAGCCCATCGCGTTGTTATCGCAGACGGGACGCCATGCTCCGTGTTCTGCCGCCTGGTCCGAGGCCATTGGATGATTGGCTATTCTTACTTCACTTTTTGGACCTAGGAAATTACGGTTATAAAAAAAAAGGTTTTGAAACACTAAAAATTTAAATCCCTCCGAAAATCACAAAACCTAAAATACTCATTTAAAATTTATCAATTTTAGAAGATAGAAGAAATATATCCAACCAGAATTTTTTATTAAAAATCATCATCAACGTTGTTGACAATAACTATCTTCTAGAAAACATTAATTTCCACTGTCCAATACGAAATACAAGGTCAAACAAACTATTCCGCATCTCGCACTTGAAAACAAATTACACCCAACATTTAAATCTCAGAAGGACGTGCAAAAAATACCAGATATTTTCCATTTGTCCCCAGGGCAATTGACTAAATGAATAATAGAAAAAAATTAAAAAAAATTGTTAATTACGAACCCTCTACCCCTGCTGTGTGTTATTTTCGCAATCTCATTATGTTTTTTTTAATCATGTTTATTCTTGAACATTATCTTATGATGTGAAAATGTATTATTTTTGGTGACCGGACAACTCGGAATGAAACCAACTCAGAACCATCTCAGAAAAGTCATTAAAAGAGATGAAATTTTTTTTTTAAATAATTGTTTAAATAGGATACGTTAGGCTATGGTTATGGGCTATTTTAAAATATTTTTTTTCATAGCTTTTAATGAATTTTCGAAGAGACGTTAAGTTAACTTTATTCTCAGTTGGCATGGAACCATTATTTTAATATAGGTTCATAGTTTAATGTTAGTTTAATCATACCAGTATAAAACTGTATCTACTACACATAGACGCAAATAATAAAATACAAAATCAAAATTATAAGACATTTTTGTATTATTTTTATGATAGGAGCTTTTGTGTGTTTACTCTAAATATAAAAATTGGATGTCTATCGTCGCTGACTACACCGGCTGGGAAATGGGTGCAACGGTTAGTTAGGGTAAATGAGAACAAAAGCATAAAATACCACAACTTGTCGATGTTGAGTTTGTGATAAGAAATTTGTGATGTGAAGTGAAAAGTGTAAGATCATTTTAATAGCATTTTAGATTTCATAGATTCATTAATATATACAACATTTGGCGCACTTATTGCACTATTTTATTATTGTTTATTGAAGTCCTTTGAGAAAATTCCTGTAAATTATTTTGTGAGTGTTTCAAGGCAACCTCCGTGATATTGTGAACTCCACTCGCCATTCACTTTCTTACAGGTCATTGGAAAGTGAAATATGGGCATTATTGAATATATCAATTTAAGAGGTTGAATTTTCAAAATTGTTAAAAGTTTCAGAATTCCTATCGAAGTAGTAAACCTGTCTACTGTTTGTATTTCGAACTACTTCCCCTAACCACTCCTTAGATGCCGTAGTCCGACTGGCTCCGAACCTTTGGGATTATTGTACAGTATTTACATAAATTCAACATCATCATAATCATTTTATAGAGAGTCCTGATTTAACTAAGCTCATTGAATTTCATATACCCACGAGACCATTCGTTCTAAAATCCTGTTTAAATGCTACAATAACCGGATTGAGTATACGAAACACTCGCTTGTACCTAGATTACGTGAAGTTACTAATAGATATGCTGATGTGGCAGATCTATTTAACTGCACGGAAGCTAGGTACAAGAAGGCTAAACTATCAAATATGTTCAACCAATATTAACTTTATTTGCACTATAGAATTTATATGTAATTGTATCTCTGGTGTCATTTCTTAATCAAAAGCCACATTTAACTGTTGTACTCTTTTTATTATTTTTTATTTATGTATGACTTTGTGATAGGTAATTCGTGTTGGTGATATATGTAAACCGTTCATATTAAATAAATTTTTATTTGACAATTAATTCATTAAAAATAATAAATAGTGTATTTATAAATGTTATTTCACACTTAATTCATTAAAAATAATATAAAGTATTATTTTTAATGAATTAAGTGTTATTTGCGGCACGTTCCAGAGTGGAAGATACTCTCAGTATCGCCCTGGTGAAAGACCACCATTCAAAATTAAAACGTTGCTTGAAATGGCTTTAGCCGTGTTTGGTGACCAGATCTGAATAGCCAGGTACTTTCCACCTTCGTCTTTCCCATCTCCTTCCCCTCCCCACTACCTTCAGCCTCACAAAATACCCCCATTGAGAATGCCATAGTCTCACTAGCTCCAGACGGGAGCAGTTGGGACTCTTGTGCGGTATACATATATATTTTTTTTAATCACCTTCTTCCCATTATCCTATTTGGGCCAGAGACCCACTGCATCGACAAGGTTCCTCCATATGTCCCTGTCTTGTGCTGATTGTTCGGCCTCCGTCCATGACAGTCCCATCCTCTTCTCACACAGTTTCTGGAGTTGCCCAACTGTGTCTGGGGCGGCCCACTGGACGTCTACCCTCTGGAATCGCACTCAGTATTTTCTTCGGAATTCGGTCATGAGACATTTTTAGTACATGCCCAAATCACCTCAGTTGCGATTTTTCTGTGAAGAGTAGCAGTGGTTCAATGTTTAGATCATCTCGGACCGTCGAGTTTCTTATATGATCCCATTTCGTAATCCCTCTCACTCCTCTCAAGAACCTCATTTCGGCAGCTTGTGCTCTAGAGCGTGTTCGTTCGTTTAGCATCCATATCTGGTGGCCGTTAAGTAAGCGTCGGGTCGTTTTGAACATTATCAGCCATCATTTTCACTGCCATTGTTTTTGGGGTTTTATACCGTGTTGCGCTACCTCCTTCTTTAGCCAACGTTTCGGACAGCGTTACAGTGTCCATCATCAGGGCAGATGTGATGGACACTGTAACGCCGTCCGAAACGTTGGCTAAAGAAGGAGGTAGCACTACACGGCTTAACACCCCAAAAACAAATAACGAAAATACTTTTGGCACTGAAAATATAAAAATGTAACTGCCATCTTTGTCTTGATACCGTCCATCGCTGGAGAATTCAACCCCGAGGTATTTGTGAATCTGTCCATCTGTTTCAATTCAATTAACATAAATTAAAAAATCGAGTGCAGTTAACACGTGGCATAAGTGAAACTTTACCAAAACAATCTCAACCATGAACTAAAGTGAGGTCATAATCAATCAGCCAATGAGCGCAGACCTAGAGAAGAATCAAGGAGCCTCGAAAAGCGAGGTCATAATCAAAGCGCAGTGAGCTGGCTAATGAGCGTAGACCTCACGTCGTTTCCGTTTTATATCTCTACCAATAGGAGCCTTGATAGGAGTAAAATGTTTCGCAGTTGCTGTGCGCGTCATTTCCGTTTCATTCGAATTCCGAATCGCTAACGGGGCTAAGGAAGTTTCACTTAAAAAAAAAGTGATTATGTTTTAGAATGTTGAGACATTTTTAAATTTAAGAAAATAGTGCTGTTCATTTTCACCATTAAAATGTCCGGAGCTACGCAAAACGACCAAATAAAACCCCCTACGAGACATGTAAATGTACTTTCCTATTTGCGAACCGTTTGTGGGTCGTTTTATTAGATACAAAAAGTTGTAAGTAATAGAATTCCACATATAAATTCGGGATTTATGCCCACTTTGCGGTAACTTCGGATTTATATGTCTAGACCAAAGGAAATTTAGATACTTTCATATTATATGAAACTTTTTCAGTATTAATGGAGAATGTTTACGAGTTTCTTCCCTTTGCCGGTTTGTTGACATGGTTATACTTTGAGTCCCGCACTTCACATCTGTAGAATGTTCATGAACTGAACTCTTCATTCATTTCTACTCCAGTTGCTTCCAGCAGGTCATTAAAAAGTAACGACTTGACGTCTGACATCGAAGGTTTTTTTAAGTAACCTATTTTATTTTATTTTTAAACGTCTGTCACTTATTCCTTCCGTAAACCCTTTTTATTCTCTACATATAAAAATATACTTAGTTCCAATTTTCATAAGTTACAGAACTATAAATTTTGTTAATATCGCACGGCCTCCGTAAGCTAGAGGTAAGATTTTTGACTCATAATCCGAAGCTCACGGGTTCAAACCCGGCGGGCGCAAAAAAAAATTATTCGATTAATTGTTATTTCACAATTAATTCGTTCAAAAAAATGTGAAGTATATTTGCGACACGTTCCAGAGTGGAAGATACTCTCAGTATCGTCCTGATGTAAGACTACCATTCAGAATTGAAACGATTGAAATTGAAATTGTTGCTTGAAATGGCTTTAGCCGTGTTTGGTGACCAGATCTGAATAGCCACGTACTTCCCCACCTTCCTTTTCCCTACCTCCTTCCCCTCCCTACTACCTTCAGCCTCACAACATACCCCAATCTCACTGGCTCCAGATGGGAGCAGTTGGGACTCTTGTGCGGTATTCACAGTAAAAAAAAATAAGAGTCCCGACTACCCGAACAAATGGGTCTGCGTTACGCCCAATTGGGGTATATTGTGAGGCTTAAGAGAGTGAGAAGGGGAAGGAGATGATAAGTTGGAAAGTACCTGGCTATTCAGATCTGATCTAATACCATCGTATTTTTATGTGAATACCACACAAGAGTCGCAACTATTGTTCCTAACGTCTGGAGCCAGTAAAACTATAGCATTCCCGAGAGTTATGATGTGGGGCTGAAGATAATGGGAAAGAGAAGGAGATGGAGATGAGGAAAGTGGGAAAGTACCTAGCTATTCAGATCTGATCATCATAGACGGCCAAAACCATTTGGAGCAATTCTGAAAGTTTGTCTTTCACCTGGGCGATAGTGCCATTCTTTACACATCGGGCCTTACTAATAACGTGTTTTAAATTTTACACGACTGATAAACAACTATTAATGTAGGGTAAATATTTGTTTATCAGTCGTTAACAATTAATTTGAATTATGTTGGGCTAAGCCACGCAGCATCCAAAGTCCAAATATATAATTCAATCTTCCAAGATATTTTTGAAAAGCGTATTTGATTAAGTTTTTTCCGTGCATTATTACAATGAATCAATAACAAAACCGTAACCTTTCAATTGTAACAATGACATAACGACCTTCAGATCCAAATAGATACATGTGAGATTTTCAACGATAACATCGCATTGACCGCTGGGACACGTTTGAATTAAATTATTAGATTAGAGAGGACCAACTCACCGTGAGATCTGTCAACCTAAGTGAGTTTTATGACATCCGTACCACAATAATACACTCTTCGTACTTTTACTGATGCATGCGAGCACCGCTAAAGTGCCTACAATAAGAGCACTGAGTGAGATACCGTGATGTTTACTGATCAGGTCTAAGAGGACAGACAGACTTGCAGAATGATCGCTGAAAAGTATACCGAGCCCAGTACTGGCAGAAGTACTCGGCTAAATTCAGTCAAAATAAACGCGTCTCAAATGACAAATTCATTTTTAGTTCGTTGGAGTGGGACAGCATCAATTGGACCCAAACCTTTGAAACTACAATCTGGAATAGATCCACTGGAGAGACCACGCGAAATAAATAAATTTGCCTTCATTGCTCGAGATTTCCATGCGATTATTTTTAAATTTTTCGCCAATATTAAAAAAGTTATAACTTCGAATATTAACAAGGAAACATAAAAACTTATTATAGTGCTATATAGCCAATGAATTCACCTGTATTTTACCGTTTATTTCACATTTCTAGGATTTGTAAAAAAAATCTTAAAAAATTGTAAAGTTTATAACCGCGTGAATCCTGCGTGTTTGTTACTTTGAAACTCCGTGAGAGGTACTTGTTCGAGTCAAAATAGAAAATTTTCGATTTTTGTATGTTGTCTGTGGTATACTTGATAATGAAAGGTAAATATCTATAAAAAAGTACTTAATTTTAACCATAAACAACTGATCAGAAATTCTGTGTGAAAAAATATGTTTAAAATTTATTTTTAACATCGTTCTAAAATAGTCTATGAAGTTCGGATTTGCGACATCTATAGTCATAACAGATTAAGCGTTTCTGCATATAAAACATTTCCATGGCTGGCCATGGAAATGTTTTAAATAATTACAATAAATGCTTTACAAATGGTAGAAAAAAGCGGTCCACTTTTGGACCGCTATCAATCCAGAGAAATGTAAGTCGTCCATTTTTCGACCATAATCACTCCAGTGGATAATGCATTTTACTTTCATGATTAATTTTTGCGTTACTAGGCCGTGTTGCGTTTTTTTTATTCTTAAGCCAACATTTCGGACAGCATTAGATTGTCAATCATCAGGGCGATGCGTAGATTGATATTGAACGTTAAAGTGTTGGTTACTTCTCTCAAGGCCAGTTTTTCAATAGAATAATTATTTAAATTAATGTGGTTTTTGGCGTTTCGTTTTGGTGTAACCGTCGAATTTCGTATGAACTATTCAACTTCGCTACCGTCGTTCCTATTATATTAATTATATTATCCACCATAATAAATATATCACGATATTACTGTGTCGTCCGCAAAAAACTCAAATCATACACGATGTTTATTAGTTTAACTATAGATTCCTCTACTTTCTGAACATTAAGAAATTAAAGTTTTAATGAATTTACTTAATATTTTAAAGAAAACCTACGTTATAATTATCGCGATTTACTTTTGCGGTATTATTCCGTGTTGAGCTACCTCCATCTTTTGCCAACATTTCGGACAGCATCACAGTGTCCATTATCGGGACATATACGTAATCGAAGATTGTGGAGAAGTGTGTGCTTATATATGAACCATACCGTATTGCCACATCAATTCCGACCATACGTTTGACATGTATATAGGATATAAGATACGCTATAAGTTATCAAACCTTATTAATAGCCTTGCGACTGCGTGGTTGAATTTCATAACCCGGCATTGAGTGCATGTCTTACGCCACGCCGTATGCGCAGCGTCACAAATAACATCTGGGACGTGAAATTTCAAACAAAGCTACCATTGCATTTCGGTTTCCAATTCAAGAATTCGTTAAAAGATTGTCGCCACTTCCGTTAACTGATCGCATGGGGACGTTCCCCAGGCAATTATAAGTACTACGAATTTGTGAATTTGTAGTATATATCCGGATATGGAAAGATTGACGGTAATAATCAGTTGTGAATAATAGTATCAAGCGACTATATACAACATATGACGTCATTGCCCGCCCGGTTACTTTGTCCCGGTGACTAGCAATCACTGTATCACAGTGGATCCGAGGTACAGGCTATTTTTGGAACCAGTTCCTATTGGATTTATAAAATGGTCCCCAACACTAACTGGGCGAAGCCAAACCAAAAGCCGCCCGCAGAGCCTAGCAACCAAAACCTGAAGAGCGGGTTTCTAACTGTTAGTAATATATAACTATCGTTACCTACTCAAGATTTCATCCCAAAAGATGTTCAAAGTAAAAAAAATAAGTAGGTAATACAGATTGTGTTTCTTGATATTGTTTAAAATAAACCTATTCATAGATATATTCTTGCAACGTTTTCGTTAGATTCTCGGACTGTCCTGGGAAATCTCAGCTTATCATTCTTTTCCCAGAATTCAAAGGATTATTTTTGTTTCTTTTCTTCAGCGTCTTCACTTCTTCTTCATATATTGCTGTGAAGAAACAGCTTCTGCCGTTGGATTTCATCTTCAAAAAAATTATTCATTTTCACTAATTTAATTTATTACCAATCAGTATCCGTCTAATATATTAAATCGTAGGTAAGTATTCCTGGCAAAAAAGAGAAACTTTTAGAAGAAATAATGTAACGAAAAATATTCTTTGGAAATAGGGGAAGATTTGTCATGAATCGAAGATTATTATTACAGACCTCCTGGTCGAGGAATAAAACTATTATTGACTGCAAATCCCGAGGTCATGGGTTCAAATTCCGGGGATTTTATTTTATTAAAATGAGCTGTTTCACAATGAAGTATTTTAGAAACAAAATGCAATATTTTTGCTGCACGTTCCGAAGTGGAAATGCATTCAGTATCATCCTGGTGAAAGACTACCATTTAGAATTAAACGTTGATTAACATGGCCGTTTGGTGACCAGAACTGAATGCCTAGACACTTCCCCACTGTCTCTTTCTCTTCCGCACTACCTTCAGCCTCTCAACATACCCCAATTGGGCATTCCATAGTCTCATTTTTCTGCAGACGGCTTGCGGCAGTATGAACTTGTGCGGTGTCGACTTTAAAAATAAAAACGAAGCCAAAACCAATATGGGTTGAAACATTTTTTTGTATTCACCGCCGATATCTTAATAACCGTAATATCTTCGAAAAAGCGAAATCTCAAATGAAAAAAATTAAAATAATTTATTCCAGAATCCAGATTAGCAATTCAGATCGGTCAGTGGCTGAGTGGCATCGCGTTTGGGTCCCACGCAGGCGTCGCGTGTTCGATTCCTCGGCTAGCTGAGTCCTCCATCACGACGCAAGCAACATTTTCTGCTTAATGTGGTGGTACTAGTAGATTTTCAAATATTGTTTGGTTATTCGTAACCCGGGAATATTTTTCTTTCTTTAAAAAAAGAACATAAAATAAAAAAATTAAATATTGTCGATGAAAAGTTTTTTAACCGTTACAAAAACTATTACGAAACTGACAACCATATCACCCTTTGAGAATGACATTTCTGAAGCCAACAATTGTTTCAATTTTCGAATAAACTCTTTAAATTAATGAATTAAATTGAAGTAGGTACTTATGATACTCATCCAAATCGAATATTTTAAATCTAATCAAGAATTAAAGGCATTTTAAATAGGTACCTATGTTAGGTACCAAATTTGATCAATATATAAGAATGAATGTTTCTTTGTTTGCCCTTTATGCGTTCATAAACCATTCATCCGATTGTGATGAAACTTTGGGGATTTGATGTGCGCGTGCCCGTGTTGGTTTTTATATATAATAGTGAGCTCTGGCGTTATGAAATTATTTCCCACATCATTCATCCGATTGCGATGAAATTTAAGTGAGTTGTTGTGCGTATGCCCTCGAAGGTTTCTATATGTACTGGTGAGCTCTAGCGTTATAAATTTGTATAAAAAATTGCAATAGGTGGTGCGCGATTAGCTTAAAGGATAGGTGTATTTAAAAATGGGAGGCGGGAGGGGGAGGGGAATCAGAGAAGGGCAGGAGTGGTTTAAGGGAGAAGGGAGGTGGAGGTGGGAAGGCGGGTAAAGTGAAGGGGAACGCGGGATTAGAAGGGCATGCGGGAGAGGAAGGGGAGGCGGAAGGGGAACTAATGGGAAAGGACACGCAGAGAGAAACGATTTCTTTATTTAAGTGGCATTGCAACGCATGCCGGGAATTTGATAGTTTATTGTAAAATATAATACATTGTTATCAAAATGTACACATGAAATTTACAAAATATTTTTTGTTATTGGTGCCTTTTGTTCCGCCAATGTATCTTTATTGTAGAGAGCTATGTAATGTTTTCTTAATGTTAAGTACTAATTTAAAATCAAGGCTGTATAAATTACTTCAAAAGATTTTTGTTCTAATGGTGCCTGGGGGAGCCGTAGAAAATGTAATAAATAATTGAAAATGAAAAAGAAAACTTAACTTCATGCCCATTTAACTTCAGCGGCAGACATCTCCGGCACCACAAAATTTTACTCATACACAATTTATTTCTTTATTTGTAATACGCCCGCACGAGCTTTTACAAACATGTGACATACATAATAATTTAGTGGACAGAATTCAAGAAGTAAAATTAGTAATTGAATTTATATAACAAAAAAAGAATCCAAGCAGAAGAATAATAATATACTAACAATAGTATTTATTTATGCGGTATGTTTTTACAGCCTTCTTGTAACTATTCCATGCAGTTGAACGCATCTACTAATTACGAGAAAGTGTTGCCAGCTGCATGCAATCTAAGCATAAGCGAATATCTAAATTACTTAGTTCTGATATTGTTGTTGCAATTAAAAAGATTTTTTGATCGAGTGGTTCTAATTGGCAAATGAAAGGAATTAGTGCTCAGAAAATAATGGCCGTCTATAATATCCACCAAAAACAACTCAAAAAATAATTCGTTTTTCAAAACTCGAGTGTCACTTTAATACTAGCGCAGACCCGTGAAAAATCACGGAATATAAAATCAAAAATTATTTTTTAAATGGAAATTAAAAAAAATATATTAATATTTTCCCAATAGAGAATCGAATTCCGATCGATTGCTTGGAAGACAATTATGCTCACCATTACACCACTAACTATTGAAAGAACGGGGTTTTAAATTCATTATTAAACATTGGTACTAGTTTCGGTTGTAGGTGCGTGGGTTTGTGCGTGATTTGAAAATGTATTCCTACGTAATGCATTACATTTTTCAAGTACAATGAGCTTTTTATTTTCAAAATTGGAACTGATAATTGAATTAAAATTGAGTACGTTGCTCGTCAAGTGTGAAAAATCTCATCAATCTCGGAATAGAACTGTAGATTTGTTTAAAAACAGAACCCACACCGGGACACTCTTTATGCAGGGTGTTGAGGGACGTACTTAACTCACTTACTAGTGATTCCTGAAATTATTTGAAGTAAAAAAAAAAAAAATTATGAAATTTTGGTCTTCGTTTTGAAGACAAACCTTTTTTTTGTCTTCATAACCAAACAATTTTTTTTCCACATATCATCACTGCTCACTCAGCATGATGTCACCGGAGCCATGTCAGCCAAAATATCACCGGAGACATTTATTTACATTTTTTACTTCAAATAATGTCAGGAATCACTGGTTAAGGTAAATCAAGTACGTCCCTTTACACCTTGCTTGTATCGGTTTGTATATTTGATTATTAAAAATGTAACTCGTTTTTTAGAAATTCTAGAATTTCATTAAAGGTTACAAATATTATATGTATCTTAGAAGACCTGTCCAAAATCTTGTTTCTTTATTATCTCAAAATTATGTTTTTGGAGTTGTTACACCTTTGAACTGAGTTATCGATATGTTACGGGAAAAAACAATATATATATATATATATATACAATTATGGTTTCAACGATTTGATCATTTTCACCAGAAGAGCAAAATTTAGGTTTCTCCTCTCGGACACTACCACAGCCCACTTCTGTCGGTTTACCTCGTCAGTGATCCCAGCATTCACATTGCACATCCAACATTTCGATCTTTTGAGGGTACATTCGGTTCCTGATCTCTGGGATCGCCCTCCTCTCATTAGCATTCAGATGGCCGGACAGGGAAAATGCAACAGGACACAGAACACAGAACACAGAATTCAGTCTATACTGATAGTTTGCTTGATGTACGCTATATCGTCGGCCGCTGACCGCATAGGTAGGTACTACAGCGCGTAGCGGCTCGCCACGTCACGGTCGCACAGTGGCGGATGTTTGAACGCTGGCGCGACATTGGTCTTCGATCGACTTGAACCCGAAATGATTTTTTTTCTTACTATTGAATTCCCGAGTGACCTCTGCCATTAGAAATTCCACTAAAATTAATACCTGATACTCAATTACTATTATCGTAGAACAGAGTTGTACGGAAAGCGCGTTTTCGCTAAGGTTTTGGGAGGCGGGTTTGGGTACCGCCGCCCCAGGAACCATTTATTGGATAACCAACACCTCTGCCATAGGTCACCCCAAGTGGTTCGCTACGTTTGGTGACTTAGCACGGGTGCCCGGGTTCATGGAGTGAGGTTTGTCTGGGTTTTGGCGGCAGATGCGTCTGTCCATCAGCTACATGGCAGGCCAGTTCGGGAGAGAACGGTTGAGAGAGTCCCTTTGACTTCTCTAGCCATACTCTCTCGGAACATCGCCTTGCGAGGGTTGGATGCATACGTCGTCACTCCTGAACACGCTGACCCCCACATTCCTACCTATCCTTAATACCCTTTCCTTCCCGGAACTTCCTCTCCTTCCTTTCCTAAAAATACCCTCGACACAGCATCCCCAAAGATGACATAGGCCATGAGGGGAGTTATTTTGCTCAGGGCCTCCTGTGTGGAGCTAATGTAAAAAAAAGGTGTGTAGAATCAGGTTTTTTGTGTGCTTACCGTTTAAAAACCGAATAGCGCTTAATCCCAAACATGGGAAAATCTCAGTACAGCCTCAGTATAGACACTAACCTATTTACATACATTTAAGGATCATTAACCCTTTTTCTTATTACTAAACTTATCTTTGTAAGCCATGTAATAATTTGTAAAGTGTATGTTCAACAATAGAAATAAATAAATTAAATGAAAATTTTAAAAACTAAGCACTTGGAAAATTGTTCAAGGTACGTGCTTTTTATTCAAACAAAAATTAGAATATATATATATTTTTTTAAATACGTGTATTATCTTGAATAAGAGTTAACATTGTTTTGTCTTAAATGGAGTAGAAATAACAAACTTCACAATTTTTAAAATTATATTAAAGCTTTGTTTTTGTCCACGAAAAATTATATTTTGTTATCAAACATCATGATTTACTCCAGTAATTACATTTTTAAGGAAAGTATTATTTGTATTTTTTTATATTCACATTTAAACTCCTTTACAGATATCTATGAAAGATCATTTTATCACATTTGGTATATATGCTCAATTTAATATTTTTCTACTGCGATCATGTATTAATTTTTCTTTAATTTTTACTATTTGTGTTTGAAGTATTATAATATTGTTACCAATAACATACAATATTTAGCGCACAAATTATTTTTCATTTTTTTAACTATTTGAAAGCATTGACAACATTTCGATTAATTATAATTAACATAAAAAAAATGTTTACATAATCACATTCCCAAAAGATCTTGCCGACATTTACTACCCTTTTACTTTAACAACACCAGGACACTCTCTTACCAAAATTCCCTGATTCCGAGACTTCACAATCTCGAAAATAAATATTCTGATCTAGGAGATATATTTCACCTTAAGAATAACCAGTATAAACATTGTTTATTCCGATTCTTTTATAAATCTAGACCCAAATAGTCGTGGATAATTTCTGCAATTTTTGTTAATATTGAATATCTTTTTATGTATGACTACTTATCATTTTTAACGATGTATTTTATTTTATATTATATGCTATTGTTGTAACATTTTTTTCATTTTATTATATTTTCTTTATTGTTTTAGTTTTAAAATATTTAAAAGTACTGTGATACTTAACTTATAAACAAAGAATGTAAAAGCCCATTAGGGCGTTTAATAAATAAATAAATTTGATTAGATAAGTGGTATTTACAAAGTAATTCGTTTTCATTTAAATAAAGTATCATTTCATAAACCACCGAACGGTTGAACGCCGAGAGCGGTGCCGCTCCAAAACATCAAAATCCACCACTGTGCGTCGCGTCACTGGCCGCTCCATACCGGCCAAAGGCAGTAAAACAAATTGAACATTTACGCCCGTGTTAAACTTAAACGACTTCTGTCCAGATACAAGGGGCAGAGTTTGCTCTCTGATTGACTTTTATTTTATCGCGGCAATAAAAGCTCGTTTGCTCCTGGCATGATCCATGGGTGCAGTTATCGTGGCAGTTTGTGGGGCTGCGATGGAAATCAACGGCCGCACAACGGATCGATCTGATTCCAACAAGCAAATTAATAATTAAGCAGTCAAAACGGCAACAAAAAAGTGTTAGAAATCTATTTTTGTGACTATTCGGGCCTTTCCATCAAATATTAGAATTTTTGATGGCATCACTCAGTTTCTAATGATATTTTTATAATTTCATACCAACTTATTATTAGGGGTATTTTTGAAGTCGGTGATTGGTAAATAATAGTAAATAATGCATAAAAATACTAACGTACATAAAGATAGCAGTCAATGTTTCACATTCACAAACCTACCTTACACCCAACATAATAAAATTGCAAAATATATTATGTAAAAATGTTTTCAAAATTGATCTATTGTGTAAAAATGTGAATTAATAGGTAAATACTGTAATACATAGAAATAAATAAATAAATAAAAAGAAAAATATGCGTTGAAAATAAAGATAATATTGATAGGTCTTAGCCGAAGTATGATACAATTAATGACCGAAAGGGAAAGGGTAGTCCAGAAAGGCTAATGTCCTGGGTTCAATTCCTAGATACGACCATGTCTTTTTGGATTTTTCTTTATCATATTTTCATTTGAGAGTCGCTAATATTATCTTCAATGATACATTTACTGTTGTGAACTCCTGCATCTCATCGACTTCAAGGTACCTAATCGAACAACAAGGCAAAATATACTATTCTGCAACAATAATTATGGAACCAACTACCATATACATGCACCTATTCCACGATTTCACACACTTGGAAACAAATTCACAATAAATATCGACGTATTTACCTTTATAATATCCATCGCGTAGGGGTTATTGCATACAGATGTGTATTTTTATATGTATCTACAATGTATATGTACGTTCAATGTATGTTCCCCTGTCACCTGTTAATTTTATAATTACTAACATAAACTATATTGGGGGTCAGTGTGTCCAGGAATGATGGACTTATGAATCCATCCCCACCACTAACGTGCAAGATGATGTTCTAAGAAAGTCCTGATGGAGAGGACAAAAAGTCTATCTCAACCAGTCTCTCCCGATTCGGCCTGTCAAGCAGTTGGTGAGCAGATGCATGTGCCGCCAAGATCCGTACAAACCTCACCCCCATGAACCCACCCTTGCTAAGACACCGAACGTGGCGAATCACTCGTAGTGATGTATGGTAGAAGTGTCGGTAATCCAATCAATGGTTCCCACGGCAGCGATATCTATACCCGCCTCCCAAATTGAATAAAAGAGATTTGCGAAATACGGCGTCAGTTGTTTCACAAAATCGAGAGATAAAGAACCCTGAACGGGTTAACACAATTTATCTCTTAGTTTGTAACTGATCACGCTACATCTTTTGTCTATTGTACTTGAAGGGTTACCATTAAGCTTTGTTGATGTTGATTTTGAGCTGGTGTAGTTATTGGATTGTTTCATAGACTTCTAAGAGCATCAATTCAATACTACAAATGTGACCCTTGTGTAAGCCAAGCGGTGGTGGTTTTCCTCTAAGGTGACTTCGTGGTGTGAAATCCTATACAAAAATAAAAGATAAACGCGCCATTCTAATTTCATGTTAAAAATTCACCCATCCGGCTTATACTGCCCAAGGGCGAGTCCGGAAGGAATCCCATTTGTGCGTTATGAATATTAGCGTCTAAGACAATGTTCTTATAAAACCTAACGGCGCCAGAGCGGTAGTCGTGCAAACCTTAGTTTTTACTAGGTGACCTTGTGCGCAACGAATATGAATTTTTTTAACACAAAATTGTGTGGAATACCACTTTGGAAGAATTGACTGATTTTTAAATTAAAATAAGTTAATTACTGAACAGAAGTTTTTTTTTTATTTAAAAAATAAAATGATTTCTTAAATAAATTAATGGTTCCGGCAATTAATTTTTTGTCACCTATGGCCGAATTGTATTTTGTTGCTGGTTCGCTAATATCTTGTGCATTGATATGACGCTCCTTTCAGAAAATAATTCCCGTCAAGGCCTACATCATCTTTAGGGATGGAGTGTGGAGGGACATTTTTGGAAAGCAAAAAGAGGAAGTTCTGGGAAGGATAAAGTTGTGAGGGGTAGATAGAAATCTAGGGGTCTGTGTATTCAGGAACGATAAAAGAATGAATCCATCCCTCCCACTGAGGTGCAGGGCGATGTTCCGAGAGAGCCCTTGCAGCAGTTTGGGGCCAGTACCTGCTTTTTCTAGCGATTTGATTCTAGTGTTCTAGCCACGCGTTTGCCTGAGAGTATTTACAGCCGGCCGTTATTATACAGAGAGGAGAGTAGTAACGTGAAGTTTGGTCAGTTGGTTCCTGGGAGTTCGTGGTTGAGCAGCTGGACTTCAAGCCGTCGAAGGTCATGGTCATAATTACGCGTGAGCGAACAATTTTATTAATCATCATGAGATAATTCCTAACTTTGTTAATTTAGCATTAGCGTTTCAATAATCCTTTTCTAAATATGTATAGCTATTATACAGGCGCCCTTCAGGATTTTTATTGTAATGAAACCATTTTGGTTATACCACATGTTTCCGAGAATCGAGTTTAAACATTAATTGATTCATCATAGGTGATCAACCACCCCTGTAGATTCATTAAATAATTTTCATGCTCTACCTTTTGTAAAATTGAGTCTTAATAAATCTGCATCTAGTTACTTGGAAATTCCGTCCGCCCAACGTGGGGCGCCAAATTGTGACGGAAATCTTCACATAACCGCGTTGGGCGGCAAATTGTAACAGTAATACCTACCGTTTTATCCTTTTACTTGTCCGCCATCCAAAGTAATACATATGTTCTCATAATTAAAATATAATATTTGATCCCTTTCGGAATGTGGGTAGTTCAATGAAGGAAGACGGAATTTCCAAGTAACTAGATGCAGATTTATTAAGACTCAATTTTACAAAAGGTAGAGCATGAAAATTATTTAATGAATCTACAGGGGTGGTTGATCACCTATGATGAATCAATTAATGTTTAAACTCGATTCTCGGAAACATGTGGTATAACCAAAATGGTTTCATTACAATAAAAATCCTGAAGGGCGCCTGTATAATAACTATACATATTTAGAAAAGGATTATTGAAACGCTAATGCTAAATTAACAAAGTTAGGAATTATCTCATGATGATTAATAAAATTATTCGCTCACGCGTAATTATGACCATGACCTTCGACGGCTTGAAGTCCAGCTGCTCAACCACGAACTCCCAGGAACCAACTGCTCAAACTTCACGTTACTACTCTCCTCTCTGTATAATAACGGCCGGCTGTAAATACTCTCAGGCAAACGCGTGGCTAGAACACTAGAATCAAATCGCTAGAAAAAGCAGGTACTGGCCCCAAACTGCTGCACCCTACCTGAGAGATAAAAAGATCTCCCTCAACCAGTCTCTCCCGATCCGGCCTGCTAGTTGGTAGGCATCCGTCGCCAAGACCCGGAAAAACCTCACCCCATGAACCCTGGCACTCTTACTAAGTCACCAAATGTAGCAAACAACTTGTGTAGACCTTTGTCAGAGGTGTTGCCTATCCAATTAACGGTTCCCGAAGTGGCGGTAACCATGCCCGCCTCCCAAATAATTATATATGGAAAAATATATACAACATCAAAAAGACCAACATAGAACTTTTTCATACATCTGAATTTTTTCCTCGTTATTTTTATCTCCGATTGAAGGCCCAACAAGATAGGCCAAGAACTAGGCAAGCAGTCAAGACATTAGATGCAGTGGGCATCGTCCTTAACAACACATACCTGAAATAATTAACCACTCCGCAGATTAAATTTAATAATAAGACAAAACCTTAAATTAGGGAAAAGGCTCTAATGAACTTTTGAGTGCGGAGGTGTCGCGATGGCGGTGTGCGAAAACTCTCCGCAGCAAAGTACCCTCCGAGGGAGCAAAGGCCACCAGGGAGGTCTTTGAAAAATTGGTTCAGCCTAAACCCTTTAATTATTTCTTCGCACAAAGCCATCTGCCCGAGCTCCGAGTACAGAAAACTACCAGCAAAAAGGGCTTCTTAAAACAATTGTTTTTTTTTCCACGAAATGAATACTCGTAACTTTCGCCTGGCATAATTAAAAACGGTTTTTAAAATTAATTACCATGCTAATTCGCTTTTCGTTTTGACGGTGAATTATGAGAACCTTTCGTAAAATTAAATGCGCATTATAAATATAAAAACATTACTATTTAAAACTCCTTTGTAGTAATAATTAATAATGTTAATATTCATCTACCTTTAACAAAATATTTTAGATTTTTGATTATCTTAATTCTTAAAATAACTTAATTATCTTAATGAATTTTGATCTCTTAGTATCTTGATTCTTGGATATAAATTATATTCCTTGAAATACATGGATTTAATTATGATGTATAATCCATACTAATATTATAAATGTGAAACTGCTCGAGTTCGTTTATGACCTTTTCACGCAAAACACAATATAAAGACTTTAATAATTCTTTCACCAATATAAAGCTAAATTATATGCGCAGACTACAGGTTGTATATGATGGTAAGCTCTGGCGTTATGAAATTATAAATATTAATATATTATATTTGTTATACGTTTTCTGTCGCTAACAAAAGCGAGTTTTTGCTAACGTCAGAAAAAAATCTTTTCTATGGAAACAATGTTGATATATTTTTGGGCTCTATGCTGGTAGATACTCAGTCCACTGGTCAGCTACTACTGCAGAAAATTCAAATATCAGAATTCGGTTTTTTTTTTGACAAGCTTCTGTTTTGCAATAAATGTCAGATAAGAGTTCCTACATTAAAAATATAATTTGTAACGATTATAAAGACTGAATAATAAATAGTGTAATTTTTTAATTATATTAACAAACTTCCAAATATTTAATTAAAAATAAACATCCGAAATGTTTGTAAGCGCATAAATTCCGAACAAATTAACAAAATTGGATAATTCTTTTTTTCTTTGAGCTATAGCTTTATGAAATTTAGGTGGCAGGCGAGATGTTTGAAAACTGAATGTAAGGGAATGAATGTATGGAATGCGGGAGGGGGTGGGGGTGAGGAGAAGGGGGGATAATTGATAAGTTCAACCGCTACAGTAATTTCCCGTAATACCATGCGAGCGAAGCCGCGGGGAAAAGCTAGTAATTAAATAATTGATTATATTTTTTCTATACATTCTCAGAAAATTTGATTCTCTGGAAGCTATTTTATTTATCTTTGGTGCCAACTGTCAAGCCAGTGTCTACTTTTTTTTAATATAAAATCGTTAAATTAAGTAAATCGTTTAATAGACTTTGAGCTTTTGATGAGTCTGTAGAATGCGGACAAAAAGAGCAAATTCTACAGGATGTTAGATCTTCAAATAATCCAAAATTATTTTCTTCTTAATTTCGACCTCTCGGTCCGTATTGTCAACAATACTCATAATGACAATATTTCATCGGAATGGCCCAACTCTCCTCTATTATTTACTGGTGGCTCCAAATCTCCAAAACTCTCCTAACTGTGGTAATGTTTACCATAATAATTCTAACGATTGAATATTTTATTGAATTTAAAATTAATTTTCAATATTATCAGCCGAATGCATTGCCTAAAGTTATTGAATCTCCCAAATATAACCTATAATAAAATAATTTCAAAAATTCCCTGGTTATTTCTGACTCCCTCAAAAAACTGAAATTCAGTCTTCTTTATCCTGATGATCACGTAATGATCACATCGTAGGTATGCTAAACAAACATCAATTAACTTTACGTCTTTATCTATTTTAATTTTTGTTCTCTCTCTTCTTTCTTTTTTCTCTCCTTTTCTTTTTTTGTACAAAAAATAAATGTTAATTCATCTAAATTTGACTGCCCTAAAACGGGAATTCCTGCTAGTTGGACAGTCAAAACTTTACACACATATATATATATATATATATATATATATATATACTAGCTTTTCCCCGCGGCTTCGCTCGCATAGTATTACGGGAAATTACTGTAGCGCTTGCACTTATCAATTATCTCAAAATAAACAAATCGCAAGTGCGCCCCACGGTTGAATTTGGCAGCCACCTCTGGTCTGGAGCCCTAAAATACCTAAAAAAAAAAAAAAAAACCTCGACTCTGTGCAGAAACGGTCGGTCCGTTTGATAGATTCTCCTAACTTAACAAACGGATTGCAATCTTTAGAGCACAGGCGTCAGGTGGGAATGCTGTACTTTCGTTACCGGTATTACAATGGAAGATGCTCCTTGAGTTCAAGAGCTCGGCTGTGGAACAATTTGCCGGCCTCTGTGTTTCCTCCCTCCTACAACATGGGTCATGTTTACTCCTTTCTCTCCTCAAAAACACTCTCCACACAGCCTCTTCAAAGATGACCTAGGCCCTGAGGGAAATTATTTTCCTCAGGGCCTCCATTGTGGAGTTAATGTAAATGAAAAAAAAAGCTACCCAAACGGATGGCGATACAGCTCCCATGGCTTTACTTTACGTGAGGTGATATGCATTGTTTTGGGGAAGAAAATAAATAAAAAAAATCATTTGTGCGTATTCTTGGTTTTATTTTAATTTTGATGTTGAAGTTGAGCATGATTCTAATCACACTTTAACTGTAGTCAGCACGACTCAAAAAGATGCTTAAAAGAAACGTTTTTTTACCGTCCCAGCATTTTGTTTAAGCTTTCTCACGCCAGGGTGCGCTGATCGCGAAATAACAAACCGCAAGTCCCAGTCCGGGCCTTAATTAGTCCCTTATTGTCACCGCTTCCGTGGGGTAGGTTGTTAGCTAAACCACCCTACTTAACTCCGCCTTATTAACAGTGCTAATTAATTAAGGTCCTTTTTTATTTCGCGTTATTATCACTAAGGCGTATTTGCAAAGAGCAAGCAAATAGAAAAGGAAGAAATGGAACAACTTAAAGGGATAAACTTCAGAAGTTTAAAGTCACATTAGAACCCACAGAAAACTATATATTTATACACGTAACCTACTTCAAAGTATATAGATAAGTCTTCCATTCTATTCACTCCACAGTGCGATCAACTTTTGACATACATTCAATGGTAATCACATCGCATTTGCCTATTTTATATACCCTTCGTGTATTCAAAAAATTGAATTTTGGACACGTGTAATACGGTACTTGCTTTTCCTCTTTACCGCCACAAAATATTAAGCCTTTTTATTTATTTTTTATTGTACAGAAAAATAATTAATTTACAACAAATAAATAAATACAATAAATTAACAATATCTATTGCCGGTCAGTGGCTGAGTTGGCATCGCGTCTGGGTCTCACCCAGACGTCGGGAGATCGATTTCTCGGCTGGCTAAGTCATCCATCAAGAAACAAAGAAAATTTTCCGCTTACCGTGGTGGTAAGCGAAAAACTCATCAGATGGATGACTCATCGGGTCGGATCGGGAAACCCTGTGGACTCTCTCGACTCTAATCCCTTGCTTCGCAGTAGGGGAATGGATTCATATGACACTCGTGAACACACTCCTACTGTCAGATTCCTACCCACCCTGATATACCTTTTTCCTTCCCAGAACTTCCTCACATCCCTTTCCTGTAAAAGACACTCAGCACAACATCCCCAAAGATATCATAGATTCTGAGGGAAAACACTTTTCTTGGAGCTTCCTGCGTGAGGTTGATGTATAAAAAAGGCGAAGCAGCTCCTACGCGTAACAAAAATGTCAAAGTACTATACTACTATTAAAATTAAACTTCTTTTAATTAAATTATGCATTATTTATTAAATATAAAAAAAAACAATAAATAATAATTAAAAGGGACTTCCACCAATAAAATTCGTATCAATAAAAATAACAAAAATCATTCAGGGTTTAGTTAAAGCAATAATCTTTTTTGTCTAATCAAATGAGTGATGAAGCTTGTTCAACGTGAAACCCGTTCATCATCAAACGCGTACTTAATATAAAGTGGCAAAAAAACTTTGTAAGCGTCATTCTATTAATTTACAATGTTTTAAAATACCCGTAAATATGTTTTTACTGTATTGCTTTCAAATTAGTAATGAAAGTTTGTAGGTTCGAAAATCTTCTTTCCATAATTTATCAAAAATGTGACACCAATGAAATTTAATCAGTGCCTATTTCCAAAAGCTTTTCTTTACTTCTTAATTCAGCGTGTCCCTTCACTGCTTAAAGCTCGCCGCGGAGTGAGCGAGCGCCCTACGTTAAGCAACACCAGCCGATCCCTGTTATAAACTATAGATTAAAAAACTTCAGGACTTAGAATCCGGCTTTCCCTCCAAGCCTCGAGCCCCGAGCCCCAAGCCCCTGGACTTGCGAACTTTAAATGAAAGTTAAGTAAAGTCAGGGAAATTAAGAAAGAAGGAAATATAATGTGCGAAGCATTTAAGGAATAAAGTGAAACGGTGAATAAAGATAAGTTGATAACGTTCCTGTCGGAAATTTTTAAAGCACTCTCAATATAATATAATGACCTTATGAAAGGAAACAGGAAGAAGACGTGTTTGGAAGTTGGAAGTTGGAAGCTGGGGGTAAGAGGGGTGTTAAAAAGAGAAATGAAAGTCGAAATATGAAATGTTAATTCGTAAAGTGGTCATTGGGGAACGATTTAATGTGGATCAACTGCCTTTAATTTAACTTTGTTCGCTTTTTGTTTTATTTATTTCGTTAATTTAAATTTGGGGCACGGGATTTGAATTCCTTACGAGGGCTATTAAAATTAATATTATTTAAATATTGTCATCATAATATCAGATTTTTTTTTATTTTTCGCTGATATAAATTTGGTACCAAGCAAACTTGATTCGCAAGTTTAAATATTTATCTTCAAATGTTGTTCGTTTATTAATGATATCGTATCGCTGCGTAAATGCATTGCAAATATAAGTCAAAAAATTAAAATTTTCATTTAAACATTGAACTAAAGTCTTAGCATAGATTTATATTATCATATTAAATGAGAATGTTATTAATTTAATGAAAACAAATAATTTAATAATGACGCCACAAAGTGAATTTGCGAATTTTGAAAAAAGAAAATGTTATTATTTTGAATATTTACGCCCTTAAGGTTTTTACATAAAACAATTAACATAAAAATACCTAAAGTCAAAAGTACCAAGTAAAGTCCATCTGTATTTATCCAAAGTCTGTGTGTCTAGAGTAAATAGCAAAAATCAACAACAGAGAAGAATTAGGGTGTAAATGAGGTAAATATTAACATATACAGTAAGTTAGTATTATTTATTGTAATTAGTTCAGTTTTTTGCTTAAAATACTTGAAATATTTATTCATTTATTTATTGATCAACGCCCTTTTTCAGGGCTTTTATCAACAGATAAATAATTACAGATGCTTAAGATTGCGATATTTTAGGTTTGCAGTTGGTAATACTTGACCGCATGCGGCTCTTTGCATAGGCGTCTGCGGCTCTTCGGACATCAATTGCATTTTCACCTCTCAACCAGCCTTATGAGATTATTTTTTCCGAACACAAAACTGGTTTTAATGTAATAAGGAATCTATGCGCGAGTCTGCTAATAGAAACATTAAAACGGGCAGAAGTGTGATATTACGGAAAGAATGTAGATAACACAAAGCAAATCGTAATTGTCGTTCCACCACATTTTTACCACAGTGCGTTTACACCACCGCCCCCTCCCGTTGTAATATGGCTCTCTGATATATTTGATATCCTGTTTCTTTGACAAATTGGCTCTTCTCACTGGATAAACTGCCGATCCCTGGTCTAGATCTTGGAGGCGGGTGCATTTGGTCACCAACTGCATGGCGGGCTATATCGGGAGAGACTAGTTGTGGGAAACCTTTCTAAGAGTCTAAAAAGTCATTAAAAGCTATGAAAAAAAGGAAAAATAACTTAACCTAACGTAACCCATTTAACTAAAAAAAAATCATCTCTTTTAATGACTTTTTTTACGGAGGTGATGGGTTGATTGGATTCTGAGTTATCCGATCACCCCTTTCAGTCTCCAACCCATCGCCTTGCAGTGCAATAGAAGAGATGTATTCATAAGTCCGTCACTCCTGGACACATTGATCCCTAGATTCCTTCCTACCCCTCTTACATTTTCCTTCGCAGAACTCTTTCTCTTTCCTTTTTCTAAAAATATCCTCCACACAGCAAACGCAAAGAGGACGTAAGCCCTGGGCGTTTTTTTTTATACTCAAGACCTCCTGTGTTGAGCTTACATAAGAAAAATCTTGACTAAAACATTTTTTTGAGAAACTAACTAAATAAATGGTATTATCTCTCTATATAAGTTGTGTCGGTACTGAATAACAATAACAACAAAGCGATATAAAGGGCCGATAAACGATCTTCCAATATGTAAAAAGTGGACAGACAATAATAACGCATGCATTAAAATACAATGATAGATAATTCTGCAGTTTGTTTGCATGGATATCCCATGAATATTCAAGGCTCCCATTATATTCTCGCGTCACGAAGGACAACATACAAAAACAAATTGAAGTCCGGCGTTCCGAATCTGACCTTCATGCTTCCATTGTGTTTTTTGTACATTGTATCTGGCCAACTAGGGCATCTACCATCGTGTTGCCGGTTTTCGGAGAAACGGTTTACCGGTATATGTAACGACAAAATTAAAATATCTTCCCAACACAGGTGAGCTCCCAGTGTGGAAGATGTTATACTGACATTTAAAAAAAAATACTCATACATTTCTCATAAATTTCACACTACAGCCATTTCTAAAAAAAATGATTTTAAACTCTAACTATAATTCAGTAAGAAAAATTTAGTTTAATAATTTACCTAATTTTGAGTATAAAAACCCTTACTTAAATTCAATGTGTATAATTTAGATAGATAAAATAAGAATAATTTTTTTAAAACAATATTATAAAATTTAAGAGAGCTTTCTCTTCAGCAGGAACACTCGACCGGTCAGTGTTGATAGTGCGTCTGTGTCCCACCCAGGAAGCGTCGTGAGTTCAATACCTCGACTGGCTAATTACTCCATCACGAAACAAGCAACATGTTATATGTTACCATTTCTATACTTGTACACTATGTATGTCTTAGAAATATTTACAAAAATGTTACTAATTCCCAATTTATAGAACCCCTTAGCACGTTTCACCTCATGACGTTTACAAATAATATTGCCTATTATGGTCCTTTGACTCAAATGTGTCGACTTTATTGTAAGATAGTGTGCTGAAGTAGAAATTTTCGTCGAAAATTTTTACAGATTCAGAAAAAAGTTCTTTTTTTTACGTTAGCACAGGCCGAGGTTTTTTTTAAGGAAATGAAGGAGGGGAAGTGCTGGAAAGGAAATAGGTATGAGAGATGGGTAGGAATCTGTGGGTCAGTGTATCCAGGAGTGACACACGTATGAATCTATCCTTCCAACCGCGGTGCAATGCTACGGGCCGAGGGATTCTGTCTGGAAAGTATAAAAGACTTTCCTCAACTGGTCTCTCAATCCTGCCCACCACACGGCAGGTGGGCAGATGCATCGGTTGCCAAGACCTAAACAAATCTCACTTCATGAACCCGAGCACCCCTGCTAAGTCATCAAACGTAGCGAACCACTTGGGGACCTACGGCAGAGATGTTGGTTATCCAACAAATGGTTCCCGGGGCAGCGGTAGCCTTACCCACCTCTCAAATTGAGAATAATTTTGTATTTTTATTTTTATATTGTGTATCCTTTGAAAGAGAAGGTTTTTGTTATTTCATGTACCCATTTGCATATTAACTGAGTTTTTATAACTGGATGATACTGCGTAGGTGAGATTATCCGTAAAACCCAGTAATGATAAATAAATAAATAAAGTAATACTTTCACAAATTCTAAAAACTACCGGTAAACCGGTATAAACTTCATAATAATGCCGATTAACCGTTTATGCCATTTCTTGATAATTTGGCATGCCCTACGTCCAGCATTCGCTTACACTGTCTACACGCCGCTTTACTCAAGCTCACTGCGCGTGGAATATCAATAAACTGACAGCTACTATCAAAACTGATGGAAATCGATTGTAGAGCTGTGGGCAGACGACCACAATAATCAACTCGATTAATTCAATTTATTTTGATTGAACGAAGGCGAATAAAGAGTATGTCTTGAGATTACTTTGGCATATCTTGAGCTGATGTGTAATGTACAACAACGGAACGCAAACAAAAAAAGTTTAATAAAATTATGAATTTGACAGGAGTGGGCAAATAAAAAAGGATTCCATAACAGTTGATCTCCCGACAGTTAGCCTTCCGGCGAACTTATATACAGTATGCATTCGATTTAGGGTAAATATGGTGTACCTACTTACGTGAATATAACTATGTGTCCCCGAAGAGGTGTGCAGAAAGGATGTACCTACATACAGCCGAATAACCACTGGAGCGACAGCGCAATTTAAAACTTTTTTCTCCGATTGCTCGACATTTTTTGGTGATCATTTTGAATATTTTCCGCCCAAATTAAAAAAAAAAATCATAGCTCCAAATTTTAATATGGAGACATACAAACTGATTATAGTTCTATATAGCCAATTAATTCACCTATCTTTTGTCGATTATCACATAATTGTAGAAATTATAAAAAAAAATATTATAAAATCGTAAACTTCTACTTAATTACTTACAAATAAGAGATAATTTGCCAAAATTGGCAGCAAAGCAATCCGAGGTATTTTAAATAATGCCATATTGTGGCAAAAAGCGCTCCAGTGGATACCAAAGCGTAGAGCGTATTTTCTTTCAAATGCATCAAGGATAAAACTTCTTATCTATACACCGCATGTAGTATATACCATGTTGATATCCATACCAATTTACCATTAAAGGTTTTTTTTATTTGACTGTACGAGGTTAGGTTGAAATTGGTAAATAACGCGCAAAAAGAAAAAGAGAGAGCATCTCGCATTGACAAAATTCATTGAATAGATAACATTATTGAAGCTTTTCAAAAATATTGAATCCTCTACTAGACCGTGTATGCATAACACTAGATTGAATAAAAATGATACAAAAGATATTTCAAGTTATAAAACCACATTCGGACAAAGAAACTACACATACTTTGCAACAAAACTCCATAACACCCTTCCCCAAGATATAAAACTAATAAAAAATTCTAATGAATTCAAATCAAAAATAAAATTATGGCTTTGAGAGGTCAATGAAAAAACCCTTATGATGACACTAAAATCGACATAGAAGACAAATAAACTATATTTAAATAACATTAGTCCGCCTCGGAACTGGACCCCCTAGTGAGGTGGACTAAGAAATACAATATTTATACTTAAATTTACCATTAAATTTTGTATATACAATTTTTTTTTTTTTTACATTAACTCCACACAGGAGGCCATGAGGAAAATAATTTCGCTCAGGGCCTATGTCATCTGGTCTTGAAGAGACCCATGTTGTAGGAGGGAGGAAACACAGATGCCGGCAAATCGTCCATAGCCGAGCTGTTGAACTCAAGAACGAGTCGAAAAAACGACCCGTTCTCATGTGACAAATGTCAACCGTGTACATATGTTGGGCGCGCGTTTGGCGTGTCTCCCGTCTATGCGCCGGTGCCGAAGGGATTAATGACGCTAATTCCTTAGAGCATCTTCCATTGAAATACCGGTAGAACATGGATAGCATTCCCACCCGACGCCTGTGCTCTAAAGATTGCAATCCGTTCGTTAAGATGGGAGAATCTATCAAACGGACCGCCCGTTTCTGCACAGAGTCGATGTTATTTTTCAAGTATTTTGGAGCTCCAGACCAGAGGTGGCTGCCAAATTCAACCGTGGGGTGCACTTGCGATTTGTACAGGGATAGCAGTTGTGTACTATTAATCTGCGGGCCCTGTACAGTACGCCCAGTTTTTGAGAAGCTAACTTTACTCTGGCTTCGATGGAGCCCCCATACCTGAGCTGGTCACTTATAGTTACACCAAGCATATCAATGGAAGGTCTGTTCGGAAGATTACTTCCGTTGAAGAAGACTAGATTTTCATTTCGATCCCTTTTAGACGTAATCAGACATGATTGGGTCTTTGAAACATTGAATTCGACGATGTTATTCTTACCCCAAGAGAAAACACTCTCTAGGTAACCATCCATTCTTTGCTTCAAAGCCCTCCGAGCCGTTGGAGTTTGTGTGCCCCTTGGGGGCTTGTCAATTATTTATTAATTATTTGATATAGTCGCTAAAATAAAAATAAATAAAAACAAACACCTTCAAATAATGCGTCCCATCTAGATTTGACTGGATGCCAATGTCACCAATGTCGCGATATACTTAGTATCTCTTGCTTACTCTATCTCTCTTGCACTGCCTGACATCGTACATCAACATTCCATTTGATTTTGCATTTGAAATTTACATCCGATCGGTCCTTGGATTATTCTCACTCTCAGGCAAATCTGTAAAAACCCTGCATTATAATTTTTTTTGTACAATCTGTTTTCTATTTTTTTTTAACTAATTGTTAGTTTTGTTTATAGTTATGGGCGTTGAATCCTTGGAGCGAATTGATGGATTTGTATTCTTAATAATATGTTTGCAAAGGACTGCGAGGCTGATAAGGACATCGCCAAAAGGGTGAATGTAGGAAATTCAATTCACAAAGGACCAAATGCAGTAGTCACTAATAAGAAGTTGTGAAAGGAAGCCAGGCTTGTAATCCACAACGGGCTTTTGATACCATACCTGATATATTCCCGCAAAGCTTGGAATTGGCGTAGGAAAGACAAAAGTAGGCAGAGTGCAGCATTATGATAGAGAAGAATATAAGAGCGGTGTAAGTGTATTGAAAAACCGGCTGCGCCATTTTAATTGATATTGAGTGTAAGAGGTAAGTAGGTAACTTGGTTCTAGAACAGTTTTTTTACTTTATTATAAAACTTATATCTTTATGTACCCATTTATAGAATACTAGTTGGGTTACCCGGCTTCGCTTAGGACAATAGAGTGTTCTGGAATATTCCACATTGATGTTCCTGATTCCCTGTTCCCGAACATTCCACAATTTTTCAAAATGTTTCAGGATGTTCTGGAATTTGTGGAATTCTCTCCAATACTCTGGCTGGAGTGTTCGGTTTCGCTCAGGGAGTTGATGTGAGATTGAATTGACGTTCGAACCAATGACGGATCTTGCTTTATACACCCCTACCAATGGGTTGCCCTACCCATACAAAAAAGGTTTCTAATGTTCCAGAATAATGTTACAGAACGATATGTTTTTGGGTTTTCACGGCCAAAAAGTATTTTTGTTATTGTTTTTGGGGTGTTATGCCGTGTTTCGCTAACTCCTTCTTTAGCCAACGTTTCGGACAGCGTTATAGTGTCCATCATCAGGGCAGATGAGCCTGGCTCATCTGCCGAAACACGGCATAACACCCCAAAAACAATAACAAAAATTACAGAACGATGTTGCAGTACATTACACAACATTCGGTAGTGTTCTGGAATGTTCCACAAAGATCTGGGACGTTCCGAGATGTTCCTGAACATTTCACAACATTCCAGAATGTTCCAGGATGTTCTGAAATGTTGTGGAATGCTCAAAAGTACTCTCGAAAATTCTGGTCTATTCTAGAAATTTCAAGAGGCGAAACTTTCAGCCCTTATATCTTCAAAAGCACGCCCTTCAAATAAAAACGGGAACATTCACCCTGGAGGGGGAATAGAGATCTACCACACCGCATAACTCCCTTGATCGTACTGGGACTCGTTTCTGAGTTTTTGCGTGACGAATGTTTTTTTGGACTTTGGTTTATAAAATATATTGATTATTAATTCAGACTAATCTAATAAAGCTAACAAGGCTGAGGGAGATAGCTCTAATCTATAAGAAGGCTTATCTGTTCAATTGTGGTTTCACTCTACATTATGTAAAACAATTCAGCATCCTTCTAACCCCACAGTGTTGTCTTGTTCTAATTTGTCACGCCAGATTTCCGGGATCAAAGAAGAGTAGACCTAACCTCGCCTAATCTTACGCATTGTAAAATTTGCATTCATAATGCTAGTAAAACATCGTTTCAAAACTGAGATGGGCAGATGCTTAGTTTATAACTAATTCAATTCTGGAAGTAACTGTGCTTTGGGTAATTCTAACATATGTGTGAACAGTAATTGACAATTACTTTGATTACGAAAACTCCATTTTGGTCCCAATGTAAATATAACCTTCAACCACAATTATTATCTCCGTTTACATGATCTTCGAGAGCCTTCTGGCGTTCAGCTTTGGACATGGGCTTCCGCATTTTTTTACGGATTTTCCTGTACTTGGCGTTTAAACCCGTGATACTAATTTTCCTTTCCATTTCATTTACCTTATATCAATTTTTTTACATTAACTCCGCACAGCAGGCCCTGAGGAAAGTAATTCCCCTCGGGGCCTATGTCATCTTTGGGTACGCTAGGAGGGTCTTTTTAGGAAAGGAAGGAGAGGAAATTCTGGGAAGGAAAAGGGGGTGGGTAGGAATCTGGGAGTTAGTGTGTTCAGGAGTGACGGATGTATGAATCCATCCCTCCCACTGCGGTGCAAGGCGATGTTCTGAGAGAGAACGGCTGGAGAAGTCAAAGTCAAGTCAACCATTCTCTCCTGATCCGGCCTGCCATGCAGCTGGTGGCCAGACATATTCAACTTGATTTAAGCTTTATTGGGCAAATTTAAGTAATTGTAGTGGATTCAAATATTAATATTTATAAATAATCATATTATTATAAATAAGTATACAAGAGAAATTATAATTGTGGATTATTTGTGTAAATTTGCATAGTATATTCGAAATTGAAATAATTCCGTTAATCAACAATTGAGTATAATAAATAAGTTAATAAAATTAATGTTATTAAAAATTGTTTATTTCTGTTTTATTAATAGAAATATCCTTTTTAAAGTGAATCAAATTCTTTTATGATATTTAGCTCTGCAAGTATTTTAGTATTGTTGTTACAGATGTTTCGGCGTTCAAGGCCATTTTCAAACATTAGTTAGGTCGAACAACAATTTAGTTCGTTTTTATTAATATTATCGATGATTTGGAGGTTATTGGCAGAATTTTAATTTTTATGTTACTTATTTACACTTTATTTTACCTATCTATATTTTGTTAACTATTATATTATGTCTTACATAAAAAAATGAAAGAATTATGTTTTATATAAAAAGACTAAGCGTGAAAGCCTTTTGGGAAGATAAATAAATAAAATAAATTATTACTAAATTGCGCGTATATTGAAATACGCTTAACGTTAATCACATAAAGGTGAGCGCATATATTTTTAAGAAATGGACAAATAAACACTATTAAAGTACAGATCTACGCGTGCGGCTGTTTTATTTGTACTGTACAAAACTGCAGAGAACTGCAGGTCGGGGTAATTGCATCAATTAGCGCGGCCGCACCGACATTCGTAACACCTTCAGGAACAGCGCCGCTCTCGACCACCTACACTACTACATGCCCTTCCTCCTTCCCTTCTCCTTCTCCTACTCCTGTTCTATTATATTCTTCTACCTGTACAGCGCGCCGCACAACTAGCTACGGCGATTAATGTAAAAGCTTTCCTGGGTTCTGCATTTGCTACGCTGCGCTGGCGGTGGCCATCTTTAACTTCTTGATTCTTTATTGAAACGAACATTTTTGCTACTATTTTAGGTTCTGAAAATATTTACACATATTGCCAAGTTTGGGGGATGGCACTAATGTAGCTCTAAAGCCGTTTTCAATAAAATTGGTCATTAAATATATTAAGAAAGCCACATCGTCGTTGATACTGTCATGTCTACGATACGATACGATATGATTGTACCACCCCAGGCACTCCTGTCCCGGTGAGACCGGTACACCAGGAGGCACTGATTTGTTAGCACTTGGAACACATGCTCTGAGAATGGGAAGGAGGTTGGAGTTTAATCAACCGGTATATATGGCAACCTAATAAGCCAATATTGGAATTTGGGGTGCATAGGAAAAAAGGAATTGATTGAGCGTTGTTGTTTTCTTTATGTCTTCCTTTTTCTTGCCTCTTCTTACAGTGCATTGCAACTTTTTGATTATTCCTGGTTCATCTCGTCTCTTCTTGGACCTTCTTGTCTCTTTTTGTTTCTTCAAGTTTCTCTTTGCTCGTCTTGTCTCCTATTGTCTCTTCTTGTCTCGTCTTGAATATTCTTACCGACCGCTCTTGCCTTTTCTTGTCTCTTCTAGTTTCTTCTAATGTCTCTTGGCTCTTCTTGCATCTTCTTTTCCACCCACCCCTCATCCTCCCTTTGGTGGCTTCCCCTGTCTCTTCCTGGCTCGCTTTGTCTCGTCTTGCTCTTCTTGTTCCTTCTTGAATCTTCTTACGTCTTACCAACCGTTCCTGTCTATTTTTTTACCTTCTTGCATCTCCCCGACTCACTCTTATTTTCCAGTGGAAACGGTTTCTGAAACAATCCTATTTCTTCTTCCTAGATCTTCCAGTATCCGCGAAATACCTAAATAAAATAAAAATCTTACAAAGAAATTAAAAATTTAAATATTTTAACTGCATACAAATTCCCCGCAAGAACAAAGGAGCACTTCCCTGAAATGTAATGAATAAAGGCCGACTAGAAAAAACATAAATATTTCAAAAAGGTGCTCTCAAAGTGGCATTATTTATGTTGTTGTGAGATCCAAGTTTTGTGCTAAGAAATATTACATTAACCTAAACAATGAAACCTACAGATTAAATGGCATTTTGTTTTTTCTCAAGATGGTCTCATCTTGGATAATTCAATTCGTCATTTTTTAGAAATGACGCAACGTATTGCAGTATCAACGACGACATGTGGAAGTTTTTTTATAGCGGTAGTCAGTTTCAGCCAGTCAAGCGGTGATACAGGTGCAGTTTAATCAACACTTTAATCCGTGCATAGATTGCAAATTTATACAACATAAATAATCAACCAAAGTTTAACTAAATAACTATCACATCACTTCCCCGCAGGGAGAAGGTTCTAAACGCAAAGCAACACTGTCTCGACAAACTCTCCCTGCTTCACTCACATTCATTATTAGCAGAACACGAAGAAAAAAGTATTTTTGTTATTGTTTTTGGGGTGTTATGCCGTGTTTCGCTACCTCCTTTAGCCAACGTATCACTCATCTACCCTGATGATGGACGCTGTAACGCTGTCCGAAACGTTGGCTACAGAAGGAGGTAGCGAAACACGGCATAACACCCCAAAAACAATAACAAAAATACTTTTTGGCCGTGAAAACCTAAAAACATACCTGACGAAGAAAAAAAGGTTTCCATAAAATTAAATTTAATTTTACATTTACATTTTATATTATTTTAGAGGTCTAATCGATGAAAGAGAAGTCCTCGAAATTTCTGACTATTCTTAATCTTCAAACGGGAGAGAAAGGACACGAGAACGATCCAATTAATTTCATCATTGACAAATAACATTATGGTATTTATGAAAGAAATTTAGTGGTGCCGCATTCATCGTAGGTCACAACTCACTTATTATCAATCGTCACGAAAAGCTTCTAAATAAATGCTTCGATAATATGCAGTAAAAATGACATCTTTGGGGCGCACGAGTGATTAATTATGTACAATTGTCTTATAAATGGCGAGACCCAAAAATGTGAGGTCAATTAAATCGCAAAAATCATGATTCAGAGCATTATGCTTCAATTTTTTGGCTGTTTAGAGCTGACTGGTGGATAAAGGCCAAGCGTGTGGCGAGCTAATGAAAGGAAGAAGAAATCAACGCCCATAGTTCAATTAAATTGTTGATATCCCGTAAAAAATCTATATAAAAGAATAAAAGTATGAATGAAAAAATAACATTTTCTTTATTTTTTTTGTGGTTATGCCGTGTTGCGCTACCTTCTTCTTTAGCCAACGTTTCGGACAGCGTTACGGTGTCCATCATCGGAGCAGATGTGTAATGTGTAACACTGTTGCACCGTTGTACACGAAAATTGTCACTTTTGGCCGTGAAAATTTAAAAAAGTATCTAAAATGAGGAATGTATATCAAAACAGAATTATATAACGATCTACGAGGGCTACCTTTCCGTAAAATGGACTGATGTTTAGTTAGCAATGCAAATGCTCATTGCCACGATATTTCAAGATACCACACTGCAGAACATATGTTTTAGCGTAGCTTGGCAAGAGGATTGGTGCTATTGAATGAAATTTCTAAGAGTGGAAATATTTTATTACTCTTTCAATAACCTTAAAACTTATTATTAACCAAATGTTCAGAATTAAAAAATAATTTCGGTGGTGTAAATCTGGTTCAGTGACCTCTAGACTTGGGATTGATTTTATTATCAAAATTGACCCTGATAGTGAGAACGATTTAGAGAATTCAAAAATTATTTTATTAATTAAAAAATCTGTGTTTGTAATGTGTATTTCATTGTTGAAATTATAACAGATGTAGTAATTTTTCAAGCTTGCAATTATTCGACAGCTAAATTTCTGATCTGTCATACAATAAATCAATAAAAATAAAAGACGCATTTAAAATATAGCAAAACTGCAACATAGGATAGTTAAACTGACCCGCATAAACCATGTTAAGTGTGGTCCCCGGTCTGTAAGATAGGAAACTGACAGTACTAAGTCCACGTAGTCCTGAGAGCGCACAGGTTATGGCAGGATGTGAACGTTTATTGATTGCACGACTTAGTCATATTCCCGCATGAATTAAATCATTTACTTTGATCACGTGAAATTCCAGCTTTAGAAATGTCAGGTACATAAGCTGGTAGTCGCTCACGAATAAACATAATTACATATGACCCTTGCAATGTTTAATGACTTAGTAACGGCGTTTGTAAATGTTCAGAATATAATGTAGAAGAGATAGCATAGCATTCATTAAGGTCTTGGAAAATGTTTTCTTTAGAAAATGCTCCCACTCCACTATGACCACAAAAAGTGGTAAATGGTGCGTTGTAAACTAACTTTGACGAAAACGAAAAAGTCGTAGGAAATATTCACTATCATCATCAAAAATACTGATTTCGGTTGTCGGTGCGTAAAGTAAAATATTCCCGTGTGAAATTATTCCCGTTGATCTCAAATTTGTATCGAAATTTTCAAACTAAGAACTGACTGTATTAATTCAGACAAGCGATAAATAAGACGATAAATAATAGATTGACGGCCGGCTTATTCCAGCGATAAGGCTCTTGACTCGCATTCCGAAGGTCGCGGAATCGAATCACGGCGTGGCAAATAAATTTTATTTGATTAATTTGTGTTATTTCACAATTTATTCACTTAAAATAATATACAGTATATTTGCGAGACGTTCCAGAGTGGAAGATACTCTCAGTATCGCCCTGGTGTAAGATCATTAAGGCTTCAGCCGTGTTTGTTGACCAGATCTGAATAGCCAGGTACTTCCCGCCTTCTCTTTCCCCTCCTCACTACCGACAGCCTCACAACATACCCCAATTGGGGATGCCATAGTCTCACTGGCTCCAGACGGGAGCAGTTGGGACTCTTGTGCGGTATTCATATTAAAAAAAAAATCAAAATATAATTATAGAAACCTGGTTACTTGCGTTGATTCTATTTTCCAAATTTTGGAGGCGGGTACGGGTACTGCCGCCCCGGGAACCATTTATTGAATAACCAACACCCCTACCACAGATCACCCCAAATGCTTCGCTGCGTTTGGTGATTTAGCCGAAGTGACAATGAAGGTCCAATGGGTGTTGTGTTGGCCTTGGCGGTAGATGCGTTTGCCCATTATTTGCCCACCTACTACATGGTGGGCCGAATCAGGACAGACCGGTTGAGGGAGACTTTTTACCCTCTCCAGCCGGACTCGCAGTGGGAGAGATGGGTTCATCCGTCCGTCACTCCTGCTGTCACGCATTGACCCCCAGATCCCTACCAACCCCTCACACCCTTTTCATCTCCTTCCTTTCCATAAAAAGACCCCCCACGCAGCATTCCCAAAGGTGGCATAGGCTTTGAGAGATTCCTTCCTCGGCGCATCTTGTGTAAAATAAATAATAAAAGTTGTCAAAATGATTTCGTTTGTCGAAGTAAACGCTCAGTTAGGACATCCCTTAGGATATTCCTCCCTCCTACATCACTGGTCTCCATAATCCCGGGTCCAAATATGAAACACCCCCTGAGGAAAAGTATTTCCCTTTATAAGACCTACTTCGTCGAGAGACGACAATATACCCTAAACTATATTCAGAATCTCAACAACGTAAGTAAAGAAGCCGTGTATACAAATTGCGACTCGCGACCCGTGTATTGGACGGACCTACTATCAAATTTGCCCTATCAAAGAAAAGAAGAAGAAGACAAATAATCTGGGAATCTTATCGACGCAAGTGAAGAAAGCGTGTAAACAAATATACGCCCGCGGCACGGCGTATTAGACGAACGTACGGTCGAATTCGCCCTGGCGGGCCTGGAGATTCGTTCCTTCCGCCGCGTTCGTTTTAATTAATTCTGAAGAACGTGTTACAAATATTTAAGATGTTTCTTAATTAATACCTCCAGAAGTTATTAATTCATCTTCTAGAAAAATAAAATCTGGTGCTTACCGCTAACTTTAAAGTTAAAAAACTGGTTATAAAGTTTTAAAATAGTTGTATGTAAAATATATTGATGGTAAGGCATTGTTTTTATTAATTTTAAATATAAAGAACTTACAACCCCAGGGGTCTGTTGGAGTAAAAAAGTTATAATAGTTAAGAATTCACCGGAAACGATTAAAATGTGAGTTTTGAGCCAACAAAAATTATTAGGATTGTGTACCATCTTCAAAAATTCACCAAGGCTGCATGGCTAACGCATTTAACAGCATATTCGTCAATTAAGTAATTATTTACTTATTATTAAAAATAAAAAAAATAAAATTTTTTAGCTAATAAGCTTAAGTCAAATCAGTGTTCATAGATCGCTTAGTTATACGTGAACCGCTGAATTAAAATCACGCTCAGTTGCTATGATGAGATCGAGCGATGGCTCAGTTCGGTTGTTAATACGGTCGTGAGTACTCTCACGAATTCTGCACATAGTATTGCAGAGATGAAACCCGTTTCGTGGGCACTATTTCACGTGGACTCTTTGACAAATATTATGATAGGACCATTGGGTATTCGCATTCTTGCAAATGAATCAACACACCATTACTCAGGCGGCAGATTGCCTCGCAGATTATAATATTATCCTTCTCTCTATCTCCGCCTCATGGCAGCCACATTACATTTATCTTTACTTTTCTATTCTCGCAGTCTTCGCTTGGGAATCTCAATATACACGATATAATATATTACGCTGGTGATAGCTAAACCTACGACTATCCGACTTTTAACCCTGATATCAGATTTATCTAGAGACAGCTTTTTTGTATCTTCAACTTGTTTTATTTATTAACTTGTTTAATTTATTACTAGTGGCTACTGTTTTTTAAATTCTTCCATTTAGATAAAGGATAAAAAATAACTATTTTTTAGCATTTAATCCACAAAATATTCTCTACCTCTCTAAACTAACTGATTCCGTTCAATTTAAAATACGGACGGTCTTCGTGATCGAGGGGTAAAACTCACCGTTCCAGACATTTTGAGTATTGCAATGGTAAAATACCACCATTTACAAATGGCTTTAGCCTTGTTTAGTCTCTCCACCATCTCATTCCTCTCGCTACTACCTTCAATTTTACAAAATACCCTAATTGGAGATGTCATGATCTCACTAGCTCCAGACGATTGGGAGGAGACTTCAGGTTATTGTGCGGCATTCACACAAAAAATTATTTGAAAAAAAGGTTTTTTTTTACAATTTTACAAAAGGAAAAAATATTTTCAATATTTTGAGAACGTTAACAAATTTTTCGAAGTTACTTAGCTCGCGATGGTATTCACTTTGTAAACTGAATATAGTTGTGTTGGCTTGGAAATTATAGACAAAAAAGGCTGTGTAAAATTTAAGAATCCTCTAGCTTATTTTTTCACAATTATGGTGGTCAAACAGGTCGTGACAACGTCACGTTCTCGTGGGACAAACTCAAAAACATGAACGAATATTTGACAGGTGCTTGGCGTGCCTCCGGACTGTGCACCAGTGTACCCGTATTCCGAAGCACCTTTTATTGAAAATACAGCTAAGTCAAACAAAGCATTCCCAGTTCCAAGAAAATCTATTATCTATTTTTATCTAATTTGATTATGTAAGGAAACAATAATTCGGGTTGTTTTTCTGTCTGTGATGTGACTCTGTTTCAATTTACAAAATTGGAACTGATTGTCACGAATTCATTACCTACATATAATTTAATTTGAATGAAAAACTAAGTTTCGCCAAACATATCTATCAAATTGTGAACAAAGGAGTGAAAACACTAGGTTTCATATTACGAATAACTAAAAACTTCAATTCCTTACAAGCCATTAAACTAACATACGTATCTCTAGTTAGAAGCCTAATTGAATACAACTCAGTAGTTTGGTCTCCGTCTTACAAAATTTACATTAATAAAATTGAGCAAATACAAAAAAAATGTTGGCGTTTTACAAATTAAAATTAAATATTCAAGCAGAAGACTTAAAATATAATTTCTTTTTAAATGAGGTATGTTTTTAGGTTTTCACGGCCAAAAAGTATTTTTGTTATTGTTTTTGGGGTGTTATGCCGTGTTTCGCTACCTCCTTCTTTAGCCAACATTTCGGACAGCGTTACAGTGTCCATCATCAGGGCAGATGAGTCAGTCACTCATCTGCCCTGATGATGGACACTGTAACGCTGTCCGAAACGTTGGCTAAAGAAGGAGGTAGCGAAACACGGCATAACACCCCAAAAACAATAACAAAAATTCTTTTTAAATGCTCTAAAAATACATTTATTAGGAGACAGACGTAAAATAAACGATTTAACATTTTTATTCAAAATACTAAACTCTAAATTCGACTGTTGTGAACACTTGCAACTCATAAACTTACGAATACCCACAGTAACAACACGACAAAATACAATATTCTACAGCAGAACTCAGCCCACTCTCCGATACAACGACTTCAAACCATGGGAAATCAGTACTTGGATGATGTTGACATATTCATTATCAACTTGGCGAGTTCTGTGGATCATCTAAAACGTTTATTACTATTACTAAACATATCTTGTAAACCTATAAAATAGATGCATTTTTCTGTTTTGTTTCTGTGTTTGTATGACTTGTTGTATGATTTTTAACTAATGTATAAAATTACACTTGTATTTAAAATTACATTTATATTTATTATTTTTCAAAGTATCTGACGGCCTCCGTGGTCCCGAGGCAAGACTCTCGACTCACAATCCGAAGGTCGCGGGTTCGAACCCGGCGTGCGCAAATAAATTTTATTTGATTAATTTGTGTTATTTCACAATTTATTCATTTAAAATAATATATAGTATATTTGCGGCACGTTCCAGAGTGGAAGATATTATCAGTATCGCCCTGGTGTAAGACCACCATTCAGAATTGAAACGTTGCTTGAAATGGCTTTAGCCGTGTTTAGTGACCAGATCTGAATAGCCAGGTACTTTCCCACCTTCCTCTTCCCTATCTCCTTCCCCTCCCACTACCTTCAGCCTCACAACATACCCCGATTGGGGATGCCATAGTCTCACTTGCTCCAGACGGGAGCAGTTGGGACTCTTGTGCGGTATTAACTGTAAAAAAAAAAAAAAAAATCTGTCAAATTAAAATCATACTACCAATTATATAAAATCCCTCTGGGCATTAAATAAATAAATAAATAATACAACATGTTTTACAAGAATATTATTTTTATTTTTTTGTTTGAAACGTGTACATCTTTTTATTATAAGGGTTAATCTTGATAAGTAAATGCAGATTTAGCTTTTTAACTAAAATGTATCAATCCTGAAATTATAAATTTCCGCGATTTTCCACGTGTTCAGTTTTAATAATAATAATGCGAAACAAAAATGGAATATTCGGATATCAATGTATAATAAAACGAGAAGAGGAATAAAAGATAAGCAAAATAAATGATTTTCATTTCATTTATACGGCATGTGTGCCATTAACATAAAAGGAATATAAGTGGGTAGCTACATAAGGGAAATGAAAAAATGATGAAGGAAATGTATGATGAAAAAAAATAATTCCGGGAGATTCGATTTCCACGGAATCCACAATGAGTTGTTCCAACATTTAAAAAATAACCTTATGTTTCTATTATAAATATGTTTGTTGTTCGAGACTTGATTTTTAAGTAGGTACCCTGTTTTAGAACATATATTTTTGTTGCTGGAAACGAAAACATTTTTTTCAATTTAAGCCTCGATGACATTGAGCGAGTTTACAAGCTGCTAGCTGGGAAATTCACTATCTGTTAGTAAACTCGCTCAGTGTAATCGTATTATTATCTAACTAGCTGATTGTGGACAATCTGCGAAAAAACTTGAAAGGTGGTCAACTTTGCTCGCTACTCGCCTACTCGCCAGCGTGTGCCTCAAGATGGCGGCCCACAAACAGCTGGTAACTGTCAGAATTAGTTCTCGTGGAAGTCGTTATTCTCACTACTGGCTAGCGTATGGCGCTATCTGCGAGCTCAAGTTTTCTATAAAATGTCGACAGAATTGGTTCGCGCGAGAGTCGTTATTTTAGCTGCTACTGTCGCTACTGAGCAAAAAGACAGTTTTGTGTGTCTTCATGACAATCTCACTCGCCGATTCACCCGCTTTTAAACTTACCGGCTAGTAGCTTGTAAACTCGCTCAAAGTAATCTCAACTTTATGTTTATACTCGTAGTTGCAAAACGAAAACGAAAACATTTTTTTTCTGGATATGTTTATAGTTACATGAGGTAACATGAGATCAGATGAAACACACATATTTTTTTTATATAATTACCGATACTGTTAAAGGTAACCCTTATCGTGTCAATTTTGATAATTCGTTCTGGAATGTTATTTCTTTTCCTTGACCGGGTTGTGAACCTGCGGCATGGTTGACTAAGCCATGCACGTTTCCTCAGACAGATTTACGCGAGGCGAGGACTATGAAAACATACTTGACAGATCAGATGATCTAATGATAAGGCTTTAATGCGAGTTATTCCCGGTCTACTGATACAAAGAGACCGAAAAATGTTCATTTTACGAACATTAAATCCATATTATTCACTTTTCCTGCTGATTATATCTGTCGCAAAATTAAATCTGAATGGGACAGGAAAGGGACGATTAAAAACATCGATTCTGAATAGTTGGCATTGTGAACGAATCTACAAGTTTGATTAAGTACCTACTCTTACTATTACTCCTACTCTTAATATTAACACACAGGTAGTGCTAAAGTGGTATCATGTGCTATAATGTACGTTGTGCTATAATAGTATCAGGCAGTCCAATAAATCCGTTCATGAAATACATTTTTTTAAACTTCTTCAATCGTCAAGTTCGAAAGTTGAAAATTAAGAAGCATGTTAATTTATCTTCAACATTTTTGACGGGTTGTTTCACAGAATTTGAACAGTTCATCAAATTTGAAGTTAATTTTTAAGTTCACAGAACTTGAATATTTGTGAAATGAGCGACTAGTGTCTTGACTTGTATAAATTGAATTTGTTTAGTGTGGTTGTTATAGTCAATCCTCGAAGCTCCGGCGCTCTTAGGTTTGACTGGTCAATCCTCAGGTCTGACTAGTCAAGCTCCTAGGTTTGACTATAACATAGACACAAAGTGTGTGGTTTTAAAATAGAAAATAGATATTGGAAGGGCGTAATTGATATTATTATTAGAGATTATTACTCATAGATGGCATTAGAGTTTTTGTTTTTTTTAATTACAGAAATTAGATTTTTTTTTCATGTTTACATTATACCTGCAAAGCTACTGCAAGTAGCTTGTCGGCAGGAACAGTCTGGACAGAAACAAACATAAACATACAGAAACATAGTACAATTAAGTATAATACAATACAAGAAAAAATATTTCAATTTAATAAAATACATAATAAAAACATAAATAAGTATTAAAAAAAATAAGAATATGTCTAAAAAAAACAAATTTGAGAGTGCACTAGGAGCAGGCAAGCACCTGACCTAAACCGGAAAGGTTCTATTCAAGTTCTCTTGAATAGAACCTTTCGTTATTTCGGTTGTTTCACAAAACTGAAATAATTACAGGACTTGAATAAAACTTTCACAGAACTTGAAAATTAACTTTCAAATTTGATGAATTGTTCAAATTCTGTGTAACAACTAGCCCTAAGTACACTAAATGAATTTCAAAGCTGTGAAATAAATGGTTCATCTGGCGGGCTTAAGTATGGCTTAAATGAATCGATGCACGCGATAATGACTCATGACCCAATAAATGCTGAGAAGTATAATAGTTCAGGAAGCAAGAGACTTTTTTACAATGAAAAGAATACCAAAAATATTATAAATATAAGAAAACTGCACAAATAAACACACTTTTTATCACAATCTACGTATTTTCCCAGATAAGGGTCACTGCACGGATGATTTATAAAAAAAAATATGAAATAATCGTAAAGTTTATAACCGCGCGAATCCTGTGTATTTGTTACTTTGAAACTCCGTGAGAGGTAGGTACTTATTAGAGCCAACATATCGAAAAACGACTTAATTTTAACCGCTAAAATAGTCTACGAAGTTCGTATTTGCGACATCTATGGTCATAATAGATAAAGCAATTTAATAGCTTCATTTTAAATTAAATAGCTGGCCATAGAAATGTTTTAAATAATTCCAATAAATGTTTTACGAATTGTAGGAAAATGTGGTCGAATTTTGGAACGCTATCAATCGTCGAAAAATAAAAGTGGTCCATTTTTCAAGACTTAGACAAACCTCACCCCATTTCTTGCATCCCTGCTAAGTCCCAAATTTAGCGAACCTCTTGGGGTGACCTACTGCCGGGGTATTGGTTATCCAGATGGATGAAATTTTGAATGTATCCAACTATCCAATTAAATCTATCCAACAGAAAACAATGTGTTAACATAGGAGATAAAAACAGTCAACTCGAGAGTATAAACTACGGAGTTCCACAAGGATCAATACTGGGGCCACTTTTATTCCAAATATACATAAATGACATCTGTCAGCTAAAACTACATGGTGAAATCTTCTTATACGCAGATGATACGGCAATTTTTTACTTCGGCAAAAACTTAGAAAGTCTATTAGAACAATCTCAAACGGATCTTAATGTACTAAACGATTGGCTAATAAAAAATATATTAACAATAAATATTAATAAAACCGGTTACATGATCTTAAGCTCACCTAAAAGAATAATACCATCGCATAAACCATTACAAATAGAAGAAACAGACCTACATATTCTAGATAGCGAAAAATACCTGGGCTTATATATTGATAAACATCTAACATTTAAACAACACGTAGAAAAACTAAAAACAAAAATCATCCCATTAATTGGTGTATTTGGTAGAATTGCTCATCTTCTACCAACAGAGGTAAAGAGGGGCTTATACTTTAGCTTAATCCAGTCCCACCTAAATTATTTAATAGAAATATGGGGAAACACATACATTACGTACTTAAACGACTTACAAATAATACAGAACAAAGTTATTAAGAAACTCTTCAACTATAACCCAGACACTCCCACAAAAAAACTATACCAGGAAATGAACCTTTTGAAAATAAGAACATTGTACGAATATAACATATGTCTTTTAATCTACAAAATACAAAATGGACTTATACACACAAACACAACATTTATAAAAACATCACAAGTACACGAACATTATACAAGACAACACAATAAATTGTACACAAATACAGTCAAGACTGAAAGTGGCAAGAGAAGTATTGGCCACGAGGGAGTTCACATTTATAATCTCCTTCCAGATAATCTAAAAACGGAAGAGAATATAAAAACCTTTAAAAAAAAACTATTTAAACTTAAGATTTTGGAACAAAATTAAAAACTACTACATAATATGCTCTGTATTTAAGTTAAGAAAGCGAAATATTATATTTCTTTTAACTTAATAAATAAAATAAAAAAATGAATATTCAATTTATTGACAAGTGTCACGAAAAACAAAGTTTGCACTACCTCTGCAAGAACATTAATAAATAATCTGACGGAGAGATCATTTGTGTTATTAGGTATAAGAAAGAGTATTTTGACCCTCGAAGTTCAGCTCTCTTGTATTCATGAGCGATGGTGTGAATGCAAAGCGAATCGCCTGTTCGCGAGAAATATTTATTGCATTATTATTTTTTTATACGCGTAATGAATTGGAAAATTTCACCGCGGCCGGGACATGGTCGTGTCGGGGCAAGAGTACTAACTTTGCAAAAGGTCCTCGTACGATATAACGATACAACACAAATAATGAAATTTATTATTTATTATTTTAACTTTTATGAGTAAAACCTCAAACTGTAATATTTAATTAAATGAAGACATTATGAGCGAAACTCAATCGAAAATCTGGAAACAGAAAAATCAGAAAAAGATATTGGCACCTCTGGGACTCGAACCCAGGACCTCCCTACTTTCCGGGTTGGGCGCTCTTATCCACTGAGCTAAGGTGTCGATATCCAATTCGGTCACTTTTAACTGTACCATACTGCGACAAAGAACCACCCATATTATCTTCATTTTTCTTAACGCATATTTTTATTGGCTGCCATCTTTATGAATGATTGCAAGATTCAACTCGAACTAAATGCAATCTAGATGGTGTCTGGATAAATTATTATCCATTTTATATAATGTGCAGAAATTATTGCAGGCAAGTTGGAAGAAGTATTACCTGCTTGGCGTGCAATATGAAAGGGAAAGTGAACAGTATTTTGGTACAATTTCCAGGATTTAAAATGCATTCCATTCATTTGAGATGTATAGTAGAGATGCCACGAATAGTGATTTTGCCGAATACCGAATATTCGGCTAGGCTCTCGGCCAAAGCGCCGAATATTCGGCGACACTTAGTGCATTTCGCAAACAGTTTTCCTGTAAAAATCAATTATATTTCGCATGAAATTTAAATTGAAAATTGAAATGAAATTGATTTTTACATGAAAATTCAATTGAAAGATTGGACAGCAGACCCTTATAAGTAGTGGTCAGCAAACGCAAAACAGGATCCAAGTCTAAAAGAATTTACAAAGATTTATTTATCATCTCCCGTTAGCAGTATATAAAGTTAGCGGCTAATTTTGGAAGCAGGTAAAATTTATGAAAAAAAGAGCAATCGTTTGCTATCAATAAATACTGAAAAAATTGTTATCATTCATCATAACTTACAATTGATGGCTTTTAAGTATCAAATAAGTTGATTTTTTGTTAAAATATTTTTTTGTGAATATTTTAATAATTATTCGTTTTTTTCCATGATTTGGTATTCGGTATTCGGCCGAATGGTTCGCAATATTCGGCCCAATACCGAATAATAAAAAAATAGCCGAATAGGCCGAATACCGAATAGTTGCCGAGTATTCGTGGCATCTCTAATATACATATAGGAAAAAAAATTAAACTGATTTACGAAATTTTAAATATTAAATGTTAAATTCAATTGTGAATTAAAATTGGCATAACAATTGAGCGTAATTAGATTATTGAAAAACACCCATAAATAGCAGAAAAACTTGGGTAAGGCTTTTGTTGTTTTGGAGTAAATTGCATAATGCCTGTTGAAAAACACCCATAAATAGCAGAAAAACTTGGGTAAGGCTTTTGTTGTTTTGGAGTAAATGCATAATGCATGCATGCATGAATTTTGTCACTTCAGATTAACTCAATTTACCGTTTTTGTGCATGTTTTCATGTGTGCAGTTTGTTTCTCACTGAATTATCTACATATTCCAATAGTGAGGAGGTTCTTGAACATCCTACCTTGATTTATTGAATAACAAATTAATAACGTTTAAATGCCTAATTTGTTCCTGTATATTTAGTATCCCTCCCTCCTCCAGTCGTGCAGCACGATCTGCCCTTCTTCCCCTGAACCCTTCGCCCGTTACTTCAATCTTGATCCTTCTCAAAGGAGGCGAGGATTTGTCACACTTCAACAAAAGGTCATATCAGTGAATCCTTCTCGTTTAAAGTAACAATTTTGAAAAATGTATTTTTACAAAGTGGGTCGATTTTACGAGAAAGATTTTTATTGCCGGTGCTGGGAGATCCTTCTTGAACTTGAAAGCTTTCCAGTGTTATTAATAAGTACATAATGAATAAATTGCTGGGACCTAAAAGGCTTTAAACGTAGGTGTAAGACGGTTATTATTACTGGTCAAAGGGTCAACATTCTTTAGAGAATGTCACATAAAGAATCAATTCGCTTTCTAATCTCTTCTAGGCATAAAATACAAACATCCGAATTTTACATATAAGCGTAACGTCACGAAGGCAGTGTTTTTCTAAATAAATTACTACGGCAACCTCCGTAGCATGATGGTTTACCATGGGATATCCAAAAAAAAATCCAGAAACCGTTTTTTTAAACTAACAATTGTGAATAAAATTTCATAAATTAACACACTTCAGGCTATCAAAACTAGGATCGTTTTCTCGTTCGAGAAAATGGAATTTGTTTTAAGCTGGTATATCTTTGAAAATAATATGTTCATTCGAATGATTTTTTTTTATTTAGTACTCACCACATCCTAACTCTAAAAGTGTTGTCCAAAATTATAGCCTACTTCCTAATAGGACTCTACAACAGTGTTGGGCCATTTTGTGACGTTTTAAGTTAAAAATTGTATGTATTTTATAACAAAATAATTGGTTTTCACTTTGGTACAAATCATTCCACAAGAACAATTTGAGCATCTCCAGTGCCAAAGTGTAAGATTTCTTTTGATAAAATGTTTTTCCACACAATAGGCAACGAGATAAGAAGATTTCCCCATCTTGTGTCACTTATAAATATGTGTTTTTATTATTTATATATATTAACATGTTTTATACTTATTCATATAGGTGGGGCTCTTATGTGAGGCTGAATGAGGCTGAAGGTAGTGGGGAGGGTAAGGAGATGGGGAAGGGGAAGGTGGGAAGTACCTGGCTATTCAGATCCTGTGACTAAACACGGCGAAAGCCATTTCAAGAACTAAAGTGTTTTTATATTCGTTTTCCAACAAAATAAAATAGAGTTCAAAATACTAGCTTTTTATGTACATTCTTATATTGTTATTATTATAATACTGATACCCGCCTACCCCCCCCCCCCCCCCCCCCCCCGTTTACAACTGTGTAATCTCAATTATCGTTTGAATGTAAAATTCATTTATGGCGTTTAAAAAAAAATACTTGTAAATCATAAATAAATTAATTGCATATTACTAGTGACAGACAAATACTAGTTAATACTTTATGTACTAGAAATTATCATTGTTGTTATCATACTACTGCAAATATGAAATTTCCTTAATTGCTAACTGTCAAGAAAAGCGTTTAAATATGATAAAATTTAGTGGACATAGTTTGGGCTAAAAAATAAACAATAAAAATAAAAAATAAAATATTTTTTAAATTTATCTTTAACGTTGTTATAAAATAGTCTATGAAGTTCGAATTTACGACATCCATGGTCATAATATATAGAGCATTTCAATAGCTTAGGGTTAAGTTTAAAATAACAAACGTGGCACTACAAATATATTTTTTAATTTTTTTTTTTCGAATCAAGGAGATAATTGCCTTTTTTATCCAAAAAGCAATCGGAGACATTTAAAATGGCACCAATATATGGCAAAAATCGCTCGTAGAAATTAAAAAAAGCCTTTTGACAACAGTTAGGATCTTACAATTCAAACACCTTCTAATTGATGGAGAATAGTATGATATTGAAACGACGCTCGACGTCGAATTTAATAGATTTCGTCTGACGGCGTCATTATCACGTGTGGTCGCATGCTCCCCTATTGATACTGGATACCTCTGCGGTGGGCAATGATTGGTCACCGGTCTTCAGTAATGATTATTGTATTACCGGCGCAACGAGGTCAGATTGTTTCCGCTTCAATGGACACTGCACAGAACAATGGAATTGCATTGTGCAGAGTATATTTGAAATAATACGACTGTTTCCGATAATGCACGGAATTTCTAAGCAATGAAACCAGCACGTTTGATCCTTATTACGACGAATAATATTAATTTTAGTTTAACCACCTTGTTTTGGAGGCTTCATTTTTTTAACATTAGCTTCACACAGGAAGCCCCGAGGAAAACCATTTCCCTCAGAGCTTATGGCATCTTAGAGGATGTTTTTGGGAAGGGAAGGATATAAAGTTCTGAGAAGGAAAAAGGTATGACGGATGAGTAGGAATCGGGGGTCAGTGTGTCTGGAATGACGGACGTATGAATCCATCCCTCCAACTGCGGTGCAAGGCGATGGGTCGAGAGAGTCTGGCTGGAAACGTCAAAAAGTCTCCCTCAACCAGTCTCTCTCGAACCGGCCCGCCACGTAACAATGGTGGACAGACGTATTCGCCGCAAGGCTCGGACAAACCTCACCCCATTAACCCAGCCACCCCTAAAACCTCTTGAGGCCTATGGCAGAGTTGTTGGTAATCCAATAAATGGTTCCCGAGGTGAGACCATACCCGCCTCTCAAATTGTCTACCATCATCCTTCACCCCGGAGGGTCCTCAATGGTTATGTTTTTTTTAAATATTTTATTGTAATTAGATCTGGTGATTAGGCACTTGAAATCTGTATTTGACGATTTTTTTTTAAATTTTTATGACTACCTGTTGATTTATGTGCAAAAATAGTGTACGAAATTTCAAAAGGATCAAGAGTCAAGTAGATTTCAAAGGGTCAAGTAGATTTTGAGTTATGATGTTCACAAACTTCAAAAATGTTGTTTGCGAGAAAATGGATTTAAAGTTTTTATACTCGAAATATACTCGAATCGAGCGTGATGGCCGGCCGCTTGGAACGCTGTATCTTCGTTAGTTTTGTTCCGATTTAATTGAAATTTTGACACAATACTCTCGACATGTTGTACATTCAGAAAAAAAATTAAATGTAACAAAAAATTCCCCCTTAAAGTAAGGTTCTGTGAAAGAACTTTTGCATACAATTTACGCAAGTGATTGATTATTAATTTAGTATCTGGTTTCTCGCCATTTAAAAAAAATGTAAATACGGCGCAAGAGTCCCAACTGCTCCCTTTCTTTTGAAGTCAGTGAGACTATAGCATCCCTAATTGGGGTATTTTGTGAGACTGAAGATAGTGGGAAGGGGAAGATGGGGAAAAGGAAGGTTAATATCTGGTTATTCAAATCTGACCACCAAACACGCCTAAAGCCATTTCAAGCAATGTTTCAATAAATGGTGGTCTTACACCAGGGCAATACTGAGAGTATCTTCCACACTGTAACATGCCCCAAATGTACCTTACATTATTTTTAATTATTAAATTGGGAAATTAAACAATTCAATCTGTAAAATTTTTGATTGAATTGTGTTGTTAAACATATCAACTCTCGACCTTCGGATTGATAGTTGGGAGCCTTAACCCCCCCCCCCTTCCCCCCCTTTCCCCCGACAACGGAAGCTTTCAAAATTTACGTAAATGGCGGTCCATTATAAATAAATGCGGTCCATTTTTAGGAACTACACACCAAACGAAATTTCACTTTTAGTTTACAAAGATAAAGTGTAAAGAACTAATTACATAGTTATTATTTTTACAGGTGATTATGAACTAAATTCAGCCTATTTTTCAAAAGAAATTATCTTTGAAACTACATCAAATATTTTATAGGGGTGTGAGGATGAAATTACACAGGCGTAAATTTAACGTACTAACATTACACTCCCGAATTACACAAGGACGGATTTACACATGCACAATACTTCTACGAAAGTATACATGGAGTGAATTACACAGTGGTTACACAATTTGTGGATTTTTCGAACACCATGCTAGGCACACGCCCGTGTTATCATGGTGATAGTGATAATATATTGTTTAGCCTTTTGGCATGAAGTTCTCCATCAAGTATTCGCAAAATTGTGGAAATTCTCATCGAACTGACGCAGTCACTTGTTTATTTTTTTGCTACGTATTGTTCTCTTTTTTCCCAAACCAAGGACGTTAAACGATGTTGACTTCCCAACGTGCATTGCCATATACCCAGTAAAGTTTGACTTGAGTGGCAGTTATGCCTGCTACCTTTGTTTTGCTTCTAATCCTCTCGTTAGTCCGTCTTTTTTGCGTGAGCTTCACACAGGAGGCCCTCAGGAAAATATTCCCTCAAGGCCTATATCATAATATCATGTAACCAGAATATATCCTACCAGTAAGTGTTTGCACCCTAATATCAATGCATTAGAAATACATCATAGGAGTTGTAAAATTTAACATATCACGTTATTATGATCATAAAACCTACCTACTATTTTTTTTGGCTTCTCTTAAGGGCATGGCTTCCTTTTTATACCTTTTTATATTAATATCTTTTGTACTTTTTATAATTTTTTAAGATATCTTGTAGTTTATACGTAATTCTTTTTTTTTACTTATTATTTTACAACCTATATTATGGTCTATCTTTTAACTGTTAAATTTACTTAGTACTTTGTATTTTTTGATTATATCTACACTTTATACATCTTACTTTTTACTTACTATTTATTATGATAACTCCTTACTTTTTACCTTTTTTAAGATTTAACTTTACATTTAAACTGTTACATTTTTTTATGTTGTTGTTAATTCAATTATGCTAATGAAATGTGTTTGCCATATATGTGGTGTAGAGCGATCAGCGCGAGCGCACTATGTAGCCACAAATCTTTTTTTAACCATGGCAACCCCGACCGCAGCGTGGGTACAGCTGTCATCCGGAGATTCTAGAAAACCATTCGCTTCTCCGAGTCCTAGTCGTTCGCATCGCTTATCGCTTTACATAAATCCTTCTGATAAAACGTGTCTTTAAATTGTACTACTTGTTCAGTTAATAAATGTGAAGATTGTAACAACTTCCTTCTTTCATTTTTATCTCAAAATGACAAATATTAGCTTGATTACACATGACAGTGAATCGGTAAGTATGGTGGATGCAGATTATACCCCCATTGCTAAATTGGTGACCCCGACGAGATTCATTGTCTGGCAGTGCGGACAGTATCGCTTGAACATGATGTGGGAGTCGCTGCAACCATAGTTTTATTACGATGGCGCTCCTTGCTAAAGAGGGTCCAGCCAACTCAAACCGTTGGTTTTCTATCCTCCAACTGGATGCCGGTGAGGAGTCGAGTCAAACGTTTTTCCTCCGAGTCTTGAAGTCGTTCGATGAGGGCGGTCTTGAGGCGTATATATTTTTCATGAATTGGTGGATTCATTATAATGTCGCTTACACTTTGCAGAGAATCCGAGTCGAGTGTAGCAATAATGATATTATATTTTGTGAAATCACATTTGATTCTGGAGTTCACGAATTGTGCTTCTGCCTGTGCAAACTAAAGTGGAAATAAATAAATAAATCTTCTTTGAGGATGCTGTGTGGAGGTTATTTTAAAATAAAGGAAGGAGAGGAAATTCTGGGAAGGAAAAAGCCATGAAGGTAGGAATCTGGGGGTAAATGTGTCCAGGAGTGACGGATATATGAATCCAACCCATTCAAATGCGGTGCACGGCGATGAGGTCTAGGTTAGGTCTCTCTCAACCCGTCTATCCCGATACGGGCTACGCAATGAGTGGGCAAACGCATTCGCCGCCAAGATGTAGACGAACCTCGCCCCACGAATCCGGGCACCCCTGTTAGGTTGCCAAACGTAGCGAACCATTTGTTATGACCTACGACGGGGATATTATTATGTTATCATGGTATATATAAATGGTTCCTGGGGCGGCAGTAGCCATACTCGCCTCTCAAATTGTTTAAAGGGTTACATGGGTCTCGTAGCCAAGGAATAAAGCATATTTTCTAGATGTTTTTAAAATGTCACATATGAATTATTTTATTCAAAGTATTGAACACATAAAAGAACAACTTCTCAACAATATTGAAAAAAAAAATCGGAAAGTTCAGCCGGTGGGGTCTGGTTTCCGGAGATCCCTAAAAAAAGTGTCCACCTGCCAACTCATAATAAATCTTTTTTTTCTGTTAGTAGATAAGTACAAATTATCTCTGAATGAAGGATTTCTCAAAAAAATGAAATTTGAATTTTTGGCAGTTTTATATGCAAAATAATTCAATTTTTGGTACAATTCACACTACATGTAGAGTTGTAAAATTATTTTTGATTGAAAAAAAAATCCTTCTTTCAGGGATTGGTCAATGCTATTTTGAAGAATTGTGCCAAATTTCAGTGAGATCGGTGCATTTTTTTCTGAGAAATCCTGCCTACCGACTCCAAAAATGATGTTTGAGATAAAAGCGATTGAAGTTTCAAGTTTCAAGGTCTTTTTCCCAACGGGGCGGGGGATTCGCAAATTCTCTCTCTCCTAGACTTTTACTCCGATTGAATTGAAACTTTAGGAGAATATTCTAGACATATTGTAAAATTAGATAGTGAAAAAGTGAAAGAAATCAAATTTTCCAGACCCATGTAACCCCTTAAGCGATAGGAAATACTTTTTACGGCCTTACATCGCTCTTTATGCGATTGTTCTATTATGACGCACTACATTTTTGTTTAGGTTAGGTTAGGTTAGTTAGGTTAAAACTTTCATTTTTATTCGAATTTCGTATAGATTAACCTCGTACCCACCGAATGTTTTCCGAAACCAGACAATAAGATTGATGCGCGTTAACTTTAACTCGAAGAAAATAAAACTATGTGAACTGAGCCACCTGATTTAGCTAAAGAGAAATTTTGATATAGAATTGCAAATATCGTTATCCTTCTGATATGCAAGAATAATCACCCCCTGATATGACCGTGAAACGTGGTGAATGATAAGTGGAAATGAAAATGCAAAGAAAAATTAAAAATACAAATTTCTTTAAATTTTGATCTTGTTACTGACAAAATCTTTTTCGAAATTCAACAAATTTGTACGAATCTATTATTTATTCCTTGGTGTAAGTACGCCACTGGCCGGCAATGATTGTGCGGTATCGACGGTCAAAATAGACAGGCAGTCCAGCCCCAGTCACGACACGGTGGCGCGCGGCAGGGGGCAGCTGGTCGGGCCAAGGGGCATGTTGGGGGCATCCGCATGTCACTAGGAAAATATTTATTTGCCCACAATGATCACATACATATCTGCCATTTAAATCTTTCGAGAAATAGATAGAACGGAAGAAATATGATCGCAGTGCTGAATTAAAAATAATTACGATAATTTTTTTCAATTGGGGTATGTTGTCAGACTGAAGGTCATAGAAAGGAAAAGAATTTGGGGAAGAGAAGTTGGAAAGGGGTTATCAGATATATCCTCAAAAAATGGAGAAAAACAACTAAATTTCCAATTCTACACCAAAGAATAAACCAAATAAAATTCTGCCGGCATTTTACACAAGTAAAAAATTTAAAAATTACGTCTTCAATAATCGCAAATTTACTTCGTGACGTCTTTTAATTGAACCAAAATAATTTACTTAATATCCAGCATTTTTTTATATAAAAAAATACGTATTTAATAAGGACAGTTACTAAAAATTTTAAAATCTGGAGTCTATAAACCGAAATGTAAAAATTGCGATTTTTTATGTAGTTAAAATTTCGAGGAACTTTTAAATTAGGAAAACAGAACACACAACTAATCATTTATTGTAGACAAACCGTTCTTTTGATTATAATATGGAATCGAGGTGTTACACCGCAATATTAATGGTATCCATTTAGATAAACTTGAAATCTTAGAAATTAGATAGGGTGTACAGAAGAATTTAAATATTATCGATATTAAAAAATCTTTTTAGATGAACTTTACTAAATTTGCTCCCATTATAAATTACTCCCTACTTCTTCCTCTCGCCTTATTTCCCACCCATGCGCACCTATTTATATCTCTCAGTCATTTTTTAATTTAGTTTTATGTAAATCCTGGAGAAGTAACCATTACTTTTTAAATTTTAACCACTATAAAAGTAGTTAATACTAATTATTTGTTAAATTATTATTTTCTCATTTCAACCTACAGGTACCAATTTTCCCAAAACATAATTATATTCTGTTTTTACATCCGATGATCATTAGGTAGGTACTCTTCAATTTTCAATTATGAAATTTAAAAAAACATAATTATCCTTTTACCCACCAAGATACCCTTCAGGCGATAATCTTTGTGGATTTAGGGCGGATATTGATTAATATTCTACGTGGACCTATTACAGATACGAAACTTTAATTTAATACCATAACAAATATGTATTTTTACATCATTATATTTTACAAGCATTTTTGAGCAAAAATATGATTTTATTGGCAAGATGGCCGAGTTCATTTGCTACAACAACAAAAAGTAATTAGGTATCGCTACCGTATTCGTTTAAAGCATTAATGACCTTTGAAGAAAATAAATATTTGACACCGAAGCAACAACGATGCCTGTTTCAATTAATTACTTCGATTTCAGTACTTGGCCTGTACTATGGAATGAATTATTTTCCCTCCGATATAAAAGCATTTCACATCAAAACTCGCTTAGATGAAAGATCATTGTTATATATATATTACTAGCTTTTACCCGCGGCTTCGCTCGCATGGTATTAGGGGGAAATTACTGTAGTTCTTGGCAAAAATCCCCCCACCCCCCTCCCTCTCATCACCATCCCCTCCCCACCCCTCTCCCCGCTCCCCCCTCCCCCTCCCGCGTTCCATACATTAATTCTCGGTACATTCAGTTCTCAAACAGCTCGCGTGCCACCTAAATTTCATAATGCTAGAGCTATTATGTAATGGTTTCGTCACTTTTGATTTGCAGCCAAAGCGACAGGTTCGATTTGTTCGAAAATATAGCGTTGTTGACTTCACACCAGGTAACACTGGTAATTACTAGCCAGAAACGTTTTCTACGTTATAATTATATTTCACTCAGTTTGAAACGTTTCGGAATGTGCGGTTTCATTAATTATTAATTATGAAAGAAAATATTAATTACAAACTGTTTTAATTTGATTTTTAGAACTAGAAAAAAATACTTTAAATGTGCGCACATTTTTAATACTGTGCATAGTTTGTGAAAATATCCATTACGTACATACCGTTAAAATATTGAATTTAAGTAAGGCGTTAACAATATTGCTGCCTTTGTAAGCGTGACGAAATATTAAATTTATTAATTAAATAATAGCTTTCAGACTAAATAACGTATCGAATAATAAGGGAACTTTAATACTTTCGTCACATCATGAGGAGTGACTAATAATTCAATATTATCCCTTTGGATAATCCATAGGAGTTGTGATGGAATTGCCTTTTAAATCTACGTGATTAAGTTTTTCAATGCTGCAGCCAACAAGACATAGTGAAGGTGATATGCCTTCTTTGTACATTAGTTCCACACAGGAGGCCCTGAAGAAAATAATATCACCGGCCTATGTCATCTTTGGGGACGTTGTTTGGGTTTTTTTTTGAGAAAGGAAGTAGATAAAGTTCTGGGAAGGAAAAGGTATGAGGGATGAGTGGGAATCTAGAAATCAGTACGTTCCGGAGTAGCGAACGTGGGAATCTATATTTCCACTTCGGTGCAAGGCGATGTCCTGCCAGAGAGCTCAAAAGGTCTCCCTCAACCAGTCTCTCTCGGTCCGGCCTACCAAGCAGTTGGTGGGAAGACGCATCCGCCGCCAAAGCTCAGACAAGCCTCACCCCTTGAACACAGGCACCTCTGCTAAGTCACCAAACATAGCTAACCACTTGAAGTGAACTATGGCAGAGGTTTTGGTTATCCAGTAAATGGTTCCCAAATCCTTCTAAATTGAAACAAAAAAATTAGCTCTCCAAATGAATAAGAGATTTCTTCAGGTGATAGTAGTTACATACTCACTTAAATTACGTGACTGCCTGCAAATTTAAATTAATAAATGTATTCCCAGGGCAAAAGTTCAATTAAATCACGTAATTTTGTGTACGTGATGTACCTGCGTAATATACTTACACCTAGACAAAGCAGTTGGGATAAAAAAATAAAAACCAACAATTGTGTGATTTTAGATTTTCACGGCCGAAAGTATTTTCGTTATTTATTTTTGGGGTGTTATGCCGTGTTGTGATATCTCCTTCTTTAGTCAACTTTTGGATAGCGTTACAGTGTCCATCATCACATTTTACATAGCGTTATTATCACGGTGTTACAGTGTCCATCATCAGGGCAGAAGTGTAAGTGTCCATCATCAACGTTGGCTAAAGAAGGAGGTAGCGCAATATGGCATAACACCTCAATAAATAAATAAGAAAAAACCAACAATTATTAATTGCTAAAGAAAATGTAACTAAATCAAACAAATAGTTCATTGTGCTTGCGGACCTTACTAGTCGGGATTCGAACCTGTGGCATCTGGGCCCAAAGTAAATTATTTTACCGATCTACGGCAGAGGTTGTGCTCATCAAATTCACAAATTTAAATTGCTCTCTAATAAATATCTACCCAGAACTGTAGGAACATTTTTTCTGTGAATTTTAAAAATATTTTGAAACCCACGCAAAATGTTTGGAGAATGGTGAACGTGACGAAATTGTTTGCAGGCTAAAGAGGACGTGTTATGAAATCTGCTCTATATATAACAGCATGTAGATATAAGAAATTCATAGCATGGTAACTGTTAGTAAACTTTGCTAACTTCCTTTCTTATCCTAAAATTAGTGTGAATAAGTTTTGTATTGATGCTATAACATATTTGCATAAAACATATTATGTAATCTATACTAATATTATATACCTAAACTATACTAATATATAAATGCGAGAGTGAGTGTGTTTGTTTGTTACGCTTTCACGCCTAAACTACTAAACTGATTTTAAAAATACTTTCACCAATAAAAAGCTACATTATCAGCTAGTAACATAGACTGTATATAATGATAAGCTCTGGCGTTATGAAATTTGTGTAAATTAAAATGTGTGTATTTCTTATATTTTTGCGGCAGGGAGGAAAGGCAGGGGGAAGGTGAGGTTCACGGAGAGGGAAGAGACGAGGGGGTGGGGAAGGCGGGGAAGGTGGAAGGGAACGGGGACTCACGGGAGAGGACTTTACGTATTGATAATTGCTACAGAATTTCCCCAAATACCATGCGAGCGAAGCCGCGGGTAAAAGCTAGTTTAATATATTTCAGTATTTATCCACATTTTTGTCTAAGAACTGAATGAGTGCGGTCGTATTTGTCTGCCTCCTATAATTTAGCTCTCAAACCATAACAAGGTGTGGTCAAAAGTCGGTAATAAAAGAGTTAGACGTTTATAGGGTATAAACATAATCTATTTGACCGCCCCTTTTTAAATCTTACCATTGCGAAATTGGTTTTGTCCTTATATTCCTTCTGGTGAGGTACAAATTTAAGAGCAGACAATACATATTAACATTTCAGGTCCCGATGATGGCAACGATGAAAACAACGTTAATTAATCGTGGGAAATTAAAAATTAAATAGCAAGTGCAATTGATGACAGTCTTTCAAATTTCATTGATATGCTTGGTGTTAAGTATTTGGCCCAGTTGTTTTGCAGAAATTTATATCTGATAAAGTCATCAAATGACAATTCAGCACCGTTTTGTTCTTCTGACGTTGAAAGATTCCGTTAAATGCCGTTTTAACATTTAAATATTATGATCTGCAGGAAAGGACAACTATGATGTTGTTAAGCTTGTCAGTTATCCAGAATTTGATAGAAAGCTGAAACGCACCTAGAATCTGTGTATTAAAAACAAATTGGCGCTAAATAGCCATTTGACGACAATGTTAAATATCAGATGATCAAGATGCCTGAGAGAACTGATCAGGCACCGGGGCTCCATTGAAGCCAGACACAAGTTAGCCTCTCAGTAGCTGAGCGCACTCTAGGTGCTGTGCAGGATCATCAGATACTTAATAGTACGCAACTACTGATCCTGTACAAATCGCAAGTACGCACTTTGAATTTGCAGCCAACTCTGGTCTGGAGCCTCAAAATACTTGAAAAACCGCTTGACTCTGTGCAGAAACGGGCGGTCCATTGTTGGATTCCCCTACCTTAACAAAGGATTGTAATCTTTAGAACACAGGCGTCGGGTGGGAATGCTGTCATTATTCTACCGGTATTTCAATGCTCCGATGAACTAGCGTCATTGATTCCTCCAGCACTGATGTATAGTCGGGAAGTACGCCAAACGCTCGCCCAACAGTTGTACAGAGTTAATATTATTATTTGTCTCACAAGGATGTATCATTTTTACGACTTTTGAGTTCAACGGCTCGGCTATGCAACGATTTGCCGGCCTCTTTCCTTCAACGGATCAAAAAGATCTTTCATACAGCATTCACGAAGATGACTTGACTCTCCCGTGAGGAGTTAATGTAAAAAAAAATCGTTATAAATCATACTTCTAACTTATTTTCCGCGCTGTTATCAGCCCAGCCTCTTTGAGAAATGGCATAATTCCCGTAACCAACACCCAGCATGCAACTTCAGACCTCCCCATTAACTCCATCGCAAAATCCACATCCATAAAATTACAATGGTCTCGGTTAGGCCGGGGTACCAGCACCAGCCACTACAGTCAGTGGGTAGGATGCAGAGCCTGCCCACGCCGGCCGCTCCCGTTAGCAAATTGTTTTTGCACCGTTCGTGCTCAAAGTTGTACATAAATTGACGCGGACCGAATGAATAATTTCAGGGGCACAATAGTCCTGCGAGAGAATAGCGCCAGAGTACCCAAACAGGGCAGGCATCACCGGTTTTTGCGGTAACCGTCCAACCGGTAAATGCGGCGAAATTCTAATACCGTAATGATATTTCGGTGATAATCGATAAAATAGAACGGCAAACAGTTCAATGTAATTACACATATGTGTATTAATCAACGAAGTTATTAATGTGAAGATATGTTTCCCTGTTTTCAACAGATATTTTTTTTATGCAAAACGTTGTTCAATTGTTTACATAATATGTAAAATCTAATTAGGAAGCGAATTTCCGATAAGATAAAATGATTACGTATACATTTTGTCACTATGGCCCTATTGAAGGACCAACATTCAGAATCAAAGCATTACTTAAACTGCCTTTAATGTAAAATTTTTTATAAGAAAAACTCTCTTTTATGACTTTTGAAGGTAATTCCTATCAATTTTAATATTTAATTTAAGAAGAAGATAACAATAATAATCTAAAAGTAAAAATGAAAGAGAACAAGAAACAGAAAGTTAGAAAAAGATACTGGTCGCGACTGGGACAAGAATCCAGACCTATCGTCTAACCGGATGTGATGATGGAAGTCCTTTAACTTCTCTAGCAAGTACGGTCTCGGAATATCGCCTTGCGCTGCAGTTGGAGGGATGGATTCATACGTCCTTCATTCTTGGACACAATAATAATAATAATAATAATAATTGGACAATTTGTAGAGCGCCGTTTTTGTGAAAAATCACCTCAAGGGCGCTTGTGCGCAATGACCCTCAGATTCTTACCCACCCCTAAACCCACCCCTTTCCTTCCCAGAGCTTCCTCTCCTTCCTTTCCTAAAAAGATCCTACACACAGCATATCCAAAGATGACAGGCGATGAGGGGAATTATTTTCCTCGGGGCCTCCTGTGTGGAGCTAATGTAAAAAAAACAGTAATTTTCCACTTTTTTCAAACGTCAAATATTTTTAATTTCATTTTTTCCCGATTTTCGATCCATGGCATCGACGAGGACCCTCCAGATTTCCAAAAGTCTCTGTCCTGTGTTATTTCAACTGGCTTCGCCGTAATAATCACGTTTAAATGCCGGTGATCGATCCACGTTTTTTTTACCGTTTTACCGGTAAAATAATTTCTTGCTATTTTCGAGCCCCTACCCGAGTGTATGCATGAACCAACCGGTCGCATAATATATTTGACCCTTGCTTATTATTGCCGAAACGCCACAATCCTGAGATTCTTTAACTTTATTTCTGTTGACTCAAATCATCTGTTATTTATTTGGGCGAAGCAAACGTTGATATTAACACGCTGCGAAATTGGATTACGAAACGTGATAATACGGTCGGGACTTGTGAAAAAATCACGTGGACACGTGGAAAAATCATGTTATTAAAGCAGTGAACGGTACCATAATATTATTTCATGTGTGAAATGTCTTCTCATAATATTATTGTTCTATAATTTTCTCCTACACCCTGCGTTAAACGAAAGTAGAAACGAATAAATAATATATTGTATTGTTTCAAAGCAATGAGGGTATGTCTTGTTTCAAAGCAATAAAGGTATGTCTTGTTTCAAAGCAATAATAGGTACAATAAATATTAATACATATAAGCTGATCAAAAATACTAACTTCGGTTGTGGGTCTATCTGTGAGTGATTGTAGCTTGTTGTTAATGAACTCTGATTTGTCATTTTATCATAGAAATCTTTTTTTTTACCAGGGGCCATATTAGGGGCCATCCATAAATTACGTCACACGAATTTCATGATTTTTACCTCCCCGCTGTCACACATTGTCACATTTGTGAGACCCCCTCCCCACCCTAGTGTGACGTCACATATAATTTTTTCGTTTACATTTAAGTTTAGCGTTTTGATAATTTAGATTTTTACATGTGATGTCACAGAGCTGATGACCCCCCCATGACCCTTGTCACACAATGTCATACCTCTCTACTCCCCCCCCCCCCTTTAAGGTGTGACGTAATTTATGGATGGCCCCTTAGCTCGACACAGGAGGCCCTGAGGAAAATAATTCCCACAGGGCCTATGTCGTCTTTAGGGATGCTGTGGGGGGGGTCTTTTTAGGAAAGGAAGATGAGAAAGTTCTGGGAAGGAAAAGGATATTAGGAGTATTTAAGAATCTGGGTGTCCAGGAGTGATGGATGTATGAATCCAACCCTCCCACTGCGGTGCAAGATGATGTTCCGAGAGACTACAGCTGGAGAAGTCAAAGGGACTCCATAAACTATCCTCTCCTGATCCTGCCATGCAGCTGGAAGGCACACGCATCCGCCGTCAAGACCCGAACAAACCTCACCCCATGAACCCGGGCACCCCTGCTAAATCACCAAACGTAGCAAACTACCTGGGGTGACCTACGGCAGAGATGTTGGTTCTACAATAAATGATTCACCCGCCTACAAAATTGCAATAAAACTCCCCTATGAAAAAAAACTGTCAAAGTTCGTTAGGTGTATTGAGGGATGAAGATATTTGACGAATAACCAAAAGAAATTAAGTCAGAAGAAAGTATATACAAATTAAATTACCACAATGTGATTAATTTTTTTGTAAATATACATGTTTAAGGATTGGAGGTAACTACGAATCTATTTGACACTTTTTTCTAAACCACAAATTTCAATTTAAATTTTAAAATAATTTAATTTTTTTTGATAATACGTCGAACCACAATATAAATAGAAGAAAACCAATTATTTATTTCTCACCAACATCTCACAAAAATATTGCAGGTAAAATAAAAACTAAAAAGAAAATAGACTGTATCCAAAAAGTCAGCCATCGTCGCTTCCAAACACAACAAGGAACCGTTAAGTATTCCTCCAATATATCTAGAAGGAAATGAACTGATTGTGGCCTCACAGGTTAAATATATGGGAAATATCCTAACCGAAGATGTGAAGTGTGTAGAGGATATGGAACGACAAAGAAGAGCAATTAACATACGGACCGAAATGCCCTCAAGGCGGTTCTACCACTGTAGCAACGATGTCAGAAAATTACTCTTCAAGACATACTGCACTGCCCTGTACACATCTGAACTGTGGACGCAATACCCATCAGCGTAATGGGACAAACTAAGGGTGTGCTACAATAATGCACATAGGCAACTTTTGCAACTACCGAGGTTCTGCAGTGCTTCCACAATGTTCACCGAAGGGAGGATGCACTCATTCCCAGCCTTACTTTGCCACCACTAGCCAGCTACTGGAGCAGGACACGGAAATCAACCAACATCATTGTCGTGGCTGCATCCGAGTGGTTCAGTTCCCCACTAAATGAGTGATGGATGCAGATGATGAGGCGACCTCCCTGATGGACGATCCCAAAATATATATATTTTTTAATTCTGGTTAATTTTGTTCAGTAATTTTATGCTTAATTTTTAGTTATCTATGGGACGAATTTCATTTTCATTTTGTGTTTTAATTAGTTACCTACCTAATACGTAATCACATTTTTTTCTTCTAGATTTTTAATTTACTCTGTGCTTTTTTTGCATTAACTCCACACAGGAAAATAATTTCCCTCAGGGCCTAGATCATCTGAGATGCTGTGTGGAGGGTCTTTTTGAGGATAGGAAGGAATGAACATTGGTCTTGAAGAGACCCATGTTGTAGGAAGAAGGAAACACAGAGGCCGGAAAATCGTTCCACAGCCGAGCTGTTGAACTCAAGAACGAGCCCAAGAAGCGACCCGTTCTCATGTGACAAATGTCAACCGTGTACATATGTTGGGCACGCGTTTGGCGTATCTCCCGACTATGCACCGGTGCTGAAGGGATCAATGACCCTGGTTCCTCAGAGCATCTTGCATTGAAATACCGGTAGAACATGGATAGCATTCCCACCCGACGCCTGTGCTCTAAAAATTGCAATCCGTTCGTTAAGGTGGGAGAATTTATCAAACGGACCGCCCGTTTCCGCACAGAGGCGAGGGTATTTTTCAAGTATTTTAGAGCTCCAGACGTGGGGAGCATTTGCGATTTGTACATTATTATATTATAGTTGTTTATTTAATACGGCAGACTGGGATCGCACTATCCTCCCAGTCCTGCTGGAATAAAAACTTAAATAAAAAATAAAAAAATTAATTCCAAGAAGTGGAAGTTTAGAAACGCGTTGAGTAGTCTTTTCTGCGCTGAATTTCGAACACCCACTCGGGGCGGCACCTCGCCAATTAAGTTGAAAAAAGGAATCTCCGTTGTAGAGAAGTTATTTCACTGTCCAGCGGGCCAAGTGGCCAAGTGTCCAAGTGGCCATATTGTCCGGGGAACATTTGGGAAGCTTATTCCCGCACGGTGCACTCACTACCACGGCGACGGTCAGCGCATAAGTGCATTCAGCCATAATCAGAACAGATAACAGGGAAGGACAGAGAGGAACTTCCAGGTTTTTTCCTTTTTCTTCTTTGAGCTTTTCGCTTGAATAACCTATGAATAAAGAGGAAAGAAGCATCGGGTGAATAAGGTTATATGAATTGCAAAACTTAAACGCTGCAGCAAACTCACCAATTTTCCGCGGTCTCTCGACATATTTTTTTACTCCATGCCATCATTTATGCCACCGCTATCCGAATTCGACCGATTTCTTACACATTTGAAGTTTTTAAGCTCTTAAAAAAATAAATGTTATTTTTGAAGATAATATCTAGGTACGTTCCACGCCGAAACGAAAATTATATGAAATTCCCTCGATAGAAAAAAATCGCAAAGTATGCTCCGAAAATTATTTAAAACAAGTCTATTTCTATTGTTTTACAAGTTATATTTGAGAAAAAATTCACAATGTTTCTTTAAATGATACTGGTAATTATTTATTTGCGAACTATTTACGCTAATTATAATTAGGTTTTGTTTGTTTTAAAAATAATTAATAACAAAATTGGGTCGTTCTTCTTTTTAACCTACAAAAAATTCAACAGAATAACCAATATTATTAATTACTTTAAAATCTACTGTACTAAAGAAGTAACGACTGTGTGTATTTAAAAAAAAAATATGTGTTTATATTTTTGTAATAAAAGTTGCGTTACAGATTTGGAACTCATCGTGATAGAAGTGTATTTCATACAAATCACAGTTGTCTTCTGCCACCTCGACTTGCGTATATTCTATTCTTTAATGTTAAAAAAAATATAAGACGACATAAAAACTATTTTTAAACTCCAAAAGATATGACCTACCAAGTAACAGCGATTATTATTTTTAATGATGTTTAATAAAATATTTAAAGATATCTCAAAAACTTGTCTCCTACAACTTTAATGTCGTACGTTAATTCTGTCATGTGAATTGTCATTCGAAATAGGTATGCACGCAGCTCGTGTTTGTCACCCCCAATAAGCATTTTAGGCCTCCTTCTCCCCTTGCTACAATTTCCCCTTTGAGATCCAGAAAGAATTCATTTATAGTAAAAACAAAATGTGATAGAGTTGTTGGAAATGTGAGTGGTAAAAGTTATGTAGATCAAAAAGAAGAACAACCCACTTATTGCAATATTTTGTTGATGACATATTTGTTGGAACATGCCAAACGGTTTCGGCACAACTCTTCCTTTGATAAGTTGTAGTGGAATCTAAACTCTGCTAGAAATGGCTTTTTTTACATTGTCTCACACAGAGCGTCTTGAGATTAATAATTTTCCTCGGGGCCTATTACATTTTTGGATATGCTATGTGGAGTATCTTTTTAATTCAAGGAAGTAGGGGACTGGGAAGGAAAAATGTTATGAGGGGTTGGAAGGAACCTGGGGGACAGTGTGTCCCGGAGAGAAGCGTGAATACTTCCCTCTCGCTGCGGTGCAAGTTTTTGGGTCGTGAAAGTACGGCTGGAGAGGTCAAAGGGTCTCACTGGCCTCGTTGTGTACTACACTTTGATGGTTGAATAAATACCTAAGATGTTATAAAAATAGTGTTTAGAACTCAAAACAACTGTTTAATGTGACCGTGAGATATACCCATCTCATAATGCGTAGCAGTTGTGCCCACATTACGTATATATATATATATATATATATATATATATATATATATATATATATTTTTTTTTTTTCGTGGTTATTCAATCTGTACATGGATAATTGTATGCAAGAGTTGAAAGATATGGGATTGGGCGCGAAATTGAGTGATCTAGAAGTATGTTGCCGGTTGTATGCTGATGATGCGGTGCTGATTTCTAACAGTATGGAAGATCTACAGTCGCTCGTGTCTAGGATGAACGAAGTATGTATGAAGAATGAGTTAATGATGAATGTAAGTAAGTCTAAAGTAATGGTATTTGAAAGAGAGAGTACGAAAACAATGTGCAACATAGTTGTGAACGACGAATACTTGGGGCAGGTGGATGAGTTTGTGTATTTGGGAAGTATGTTTACGAGAGATGGGAAGACTGATAGAGATATCGAAAGAAGGGTAAATGCCGGTAACTCCATTAATGGAGGTCTGAACGCCGTTGGCAGCAACAAAAAATTGTCAAAAGAAGCGAAGCTAGCCGTCCATAATGGAGTGCTGGTACCTACCCTGATGTATGGCAGTGAGGCATGGAACTGGCAGAGAAAGGATGAAAGTAGACTGAATTCTGTAGAAATGAGATCCCTGAGACGTATGTGTGGTAAAACCATGTATGATCGTGTGAGAAATGTGGAGATCCGCAAAGAATGCAAGGCTGATGTAAGCGTAATGAATAAGATTAAGAAAGGGACGCTCAGATGGTTTGGGCATGTAGAGCGAATGAATGAGGAAAGGAGTGTAAGGAGAATATATGACGCAAATGTGAATGGTAGACGAAGTCGGGGACGCCCGAGGAAGACATGGCACGACCAAGTGAATCAGATACTTGAGTCGGGCGATGTCAAGAGTCAGAATAACAGAAGAGCATGTATGAGACGATGTATGAATGTGAACGAAGCAAGGAGTGTGTGCCAAGATCGAGTTGTTTGGCGGTCCGTCCTCTCTGCCTACCCCTGCGGGGAAACGGCGTGATGGTTAGTTAGTTAGTTAGTTAGTTATATATATATATTTTTTTTTTTTTCATAATATGTTTTACATGGTACATAATGATAATTTTACTTCTTAGGTTGTTACTACTCTCCCATTGAAAGCATTTGCTTGTGTATGGAAGGAGAGTGTACATAAATGTTGTTATCAGTTAGTACTTTAAATACTTCATTGTACCTGAATATATGTGTGCTGTAGTATTTATTTTGATAATACATAGTATGTATTTAAAAAAAACGAAAGAATGTTATGGAAAACAAATTATATTTGTAAGATTAAGAAGCGCTTGCACTTATCAATTATCTCCCCCCCCCCCCCCCCCCCCACCCCACCCCCATCCCCTCCCGCATTCCATATATTCATTCCCTTACATTCAGTTTTCAAACATCTCGCCTACCACCCAAATTTCATAATGCTATAGCTCAAAGAAAAAAATAATTACTTATCCAATTTTGTTCATTCGTTCGGAATTTATGCGCTTACAAACATTTCGGATGTTTATTTTAAATATTTGGAAGTTCGTTAATATAATTAAAAAAATACTCTATTTATCATTCAGTCTTTATAATCGTTACGAATTATATTTTTAATATAGGAACTCTCATCTGACATTTATTCCAAGCTTGTCCAAAAAAAAAACGAATTCTAATATTTGAATTTTATGCAGTAGTAGCTGACCAGTAGAGTGAGTACCTACCAGCATAGAGCCCAAAAATAAATCAACATTGTTTCCATGGAAAAGATTTTTTTTCTGATGTTAGCAAAAACTCGCTTTTGTTAGCGACAGAAAACGTATAACAAATGTAATTTATTAATATTTATAATTTCATAACGCCAGAGTTTACCATCATATACAATCTGTAGTCTGCGCATATAATTTAGCTTTATATTGGTGATAGAATTATTAAAGTCTTTATATTGTGTTATGCGTGAAAAGGTCATAAACAAACTCGAGCGGTTTCGCATTTATAATATTAGTATGGATATTTTTTAAATGTTTATTGAGAGAGAGCGATATTTGGGTTTTATCATTAATGCTTCTGATTTCTTCCGGTAGACGATTGAAAAAAGTTCTTCCCTGGTAAGTTTAATGATGTTGTGCAAAAGACGTATTTAGTTTTTGTCACATAATTACACATCTGCCCTGATGATGGACACTGTAACGCTGTCCGAAACGTTGGCTAAAGAAGGAGGTAGCGCAACACGGCATAACACACCAAAAACAAATAACGAAAATACTTTTGGCCGTGAAATCTAAAAACTTACCCATAAAAAACATGTTTAAGTCGAGTTCGGTTTTCAGTTAAGAATTGATATTTATCTTTTTCTTTTATAATTTGAATTAATGAATTTTTAATATATAAATCTTTAAATGTGGGAACTTGAAATTCTTTAAACAGGTGTTCTGTTGGGTAATCCAAGGATTTTTTTAATGTAAAAAAAAAAAATTAATTTATAAATCTTTTAATGTGGGTACTTGAAATTCTTCAAACAGGTGTTCTGTTGGATAATCCAAGGATTTTTTAATATAATTTTAATAATTATTCTTTGTACATTTTCTATTGGAATAAGGTTTCATTTACACGCGGATCCCCAACTAATCACAGCTTATTGTAGAGTGGATTGAACTTAGGCATAGTAGATTAAATATAAAAAGAATTTCGCTAAATTCGGCCCCCGAGTTATAAGTCCCCCGCATTCCGATTGGCTATCTGCGCGATGGCCGGTTTGTTTTAATCGTATTGTTTTTGTGTTTGGACTTATCTTATCCTGCCATCTCCGCGGTCCTTATTAGTGAAATAAAACAATGGGACCTTATCGACTCTCACTCCGCAGGATCACTTGTGCCTTCTGCCCCCTCGCTACCTAAACTACTTATCCTCCAACTACGAGTATGTTATGGAAAATAACATTACATTTGCTAGATTACGCTATTTAAGGAGTGTAAAAGTCATTTGAAGTTCCGAGTTACTACTGCCTGCCTCCATGTAACAATTTTTTTCAGCTTTTCATGAATTCCTGAAAACGTTCGTATGTGGTTTGGTATATTTATGTTCTTTATGTTGGTATGCTTTTGGTGTGCTGAGCTGTGTTACTATTCCCCTTCTCAGCGTGAGTCAATTCTTCTGATAGCCTTGCAGCGATTATCATCTTAAAGACACCACGATGAAAGGTGATAAGTAATTTCATGTCTCGAGTGTACCTAACGCATTTGTTGTTTCAATTTTCCAGTAATTTTCCAGGGTATATTTATGTTCTTTATGTTGGTATGCTTTTGGTGTGCTGAGCTGTGTTACTATTCCCCTTCTCAGCGTGAGTCAATTCTTCTGATAGCCTTGCAGCGATTATCATCTTAAATACACCACGATGAAAGGGGATAAGTAATTTCATGTCTCGAGTGTACCTAACGCATTTGTTGTTTCAATTTTCCAGTAATTTTCCAGGGTATATTTATGTTCTTTATGTTGGTATGCTTTTGGTGTGCTGAGCTGTGTTACTATTCCCCTTCTCAGCGTGAGTCAATTCTTCTGATAGCCTTGCAGCGATTATCATCTTAAAGACACCACGATGAAAGGTGATAAGTAATTTCATGTCTCGAGTGTACCTAACGCATTTGTTGTTTCAATTTTCCAGTAATTTTCCAGGGTATATTTATGTTCTTTATGTTGGTATGCTTTTGGTGTGCTGAGCTGTGTTTCTATTCCCCTTCTCAGCGTGAGTCAATTCTTCTGATAGCCTTGCAGCGATTATCATCTTAAAGACACCACGATGAAAGGTGATAAGTAATTTCATGTCTCGAGTGTACCTAACGCATTTGTTGTTTCAATTTTCCAGTAATTTTCCAGGGTATATTTATGTTCTTTATGTTGGTATGCTTTTGGTGTGCTGAGCTGTGTTTCTATTCCCCTTCTCAGCGTGAGTCAATTCTTCTGATAGCCTTGCAGCGATTATCATCTTAAAGACACCATGTTTCAGCCAGAGTGTTAATAATTTCGACTATTTCTATTGATTTAAAATGGCAATTATTTTGTTGATTTCAAGGTACTTACAGGTTACAGTTGGAAGGGATGAGATGCGCCTCTTCTTGCGGGTCAATGAGAGTTTGTATTATATCAAATTGCAAAACTTTAACGATGCGATTAATAGTGCGTAGTAATAACAAAAAACATGCGTATTGCTTTTTCCCGGATTATTGTCAACTCCTCGCAGGCGGGAACGGGAGCGGGGGAAAGGAGAGGGAGGCCCAACAATAATTGCCATTGGAAAGAATTTTAATTCCCAATAAACACAAAATCAGCGCAGGCCATAATAACTGGCGCTAACACACCACGATGAAAGGTGATAAGTAATTTCATGTCTCGAGTGTACCTAACGCATTTGTTGTTTCAATTTTCAAGTAAATTTCCAGAGTATATTTATGTTCTTTATGTTGGTATGCTTTTGGTGTGCTGAGCTGTGTTACTATTCCCCTTCTCAGCGTGAGTCAATTCTTCTGATAGCCTTGCAGCGATTATCGTCTTAAAGACACCACGATGAAAGGTGATAAGTAATTTCATGTCTCGAGTGTACCTAACGCATTTGTTGTTTCAATTTTCCAGTAATTTCCCAGGGTATATTTATGTTCTTTATGTTGGTATGCTTTTGGTGTGCTGAGCTGTGTTACTATTCCCCTTCTCAGCGTGAGTCAATTCTTCTGATAGCCTTGCAGCGATTATCATCTTAAATACACCACGATGAAAGGTGATAAGTAATTTCATTTCTCGAGTGTACCTAACGCATTTGTTGTTTCAATTTTCCAGTAATTTTCCAGGGTATATTTATGTTCTTTATGTTGGTATGCTTTTGGTGTGCTGAGCTGTGTTACTATTCCCCTTCTCAGCGTGAGTCAATTCTTCTGATAGCCTTGCAGCGATTATCATCTTAAATACACCACGATGAAGGGTGATAAGTAATTTCATGTCTCGAGTGTACCTAACGCATTTGTTGTTTCAATTTCCAGTAATTTTCCAGAGTATATTTATGTTCTTTATGTTGGTATGCTTTTGGTGTGCTGAGCTGTGTTACTATTCCCCTTCTCAGCGTGAGTCAATTCTTCTGATAGCCTTGCAGCGATTATCATCTTAAATACACCACGATGAAAGGTGATAAGTAATTTCATGTCTCGAGTGTACCTAACGCATTTGTTGTTTCAATTTCCAGTAATTTTCCAGAGTATATTTATGTTCTTTATGTTGGTATGCTTTTGGTGTGCTGAGCTGTGTTACTATTCCCCTTCTCAGCGTGAGTCAATTCTTCTGATAGCCTTGCAGCGATTATCATCTTAAATACACCACGATGAAAGGTGATAAGTAATTTCATGTCTCGAGTGTACCTAACGCATTTATTGTTTCAATTTTCCAGTAATTTTCCAGAAATTTTCCAAAATAATAAAATTGTAATAATTTTGTATTAATTATTTTGGAAAATTGTACACTGCTAAAACTGTTTGAAATTTTGGCTTTGGGATTTGAAAATTTAAGAATTATTAATAAAGCTTTTTAAGTTTCGGCTTTAAGAAACACAACTTAATACAAGTTTAAGTTTCGGCTTTAAGAAACACAACTTAATACAAGTTTAAGTTTCGGCTTTAAGAAACACAACTTAATACAAGAAAGCGCACCTGCGTATAAAGTATTGTATTATATGTATAATAATTACAATAAAATAACTTTTTTTTAATTCCACTTTATTATATATTTTTAACCACCGATTTCGGTTCAACCTGAACCTTCATCATGGGTGTACAAAATATATTATTTTTTTAAATATACACCCCTGAAGAAGGTTCAGTTTGAACCGAAACCGGTTGGTTAAAGCTCTATAATAAAATGAAATTAAAACAAAGCCATTTTATTGTATTTTTATAATATAGTTTTACAATAAATGACCGGTCAGTGGCTGAGTTGGCATCGCATTTGGATTCCACCCAGGCGTCGCGTGTTCGATTTCTGGCTAAGTCCTCCACTACGACACAAGCAACATTTTCCGCTAACTGTGGTGGTAGTAGGAGATATTCAAATATTGTCAGGTTATTCATATACCATATGCTGCATGTAAAAATTGATTGAACTATAGTTATTTTACGCGGCTGTTAGAAGCTTTAAATAACATCAAAAATGTTTGGATGATATTTAGAATTTTTTCTAGAAGACAGTCGAAAACATTTAATTCTCATTTGCAATCATTTCGTACAGAGGATACCTAGTTTTCTTGAACAATTATTAACCTTTTTAATTGGAAAAAACTGCTTTTATCTTTTACAATATCACACAAAACCTTTTTGTTCAGTAAAATCCAAACATATTCACTGCACGCCGATTAAGGAGAGCGGGTATTGTCAGCACCGATTAAAAAGGCATTAAACTTGTCGGGTTGATATTACCGAGCGATATTGCTTGTTGAAGAACATGCAAACTATTAACCTAATTGAATATTATGCAAAATTACAGGCTTTCTCTCGTCGCGTTTGCGTATGGGCGTAGCACAGATACTATCCGTTTATCTTAAGCTCTTATGTGTGTAGATCACAGGCAAAAAACTACTGCGAAAAATTCGTAAAAATGCAATAATAATTACAATTACGAAGCTGCTTGTTCGAATTGTGTATACTTTATCTCACGGTCTACGTGGTCGAGGGGTAAGGCTCTTGATTCGCAATCCGAAGGTCACGGGATCGAATCCCGTCGTACTCAAATAATTTTATTTTGATTAATTTGTGTTATGTACAATAAATTCATTTAAAATAATGTATATTATATTTGCGGCACGTTCAAGAGTGGAAGATTCTTTCAGTGTTACCCTGGCGATGCTATAGTCTCACCACCTCCAAATGAGAGCAGCTGGGACTCTCGTGAGAAATGCACATAAATAAAGTTTATACTTTGATCGATTTTCTGGTTTTTTACAACATTTAATTATGAATGACATTTATTTTTTTTTTTTTAATTTCTTTTATTCATTCAATAACATGATTATTCAATTTATAAAAACAGCTTGTTAATAAACGTGTTCTGCTATGTAATTATTGTTACGCATGACAGCTGTTTCGCCTTCTGAAGACATTATCTAAACTGTTAAACATTATATAAAATGTGGTGATGCCACTTATAGACGATGTATTTATATTATTTCTACATAGGTGTTTATGATGAATAATTTCTTATTTCTGGCAAACTGATTGAAATTATTAATGGTTATTTTCATAATTAAAGTTTCCCCAATTACTTTAAATATGTATATTCGACTGAAGGTCGTTATATACTCTAACTATAATTTGAATTATTCCCAAATAATGACTCATAGTTTTATTTTATAGCATAATTAAGTATTTGAAATTGGCTTGAACATATCTAACAGCGGTGAGTGAATTACATTTGTTTGTTCATTTATCAAATAAGCTTTAAGATTTTTAAAATCCTCGTCTGTAAGTGGCATGACTACAGTTTGATAATGTCTTCAGAAAGACAAACAGCTAACACGCGTAATAATAATTATATAGCAGAACTTGTTTACTAATAAACTGTTTTTTTATAAATTGAATAATAATATTATTAAATACATAGAAGAAATTAAAATGGAGTTCTACAAATTAAACTTGATAACAATAAATAATTAATGGCATTGTTTTAATTTTTCCTGGTTTTCATCCCTTTGATTATTTGGGTTGATTGATCGGTTCGACAAGGCGGTCGGAGTTGTTTTCCCCAACATTATTTGGGAGACCAAGTGAACGTATTGTCTCTGGAAGTGCCGGAAGTGTTTTATGCAGAATTCGGTCTTATTGCAACTGATACTACATACTACCTCATCGACGAGAAGAGTAGCAGAAGTTCTATATTAAGCTCCTTTCGGATATCTCTTTATATTCTTAAGTCAATCAATCTTACAAATTACAATCCGTGTTCAACGCTGCGGCAAGACTTATCACCGGCGTATCTAAATTTTCCCATATTTCTGAGCATCTCAAAAATCTTCACTGGCTCAAGTGTCCTGAAAGAATCCAGTTTAAGCTCTGCTGGATGATATTTAAGTCCCTTAACGGAATGGCTCCGGCTTACTTATCGGAAATGTGTATTCCAGAAAACTCTAATCCTCGACAATCAACCCTCAGGTCAGCAGCAACATCAACTATCGGAAGGTTGAAGGAACCAAAGCGCACACCAGATACTAAATTCGATGAGCGTGCTTTCGGAGTGTCAGGACCTAACGCCTGGAATGGACAACCATACGAGTTAAGAAAGATCACAGATTCTAAGACAAAGGTGTGTTTTTGAACAAATCTGGGATTTATAAATTAATTTGTAATGATTGTAACTTTTTTTATATTGGGAAGACTTCTAGAAATTTTAACATTAGAGTTAAGGAACATCTAAGATGTTTAAATAATAATAATTATTCAGAATTTGCAAACCATATTTTGGAAACAGGTCATTCTTTTGATATTAATAAAGGTTTAAAAATTTTACACACTAACACAACGGGTATACAATTAGATAATTTAGAAATTTTAGAAATTAGAAAAAGTGTTAATAGTAAATTAAATATTATAAATAACCAAACGTTTTTTAAAAATAGCCATCTTTTAAATTTATTTTCGTATTAATACTTATATTTATAATAATTTATTTTGTTATTTAGACTTCTTGTTTTCTTTTTAAAAGATTTTTTATTATGTTAATGTAATTTTTACCCATTCTAAAATAATTTTTATATTTTATTTTATATAATTGTTTTTTATGATATATTTTAGGTAATTAATCACCTCTCCTATCTAATATTTCGTCTATGTTCTAATTAGTCTATACTTGTTTGTCTTTTGTTATTTTTTTTTTGACTTATTATCCTGAAGAAGAAAACATAGTTTTCGAAACATGTTGATATTGTTAATAAAATAGTGGTGTTACACAAAGGTATTTGTTTGTCATTAAAATATACATATATATTTAAAAAAATATTATATTAAAGGTCGTTCGTCATGTATACCTTACCGGAAAAGAGGAGCTCTTGTGCCTGATAAGAGAGCCACGATTCTTATTGAGGTTGTAAGTTATAATATGTTTTGTGTAATATATTTACTTTTTATTGTAAGTTTTATTTAAAAAATTGGTTTCCATTTCTCATTGGTTTGTAAAATTCTCGATATTCTTTGTTAGTTTTTCTTTACACATGTTTATAATAGAAGCTTGCTTGAATATGTCATCGACACTTGGTACTGGAAAAAATTTAAAAAATGGTTCTGTTAAGAAGGTGGATTTTTTAATTTTCAATTTTTATTTAATATTACCTAAATGATGATTTTTTGCAAAACTTTTACTGAGTTTAGATTGTTTTTGTAAGATCCTCCCGAACCTATAATTCCATAGATAAGTAAAGAATGAACAAGTGCATAGTACACATTTTTGATTATTGTTACATTTAAAATATTTCTATCTAACAAATAAATACATATATACATTTCCTTATTCTCTTCACCAGCTCTGAAATGTGGCTTTTCCACATCAGGTTTTGATCAATGATCACAACGAGATATTTAATTTCGGAAGAAGAGTTACTTACAGGATTATGTTGTTTACTTATTTTTATTTATTTTGGAAAATCAACAGATATATTACATTTATAATAATAACCTAAATAATATACATAATATCCAATGATAGATTTTCACATAATTAAAATTATAATTAAAAAGTAAAACAAAAAAGTAAGGGTCCTGTACCCGTAAGAACTTAAAAATCTAAAAATTATTCAAAAAAAAGATATAAAAACACAATATAAACTATAATAACCTGCTTACTAAATTTCAACATAAAGTATTCTCACTCCACAACAGCAATAATAATAATATGTACATTGTACACACCTACAACTCAATAGTTAAGTCGAATGACAAGTATGCAACTGGAAAGGATTCACAGCAATATTATTTACAAAGTACATTATCACATTTTTCATCGTGGATCACAATATTTACTTTATGATCAGGTATTTTCTGTAAGGAAAATAAGTGGTTTTTTATTGCATTAAGTGTGAGTAAGCTATTATCAAACCATGATTTTAAGATATTAATAATATCTTCATTTGCCAATTTGTTAACTAGTTTATTAAGTATTTCAAATTTTCTATTTGGAGTCCGATTCGAGCCGCGGTCAACAGTGGTTGTGTGTACCTTACCTATTGCTTAGTGCCGTTCGCCCGTTCCCGTGCCTCATACAGATAAGAGATTATTGTTACATTTTATTTAATTCTGTTTATCGTATACTTATTTGTTTGCATTCCTACTTACGGCTAATCCGTTTTTGTTTGTACAGTCAATGAAATAGACTGCGTATTATTTTTTCAGTTTAATTTTTAAAAGTTAAGTTTTTTTTTTATATAATGGAGGAAGACGAAGATAGACCTCCCGACCCAGGATCGATATTAGATTTTTCTGATTCGGAATCTAACACTAGCCAGGCTTCTATTACGCTTCCATCTCGTAAACGACGACCATCGCATAGCCTTCACATCCCATCGAAAGTTAAATCTATACCGCCGATTCAACAAACCTCGACCTCTAACGACCTTAACCCCAATAGTAACACCCAGACAAGTACTTTAGCTAGCGATAATACAAAAATTACTGACTTACTTTATCCTGCTTCCGCTTCCGGTCCTTTTATCGTAATTGTTCAGAGAACTGAACAAGGAAAACTTATTCATCCTTTAGATTTTGGAAAATTCTTATTTGACTCAAAAAATAATAACCTTGGTATTGTTAATGGTTCAATTAAACCGGAAGGGCGATATAAATTATCTATCGAGTTTAATACTGCCGCTTCCGCAAATGGATTTGTAAAAAAAATTGACTCGCTCTCAAAACATAAATATAAATCGTTCATCCCGTCATTTAACCTTACGAGAATGGGTCTTGTTCGAGGAATTCCCACGGATATCCCAGAGGCTGAAATTGTTGATGCTTTGAATAATTCCCAAGGAACCCCGAAAGTAATAAAAGCACGTCGACTGAACTACAAGGATTCAACTGATGGAAACAAGATCTGGAAACCTTCCCAATCTGTTGTTGTTACATTTGAGGGACAATCCCTTCCGTCTCGTGTGTTTATTTATTATACCTCGCTTCCCGTCGAAGTTTATAAATTTCCAACTGTTCAATGCTTCAATTGCTGCCGGTTTGGACATACAAAATCCGTATGCCGCTCCCCTCCACGTTGTTACTTTTGCGGAGAAAATCACCCATTTGATCAATGTCCAAAATCTTCCAATAATCCCATTTGCATTAACTGTTCGGGTGCACATACCGCGGTCAGTCTAGCCTGTCCGGAATTGACAAGACAGAGGAACATAAAACATAAAATGGCTACCGACAACATTTCGTACTTCCAGGCCTCAAAGTTATTCTCTCCTGCGAAAAAATCTTTCGCAGAGATGACATCGTCCTCAGCTCCTTTCCAATCAACCACCTTTTTAAATTCAACGTCATCTTCTCACAGAGAAACCATTCTCAAGCCAGTCAAACCCAACCCAAAATATACTCCTTACCTTGATAAAAAACAATTGAATAATATTTTGACCAGCCCGAATGGGAATGCCAAATCTCGGACCCCCAATGGGTGTGCCATTAATAGTAATACATCCCCTCCTGCTCTCCCCGAAATATTGAATAATAATTCTTTTATACAAACTTTAATTACCCTTTTAATTTCTATCCTTACAAACAACAATACTGTACCGTCCAACGCTGCCGATTACATTAAATCTTTATTATCTTGCCTCCCCAATGACTTCGAAACTGAACAAAATTCTTCAGTGGAACAGTAGAAGCCTCTTCGCTAACAAATCTGACCTAATTCAATTACTCGACGAACACGACGTTTCAGTGGCCGCCATTTCTGAAACGTGGTTAAAACCCTCCTTTCACTTAAGAATTCCGGGTTATTATTGTCTCAGACACGACAGACCGGATGGTAAAGGCGGCACGGCTCTGATAATCCATAATTCTATCCCGTTTAAACAAATTAATATACATACTCCCTCCGACGATATCCAGATAATAGCAGCTGTCTTATCTGATATCACAATATTATCAATATATATTCCTCCCTCTACCACTTTTATTGAAAATGAATGGGCACCAATCTTAACCCAGATTTGTTCCCCTTTTATGATCCTAGGAGATTTTAATGCACATTCCCCTTCTTGGGGTAGCAAAATAACAAATCGTTCTGGCCGCAATCTTTTAGATTTTATTGATACCCATAACCTATGTTTTTTAAATGACGGATCTCCAACCAGATTCACCCCCCCTCATCAACGGAAAAGTGCTGTTGATTTATCTCTTTGTTCATATTCGTTAGCATCTAAATGCTCTTGGGACATCCTAAACGATCCCCTCTCTAGTGATCATTTTCCAATTATAATCCGATTCCAACATCAATCTAACACTTATCCTCCACCAGTTAAAAATAATCTCAAATTTAGAATAAATGATGCGAATTGGAGCACTTTCTCTTCTGAACTAGATAACCTTATTAATTTTAAAAAAAAATCGTCCCCGGGAGACATCAGATTGCAATGTGAGACGTTTCCCTCTATGGTTATAAATGCAGCAGAAAAATCCATCCCGAAACGCAATGCGAACATTAAAATAAAACACTCTAATCCGTGGTGGGACGAGGAATGCACTCGCTCCGTCAACTCTCGTAAAAAAGCAATTTCCTCTTTTCGTAAGTGTATGACACTAGAAAATTTTTTATCAGTTAAAAAAGCCCAGGCAGAAACCAAACGAATTTTGAAAAATAAAAAACGCGCTGGATGGCGGAAGTTCTGTGAGAACCTGTCTCCGGAAACTCCCCAATCTTCAGTTTGGTCTAGCTTAAAAAAATTCGGATCATCGTATTCTCCGCCGAGTACCAAGCATATATCAGAAGAAATTCTTATAGGATTTGCGGATAAAATAGCCCCCCCATCAGTGGCCGGATGTGAAGAAATGCCTTCTATTAAGCCATATCCATCTCACTCTAACTGGCTAGATGCTCCTTTCTCCATTGATGAGATGAAACTAGTAATAAGAACCCTTTCTGACTCTGCTCCGGGTCCCGATGGAATACTTAATAGTTTCATTAAATCATTTTCTGATATGGCGGTTGAATATTTCTTATCTCTTATTAATAATATGTTTGAAACAGGACTAATTCCGGATGATTGGAAAACTCAAAAAATCATTCCCATTTTAAAACCTGGAAAAAATCCATCTGAAATTTCGTCTTATCGGCCTATTGCTCTTTCATCATGTTTGATGAAAGTAGCGGAGCGTTTGATGAAGAACAGATTAGAGTGGTTTGTTGAAAGTCAAGATATTATCTCACCAAATCAGTATGGTTTTCGGAAAAAGAAATCTACAATGGATAATTTAAGTTTGTTCACAACTGATATCCGAGTTTCCCAATCCCTAAATTCTTATACATTGGCCACATTCCTTGACCTTTCATCAGCTTACGATGATGTTTTACTGAATGTTTTGAAAGAAAAGCTAATTAAAAAACAAATCCCCCCGAAATTAGTCCAATTTATTATTAATTTACTCTCAGATAGGTCCATTATTATTGAGTCTTCCTCTAAATGCTTAAGGCGCAAACTATGGAGAGGTTTGCCCCAGGGTTCTGTTATTAGTCCTCTGTTGTTTAATATTTATATAAGCGACCTAGACTCAGTAATTCCTTTTTCTATCAAGCGTCTTTACTTTGCGGATGATATCCTTATATATTTGCTACATAAAAATATTATTCTTGCAGCTAAGGAAATGAATTTGGCTTTACAATATATTAAAAGCTGGTTGTCAATAAATGGGATGAATCTGGCGGCATCTAAAACAAGGGTCGTGGCTTTCACGCGCAAAAGAAAAATTCCCCAATTCTCAATTTCTTTTGATAATGTGCCTCTACAAACCGCTACTCAAATCAAATTCCTTGGTCTTCTTTTGAACCATAAACTTTCCTGGCTTCCACACATTCAGATAATTTCTACAAAGTGTGAAAAGGGACTTAATATGATGCGAGCAGTTTCCAGAGTATGGTGGGGATCTCACCCTACCACTCTTAAATTAATGTATAATTCCCTAGTTCGGAGCCACTTGGATTATGGCTCATTCCTTTTTGACCCACTCCCTAAATATCTAGATAAGAAAATGGAAAGAATTCAATCAAAAGCCCTCAGAATGATTATTGGAGCTATGAAGTCTTCTCCAATTAATGCTCTTCAGGTGGAATGTGTGGAGCCTCCATTATATTTCAGAAGGCAATTCCTTGCCAATAAATATATTTTCAAGGCTTTATCGTTATCACATCATCCTATTAAACAAAGTCTTAATAGGTTAAGTGTTAATTTGAATTCTAACAAAAGATTGAGAGAAAAACAATGTTTTCCTCTCTTAATTAAAAGTTTTCATCTCTATAATTCTCTATCATCTTCCCTCCAATATCTTCAAGAAGTTCCCAATCTTCCTATATACAATATTCCATTTAAGGCAATCACTTTTATGCCAAACACAATAACATCAGTCTTTCAGAAGAATATTTTATCTTCCCCAAATAAATTTCAAAATGTGGATGATTGTTTTAAAAGCATAGTGGCTTCGAAATTCCCTGGATTTTCCATCCTTTTCACGGATGGTTCCAAATTTGAAAATAAAAGATGTGGAGCATCTATATATAGTCCAGAATTCAACATCAATCTCACTTATAAATTACCGAAAGAAGCTTCCATATTTACAGCCGAATGCTTTGCAATTGAACAAGCGCTAAATCAAATCCAGGTTCTCAACATTCATCGAACCTTACTATGTACTGATTCGCTAAGTGCTCTAACTAAAATTAGGTCAAATATTTTACGTTATCCGGAAGACAATATTATATGTAAAATAAAAAATCTTCTCAATTCTCTTAGTGAATCTGGGTTTGAGACGATATTGGCCTGGGTCCCTGCCCATTTGGGTATCGAGGGTAATGAGATGGCCGATTTTCTCGCCAAATCTGGTTCAGATTCCGGAACTATCCCACTAAATTTTAGAATTCCTATATCCGATGTCTTTCCGATTCTTAAATCTAATATGACTCGTGCCTGGGAAGAAAATTGGGCAGTCTCCAAAATAAGAACTGGATCTTTCTATGCGGGAATTCAAAACCATATCCCTGCTAAGCCATGGTTTCACGGTAAAAAACTTTCAAAACGATTCATTTCATGTATCTCGAGAATGAGAATTGGCCACTGTTCAATTGCATCTCACTTGTCTAGAATTAGAGTTTTAGATGATCCGTTCTGCCAGTGCGGTGTGGAAGAGGAAACCCTCGACCACGTTTTCTTTAACTGTAAAAACCATTCATCTTTCAAGAACATATACCGCCGGCTTATTAAAATCACACACCAGTCCCCCCTTAACATTTCATACCTTTTATCTCTTGACAATTCTCGTGTTCATACAGCTTTATGTAAGTTTATTAACCTGAATGAATTCAATATTTAATTTGTTTTAGTGATCTAAATGAGTCCAATATTTAATTTGTTTTATTATTTTCCCATTAGATTAACCGAAATTTCTTATCCATTTTAAATATTACCGGCACAAAGCACTCTCTCCAGGGTGAATTGCCTTAAACCAAAAAAAAAAAAAAAAATTTTCTATTTAAGTTTTTTTTTAAGTTATGTATAAATATATGTTTTTCATGTGTCAGTGTATATGCAAATGTGATCACTGCAGACACATTAGACTAGGGATATTTATAATTGTATTTTAATTTGTTTTACATAAACCAAAATAATGTTGTATAAATATCCTGTTTGTGTCTCAAATAAATAAATAAAAATAAAAAATAAAAATAAATAAACTCAACTTGGGCATTAATCTTCTTTTACATGTAAAACCAACAGTGATGAGAGTAACAAAGGTAAAGTCATGCAATGTCCAGTGTTTTAAATATAACGCTCTCCGCGTGCTAAGTCGTATCTTCCCCAAGCATAACTTTCTAAAAAAGTGTGTTTATCGCAAGTGACCTGCCAGGTAAGTATGTTTCTATATCTATTTGTAAATAATAAAATTAGATAGATCCTAAAAATTCATATTTAATTGTAAAGCGCCTTTGAGGTGATTTTTCACAAAAACGGCGCTGTACAAATTGTCCAATTATTATTATTATTATTAAGTCAGTTCCCCATTGCTCAGGATCGTGGCCGCCTCTCCATGTTAATGGTTGTCAGGGCTCCTTCACTCCTTGCAGTTCTGCGCTGTACGTAGAGCCAAGAACACCGATGCACCGACGCTAGTAATACTTTGTCACTCCAGCGCATTGGTGATCATCCTCTATTTCTTTCGCCTTCCACTTTGCTAGTGACTATGAGTTTCTCCAAGTCAGAGTCCTCTGTTAAACGAACAATGTGTCCAAAGTATTTTAAAATAAGTTGTAGGCAGACAGATGAAAGCCTATTATGGGTTTTTTAGCTCTCCCAAAATAGACACATTTGTGCGTCTGGCTTTTCATGGAATCTTAAGCATTTTTGCCATCACCACATTGCAAATGCGTTCTCTTTTATACTGACAATGTTAATCGTAATGAATGATAGGCTTGGTACATTCCTATAAGAAAAGTTCATAAATCTTGTTCGCACATCAAATAATTATTATTGTAGCTTATGAATTCTGTTCCAAGACATTAAATAAACTTCTGCTGCAATTTGGACTGACTTAGAAACCTGTTCTTTTGTTCGAACGGCAAGCGGTTCTTCACGTGAAAATAAAAGACAACCAACACATCCGTACGACGCGACGATAGAAAAAACTCTGGAGTTTAAAATATATCGTATTGTTAACAAAGAAATCATGACGATTCCTCTCTTACAATTTCAACAGGCAGAACGGGCCATCATTACCACTTGACAATAGACGAGTTCGTGATTCGTCGATCTCAAACCGCCGAGCGTTAACATAAAAAAGGGTATTAAATCACAATCAACTCTTCCTGGAAATAAACTACTTATTTCTCAGCCTTCTGGTACTCACTCTTTTCGGAGGTTGGTTAACATCGGGGCATTTTTCACCATGATGTTTGCTGCCCATAACAAAAATCGTACCAGTTACATAAATTTCGTGGCCATTAGATTTGGCATTTTCCTCTATTAGATATTCAATCCATTGGCCATTTTTTAAACATTCGATAAAGAACTTATTGATAACTCTCATTGTGGAGCGGTAAGCTCCTCGAACCCCATATTAATACATTGAGTACATCAATACATCATACACAGTGAAAGACACTTAGCGGCAATGAGTGGCATGATATGTTAATAAAATACATCATAGACTCAGAATCGAAACAGAAAGTAGTTTGAATCTAAAATTAACTTAAACCGTGTGTATATTGTTTTTGTGTTTAATTTTTAGAACTTCGTTTTGTTAATTTAAAGTAGAGCAAATATAATAACAATAACATTATTATTAAGTTCTGCAAGCATTTTAGTTTTAATCATTGTGTCAGTTTTTTTTGTGTTAGCTCCACACAGGAGGCACTGAGAAAAATAATTTTGTCATCTTTGAGAATTCTGTGTGGAGGGTCTTTTTGAAGGGAAGGATAGGAAATTCTGGGAAAGTATGAGGGGTGGGTAGGAATCTCGGGGTCAGAGTGTCCAGGAGTGACGGACATATGAATCCGTCCCTCCCACTGGGTACAAGGCAATGGGTTGAGAAAGTCTGGCTGGAGAGGTCAAAAGGTCTACCTCACCAGTCTCTCCTGACCCGGTGAGGGAGTACTGCTACGCAGTAGGCGGTCAAATACATTCGATGCCAAGACCTAGACAAAACTTACCCCCAAAAAAAATGAGCCCCTGCTAAGTCCAAAACGTAGTGAACCCTTGGGGTGACTTATGGCAGAGGTGTTGGTTATCCAATAAATGGTTCTCGAGGCGGCGGTAGCCATGCCCGCCTCCCAAATTTAGAATTTTGGTCTCTAAGTCCATTATTAAACTGTTTTTACGCCACATTAATAATCTTATTTTCCCCTGCTCAGCTTTTATTTGTAAAGGTTTATTGATATTTTCGGTAAAAAGAGATTGATGTAAAAAATCAATTGTTCGAGGCACTTTACGTGAAATTAGTGCTTTACTTTAATTGTTTAACAAAAAACTTAACCTGAATACTAATTACGTCAATAGCCATTCGTTATTAACAGGTTATGAAAATGAATTAAAAAGTTAAACAATTATAAGAAATTATATTGTTTTGGTTTCTTGAAAGTACTAAGTAGCGGAGAATAAATAATTTTTTTTTATTTCTTCAAACTTCGCAAAGCCATTTTTTATGATTATTTATCAGTTTTATAAATGAATATTTTTTTCTTTTGTTTATCTCTTATTATTTAACGCTTTTCGACCAGGTTTGAATGACATATTACTTCCCAAACCTTATTCATTCCCAATTTCCATCTCCTTCCCCTCCAGAGTAAACCGTGCGCCGTTTTGTCAATATACACGTATTCCCCGATTTACTCTCTTGGTTTTGACACTACTGCAATTATTTTTAATAAACTATAATGTTGGTACGTTTTGCTTTTTTGATAAGTTACTTCTTGTAGGAGTTAGGACCCGCCAAAAAAAATGGTTAATATTGCCTTGTTCGAACGCCATCAACAAACTTTCAGTACACAAACTAGACAATATATTTATTAAAAAATCAAAACGTATAGACACAGAGTATTTTTTTCTAATTTAATCAAATCTATCCAGTTTTGAGGGAGAAAAGTTTGATTAAAACCTCGATTTTGATGATTTTATTTAGGTACTTTCAGCTTAATGTGCAATTGTCCCTTTCACTCAGTATTCAGAAGAACGAGAGTTATTACTCTCGTTGCTTTAGTTTAGTGAAATACCTTGTAGCAAGGTATTGGCAAGCCATTTAGTGAATTATTTAATGTTTTTATATACTGGCAATGTGGCGGTTGGCAACACCAAACACAGCCAAACTCTGGTTCGGATCAAAGCTACAAAATATTCCATTTCGAACTTCCTGGCTGTCAGTTGCTTTGCTTATTCCTTCTGCAGTTTCTGAACATAATTTGTGTCAAGTAATTATGTTTTCAACATTTTAAAGTGAATCTCTGTTAGTAATTAATTCATCTTCTCATTTAACTCCCATGACACTTATGGAAGTGTTAATTTGGTAAGATTGACATGCATCAAAATTGTTTGAATTTCTCGGCGACTGGGTTTCCTTTAAAACCTCATAACATTTCCCGGCATGGAGATTTCATAGTTTTCCTTTGTCGCATCATCAGATTAAACTTCTAAATTCATTTCTAATCCTACTTGTCCATGGTGTTTTAAGGACTTGCACACATCCCATACATCCCCATTTCGAAGGCTTCCATCTTACGTCGTAATTAGAATTACGTTCTGAGTTGCGCATTGGTTAAGTTGTATGTAACCTTACATTCTATGGCTCGGAGGTACTGCGGGCATTTGAGGAACTAAGCCGCTACCCTGACAACTTTAAAGCAGTTTCGAGTGAACTTACATAATGGGGGAAGGTGGGTTTGCTCTGTCTAACTTTACAGAAAGTTGTGTAAGTCTTTCAATCGAAATTACAACGCGTCCCGAACTTTAATGCCCGCTAAATGTCTTTTCCGGGAAAAGTTAATCGGCGCGCTTCAATTTACAACGTGTGACATTCAGTTACATCCAGAAGCATGAAATTACTAACGAGAGTATGGTACAGCTCCAGAATACGATGTGCACTTAGTGTGATTGATCAGTAGGTACTATTATCATGCGCTGCGCTTGATGTTTTAAACATAGTGAACACTGAACATAGTTGTGTGATTGTAAATAAAATGGTTGTCGCAAATTTGGATAAGCTACTAGACTTGAAACAGGCAAATGAAATAGTTTTTGAAGTGAAAACTTCTTTAGCACTGTTGTGATTTGAAACTCGATGAAACGGAAGCGAGCGACACTAAAAAGAGACAAATACATACATCTTTCCGATTTAGCCTACGAGAGAATGAGATTGAAATAAAATATTTATTTATTGCACGGGTACTAGGTTCCAATATAATACGATAAATTCAAGGTCTCATGCAGGCCTCCTTTAATCCAGTGGTATAAAGCGTCTGACGGACTTAGCGGCCTGACATTCAGAGGACCAAAGATAGAATCCTATTAAAATTAAAAATCATTATACTAAATACTTATCTTCAAAATACTCTAAAACGAACAGGCAAATAAAATACAAAATAAAGCGATATCTAGCGACTCCGAAGGAGAAAACACAAATTCTAATAATATTACCAAATAGGAAAAGATGCACCAGAATTCGAAAAAAATATGGAAAAAATCATCCCTCACATTGATAAAAAATAGTGTTTCGTAGTCTCCCCACTCTTGTCTACTTTAGTTTTCTGAAGGCACTATGATTTTTTGTTTTGTTTTAAAATAATTTCAATGTTTGATTAATAAATGTTATCAGAAGTAAGAAAAAATGCATTAATTTTGGTCACACGGACATTTGAGATTTGTATGAAACTGGCCGAAATGGGCAGCGCATACGTTCCTCTTAAATCGCTATCCTCGTAATGTAATATTTTATAAACTAAAAATGTCACGTTTATTTCAGTTTCCGTATTGCAAAAATAAACAAAGATAGTTGACGTGCCTTTTAAAATATCAGTAACCAAAGTGACTTGTGGATAGATAGATAGATGCTTGGCCCTCTACGCAAATATTGGCGCGCACCACTAGCCTTACTGGAGAACGGGGAAGAACGACATATTTATTAGTGCACCGGGCGGCGAGAGCCGGGGGGCGACGACACATTTCTCGCCTTTGAGACTCGGGAGGCTGATGAAGGACAAACGACATCCAAAAGAATATGGATGTACAGCATAAAATCTCTCGACATCTGAGTTATGTAGCATTTAAAGAAAGACCGCAATTTTGTATTGAGACCAAATTTGTCCCAGCCCACACAGGTATCATATAAATTGTTGTATCTAATCGTAATGTGAATTATTCCCAAATGATGACACATGGTTTTATTTTCTTGCATAATTACGTTTTTGAGATTGTCTTCAACATATCTAACAGCGGTGAGTGAATTATATTTGTTTGTTCATTTTTGAAAAAAAAAAATTTTAAAGAAAGACAAACGTTCCCGGGTTAGAAATATGTGACAATATTTGAAAATGGAACCGAACACGCGACGCGTGGGTGGGACCTAAACGCGACCTATATAATATTATCTGCCAGCCTAAATAATGATATAAACGATGTTAGAGAGAGATTATAATAGAGATATAAATCAATAGAAAAAATAAATATGCACCTCTATGGAATCAAAGTTAGCGATAGCAATTTGAGAAAAATGTGTAAAATTTCGAGAAATTTTTATTCATTATATTTTTATAAAACGACAAATATGTAAGGTAATAACGTGTACCTAATAAAATATGTGCGTATTTTTTTTTCGTTACCAGTGATTTTAGAAATATAAAAGTTGAGCCATTTTTGAAACTTTTTCATGTTTTTATTAAAAAAATTAATATTCTAGCTTTTACCCGCGGCTTTGCTCGTATGATATTAGGGGGAAATTACTGAAGCGCTTGCACTTATCAATTCCCCCTCCCCCCACCTCCTACCCCCCTCCCTCCTCCCATGTACGGGTAATGAATCTTCATTCATTACCCGTACATTCAGTTTTCAAACAGTTCGCCACCTAAATTTCATAAAGCCAGCCATAATGCTTACCAGTAGTACAAAAAAGAATTATCCAATTTGGTGCAGTCGTTCGGAAGTACGTACAAACATTTCGGAGATTCAATTTTATTTAAATTGAAAGATGGATATTAAATACAATTTCCCGCAAATATATCAACATCGTTTCCACGGCATCAATTTGTTTTCTTACGTTAGCTATAACTCGCTTTTGTTAGCGACAGAAAACGCATAAAAAAATATAATATATTAAAATTTATAATTTCATAATGTAGCTTTCTATTGGTGAAATAATTTTTTAAATCGGTTTATTGGTGTATGCGTGAAAGCGTAACAAACAAACACACGCAGTTTCGCATTTATAATATAAGTATGGATTTCTAATAATATTTTATCATTGGGAAAGATATTTCATCACCTTTCAAAAACAGTGTTTTAGTTTTCGGAAACATTCTGAAATATTCCATTTATTAGAATTTTATTGCAAAGCAGAAAATTTCTGACCTTCTGACAGCATATATGCCCGAGAACCGACGGGTTTAAAAACAGAACCAGATGTGTTTTTCAAAATTTTCCGAGCACACTTTTTCTATTGAAGCAATTTCATATAATTTTATCATCAACTCGGCTAATGAATAGAGATTAGCTTTAAAAGTATTTAAATATTTTTAAGAGCTTGAAAATTTATGGTGTACAAGGGAAGTATGTTATTTCGATAGAATTTCGGAATTCGGGGTCTGAATTAATAAACAGCGCCTCTCTATGGTAATTATGAATTTTCTGATTATTGCTCTCAAAACTTCGCAAAATTTATAAAGAAACGATTAATATTTATACACGTTGTCTGGAATCTCGTGGTACAACCGGAAAACCAATTAATCTTCATCGCATTTGGAATCGATCAGGTTTAAGATTAGAAGTTTTTTGATTTGAGCTTTTGTTCTCGAATAAATAAAGTTATTTTTTAATGTCAAATTTGTAACAATCCTCTCTAGTGCGTTAATAATAGCTGTTTTGTTTTGTTCTTTTAAAATGCAAAGAAACTTAGACCCGGCTAAAAAATTAGTTCGTTATTATATTATTACTTTGGCTAGTTCAGCTATAAAATAACTTTAGTTGAAAAAAACAGAATGCCAAAACGAAGTATCTTTTTGGTTCTTTATGTGATGTAGATTCACCAGTTTCCCGCTTTAACTTCGAGCTTCCGGACACCGTGCATGAAGTAGATATATTTACATGTACCTATATACATAAATATATAAACTGATTTTTTTCAGTATTTGCCCAAAAGAACTTTTGACAATGTTACAAAATTAGAGAAACTGTAAAATAAATAAATAATTTTATATCTACTACAAGAAGTTTAAAGGATTGTGAAATAAAAAAAATCGATTTGAGAGGTTCCTAATCCTTCTAGTTTTATTTTTTCTAAAATTAAAAAGATGTTGGTTTTGTTAACAATAGAAGTGGTAAAAACTAAGTTTATTATTAATTTTGAATTAAAAATAATTGATAATCGAGAACATTTTTTTTTATTACATAAAAATATGCCAGCGCTAATAAGGCCAGCGGTCTTGAAACTTTTCTTAAAGAGATATGTTACTATATAAATATTAAAAAAAAATTTCACAAGTGTTTTTTGTTTTTACATTAACTCCACACAGAAGGCCTTGTGGAAAATAATTCCCTCAGGGCCTATGTCATCTTTGAAGATGCTGTGTGGAGGGTGTTTTTGAGGAGAGGAAGGAGTGAACATGGGTCTTGAAAAGACCCATGTTGTAGGAAGGAAGAAACACAGAGGCCGGCAAATCGTTCCACAGTCGAACTGGTAAACTCAAGAACGAGTCGTAGAAACCACCCGTTCTCTTGTGCTAATGTCAACCGTGTACAAATGTTGGGCGCGCGTTTGTTATGTTTCTGATTCTGCACCGGTGCCGAGGGGATCAATGATGCTAGTTCGTTGGAGCATCTTCAATTGAAGGAGACGAATCTATTGTATCAAATAAAGTTATATTATCTTAGATTCTTTTTGGTATTGCAATCTCGCAGATATATATTATTACCTTCACATTTTACTTTTTAGAGAAAGCAAATAATGGACGATTTAATAAGCAAATAAACAAAACGTTTGTATATTTTCCCAGAAGCATTGCTCAACATTTGCGACATCTTCACTAGTAGCTATCCTCTATAGTTCTGCTCCCGAGAGCTACGTTGCAACTTCTCCCTCTTTCTTGCAAACGGCTCCAGTGGCAGAAAGGGATGTCGAAACCGCACTATCAGAAACGCATTTAGCTACCCACTGATCGTTTCAGCCACCGTTGAAAACTCTGAATAGATAAATTCTGGAAGTGTGATCTAAGCACGAATCTGGAAGAAAACAGGTGTCACTAATTTATATAAGATTTTTCGACTTCTTGACCACAGACAAGCCAATGAAATTAATTCTATTTAATGAAAGAATAAATTTGGAAAAGTTAGGTCAGTTGTAATTTTTTAATATATTTAATTTTATTGTTATTTAATCAAAAACGGTTTTTTTCTTTAAATGTTATGCTGTGTAAACTGTGGTGAAGCCACTTATAGACGGTCTATTTACGTGAAAATCTGTTGACAAATTGCTTTAATTTTTTTTTACCGATGCTCTTGTTGATTTTCGAGTGAACTGTTGAAAATTACCTCTAATTAATATTTGTAAATTATTAATGGTTATTTCCCTGAATATTTCTCTAATTAATATTTGTACATTATTAATGATTATTTCTCTGAATATTTCTCTAATTAATATTTGTAAATCATTAATAGTTATTTCCCTAAACATTTCTCTGTTTGTTATTTATTTATTCTTTTCGAGAAATGGGCATATAACGTTTTATTAGTTGTGTGGTACATCACCAATACAAATTTGTGGTAAATTACCAAAATAAATCCGATTATGGATTTCCTCCTCGTGACTTAACCTCTAATAAGACAACACATAAAAATTAAGAATGAAATTTATAAGAAAACTAGCGGGAGGCATGCGTTGCAATGTAAAGCAAGGAGAAATTGTTTCTCCCTGCGTGTCATTTCCAGTGACGGACTTATGAATAAATCCCTCCCACTGCGGTACAAAGCGATTTGTCTAGATAGCCCTGTTGGAGAGGTCAAAAGTCAAAAGAACTCCTTCAATCAGTCTTTCCGGATCAGTTGGTGGACAGATGTGTCCGCCTGCAAGACCTAGGCAAACGTCACCCCATGAAACCGAGCGCCTCTGCTAAGTCACCAAACGTGGCAAACCATTTGGGGCGACCTTTGGCAAAGGAGTTGGTTATCCAACAATTGGTTCCTGGGGCGACGGTACCCATAGTCTTAATTTGGAAGAAGTGCAGGGGCTCTTTTTTGCATAATAGGGAACTCCAGTCCAATTTTTTTTATTTTTTTTTATGAATAATGACCTTCTAACTTAAATAACTGCAAATTTATTTTTATTTTTATAGTTGGTTTTAATAGTTAAAATAAATGTCAAAGTTTAAATTTTTCAAGATCCCCCGAAAACGACCGAATCTAGTGTGACGTCATCATGACCAACCGAAGTATGAATTTTGTAGGGAACTGGAATCAGCTGTTCGACTCCCGCCATTTTGAATTTCAGCATTGGAGCGTTTTACTGGGCATTATGATAGTTTTTTTTACAGTTAGAGTTTTTGAATATTTTAAATAATATAGATAAACTAATAGAGATACTTTATTTTTTATACTGAATTATTTAGGCCTAAATAATGTGTCAGTAAAAACAAAAACTAATATTTGTCCAAATCTCTATAAACCAATAACACGGAATGTCGAACGGCTTGCGTCTTACATTTCTATACAACTTTGACCCAGGTAACGCGGCGCGGTGACGTCACGCCGCCAAAATCCAACTTGACAGGGTGTTTTAATGACACGTTTGAAAATGGACTTTTTAATATTTTTTTTAAAACTCTACGTTAAATATTATGTAATAAAACTTATATATTCAGAATCAGCGTATATTGGTCTATATGAATACATTTTTTTAAAGCCATAATATTTTTCACTGGAGTTCCTTATTATACTATCTTTTTTATTGTCCATAAATGAAATTGGCTTAAAATGGAGTTCTCCAAAGTAAACTTGATAAAAAAGTGTTTAATCATTTTCACCAAAAGTAAGGAAAACGTGTGCCTATTTCGGCCACACGGTCACCCCCAAAATACACTTCTATTAGTTTACCTCTTCAGTGGTTGTAACATATTCGTGTTGACACATTAAGCGCGCACTACCCCACTTTGACATTGTATCGCCAGATTTGCTCCCCGGGGAACATAATGTTATAAAAGTTAGCTAAAAGTTGTTTCAACTGTCATCCAAATTTGGCCCAGTTCTGCTGTCGTGGGAGGAACTAACATTGTTGTTATTTTGTAAACATTTTGTTTTTACGACTCGTCATAAAATATACAGCATTTGGTTATTATATTATATTATTTATGAAAGTAGACTGAATGCTGTAGAAATGAGATCCCTGAGACGTATGTGTGGTAAAACCATGTATGATCGTGTGAGAAATGTGGAGATCCGCAAAGAATGCAAGGCTGATGTAAGCGTAATGAATAAGATTAAGAAAGGGACGCTCAGATGGTTTGGGCATGTAGAGCGAATGAATGAGGAAAGGAGTGTAAGGAGAATATATGACGCAAATGTGAATGGTAGACGAAGTCGGGGACGCCCGAGGAAGACATGGCACGACCAAGTGAATCAGATACTTGAGTCGGGCGATGTCAAGAGTCAGAATAACAGAAGAGCATGTATGAGACGATGTATGAATGTGAACGAAGCAAGGAGTGTGTGCCAAGATCGAGTTGTTTGGCGGTCCGTCCTCTCTGCCTACCCCTGCGGGGAAACGGCGTGATGGTTAGTTAGTTAGTTAGTTTATTTTTATTACTGGTTTTGGAAAGCCCTTCAAAAATATATTGTTGCGAAATGGATATTTTAGAAAAGCCATAATAATAGGGTGCACACATACTTGTAATTATTGCTTTATGTGAATACCGCACAAGAGTCCCGCCTGCTCACTTCTGGAGCCGGTGAGACTATGGCATTCCAATGTGGGGTATGTTATGAGGCTGAAGGTAGCGGGAAGGGGAAGAAGGTGGAAAGAGGAAGGTTATTAAGTATCTGGCTATTCAAATATGTCACCAAACACGGCCAATGCCATTTCAAGCAACATTTAAATTCTGAATGATGGTCTTCTGAGCGATACTGAGAGTATCTTTTAAGGCCGGCGTAGTCCAATGGTAAAGCTCTCGACTCGCATTCCGAAGGTCGCAGGATCGAATCCTGGCGTGGCAAATAAATTATATTTGATTAATGTGTGTTATTTCACAATTAATTCATTTAAAATAATATATGATATATTTGCGGCAAGTTCCGGAGTTGATGGTAGTCTCAGTTTCGCCCTGGTGTAAGATCACCGTTCAGAATTGAAACGTTGATTGAAATGGCTTTATCCGTGTTCGGTGAGCAGATCTGAATAGCCAGGTACTTCCCACCTTCCTCTTCCCCATCTCCTTTCCCTCCCCACTACATTCAGCCTCACAACATACCCCAATTGGGGATGCCATAGTCTCACTGGCTCCAGACGGTATTCAAGCCTCTATTTGAGTTGGGACTCTTGTGCTATTTTAATGGAAAAATTATTGTTATTTATTTACTCAATTGTAAACGACTTAAAAGGTTTATGAAAAGCGGATCTCTCAACGGTAGCACCAACATTTTTTTCAGCTGTCCGCAGCCTATGGGAAGTTTTGTGAGACTGAATGGGAGCGGGTTAGAAAGAAAAAGGTGGTCTTACTCAGATCTGGTGACACAACATGGCTCAAACCCTCTGAATAGCTATACGTGAAATCCTATTTAGATAGTGTTTAGATTCATCTTTACGACGAATCGGTTTACATTGTGTACATCATAACATATGCTACGGATAAATTGAAGCTTTTACTACGTTTTCTATGTATTGGAATTACAATAAAATTATTATTTACATAACAAAAAATATAAGCGTAAACCACTAAAAAAAATGTTTTTGCATGACTTAACTATAAAGTAATTTATTAAACAATTTTAAAAAATACCCTTTTACAGCTAAGATTATTTTTTAGGTTTTTTATGTTTTACCTTTTTTTATTCTTATAAAATTATGCACAAAATACGTATTAAATTTACCACTTTTCGCTTACTTGCCTCGTGCAAATAATTTAATTTAAATTTTGAAGACATGAGAATCGAAATATTTCTAGCGTTTAAATTCCTCTTACGCAACATTTTGATTATGAAAGAATCGTTCTGGTGGTCTTCCACCAGAAAGATAATATGATATTCGGGCAGTTGGGACTCTTGGGCGACCTTAACAGAATTGTATTTCTCTCTGGATGACATCAAACAAACTGATGTTAAATACTTCAAAAACTGATTCGGTTGTCTTTGCTGCCACAAGCTGACGAATATCGTTGAAAATAAATTATTGATATTTCTGACCGTGATCAAAATTCTGGAGGTCAGTCTGGACTCTGACCTTCCACTTTAGAGGTCACGTAAATAGGATTCTTAGCTCTGAGTTGACTCAAGTTAAATCAATGGAAGAGTCATTTCACGAGAGGCAACTAAATTACTAAAGCAATATTCGCCAGTCTTCAAACGCCAAACTAATCAACTCCAATCAGTTTTAAAAGCATCCAGGACTTCTCATTATCGGAGATTCTAAGTATAAAAAACGTATATTTCTGAAATAAGTTCTACAGAGAAACTTTAAAAAAAATATATAGTAACTGGCTGTAATAAATACATGATAACAATAAAGTGTGTATATTCGTATCCGAATATTAGGTACGGTAATTGAACAAAAATAATAAAGATCAAGGTCAAATATGCTGTAATATTTTCCAAATGGTTAAAACATTGTCAGTTGAATCAGAATATTGTTCAAATTTTTGTTTGGTGGTTGTTAAATGATTGTTAAAATTCAGTGCGTAATTAAGATATTTTGAAATAACGATTTAAAACAGATTAATTTTGTAAAATATAAACTAATTTGGTATTTATATGTGTAAGATATTTTGAATCGAATTTAAGATATTTTGAAAAAAACAAAACAAAGCAGATAAATTTGGTAAAATTTAAACTAATTTGGAAAAAAAAATTGTTCCTTCTATATTTAAATAGCTCCCCTGTTATATTAGAGAATATGTCACTTTTAACTGGTAATTTGAATTATTTATTTAAGAAAGTTACTTACTGAACATATTATTAATTTGGGTCAGCGTTATAATCTAAAAAAAAATTATGTTAAAAAATTACAATCCGCGTTCTCTAAATATTGTTCAAATGGATAAAATGCTGTTCAAGTTGTCTAAAAATTGTCCAAATAGATAAAATGTTAATCAAAAGGACAAAATATTTTCCAGGAAGAACAAAATACCGTCCGAATGAAAGTAATATTTTTCAAATGGTAAAAATACGGTGTTCATGTTAAAACGTGTTCAAAATATGATGAAAGAACGGTAAAAGCAGTAAACTAGGACGTAATAGAAAATTGGTAAAATATTGTAAAAGTAAAAATCAAAAAAAAAATTGGAAACTTTTTCTGTAATATTGATCAAGTGGACAAATATGCTCTCCAAATGGAGAAAAACCATATTATCACTCATATAATCAATGAGTATTTGAAGGAAGTGGTATTATCAGGACACAGATATAATTTCTTCTACAGAAATAAAATTTCTGGGTTTCACTCTAGACAATAGTCTTTCTCTTGAATCGCAAATTTCAAAAGCTGTGAGTTCTGGCTTTTTCCATCTTCGGCAGATAAAATCAATCAGGAGATGCCTTCCCTCTGACGGGGCAAAGTCCCTCATAAATTCGTTCGTTGTCTCACGTATGGACTATTGTAATAGTGCATATGCTGGCCTTCCAAAGACACAATTAAATAGAATACAGTCCGTCTTCAATGCTGCGGCGAGAATGATTTTTGGTGAATCTAAGTACTGTCATATAACCCCGCTTTTAAGGGATCGTCTTCATTGGCTTCGATGTCCTGAAAGAATAGAGTTCAAAATTTGCTTAATGACCTTCAAAGCATTGCAAGGAATGGCAGCAGCCTATATATCGGAACGTGTGTGACACGTGAATGTGTCCGACAAAACTTAAGCGAGAGACAGTTTACTTTAAGGTCAGCAGATCTAGATGTTAATAATCGTTTAATCGAACTTTCTAGGTCAAATCGAGCCGTTTACTATGATCGCTCTTTTCATGTAACTGGCCCTTCATTTGGAATAAACTTCCCTCAGCTCTCACTAATATCCAGAATTTGGCTGAATTTAAACGGGATTTAAAAACAAAATTATTTAAAAAATCATACCATTCATGAATCCTAACACATTTTCAATACACGTAATACCTAAGCCATGCTCTCAAGTTTCCTATAATTGTTTGGTTTCGGTTTCCTCCTAATTGTATTTTTATGTTTAATGGTCGAATATAATGTCAGAATATTTCTAATTTCTAAACGCAAACTGCCTTCTGTTAGCATATAATATTTTAGTTTTAAAGTTCTTGTTTTGTCCTGTGCTCCAAGCACCGTTATTGTTTATTATTATTGTCCAGTGTGTGCTATGAAAGCACGGTTTTTGTTAAATTTTGTTCTCTTGTCATTGTTTTGTAAATACTGTATATTCTTTGTTTCATATTATTTTAACAATATTTTGTAATGGATTCGTAAGGAGCACTGTAGGATTATTATTATAATTAATTTTGTAATTTGTTAAGTTAAGCGCACTTGAAGTGAAGTGACACAAAACTGCGCTATACAAATATAATGTTATTATTATTACAACTTAATTAAAATCCCTCGATTTTAACAATTCGGCTGCTCCTGGTAACATTCTTTCAAAATCAAAATGTTTATTATTTACTATTTTTTATTTTACTTATCTTCTTACCTAACCAACCTTTTTAACTTGTCCCTAAAAACGCCTTTCCGAAAAATATGAAAAGCAAGCTTCTTTCTCTAGTCTTTAATAAAAAGATAGTAAATCTGATATCTGATAGGAATATAAACGCTAGAAATATATCGATTCTCATGACTTCAAAATTTAAAATCGAGCGTCTTATTTGCACGAGGCAAGAAGCGAAAAAGTGGTTTTTATTTATTTTGTGCATAATGTTATAAGAATTAAAAAAAAAAAGTTAGAACATACAAAACCTCAAAAATTGTCTAAGCCATAAAGGGGGATTTAAAAAAAATTGTTTCATTATTTCATAGTTAAGTCATGCAAAACATTTGTTTTAGTGGTTTACGCTTATATTTTTTGTTATGTAATCAATAATTTTATTGCAATTCCAATACATAAAAAAGCTAATAAAAGTTTTAATTTATTCGTAGCATATTTTTTGATGTTCATAATATAAATAGTATCTAAATAGGATTTCACGTATAGTTTTCATCTTCTGATGGACAGAATGCTTTATTGGTATGCCAAGTCCTCTCATAGTATGAATAAAACAGTTTATTTACATTTTTACGCAACTTCGCGTTCATTCATCAAATCATTCGACATATATTTTCGCATTAGTGACCGATGAACCGGTGGATGCAATTTTTAGCCTTAAGTTGTTAAAATTGTTTGTCTAGTTTGTAGTTGGAAGTAATATTTTAGAAATATATTTTAAGTTTGTGAAGCGCCTTGGGTGATTTTTCACAAAACGGCGCTATACAAATATTATTATTATTATTATAGGGTATGTTATCTAGTCATTGCTTTTTATATATATTAAATCTTTTGATTTTTCACTGGTCTTCGCTAGTTCTTGAATTTGCTCTATTATTTTTGAGTTCCGAATTCAAAAACCGCTCCATTTCAAAACCGATCCAGATGCACACAATACACATGCACACTGCACAGTGACAGAATGCAAGTGCCCGCGCATGCGTACCACGGCCAGAACCTGTTTGTGCGAGACCGAGATAGATGTCATACCACGCCGCTCCAATCTGACAGATCGGTTTAGGCCCTCGCCGCGTGCGGAGCTTTCGCTTAAATTTTCCAACGATCTCCGAAAACGAGTCGCGATCTATTTTCGAAAAGAACTATTTTTAAAAAAAACACAGTGTACTTTATATTTTTCAGAACTTAATAAAATAATACAGATTTTTTGTGACGACCAACTATTTACAAAGTGTAAAAACAACAACCGATTAATAATTTGTGACCAAACAATACAATATTTTTAAACACCTTATTAAGGTACCTACATAAATTTCGCTATTCCGCGTTTATTTATTTTTAACTAAGGAAATTAAAAATGTTCATTACATAATTAGAATTAATTAATAATAACTAATAACAAACTTGAGTATTGTGCTAACATTGATAACAAAAAACACTAGTGTTTTTCTTTAGTCTGCATTTTAAACGGTGTTTTATAATTAAATTAAATATAAAACATTATTATTGTAGCTTTTACCAATATTCAAATAATGTTAACGTGATTTTTTGGTTACTGTTCGTGATCGCTTTATGATGCATTTTTCGAACAGGCTGTCGTTCGAACAAAAGTTTTGAATTTTGAAGAAGATAATATTGTGAAGTGAGATTAGTGTTATTGTTTCGTTGGTGGTAGCTTTCGACTGTTTTCGGTCGAAACAAGTGACAAAGATTGGTGCAACGCGTCTGTGGAGCAAGTGCATTTGGTTCTTCGATAGGATTGCATCGGGTCTTGTGACGTACCAGAAGGCCACTTCGTTATTTACAAGGTAGGAACACAAACAAATCTATTAAAGTATGTATTACGGTACTTTAAATGATAAATATGGTTCGATGTTGTCTTGTATATAATTATTTTGGACGTCTCGCTAAAAATTCCAACTAAAATTATAAATAAGCACATATCTACCTATATCCTAGTTAGATAAACAATTAGCTGAAATTTGCACGTGCGGGTAGGTATCTACCTACTACCTACTTAATAATAATTCTAGTTTGAATAACGCCGTTTAGCGAAAAATGACCTCAAAGGCGCTGTACAAATTTAAAAGTAATATATATATATGTATATGTATATATCTATAATTTTACTTCTAACTGCAGATTAGGTAAACTTATGGCTAAAATATATTAATTATAATAATCTATGACTAAAATTTTGCATCCACCGATTCTTCGATCACTGATACAAACTATAAAATGTACAATAAATCTGACCAATGAATGCTATGCTGCATAAAAACGCACATTTATTAGTATCTAATATTGTTTTATTTATACTTTGTTTTTTTGGATTTATACTGCTTACTCCATTATTGTTATGTATACTACTTACTCTATTATTGGTATTTATACTACTTACTCTATTATTGGTATTTATACTACTTACACTATTATTGGTATTTATACTACTTACTCTATTATTGGTATTTATACTACTTACTCTATTATTGCTATTTATACTACTTACTCTATTATTGCTATTTATACTACTTACTCTTTTATTGGTATTTATACTACTTACTCTATTATTGCTATTTATACTACTTACTCTATTATTGCTATTTATACTACTTACTCTATTATTGCTATTTATACTACTTACTCTTTTATTGGTATTTATACTACTTACTCTATTATTGGTATTTATACTACTTACTCTATTATTGCTATTTATACTACTTACTCTATTATTGCTATTTATACTACTTACTCTATTATTGCTATTTATACTACTTACTCTTTTATTGGTATTTATACTACTTACTCTATTATTGGTATTTATACTACTTACTCTATTATTGCTATTTATACTACTTACTCTATTATTGCTATTTATACTACTTACTCTTTTATTGGTATTTATACTACTTACTCTATTATTGCTATTTATACTACTTACTCTATTATTGCTATTTATACTACTTACTCTTTTATTGGTATTTATACTACTTACTCTATTATTGCTATTTATACTACTTACTCTATTATTGCTATTTATACTACTTACTCTTTTATTGGTATTTATACTACTTACTCTATTATTGCTATTTATACTACTTACTCTATTATTAAATTAGACTAAAGCGTGGGTAGGTAGGTACCTATATCTTTCTAACTAATTTTTTAAATTAAATTAAGTATTTTTTTTATTTTCTTAAGAATCAGGTATTTATATTCAATTTATTAGGATTAACTTTATAGAAACCTGTAAACCTCGACGTAATATTTAATCAATGAGGTTTGTAAGCTTCAATACCGTTAATCCTAATAAATTGAATATTTATTAAAAACTTACAAAAGAGTAAAAGATAATTGGATTGGTTTATCCAAGACACCTCAGAGTTGTAAATGTATTCGGGTAGAACTTGGCAATCACACCAAAATGGTGATGCCGACAATATGAGAGGTAATTAAAGATGATTTTAGTAATTAAAAAAATGGATTGTGAAAAATGATGGGTTTCAATTAGGTTACAATAGTTCAATTGTTATAGTGCCAGTCCCGGTAAGAATGGAGGATCTGCGTTCAAGTCCCAGATGCGACTTTTCGTTTTCTGTCATTTCATACCTATTTCATATTTTTATTAGAAGTTCTTGATCTTAGAAGATTAGGTATTTATATTTTTAAATTCGAATAAAAGTTGTTTCGCTTGCACAACATAACCCAACAATTCGCGTGGGAATGAAATTGCAAATTCCAAATTTATTGTTTCAATAAAAAACAAGTATCTGGCGTTTAAAAATATCAAGTGAATTTTCAATTTCTAATATGAGTAGGCCTAGATATAAATCATGATAAGTTTTTAGATTTTCACGGCCTAACGTATTTTTGTTATTTGTTTTTGGGGTGTTATGCCGTGTTGCGCTACCTCCCTCTTTAGCCAATGTTTCGGACAGCGTTACTGTATCCATCAGTACACATTTACCTCGATGATGGCCACTGTAACGCTGTCCGAAAAGTTGGCTAAAGAAGGAGGTAACACAACACGGCATAACACCCCAAAAACAAATAACGAAAAAAAAAATCATGATTATTTTTTTAAGCCATCGAAAACATAATATATTTCTACATCTGGTGCGGTGTAATTATTAGCATATTTTTGTGCTACAAGCTATTTAAAAAAGGGTTAATTAAATTTTAAAACGTAAACCTTTTCCTAATAACTTGTGGGAACCTACCGGCCAAAATTAATCGTGTAAAAAGTCTCGAAAACTAATGTAATAAATATTTTTCACAGGGAAAAAAATGTTATATATTTATTGTGAAAAACTTTGAAAAATAGATGTAATAAAGTTTGAACTTGTTCCACCGGAGTGCTTTGGTTAAATGTCCCTACTATATTTTTTAAAACTTTCAGACAGTTCAAATATTTACACACAAAAAATTGTAGTTAATTTACTCAGAATATCCAAAGTAAAATAATGGCTTGGTTATTATTTTACAGTAAATTTAATATGAAACGTGCATTTTATTGATATAATCACTACTCTACTTATGGGTTTTGGAGAGCTCTAATAAGAACGGTACGACATCGTATCGAACACAGAGATCATCTTCCACAAGTAACTGTAACGCGAACAATAGATATTTTAGGATAGTTATCTATAAATAATGTGTTAAACCCTCGTTTGGAACATGCCTACGTTCAGTATTTTTTTATCCAGACATCATTATTTCCCAGTTGTATTATAAAACCAGTCTCTGAGCTTTTAAACCATTGATTTATTGTACATCAATGCTTACAGCATTTGTAAAGTCACTTTTGTGAGGCCAAACAAATTTTACTTTGTGATAAATTTTATATAACCCCATTTATTTATTTTTTATAATTGAATTTAATGCTGACTATGGTAGGTATTTTTATAAATTATTTTGCATTGTAGGGACCAAAACCATTGTCAGTTCACTGTTATATTAGAGAAGTGAGGAGACTAGATTTTAAGAGGCTGTGAACAGCAGTTCATAAATCATTTAAAAGACGTTCGAGTTATTGAGGTAAGGAGTTTCTAACACTTTTATAAGCTTTTATTAGCTACAAAATTAAACTCCATTCTTCCTTGACAACAACGAATTTCTGGTGTAAGCGTGTAAACACGTAAGCTTTAGACTGATACGGACTTGATTGCGGTACATATGTTTACGTTACGGTATAACTTTTTACTTTTTGAAGTGAAAACTTATTTAGCACCATTGTGATTTGAAACTCGACGAAACGGAAACGAGCGACACTAAAATGAGACAAACACATACATCTATTAGCCTGCGAGAGAATGAGATAGAATGAAACCTTACGTACAGTACATATGAAGTGTCGCACTCTTTCAAGCTGTCGTTTATACAAATTAAAACAACGTTTTAATAAATTCGCCGAAAGACAAAACAAAATCGTAGTAAAAAGCAACTTAAGTCTTACATGTAGTGTTCTGTGGTGATTTTTTAACATTTTGGCATTCTTTTTGAAAATAAAAAACTATTAATTTCACTGTTTCCCTAATCGAGGTGTTGTGCATAGCGGTCCAAGTGCGCGCATTGGCCGCTTTGCTTATGAGCTCACTTTTCAAGGCTCCTATTGGTTGATATTGCGTTATCTGCCCTACTGCTGATACTTTGCATGCGTCTCATTCTCTCGAAGTTTAGTTTTCTGAAGGTTTCACATCCACCGCGTGTGAACTGCACTCGATTTTTTTACATTACAAAACCAGCAAGTTATATTAAAAACAAAAGATTAGAAAGATTAACCTACTATCTATTTACAAAATAATATATGTTTCATGTCATAAAATATCACTTCAAAAACAAATACCAAACAATAGGTAAACAAATAAATAATATCTTATTCCATGGAAATGTATTTCGGATGACAAAGACGTGGAATTGATTTTTCGGTGGGGGTTCTGCCACCCTAACTAAACCATTTTAGGAGCATAGAATAAATAAGAACACAGACATTATCTATTACGTAGGAGCATTTAATGTGTAGGTGGACGACAAATAATATAATTGTTACAGGACTCTCTGGATTTGAGTACGTAACAAAATTTAAACAAACAAATCACTGAATAACTACTGTCCGTTACACAAACAAGTTAGAAGTTTAATTATTATTTTGCTAGAAATCATCAGAGAATTGTGCTAGTCTCCACGTGTATGTATATCTTTATATGGTAGCTACCTTAGGATGCCAGGTTTTATGGTTATTAAAGACTTAAAGTAACCTTTTCATTACGCAACCCAAATTTTACTTGCGGACGTAAAATGTTAATGTACAACTCTGGCGTAGAGTACGCATTTAGTTTTTACTTAAGCGTTGCATGCACGGCCATATATTTAATAATGTTTCATAATATCGTTAATGTTTGATAATCCTAATGAAACTTATGTAGAATAATATGTAATATTTTGTACATTATTAGAAAGCACATTAAAATTTATCCTGCGCAATTTTCTTGTTCTAATGAAACCGTCCTGCAGAAAGAATAAATGCCCAAAAAATAGTTGCTCTAATAAAAATTGAATATTTAGACTTTTGCAAAAAGATCAATAGGTCAATATCGGATGTATTTATCTGAGACACTTTAGGTTACAAACTAGTTCGTAGAACAGTTGTTTTCGTTGAAAAGGTAGCTGTCAATGATATGGAAAAAAATAGTCAAAGATAATATTGTTATTTCTGAAATTTGAAATATGAGATTGACAAATATGAAATTTAAATAGAAGTAGTGTCTCAGTAGCCGAATTTTTAAGGCGTTTGTCCCAGAGAGTCCCAGAAGACTAAGAGGTTCTAGGTTTGAGTTCCAGTTGCCACCGTTATGTTTTTTTTATTTTTCCGTGACTTTACTCTTTCATAATTTTGTTGGGATTATCATGTTATCTTCTTTTTCAATGATATATTAAATTTACGGGAATAACCTTCAAAAGTTATTAAAAAGTTATTTATTTTTAGTTGATTAATTTATTAGACATAGGGGGTATTTCACCATCCTCCTCTTAGCTTATTCACACACATAACGAATATTAATAAATAAACAAATAAATATTTGCAACTGGTAAAGAATTCAGCTAACTTATCCTATATGTAGCCATTAGTCATAGGTTCAAGTATCAAATATTAAACTCAGACTTTTTAAATAAATAAATCTTGTATAATTAATCTAAAATGTACGCTATCGTTTGAATAATCTATGAGGAGGATGGTGAAATACCCCCAAAGTTATCAAATTGCGAGGCCCCTTTAGGCCCGTTTCATACAAATCTTAAATTTGGATTTGAGATCAAAATACCCAACCAAACAGAAAAATTATTTTTTTAATTAAAATTTATATTAAATATCTAATACAGATGTGAGCTATTTTATTTAGTTTTGCTTTGAATTATAAGATATAGGCCTTTAAATATTTTAGTGTTTCATGATTTTAGAGGCAACTTGGGTTATTATTTGTGAGTAAATGAAAAACAATAGAAAAATAATGTTACTATATTTATCATAGAAATATAATGAAATATAAAATAAAAATAAAAATTAAGAATTTTGACAGGTATAAATTTAAAATACAAATTACCTATTTACGGCGGAACAAAAATTTGTCGTGTATACATCAAAATTACTACAAAAAAAATGCATTTTTAACAATGTTTTATTTTTTATTTTCATTTTCATTGCATTTTTAAAATAAAAATAATAAAATATTTTTTTAATATTTTTAATTTACTCACAAATAATTGCTCAAGTTGCCTCTAAAATCATGAAAAACTAAAATCTTTAATGGCCTATATCTTATAATTTAAAGCAACAATAAATAAAGTAGCTCACATCCGTGCTAGATTATAAAATAATTTTTCATTTTAGTTGGGTATTTTGATCTCAAATCCAAATTTAAGATTTGTATGAAATTGGCTGAAATTGGCCGCGCATACGTTCCTCTTAAACCAGTGATTCCTGGCATTATTTAGAGAAAATTTGTATGTGAACTTTTGGTCTCCGGTGACTTTTTTATGTTTTTTTCTCAATTTTTTTAATTCAAAATCAAACAAATTTTTCTTCTTCCAAATGTCGTAACTGGTCACTTGCACGAGTAACTGCCTTATTCCGATCCTACTTTTCCAATTCCTACTGATTTTTTTTGTATTTCAAGTTCAATTACATTTCTTACTCCAAATAATGTCAGGAATCACTGGTTAAATAAAGTAAGTCGAGTGCATCCCTGCACATCTGTACAATGTTAGTTAGATAATTTACGTTCATTTTTTTTTACTCCTACCCATAAATTTGAATAAAATATCTGTTACAAGATAAACAACGTTTTTAACAGAAACAATAAATTCTACGCACAGCATTAAAACATTTGTTCGTAGTAGGTTCGCGTGTAAAATATTGCTGCCTCTACACCAATTGGATTTATTAACTCTTTGGGATGGAAGATTTATGACAAAATACACTATTTATTTAACAGTTTAAATAAAATGTCTTATTTGTAGAGGGTAAAAAATATATGTAATGTATGACCTATTCGTGTGGATTTAGAGAGATTTATTTTAAGTGGATAATAATGTTCTCTTGTTTGTGTGATTCACATAATTAGTTTTTCGTATTATTTCTTGTCGATAAATTATATTAGATTAAGCTGGTACGTTATCCATGTTTCTTTGTATATATTTGTATGGTTATTTTTTAAGCATTCAAATGTGAATATAGCATCCAATTATTTTTAAGTTATGCCTTTTTAATTTGTGTAGGTACCCATCGATAGATCCGTATCTCAAATGTTCTTAGAAGTTTAATATAAAAAATTACAATGTTATAACTAAAAAGTCTACGCCTTAGGTCGATTAAAGTTTTTTTTAAATATTTTTTCAAATCTTCGCCATTAATAAATACGTAATGTTGTTAAGGTTTTAGTAGATTCCACATAATAATGATGGAAAAACATATCTTCCTCTCCATTTTAACAATTAAGTAGGTATCTTTTATTTGTTTTTTGTGTTTAATTCGTAGAACTCAATTTTTTTATTAAATTTAAATTAAATTTAATAGCGTTATTAAATTTAAATTAAATTTAATAACATTGTTATTAAGTTCTGCAAGTATTTTGGTTTTTTTACTATAAAATCGGTTTAACCGGTAACAAATCAAATTAGGAACCTTAAAATTTTTATTTTGAATCTCATAAATAAGTCGTCTCAAAGTGGTCTAGTTTGATAAATGTACCTACTTAATTTTTTTAAAGAGTTTTGAAACTTGGATGAAGCCATATAGTAACTACTGGAACCATAATAAAATCTATTTATATGTAAGTATGTGTAAAGAAGAGTGTCTGTGGCGGCTTTGCTTTGTGTTTTTAATAAAAATCTACAGTTTTATTCCAAGATTGATGAAATTTGGCACACTTGATTTTTAAAGTAAGAGGTAGGTCACTGCCTTCATGCTATTTCAAAAAACCACACCATACCATTTCCTACCCCTTAAAGCAGATTGTCAATACTTCTTAGTGAAAATATGCATACTTGATGTTCAAAATATGTGCAAAATTACCGTCTACATCTGATTTCGAAAAATTCTGCGTAAATCCCGGGCAATGCGGGGGTTTCAGATAGTATCAATGTAGATGAAGGTTGTCTGTGTGTTTAAAAAAACTGACTGATAACATAAGAACGTCTACACCTCGACGCGATGGACTAAGGCGATCAAGTAAATCTAGAACAACGAGAACCGTTTTCTTTCAAATTGGCATAGATTACACTTCTAGAGATTATGTATTCAGCATCCATAAAAAACATGAATGGGAAGCAAGAAGCACGGGAAACGAAAAGAAAGAAGCAGATGGAAGCTGGAAGCAAATAGCGGATAGTGTAAAATAACGGGAAGCTGTAATCGATAAGCAAGAAGCAGCGGGAAGCAACAACAACAAAAAACTATACGCGGGAAGCTGAAGCCGGGAAGAAAGAGGAAGCAAAATCATTTCCTTTACTCCTTTTCTCCTGCCCTTGTTTAATTCCAGATTTTTTTTTTATTTTATTAACAATTTTTTTCGTACTATATTGATATAATTTTAAAATAAACATTTAAAAAAGCTTAGCTTTAGCTTTTTATATAAACAGTTAAAAAAAAGTAGAGTATAATATAGAGTATATAATTAGCAGATAAACCAAAAAAATCCCACACAGGCATCGCCAGTTTGTGGGTATACTCGAGTGTTTTTAAGATAGTAAAAATTTTATTCATAAACATATGTTATCTTTGTAGAAGATTTAAAAATAAAATTAAATACATAAAAAATAAATTCAGTGTTAAACTGAAATACAATTTAAAAGACATGTTCAAAAACGAAAAAAAAATTGTTAAGTTACAGCAGGTCAGATGTTACAGCAAGTAAATATTTGTATCAATGGTATTTATCCAAGATTTTAATACATTTTTATATTTGCTGTAGGAGGATATATTTTTACAATCAATTTCTGTAGCCTTATAGAGAGTACTATATATTTTTGTTGTAATAAAATATGCATGTCTTTGTGCAGGCCTCGTTTTTAGTGGAGCATTATTTAACCTATTACTGTAACTATTACAATACAATAAATATATATTTTAAACATTGTATTTAAGCACAGTAATTTTTTCTTATATCAAACAATTCAGCTTCATAGAACAACAGCAGTATTGGCTTATTAGGTTGTAATGTATACTGTATACCGGTCGATTTAACTCCAAACTCCTTCCCATACTCAGTGCACGTGCTCCAAGGCTAAACAAATCAGTTCCTGGTGTACCGTTCTCAAGGGGACAGGAGTCCTCTTCGCTGGGCTGGTACAATCATATCATATCAACAAAAAAAGAACAGGAAATATAAACAGCCAACGCTACAATACAGTCGTTCAGTGTTTCAGTTAATCGCCGATAATATTGATGCAATAATAATATAAGTCGGGTCGTGATTTCCCCGCGTACAGAGCGTTAGGTTGGCCACGGCCGGTTACCGGTTCGACGTCTGTCTAGAATCAAATTAATTAGCCGCCTCGTTCAATGAGCATTCATTATATTAATTTGGCCATAAATATCGGTCCGACCACACTGGATGACTGGATCCACCAGCGGGGAGCTAACTTTTCTGGTATCGTATGAACATTTAATAAATTCATACCGGCAAAGGCTCGAGTTACATAACCGTCTGAATTATTTCACTGGGAAATTGCTAAAGATGGGAGAATGAATTGATGGCTTGAGAACGGTGTGATTATAAAGGGAATAAGGTTTTAGGATTTCGTTTATCTCGGCATTTTGAATTAATAAAGCTGAATTCCAACATGAATTTAGCTTTATAGTTATTGCTTGTAATTCCGAATACGTCAAAGTTTCATAGCTCATTGTGGTAATGATATTTGCGTTAATTTCACAATTATAGTTTATTACATCTGAGCTTTTTAAATTTTTTTTGGTATTCTTTTTGAACAATACGTAAAATATATTTAATAAAAATTAAATATACAGATGTTTTTCAAAGCTCCGTAGCTCACGGTGGAAATAGCACGTTCGTTCCCCCCATAATTCCAGCCCAATAAGCTGTGACCATTTCCTAAATCTACCGCATAAGTCCTACATGGTGGACTATACGAAGTACGCTTTTTATTAGTTTTATAAATAGATTATTATGGATTTTTTACCCAAATATTCTATTAAGAGTTAAGTTAGCCTCTCAAAAACTGGGCGTACTGTACAGGGCCCGCAGATACTTTAATAAAACACGACTGCTAACCCTGTACAAATCGCAAGTGCGCCCCACGGTTGAATTCAACTCGATTCAATTCAATTTGAATGAAACTCTAGTATGGAGCCCCAAAATACCTGTAATTACCCTTGACTCTGCAGAAACGGGCGGTTCGTTTGAAAGATTCTCCTAACTTAACAAAGGGATTGCAAATCTTAAGAGCACAGGCGCCGGGTGGGAATGCTATCCTTGTTCTACCAGTATTTCAATGGAAGATGCTCTGAGGAACTGGCATCTTTGATTCTTTCGGCACCGGTGCATAGCCGAGAAACACGCCAAATGCGTGTCCCACTTATAGAAAACAGTTGACGTTTGTCACATGGTCGCTTCTTGGACTCGTTCATGTATTCAACAACTCGATTGTGGAACGATTTGCCGGCCTTTGTGTTTCCTCCTTCCTACAACATGGGTCTCTTCAAGGCCAATGTTCATTCCCTCCTCTCCTCAAAAGACCCCCCTCAGCATCCCAGACGACATAGACCCTAAGGGAAATTATTTTCCTCAGGGCCTCCTGTGTACAATAACGGCTTTCCCAAACGTGAAATTATCTACTTGTCCGCTGTTTTGTAAGACCACCAACATTTTGAAACAAAATGTTATCAGTATTTCTTACGTATAGAGAATTACGAAAGAATCCATAAAATCAAAAAATTATATATAAAGCTGTATAACAAGAAAATCTGAATATCCAAAAGCTAGTGATAATCAAAAATTTTGAATAACCTGTCTAGGGTTTTTTGTGATAAAATAACCCAAGGGCGCTGTTGAATGGGTACTTTAACGTATTCTATTTTGAGTGATAGAATGCTCTCGTAATATCAATAGAATCCATAGAATTGAGGTAGACACAATAATTTGTTAATTTAGTATTAATTTAGTCCCTTTCGAATGAGTGGACGTGTCCTTCACGCCTATTTGAGGCGTCTAAACAAGGAATTAACGGGGCGTAAAATACATCGATCATCGAACCGTTTCTTGAGCTGTTTGAATAAAAAAATCTGATTGATTTTCGGGTCACGAATTATTGTGACCCAACACCTTTGAGCGCCGTCACCTGTCGAGGGGTACAATATACACAAAATGTATTGTGTCAGTTTCTTATGTGCGGAATAAAATTGTATAAACTATAATTAAATACTGTAATTAGAACAATGATAATGTGGTAGAAACAAATAAGTTCCGTTATTGGATAGTTATTAAGAGGAACGTTTGCGCGGCCTGTTTCGGCCCGTTTCAAAAATTTTAATTTTGGATTTGAGATAAAAATACCCAATCAAACTGAAAAATCGTGAAAAAAGCTGATCAATCGTTATCCACCAATATGGATCGGAGTTCTGCTCTACATTTTCAATATTTATCGTGTTCCGTCAATATTTATCAAATATTGTGATATTTATTGAACCACAATATGGTTTACAAGATTTCAAGATTCAAATTTCTATTGATTTGAGTTCGAAATTCCGGATCGTGATATGGATCTTGATATGGATCGTGATAAATATCGAATGTGTAGCCTACGACTCAATATTTATCACAATCCGTGGGTTCACGATACGGAATTCAGGAATATAGACATCTGATCTGTGATCCATATTGCGGTCCGTCAATACGCTAGCCTACATGTTCAAAAAAATTACGATATTTGATAAATATTGGCGAATCACAATAAATATTGAACGTGTAGGGAAATATTTTTTTATTTCTTCAAAATAGGCATATTTACTTTGGGGTGTCATCATTAATTTAATGAAAAACAAATACCTTTGTATAACACCACTATTTTATTAACTATATCAACATGTTTTCACATTAAAAAAATATTTTTTTAATATGAGAGCTGTGTTTTTGCTGTCCTTTTAATTAACTCTTTTATTTGTTCATTGGGCTTTAACATTGGGTACATGAAATGGTTACAATTTTTTATGCAGGGGTAATAAACAATGGTTGCATGGTGTCATTGGATAGTATTTTTTAAATAATCTAAAATTATCAGAAATAATATTTTGACGTGAAAAAATTGTTAAGGTTGTAAAAATCGAATTCATTATATTAAAATTATCGGTTTTGTTTGTACATTGGTTCGCTAAACCATTTAGGCGAGGAATTTTGAATTCATTGCTTAGGTTCAGATCTTGGGTTAGTATTAGTGCGCGAAATAGTTCTAATTGAATTTGACCGCTGGAATGCAGAGCAGGAAGGTAAAAAAAAATACTTTAACAAAATGTATTTTTTTAAATTACGCATCCATGTTACCTGCCTTCTGCAATAAAATTTCAGGAATAGGTTCCTTTAGCATAGATTGGAAATTTGTTTACAGTACCTATTTATCATAAATTATAATAATACTGAAACAATTAAGTTTCAATTTTATTATGATTAACAAAAAAAACTTACCACGATAGCCTTTTTAATAATTATTCTGTGATAAAACAGGCACGCTCAGTTTACGAACAATTATTTTAATTTCTTTCGCTTAGAGTTGTACCAACTCTCAAGAATGTTAATAATTCATGCCAAATGGCACTATGGCTATCAAATTACATTAATTTAAACTGCCTAAGTTGTTTATTCGAATCCTTGGAAGTCGGTACAAAAATCACACGGAAAGTTCATGATGCGGACTACCCTTAACGTCAAGCCTTAAAGTTTTTAGCTTTAACTTCTCCAAACACAAAAGGCTTGATACCAAATTAACTACTTAGCGTGTAAGCTAATGAACTTTCTTAGCTAATGACGTTTCTACATAAGAACTGATTAAAGTTTGAAAATGGTAAGAAAACTGTTGTGTATTTTTATAATTCATATTATTTGAATGGTATTAATTGTTTATTAATTAATATCAAAAAAGTTGATATAAATGTGCATACATAATCATAAAATTATGCATTTTATGGGAAAACGGCATTTTGCCCACACAAACGTATTCTCCAATTTCCTCTATGGATTTTGACACCACTGCAAATATTTTCTGAATATAATATAGATATTCACTGTTAGCATTTTCGTACGTTTTACTTTTTTTGATAATTTACTTCTTATAGGAGTTAGGACCCTCCAAATATCATTAAAATTGCCTTTTTGAACGCCATCAACAATAGTTCAGTATACAAACTAGGCAAAGTATTTTTTAAAAAAGCAAAAGCAAAGAGTATTTTCTTATACGGTTAGCAAAAAAAACTTTAAAATAGGTCCAATTTTGTAGGAGAAAAATTAGAAATACAAACCTCGATTTTAATGATTTTATGGGTGACCGGACAACTCAGAATAAAACCAACTCAGAACCACCTCAAAAAAGTCATTAAGAGTGATAAAAAAAAGGTTAAATAGGTTACGTTAGGTTAGAGTTATGGGTTGTTTTAAAATGATTTTTTTCATAGCTTTCAATGACTTCAGAGAGATGTTGAGTTGACTTTATTCTCAGTTGGCATGGAACCGATTTTATATAGTATCAGCCTGAAGTGTAGTTGTCCCTTTCGCTAAGTATTTTAATTGTCAACCTGTTGAGAGACCACAGGTAAGATTCAAGTGTTGCTTTTTCCAAATTAAGTGACAAGGTTTGTTCAGACAAGTTACTCCCAACCTTCCTTATCAATCTAATTTCCTTCTTCACAATACTTAGCCTCACCTGACCTGAAGTTTTCCTTATTTTATTTAGATTTCATTTATATATTTACTTTTCCTGTGTTGAAATTTTGTGCCGGCTGTTCCATTTTATGATCTTCATCTTCTATATTACCGTCGAATGTCCTATTCTACCTATAAAAATGTCTTTTCGTATACTTAAATTTAAAATATTGGAGCTGGTTCGAATTTATTCATTCTAATTTAATCACCATAAATATTATCCTTCAACACAGCTTTAAGGCGGTAGACAACCCTAATAATTTTTGTTTGCTCAAAACTCACATTTTAATAATTTCCGGTGAATTCCTAACTATAATAACTTTTTTACTTCTACAGACCCCTGGGGATGTAAGTTATTTATATTTAAAATTAATAAAAACAATACCTTACCATAAATATATTTTACGTACAAGTATTTAAAACTTTATAACCACTTTTTCAACTATAAAGTTAGCTGTAAGAACCAGATTTTATTTTTCTAGACGATGAATTTAATAACTTCGGGAGGTATTCATTTAGAAACGTCTTAAATATTTGTAACACGTTCTTCAAAATTAATTAAAATGAACGCAGCGGAAAGGTCGAATCTCCTGACGCGCTAGGGCGAATCTGACCGTACGTTCGTCTAATACGCCGTGCCGCGGGCATATATTTGTTTACACGCTTTCTTCACTTACGTCTTTAAGGCCGCACTCTTGAAACGCACGGCGCTGAAAAAGAAGAAGATGGAGAGATATGTAATTACGAGTGTTGGACAGAGCGCGCTAATATGTTGAGTCGTAGAATAGCAGCGAAAATTGCGAAAAAGCTTAATAAAACACGACTCGTTTAAAATAGAGCAAAAATCTCGTGGAACGTATCTTTAGTATCATTTAAAGAATCATTGTGAATTTTTTCACAAATATAACTTGTAAAATAAAAGAAATAGACTTGTTTAAAATAATTTTCGGAGCATACTTTGCGATTTTTTTCTATCGAGGGAATTTCATATAATTTGCGTTTCGGCGTGGAACGTATCTAGATATTATCTTCAAAAATAACATATATTTTTTTAAGAGCTTAAAAACTTCAAATGTTTAAGGGAGATGTGTAAGAAATCGGTCGAAGTACGAATAGTAGACCCTTAAGATTTCCACATTATTTGCCTTCTTCTTGTTTTCTTTGGTAGGGAAAATTTGACAGTAGGTCTGTCCAATACACGGGTTGCGAGTCGCAATTTGTATACACGGCTTCTTTGCTTGCGTCGTTAAGATTCTGAATATATTTTAGGGTATATTGTCGTCTTAAACACAAAATTTCTGTAGGATCAATTAAAATGTGACAAACATCTAGTTCCCTATCGATTTTCTTAATTTAATTATAATCTTTCTTATCGATTCTAACTAAATCTTACAAGGCATTTTAATTGATTTACTCTCGTAAGAAGCCCATTTAATTCTAAGAATCTACTTAAAATCTCATCATATCTTGAATCGGACATTGTAATATTACCCAATAGCTTTTAATTGTCACACACAGATGGGGCCCGATATCCACGTTCTCCAAACGCGTTTTTCAGGTTCCTATAAAAGGCCAATTAATAAAGTAAGATAAAACAAGCCCAGCTTAGTAATGGAGCTTGGAGGAGTAATATAATGAAGCTTCCTCCAAACGTCGCCAGCTTTTAAATTACCCGCGTGACCAGTGGCGTGGCGCGTCGGTCGGGGAAGTGACTACTTCGAAAGCTCTACTTTTTATCGAGATAATAATCTTTTCAAATAGAGCTTTTACCATGTCACAGTGAGAACCAATTTTTTTCAGAAATATCCAAGAGTGGTTTTTTTTTACATTGGCTCCACAAAAAAAAAAGTCATCTTTGGTGATGTTGTGAAGGATCTTTTTAGAAAAAGAGGGAGAGGACATTCTGGGAAGGAAAACAGCGTGAGGGGTGGAATCTGGGGGTTTACGTGTCCTGGAGCGACGAAAGTATGATCATTTTCCTCCTAGAGCGGTGCAAGGTGATGAGTCGAGAGAGTCCTACGGGAGAAGTCTAGGTTAGGTCTCTTTCAACCGGTCTCTCTCTATTCGGCCCGCCACGCAGTAGGTGGACAAGCGCATTAGGGGCTATTCATAAATTACGTCATACCAGAAGGGGGGGGGAGTAGAGAAGTTTTACATTGTTTGACAAGGGGTATGGGGGGGGGGGTCATCAGCTCTGTAACGTCACATGTAAAAATCAATTTTTTTTTTAAAGTTTTCTTTATTTGTTTGATAGTTTGTTACATAAATTGGGGATTTTTCGACCACCATGCTAGGCACATGCCCGTGTTATGGTGATCGAAATTGTTAAAACACAAATTTTTTTTTAAAGTCTCGCAAATATGACAATGTGTAACAGTGACGAGGGGGGGGGGGGGTGTAAAAAATCATGAAATTCGTGTGACGTAATTTATGGATGGCCTTTTAGTCGCCAACCCATAGACAAACCTCACCCCATGTACCCGAATCGAGAGAGTCCAACTGGAGAGGTCTAGATTAGGTCTCCCTCAGCCGGTCTCTCCCGATCCGACCCATCACGCAGTAGGTGCACAAACGCATTAGCCGCCAACACATAGCGAACGATTTGGGGTGACCTATGGCAGAGATATTGGTAGTCTAATAAATGATTCCCGAGGCGGCGATACCTATTCCCGCTTCCCAAATTGAGATAATTATCACACGTTCTTTCTAATTGTTAACCTGGAAAATCAAAATATATTTTTGTACCTGTAAGTGATATGAAATGATAATGTGTTTTAAATAGATAAATGATGACTTTTATTATTAAATTTAATCACAATTTAGATCATTCCTAGACATAGTAATCTTTATAAACGTTAAAAATAAGTACAGCTACAAAAAATCGTGACGTGATACGGTTTAATAAAAAAGGCGAACAATTTAGATTTTTTCGCCCGCCAAATTCAGCTCACGCGTGTTTCCGTGTTATGTTAATTATATGGGGCATAATTCTGGGCGAATGAAGTTAATTAGACAAGATAATTCCGCCTTTTTAATTTAATTAACGCCGCCCAATTCAGGCGAATAATCCCAAATAGAACAACAGGCTGTAATTATTACCGAGAGATCATTTTGCTAATCCGGACGACCGATAATTTTGAGATTTTGGATTCCCGTGCAACCGACAATAAATATTACATGTCGTGTTTTGCAATAGCTCCACACGGGAGGCCGCCAGGAAGATTATTCTCCTCAGGGCCTGTGTCATCTTTGAGGATGCCTTGTGGAGGGTCTTTCTTGGAAAGGAAGGAAAGGAAGTCTGGGAAGGAAATAGGTATGAGGGTTGGGAAGGAATCTGGGGGTCAGTGTGTCTAAGAGTGACGGACGTACGAATCCATCCCTCCCATTCCGGTGCAAGGCGATGTTCCGAAAGAGTCCCGATGGAGAGATCAAAAAGTCTTTCTCAATAGCCCCGGTCTATCACGCAGTTGTTGGGCAGATTCATTCGCCGTCAAGACCCGGACAAATTTTACCCCACGATCCCGGACACCCTGCTAAGTCACCAAACGTAACGAAGTTTTTCCTATTATTTATTCTTAGTTCAGCACGTCTACCCCATTGATGACCGTCCTCATTCCTGTGTTCTGATTATTTTTTGGCTTAACATAATTTTCATGGTGGCCTTTAACTGTTATCTAAATTAATCATAGGACTTGCATCGAAAGTAACTCCATCAGTTTGACAATGAGAATACCATGGGAATGAGTATCTGAGGCATGTTCATCGCAACTTGGTTTACTTCTACATGGTTCCATGACAGTTGATCTGCCGATAGTTGGCCCCCCGGCATACTTAAATACAATATACAGTCGATTTAAGGAAAATAATTTAGTATACCTAATTACACAAAATATTATTAAGGGACCCCGAAGAGATGTGTAGAGAGAACGCATCGCTGAATAACAAAGTTTAAAACATATTTTCATTCAAATGCATCTACTTGTTTCTTCAAAATAGGCATATTTACTTTGGGGTGTCATCATTAATTTAATGAAAAAACAAATACCTTTGTATAACACCACTATTTTATTAACAAAATCAACATGTTTCGAAAACTATGTTTTCTTCGTCAGGATAATAAGTCAATAATAAATAACAAAAGACAAACAAGTATAGACTAATTAGAACATAGACAAAATATTAAGCATCTACTTGTCTTTATATACATAAGAACAGAAAATCGGCACAGTACGTAAATTCGTTTGCTATTCATACCAACTTACTATTTTATTATTTGGTATTTTTGAAGTTGATTTCACGTTTGAAATTAGTAAATAATGCACAAAAAAATATAATTTTTATATTATATTTGATATTTACAAAAAAATATAATTTTTTTGTAAATATCGTTTCGGGGGGCCAATCTACTGTCGGGTCAATTGTTGTGTCACCCTTCTACATACATAAACACGCACTTTACCACTACCTGGTAATGGACACTGAAGGCCATCTGAAAAGTTGGCTAACGAAGAGGAAGACACGGGACAATACCTAAAAAACATTTATTGTATCTATTCGGTCTTTTTTGTGTTGATGGCACGATGAGCTATTTTATTTTTTAAGTTATTGTAAATTGATGTCCGTTTTTTCTTTAGTAAGTTGCACTCGTTGCAAAGTTGCACAGCTAATCAAATTTAATGAATATTTAGCATAGATGGAATAAGCTGTACTTTTTATTGCTACTAAAAATTACAATCCCCTTGTCGACTTTACGAATGCCACCATTTTGAAGGTTCATCAGTTAGTATTAGGAAAACATCGTTGTTTCATTAAAAACCCAGCAAAAACTTTGTTTCTGTAAAATGTCAAATTCCGACGATATTTTATTTAGATCAGCAGAATCGTGGATTTAATTCGTGGATTCGTAGCCCCGACAATAAATATCAGTAAGCCACTGGCTGTGACCCTTTATATGTCGATGTATTTTACATCATAGATGTTATCTCCCCTGATGTGACAGAAATTAGTTTGTTCTGAAATTTGTTTGGTATTTTATTAGCTTTACGTTACTTTAGTATTAAAGGCCAGCGTACCAGTCTGGAACCGTAAAAATGGACGTAAATTATGTATGAACAACGCTTTTCTAATAACTTTTGACGGGATTCGAAAAAACCCTCGCAGGCTTTTTATTTTAAACTCTCCATGACGCCGCCGCATCTGTTTAGAACTTTAGAATTATCTGACATTATCTGGATACAAAAAGCTTTAATTTTGTTTTTCACTATAACTGGCTAAATACGTTATATTAAATTGATTAGTTTTCCTACACACGAACGACTTACATAAATAATTCGTTAGTTGTTTCGAAAATTAAAAAAAAAAATGTGTTGCTGTTTTGACGTGATAACGTCTTATAAATCGACGAACGCCGGCTGCATGCACGAAAAAGCATGACTCATTGTCACGTTCCACCTGAGCCGAGCGTGTGAACAAGCGATAGAGAGTCACGATCGGCCTAAGCGTTCGGCTTGTGACGCATCTATCTCTCTTTCACTCCATCGTTATTATATGACGTTATCACGTAAAATTATCGTCCGTAAACCGACTTTACAGACAACCATTTTTTTTTGTAGGTAATCGCAGAGGCGTTTTACAATTTTAATTTAATCAATTAAAAGAGTTAAATAATTTTCAATTAAGATGTAAACTAACTCTTATAGGCCTTTCTTTAAACCTATTAAGAATTATTAGTGGTCGCCCAATGGTCGAAATTCGACCATAATTGTAATGTTTTTTTTTATGTTTGACATGTAAGACCATAGACAAATAATATTAAAGACAAACAATATTAATCTATTCTCAATTTGACCATAGACTTTAACAATAAACAATAGAGTAAAGACGCGAGTGTGTGTGTCAAATACATGGTAGTGTGTGTAATGTTTTTGTTATTGATTTAATCTATTTTTATGCATAATTTAAAAAAAATATTGGCATTCTGCACTCCTCCTCTATATAAACTATAAGTGTGCGAAATTTCATACTCCTCCGTCCGCGCAATTTTCGTAAAAAGGGGTACAAAGTTTTGGCTTCACGTATTAATATATTGATGATGATTGATTAAGTTAAGTAGACTCGTGTAACTTAGCTATTACGCCTTTGTAGGCTTCGTTGCTCAGTTTCGAGTAACTTTAACGATTTTATAACATTAACATATTTCTTAACTTCATAAGTACTTTTCTGAACCTTCCAAGTAACGAGATCCGACAGGAAACACTCTTTTTAATAAATCAAGTCTACTTTAATGGCATATCTGATGGATATTCAGAAGCAAAAAAAGATATCGCGTCTCGTGTTACGCCCAAAATATACCTTTTTATGCTTTATCTGCGATCGCAAAAGAAACGTTTTTACATTCTAATGTTCTTATAAATACCTGCCGCCATGTCGTCTAAATTCCTTATTACGTTTTTTATGATTTCGTTATGACATGTTAACAAAGGCGGTCACAATTCAAGTATATGAAATTATCCTACTTAGGAGTGCATGACCATTCATAGAGCAATATCCAATTATTATTTATGACTCTTTTGAAACGGTAGGTGGTTCTATTTTCTGACTGCAACCCATGGGAAAATATCATTTTTATTAATTGAATGAATAATAATTATCTTTTTACTTCGATGATTGATTGCATTTGGAAATTTACAGATAAACCTTTTAAAACTGTAAGTGCACGTAAATACTAGAGTATAAGACAACGTTTTGTATTTCATATTACATTGATCAAATTTTTTGAGGATGCATAATTGTAATTTGAATGACATAACTTTGTTTGTATTCCACTTTATTGAGTACATAACTTAATATTTAAACCATACGGTTTCGGGTCCACCTGAATCTTCCTCGGGGTTTCATAAAAATAGATATTAAAATAATTACAGAATTACACTTCAAAGGCAACGTAGAAGAGGGAGAGGGAATACTAACATTTGTAGGGCGAGTAGGGGCTAGTAGGTAAACGGAAATAAATAAATCCCTAAAAATAAATAAAATCGACTTATTATTATTTATATATTTTGTTTACATTAACTCCACACAGGAGGTCCCGAGGGAAATAATTTCCCTCAGGGCCTATGTCATCTTTGAAGATGCTGTGTGGAGGGTCTTTTTGAGGAAAGGAAAGAATGAATATGGGTCTTGAAGAGACCGGCAGAGGTCGGCAAATCGTTCCACAGCCAAGCTGTTGAACTCAAAAACGAGTCGTAGAAACGACCCGTTCTCATGTGACTAATGTCAATCGTGCACAAATGATGAGTGTATGTGCTTGGCGTGTTTCCCGACTATGCACCGGTGCCGAGGAGATCAATGACGTTAGTTCCTCGGAGCTTCTTCGTAGAACAAGGACAGCATTCCCACCTGACGGCTGTGTTCTAAAGATTGCAATTCGTTTATCAAGTAAGGAGAATCTATCAAACGGACCGCCCGTTTCTGCACAGAGTCAAGGGTTTTTTTTAGGTATTTTGGGCTCCAGACCAGAGGTGGCTGCCAAATTAAACCGTGGGGCGCACTTGCGATTTGTACAGGGTTAGCAGTTGTGTACTATTAAAGTATCTGCGGGCCTTGTACAGTACGCCCAGTTTCTGAAGGGCTAACTTAACTCTGGCTTCCATGGAGCCCCCGTACTGAGCTGGTAACTTATTAGATAAACAATTTAAATTTATCGAATAAGCCAATTTTAAACTCTTCTTCTTGCCTACATCTCCTCTTATCCCCTTTCTACCTACCTCCATCTTCGCCCCCCAACAAATTTGATATCCCCTCTTCTTCCTATGCTTCCTGTGCACTGTAATTCAGCAATTATTTTCATATATTTTTATGAAATCCTGAGGAAGGTTCAGGCGGAACCGAATCTGGTTGGTTAAGGCGGAATTTGCGAAAACCGAAATAACATTTCGACGTGGGGAAGTATGAAGTATGTTTGAACGGGGGACACGCTACGCGCTCTGAGAAACGTACGAAGTCGGAGCGGCGAAATAAATCCTCTAGACTAGATGGTCCCCTTGAGTAAGGTTTGAACATGAAACGCTTAATAATGTATAATAAGTTGAATGTGCATGCTTTAGGTAAATTTCGATAGAAGCATTGCCTAATGCAGAAGGAGTTTATGATTTTATGGTTCTTATCAGATTTCGATCAAACTTGTTTGATAAATTATTCGATGCAATCAACTACACTACTAGACGATAGGTAGTAGCTTATGACTCGTAACCGATATGTTCTGTATTGACATATGTCAAAACAATACGCTATTCAATTACGCATCATTTTCATAATATGTGATCATAATTATGTCTGAATAATTGGCAATATAAATAAAATAGCGATCATGTTCAATATCTATTATTGTTTACA